>OX465297.1:53333971-54732721 GCA_949987735.1 Leucophora obtusa | reverse complement strand
CTGCCCTGAGGTACACCCGAAGTTTGCATATAGGGTTTGTATTCATACCCTTCAATTATAACTTTACATACCCTATTAGATAAATACGATTTTAACCAGCTTAAAAATTTTGAGTGAAAGCCGCATTGCTCTAATTTTGAAAACAGAACGAAATGTGACAATTTGTCAACAGCCTTTGAAAAATCAGTATAAATTACTTCTACTTGGCTACCATGTTCAAGAGCAGTTAAACAATATTCACTAAATACTGTTAAGTTCGTAACAGTGGATCTACCAGAAAAAAATCCATGTTGGTTTGGAGATATCCACGATTTGGTAAAGAAAAACAACTTTTCATATATGGCGTGTTCAAATATTTTAGAAACGCAAGATAACTTAGAAATTGGTCTGTAGCACGTAACATCATCCCTCTTTCCATCCTTAAAAACTGGTGTAATTGTTGCCGATTTCCACCGGTCAAAAAAATGCCTTCTTTTAATAATAAATTAAAAACATAAGTGAGCGCAAATGTTAAAGAAGAAGAACATTTTTTTAAAAGATAAGCACAAAGGCCATCAACATCTGCTTTAAAGCTGTTCTTAATTTTGGCATTAGATACATCATCCTCGGAAAGAACCAAAAAGCCAATATCCAGTTTGGTGTATGGTGTTGAAAATGGAAAATTATCAACCATTAGAGGCTCAAAATTAGATTTAAAAAAAGATGCAAACATATTGACAGCATCATCACAGGATCGTGAAATACTATTTTCATATTTATCTGATGATTGTTTCCTAGATTTAATGAATGACCAAAAAGCTTTTGGATTACTCTTAATTTCCTGCTCCTTTTCAATAAGAAATTGCTTGTAGAGAAACTTATTCAAAAAATTGAATTCACGCTGATAATGAAAAAATTTTGCTTGACATTCAGAATCACCTGAATTAACGAACCGTTTGTGAAATTTATTACGAAGGTTCTTCAGTTTCTTTAGGCCGCTAGTATACCACGGAAGTTTATATGGCTTAGGATTCTTTGTCGGAATATTTTCACGACAAACCGTTAAAACTTTTTCCAAAAATGTTTCATAGCATACTGACGTTGCACACCTAGAAAACATTGCCATCCAATCAATAGAATCAAATATAGAATTGAGCACATCAAAGTTACATAAATTAAAGTTTAAATTATTGCAAATTGAAGATTGATAATATTTAAAAAAAATTATAATTAGCTATTTCAATTATCAACGGTACATGATGAATAGTAGGTGGAGATATTGACAGTAAAGGTTCATAAATTTGATATTTACAATCATCTGGAACAAAAACAAGATCCAGAAAACGATTAAGCGTATTTGCAAAACAATTGATTTGACTCAAATTTAAACTCAATAAACTATCTATAAAATTAATTTCATTATTATGATTAACAATATGAGGCAATAGAATAGAACTATCGGCATATTTTGACTAAAAAAGATCTTTAAAATTAAAATCTCCCAATACACAAATATTAGAATTTACTGTAAAATTCTCACCCAAAGTAGCTATTTTATAAATATGAGCGTCATACAAACTATCCGGACTAGTAGGAGGAATGTATGACACACATAAAAATAATGAAAAATCAATTCCAGAAATAGAAACAACTAACTGATCTAACAAACCATCATGATTATTAATGACACGTAAAGATGATTTCAAACTACTTCTTACGGCAATTAAAACACCACCACCCAATGAAAGACCAGTGAGTTCAGCATCTCTGTCCTTCCGGTAAACATTATAAAGCCTTGTATCAAAGTATTCTGCATCAAAAAAATCCTTATTTAGCCAAGTTTCTACCAAAACTATTGCATCAAATTCACATTGTGATGAAAATTCAAAAACTTTTTTGGATTTGGTTCTCATTCCCGATAAATTTTGATAATATAATTTTAAATTCTTTACCCCACTAGTTAATGTTGTTCCAGAGGAGGATTCTTTTGAAAATTTAAAAAAAGGACGCACTTTAATGTCCTTTGGCCAAAGTTCAGGCTTTAATAGTTCATTATAGAAACTATGAGATACACCCAGTTTAAAGTTTATTCGCTTTAACCAAAGAGTATACATAATAAAGAGATTGGGGGACTCTCTATCACTGAGAAAGCATTTGTTCTATTATATGCCTTGGAACAGGAACATACTCAAACCAATATCACCCAGCAAACATGGCAACACGAAGAATATTCTTCGAACATATCGCCAGGAAGAAAACATTTATTGCCGGCAATATCAATTTCCTATTCCGGAAGTTTCCTCTGTCGGAAACAACTATTATACTAAAAGAGTACTTCCAGGCAATATGAAAGCAATAACTCATATGGAAGATAAAACGGATATCGCTAAATAAACTCCCAGTACAATAAAAAAACAATTTAAGTTTTTCATTATTAAATTTAAGCCTAAAAAACAATATCTGCATACATAATCCATTGACCAACTTATAAATTATTTTGATTTCATCATAGCCGATTTTTCCCGCGCAATTAATCTTAACTTTTCACGAGATTATTTCCTATATATCTTTTGATTGTTTTTGTACAAATTTATTTTTAATTTTTTCCAAATTGATAAAAGATTTCAAACAAATTTACTTTATCTTCCAAATGATACAAAGATGATATTGCCGAAATATTGTCATAAAAAGTTAAGACAAAAGATAAAATTTTTGAATTACTTTTTTCCAAATATCGTCGAATTATCTTCCAAGTGATAAAAGGAAGACAATTTCAAAGTAAATACTACTTGATTATTTTCATTCAAATGACAAATAGAAGATATCGCTTTAATATCTTCTTGGAAGGTATCTTTTAAATGTTTGCAGGGTCATTATGTGCGCTCTTTGTTTGACTCAAAACATCGATTGTAACCAGGGATGGAAAATAATAATTTTGTTATAAAAATCAAGAATGGAACTATACTATGGAATTATACTATTCCAACAGTATTAAGCCCTAGATTATGAATTTTAAAAAACCATACGTAAAAAATTGCAAAATAATATCGGAATGCGAAAAAAGGCTTTGGGGTTCAAAAAATTAATTAAAAGATTTACATTCTGCAAACGATGCCAAAATTTTCTTTTTTTGCAACTAACCACCAAACTTGGTTTTATGAAATGGGCATTATACTCCGTAGATTATAAATTTAAAAAACCGCACTTAAAAAATTGCAAAATAATAGAGGAACGCGAAAAAGACTTTGTGGAAGAAAAAAATAATTAAAAAACTCAATTAGCGATTAACAATCTGCAAATGAATACAATGACGCAAAAATTTTCCTTTTTGCAAATATTTTTTTTCGCGATTTATTTTTTTTTTTTTTGCAAATTAAGCACCAAACTTTTGTGTATAAAATTGGTATTATAGACCCTAGATTATAAATTTAAAAAAAACCACACTTAAAAAATTGCAAAATAATCGCGGAAAGCGAAAAAAGCCTTATGGTACAAAAAATTAATTAAAAAACTTAATCAGCAATTTACATTCTCCAAACAAATATATTGATGAAAAAATGTATCCTTTTTGCAAATTTTATTTTTTGCGATTTTTTTTTGCAACTAGCCACCAAACTTTGTTGTATGAAATGTGTATTATAGTACCTAGATTATAAATTAAAAAGAAACGTACTTACAAAATTGCAAAATAAAAGCGGAACGCGAAAAATGACTTTGTGGTACAAAAAATTAATTAGGAAACGTAATCAGCGGTTTAGATTCTGCAAACAAATATGTATATTGATGCAAAAATTTTCCTTTTTGCAAATTTTATTTTTCGCAATTTTTTTTGCAACTAGCCACCAAACTTTTTTGTCTGAAATGTGTATTATAGCCCCTAGATTATAAATTAAAAAAAAACGCACGTAAAGAATTGCAAAATAATAGCGGAATTTTTAAAAAAGACTTTATGGTACAAAAATTTAAACCCTAGGTTATATATTTAAAAAAACCGCACTTAAAAATTTAAAAATAACGGCGGAATTCGAAAAAGGCTTTATGGTACAGAAAATGAATTAAAAGAGGTAATCAGCGATCGACATTCTGCAAGGGAATATATTGTTGCAAAAATTTCGCTTTTTGCAAATGTTTTTTTTTCGCAATTTGTGCTAATATTTGCTAATATCTAAATATTTAATTTTTATGTTTTTTAACGAGCCAAAGAGAAAGCTATTTTTTAGTTACTTACATTTATAAATATGTAAGAGCGATCTAACATTTTTTGGTATAAGAGCCCGATTAAGTGAGCCTTTTCCATCCCTGATCCAGTCGGAGTTCGTTCCTGTTCTAAGCCGCCTAATATTTTTTCAAGTAAAAAATATTGAGAGAGTTGCAAGGCCATTGCTTTAACTGACTTATATCGGCATTTTTTAAAATTAATTTGTAGCATGCCATATGATGTTTACCAATATTGGCATTATTTTCTACATAATTTATTATTTGCTCACAAGTAACCGTACACTCATACAAATAAGTCCGTAAAAATAGCAGAAAAAGTTACTAAAAATTAGTTTAAAATGATGCTGCAGAAAATACTGCTAATATTAGCAGAATCAGTTTGCTAAATATTAATAAAATGAAAACAGCAAAAAAAAAAACTGTTAAATTTACAGAATTTTAGTAATATTTGAGCTAAATTGTTGTTAATTGCAAATAACAATTTAACCTGCTAAAATTAGCAAAAAAAATTGCTGAATAGTAGTTTAATAAAAATAGCAAAAAAAACTGTTAAATTTACAGACTTTTAGTAATATTTCAGCTAAATTTTTGTTAATTGCAAATAACAATTTAACTTGCTGAAATCAGCAAAAAAATTGCTAAATAATAGTAGAATGAAAATAGCAAAAAAAAAAAAAAACTGTTAAATCTACAAAATTTTTGCTAAAATTTTCTGAAATTAACAAAACTTTTGCAGATTACTAGTGGACTGGAAAAAGGTAAAAAAGGAGCAAATGAAATGAAAATTAATAATTAAAAAATAAATGTGTATTTAAAAACATACTTGGGACCAGTTTATTGAATGTGTCAATTAATTGAAATTTTTTCAATTGGAATTGTTCAATGCCTAAATGCCCATTTATAATTGATGAAAGAAGGAGTTCTTTTCATGTTTTAATAAAAGATAAATTAAGAAAAAAAAATTAAAAATTCGCGTATTTCATATATTTTTTTTATATTACAATGCTTTTTCTTCAATTATGTGTACATTTCATTACCATTGTTTTCATCAATGCAAATTGAAAAAAATTTCATTGGCATTGAATTGTGATGAAATTTGTTGGCATTGACATTGAGATAAAGTAATGCCAATTATATTTCAATGCCAATGAAAATTTCTCAAGAATGATTTTTTGTAAAAGTGGCAATATTTATAGACAATAATATGTTAACCATAACAAAATGTATTTCAGAGACCCTTCTTTTGATTTTCATTGTTTGCTGATCGGATATGTACTTCCGAATTTATTTGAGTTTCCATTTTCACCTCTAAAGCTCCACCCACAGGAAAGAAGGTGTGGCCGATTAAAAATATCGTTTTCTTTAAATACGCTTAAAAAGTACAATATTGGGGGAAATAAATTAGGGTGATCCCCGTAAACTCCACTTGCTCCACAGAAATACTTTTAATCACAATTTTCATATTAAAATGGTTCGTTCAAAATAAACCTTGATCTTTGAAAATTAATGTATTACGATAAATAGAAACTTTTCTCATAAATTTTAATAATTTAGATATTTTATGAGTAGGACAAATTTTCAACCATTTCAATTTAGCTTTATTTAAAAACTTTTTGCATTATTTTTGGCGAGTTAAAAATATGCAGTAATTTTTATGAGTCATTTAACATTCTGTTTTAAGCGCTCCAAAATTGGTGGTTTAGTTTACAAAAAACTTGTAAAATTAGCAAATCTTCTGTTAAAAATTAGTAACTAAAATTCAGCAAAATACTGTAAAGTTAGCAAATTTATTGTTAAAAATTAGTAACTAAATTCAGCAAAAAAAAAATAGCAAAAAAATTTGTAAGTTAGTAATGCGGAGGTAGCAAAAAAATTTACTAAAAATTAAATTTTAACTAAAAATTAGTTAAAAATTTGTTAAGTTGAAGTACTAACAGTTTTACTAACTTTTCTACAAACTTTTTTCTATGAGTGTAGGCTTAAAAGAAGATAGATGGATCCATCGTTTTTGAGCAACTACATCTAGCTCCTCCGAAGGATTGGCGCCATATACCATTGGCCCCTTCTTTTTTTTACGCCTCTGCACAGTTGTCCAATCAGATGTTTTGCTGTCAGTATTAAAATTATTCACAGCAGCATTAGATGAAACAGCCGAAAGAGACGGTAAAGATGTAGTAGACAACAAAACAGGTTGTTTATTAGTTTTGTTTGTAACATCAATAGCAGCAAGTGCACTTGCACTTTTTTCAGGAACAACAACAACATTATCACTTATTACTGTTTTATTGAGAGCATGAGCATTATTATTTGTTTTTTTATTCCTGTTGAATTTTTCCTTTACTTTATTATTAGAAAAATCAACGCACTGCTGTTTTAAATCATGAAGATCATTTTTGAACGATGAATTCAGCATTTCTTTAAGCTCTCTCACTTCATTTGCTAAAGCAGAGATGTGTAAAAGCAAATTAGAAGAAACTTTTAAACATGTAGAACAATTATAAACAATGTTTTTATTTTTATTAAATACTTCAATGAGCTTTTCACCAATATTTGCACAAATTAAATAATATTTAGCTCTACACAAATGGCAGGTAATAACATTAGATTTTAACAAATTAAAACATTTCGCGCAAAGGTTAGGCGGAGGATCCATTGCAAAAACACGTCTGATTATTAAGAGCGTACGCACTAAACTGATTACATTTATATGCTTTTATAAAGCGATGGGCCAAAGAGTTTATCGATCCTAGCATAACTAAGCAACTATATACGTCTCTGGTAAGGCCAATCATGGAATATGGATCAATTATATGGGATCCTGATACTGCAGTTCATAGTAACCGTTTGAATCAGTTCAAAAACAATTTCTTCTGTTTTGCTTAAGGAGCACTTTTCCGAACCGTTTGGAGGATCTTCCACCATACACCGATAGATTAGCAAGTATTAGGCTGCCTACATTAAGAAGCCGAAGAATAATGCTCAATACTGTATTCCTAGTCAACCTGCTAAATGGTAATATTTTTCTTGACTTCCTGCTCAGCAATATAAATATAAGTGTTTCCCAACGGTCAACTCGCAACTATACCCCCCTATATCTTCAATTCGTGCAAACCACCTATGCTAATGCTGATCCTCTCAGAAGATTATGTCGTCAGTTTATTGAAATGTATGACTTTATCGATTATTCTATAGATATAGGCATTATAAAACGAAATATAATACTGTTTTTAAATACATAGATTTAACATTATATTTAGTTGTACTATTTCAATATATATTATAGTCTGTAAGGATGTAATTCCATAGACTTAAATTAAATAAATAAGATTACCCTAAAAAAGGTTCATGGATTTATCCATCTATAACTCTTAAACAAGAAGCTTCTGGTGATTAAGTTACATAGCTGTTGTTTACACAATGAAAAGACAAAAATTTTATTTATACAAACTTTTAACCCTCCCATGACCGTTAGTGGTGTTTTAAGCGATAAACATAAAATTTTTTGTCAAAATTTAACTTTGAATGTCTCTCATTTAATTTTGGAGATTTGTACGTATACTCTTCATCATATAATAGGAAATTCAGCGTAGAATAAAAGCAAAATAAGTTTTTTTTTATATTTCGTCCATTCCATGACAAAAAGCCTAAAAACTGATGAGTTATAGATTTTTTATATATGTGCACTAGGTTGCCATGTGAATCTTCCATTTTGGGCATAGGAAGTCTTCAGCGAACTTATTTAAAAGACTACGAGGTACATTTTTGTGGAATTATTTAACCCTCTAACTCTTCAATTAAAGGAACTTTTTTGGCCCCGTTTTTAAAAGGGACAAAAAAACCCGTAAGCTGAAGAGTTAGAGGGTTAAAATGTTCAACAGAAATGTGTTTTACACATAGTGTTTTACATGAAATAGAAGATTCACATGGTTTCCTCCTAAAATTTTTGCATTTGAGTGGCAATTGTGTATAAGTACGAAATTAACCCTTAAACACATTTAAAGTTTTGACTTATTTCTGGCATTGAACTTAAACTTTCAACTTTGATGTCTTCAGAGACTTGATTTGATTTGATTTGATTTGATTTATTTATTTAATTGATTTTCTATGCTACAAGATTACATCTTATGAATTACAGCATAGAACTTAATTTGACTACATATGTTTAAATGTGACAATTTATATAAAAATAAAAATTGAATTTAAAATAAAAAATATTAAAAATGATAATAATAAGAAGAACAAATTTGTAAAGTATAATACCATAATTGAAAAAAAAGTTAAAAAAAGAAAAAAAAATTAAAATAAAATGGATAATTTGAAATCACAACTGTTTTTTATCACAATAACTTTAAAAATCTAAGAAAATCTAAGAAAATAATAAAATGAAAATAAAAAAAAATTAAAAAATAAAAAATGAAATAGAAAATGAAATAGAAAATGAAATAGAAAATGAAAATGACAAATAAATAATTTTAAAAATTTAAATAAAAATAAAAATAAATAAAAATAAAATTAAAAAGTAAGAAAAATAATATATGAAAACAAAAACTAAATAAATAAAAAACCTCTCAATTGTATCGCCTATCATTTCATATATGCGTTTATGTGAACATATTAAATAATTCAGTTTTGAATTTTAATGCGTTACTATTTTTTTGAATGTGGTGCGGAAGTGCATTCCAAAAACGTATAGCATTTACAAAAAACTGCCACTCTGATATTAGAGTTCGATAAAATATAGGAATTATCCTCTTTCCTCTTTCAGAATTGTTAAAAAACAGATATTAATAAAGGTACCTCGGTGTCTTATGATAAATAATTTTATGTAACATCATAAGACTTTTTTGTTTAAAAATATTATCAAGCGTCATTCCATAAAGCTGTAAGGAATATGAAGATACACGATCGTATTTTCTTAGACCGAATACATATCTGGTAATATTATTAAATACAACATTTAATTTTCGCTTACTATTCGCGTCGCAATATGAATAAATTTCACAGCCGTATAGCAGAGATGGCATCAAATAGGCTTTAGCTAGAAGCATTCTTATATTAGGTGGTGTGTAGTACTGTGTTGCCCATAGAGTACGTAGCATATTATATGTTTTACCGACAATATTATTAATGTGGTTAGACCAAGTAAGGGTGTTATTGAAGATTATACCCAAATTACGTACAGATGACACTATATCAATTTTTTGATTATTAAGTCGTATATCAAAATCACGATTAAGTTTAAATAATCGCTTATGAATCACGATACATTTAGATTTCTTTGGGTTGAGACAAAGTCCGTTCCCCAATGCCCATCGGTGAATTCTATCTAGGTCATTGTTAAGTTTACAGAGTGATGAATCAAGAGTTTTTTCTGAACTACTCAGGTATACCTGAACATCATCAGCATACATATGCACCTTGCAGTGTTGAAGTTGTGATGGCAGGTCGTTGGCATAGAGTGAAAAAAGTAGAGGTCCTAGAATGGATCCTTGGGGAACACCTCTCGGAATAGATGAAATATCTGAAGTGTTATTGTTACAAAAAACTGATTGTGTACGACCAGATAGGTACGACAAAAGTAGCTTCGTTGAGCTGGTAGAAAAGCTAAATACATGTTTCAGCTTGTTAATTAAAATGTTATGATCCACAGTGTCAAAAGCCTTTGAATGATCGAGCAGTACTAAAAAAACCAAATTTCCTTCATCGACATATTGTCTTATATCTTCAGAAACATTCAAGAGAGCAGTGACACAACTATGTTCTGAGCGGAAACCAGATTGCCGATCAGAAAGTATGTTGTATCTCTTAATATATGAATTTATCTGAGAGTGTAGTAATTTTTCAAGCAACTTAGAAAGAAATGGAAGAATTGCAATAGGCCTAAACTCAGAGCCCGATTTGGGCACAGGAATAATTTTAGCGTATTTCCATTTATGAGGAAAAGAACTTGTTGTAATAATCGTGTTTAAAAGATGTGTGATATATGGAATTATTAACGGTATAAGTAGTTTTATAAACTTAGGATGAATATCATCAAAACCTACAGCATTAGACTTAATATTCAATAAGCATTGTAAAACATCATATTGGCTGACACACTCGAACTCAAACATGTTTGTCAACAAGTGTTCCGTTGCAACCGTAGTTGAAATCAAGTTATAATTATTAAGAAACTCGCCGTTTACATTTGTCAAATTAAATGAACTAGAATTATAAGTGCTTTCAAAATTGTAGAAATTAGGATTTGCAGCTACCATCGGTATGTTTGTGAATATATTGTTGATTTCATTAACATCAACTAACAACCTATCATTTATCCCAGCTTTTCCTATGCCTATATTCTTGATAGTCTGCCATGTTTGCTTATTATTAACAACATTAGAAAAACGGTTAGAGTAATATTCCGACTTTTTCCTTACAATTAAATTATTGACATTTTTTCTAAATACACGGTATTCATTGTGCAGCTCTGTTGTTTTAAATCTCTTCCACCGTGAATGAGCAATGTCCCTCTTTTCTATCAGTTCCTTGATATCCGGAGTAAACCAAGGTCTAGACTTGTTCGGAACACGCTTAGTCTTTAAAGGCACATGTAGATCATATAATTGTATGACATTAGATTCGATGAACGACAATTGTGAATCAACTGATGCCATAGAATACACATTATACCAATCAATGCTCATAAAGTTCTCGTATAAAATATCAATATTAATATTATTAAAATCACGATATGTATATGATATATTATCCTTTTCTAACTGAAAATTATATGAGACAAATATAAGGTCATGATTAGAAAAACATAGAGCCGCTATCTGGTCATAAAGTAATACAGATAGAGCATTTCCAACAAATATAATATCAAGAAGTGTGTTGTTTGTAGCCGTATAGTGGGTCGGTAAATTATCATTAGTTGGTGTTAGTCCAAGTGCCAACATACTATCAGTCAATAACGTTTCATTAAGTAAATTAGAGTTAAAATCCCCACATATAACTATATCGTGAAAAGGAACTGTCATCATCTCCAACGTTGATATAAAAGAATCTATATTAACATTTTTATTAGGTCTATATACGCAGCCAATTAGCATTCTGTTACCCAACGATTGAATTTCAACGAAAATGTATTCTACTACTTGCTTTTTCTTGTCATTTGCATTTATGGACTTATTCTTCTTAGTCTTCTTAACCTTTCTATTTCCTTTTTTTTTTCTTCTCATCTTTTTCGCAAGAATTATCCTTCTGCTCAAACTTGCAATAAAGTTTACATTTGATACTATTTTTTACAAATATGGCAACACCACCTGCATGGGTTTTTCGATCGGCTCTAAAAGATTTATATCCGCTAAGAGAAACTAGACTGTCAGGTGTTCTTTCGTCCAACCAGGTCTCGGATACACATATTACGTCTAGTCCAGAGTTCTCAAATATCAACCTAAATTCCTCTATTTTATTATATAGACTTTGTGCATTAATATGACAAATATGGATACCATTTCTCTGCTTCGCCAATATTCTGACCATATTCATTGTTACGTCTTTGGAATGACTGTTAACACTATTCAAACTTGGCATGATAATAATGTATAAAGATAAAAATAATAACCCTAATAGTAACGCATTTATTTCTAATAATATTAAAATTGAAAGGCATTATAGGTGAAAAAAAGGTTAGGTCATAAGAGGTGGAGTATAATATTTTTTTAATTGATTTGTATAATATATAAAAACGATATAAATGATTACATGTTGCTGTTATTGTTATTTGAGTGCCCATGATTTTCATTAGAAGTGAGAAAAAAATCACTTAGTTGTTCGATATAATTAATACGAATTGGCTGATCATTACTAAAGCGTTTAATATAAACAAAACCACGCACAGAATATGCAGAATGTAGGCACTTATCACGTTTTAGTTTTATCGCTTCAAGAAGTATTTTGTAATTATTTAATGTTAGGCTTTCGTTAACATAAAACGGTTCATCAGTATTGTAACCAATAGAACTAAGCTTTAATTGCGAAATATTATTTTCCTTTTTATAAGCTGAAATTGATTTTAAAACAAAATTTTTATCATAGGGTGACATCAAATTAACAATAATCGCAGCATCTGGTGAATTTTGTTTTTCTCTATTATTTTTATTTTTTAGTCTATATACAGCTTTTACGGATGGGGTTTGGATATTTATGGTTCGACATATGTCATTAAAAACATCATAAACATTTTCACTACTGTTATATGGCACATTATTAATACGAAGATCACAAGCTACAAATAAATTTTCCTGTCTTAAGCTTTGTTCCTTCAATTCTTTTATTTGCGACTTCATTTCTATAATTTCGTCCACAGATGTTTCCATTTTATCAATACGCTCATGAGCACACGCAAGTTCTGTTTTCAGATGGTTTATTTCACTTAAGAGTTTATTTTCGCGCTCTTCCCACATCGATTTGATCTGGCGAATATGCTCTTCCAACCGTTTATCGATTAGTTGATATACACTAATACGATTAGAAGCATCACAATAAGAGACTCTAGGGGTTTGTGTAAGCCTAGGAGTTTTATTTGAACTTACAGGAGAGGTTGGTTGCGCTTCTCTTAAACGTTTGAGATTTACTTGGCTTTCATTTATTTGATTATTGTTGTCTTGGTTTATGTTATTATTCTCCATTTTTGTTGTGTTAAAGAGATTACACTGTTTTGTTTATATTTTAGCTGGTATGCTTTTTATAGATTTTTTCCTTTATATTGATTTTTCTCTTAGAATGAGAGTTTATACCAAAGTTTCTTTTGTTTATTATTTCTTTCTTTATAAGAACTGCTAGTTTTGCAATTTAATTTATTTATTATTTAAGTTTGACAAAAGCTTTAACAATTTGAATGTTTTAGTTTTTTTAAGCAAATTAGTTAAGCTTTACTATAAGTTTATATAAAATTTAAATTTAATAAACGGTCTAAATATATTTTTTTATTTTTTTAAAACAGGAGACCACTTTTATTTCGACTATACTCTCTCAATTTTTTTCAATGACAATTATTTTTGTGGAACATTTTAACCCTCTAACTCCTCAATTAAAGGGACTTTTTGACCCTTTTCAAAAGGGCCACAAACGACCCGTAAGTTGAAGAGTTATAGGGTTGAAATGTTCCGCAAGAATATTTGTCATAAAATTCTACTACAAGTCTCTGAAGACATCAAAGTTTAAAATTGAGGTTCAATGCCAGAAATAAGTCAGAACTTAAAATATGTTTAAGAGTTAATTTCGTGCCAACCTAAAGGCGCTCAATAGAGCACCCATATATGCAAAAGTGATATTTTCTCACCTCCCCACGCACTTTGTGGTAGATTGGGCGTAAAAATAATATCCCCGCGAAAATTGATCATCTCGGAATAAAACAGGCCAGTCACCCGCGGCTTTTAGCTCTAAAAATGGAGTAAAATTACTTCAAAGTTTATTTGCGCATAACTCTTAAAGTAAAGGTTTTACAGAAAAATTC
This sequence comes from Leucophora obtusa, assembly GCA_949987735.1. NCBI lineage: Eukaryota > Metazoa > Arthropoda > Insecta > Diptera > Anthomyiidae > Leucophora > Leucophora obtusa. The sequence continues at coordinate 54,719,022 of OX465297.1, read as the reverse complement.
TACATAAGCATATCATCCATGTGGGATGAACTCGCCATTTTCAGATGTAGATGGTAGTGCTGGATGTGAACTATCTGATTGGTAACACATACTTGAGGTTGAGTGTCCTGGTGAAGATAAAAGCATGACTACAGCTTGCACCCCGACCTTGAGCATATTTAATTTCTGGTGAATGTAGAACTGCAAGTGTAAACCCATCAGCAGAACTCGTGGAGTAAGGCCATCGCATATGTTTTCCGAGGCCAGTTTTTGTACTTAAACAAAAATAACAATCGGATACATGGCTCGCTGTTTCTCTCCATAGCATAGGCTTCGAAATTTACAAGTGTCGTCTGTAAAATTAAAAAAAATTTAAATAACGAATATGAAGAATTCAAAATTTAATTAAAAAATACTTTAATTATAAAATATTCCAAATGTATTAACCTATACTTACTTTACATTAGAAGACCTCATAGGTAAATTCAATCGACATGAAATGCATATAGTACTTGGTGTCCAATGCTGGTTCAAATTGTGCGGATATATATTATAGCAATCTTCATATGACTTTTGCGATGAAGTTAAGAAGCAGTTCCGTTTTTTCTCGGGATGTGTGGTAAAATTTTTCAATTCTATGGATAAATTTTTGTTTAAATAATTTTTTAGTAAAATTGGCAATATTTTTAGACATTGCTGCACTTACGTTGTCATAATTCAAAAACAACTTGTCCGATTTTGTTAAACTAAATTTACAAAAATTTTGGTTCACAATATCTTTAAATAATGTATACAATTGTTTTCAATGCGATCCCGATCAATGGTTTCAAAGTTATGAAACAAATTGTTAGACAAAAAATAAAAAATTGGTAAAAAATTAAAAAAAAAAAAAATCTGGAAAAAATCGAAAACTGCAAAAAGTATTAAATTTTATTTATTTGTAGCGAAGCTACATATCATGTGAATTAAAGTAGATATGGATGATGAAAATCGATGCATGCTTTACGTTTTTATTTACAATTAATTGAAGGTATTGCATGTTGACAAGCACTGTAGAAAATGGTATAATGAAAATGCAGAACATTGAAAGACAGGTGCATTTTACGACACGGATTTTGGAAAACCCCCTTTACATGTAGCAAATTGTTTGTAAAAAACCTTTATAACATTTTTATGATTCTCAGAATAAAAAAAAGTTATAAACATTACGATTGCGGTAGCAAAGTAATAAACGCTCATAAAAGTGCGTGCATGCTGAATTGCTCTTTTTTCCGTAACGGATGATTTTTTTTTTCATAAAATTCCTTAATGTTTTTATGATTCTTGGGAATAAGAAACAAATTTGCAGCACACACAAACTGTACCCACATAAAGGATTATCCCAAATTATAGTATCAGTATTTATAAGAGCTCCTTGAGCCATTTTATTTTATTCAAGAAGTGTTTGCGATAACGGAAACATCATTTGATCCCTATAAAAGAGTCATTCAGCTTACAAGTTAAAAACAATTTACAAGTGTTAATAAAAATGAGCAAGAAAGCCAGAACATTCTTATGTAAAAACAATCCGGATTCATTTTGTTATGTGTGGCCATTATATCACCGAGAAAGCGTTTTTTTGCTGTTGACCTGTGTTATTGCTCTGACTTAATAGGTGTATTGCACTAAGATCGTTTGTTAACGAGATGTCAGTATGTTTGAGCGCAACTCTCTACATCAGCTTTAAAATTAACTCTCTCTTTTGTTGGTATATTGATGATATGCATCATTTCTAACATCCCAGCAAAAATAATTGGAATGACTTCTAAGTGAATCACTTCCTTCATTACATCACAAAGAATACTCCCTTAGGAATGGGTTTTAAACAACATCTAATGCTGCAATAAATATATGCTAGTCAGAAGTTCTTTTTCATGGGTGATAAGAATTTAATATTTTGTATGGGGTTGCATAGGAACGTGCTGGCACAGAAATCAGAGGGTTGCGGGTTCGAATCCCACCAGGTCGAAAAAAATTTTTTGGAACTTTTTTTACACAATTAATATTTTTTTGTAGTTTTCACTGTAAAATTTTTATTTTTTTCTATTTTTGTAAACTCAAAAATTTATTTTTGAAACGATTTAAAATTTTTTTTTTTTATTTTTGTAAACTCAAAAATTTATTTTTGAAACGATTTAAAAATTTTTTTTAATTTTCTATTAATTTTTAATGAAATTTTATAGAAATATAAAAGTTCTAAATAAATATGTAATTCTTCAAATATTTTTTGTTAAAATACCAAAAAGGTAAATATTACAATTTTGTTTGTATTTAAAAAATTGTAATTTAAAAAATCCATTTTGATCAAATATAAATATATTTAGAAACTAAATATAACAGAAAAAGAAAAATCCTGTAAACAAATTAGTTAGAACTAGTAAAACTAAGTTAAAAATTACCTTGCAGAAAAAACTATTTTTTATCTGTCTGAATCCGCGTTAATCTAAATGTATTGTGATACGTAAGAAAAGTGTAATTCCCTCCATTTCTGAAGATATTGTTTTAAATGGCGAGAAGATTGAAATTGTTAACACAGCGAAAAACCTTGGGATAATTTTCAACAGCAACTTAACATGGACTGATCATATAAACTCACTGGTTGGTCAAACTTATGTAAAGCTACGAGCTGTCTGGTCCACACAATATTTCACCCCGTTAAGAATAAGGGCATTACTTGCCAAGACGTACTTGATTCCCTCCCTGATGTATGGGTGTGAATTATTTGGAAGCTGTGATTCAGTTAGCAACAGAAGACTAAATGAATTATTTAATAATATTATTAGATATGTGTATGGATTGAGAAGGTTTGATCATGTTTCCTCTGTCTTAAATAATCTTTACGGATCATGTTTCCTCTGTCTTAAATAATCTTTACGGAGTCTCTAGATAATCTGCTAAAAATCCGCACATAAAATAATAAACAGTCAGATACCCAATTATTTATTTGACAAAATACGCTTTTTCCAATCGCCACGAAACCGGAATATTGTAATTCCTCGACATCAATGCCTAATGTCTGAATGGCAGTTTTTTGTACATGCCGCTCGTCTTTGGAACAATCTTCCACTAAGTCAACAAGTAAACAACAATGCTAATAGTTTCAAAACATTTTTATTTAATTTTTTTAAATAATTTTCTTTGCTTATCAATATCGTTATATTTGTACTAAGTTTGTTCATTTGAATTCATAATTAATAATAATATAAAAATTCTTTTTTGTAACGTAATACGCTCCTGTACTATAAATATAAAACACAGTCTTGTTGTACAGGAAATGGAATCAATTAAATAAATAATATGCTGCAAAATTTTTTCCGGCTTTTATCAAGGCAATTCGTTATTTTTAAGTAACTAAAAGTTAACTTAAATGTAACCAACATTTTGTAAATTTAACAGTTTTATTTTTCCTTCTTATCTTACTAGTATTTACCAAAAAACAGTCTGCTAATATCAGCAGTTTTTTTGCAAGGTCATTTTTAATTACATAATTTTTAGTAGGAGTAATTTTTAATTACATAATTTTTAGAAGAAAAACTATTTTTACAGCTTTATTTCTTTCTATGAGTGTATTATTTTTTATAAAAAAAACACTTAAAAAAAAACAACTTTATATATTTTTTCAATATGTTAAGCGGGGAATACACTAAAGAACATTCGTGAAAAATGGCCATTTTTTACGAATGTTGATTTGTGTATGTTAGTGTGCAATTCGTGTTTACAAAATTGTTTGATATTTTTTGTTCCCTACTCAATGTTCCTTAATGTATTCGCCGGTTTATATATTTTTGTTAATAAAAAATGAAATATATGAAGATAACAACAATTTACTGACCAAGACTGCTAAAAGTTAGCTATCAGTTATAACAAGCGATAGCATAGGGGGTATAGCGTCTGCTTGAAATGCCAACGAGTGTGGGTTCAAACTAGAGATGGGCGCGTGATTCACCCGCGATCGTGAGTTAAAATTATAGCACTCACGTGAGTCGTGCGTGAGCGTGAGTTAAAAAAAATGTTAGTGCGTGAGTAAATTTTTGTTCGTGAGTTTGCGTGATTATATTAAACCAGATTGCGATAATTTACAATTTTGGAAAAATTCCAGAGATCTTCCCTACAAATAATGTGTATTCCAGTCAGTTCAAGTACTAGCCAACGGGTGTTTTCTACTTCTGCCAGAATTCTTATGTAAAGAAGAAATCGACTTGTACAAAACATTGAAAAATTTTGTTCCTCCACATAAATTTGGAATAACATTTAAAGATTTACAGTGAGTTTTTTAAGTTATTTAAAAATTTTAAATATAAAATTAAATTAAAGGAATTAAATGCGCTAAAATCCCAAAACCTAATTAACAAATTATGAAAAATAAACTGTTAAAAGCATGTCCCTATTTAAATTTTATTCTTGAATAAGGCAATCTTCAAGAGCGACGTTTTTAGTATTTCTAGAAATATTGGTTAAGTTAAAGTGCAAACTCAATGGGAATTTCTTCTTCTGGTCTAGGAGCGTTTCCAAACATTTAAAATATAAAAAAACACAATTTGCTTTGTCATCTTCCAATATACTACTCTGTTGTTTTGACAGATCTAGCAATGTAGTGACATCCATTTAAGTATAATCAACAATAGAAAATAAAAGTTTTTCTAAAATGTCAGTAATATTTATATTTGCACAAGCACTTGCATATTAGTTAAATTTTTAACAAAATTTTTTTATAGTTAAGCTAATTTTAATTCCAACCCCCATTAACAATAAACAAATAACCTGAAGTTAACATTGGTTCAAATATACATAATTTGTTTTAAAAAAGAACAACTTACTTCCTACGACAAGCCAATGTTAAATTCATCGGTGAAAAACCCGAAAAAGAACAGCTCCCTATTCAGCAGTTGCAGTGCTTTAACTACTTCTTTTTCCTCACTCTTTTTCCTGGGATGTAACGTTGTTTATAACCAGGCTTGTCAGACTTGGGGTTTTGTCCCCAAATTTGGGGATTTTTTGTTGGTCTTGGGGACAAAAATTTTCATTTGGGGACAGGGGAATTTTTTGCGGATTTAAAAAATATTTTGGGGATATTTAAAATTTTGAAGATTATATTAACTTTGTATACAGTGAAAATGTAACAGGGTGCACATTGTTCAGATATTCTGCTTTATATTTTTAACTACGAAACCAAATCAAATAATTTTTTCTAAATTTATTTGTTTATTAACCTGTTCTAATTAGAAATCAATAACAATATTTAAAGTATTTTAATTAACGAAGAAGATGAAGACATTTTTCTATATTATGACAAATGTTACACTTTTGCACCCTGTTAAGTTTTGATAAATTTCTTAAAAAATTTTTAATATTAACTCAAAAAATCATAACATTTTTGCGGTTTTTATATGTAGTTGGGAAAATATTCCATTTATCTGGTGAAAAAATGAGTATTAAGTAATATTTCCCTACTGTTCAGGTCGCAAGCCCTTTTTAAGGGCTGGCTATGTGTATCATGTTTATCATGTCGGGCAATAGCACAGACTATTTTTTATTGAGAAATGTGCTGTTTGGGTTGCTTTTCCTACTAAAAAATTTTTTTAGATGACTTGAATTTTTCAATTTGGGCACAGTTCTACACATTTCGCAAACAATGTGATAGTTTTCTATGATAGCTAGTAAGTTCGGTTACTAAATTTTGTGGCATTCATTTTCCTTTAATATACCGTCAATATAAAACTTCAGATGAAACCCATTTTACTAGGTAGCCTCATATCCTGAAATAGATTGCTACAAGTTTCTATGTTTGAAGCCCTCTTTTTGGGGGAAACGTCGTAAGATCAATAAACGAATTAAAAGCATATTATTTTTATATATTTTATTTAAAAATGTGGCAGTAAATAATTTTGCATACAAAACTGGTTCATATTATTAGTTTAGTAATAATTCTGATAACACTACCATATAGGTAGCCCCAAACCATGAAAGCTGTTGACATGTTCATTACAATTTTAGGCACCCTAATGAAAATGGGCATCATCCGATGTTTTAAATTGACAGTATATTGAAAAAAAATTAATGGCTTAGAATTAGAGGATTGATTTTACTAGCTACCTTAGAAAAATAAAGCATTTTTTGCCAAAAATGTAGAATTTCGGCCAAACTTGCAATATACATAATCTTCAAGAACATTTTATTAATAGAGAAAGTAACCTAATCGAAAAATGTTTGAATTCCAAATAGTCCATTATATTGTCCCGTTAAATATTTTTGGGTTTACTAAAAAAATCAACATGGTTAATATTGCCATACCCCAAGATGGGCTTGCGACCTGAACTATAATTAAAATTTTATTAGGCACCTAATTTTTGAAGAGCTAAATGCAATATTTTGCAACAATTCACCCAAATGCATAGAAAAACAGCAAAAATTTCATGATTTTTAAATTTATTTTTAAAATTTTTAAAGAAAATTACCGAAAATTAACTGGGTGCAAATGTGTAACATTTTTCTTTAGAAGAAAAATGTAATTTTTTCCCCAGTTAAATAAAATAGTTAAATTTTTTTCTTGTTTTTTAATTATAACAAGTTAATAAATAAACAACGCTAGAAATAATTATTGGATTTTCTTTCATAGTTAAAAATTTTAAGCAAAATATCTGAACGATGTTAACCCTGTTACACTTTTGCTCCTCACTGTAGTTTTCAGAAAACATCAGTCAAGTTTGTTCGCATAGTTTCAAAAAAGTAACAAATTCACCATTTATGGATTTTCTATATTAATTTAACCCTCTAATGCTCTTTCTTCTGATTACAATAATATTTAAACCATATATTTGGCTTTGAAAATCTACTATGGAACAAATATTAAAATTTTAATTTATCGCTTTATTTAGGCAACGTATCTTGAAACCCAGTAGACAAATAATTTCGGTTTTTGCTGTAAATAACACTATTAATAAAATAAAATTACGTACCGAAAATTGTTGATCAATTGTTGTTATTTCAAAAGTTATGGCGATTTTCGCTTTCTGAAAATTACGAAATTTGGCGAATTTGGCAATAAACATCAATAAATTTTGACGAAATTAGTTCTGCTTACTACTACTGTGTTTAATTTCAAGAAACTCTGTTGGCTAGTTTTCTAGTTAGAGAGATATTTGTAAAACGTATCCTGGAATTATCCTGTGAGTCCTGGAGAAAAATTTTTAACTGATTTTACAATTAGAGACTCTAAACTAGCTTTATCGGTAATCTACTCCAGATCGTAAATGTATTTTTGGCAATTTATCAAATATTTTTTTCTGTTTTAAAAAGTAAATTTTTTCAAATTTTCTAAATTTTCACTTTACATGCCTCTCGTTTGAAAACCGTTCCTTATACAAAAAAAGTTTGAAGGCAAAAAAAGTAGGCAGTTAAGTTTTCTATGGATATAATACAACTTGGTTAATAAAATATTGTTATTTAGCCAAAAACTATTTAAAATCTGAACACCCTCAAAAGGCGGCCTTGGGCATTAGAGGGTTAAAGCTTTTTAACACAAATAAATACATTTTGCCGCCCAGGTGAAAATGTTCATATATGGTCATATATGGCAACATATATGGGTTCATATATGGGTTCGGATCCGAAATTTGAGGGTATATGGTCATATATGGAGATATATGAATGTTTGCTTTTTTTATTCAAATTAAATGTAAATATTATAATTCTATTCATACGTTACTGATGAATTTGTACATTTGAATGAAATTGAGAAATTATGAAATCTTTAATGGACATAAACATTTTACTTCAAGTTTAGAAAATATTTTATGACTGATTTTTGATTATTTAATGAAAAAAGTGTGTAAAAATTTTAGTTAAAGCTACTAAAAATTAGTTCAAAATGAAATACTGCTGAATTATCAGAGTCCCAGCAAAATATTGGTAATGACACCTTTTTACCAATATTTTGCATTACCAAAAATTATATATCATTACCTTTTGCATTATTTTATAATACAAAATAATGAATTCCTAATAACGGCCTATTGTATTCATTGTTTCTAAATATAAAATAATGACTTACTCGTAATAGTTTAAATAAGTACTTTTTACACAGTTAAATTTTATACATTTTTATTTATTATATGTAAATATCCTTTATGTTTAAATTTTTATGACGAGTTCTAATTTTAGGACTCGTCATAAATTTTTCTGAATGTATTTCCTTAAGCTAATAGTATTTGCTTAACTCCTTATTTTTAGGAATCAAGTAAACAAACGGATAACCACTTATAATTCAATTTTTTGTAAGCATGTGTGTAACCACTTATTATTCAAAATTTCATAACTACTTATTTCTCATTTTTTCGTAAGCAAGCGGGTAAGCGTGACTACTTATAAAAACGACCGCGCCAAACAAAAATAATGAGTTTAGACGCCAAAAAATAAGTTGTGCGGAGCTATGAATTTCTATTATATAACCACTTATTTGGTAATGAATGATTTTGCTGGGGTAGTTTTGCTAAATATAAATAAGATAGGAAGAGCAAAAATAAAACTGTTTAATATATTTACAAAATTTGAGTTATAATTGAGCTAAATTTCAGTGATTAGAAAATAAAATTAAAGTTCCTTTTTCGTTTTTTTTTTGTTTTTAATGGAAATACAAATTTAGCCTTCTGAAATCAACAGTTTCATATTTTTAGCAAATATTTCTGTTGATTTTATAAACTGCTATTTGCATTGAACAAAATTTAACAAACATTTTTTTAGATACACAGTTTGTTTTAGCTATTTTTAGTTTACTAATATTTTGCAAAATTTTCTGCAGATTTTCTAAATTTAGAAGCCCGGTGAAAAATGTCCATATATGAACATTTATCGTTCAACCATATACGTATGGATCCGAAAAATGAGGTAACACCTAAGTATATTTTCATATATGGACATATATGAACATATACATTTATTAAATATATGCGAATACATGCGAACGTTGCGGTCCTTTATTATAACCCGGTGAAAAATGTTCATATACGCTCAAACATGTTCATATATGGTTTATGTATGGACCCATATGAACAAAGATGGATTTTTTATGACCATATATGGATTTTATATGAACATATATGGAAGTATGTGTGATTCCATATTTGGAAAAAATTTCATATACAGACATATATGGAAGCATCTGTTATTTCATATATGGAAATGGCACTCATATATGGACAAATATGAGAGTATATGTTATTCAATTTATGCAAAAGGGACTTGTATATGAACATATTTCGAAGAATACATTTTTCCATATATGTAAAAGGAACTCATATTTGGATAAATATGGAATTATATTTAATGCCATGAATAAAAAAAGGAACATATGTAGCGCCTAATTTGAATGTCATACATAAATTTATATCTATCGTACAACCTTATAATAAAGGACAGCAACGTTCTCATGTATTCACAAATATTTAATAAATGTATATGTTCATATATGTCCATATATGAACATATACTTATGTGTTACCTCATTTTTCGGATCCATACATATATGGTTGAACCATAAATGTTCATATATGGACATTTTTCACCGGAATATTTATCCATATGAGCTCCTTTTAAACATATGAAAAAATGTATTCTTTCAAATATGTTCATTTACGAGTCCCTTTTGCATAAATGGAATAACATATACTTCAATATTTGTCCATATATGAGTACCTTTTCCATATATGAAATAACAGATGCCTCCATATATGTCTGTATATGAAATCTTTTTCCATATATGGAATCACATATACTTCCATATATGTTCATATAAAATCCATATATGTTCATAAAAAATCCATATTTGTTCATATGTGTCCATACATAAACCATATATGAACATATTTGAGCATAAATGAACATTTTTCACCGGGAGTTTTATTTTTGCTGTTTTTATCTTACTGCAACATTTTCAATTGTATTTCAAAATTTATCATTTTATTTCAGAAGTTATCAATTGTTTTTCTGATTTATCAATTGTATTTCAGAAATAATCAATTGAATTTCAGTTTACTCAATTGTATTGTAGACGTTAGGAATTGTTTTTCAGATTTACCAATTGTATTTCAGAAATAATCAATTTATTTCCAGTTTTATAATTGCTTTTCCGAAATTATCAATTGATTTTCATATTTATCAATTGTATATCAGAAACTACCAATTGTATTTCAGAAATTATAAATTGTATTTCAGAAACTGAAAATTGTATTTCAGAAATTTATTAATTGTATTTCAGAAATTCGCAATTGCATTTCAGAAATTATCAAATGTATTTTGTAAATAATCAATTGTATTTCTGAAACTGGCAACTGTATTTTAGAAATTGCCAATTGTATTTAAGAACTTATCAAATGTATTGTATTTCAATATTTTTTGAATCCGCTCACGTAATTACCCCCATGATAAAAAAAAACTTAAAACATTATGGAATAATGGAATAATATATGAATTCATATATGAAAATATATGGAATATATGAAACAATATATGGGCCAATAAATGCAGGATATTATCATATATGGACCCGAGTAAAAAAAATTGATCTCGCGCAATATCTAATCATATCCAATTTGATATTGTTTAAGATCTGCTGTAATATCTAGCTGATCCAATTAGATCTCAAAATTGGGTGTATCCAATGATATCGTATTAGATCCGATTGTATATATGGGGATAAACTAATATCAAGTTATATCTCAAAATTGGGAGGTTCAATGATATCTTTGGGGATAAACCTAGATCTAATTTGATCCGAAAAATGGCGGATCGAATTAGATCTAGTTATATATTTGTGGATAAACTTAGATCTAATTTGATCCGAAAAATGGCGGATCGAATTAGATAGAGCTATATATTTGTGGATAAACTTAGATCTAATTTGATCTCAATTTTGGCAGATCGAATTAGATCTAGCAATATATTTGTGGATAAACTTATATCTAATTTGATCCGAAAAAGTGGCAGATCGAATTAGATCCAGCAATATATTTGGGGATAAACTTAGATCTAAATTGATCCGAAAAACGGCAGATGGAATTAGATCCAGCAATATATTTGTGGATAAACTTATATCTAATTTGATCCGAAAAAGTGGCAGATCGAATTAGATCCAGTAATATATTTGGGGATAAACTTAGATCTAAATTGATCCGAAAAACGGCAGATGGAATTAGATCCAGCAATATATTTGTGGATAAACTTAGATCTAATTTGATCCGAAAAATGGCAGATCGAATTAGATCCAGTAATATATTTGGGGATTAAGTAAGATCTAAATTTATCCAAAAAATGACAGATCAAATTAGATCCAGTAATATATTTCCGGATTGCGTAAGATCTTAACTTTTCCGATAAATTGCAGAAGGAATTAAATCCAGTGATATATTTGAGGATTTGGTAGGATTTTAATTTATCCCATAAATTGAAGATCAAATTAGATCCAGCAATTTATTTCGGTATTAAAATGGCAGATTCAATTAGAAACAGTAATATATTTGGGGATTGACATCTAAAACTATCCAGAAAAATGACAGATAAAATTAGATCCCGCATTATATTTGGGTACTACGTAAGATCTCCATTTATTTGGGATTAAATAATATCCCAGACAGATATTGACAACAGTTCAAAAAATAATACACTGACAGAGCACTGATTTTATAAAAATTACAATTAGGTTGTTCATAAGGGGTGTGCTATCTGTTGTATCATTGGGTGCGTTCGGCAGATACAATTTAATAGTCAACAGTTCTACAACAGTTGTACAACTATCTGCTGAATGACCTGATAACTAACCGCTCTGTCTGAGCGCTCAGGTAGCGCTGTCATATTTTGGTAGCGTAAAAAATATTTGCTACTTTTGATCAATAAGTGATACATTTGTTGTTGTTCATTTACAATAAAATTTTCTTCTTGTAAGAATGACAAATAAAAACATACAAATATAATTCGAAAACAAAAATTTAAAAAAAATAAAAGGAAACTATAGAAAAAGTGTATTAAAAACAAAACAAAGAAAACGTCGTTTGTTTTAGCCATTAGTTTACTAATATTTTGCAAAATTTTCTGCAGATTTTCTAAATTTAGCAGTTTTATTTTTGCTGTTTTTATCTTACTGCAACATCTTCAATTGTATTTCAAAATTTATCATTTTATTTCAGAAGTTATCAATTGTGTTTCAGATTTATCAATTGTATACCAGAAACTACCAATTGTAATTCAGAAATTATGAATTGTGTTTCAGAATCTGAAAATTGTATTTCAGAAATTTATTAATTGTATTTCAGAAATTCGCAATTGCATTTCAGAAATTATCAAATGTATTTTACAAATAATCAATTGTATTTCAGAAACTGGCAAATTTTATTTTAGAAATTGCCAATTGTATTTAAGAAATTATCAATTATTTCAATATTTCTTGAATCCGCTCACGTAATTACCCCCATGACAAAAAAAAACTTAAAGCATTACCCATATATGGAATAATATATAAGATATATGGAATATATGAACCAATATATGGACCAATAAATGCAGTATATTGTCATATATGGATTCATACATTTGAATGTATTTACCCATATATGCTTCCATACATAACATATATGTTCATATATGATCATACATTAAACCATATATGCTCATACATGAAACCATATATGACAATATATGAACATATATGAACATTTTCACCTGGGCGGAGAGTTGTATATGATTAATGTCCCAAAATCTAAAATATTATTTATACAAAAAACATCATATCGATTATGGATAAAGGTCTATTGTATTAAAAAGACAAACGTCAAAAATTCAAATCTAAAAATTCTTTAAAAAATGGCTTAAATTCTTGAAAATTTCAAAATAAAGTACGTTTATGGTTCGATTGGTTTTTTTACATAATTTAATAAAAATTAAACGTTTTCTCCGTAAAAGTCACTAAATGCTGCGAATTTTTCTAGATATTTATACAAAAGCAATCCAAGAATTTTTAAAAAACAGTTATTGTTAGTGCTATTTTTTATATTTAATTGTAGTTTTTGTGCGGATAATGTTCATTTTAAGCACATTAAATAAGCTCTACTACCTTTTTAAAAACTTTTTCTAGTTTTGGATTTTTTGGGGATATTTTTAAATTAGTTTGGGGACAACGAAAAAAAGTATCTGGCAAGCCTGTTTATAACAGTGCTGTTCAAAAGTAAAAATATAGTTGTGTTGGTGAGAAAATTAGAATTGCACAGTAAGAAATGTTGAATGGGTTAATAGAATCTGTATGAATTTATTTTTTATTAAAATATGAAAATGTTTTGTCTAAAAAGTGAATTAATATCGGAAAATATGAATAAATACTACACTGTTTTAAAGAAATAAAAATAAACAAAAATACAATTTTTGAAAAAAAAAATAAATGGGTGATATCAAAAAATATGTTTAAAAAATCCATGTAACCAGATCATTTTTAATGCATGGATTACATTTGAGTTATATATTTCGATGCATATCAGCGCATTCTCACCTGTTTTACAAAATTTATAACAACCTGACCAATTTTTGGTTAATACATACAATTTGTGACCATAGGCCAAATGAAAACTCCTTAACAAGTAACTCATAACGTTTTTTAACTTTAATAGCTTATATTTTAATAACCAATGAAGCTAAAAACTAACTAAGAATTTTTATGAAGAGGAAAAGTAGCGTTTTTAGTAAAAATTAACACATTTTACATACTTTTCCTTATGTCTATGACTTCAACTCTCCCGGTGAAAAATGTCCATATATGAACATTTATGGTTCAACCATATAGGTATGGATCCGAAAAATGAGGTAACACCTAAGTATATGTTCATATATGGACATATATGAGCATATACATTTATTAAATATATGCGAATACATGCGAACGTTGCTGTCCTTTATTATAAGGTTGTACGATATATATAAATTTATGTATGACATTAGGCGCTACATATGTTCCTTTTTTTATTCATGGCATTAAATATAATTCCATATTTATCCAAATATGAGTTCCTTTTACATATATGGAAAAATGTATTCTTCGAAATATGTTCATATACAAGTCCCTTTTGCATAAATTGAATAACATATACTTTCATATTTGTCTATATATGAGTGCCATTTCCATATATGAAATAACAGATGCTTCCATATATGTCTGTATATGAAATTTTTTCCATATATGGAATCACATATACTTCCATATATGTTCACATAAAATCCATATATGTTCATAAAAAGTTCATATTTGTTCATATGTGTCCATACATAAACCATATATGAACATGTTTGAGCGTATATGAACATTTTTCACCGGGCTGTAACGATTTTTCGTCATAATTTTTGATAAAAATGCATACACACGATTTTTGGAGTTATCTATTAATTATATTGCGAAAAGTATAATGTTATGTAATGTAATGGATTATTTTATAAAACGTAAAGTATCACTCTGAGTTATTTTTTGTATAAATTGTTTTTTTTTAACCAAACCAATAAACACACAAATCAGAGTTTTATAAAATAATCATATAAAATATTTATATAAAATTTTACCAATTCTGGAAACCTTGAATCTTTATATTTTGGCCAAGCCTTTATAAATTCAGCATTTGCCATTGTTTAAAGCTTGGGACATTTGAAAATGCATTTGTTTCAGCAACGGAACTTTCTAGCTTTCTCTTTTTCGCTCTAGAATTACAATACTTAGCATAAAGTTTACCAGCTGCGTTCTTTTTTGTTCCATCTCGGGGTATAAAATAGTATTCCTAAAAAATAAAATAAGTATTAGTACACTACAAAAAGTTTGACAGTTACTACATGACAGTTGTTTGTTTGTTAGTAATCAGTAGTTGTTATTTTTAACAGTAATTACGGTTGTTTTTTCTATAGAAAAATGCAAAACAACTGTTATGAGGGTTATTTAAGAAAACAACTAACGAAAAGTACTGTAATTTTGTAGCAGTTGTTTGAAACATTTATTTTTAATGTCATAATAAACAACTACCAAAACAGTAATTTTGCAGTAAACAGTTATTTTTGGTAGTTATTTAAAAAATAAAAATTTTTGTTGAATTTTAAAAATTGTTTGTTAATATTGATATATTTCTAGTTTGCACATAAAAATCAGCAACTTGTTTTGTATCTCCAATGTATAAAAGCATAATAACTGGAGAACGGTTTGGAATTTTTACTTTGAATTTTAAAGAGGCTGAAGTAATAACACATCTTTTTGTAATCGAAAGAAAAAAAAAATAAATTTTTTTAATAAAATATACGTCTATAAACAAAAAGAATGACTGTAAAAAACAGTAGTAATGCAAAAATATTTTTTTTTGTTTATTGTGTAATATGTCGAAATTGCATGCAATAATTTCTAAATTTAAAGACACGGTGTTTATTGCAATACTTATCAACACTGTATTCTATAGAAACAAAATAAACAGCTGTTTATTGTATTAAAGACTACAAAAAAAGACAGTATTAGTAGTATTAGCAAAGAGGATCTAAAGGAAAGAGTTTTCTTCCCAAGAAATTATGTTAACTCGTGCTCAATTATTTGTGTGGATGCTATGGCCTGTTAATTTCAGTGAAGAATGAGAAAAACAAAAGAAAAGTGAAAAAGTTAATATTTTGTTTTTTGCGATTACTGATAAAAACACTAACAAAAACAACTTTAATAAGGTAATAAATAATAATTAATTAATTAAACTAATTTTTTTTTGCTTTTAACTTTCGTTTTTTTTTTTGTTGTAAAAACGATTTTATTATTTTTTTGTTTTCCCAAATTCCTTCATTTTATCTCATTCGCTGTTAATTTTCTTCATATTCCTTCTATTATTCCTCTGTTTCTTGCATGAAATTTTTTGGCTCATAAAGCATTTAGTGAAAATTATATACAAAAATAAATAGAATTAAGAAATAAAATTCTATTCTATCGCAGTAGTTGCAGTGGCAAACAATTCCAGGGGGTTTCCATCAGCTGCTTTTAAAAATGCTTTATGAGCCAAAAAATTTCACGAATAAATTTCCTAGTGGGGCGTTTTTGGCCAAAAGTATAAAAATTAACCCCATATGGATCACGTTACACAAAATAATTGTTTTTATCCAGTTGAGATTTTTTTTATAAATTTAATGGCTTTAAAATCTCGTAGTCATAATTAATATTAAGTTCCATGGGTCTTTTCTGCCTCCAGGCCACTAAGGGTTAAATTTTTTTTAAAGTCATGAAAAGATAATTATAATCTAACCAAATTTGAGTGCTGTTTTTCCGAAAACCGTGTAAAATTTGATGAAAACATTAAAATTTTTGACAAAATGAGCAATTTTTGTAAAATGTCTTGAAAAGCAGTCGCTCGAAACACAAACTCGAATTATCATTTTTCCAATTTATTTTTTTTTCTTTAATATCAAATAGCAATCGACATCTCCAAATTAGGCATTTTAAAAAATCTTTGAAATCAATTTAAAAAAAAAATACATTTTTGCATTTTTATCAAATTCGTGGGTCATTTTGGATTCCAGGCTACAGTGGGTTAATGATATCCGATGAAGTCAAAATTCCATGTATGTATCATTTTGGCTATATTAAATGAATAAATGGAATAAAAAATAATTTTTTTCGAATTTTGGGAATTTTTAATAGTACACTCATAGAAAAAAGTTTGTAGAAAAGTTAGTAAAACTGTTAGTACTTCAACTTAACAAATTTTTAACAAATTTTTAGTTAAAATTTAATTTTTAGTTAATGTTTTTGCTACCTCCACATTACTAACTTACAAATTTTTTTGCTATTTTTTTTTGCTGAATTTAGTTTCTAATTTTTAACAATAAATTTGCTAACTTTACAGTATTTTGCTGAATTTTAGTTACTAATTTTTAACAGAAGATTTGCTAATTTTACAACTTTTTTTGTAAACTAAACCACCAATTTTGGATGTGTGTGAAGATACATTCGAATTTAACTAGCAAAGACGCAAACCACATTATTTAGCCAAGATCCGTTTAAGGGTTAACAGAGTATAGGAAACAACAGAAAAACACTATTGTGGACATTTGGAGATAGATGGGTTCACCAAACCAAATAAAATATTTATTATCAAGGCTCTGACTTTCATATTCCACAGTGTCTTACTTCAAATGATTTCCAGAATTCCATAATTTTTGAAATTAAGATTCGAGTATATCTGGCCACTGTGGACATTTGGAGAAAGATGGGCCCACAGAACCAAATACATTATACTTCCACAAGTGTCTAGTTTTCATATTCTATAGTGGCTTAGCCCAAATGATTTTCAGAATTCGTCAATTTTTGATTTTTTATTATAAGTATGTGATGATATCCTGTCGGGGATTTTTGGCCACTGTGGACATTTGGAGAAAGATGGGCCCACAGAACCAAATACATTATACTTCCACAAGGGTCTAGTTTTCATATTCTATAGTGGCTTAGCCCAAATGATTTTCAGAATTCGTCAATTTTTGATTTTTTATTATAAGTATGTGATGAAATCCTGTCGGGGATTTTTGGCCACTGTGGACATTTGGAGAAAGATGGGCCCACAGAACCAAATACATTATACTTCCACAAGAGTCTAGTTTTCATATTCTATAGTGGCTTACCCAAATGATTTTAAGAATTCGTCAATTTTTGATTTTTTATTATAAGTATGTGATGAAATCCTGTCGGGGATTTTTGGCCACTGTGGACATTTGGAGAAAGATGGGCCCACAGAACCAAATACATTATACTTCCACAAGGGTCTAGTTTTCATATTCTATAGTGGCTTAGCCCAAATGATTTTCAGAATTCGTCAATTTTTGATTTTTTATTATAAGTATGTGATGAAATCCTGTCGGGGATTTTTGGCCACTGTGGACATTTGGAGAAAGATGGGCCCACAGAACCAAATACATTATACTTCCACAAGGGTCTAGTTTTCATATTCTATAGTGGCTTAGCCCAAATGATTTTCAGAATTCGTCAATTTTTGATTTTTTATTATAAGTATGTGATGAAATCCTGTCGGGGATTTTTGGCCACTGTGGACATTTGGAGAAAGATGGGCCCACAGAACCAAATACATTATACTTCCACAAGGGTCTAGTTTTCATATTCTATAGTGGCTTAGCCCAAATGATTTTCAGAATTCGTCAATTTTTAATTTTTTATTATAAGTATGTGATGAAATCCTGTCGGGGATTTTTGGCCACTGTGGACATTTGGAGAAAGATGGGCCCACAGAACCAAATACATTATACTTCCACAAGGGTCTAGTTTTCATATTCTATAGTGGCTTAACCCAAATGATTTTCAGAGTTTGTCAATTTTTGATTTTTTATTATAAGTATGTGATGAAATCCTGTCGAGGATTTTTGGCCACTGTGGACGTTTGGAGAAAGATGGGCCCACAGAACCAAATACATTATACTTCCACAAGTGTCTAGTTTTCATATTCTATAGTGGCTTAGCCCAAATGATTTTCAGAATTCGTCAATTTTTGATTTTTTATTATAAGTATGTGATGAAATCCTGTCGGGGATTTTTGGCCACTGTGGACATTTGGAGAAAGATGGGCCCACAGAACCAAATACATTATACTTCCACAAGTGTCTAGTTTTCATATTCTATAGTGGCTTAGCCCAAATGATTTTCAGAATTCGTCAATTTTTGATTTTTTATTATAAGTATGTGATGAAATCCTGTCGGGGATTTTTGGCCACTGTGGACATTTGGAGAAAGATGGGTCCACAGAACCAAATACATTATACTTCCACAAGGGTCTAGTTTTCATATTCTATAGTGGCTTAGCCCAAATGATTTTCAGAATTCGTCAATTTTTGATTTTTTATTATAAGTATGTGATGAAATCCTGTCGGGGATTTTTGGCCACTGTGGACATTTGGAGAAAGATGGGCCCACAGAACCAAATACATTATACTTCCACAAGGGTCTAGTTTTCATATTCTATAGTGGCTTAGCCTAAATGATTTTCAGAATTCGTCAATTTTTGATTTTTTATTATAAGTATGTGATGAAATCCTGTCGGGGATTTTTGGCCACTGTGGACATTTGGAGAAAGATGGGCCCACAGAACCAAATACATTATACTTCCACAAGAGTCTAGTTTTCATATTCTATAGTGGCTTAGCCCAAATGATTTTAAGAATTCGTCAATTTTTGATTTTTTATTATAAGTATGTGATGAAATCCTGTCGGGGATTTTTGGCCACTGTGGACATTTGGAGAAAGATGGGCCCACAGAACCAAATACATTATACTTCCACAAGGGTCTAGTTTTCATATTCTATAGTGGCTTAACCCAAATGATTTTCAGAGTTTGTCAATTTTTGATTTTTTATTATAAGTATGTGATGAAATCCTGTCGAGGATTTTTGGCCACTGTGGACGTTTGGAGAAAGATGGGCCCACAGAACCAAATACATTATACTTCCACAAGTGTCTAGTTTTCATATTCTATAGTGGCTTAGCCCAAATGATTTTCAGAATTCGTCAATTTTTGGTTTTTTATTATAAGATTTTTGGCCACTGTGGACATTTGGAGAAAGATGGGCCCACAGAACCAAATACATTATACTTCCACAAGTGTCTAGTTTTCATATTCTATAGTGGCTTAGCCCAAATGATTTTCAGAATTCGTCAATTTTTGATTTTTTATTATAAGTATGTGATGAAATCCTGTCGGGGATTTTTGGCCACTGTGGACATTTGGAGAAAGATGGGCCCACAGAACCAAATACATTATACTTCCACAAGGGTCTAGTTTTCATATTCTATAGTGGCTTAGCCCAAATGATTTTCAGAATTCGTCAATTTTTGATTTTTTATTATAAGTATGTGATGAAATCCTGTCGGGGATTTTTGGCCACTGTGGACATTTGGAGAAAGATGGGCCCACAGAACCAAATACATTATACTTCCACAAGTGTCTAGTTTTCATATTCTATAGTGGCTTAGCCCAAATGATTTTCAGAATTCGTCAATTTTTGATTTTTTATTATAAGTATGTGATGAAATCCTGTCGAGGATTTTTGGCCACTGTGGACGTTTGGAGAAAGATGGGCCCACAGAACCAAATACATTATACTTCCACAAGTGTTTAGTTTTCATATTCTATAGTGGCTTAGCCCAAATGATTTTCAGAATTCGTCAATTTTTGGTTTTTTATTATAAGATTTTTGGCCACTGTGGACATTTGGAGAAAGATGGGCCCACAGAACCAAATACATTATACTTCCACAAGTGTCTAGTTTTCATATTCTATAGTGGCTTAGCCCAAATGATTTTCAGAATTCGTCAATTTTTGATTTTTTATTATAAGTATGTGATGAAATCCTGTCGGGGATTTTTGGCCACTGTGGACATTTGGAGAAAGATGGGCCCACAGAACCAAATACATTATACTTCCACAAGTGCCTAGTTTTCATATTCTATAGTGGCTTAGCCCAAATGATTTTCAGAATTCGTCAATTTTTGATTTTTTATTATAAGTATGTGATGAAATCCTGTCGGGGATTTTTGGCCACTGTGGACATTTGGAGAAAGATGGGCCCACAGAACCAAATACATTATACTTCCACAAGGGTCTAGTTTTCATATTCTATAGTGGCTTAGCCCAAATGATTTTCAGAATTCGTCAATTTTTGATTTTTTATTATAAGTATGTGATGAAATCCTGTCGGGGATTTTTGGCCACTGTGGACATTTGGAGAAAGATGGGCCCACAGAACCAAATACATTATACTTCCACAAGAGTCTAGTTTTCATATTCTATAGTGGCTTAGCCCAAATGATTTTAAGAATTCGTCAATTTTTGATTTTTTATTATAAGTATGTGATGAAATCCTGTCGGGGATTTTTGGCCACTGTGGACATTTGGAGAAAGATGGGCCCACAGAACCAAATACATTATACTTCCACAAGGGTCTAGTTTTCATATTCTATAGTGGCTTAGCCCAAATGATTTTCAGAATTCGTCAATTTTTGATTTTTTATTATAAGTATGTGATGAAATCCTGTCGGGGATTTTTGGCCACTGTGGACATTTGGAGAAAGATGGGCCCACAGAACCAAATACATTATACTTCCACAAGGGTCTAGTTTTCATATTCTATAGTGGCTTAGCCCAAATGATTTTCAGAATTCGTCAATTTTTGATTTTTTATTATAAGTATGTGATGAAATCCTGTCGGGGATTTTTGGCCACTGTGGACATTTGGAGAAAGATGGGCCCACAGAACCAAATACATTATACTTCCACAAGGGTCTAGTTTTCATATTCTATAGTGGCTTAGCCCAAATGATTTTCAGAATTCGTGAATTTTTAATTTTTTATTATAAGTATGTGATGAAATCCTGTCGGGGATTTTTGGCCACTGTGGACATTTGGAGAAAGATGGGCCCACAGAACCAAATACATTATACTTCCACAAGAGTCTAGTTTTCATATTCTATAGTGGCTTAGCCCAAATGATTTTCAGAATTCGTCAATTTTTGATTTTTTATTATAAGTATGTGATGAAATCCTGTCGGGGATTTTTGGCCACTGTGGACATTTGGAGAAAGATGGGCCCACAGAACCAAATACATTATACTTCCACAAGTGTCTAGTTTTCATATTCTATAGTGGCTTAGCCCAAATGATTTTCAGAATTCGTCAATTTTTGATTTTTTATTATAAGTATGTGATGAAATCCTGTCGGGGATTTTTGGCCACTGTGGACATTTGGAGAAAGATGGGCCCACAGAACCAAATACATTATACTTCCACAAGAGTCTAGTTTTCATATTCTATAGTGGCTTAGCCCAAATGATTTTCAGAATTCGTCAATTTTTGATTTTTTATTATAAGTATGTGATGAAATCCTGTCGGGGATTTTTGGCCACTGTGGACATTTGGAGAAAGATGGGCCCACAGAACCAAATACATTATACTTCCACAAGGGTCTAGTTTTCATATTCTATAGTGGCTTAGCCCAAATGATTTTCAGAATTCGTCAATTTTTGATTTTTTATTATAAGTATGTGATGAAATCCTGTCGGGGATTTTTGGCCACTGTGGACATTTGGAGAAAGATGGGCCCACAGAACCAAATACATTATACTTCCACAAGTGTCTAGTTTTCATATTCTATAGTGGCTTAGCCCAAATGATTTTCAGAATTCGTCAATTTTTGATTTTTTATTATAAGTATGTGATGAAATCCTGTCGGGGATTTTTGGCCACTGTGGACATTTGGAGAAAGATGGGCCCACAGAACCAAATACATTATACTTCCACAAGTGTCTAGTTTTCATATTCTATAGTGGCTTAGCCCAAATGATTTTCAGAATTCGTCAATTTTTGATTTTTTATTATAAGTATGTGATGAAATCCTGTCGGGGATTTTTGGCCACTGTGGACATTTGGAGAAAGATGGGCCCACAGAACCAAATACATTATACTTCCACAAGGGTCTAGTTTTCATATTCTATAGTGGCTTAGCCCAAATGATTTTCAGAATTCGTCAATTTTTGATTTTTTATTATAATTATGTGATGAAATCCTGTCGGGGATTTTTGGCCACTGTGGACATTTGGAGAAAGATGTCCACAGTGACCAAAAATACTCGACAGGATTTCATCATATACTTATAATAAAAATTCAAAAATTGACGAATTCTGAAAATCATTTGGGCTAAGCCACTATAGAATATGAAAACTAGACCCTTGTGGAAGTATAATGTATTTGGTTCTGTGGGCCCATCTTTCTCCAAATGTCCACAGTGGCCAAAAATCCCCGACAGGATTTCGTCACAACTTATAATAAAAAATCAAAAATTGACGAATTCTGAAAATCATTTGGGCTAAGCCACTATAGAATATGAAAACTAGACCCTTGTGGAAGTATAATGTATTTGGTTCTGTGGGCCCATCTTTCTCCAAATGTCCACAGTGGCCAAAAATACTCGACAGGATTTCATCATATACTTATAATAAAAAATCAAAAATTGACGAATTCTGAAAATCATTTGGGCTAAGCCACTATAGAATATGAAAACTAGACCCTTGTGGAAGTATAATGTATTTGGTTCTGTGGGCCCATCTTTCTCCAAATGTCCACAGTGGCCAAAAATCCCCGACAGGATTTCGTCACAACTTATAATAAAAAATCAAAAATTGACGAATTCTGAAAATCATTTGGGCTAAGCCACTATAGAATATGAAAACTAGACCCTTGTGGAAGTATAATGTATTTGGTTCTGTGGGCCCATCTTTCTCCAAATGTCCACAGTGGCCAAAAATACTCGACAGGATTTCATCATATACTTATAATAAAAAATCAAAAATTGACGAATTCTGAAAATCATTTGGGCTAAGCCACTATAGAATATGAAAACTAGACCCTTGTGGAAGTATAATGTATTTGGTTCTGTGGGCCCATCTTTCTCCAAATGTCCACAGTGGCCAAAAATCCCCGACAGGATTTCGTCACAACTTATAATAAAAAATCAAAAATTGACGAATTCTGAAAATCATTTGGGCTAAGCCACTATAGAATATGAAAACTAGACACTTGTGAAAGTATAATGTATTTGGTTCTGTGGGCCCATCTTTCTCCAAATGTCCACAGTGGCCAAAAATCCCCGACAGGATTTCGTCACAACTTATAATAAAAAATCAAAAATTGACGAATTCTGAAAACCACTTGGGCTAAACCACTATAGAATATGAAAACTAGACCCTTGTGGAAGTATAATGTATTTGGTTCTGTGGGCCCATCTTTCTCCAAATGTCCACAGTGGCCAAAAATCCCCGACAGGATTTCGTCACAACTTATAATAAAAAATCAAAAATTGACGAATTCTGAAAATCATTTGGGCTAAGCCACTATAGAATATGAAAACTAGACCCTTGTGGAAGTATAATGTATTTGGTTCTGTGGGCCCATCTTTCTCCAAATGTCCACAGTGGCCAAAAATCCCCGACAGGATTTCATCACATACTTATAATAAAAAATCAAAAATTGACGAATTCTGAAAATCATTTGGGCTAAGCCACTATAGAATATGAAAACTAGACACTTGTGAAAGTATAATGTATTTGGTTCTGTGGGCCCATCTTTCTCCAAATGTCCACAGTGGCCAAAAATCCCAGACAGGATTTCGTCACAACTTATAATAAAAAATCAAAAATTGACGAATTCTGAAAACCACTTGGGCTAAACCACTATAGAATATGAAAACTAGACCCTTGTGGAAGTATAATGTATTTGGTTCTGTGGGCCCATCTTTCTCCAAATGTCCACAGTGGCCAAAAATACTCGACAGGATTTCATCATATACTTATAATAAAAAATCAAAAATTGACGAATTCTGAAAATCATTTGGGCTAAGCCACTATAGAATATGAAAACTAGACCCTTGTGAAAGTATAATGTATTTGGTTCTGTGGGCCCATCTTTCTCCAAATGTCCACAGTGGCCAAAAATCCCCGACAGGATTTCATCACATACTTATAATAAAAAATCAAAAATTGACGAATTCTGAAAATCATTTGGGCTAAGCCACTATAGAATATGAAAACTAGACACTTGTGAAAGTATAATGTATTTGGTTCTGTGGGCACATCTTTCTCCAAATGTCCACAGTGGCCAAAAATCCCCGACAGGATTTCGTCACAACTTATAATAAAAAATCAAAAATTGACGAATTCTGAAAATCATTTGGGCTAAGCCACTATAGAATATGAAAACTAGACCCTTGTGGAAGTATAATGTATTTGGTTCTGTGGGCCCATCTTTCTCCAAATGTCCACAGTGGCCAAAAATCCCCGACAGGATTTCATCACATACTTATAATAAAAAATCAAAAATTGACGAATTCTGAAAATCATTTGGGCTAAGCCACTATAGAATATGAAAACTAGACACTTGTGAAAGTATAATGTATTTGGTTCTGTGGGCCCATCTTTCTCCAAATGTCCACAGTGGCCAAAAATCCCCGACAGGATTTCGTCACAACTTATAATAAAAAATCAAAAATTGACGAATTCTGAAAACCACTTGGGCTAAACCACTATAGAATATGAAAACTAGACCCTTGTGGAAGTATAATGTATTTGGTTCTGTGGGCCCATCTTTCTCCAAATGTCCACAGTGGCCAAAAATACTCGACAGGATTTCATCATATACTTATAATAAAAAATCAAAAATTGACGAATTCTGAAAATCATTTGGGCTAAGCCACTATAGAATATGAAAACTAGACCCTTGTGGAAGTATAATGTATTTGGTTCTGTGGGCCCATCTTTCTCCAAATGTCCACAGTGGCCAAAAATCCCCGACAGGATTTCGTCACATACTTATAATAAAAAATCAAAAATTGACGAATTCTGAAAATCATTTGGGCTAAGGCACTATAGAATATGAAAACTAGACCCTTGTGGAAGTATAATGTATTTGGTTCTGTGGGCCCATCTTTCTCCAAATGTCCACAGTGGCCAAAAATACTCGACAGGATTTCATCATATACTTATAATAAAAAATCAAAAATTGACGAATTCTGAAAATCATTTGGGCTAAGCCACTATAGAATATGAAAACTAGACCCTTGTGGAAGTATAATGTATTTGGTTCTGTGGGCCCATCTTTCTCCAAATGTCCACAGTGGCCAAAAATACTCGACAGGATTTCATCATATACTTATAATAAAAAATCAAAAATTGACGAATTCTGAAAATCATTTGGGCTAAGCCACTATAGAATATGAAAACTAGACCCTTGTGGAAGTATAATGTATTTGGTTCTGTGGGCCCATCTTTCTCCAAATGTCCACAGTGGCCAAAAATCCCCGACAGGATTTCGTCACATACTTATAATAAAAAATCAAAAATTAACGAATTCTGAAAATCATTTGGGCTAAGCCACTATAGAATATGAAAACTAGACCCTTGTGGAAGTATAATGTATTTGGTTCTGTGGGCCCATCTTTCTCCAAATGTCCACAGTGGCCAAAAATCCCCGACAGGATTTCATCACATACTTATAATAATAAATCAAAAATTGAAGAATTCTGAAAATCATTTGGGCTAAGCCACTATAGAATATGAAAACTAGACCCTTGTGGAAGTATAATGTATTTGATTCTGTGGACCCATCTTTCTCCTAACGTCCACAGTGGCCAAAAATCCTCGACAGGATTTCATCACATACTTATAATAAAAAATCAAAAATTGACGAATTCTGAAAATCATTTGGGCTAAGCCACTATAGAATATGAAAACTAGACCCTTGTGGAAGTATAATGTATTTGGTTCTGTGGGCCCATCTTTCTCCAAATGTCCACAGTGGCCAAAAATCCCCTACAGGATTTCATCACATACTTATAATAAAAAATCAAAAATTGACGAATTCTGAAAATCATTTGGGCTAAGCCACTATAGAATATGAAAACTAGACACTTGTGGAAGTATAATGTATTTGGTTCTGTGGGCCCATCTTTCTCCAAACGTCCACAGTGGCCAAAAATCCCCGACAGGATTTCATCACATACTTATAATTATAACTCAAAAATTGACGAATTCTGAAAATCATTTGGGCTAAGCCACTATAGAATATGAAAACTAGACACTTGTGGAAGTATAATGTATTTGGTTCTGTGGGCCCATCTTTCTCCAAATGTCCACAGTGGCCAAAAATCCCCGACAGGATTTCATCACATACTTATAATTATAAATCAAAAATTGACGAATTCTGAAAATCATTTGGGCTAAGCCACTATAGAATATGAAAACTAGACACTTGTGGAAGTATAATGTATTTGGTTCTGTGGGCCCATCTTTCTCCAAACGTCCACAGTGGCCAAAAATCCCCGACAGAATTTCATCACATACTTATAATAAAAAATCAAAAATTGACGAATTCTGAAAATCATTTGGGCTAAGCCACTATAGAATATGAAAACTAGACACTTGTGGAAGTATAATGTATTTGGTTCTGTGGGCCCATCTTTCTCCAAATGTCCACAGTGGCCAAAAATCCCCTACAGGATTTCATCACATACTTATAATAAAAAATCAAAAATTGACGAATTCTGAAAATCATTTGGGCTAAGCCACTATAGAATATGAAAACTAGACACTTGTGGAAGTATAATGTATTTGGTTCTGTGGGCCCATCTTTCTCCAAACGTCCACAGTGGCCAAAAATCCCCGACAGGATTTCATCACATACTTATAATAAAAAATCAAAAATTGACGAATTCTGAAAATCATTTGGGCTAAGCCACTATAGAATATGAAAACTAGACACTTGTGGAAGTATAATGTATTTGGTTCTGTGGGCCCATCTTTCTCCAAATGTCCACAGTGGCCAAAAATCCCCTACAGGATTTCATCACATACTTATAATAAAAAATCAAAAATTGACGAATTCTGAAAATCATTTGGGCTAAGCCACTATAGAATATGAAAACTAGACACTTGTGGAAGTATAATGTATTTGGTTCTGTGGGCCCATCTTTCTCCAAACGTCCACAGTGGCCAAAAATCCCCGACAGGATTTCATCACATACTTATAATAAAAAATCAAAAATTGACGAATTCTGAAAATCATTTGGGCTAAGCCACTATAGAATATGAAAACTAGACCCTTGTGGAAGTATAATGTATTTGGTTCTGTGGGCCCATCTTTCTCCAAATGTCCACAGTGGCCAAAAATCCCCTACAGGATTTCATCACATACTTATAATAAAATATCAAAAATTGACGAATTCTGAAAATCATTTGGGCTAAGCCACTATAGAATATGAAAACTAGACACTTGTGGAAGTATAATGTATTTGGTTCTGTGGGCCCATCTTTCTCCAAATGTCCACAGTGGCCAAAAATACTCGACAGGATTTCATCATATACTTATAATAAAAAATCAAAAATTGACGAATTCTGAAAATCATTTGGGCTAAGCCACTATAGAATATGAAAACTAGACCCTTGTGGAAGTATCCCGTGTAAAAAAGATCAGATCTGGCCAGATCTCAGCAAATCTTACCAGATCTAATTAGATCTCAAAATTGGGGACAAATTTGAGATCTAATTAGATTTGATCAGATCTAGGCATATGTGGCCAGATCTTCGTAGATCTTAGCAGATCTAATCAGATCTCAAAATTGGGGACAAATTTGAGATCTAATTAGATCTGATCAGATCTAGGCATATCTTGCGCATTTGTCCAGATCACTTTAGATTTGAACAAATTTGGCACTATTTCTTATCAGATCTTGCCATAAGGTATTATCACATATGCCATATCTGATCATATTTGATGTGATCTGGTACAGGATCTAATTAGATTGAATCATATCTATTGAGAACCAAAAAGATCTGCTCAGATCTAAACTTTTTTACACGGGATAATGTATTTGGTTCTGTGGGCCCATCTTTCTCCAAATGTCCACAGTGGCCAAAAATCCCCGACAGGATTTCATCACATACTTATAATTATAAATCAAAAATTGACGAATTCTGAAAATCATTTGGGCTAAGCCACTATAGAATATGAAAACTAGACACTTGTGGAAGTATAATGTATTTGGTTCTGTGGGCCCATCTTTCTCCAAACGTCCACAGTGGCCAAAAATCCCCGACAGGATTTCATCACATACTTATAATAAAAAATCAAAAATTGACGAATTCTGAAAATCATTTGGGCTAAGCCACTATAGAATATGAAAACTAGACACTTGTGGAAGTATAATGTATTTGGTTCTGTGGGCCCATCTTTCTCCAAATGTCCACAGTGGCCAAAAATCCCCTACAGGATTTCATCACATACTTATAATAAAAAATCAAAAATTGACGAATTCTGAAAATCATTTGGGCTAAGCCACTATAGAATATGAAAACTAGACACTTGTGGAAGTATAATGTATTTGGTTCTGTGGGCCCATCTTTCTCCAAATGTCCACAGTGGCCAAAAATCCCCTACAGGATTTCATCACATACTTATAATAAAAAATCAAAAATTGACGAATTCTGAAAATCATTTGGGCTAAGCCACTATAGAATATGAAAACTAGACACTTGTGGAAGTATAATGTATTTGGTTCTGTGGGCCCATCTTTCTCCAAACGTCCACAGTGGCCAAAAATCCTCGACAGGATTTCATCACATACTTATAATAAAAAATCAAAAATTGACAAATTCTGAAAATCATTTGGGCTAAGCCACTATAGAATATGAAAACTAGACCCTTGTGGAAGTATAATGTATTTGGTTCTGTGGGCCCATCTTTCTCCAAATGTCCGCAGTGGCCAAAAATCCCCGACAGGATTTCATCACATACTTATAATAAAAAATCAAAAATTGACGAATTCTGAAAATCATTTGGGCTAAGCCACTATAGAATATGAAAACTAGACCCTTGTGGAAGTATAATGTATTTGGTTCTGTGGGCCCATCTTTCTCCAAATGTCCACAGTGGCCAGATATACTCGAATCTTAATTTCAAAAATTATGGAATTCTGGAAATCATTTGAAGTAAGACACTGTGGAATCCCGAGTAAAAAAGTTTTGATATAATCATATATTATTTTATGTAATTGCTTATAGTAACTTATAGCTACATATGGCCACATATGCTTTTAAATTCAAGCAGATATACTTTTATATAGTCATATGTTAGATATTTTTTCCTCACAGGTTTTAATATGGAGACATATGTGATTTTATATTATTACATACTGGCATACATATAATTGCATATGCTATATATAAGTACATAAAGTAACATATTACAGATATAATTACATATACGTTTATATATAATTTAGTATGACACTATACATAATAATATAAAACTATATGTGGAGCCATATAAAAAATATTCCATAATTTGTGTTACATATGATTATATATTGACAAATAAGAACCCATATATAAATTAATATGGTTCCATATCTACAATATTTCATAATTTCTTTAATATATAACAATACAACGTTCTTTATAAAATCATCTATAACTATATATCATCCCACATAAGCAATTATTTCAAAGTGATTTTATATAAAAATATATAAGGTCCATATAAAACCGTATTATATTATATGTGGTTCTATGTTAACAATGATTTTGACTTAGTTTTAGATTTAGTAATTACTAGGGATTGGCGCGTGACTAGAAATGTTCGTGAGTCACGTTATTCACACGTGATCGTGAGTAATAATTACTATACTCAAGTGATTCGTGTGTGAGTTTATTTTTTGCATCATATATTTTTAGTAATTTTTACTATTTTGTAATATTTTACTATTTTTTTTACTATTTTTCTTACTATTTTTCTTATATCTTGGTTGTATAACATAATCCTATTAACTTTAAAATTTCAGTCTTGTTAACTTTATTTTAAAATTACTAAAAATAAAGAAAATTTTGTTCATGTTTAATGCACTGTCATGGTAAATCTGGATAAAAGTAATGGAAGATTTATCGAAATTATAGGATCTCCAGCAGACCTGTGGGTTAATCATTATATTTAGAAATTAATTACTTATGCAATTACACAATTACATGTAATTGTAATTGAAAAAAATTCAATTACAATTACATATTATTTGTAATTGTAATTCAAGAAAAAATTTGTGATTTGTAATTGAAAATTTTCAATTATAAATTACATATAATTGTAATTGAAAAAATGTCAATTACAATTACATTTTTTTCGGAAAAGAAATAATGACAAAGAGCACAAGTGAGGGGTCAGCCCAATATGACGTATTCTTTTTATACTTATCTACGCCTATCCAACCTATCCCAGTCAGTTTTTTCTACAAAATTTTAACAAAAAACATTTTCATTCTAAATGTAATTGAAATTTGTAATTGAAATCACTTTCAATTACAATTACTTATAATTGAACATTTTCAATTACAGTTACATGAAATGTAATTGAGTTTTTTTTTAATATCAATTACATTTATTTGCAACTGTAATTGAAATCCCCCAGGTCTGATCTCCAGATATTGCATATCTTTTTTATTTAAAAAAATAATTTTTGTATATTGTTAGATGTGGTCATATATAATATAATCAAAAGTATAAGGTCAATATTTAGATATAATTGTATCCAACTATGTCCACTTTTATAACATTTTATATAATTTTATACAAAAAGATATAATTTGATGTAATTGGATGAGGACAAAATTCGGATACAATTGTATCGAATTGCATAAAATTGTATCAAATTGTACCAAATTGTATACAATTGTATACAATTCGATACAATAAGATAAAATAAGATGTTCTCATTTTTCGGATATAATTATATCTAATTACATAAAAGATTATATATAATTAAATATAACTTCATATGGCTCCATATAATTTTTTTTTACTTGGGATATGAAAGTCAGAGCCTTGATGATAAATATTTTATTTGGTTTGGTGAACCCATCTATCTCCAAATGTCCACAATAGTGTTTTTCTGTTGTTTTCTATACTCTGTTAACCCTTAAACGGATCTTGGCTAAATAATGTGGTTTGCGTCTTTGCTAGTTAAATTCGAATGTATCTTCACACACATCAATTTTGGAGCGCCTTTAAACAGAATGTTAATTGACTCTAAAAATTACTGCATATTTTTAACTCGCCAAAAATAATGCAAAAAGTTTTTAAATAAAGCTAAATTGAAATGGTTGAAAATTATTAAAATTTATGAGAAAATTTTCTATTTATCGTAATACATTAATTTTGAAAGATCAAGGTTTATTTTGGACGAACCATTTTCATATGAAAATTGTGATTAAAAGTATCTCTGGGGAGCAAGTGGATTTTACGGGGATGACCCTAATTTTTTCCTCCCAATATTGTACTTTTTAAGCTTATTTAAAGAACAAGATATTTTTAATCGGCCACACCTTTCCTGTGGGTGGAGCTTTAGAGGTGAAAATGGAAACTCAAATAAATTCGGAAGTACATATCCGATCAGCAAACAATGAAAATCAAAAGAAGGGTCTCTGAAATACATTTTGTTATGGTTAAGATATTATTGTCTATAAATATTGCCACTTTTACAAAAAAACATTCTTGGGAAATTTTTATTCTCAATGTCAATGCCACCAAATTTCATCACCATTCAATGCCAATGAAATTTTTTTCAATTTGCATTGATGAAAACAATGGTAATGAAATGTACACATAATTGAAGAAAAAGCATTGTAATATAAAAAAAATATGAGAAATACGTGAATTTTTATTTTTTTTTCTTAATTTATTCTTTTATTAAAACATTAAAACAGATACTTCTTTCATCAATTATAAATGGGCATTTAGGCATTGAACAATGCCAATTGAAAAAATTTCAATTAATTGACACATTCAATAAACTGGTCCCAAGTATGTTTTTAAATACACATTTATTTTTTATTTATTAATTTTCATTTCATTTCTCCTTTTTTACCTTTTTCCAGTCCACTAGTAATCTGCAAAAGTTTTGTTGATTTCAGAAAATTTTAGCAAAAATTTTGTAGATTTAACAGTTTTTTTGCTATTTTCATTCTACTATTATTTAGCAATTTTTTGCTGATTTCAGCAAGTTAAATTGTTATTTGCAATTAACAAAAATTTAGCTGAAATATTACTAAAATTCTGTAAATTTAACAGTTTTTTTTGCTATTTTTATTAAACTACTATTCAGCAATTTTTTTTGCTAATTTTAGCAGGTTAAATTGTTATTTGAAATTAACAATTTAGCTCAAATATTACTAATATTCTGTAAATTTAACAGTTTTTTTTGCTGTTTTGATTTTATTAATATTTAGCAAACTGATTCTGCTAATATTAGCAATTTTTTCTGCAGCATCATTTTTAACTAATTTTTAGTAACTTTTTCTGCTATTTTTACGGACTTATTTTTATGAGTGATATTTTTAAAATGTAAATTGGCGTCCTAGTTGCAAAAACACATCGAGAAAAATTTATATGAAAATAATTGAAATAAGTATTTTATATTTGATTTAAATATATATTTAATATGAATGATGAATAGCGATGCTTTTCGAAATATTGGCAATTAAGAAAGTTTTATATAAATAAAAAACTTATGAAAACAATTTGGACCTCGAGCTTGATTATTTAGGAAAATTGACAATATATATAATAATTTTTAAATAAAAGCTAAAAATAAATATAAAACGTAATTATTTTAAATTTAAATTTAAAACAATTAGATTTAGAAAAATTTCAAATATTTTTAAAATAAGTACAAAAATAATTGATTTAAGTACGAGTTTTTCTCTTTATGTACTAGAAACTGAATTAAAAATTTAATAAAAAAAATTTTCGCGAAAAAAAGTTAATCGGCCAAAAAACGCGTGATGGATTTTTTTCTGTTAAGTTGCATTTTTATCTTACATCAACTACATACTGAATTCAAATGCAAATTGCAGTAACTCAAAAATTTTAAAAAAGTTTGGTCCAGAGCATCGCGCAAAATGTACAAAATTTGCATAATTCCAAATTATATCCACTAACAATAAGCGATGATTTACTTGTCAAAAGAAAAGTTTTGGTATCCATATTGCCCTACTTAGAACATATTGTTTCCACCACATTGAATTTCTGATAAAATGCGAATTTCAAAAAAAAAACTGAAACATGTGTTCACTTAAATCGTCTGTAGATTATGATATCGTCGCCTTAAATGCAAACGGACGTAACTACACTTTTATTTTTTTTACAGGAGAGCAAAAACGTTATAAAATCAATAATAATAAAGTATTCTCTGCAGTTTTTCAAATTTTACTTATGGTATAGAGATTTATTTATTTTTTAACAACTTTTGTTTTGTTTTCATATATTTAAGTTTTTAAGTTAGTTACGTCCTTTTGACTTGCTTTTTTCTGAAACAAGAAGACGTAACTACACTAAAGCCATTTTTAGATGTACAACCAATAACGCCACAAAAATTAAAACATCCATGTTATGATAGTAAAATTTTCAAGCTTTTTTAATAAAAATACTTGTTTATATTTTAATTAATTTTTTTTAATCTAAATGTTTATATTTTATTAAAAAAAAGAAAACGGATTTATGTTATTAATTTTTAAACTAAAAAAAATACATGTATTTTTAATACAGATATTTAAGGAATTTAAAATGAAAACAAAAAAATTGCCACAATACGGGTAATTACCCAAATCGCGGGTAATTTTTGCCTTCGTGGATAGAGCGCGGGCAATTTCTTTCATGCGTAGTTTTTGGGTAATCGGATAAATTACACAATTAAAAAAGAATTCAAAGCATGAATTGGATAAATGACATTTTCAGATTTTTTAGTTAATTGAATAAAGTAAAACTAACTCCGACAGTTCCAATTCAAATGAAGTGAATTTGATTTTTCAGATAATTCATTAAAAAAAATTAGAAGTTCTGCTGTAACTTATTATACACAGAGAAAACCAATTCATTGTCACAACCGAATTTCTTGCCAACTGAATGGTTTGGTGGCAGTAACCGAATTATTGGCTGTTGCAATCAAATGTATTCCTGAAATGATTTAAATATATTGTTTCAATCTAAATTCTGCTGTATTCATCGAATTTCCGTTGCCACAAACAAATATATCGGTAGATCCAACCAAACCAATCGGTTGGCAAAAAATTCGGTTGTCACAATGAATCTCTTTTCTCCGTGTAGTCCTTTAATATTTTCTTAAATTTGTGAAAACGTCTGCCAATCTCCATTAAAAATTATAGATTTTTAATGGAGATTGGCAGGAAGGAAAAAGAATTTTATTGAAAAATTTAACAGACTCGGGGGGAAATAGCGGAATTTTTTGGATATACTGAACAAGATAATAGGCTTTAATCAGTAAAATATTTCTAAGCGCACATAAATTATGATATTATAATTGTTATATCCTTCACATTTTGAAATCATAATTTATTTTTATTAGAGAACTTTTTAAGTTCCAAAACGAATATTCTCTTTCAAAAATATATATCTTTAACGCCTCTAATTTAGCACCTTTTCTCTGAGAAAATAACGCCTCTAAAAATGGTAGAGTTGTAATAACCAAAAAAGTTATCTTCAATAAGTTTTTATATGATGTGGCTCTTGGCCTTCAAAGAGAAATCATTATATGTATAAGCAGTTCAACATAGCGAAATAGTCGCGATATTTGTTAATGAAGTCTAATTTTTTTAATACATCATAATCGCCCAGAAAAGGGGGGTTTGGTGTTTCTCATAAACTAATGAAGATAGATAATTGAAATTTGCTTTGTTTTATGACGAAAAAAAAATCAACCAAAGGATTTTTGGCTATTCGAATGTTAAGGGGTAAAACGGGGATGAGAAGTTCCAAAAAAATCGATTTTCGAACGTCATGTTGATAGGAGGGGGAGGGGGAAAACATGTTATATATTTTTTCTAATTTGAGGACCCTTAACAAGTCAAAATAACGGTAATATCCGAAAACAAAAAGTCGGTAGTGAATAGATTAAAATTTAAAAAAAAATAAGAACAACTCTATAAAAGAGGCCCTTCAGAAGAATTTGCCAAAACTAGCAGAATTGGTTTGCTAAATATTAGTAAGATAAAAACAGCAAGAACAAAATTCTAGCTATATTTTAGTTAACTGAAAATAACAATTCACCCTGCTAAAATCAGCAACAACTTTTGCTTAGTTTTAGTCGACTGAAAACATCATAAATTTTTTATTTTTCATAGCATACTTAAGTAGTTTTTTTTAATATGAATAACGATTTAACTCACTGAAATTAGGACTCTACTATTGTTAAGAAATTATTATTTTTTTTTTTTTGTTATTTTAACTGGAAAATTGTTACTTTCATTAACTAAATTTAACTTAAATATAAAAAAAATTTGGAGATATAACAGCATTTTGTTGCTGTTTTTTATCTACTAATATTCAGAAAAAGGTTTTTCTGAATTAAGCAGGGTAAATTGTCATTTGTATTGTACTAAAATATAACTAAAATTTTGTAGATTTTGAATTCCCATTGTGGCAACGCTGGCACAAGTTTACACATGTGTTTGTATGTTTTTCATACAAGAGTGTAGTTACGTCTTTTTGCATTAATAAATACATGCACTTGTAGTTACGTCCGTTTGAATTTCTTTAATAAAGTCGCCATTTTTGATTGTAGAAGTCTAAAATTTTGTGTGAACATGTAGTTTGATAAAAGGAACCATAATCAATAAAAAAAACTCGATTTCGAATTTTTGTGTAGTTACGTCCGTTTGCATTTTTTAAGGTGACGATATGTAAGTTTGACATTTCAAACACAAATACAAAAGAGTCAACAATTAGTTTTTCTTATAGAATATCCTTGAAAATAGGACATGTCAGGATATGCATGAATATATTACATATACCGCTGGACGCGCCTCTAAAAAACCTTTCATATGACACCCATATTGAGTATGTTCTCTTCAGCTAAGATGCAAATTTCTTACAAAAACTTATAAAAAGACCTTTTTTAAAAATGGTCCAACTCGTGAGATCTCATTGCTAGACCCGAAATATTTTGGGAATCATCATAAAACAAACGAAGGTTTATTTTGAGGGGAGCACTTTTTTCGTGAGTCGCTCTAATGTACATAAATTAATTTTACAGCTTTTAAAAATAGTTCTACTCCTTGAAATATTTTGCAAATATTGGCCCTTTTTTTAATCACTGGATTTATTTTATTTCGTTTAAATATTCACATTTTGTTTTTTAATTTTCTAAATTTAATATATATCAAAATCTAATACTTATTCGCTAATATAATGTGAAAGAAAATCATTAATTTAGTAGGTTTGAGGTCATTAAATTTTGTAAAAATCTGAACACCGGGATTGAATTAAACTAAATCCAAAATAGATTTATAAATAAAATAAATCCGTTTTGGATTTAGCTTAATTTAATTTCAGAAATTGCGTTTTCGAAAAACTAAAATTTTTTCTTTCACATTATCTTAGCGAATAAGTGTAGAATTTGGATAAAAATATTAAATTTTGAAAATTAAAAAACCAAATGTGGATTTTCTAACAAAATAAAATAAATCTCAAAATAAATCCAGTGATTAAAAAAAGGCCTATTATTACTAGGGCTCGTATATTCATGCATGTTTTATGTATATAAGATGTACGTACAGTGGTGGAAAATATAATAGAAACGACTCAAGTTTTTCTAATTTTATTCTCGTTGCCTTTATTTTTAAAAGTGGTTCAGAAAATTGTACAGAATTTTAACGTAATGTTTGTTTTATTATTTTGTCACTTATTTTAAGTGGGCGTGGCTTTTAACGAAAAATTAGCCATATCGACCTTTTATCAAATTACATAGTAAAATTTAGAGAGTACTGATCGGTTCTGTACAATCTGTATATTTTTGGAAATCCTATAAAATTTCTTGAAGTCTTGCATTATTCTGACTTCTTTTTCAGCTAACGATAACAAACATGAATTTACATGAACTTTCGAAATGTCAAAGATAGAATAATTTTCTTATTTATTAATGTATTGTAAATTACCAAAATTAAAATTTCGTGTTTTTGAGTTTGAACAAAAAATCGGCATTTTTCGACCAAAAATCGGCAAATCTGGCAGCGCTGCTTGTATACCGACAAAAGAGAGAGTTAATTTTAAAGATGATGTAGAGAGTTGCGCTCAAACATACAGACATCTCGTCAACAAACGATCTTAGTGCAATACACTTAAGAGTAGGGTTTATGTCCCGGGAATTCCCGGGACGGGATTCCCGGGAATCCCGCCCTTTTTTCAATCCCGCAATCCCGGGAATTTTGTGCGGGATTTCCCGGGATTTTTTTTATTCTTTACAGAAGTTTTAGCTTGTATATTACAATTTTTGAAGCTTTATTTAAGTACAAAGCAATGATTTTTTAAATAAATTTAAATAAAATATATATCTAAATTAAA
This sequence comes from Leucophora obtusa, assembly GCA_949987735.1. Lineage (NCBI taxonomy): Eukaryota > Metazoa > Arthropoda > Insecta > Diptera > Anthomyiidae > Leucophora > Leucophora obtusa. The sequence continues at coordinate 54,681,026 of OX465297.1, read as the reverse complement.
AAATGCGATTTAAAATTCAATAAACAGAATTAGTATTAAACAAAATACTATTTAGGCCGAGTTTTTTTCGATATCAGTTGAATTTGGTTTAGTTAAACCGAAAACAAATTCTCAGCTATTAACAAGTTTACCAACAAAATTTCTCGTACCTCGGAAAAAATTTGTTTCTTAAAATTATGATCTTTGTTCAAATAATATATACAATATTTCAACATCAGTATTTCAGTTCTAAATACCTTCAAAAAATTCGGCATTAAAATTAAAAAATTAGTAATCTTTTCGTATTTTTAATTGATATACATAAGTATTTTTTACTTCAAATAATTTCATTTAAATTGATTTATTTTAAATGTATTTTTAAAATATTGTTTATTTTTAAAATAATGCATCAAATGCTTTTTTAAGTAGTTGTGTCATAAAAAATAGCTATTCAAAAAATAACAACTGAAATTAAAAAAACTATTCAAGACCTTTACAAGGTGGCTAAATAAATTCTAAACTAAATAGAAATTAACAAAAGGGTTTTAAATTACTTTGAGCATTTTTTTAAAACATCTTAAAATTTCATAGAAATTTTGGAAACTTGAATTTAGTTTAGATTTTATTTAGCCAGTTCGCACACATTCTTAATAATATTTTAGTGTCTATTTTTATAAAATGATTTTGGCAAATTTGCCAAAATTTGCGAAAAATACAAATTTTTAAAATTTTTTATAAAAATAGTTCTGGGCCAATACTTCTGAAAATCTACATAGAAACAAACTATCTAGAAACATAAATTTTTTGGTTCCATTTTTAAGAAACATTTAAGCAAAAATTGATCTTAGTTCTAATTATAAAACTGGACCTAAGTATCGTTTTATATCGTAATATAAAATTTTAAATTTGTGTAAGACATAAAACGAAAAAACAAAGAACATGGTCCAGAATTTCATATAAGAAACGACTAAAAATATTTTTTTTTAATTCTCTAACTTCATTTTAATAAATTTGTTATTTCACCGTCCGATACAAAGTTGGACCCATTAACAATTCCAATATATCCTGAAAGGAGGGATGAAAAAATACCCATGTCTTTCACTTTTTATAAATAAATTCGTTTCTCGTTTGTAAAGAGAATTAATATATAGTTAATATATTTCACAGAGTTTTTTAAAATTAAGACGGCCTTCCATAGAAATATATTACCTAATATTAATTCGCAACATAACCTTTTAAACGAATTGATATATTTTATATTTAGCCCTTCTTCAGGATATATTAAGTAGATTTTCTGATGGGTACAACCAAAAAATAAACTTTGTCCGACGGTGTTTTGATAGAAATTGAGTTTTTCAAGTACAACATAGGTCGGATTTATTTATTTTCTAACGAGCGGGAATTCCCGGGATCCCGGGAAATTCTAAAAAAAATCCCGCTGTCCCGGGAAATGAAAAAGTCCGGGAAAAGAAAAACCCTACTTAAGAGTGAGTTACCCAACCGTAAACGTATCTGTAACGAATCAGCTGTTCCGATACCACAAGAAGAAATGTATACGAATGGTTACTAACACGTAAATGTAAACGAACTTGCCGGATCATTCTGTTGAAATCAGAATTTTCTATCCGGCATCGAAACAGCTGAATGATTTTAGTCGGAAAAAATATGAAATGAATAAAGAAAATTGATTCAAAGAACAAATAAGCAATAAAAAATAACAAATAAATGGAAAAATTTAGAATAAAATATAAAACCACATGAAATAGATGCTAAATAGTAATGTCGTTTACAATAATCTATAAGTGTACTTTTTAGCTACGGCCAGTGTTGCCATATACCCAGTTTTAACTGTTTTTTACAGTTTTTTGGGATGCCTAACAGTTTTTCAGTTTTTTAATGTAAAAAACAGTTTTTTTTAATTCATGGATTTTTTTACAGTTTTTTCATAATTAATCATTTGTTTCATTTACGAGTACATTTTTTTTTTAACTAAAATTTAAGAATTAAAATATAAAATGCCTCTGCATAATAATTTGAAAACCTTATAAAACGTTTATAAAATGAATTTTGCATAAAATATTTGTTTTATAAGCCATTTATAAACTTAGAAAGTGATTATGCATATGACCCAAAAATTACAATGAAACTTTCATATTGTAAAAAATAGGTACAAATCGAAACATAAATAAATTTAAAAATGCCAATATACTACAAAATATGCTTACTGGACATTACGAAACATTTTTATAAAAAATTTCATCAAAAATTAGCACGGAATAAAATTGGCTAAACGATATCTGACACGTCATAGATTCGACGGACATTTTTTAGCTGAACGTTTTAGATCATTTCTAAATGAAGAATAATTTAGAAATTTATATTTTTTTTAAAAAATTTTAAAACAATATCTCATCAAAAAAGGCCGAAATTGATTTTTTATTTTTTTAATAAATATTTGCCAATTCTGGATAACAATTTACTACTAATCTTTTTACCTTCAAAAAATTTTCGACATAAAAATACTCAATCAAATGAAAGGTAATTTTATGTGGAATGCAAATCCATAAAGAATATTTTGAAGTACACCACTGACCAGTAAAGTACTTTATCCTAAGTCAGGGGTTAATTAAAAAAAGGGTCACATCTCGAAAGGGTGATTCGATGAACTTTTTTTAACTTCAGATTCAGGCCTAGGAGACCAAAATTCTTATAAAAAAAAAATTTTATTAGGAGGCTGGGATAAAGTCGAGTACTATTTATTTTATTGTTAAATTATTCAAATCTCGATATTTTTAAAATTGAGACCCTGGGATAATATTTTAGTCCCAGGATACTTCGGGATCCCAGAATTTCTTCTAATTTTTAAAATTTTTTCGAAAAACAGTTTTTCTATAAAGAAACAGTTTTTTTTACAGTTTTTCTAAAAAAATATATGGTAACACTGGCTACGGCACGGTACAGTTACATCACATTTACGTTTACGGTCCCATAATCCGCCCTTTATTAACTCAGTGCAATAATAGACGATGGTGGAGACACAACAGTAGCTTTAAGCATTTGTGTTTTGTGTTAAATATTAAATATAAGAATTAATTGTTTTTACAGTTTGGTTATTTGGCATATTTTCTTTTTTGATGTTTTCCAAACTATTGATGTTTTGTATTTATATATTTGTACTATTCCTGATGATGCTTTTCAATGAAAAGCGAAATATTGAAAGAATAATTAATAGATAATATTTATATTAAAGCAACCTTGACCTCTAGCCTGAACATTTTATTTTTTACAACTGATAATAAAAAGGTCGAATAACCTAAAAAAACAACATGTTATAATTATCATTATTTTTATTTAAAAAATCTTTAACTCTTAGAATCTTGGGGACAAAAAAGACCCATGATCTTATTTAATTTCTGACTCCAGGTTTCTCAAATTTTGAAATTGCCCCTTGATGAAAATTATTATTTTATGTAACCTGATCCACACAGGATTAATATTTATTTTAAAAATCTTTAACCCTTAATGTCCTGGGGACAAAAATTTCCATGAAGCTTATTTAATTTCTGACTATATTTTTCTGAAATTCTTAAATTGCTCGAAACATGAGTTCTACTTGATAAAAATTACTATTTTATAAAACCTGATCTATGGTTAATATTTTGACTTCTGGTAAAAAAAAACCTCCCAAACAGTTACTAGGAAGCTTGTAGGATAATGCCTTTTAGGCGAATTTTCAGACTTTAAATAAAGGGTATATGCTAGAGAGATCTAAGTTATTAAATATGCTCTATTTTTTACGGTCCAATCTCACAATTTACGGTTAAAAAGGTAGGGTCCAAACGGCCCTAGTTTTATTTTCTAAGCATAATAGAATCTGTGAAGAAGTTCTAGATTTTTTGCCGGAAATGAAAAATTATATTAATTTTTAAACTATATTTCCTATGTTTCAGAAAAAGTTACAAAGATTATACTACGTCAAAATTGAAAAAATTAAGTTTTTTAAATTTTTTTTATTACTCTAAAATATTAACCTAATTTTGATGTATTGTATAATTTTTATTAAATAGCTACAAAAAATATCTGAAAAAAATTGGAAGTAATTACAATTTTTTTCGGATCCCCTAAAATTTTACAAAATAAAAAATAAAATTGTCAATTTTTTTACCAAACCTAAAGGGAGTTAGAAATTTTCTCATACCAAATAAAATAAAATTTGTCAGAGAATTAAAAAGTATAATTTTATAAATTATAATTAGTTTTTAGTGCTTTTGATTATAAATGTAGCTTGAATTTAGTTTTTGAGAAATAGGATATATGGGAGATAGTCATGTCCTTGCACCGAATGAAATTAAATTTGCCACAGAGCTAAAAAGTATAATTTTAAAGACTGTTCTAAGTTTTTAGTGCATTCAAATCATAAATATATCCAAAATATAGTTTTTGAGAAAAAGGATGTATGGGAGATAGTCATGTCCTTGCACCGAATGAAACAAAATTTTCCGCAGAACTAAAAAGTATTATTTTACAAACTATTTTAAGTTTTTAGTGTATTCTGATCAAAAATGTAGCTAAAATATAGTTTTTGAGAAAAAGGATATATGGGAGGTAGTCATGTTCTTGCACCGAATGAAACAAAATTAATCACTGAGCTGAAAGACATAATTTTACCAACAGTTACCAATTATCGCTTTATTCTGTTTATAATTGTAGCTAAAATTAAAAATTTTAGATTAAGGATGTATGGCAGGTAGTCATGTCCTTGCACCGATTTTGCCGAAACTTCGAATTTTTATTAATTTTTATGTTCTGAATCAGCACACCAAATTTCATTCTTCTGCGATAACTCCCCTAATTTTGCCGATTTGCTATATGGGACGAAGCACTGTGCAGCTGTCCCTTTTACAATTTCCGGAAGTAAACAGTAAAAAGAGAAAGAGAAGTTTATAGTAGAAAGAGGCAGAAAATTTTATAAAAATATCTGTAAGAACGCAAAAATATCTATAAGGGCCTAAAGGTTTTTAAAACTTGTCTAATATTACAACTAAGATTCGCTAATAACCATAAACAAATTATTTTTAACGCATTTTCTAAGTTCTAAACTAAGTTACATATTTCAAATGTACATTGATTTTTAGGTGATTTCAATTTTTAAAAATTTTAGTTTTTTGCCAATATTGGAGCATATATAGTCTATTTTTTTATTATTAATTTCAGGCATATGCGGCTGGATGCAATATTGTCATATTAGCTAGTACATTTGAACGTGTACAAATAATTCCTGGTGCTACTCATGGTTATGTGAAAATATCAGCTCTTGACTGCAGCACTGACACCGGAAAAATTGCAGCTGCATATGAAAACAAAATTTATATTTTTGAACCAACACCAGTATTACAAACAGAGAAACTATGCACACACTACTTGGATTACAGGTATTTTATAACTAGCCCTCTAATGCTCTATCTTCTGATAGTGATATTTTTTACTATATATTTGGAATTGAAATTTTACTGTACGATTGTGTTTACCCTTTCAGTACGATTGTGTTTACCCTTTCATCCCCAATTTTGCCTACAGGCACCATTGTCAATATGTGCCTATAACTCCCGTTATATTTATTTTTTTTATAACGAATTTTTTTACTCAGTAGCATTTTAGTTCTACAATGCCTGTGGTTAATTTCCCACATCAAAGTTTAAAGAAAAATAAAATTTTGATTTTAATTATCCCGTGAACAAACGGTTAAAATCAATAAAGTTAGGTTTGATCCAGTTGTATCTATTCATATTAGATAGTGAATAAAAACCCGAGTGAAAAAGTTTATATATCTTACACTCATACAAATAAGTCCGTAAAAATAGCAGAAAAAGTTACTAAAAATTAGTTAAAAATGATGCTGCAGAAAAAACTGCTAATATTAGCAGAATCAGTTTGCTAAATATTAATAAAATCAAAACAGCAAAAAAAACTGTTAAATTTACAGAATTTTAGTAATATTTGAGCTAAATTGTTGTTAATTTCAAATAACAATTTAACCTGCTAAAATTAGCAAAAAAAAATTGCTGAATATATATATGTTCCCTCGGTTCCTATAAGGAGCATAGGGCCTAATAAAAATAGCAAAAAAAACTGTTAAATTTACAGAATTTTAGTAATATTTGAGCTAAATTTTTGTTAATTGCAAATAACAATTTAACTTGCTGAAATCAGCAAAAAAATTGCTAAATAATAGTAGAATGAAAATAGCAAAAAAAAACTGTTAAATCTACAAAATTTTTGCTAAAATTTTCTGAAATCAACAATAATTTTGCAGATTACTAGTGGACTGGAAAAAGGTAAAAAAGGAGAAATGAAATGAAAATTAATAAATAAAAAATAAATGTGTATTTAAAAACATACTTGGGACCAGTTTATTGAATGTGTCAATTAATTGAAATTTTTTCAATTGGCATTGTTCAATGCCTAAATGCCCATTTATAATTGATGAAAGAAGTATCTGTTTTACTGTTTTAATAAAAGAATAAATTAAGAAAAAAAAAATTAAAAATTCACGTATTTCTCATATTTTTTTTATATTACAATGCTTTTTCTTCAATTATATGTACATTTCATTACCATTGTTTTCATCAATGCAAATTGAAAAAAATTTCATTGGCATTGAATGGTGATGCAATTTGGTGGCATTGACATTGAGAATGAAAATTTCCCAAGAATGTTTTTTTGTAAAAGTGGCAATATTTATAGACAATAATATGTTGACCATAACAAAATGTATTTCAGAGACCCTTCTTTTGATTTTCATTGTTTGCTGATCGGATATGTACTTCTGAATTTATTTGAGTTTCCATTTTCACCTCTAAAGCTCCACCCACAGGAAAGGTGTGGCCGATTAAAAATATCTTATTCTTTAAATAAGCTTAAAAAGTACAATATTGGGAGGAAAAAGTTAGGGTCATCCCCGTAAACTCCACTTGCTCCCTAGAGATACTTTTAATCACAATTTTCATATGAAAATGGTTTGTCCAAAATAAACCTTGATCTTTCAAAATTAATGTATTACGATAAATAGAAAATTTTCTCATAAATTTTAATAATTTTCAACCATTTCAATTTAGCTTTATTTAAAAACTTTTTGCATTATTTTTGGCGAGTTAAAAATATGCAGTAATTTTTAGAGTCATTTAACATTCTGTTTAAAGGCGCTCCAAAATTGGTGGTTTAGTTTACAAAAAAATTTGTAAAATTAGCAAATCTTCTGTTAAAAATTAGTAACTAAAATTCAGCAAAATACTGTAAAGTTAGCAAATTTATTGTTAAAAATTAGTAACTAAATTCAGCAAAAAAAAATAGCAAAAAAAATTGTAAGTTAGTAATGTGGATGTAGCAAAAAAATTAATTAAAAATTAAATTTTAACTAAAAATTAGTTTAAAATTTGTTAAGTTGAAGTCAGAGTACGTATTTGGTGAATTTTGTTTTTTCATTTTCATGAACAAGATTATTTGTGTTTGGCTTTCTTGTATCAACGTTCATGAAAGAACAAATGTGGTATGTTTCTTTTTATTTTCATATTTCATTTCTTTTACAACACACATCTCATTTTCATGATAGTGTTAGTGAGTAACTGATGCCTTCCCTTCTCGTTCATGATATGAAATAAGAAACTTAAACAACTTGAAAAGAAAGAAAAAAAAATGAAAATAAAATGAATGAAGGTTGATATAATACTACTTATGAAAAGAAAAAACTGTGAATGAAGAAAAGTCAAAGAATGTTTAAATGAGACTCTCATGAGACTTTCTCACGAGACTTTTCATGATACAGTTTATGATACATATATTTTTTCACAATTCTTTCAAGAAATCTTCGTGAAGGAAATATTTGATATTTTTGTTATAATAGGAATTCTAATTTAATAAAAATTGTAAAGTGATAACAAAAATGTATAGAATTATAATTTTTTGTAAAGAAATAATTAATACAAGTTAAAGAAAGCCTTTATGGATGACAGTAGTTTTTTTCAGGGCTGGCAGGCAGTACCGCTAAAATACCGTTATCGATTCAAAACCCTTTCAAGTGACTACCGTTAAACCCTACAATACCGTTACCGAAATACCCGGAATACCGTTATCCTTCAAATACCATTACCGAAATAACAGCAATACCGTTATCCTTAAAATACCGATACCGAAATAAATGAAATATCAATACCATTAAAATACCGTTACCGAAACAAATGAAATACCGTTATCCCTAAAATACCATTATTTTAAATTTTCTGATTTTGGTACTTTTACGTGGTTATTGAGTATTTTTTGTAGATTAAGTTGATAAATTGGTTCTGTTTTTAATCTCGTTTGTTTTTTGTAAAAAAAAGTACGGGAGGCATCGAAATGACTGACTACCGTTACCCTTAAAAACCGTTACCGAAATAACTGAAATACCGTTAACCTTAAAATACCGTTACCGAAATAACCCAAATATCGTTATCTTTAAAATACCGTTACCGAAATAACTCAAATACCGTTATCCTTAAAATACCGATACCGAAATAAACGAAATAGCGTTACCCTTAAAATACCGTTACCGAAATAACCTAAAATATCGTTACCCTAACGATAACCGCATTCGTTTCGATTACAATCCATGGTTTTTTAAATTTATTTTTTAGGCTTTTATTTACGGTGGGTCTCATACTTCAGGTTTAAACTTTAGTTAATAGTTAACCCAAAATTTTTTTGTTGTTTTGTATACATTTTTTGACCTTTTATTTTGTTTATAGTTAAGTGTAAAGTTAAACCTGCAGTATGAGACCGCCGTTAGTGTTTTGCAATAATAAAAAAACTACAGGGTAAACATACATATCGTCACCTTAAATGCAAACGGACGTAACTACACTTTTATTTTTTTTACAGGAGAAGCAAAAAACGTTATAAAATCAATAATAATAAAGTATTCTTTGCAGTTTTTTCAAATTTTACTTATGGTATAGAGATTTATTTATTTTTGAACAACTTTTGTTTTATTTTCATATATTTAAGTTTTTAAGTTAGTTACGTGCTTTTGACTCGCTTTTTTCTGAAACAATTAAAAAAGAATTCAATGCATGAATTGGATAAATGATATTTTCAGATTTTTTAGGTAGTTGAATAAAGTAAAACTAACTCCGACAGTTCCAATTCAAATGAAGTGAATTTGATTTTTCAGATAATTCATTAAAAAAAATTAGAAGTTCTGCTGTAATTTATTATACACAGAGAAAACCAATTCATTGTGACAACCGAATTTCTTGCCAACTGAATGGTTTGGTGGCAGTAGCCGAATTATTGGCTGTTGCAATCAAATGTATTCCTGACATAATTTAAATATATTGTTTCAACCGAAATTCTATTGTATTTACCGAATTTTTGTTGCCACAAACAAATATGTCGGTAGATCCATCTCTTTTCTCTGTGTAGTCCTTTAATAATTTCTTAAATTTGTGAAAACGTCTACCAATCTCCATTAAAAATTATAGATTTTCAAATGTGCTATTTTGTAGGAAATAAAAAGAATTTTATTGAAAAATTTAACAGACTCGGGGGAAATAATGGAATTTTTTGGATATAGTGAACAAGATAATAGGCTTTAATCAGTAAAATATTTCTAAGCGCGCATAAATTATGATATTATAATTTTTATATCCTTCATATTTTGAAATCATAATTTATTCTTATTAGAGAACTTTTTAAGTTCCAAAAGGACTATTCTCTTTCAAAATATATATCTTTAACGCCTCTAATTTAGCAGAAAGTAACGACTCTAAAAATGGGAGAGTTGTAATAACCAAAAAAGTTCTCTTCAATAAGTTTTTGTATGATGTGGCTCTTGGCCTTCAAAGAGAAATCATTATATGTATAAGCAGTTCAACATAGCGATATAGTCGTGGTATTTGTTAATGAAGTCTAATTTTTTTAATACATCATAATCTCCCTGAAAAGGGGGTTTTGGTTTTTCTCATAAACTAATGAAGATAGACAATTGAAATTTGCTTCGTTTTATGACGAAAAGAAAATCAACCAAAGGATTTTTGGCTATTCGAATGTTTAAGGGGCAAAACGGGAATGAGAAGTTCTAAAAAATCGATTTTCGAACGTCATTTTTGGTGGATAGGAGGGGGAGGGGGCAAACATGTTACATATTTTTTCTAATTTGAGGAACCTTAACAAGAATCTGAAGTCAAAATAACGGTAATATCCGCAAACAAAAAGTCGGTAGTGAAAACGTTAAAATTTAAAAAAATATAAGAAAAACTCTATAAAAGAGGCCCTGCAGAAGAAACTACCAAAACTAGCAGAATTGGTTTGCTAAATATTAGTAAGATAAAAACAGCAAGAACAAAATTCTGGCTATGTTTTAGTTAACTGAAAATAACAATTCACCCTGCTAAAATCAGCACCAACTTTTGCTTAGTTTTAGTCGAGTGAAAACATCATAAATTTTTTAGTTTTCATAGCATATGTAGATTTTTTTAATATGAATAACGATTTAACTCACTGAAATTAGGACTCTACTATTGTTAAGCAATTATTTTTATTTTTTTTTGTTATTTTAACTGGAAAATTGTTACTTACATTCAACTAAATTTAACTTAAATATAACTAAAATTTAGAGATATAACAGCATTTTGTTGCTGTTTTTTGTCTACTATTATTCACAGAAGGTTTTTCTGAATTAAGCAGGGTAAATTGTCATTTGTATTGTACTAAAATATAACCAAAATTTTGTAGATTTTGAATTCCCATTGTGGCAACGCTGACACAAGCTTACACACTACATGTGTTTGTATGTTTTTCATTCAAGAGTGTATTTACGTCTTTTTGCATTAAGAAATACATGCACTTGTAGTTACGTCCGTTTAAATTTCTTTAATAAAGTCGCCATTTTTGATCGTAGAAGCCTAAAATTTTGTGTAAACATGTAGTTTGATAAAACGAATAATCAATAAAAAACTCGATTTCGAATTTTTGTGTAGTTACGTCCGTTTGCATTTAAGGTGACGATATGCAAATATGCGGTCATTTGTTGCGTTACAAACAATCGCTTTAGAACTAAAGGCTTTCTTAACCCTTTCACATTCCAAAACTTTCATAAAAAACCAAAATGCAACAAAATTCGCGGAAAATAATTGCATTTTTTGGTTTTTCCAATCATTATGCATTTATTGCTATTGTTGTAATGTGTGTATCTATTTGAAAACTGTTTGCGTCTTCTAAACGTAAACAAGTAGAGTAACGGAATGTGTGCAAAAAAACAAATATGTGAAGAATTTTTTCTTGGAATACTTAAATGAAGATAACAAAAATGCTTGAATTTTTATGATTTTAAAAATTTTAGTGCAAAATTTTATATTTTTGAAACATTTATTTGGGTTTACAGACACATGTAATTTTTACATTCGATTTAAAATCATATTTTTTGTAAAATTTTAATGAACATATTTTAGAAATTCGGAAAACATTAAAATTTAAAGGCCACTTTTATGAAAGTCGTGTTAAAACTCTTTATTATCACTGATTTATTTTAAAATTATTAGGTTTTAGCATTATTTTCCAATTTTAGCCATTTCTATCCATTTTTTCTCCGTAATCTAGCCACTTCTTCAGTTCAAGCGTTGGCAACCTTGAGTGATACTAACATTAATAAAATTTGTTGCTAGTTTTAGCAAATAAATTTTACATTAGAATTTACATCAATTGTAGCAAAATTTTTGTAATAATTTCATTGTACTACAAAACAGTACATACATATGCGTTGGTAAAATTAGCAAAAAAAAATACCGCAAGGCTCAAAGTAATTAAATTTGCCATAATAACAGCAACGTTTTCAGTACCCATTACTGACGTTTTTATTGAGTGTAGTATCTTCAAATGCTATAAAATTTTGCAAATTATACACAAAGCAGCAATAAAATCATTATTTTAAAATTTAAGTTTTACACACTAACCTAGTGTTATAAAAATATCAAATATTTTCTTCGCGAAGGTTTCTTTAAAGAATTGTGAAAATAAAAAATATAATAAAAGTATCACCATAAGTCTCATGAGAAGTATCTTTTGAATGTTTAATTTTTTTCTCATTCACATTTCTTTCATGAGACTATTAAAGAAGAGTATCGTTTGAACCTTCATTATCATTTTTAATTCTTATTTCTTTCTTTTCACGAAAAGAAAAGAAAAAAACTTCTTCGCTTCATATTCAAAACGAGAGCAAATAGTTTACATTTCGTTTTTCAAATCATGAAAATAAACAAAGCCACCACACACTCACTAACTCCATCATGAAAATGAGATGTGTAATGTAAAAGAAATGAACATAAATAAGAAAGAAACATATTCGTAGTTTTTCTTTCGTGTACGTTGATACAAGAAAGAATAAAAATGAATACTTCGTGGTGTGCAAATACGAACTCTGGTTGAAGTACTAACAGTTTTACTAACTTTTCTACAAACTTTTTTCTATGAGTGTATATATAAGAATATAAAATAATCATATAATTCATACATGGGCAAAAGCGGCCCGTGAGCCAATTTCGTGCGGCCCTTCATTAATCTTAAAATAATCAAAAAAAATTTTTAAATAAAAAAAATTTAAATTAAATTAAAAAAAAATTAATTAAATTAAAATGAAAAATTAAAATCTGAATTTAGAAATACATAGTATGGAATATAGCGATAACAAAATAAACATCAAATAGAACCTTAAAAAAATTTCACCGAAAAAACTTTTTAAAGTATTTTCGCCTCCTACATACGAATATTAAGTGAAAAATTCATTCTTCTTTATTTAAACCTTAAGCCTGGGAAAAATACTTTATGGGTCAATATGACGTAGAATTGCTAGCAGCAGCGTTGCCAATTCAGCCACTTTATGGCTTGAATTAGCCATTTTTGAACATGTTTAGCCGGAAAAAATTGATTTAGCCATTAGCCATTTTTAGGAAATGTTTAGCCATTTTCCGTTTTTCTGCAAAATATAATTTTTTTCTGTAAATTATAGCAAAATTGATGAATTTTTTTCAATCTGCCAAACAAATTTGAAGGTACAAATTTCAAGCACTTACTTGCAGTGTTGCCATTTTAGCATATTTTCTGCTACATTTAGCAGATTGAGTTGGGCAATTGCATATTTTTTTTGTAAAAATATTCTAACTGCTTTTTAGCATATTCTCTTGGACAAAAGCAGATTTTTTAGCATATTTTGTTTTATTTAATAAAAGCATCTTTTTAGCATATTTTTTAACAAAATAATTTTTTCTGCAACAATATTTATAACAATAACAATTAGCGTTTTTTTAATTACCTGGATTTAGAATTTTTCATACAAAAATCAAATCAAATACAAATAATTAAATCCAAAAAAAAGCTGGATTTAATAAATCCACAATAAAAGCACAGCCTATTTAATTTAATGTCAGAAAAAAATACGAATGAAAAACAAAATAAATTGAAAAACTAACAAATAAAAGGTTTTTATTAAATTTTTTTATGAAATATGTTTACAAAAAAAAACTACACCTCTCCAAATATATATTTTGCAACTTGGACATGGAGAAATAGCTAAACAGAAATGACAATTTTTCACAATGAAATTTTTCAATTGTGTAAAAATATAAATTGAAATATTGACAATTTTATAAATTTTTACGATATTTCGCAATTTTTTCGATTTTGTCTAATTTTTGAAGATTGTTTTTTTAATTTTGATTATTTGGGCAATTTATGCAAATATTGACGATTTTTTCAAGTTATGACGTTTTCAAAATTTTTGCAAAATTTTTCAATTTTGCCAATTTTTCAAAATTTTCCGATTTTTTCCAATTTTTAACGACTTTTTGAAATTTTAACGATTTTGGTAATTTTTTTAAATATTGACGATTTTTCCAAAGTTTTACAACATTTTGCAAATTTGGCGATTTTGTCTAATTTTTGGCGATTTTTTTAAAATTTTTCAAATATTGACAATTTTTTCAAGTTATGACGATTTTTTCAAAATTTTTCAATTTAGGCAATTTTCAAATTTTGGGCGATTTTTTCTAAATTTTAACGATTTTTTTAATTTGGCGATTTTTTTAATTTTTGACGATGTTGAGAAATTTTGAAGATTTTTTAATATTTTGTCGATTTTTTAAATTTTTTTATAAAATTACATGTGATTTGTTTTCCAATTTCTAAGATTTTTTCAATTTTTGCCATTTTTTTTAATTTTTTCCAATTTTGCCGATTTTTTTTTAATTTTTGACGATTTTTTAAAATTTTAGATTTTTTTATTTTGGTGATTTTTTCACTTTTGACGTTGTTTTTAATTTTAAAGTTTTTTTCACTTTTGATGATTTTTTTTTAATTTTGGCCATTTTTTTTTGGCGATTTTTTCTGATATTTGAAACTTTTCAATTTCAGCTATGTGTTTTTCAATTTTTAAAATTCAAAATCTAGGGACTATGCGGTATTCCTATCAATGATATCTCGAACAATTTTGACAGTAGAAAGCCGGAATACGTTGAAAAACTTTCAAAATCGTTCTTGATAACACTGATAGAGTCACACAAACACAGCTAATATTACTGTTGGATATAGTGTAACTAAGTTACCGTTTTTATTTTTTATAATTACTATATTATTTTAATGGGAGCGAGCTTTTTTAGCGGCTCGATTTCAAAAAACTCAATTAAATTTCGTTAAAGAGCTACTCGATAAAAAAAGGTCTATGAAATTTTTTATACAAACTGCTCGATTTAAAAAACTCATTCAGTTTTGTAAACGAGCCTTTTCATTTTTATAAGCTCTTAATTTTTTTTAGTTGCGAGCTTTTTTCATTTGAGCAGCTCTTTTAATTTTGGCTTCCGAGCTTTTTAAAAAAATGTATATATTTATGGCTCACTCGAGCTTTCTTTCCATCCCTGGTATAAATACAAGGTTTACGCTATGTAACATTAATGTACGACGCTACATGAATCCCACTAATCTTTTCTAGGCTTGTTAACTGGTTCTTCCTGAGTCTTTTATTAAAATTTTTAATTTTTTTTGTATTTTTTTTTAAAGACATAAACAGACAAAATATAGTATCATAGTACTTTGCGAGTACCATAGTACTTGTTAAGTACCTATAGTACTTAGCAAGTACCTATAGTACTTAACAAGTACCATAGGTACTTGTTAAATATCTTGTGTTAAATATCGAAGTTATTTTGTTTTTGTGTAATTTTCAGATTTTGAATTTTTATGTGTAATCTGACACTGATGAGGGGGTTGGGACCTCCTGGGGTATTGCTAGAGCTAGCTGGCAACCTCATCAGCCCAACAGTTTGCAACATAATGGTACTATGGTACTTGCTAAGTACCTTTGGTACTTGCTAAGTACCAAAGGTACTTAACAAGTACCATAGAACTTAACAAGTACCAAAGGTACTTAACAAGTACCAAAGGTACTTAACAAGTACCAAAGGTACTTAACAAGTACCAAAGGTACTTAACAAGCACCAAAGGTACTTAACAAGTACCAAAGGTACTTAGCAAGTACCATAGTACTTAGCAAGTACCAAAGGTACATACATATTTACGATAAAGTGTGAAATTAATTAATATATAAATTAATTAACAAAACTTAACAAGTACCAAAGGTACTTAACAAGTACCAAAGGTACTTAACAAGCACCAAAGGTACTAAGCAAGTACCATAGTACTTAGCAAGTACCAAAGGTACATACATATTTACGATAAAGTGTGAAATTAATTAATATATAAATTAATTAACAAAATAATAAATAAAATAGGAAATATAATAAGTTTAATTGTATTTTTTTTAAAGCTGCTAGTGTTTCTTTTTTCTTTTGTTTGCATATACAAAACTCTTTAAATTCCAACTACATAGTTTGCTGTCCCCAGTCTACTATCCAGTCTGCTACCCAGCAAAATCTTTCATTACCAAATAAGTGGTTATATAATAGAAATTTATAGCTCCGTACAACTTATTTTTTGGCGTCTAAACTCATTATTTTTGTTTATATATATTCCCATCGTTCCTATAAGGAGCATAGGGCCTTAACAAACTTCTTCCATTCAGATCTGTCCATCGCAATATTTTTTACTTCACTCCAGCTTTTATTCATTTTCTTCGTCTCGCTATCAATTTTCCTTCGCCATGTGTGCGCTGGTCGCCCTCTTCTGCGACTTCCCTGGGGATTCCACTCGATAGCATTTCTGGCAATATCGGACATTGGTTTGCGGAGTGTGTGTCCAATCCAGTTCCACTTTCTTCTTTGTATCTCTACACATAGTGGTATTTGACGTGTTTCATCCCACAGACTGTTGTTTGAGATGGTTCGTGGCCAGAAAATTCGTAGAATTCTTCGGAGACATTTATTTACGAAAACTTGCAAAGCATTAATGTCTCGGGAAGCAGCATTCCAAGTTTCACAACCATATAACAATGTTGATTTGACATTGGTGTTGAAAATGTTAATTTTAACACGGCGTGATATTGAAGACGATTTCCATATCTTAGTGAGCTGACCGAAAGATTGTGTTGCCTTCTTTATTCGACCAACAATGTCCCCACTAGATCCACCAGTTTGGTTTATAATAGCTCCAAGATAGCAAAACGTTTCAACTTCGTCTAGTATATGATCATTTACCAAGAAGGGGTTCAAGTTTTCGGAATTAATTCGCATGACCTTGGTTTTCCTGATATTAATTTTCAATCCGGCCTTCTCTGATACATGGATGAGCCGCTCTAGTTGTGCGGCCATGTCACTATAGCTATGAGCAAGGAGGCATATGTCATCGGTATATTCAAGATCCTCCAACCTTTCGCGCAGCCCCCATACGATTCCTCGGTTTCCCATCATTGCTTGATTCATCACGCTATCAAGCACTATATTGAAGAGTAGTGGGGACATCACACATCCTTGGCGAACACCAGTGTTAACTTCAATCTTACGGCTGAGCATACCATCATGTAGAATTCGGCAGCTTGCCCCTGTGTAGAGACATTTAATCATTTGGATGAGTTTAAGTGGGACCCCTTTGCATTCAAGAGCATTCCAAATAACATTATGGGCGAAGGTGTCAAATGCCTTCTCAAAATCAATGAAAATAAGGTACAGGGGAGACCTCCATTCAACTGACTGCTCTACGATGATTCTTAGTGAATTAATGTGGTCCACACAGGACTTGTTGGGACAAAAACCAGCCTCTTGTTTTCTTAAATCTGGCATCAATTCGTCCGATATTCTTTTGGTTATAACGTGAGCTAAGACTTTATTTAACATACTTAATAAGGTGATTCCCCTCCAGTTGTTATGATTTGTTAAGTCACCTTTCTTAGGTATTTTAACAATAATGCCTTCTTTGAGATCGTCTGGAATCCTCTCTGATACCCAGATTTGTTCTATTAGAGGTAGTATCAGTTCCGCGGTCATTCTCGGATTTGCCTTTAGGAGCTCTGAGGATATGTTATCACTGCCTGGGCTTTTGTTTTTCTTAAGCGACTTGATAGCTTGTATAATCTCAGACATTGCTGGTGGGGTAATGCTGATGTTTAGCTGTGTATCGTGATCGATACAGTCGCATATAGCCGGGTTTATTCGAGGACGTGAAGAAAACATTTCAGAGTAGTATGTAGCCCAAAGTTCAAGTTGTTCGTCTTTAGAGGTGATGAGTGTGCCGGAGTTATCCCTAACCGGTTTGGAGGAGACTGATGTGCTGGTATTTGTTAGCTTCTTGATGAGACGGTATAAGTCACTCGTTCGGTTTGTCTCAGCTGCAGCTTGAGCTTCTTGGGCTATGGAATTCGTCCATGCACGTTTGTCTTTACGAAAAGGCAGACTGTCTTTCGCTGTTTTACATAAAATATAATTAAAACTTAAAAGTTAAAGTAAAATCCTTCATCATCGAATTCGGTATTAAAAATTAGGGTGAAAGAAGTGTCGGACAGAAAATTCTTTTTAAAATAGGGAGAATCTAACCCCATCTGTTGAGCACTTTTAGAACTACTTTTTGGATTTATTAAATCCAAGTGATTAGAAAAAGCGGCTAATGTTTTCATAACTTTTTATTTCATGCGTAATTATTCAATTTTTTTTTGAATGTAAACTTTTTTAGTAGTATTGATATACTACTATAATTTGAAAATGCTACATAAACCATAAAAAAATCTTGCAAAACTTTTAAATTAGTTATGTTTATTGTGAAAAAATTAAATGAGAAACTTTATTTTTTTAGTCTCAAAGAAAGATTAAGCAGTATTTACAAAAAATTATCTTTTCATACTTTTTTAAAGTATCTTAGAATAAATGTAAAAGTTTACCTCTCAATTCATAAACACTCTGCAAAGTTCTAGGAGGTTTACAAAACAAATTCTTCACATAAAATTATAAATTATAAACCTCCTATAACTTTTGACAGCATATATGAATTAAGGGGTAAACTTTTATATTTATTCTAAGATTGTTTAAAAAAGTATTAAAATATAATTTTTTATAAACATTGTATAAAAAAGTATTTTTCCATTAATAAGACTTTATTAAATAATACTAAAAAAATTATTTAGAAGATTTTCAGCATATTTTTTGTCTTAAATTTAGCAGATCTTTAGCATAATGAATATAATAAAAAAATTGCAATTTTTTAATTTAGCTATTCTAACTAAGCATATATTTTTTATTTTAGGATTTAGCAGATTTTAGGAGAACTTTTTTAGGAATCTAGGAATCTATTTTTTAGGAATCTAGATTTTATTAAAATTCCCCGATTTTATTAAAATTTGCTTTTTTTAAATACAGTTTTTTATAATAAAAACCTTCACTCACCCAGCCACCACAAATAAATAATTCTGATACAACAATAATTCTTGGAAATATACGTGTGTATGTGAAGATAATTTGGTAAAGTGCGCACATAGGTAGATGGACCTGTAAATAGTTTTGTTCATTTGTGTTTTGAATGAAAATAAAAAACATTTAAAGCAGCCCGCTACGTTGTTAGCGTACCTTAAAGTTTAGAATTAAATTTCTTTTAGATAAAATAAAACACAATATTTGTTATTAAGATAAAATAATTGTTAAGGTAAATTTATTGTAATGTTTAAGTACAAACACTATTTTTTGCCTCTTCATTTTTATATACATAAATCATTTAGTATACCAACACGTGAGCATGTAACAACTAATTGTCTGTTGTTCAAGCCATCGGCGTAGATAGGTCGTATTCGTGGTTGGGTGGGTAAATTCGCTTTGTTTATTTAAAGTACAGTTTTTATAATAAAAGCCTTCACCCAGCCACCACAAATAAATAATTCTGACACAACAATGGGTTTAAAATAAATAAATATTTGATCACTTTTTCTCATGAAAGTGGATTGTTATTAATGAATCCATTACAAATTGCAATATACGTGTGTATGTCAAGATAATTTGGTAAAGTGCAAACTTAGGTAGATAGACCCATAAGTAGTTTTATTCATTTGTGTTTTGAATGAAAATAAATAACGTAAAGCAGGGTTGGCAAGCGATTTATAATATTAAAGATAGCGGGCAAAGCTACGTATCTACATTGTTAGCGTGCATTGAAGTTTTTTTTAATTCCAGTTTATGTAAAGGTAGACCTGGCAATTTAAGTAAATTCACAAATTCAGTTGGAAAATTTACTGCGTCGGTTTCTTCCACCGGTGCTTCGTTACCTGCAGTTTAAATATCAGAATATATAAGTTCCATTCTTTT
This sequence comes from Leucophora obtusa, assembly GCA_949987735.1. NCBI lineage: Eukaryota > Metazoa > Arthropoda > Insecta > Diptera > Anthomyiidae > Leucophora > Leucophora obtusa. The sequence goes on along the minus strand of OX465297.1, from coordinate 54,661,293 downwards.
TCTAAGGTTTTTTCTCTTAGAAAATTTTTTTAACTTTCAATGCTACATAAGTTTCATATTCCGTGGATAGTGTTTGAATAGGTAATTAAAAGGGGTTCTTCACCCCTTTTTGTTCCTCCCAGTAAAAATCCCAAATATATATAATCAGCCTCAATCGCATGCGAAATTTCAAGTACCAAACTCCGGAAGTTCTAGTCATTCAAAGGGTAATTTTCCCCTTTTGAGCCACCATTTTTACCACGTTCCTGTCCAAAGTCCCAAAAATGCCTTGTCGTTGGAGGAGGAACCTACTACATACATAATTTTAGGTCTCTTATCCAGCAGTATGCCCAACTCGGCAAAGGGAAAGTTTTTTCACTTTTTACTCCTCCCGGTATGAGTTTCCAAAAATACCGTCTTAGGGGACGTCTACGTTGGAGAAGGAACCCAAATACCGAATTTAAGCTCCCTAGTTGCAGCAGTTTGGCCAGGCAGTCAAGGGGGACACTTTTTCTTTTTTTGTCCCTCCCGGTTGGAATTTGGCTGGAAGAGGAACCTAAGTACCGAATTTCAGCTTCTTAGTTCCAGCAGTTTGGACAGGTCGTTAAGGGTCCACTTTCCCTTTTTGAGCCCCTATTTTATAACAACCCTGTCCAAAATTCAAAATAGTATCTTTCTAATAAGTTAGCCCTTACTCCAGGGACCCACATTTTAAATTTCAGGGTTCTAGCCGAAGGGGATTTTACAGGCCACCAAGGGGAGGCTTTCTTCTTTTTGCCCCTCCCTTTAGGAATTTACAAAAATTCGATCTTCGCGGCTGTCTGCGATGGATGAGGAACATTCATACCAAATTTCAACTTCATTGCCTCTGCGGTTGGGGTAGGCCGTTATTGGGGACATTTTTCCCTTTCAACCCGCATTTTTACTATGTTTCTGTTCCAAAATAGAAAAATTACGTTGCCGGAGAGTTAGTCCTACTCCAGGGAATACATATTTAAAATTTTAGGTTGGCCAGAAAGGATTGGGCAGGCCGTCAAGGAGAATACTTTTCCCCTTATCTTCCTCCCGATAGGAATTTCAAAAATTCCGTGTAAGCGGACGCCTACAAAGAAGGAGGAACTCACATACCGAATTTGAGCTAGATAGTTTCAGCAGTTTGGGCAGGCCGTCAAGGGGGGAAACATCCCCCTTTTGGAATATCCTGTAGGGAATTCCAAAAATACAAACTTTGTCGATATGTCTACTACAGTGGAGGGACCTTTATGCCAAATTTCAACTTATCTCCAGTGGTTTGGGCACTTTTCCAATTTGTGAGACCGTATATGGGGACGTCTATGCCGAATATATTTGGAAATTCCGGTAGGAATTTCTATGCCGAATATCAAGAAACCTTGTTTTAGTGGAGATATCCGTGGGGGGGGGGGAAAGTACTTTTTGTGAAATTATATTTTTTTAAATGGAATTTTTTGGAAAAAGCGAAATTTTTTGGAAACAGATACTCGGAAAAATGCATTTTTTTTTGAAAAAGGTACTTTTTTTTGGAAAAAGGTAAATTTTTTTAGAAAAAGGTACTTTTTTTTTGGAAAAAGGTACTTTTTTTGGAAAAAGCTACTTTTTTCGGAAAAAGGTACTTTTTTTTGGAAAAATTTACTTTTTCCAAACCGCTGAAGCTAGGAAGTTGAAATTTGGTATGTAGGTTCCTCTTTTGGCGTAGACGTCCCTTAAGACGGGATTTTTGGAATTTCCTACCGGAACTGGCAAAAAGGGGGAAAGCTAGAAAGCTGAAATTTAAGATATGTGTTCCTTGGAGTAGGGGCTCACTTTTCTGGAAAATACTTTCTAGAATTTTGGACAGGGACGTTGTATAAATGGGGGTTAAAAAGGGGAAAAAGGCCCCCTTTGACGGCCTGCCCAAACCACTGGAGGTGGGAAGTTGAAATTTGATATAAAGGTTCCTCTACTATAGTAGACATCCACCAAGATGGGATTTTTGGAAATTTTTACAGGGAGGGGCAAAAAGGGGAAAAAGTCTGACCCTTGATGGAGAAGTTGAAATTTGGTATGTAGGTTCCTCGACCGGTGTAGACGTCCGTTGAGACGGCATTTTTGGAAATTCTTATCGGGAGGGGCAAAAAGGGGACAAAAAAGTACCTTTTTCCAAAAAAAAGTACCTTTTTCCAAAAAAAGTACCTTTTTCAAAGAAAGTACCGTTTTCCATAAGAGGTACCGTTTTCCAAAAAAAGTGCCTTTTTCAGAAAAAAATACCTTTTTCCAAAAAAGTACCTTTTTCCAAAAAGTACCTTTTTCCAAAAAAAGTACCTTTTCCAAAGAAAAGTACCTTTTCCAAAATAAATACCTTTTTCAAAAAAAAAAAAAAAAAATTTTTACAAAAAAAGTACCTTTTTCCAAAACCATACTGTTCATACATTCACATCGCTTGTTTTTGTTTTCTTTATTTTCTTTATATTTTTGTTAATTATTTACGCTGACTCAAAAATTTATTTATTTGCCCCAATAATAAACACACACACACACACTTGCATAAAAACTTTATGTAAACAAATAAAATTGTCGCAATAGTCCAATGAACCACACTGGTCAATGCACCAATAATAAATTGTAAACTTAGCAATAACACACTATAGAATAAAAAACAACAAATTGTAAACTTAGCAATAATTTAGTATTTAAGAAAGAAAATTTATCAATAAAGTCGTCAGAAATTCACAACTCGTTAGTGTCTCAACTTCTTTCCACTTTTTCTCCGCTGCAACCAAGTTCAAGTGCTTGAGTTGCTCCAAATTTTATCTTGGTGATACTGCCTCGATAAAAAACCCAATACAAATTCATTGAAGGACAAAAGAGTCCATTCAATAAACATTTGGTGACCCCGACGAGATCTCTCTTCAGTGGAGATTTTCAACACAAATTTACCCAGCGATTCAACAAGCCTTCAAAACATTGTTGATTACAAACATTGGTGACCAGAATATCATCAGTTCTAGAAAAACATTTCTGTAAACATTTTGGTCATACCATATGCAACCATTATCCAATTAGACACGCTTGTACTGTACCAGGTCGGGTTTCAGTCTTTTGGATTTTCAACAAATCAACAAATATTCCCAACTTCATCAAGTTCTAGGGATCTTAAGCTGTAAGCAGTAGCGCAAGGCTACCCGCAGTTATCACACAATTTAAGCTGTAAGTAGTAGCGCAAGGCTACCCGCAGTTATCACACAATTCAATCTGTGACCAGTAGCACAACATCTACAAACACGGCAAATTGAGATCCGGGCAAAATCCTGATTTGACAAAAATTGCTCATCCCGTACAACGATTAGATTTCAAAATTAATATTTGAAACGGATCATCAGTGCATTGTGCTAGCTTCAGAAGATGGCAGAAGAAAAAATCAGTATGGACGTATTGGCTCAATCCCAACGCGAAACGGGTGATATCATACAGGGAATCATAAAAAATTATAAGGACTCCCAGTCCAGGAAGACCCTAGAGTACTATAAGGAACGCCTTAGGAGGTTGAATAGCGCATGGGCGGATTTCGAGATAACTGACAACAAAATACGTTGTCTTGAAAATCCACCATTAAACCACGATTATTTTGTCAGTAATTACTACACTGACATAGCGGCGCTCGTGGAAAAATACAGGCAGGAATTTGAGTCGGAAATGATGCAAACACCGGTTAACCAGCAAAAGGGTCCAACCAATCCAGAAGCAGAGTATCAACATCAAGAACTGGCCGCCGCTAAGTCAACTATAATAACGGCAAGGACACAAGCTCATCATCAGCCTCCACAAATTCAACAGCAGGATATGGCTTTCCCAACACCTACTCCATCCGCAAGAGCGTCGCAAATTACCTTATCCATTAGAAGACAAAACGTAATGATATCATCTCTAAAACGGGTAATCACAACAGACCCAACAGCAACAAACATGAAATTGAAAGAGAAGCTATGGGAACAGATCCAGGAGCTACATTTCTCAATTTGGGAAAACTGTGTCAACCCACTCGAAGAAGGATATGACATGGACTCGTACACGGATCTAGAAAAAATGGTGATACAAAACTTCAAACACACAACAGTACCTACAGCACAATACAGGGCAGAGTGTGCACAAACGAACGCGTTGCCACTTCCCAAAATTACAATTCCGAAATTTGAAGGGGATTATTTGAAATGGCCTGCGTTCGCTGATCTTTTTTCACAGCTGGTAGTCAACCAAAACATTCCCGCTGTGCAGAAAATATGGTATCTCAAGGCGAACGTAACCGGTGAAGCTGAAAAACTCATCAGCCATCTTTCCGCCACCGCTGATAATTATGAGACAGCCTGGAAAGCATTACAAGACCGGTACAACAATAAGCGTGTACTAGTATCAACACTAATGCAGAAACTAATCGATCAGCCGTCATCTGGGACGTCAGCAGCCTCCATAAAACAGCTACATGATGTCACTCAAGAGTGTCTGCATGCCCTCAACAATATAGGGGTGGACACTTCTTCATGGAGTCCAATGCTGCTTCATCTTCTCATAAAAAAGTTAGAACGGGGTCTTCACTCGCAATATGAAAAAACAATAGAAAATCCAAAGGAATTGCAGCATGTGAGCCAATTCCTAGAATTTCTAGAGACCCGGTTTCAATCAATGGAAGCCATGGGGCAGAAGGAAAAAGGGTCAGCCAAGTCGTGCGCTTCAGTAGCTTCAACACACCAAGGCAATGTGGCATGCACGCTATGCAACGATGGCACTCACAAACTATTTCAGTGCCAGACCTTTTTGAAATTAAAACCCTCGGAGCGACTTAACTACACACAAAGGCAAAAACGTTGTGTGAACTGCTTACGTACGGGACATTCAGCAAAACAATGCACTTCACGATGTTGCATGAAGTGCAATAAAAAACACAACACACTGTTGCATATGGACAACATGCAAGAGTCCTCAAACAAAAAGGACAATCAAAAGGTATCATCAGCCGCAACAACTAAAACAGCGGGGGGCGCAGGGCCTTCATCTTCAACGTCATCATCTCAGGCGACCAACGACATAGAAGCTACCTCATTAGCAGCATCTAATAATCAACAAGCAAGTTCGTACGTGATACTCAGCACAGCAGTTGTGAAAATACAAGCAAATGGAACAGAAATGGAATGCCGTGCTTTACTCGACTCCGGATCGCAAGTCAATTTCATCACGGAACGTCTAGTAAAATGTCTCGGCATTTCCAGACAGATTTCGAATATAAGCATCAATGGAATCGGTTCAACAAATACAAAGACAAGGCACCGAGTAAATGTAGGACTCAAATCCCGAATTAACAAGTATTCGACGCGACTTGAGGCCTTTGTTCTGCCGCGTATATTGGCACCACAACCATCACAGTTCATCAATACTGACAAATGGCCACTACCCAAAAATGTGGCACTCGCTGATCCAGCTTTCAACCGCCCCGATAGAATCGACATTCTGCTGGGCGCAGAACACTATCACGACTTGCTAGCGATCGGACAAATAAAATTGGCAAATCAGCTTCCAACACTGCAGAACACTGTATTCGGATGGATAGTTTCTGGAAAAATACAGGAGGACCAACCCAACAATCTGACGTGCGGAATATGCACCGCTGATGAATCACTTGATGCTTCCATCGCCCGACTTTGGGAACTAGAAGAGATCAAAACATCCAGTAAACCAATGTCCATCGAAGATAAACAATGCGAAAATCACTTCGAACAACACACCATAAAGGATAATCAAAATCGATTTGTGGTGCAGATTCCTTTCCATCAAAGTCCTGAGGCTTTAGGTGACTCACACGGAATCGCAATCAATCGCTTCTTTTCTCTGGAACGGCGATTGCAGAAAACCCCGGAATTAAAGGCTCAATATGCTAATTTCATGGAAGAATACGAAAAGCTGGGACACATGACAAAGATACCAGCAGAAGCGATTCGCTCTCCAAACTATTTCATTCCACATCACTGCGTGCAACGACCGGAAAGCTCAACCACAAAGCTTTGGGTCGTATTTGATGCTTCAGCAAAAACTTCATCGGGACACTCACTGAATGACCTAATGTACACAGGTCCAACTATTCAAAGTGACTTGTTCTCCATACTTCTACGGTTCAGGTTGCCCAAATATGTATTCACAACTGACATCGAGAAGATGTACCGACAAATACTCGTCTCGCCTAAGGATCGTCACCTTCGATTAATAATTTGGCGAAAGGAACCCTCGCAACCCATAACTTACTATCAACTAAACACAGTTACGTACGGCACCAGAGCGGCACCATACTTAGCAACAAAATGCCTGCAGCAGGTGGCCAAGGCAAACACGATACGGTACCCGCTCGCGTCGCAGTTTCTCCAAGAAAACTTCTACGTTGATGATGGCCTGGGTGGATCCGATAGCCTGGTGACAGCGTTAACACTATAACAGCAACTCATACAAATCATGAAGGAGAATGGCTTTAACCTACGCAAATGGTGTGCCAATAACCCACAATTGTTGCAGTACATTTCGAAAGGAGATCAGGAAGTCAATTTAGATTTTGAAAGCTCAAAGGTGGATTCGATCAAGACGTTAGGCCTCACATGGCTCCCAAAGGATGACACCTTCTGCGTAAAGGTCAACATTGACTCGGTTCGGAGAATCACTAAACGATCGGTCACATCCGATCTAGCAAGGCTTTTTGATCCGTTGGGGTTATTAGCACCAGTCATAATAACAGCGAAAATATTTATACAAGAGTTATGGGAATTAAAGTTTGACTGGGATCAGTCGCTGCCAAAATCGTTACACACTAAATGGGCTACATTCAGAAACGACCTGAACGCGTTAAAAACTCTTCGGGTATCGCGGCACATTGGTAAGGGAAAGGTGCCCAATTATTAATTCCCTACAATGATCCAATTTCAAAACTCATCTTTGAAATGGTCCATCAGGAGAATAAGCATTGTGGAGCGCAAACTCTGCTGGGAATCGTACGACAGCGATTCTGGCCACTGAAAGGAAAAATCATGGCTCGAAATACTGTTCACCGTTGCATAAGATGTAGCAGAGCTAAGCCAGTACTGCTCAACCAAGTCATGGGAAACCTGCCTTCAACACGGGTAACACCAGCACGACCGTTCATTAATACCGGAGTTGACTACTGTGGCCCTCTAACAGTCCACTACAAGCTGCGGGGAAAAAGGCCACATAGGGCCTACATTGCAGTCTTTTGCTGCTTCGCGACAAAGGCTGTGCACCTAGAATTAGTGAGCGACCTCACAACGGAGGCCTTCATAGGTGCCCTCAAAAGATTCATTGGACGACGAGGCCACTGCCAAAAAATATATTGTGATAACGCAACAAATTTTGTTGGAGCGAAAAATAAGTTACCAGAGCTGTCAGAGGTCATACACACCCCGGCTGCGCAAGAAGCCATTACAAACGCCTGCAACAACAAGGGTATCCAGTTCAATTTCATCCCGCCAAGAGCACCACACTTTGGTGGCCTCTGGGAAGCGGCTGTCAAATCAGCCAAGCATCTTCTGGTAAGAAGCGCAGCAAATGCTTCCCTAACTTATGAGGAACTTGAAACATTAATCGTAGAAATCGAGGCAATACTAAATTCAAGGCCCATCTCTCCAATGTCAAACGATCCAAATGACATAGGCGCGCTGACCCCGGGACATTTTCTGATCGGTGAACCACTCACGGCCCAAGTTGACGCACAAGCAAGGCCAGCGGCATCGAGCCTGGCCACTAGATGGAAACTGGTCTCCCAACTTAAGCATCATTTCTGGAGCAGATGGTCCCGAGACTATCTAAATGAATTACAGTATCGCAACAAATGGCAAGAGCAGTCGAAAAATCTTGAACCAGGATCCATTGTCATCATCAAAGAAGATAATGCTCCAGTAATGCAGTGGCCACTAGGGCGTATCATAAAGACATACAGAGGAAAAGACAACATAGTTAGAGTTGCAGATGTAAAAACAGCCTCCGGTGTGCTCAAACGAGCCATCCACTATCTGGCACCACTGCAGAGACTCAAACAAGACACCACTAGCGAGGAACAACTAACCACGTCGCAGCCAGTTGACACAGATGAGGAAGAGGAACAAGCTTCGCTAACTTCACAAGACGAGAGTCCAAGCAGGAAAAAACGAAAGACAGTCACCTCCGGCGTAATGATGACCATGTTCGTTGCATTACTAGCTCTTCCACTAATCTGCAACGCGAATAAAATAGAAATAACTAAGTTCCAACCAAACATTGGCATACATTTTGAAGGCATCGGCACAACACGAATTTCACGGTCAGAATGGAAAATCATAACATATTATGAATTACAACCGTACTGGCGAGAAATGCAGACCTTCACAAATGGCACGGCATCCCTACAGCATCTATGTACCCTCGTATCTCAAAAAACAACATGTATAAACGTTCTCCAAAGTCTCAAATTTGGCTTCTCAGATCTTAAAGATGGAAACACTTTACTCAGGAACAAAAGATATAAACGTGGTGCAGTAGATATCGTGGGAAATGTTGCCAACTCATTGTTTGGGGTACTGGATTCAACCTATGCTGAACAAATGTCGAACACCATCGAACAGATCAAGGAAGATGAAACTTATCTAATGCAACTGTTAAAAAACCAGACCTCATTCATAGACTCAACCCTCAACATCTTTAAGCAAGATGAAACTCAGATCCAGAGCAAATTCGACAACCTCGACGAGCAAGTAAACAGAATTGACTCCAGGTTACGCGACAACGAACAACAAAAACATGAACTTAAGTTAATACAAAGTTTTGTTCTACTAGCTACACAATTGTCATTGATGTCAGCAAGACTACACCGAACTCAAACAGCAATAATCACGGCATTGTCTGACTCTCAACATGGCAAGATCAGCCCATTACTGCTGTCACCATCACAACTTCAAGCCGAGCTGATACAAGTGAGAAACAACTTACCCTCAGCACTACAACTACCAGTCAATCAGGACAATCTGCTTCAGCTCTATAAAATCATGAACGTGAAGGGAGGAATCGCAAACAATCACATAATTTTCCATATAACAATTCCTCTATGTGATCCAGAGACGTTGGAACTTTTTAAACTGCACCCGATACCAGCTCTTCTCCACAACACGATGACAGCTATCCAGCCATGCAGTCAAATCATCGCCATAAACGCTCACCAAGATGAATATTATACGTTGACTGAACAGCAATGGGCATCTTGCACACCATTAACAGAAGATGAAGTCTTGTGCTCAAGAATGCAGTCTAAATTCAATTCAGATGCAGCCAAATGCATTTGTGAAATTTCGTTGCTGAACAATGTCACTAGTACCAACTGCAACGTAACTCCGTTTGAAGAAACCACATCACTCATTCAATTGAACCACAACAATCAATGGATGTACACCATGCCGCACTCAACCCCTATAACCGCCGTGTGCAGCGAAGAACACATTCGACTCAGTCTACAGGGCACTGGACTAATAAAAATAAGCCCAGACTGCACACTTAAATACAAAGCTATGTTCATTCAGGGACACGAAATCTATTCAACATCCCTATACACATCATATACTGCTACTGCCAACATGAGTGAAATTAATTACCCAACCGAAGAAGAAGTCAGCAGTATTCACCTCAAAAGGTACATAGACCATATAAAAAATATATCGGATATCCAACAAGAATTACACCAACAGGTACTCACTAATCTACCCCAACAACTGACTCACATAAAAAGACACCATGCAGCAGTAGCTTACGCCGCCCTTCTTCTTACAATCGGAGTCATCATTGCGACAATCTACCAGAAGCTACAAGGTCGAAGAAGAAAAATAGGTCAACAAACCTCACCAGCAGCAATTTGCCAGCATGCAGCGTCATCAGAATTTACAGTAACAGTAGCTTGAACAACAAAGAAATAAAATTAAAACAAAAAAACATTAGTATTTTTTTTTTATTACTTATATCATCTAGTGACTAGGTCAGGAACATTCAAACCATTGAAAATATCAAATATCAATACAAAGTAATTTGTCGAGCATAGCTCAACGGCGGGGAGCATGTTCATACATTCACATCGCTTGTTTTTGTTTTCTTTATTTTCTTTATATTTTTGTTAATTATTTACGCTGACTCAAAAATTTATTTATTTGCCCCAATAATAAACACACACACACACACTTGCATAAAAACTTTATGTAAACAAATAAAATTGTCGCAATAGTCCAATGAACCACACTGGTCAATGCACCAATAATAAATTGTAAACTTAGCAATAACACACTATAGAATAAAAAACAACAAATTGTAAACTTAGCAATAATTTAGTATTTAAGAAAGAAAATTTATCAATAAAGTCGTCAGAAATTCACAACTCGTTAGTGTCTCAACTTCTTTCCACTTTTTCTCCGCTGCAACCAAGTTCAAGTGCTTGAGTTGCTCCAAATTTTATCTTGGTGATACTGCCTCGATAAAAAACCCAATACAAATTCATTGAAGGACAAAAGAGTCCATTCAATAAACACATACATTTTTCCAAAAAAATACCTTATTCAAAAATAGTACAAAAAAAGTACTTTGTAAAAACAAATTATCTTTTTCCAAAAAATTTCGCTTTTTCAAAAAAGTACCATTTAAAAAAATACCATTTAAAAAAATATAATTTCAAAACAAGCACTTTTTTTCCTTCCCCCACGGATATCTCCACTAAAACAAGGTTTCTTGATATTCGGCATAGACGTGCGCTGAGACGGGATTTTTGGAAATTCCTACCGGAACGGGCAAAAAGGGGAAAAGTCTCCCCATAAACAGTCTCACAAATTGGAAAAGTGCCTGCCCAAACCACTGGAGGTAAGAAGTTGAAATTTGGTATAAAGGTTCCTCCACTGTAGTAGACATCGACTAAGTTTATATTTTTGGAATTCTATACAGGATATCCCAAAAGGAAATTCGGTATGTGAGTTCCTCCTTCTGAGTAGGCGTCCGCTTAGACGGAATTTTTGAAATTCCTATCGGGAGGAGAAATAAGGGGAAAAGTCTCCTCCTTGACGGCCTGCCCAATCCCTTTTGGCCAACCTAAAATTTTAAATATGTATTCCTTGGAGTACGACTAACTCACCGGCAACGTAAACTTCCCCCTTGACGGCCTGGCCAAACTGCTGGATATAGAGACCTAAAATTATGTATGTAGTAGGTTCCTCCTCCAACGCAGACGTCCTCTAAGACGGAATTATTGGAAATTCCTACCGGGAGGGGTAAAAACGGAATAATTCTCCCCCTTGATGGCCTAACCGAACCCTTCGGCAAGAAACCTGTAGTCTATAATATGTTTTCCTTGGAGTATGGGCTGACTTATCGACAAGGCATTTTTAGGACTTTGGACAGGAACGTGGTAAAAATGGTGGTTCAAAAGGGCAAAATTGCCGCCCCCCAACCCCCCTTAACGTCTACGTCTTTAGCTAGAAACCTGAAACTTAAAGAACAAGTGTATATGGAACACTAAAATTAGGAAACTAAATAGGAAACGAGTGGAATTGAAACACTACACAAGTGGAACGAAATGGATATAAACGTTGCACGAGTGGAATTGAAATTATAGACAATGGAAATGGAATAGGAAACAAAATGGAATGGACTATAGAACGAAATGGAATGAGGAGCGAGATGGCATAGAATGGGGAACGAGTGGAATTAAAACACTGCAGTTAAAAGAGGAATGGAACGGAGCAAGTGCAAAGAAGTGGAATGGAAATAGAAGCGACTGATATTAATATCGATACACAAGGCAGTAGGAACGAAATGGAATGAAACGGGGAACGAGTGGAATTGGAATAACAGATAATGGGAACGAAATGTAATGGAATGGTGAACGAAATGGAATCTTGGAAGGAGTTGCATTGGAACACTATAATTGTTAAACAAAATGGAATGGAATTTGAATGACTCAAACTGCCGGAGTTTGGTACTTGAAATTTCGCATGCGATTGAGCGAAAAAAATTTTTTTTTTTTAATTTAAACAAAAAATATTTTTTAACCCCTTTTGATTTGGCCATACACTACTTGTTGGTCGTTTTTGGACTCCGCAGGTTAAGGTTAATGATTTTATGAGCGACGCTTTAGGTATAAAACACAATATAAAGTCCAACGGAAAATTCTAAGTTATATTTTTCATCAAAAACTTTAATATTTGATACGTATTTGACATCCAACAAGGTTAGGTTAGTAATGCCTAAAAAAGTTTATATTAAATAACATATAAAATCGACAATTTGCCCGCTATTTTTAATATTATAAAATGCTTTCCAACTCTGCTTTACGTTATTTATTTTCATTCAGAACACAAATGAACAAAACTACTTAAGGGTCTATCTACCTAAGTTCGCACTTTACCAAATTATCTTGACATACACACGTATATTGCAATTTATAATGGATTCATTACTACCAATCCACTTTCATGAGAAAAAGTGATCAAATATTTATTTATTTATTTATTTTAAACCCATTGTTGTGTCAGAATTATTTATTTGTGGTGGCTGGGTGAAGGCTTTTATTACACTATGCGACAGTCAAAATCGGGATGGGATGAAACCAACGGGAAATGTTATATCGGTCAAAAACAAGTTATACGTGTCCCGGCGTTTCGCTGGGTCACCCCTAGGAATCGAGATATATCTTTTTTGACATAACTCGAGAACCACTAGTCCGATTTTGCTCAAACAATTTTAAAAAAATTAAAAATTACAATTCCTTTAATCTGTTCATATAACGTTTTTCTATATACTCAACAGTTTTGCCGGTAAAAATAAATGTTTGTTACCGCTACCATAAAAATCAATAACCTTTTGTTTATTACTTTTTTTTAATATTTTAGGCAAAAAATATTTTTTTCTTCATACATTTATTTTTACCGGCAAAACTGTTGAGTATATAGAAAAACGTTATATGAACAGATTAAAGGAATTGTAATTTTTAATTTTTTTAAAATTGTTTGAGCAAAATCGGACTAGTGGTTCTCGAGTTATGTCAAAAAAAAGATATATCTCGATTCCTAGGGGTGACCCAGCGAAACGCCGGAACACGTACAACTTCTTTTTTACCGATATAACTTTCCCCGGTAGTTTGAACCCTTCCCGATCACTGACCCCTACCATTTGTCTCACAGTGTTATAGGAACTGAAAATAAAAAAGCGAATTTAAAAAAATTGTGTCTGCGCACAATAATAAAAAAGCCTTGTATTTTCAAACACAGGGTTGGTCTTAATCGGTGTGCTAAGAAATCATTTTAAATAAACTCTATTCTAACAAGCTGCTAGGCCTAAAAAACATTCTAGTTAACAGCTCGTTGTGTGCGATGTATAAGAAGCTACTAACTTTTCATTTTGAATAAGGAGGTAAGACTATTATTTTTCTTGAGAAAAAGTGACATTTTGAACTTATTGTGATTGTGTCTTTCAAATTAAATAGAAAAATAATAAATTTTTAGAATTTTTATAAATAAACTTTTAAAGCCTTAAACTAACTTACGGTGCTTAAAAAATGATTTTCCACCATTATGAGTTTCACATGAAAATTGTGTAGACTTTGTTTTCATGCAAATTTACAGGGACCATAAATAACAGTTATCCAGAAAATTTTAACCCAAAAACTCTTCATGTTAGAGTCAACGGAGACCTATACTGTTATATACCAATAGATTCGTATTGAAGAGCTCATTTAGAATCTATGGTGGTCTTAAAAAAAACCATCTCAACTCCACAGTTAAGAGTTATTTTTCAACGAAAAAATAAAATATCGGAGGAAACTGTTAAAAAGAGACTTATTTCGCCATCATAAAATAAAACTCTTTTGAGGAGTTTTAATTTAAAACCCTTTTTGGAGTTTTATTTTTTCCGTCTAAAATAAAACTCACCTTGTTTATTTTCTTATTTTTTGCAGTCATAAAATTAACCGTCATAAAATAAAACTCTTGAGGAGTTGTATTCTTTCCGTCTAAAATAAAATTCATTTTGTTTATTTTTTTAATTTTTGCAGTCTCTTTTTATAGATTATATGTGGAGTAATTTATTTGTTTAATTTAATAAACATAATTTCAAAGTAATTTTTTGCCATATTAAGTTTAATTTTGGTGAGGGTGTCAATTTACATGAAATGAGTTTTAAATTTCTGACGGGAAAAATAAAACTCCTCAAATGAGTTTTATATTATGACGGGAAAATAAAACTCTTCAAATGAGTCTTATTTTATGACAGCAAATTAAAACTCTCCTTTTAAGAGCTTCATCCGACCTTTTATTTTTACGTTGCAAAATAACGATTTAAGATGTTTTTTTTCTTTTTTTAGTCACAAAATAACTGTTATAAAGGAACTTTTTTGATATCACTTATAACCGTTACGGTCCCTGCAAATTTAATATACAAGACTGTTGTTTTTCCGGTGAAAAAGTGATTTTTTGAGTTTGTTTCGATTGTGTCTTTCTTATAAAATTAAAAAAAAATGTTAATTTCTAAAACTTAAATTACGATTTAAACCTTTCAATAACGAACAGCAGTCTAAATTTATCTGTTACAGGAAAGTGTCCACTTGTGGCAGGCAGTAGAATTTTTTTTTTAATTTTTTGATACGAAAAAATTACTATATTTTTTTATAAAAATATAATAAAATGTTTATATATGTAAATTTCAAAGTCAACTGATTAATAAGTTGGAAGACTTGAACTTAATTTCAAAAATTCAATAAAATCAATTTCCAAAAAATCTTAAAAATTTTTTGCTATTGAGAGGTCTAAATTCCATCAAAATTACAAAAAAATGCGTTTTTAAATGTCCGCATTTGAATAAAGAAACGATCCGCTACTTTTAGAAAATTTTTGGTACTCTATAATTTTGATTTGAGCCATTGCGCTTAAATTGTCTGTTAAAAGGGGGTGTCCGCTAACGGGAATGACCATTGTTGGTAGGTTTCACTGTATTAAATAATTTTTTTACCATAAATTTTGTCATTTTTGTTAACCAAGTTCTGGCAACACTGTCTCTTATTTTTATGAGTTTGAATTCAAAAAAATCGCCTTTTGTTTTAGGAAATGTTTATGGCTGTTCTACGGACCTCGTAAGGATTTCTAAAATCTGCTTTTGAGAATTGTCCTAAGCACTTAAATTTGGTAAAACACTTAAACAAAATAAATTTTTTACATTTATTTAAAAGTAACTTTTTAAAAATTTTTTTCGGGTTTTTGCTAAATCCACTGCATGACACTCAAAAAATTAATGGAGATCTGACCGTCACTTCTATATATTTCGGACATGCTGATTAAAATGGCGTACTTTATTTTTCGATCAATCAGTGGCGGCTCCAGCTCAAGTCTCTGGGGGGGGGGGGAATTTTGGAAAAAAATTTTTTTTTTTTTTATTTTCACAAAAAAAATTTTTTAACCCCTTTTGATTTGGCCATACACTACTTGTTGGACGTTTTTGGACTCCCCAGCACAAGGTAATGATTTTATGAGCGACGCTTTAGGTATAAAAGATAATATAAAGCCCAACGGAAAATTCTAAGTTATATTTTTCATCAAAAACTTTAATATTTGATACGTATTTGACATCCAACAAGGATAGGTTAGTAATGCCTAAAAAGTTTATATTAAATAACATATAAAATCAACAATTGAAATTTCCGCACTCTATTTGAATTGTATGAAACTTGCTATAACTTGGAATACTTTGTATAGCTAAAATTGGTGTTTAATTTGGGGAAAATTATCAAATTTGCTATAGACTTTCCGTATATATTTGGGTCTAACTTTTGTATTATTTTAGCTATGTGACTGGTTGACATATCACTTTAAAGCTTCTGAAAGCGTGCCTGAAGTTGGTCTGCAACTGATTCTTTAATTTGATAATTTCTGATTTAGTAAAAAAATTTTAATTTTTGAGAATTTTCCTACAATTAATTAATTGTTTCTATCCTTTTATAATTGAAGCCATGATTGAGCCACGTGAATAGTTACTATTTTGAAATGAAATTTACCCATTTATCGTTATCAGAGGTCTAAAGCTATTTTATCTTAATACGCGGTTCGGGATACTTTATCGTAGCCTTTTAATATTTTTGTATTAGTTCTCAGTTTTTTATCAATGACACTGTCAAATATCAGTTTGGTACTCCTTTTGGTTCCTGAGTTATAGTATAGTATTAAATAAAAAAAAAAACAGATCGATTTTTCAGCATTTGTATGAAAAAAGAACCAATAAGAGTGCCAGTATAAGATTTCGTAAAGGCAAAAATAAAGTAATGAGGAACAACATAAGCGTGTTCGTTTACTTACTACAAGTTACTACTTTTACTATAGCTGCAAAATTTCAATATAAAAAGTAAACAAAACTTTCCAATTGTAGTAAAAGTAGTAAGAATTTCGACTAATCGAACACACCGCATATATTTTTTCAGAAATTTTAAAGAATCCATTTTGCGATATACATATGACGATTTAAATCGCGGATTTCATTAAATTAAACTTTGAAAATTTTACGAAAAACGTCGCCGGAGTCTGAAAAGTCCTCAAAATTTGATTGAGATGATTACAAGGATTTAACTCGGAGATTACTTTTTAACAACAATACTGAAAAGTTTTGAAATTATTTTCATTATTTTTATATTCACTTTATTTATTAGAAGCTGATTTTTTATACTTCAGTTATAAATTTTAACTAAAAACTTCTAATATTTAAAAAATTCTTGTTTTTTAATTATTTTTTCGGAATGTTTCGCAGACCTCCTAGGATGCTATTAGGGACGCTCAGGGGTTCGTGATCAACATTTGGAAAACTTTGTATAATTAAATTTTCATATCGGTTTTTTTATAGCTGTGGGAGTCAGATGTCGTTATTAACAAAAAGAATTACTGGCCAATTTTGCTTTGACGCTACAACAACATTCCGTATTTTAAAGTTAAAACACTTTGCAGGTTGGGAGCAAGTGCAGGATCTAACGCTAGTCAATTACTCGCAGGCAATCAAAAATTGAGCATTTCAAAAGAAATTATTATCAATATATCAACATGTATACTCAGGATTTCCGAAAGACAGACTGGAATAAGTTCAATACAATCCTTTGGAAAGACCTAAAAAAGAACTCCACCATTTCTTTCCGAATGAAATTTGGAGAATTTCAAGTGAAATTAATTGTGAATTCTATTTGGAATTTGTCAAATTTGATCTTAAATCTGAACAAAAATAACGGTAATTAATTGTTTTCTTACAATATTGAGAAAATTTTAAGAGAAATTTCGATTTTTTATTTCGAAATGAGAAAATTTTAAAATATAGTAGCATTTACCACTTCAAATTTAGAAAATTCCATTAGAAGTTCAGTTCTACAATTTTAATGAAAAAAATTCAAAATAAAATTAAGTATTTTTCCCAAAAGCACCGTATGGGGTTTTTCACGTGGAAAAATTTTACTCGAACTTTAATTTTACTCAAATTTTAATTTAAATTATAAAAATAAACAAATTTTCAATTTTATATCAAAGACACAATCACAATATACAAAAAATGTGATTTTTCCCCAAGAAAAATAATAGTCTTGTACATTAAATTTGCGTGAAAACAATCTCTACTCAGTTTTCACGTGAAATTCATTGTCGTGGAAAATTATAATTTTTTTATATGGCGGAGTATAACAATTTTTCACGTGAAATCCGAACAACTTACGGTGCTTTACTATCAAACAATATTTTACTTTTAAAGTCGACCTTATATTTAAACGGCTTTGTTCATTTTGTGTATGAAAATCCTAAAGAAATATTTACATTTTCAAATATTTTAATTGGTTGAAAATAAATTAACCAATCAGAATGCTCCAAAAATAAACTAGATCAAAGCATGCTGCCACCCAAAATTTTAACTAAAGTCAACAAAAATATATATTTGGAAAATTTAAATAGTAAGGGTGTTTATTTTTATTTAAAAAATTTTCAATTAAAATTGGAATTTTGTATTAAAAAATGCGAAATTTTAAAATGAAATTTCTTTTTGTCATTTGAAATTAGAAAAATTTCAAACGAAATTGGTATACATACAATTTTGAAAATCTAATTTGAAATTTAGATCTTTTAACTACATTTCTCCACAAACTTTAATTTTGTTATAATCAAAATTATCAGTTTTTTAATGAATTTATTTAAAATATCTATTGAGATTTTTTAAATGACGGCTGGTTAAATGAAAATAAGGAAAAAATTTTATATTTCATATTATTATTCATAACAAATATGTATTTCTTTCACTTTATCCGTTTTTCTCCTCTTTTTTCTCTCCTTTTTCCCTCTTTTTCCTTTTTTTTCCTTTTCTTTTTCTTTTTATACTGCTAAATATATTAATATTCATCCTTCTAAAATCCACATAAATATTCATGAAAAACAGTAGACTGCTGATTTCACAAATAAATTTTTATCCTCTTGAAACAATTAATTTTTTTTTTGTTTTTTATTCTACTTATATTTAGCAAAATTTGTTGCCGATTCTAGCAGAGTATATTTTTATTTCAATTAACTAAAATTTAGCTCAAATACAACTAAAATTCCATTATTCAACAGCTTTATTTTTGATATTCTTATCTTATTAATATTTAGCAAAGAAAATCTGATTATTTCAGCAGTTTTTTATGCAAGGTAATTTTTAACAATTTTTTACCAGCTTTAGCGAAACCTTTTACAGGCATTTTCCTATTAGTGTACTTAACCTGACCAACCACTCTGATTTGGACGGAATTATACCTCTTTTTAAAGGTATAATTTTGAATTTTTATCTTACCTAACCATGAACTTTTATCTCGATATCGACAATGGCTCATATGAATAAAAAATAGATATTACTAATAGGGGGAAATACAGGGTTTTTTAAGCAAATACTTCATAAATTTAGTCTGCTTGGGAGTAGACTAGAAATTTAATTTTTTAATTTTCGTTTATATTTCATGCTATTCTACCAGCCAATTGGTAAATTTGGAGTTAAAAGCCATTCCTAAGCCCAAAGTAATTACTTCGAAGTAATTGCTAAGTTTTATTCATATGACCCAATATCGACATCATGTGTACCAAATTTGAGCAAAATCCGTTGGAAAATAAAAATTTCCATAGCGATAAAAATAAAAATTTTCCATTGTTATATAAAAAACATATAATTTAAAAAATGTGGGTATTAATTAATTTTTTTCATGTCTTCTGATCTACCTGATTTTTCCATTTGCCAAAAATATTAGGCTTATATCTTTATTACTTTTTTGTCCAGAGACATTCAAAGTTGACCTAAGTGAATGCGTTTGAAATGACCGTATTATATATCGTCACCTTAAATGCAAACGGACGTAACTACACAAAAATTCGAAATCGAGTTTTTTTTATTGATCATGGTTCCTTTTTATCAAACTACATGTTCACACAAAATTTTAGACTTCTACGATCAAAAATGGCGACTTTATTAAAGAAATTCAAACGGACGTATACAAGTGCATGTATTTATTAATGCAAAAAGACGTAACTACACTCTTGTATGAAAAACATACAAACACATGTGTAAACTTGTGCCAGCGTTGCCACAATGGGAATTCAAAATCTACAAATATTTAGTTATATTTTAGTACAATACAAATGACAATTTACCCTGCTTAATTCAGAAAAACCTTTTTCTGAATATTAGTAGACAAAAAACAGCAACAAAATGCTGTTATATCTCCAAATTTTTTTTATATTTAAGTTAAATTTAACAAAAAAAAAATAATAATTTCTTAACAATAGTAGAGTCCTAATTTCAGTGAGTAAAATCGTTATTCATATTAAAAAAAATCTACATATGCTATTAAAAATAAAAAAATTATGATGTCTTTAGTCGACTAAAACTAAGCAAAAGTTGTTGCTGATTTTAGCAGGGTGAATTGTTATTTTCAGTTAACTAAAACATAGCTAGAATTTTGTTCTTGCTATATATTTAGCAAACGAATTCTGCTAGTTTTGGCAGTTTCTTCTGCAGGGCGTCTTTTATAGAGTTTTTCTTATTTTTTTTTTAAATATTTTAACGTTTTCACTACCGACTTTTTGTTTGCGGATATTACCGTTATTTTGACTTCAGATTCTTGTTAAAGGTGCGTTTACAATGATGGAGTGTTCCAATCTGTAGCAAATTTAGTTTTTTTCTCTTTCATATTAACACATTTTTGTATTTTACTATCTCTTTTTATTCCACTCCAGAGTAAAACTTGTTTGACTCTGGAGTACAGATTTGCCCCACTCTAGAGCTAACATTGTTCTGTTAAGTGTTTAACATGACAAATATACCTTAAAAACCCATCACTAATTTGTTCACATCTCTAATTGTCAACAAATTAACAACTATTTTTTTGAAATAAACAAAATAAAATGAAATATGTTTAATAAACTATCCCAAGTAAAAAAGTGTTGATATAGTCATACATTATCATATAAAATTTTGTATAATTATATATTGGAACATATATACCAAGATATAATTAAATAAAATTTTACGAAATTATATCCTAAATATATAACTATATCTTGTTATATATTGCACAATATATAGTGCAACATATTATAATATCCAATTATATGTAGACCTATAAATAGTTACATATGCCTCATATAATTATGTATAATTGTATCGAATTATATACCATTATATCCAGTTGGATATGATTATATTATATTTGATACATTTGGATGAGGACAAAATCCGGATAAAATTGTATCAAACCATATCTTATTCCATTAAATTAGATCTAATTGTGTCAAATTAGGTTTAATATGATCATAATACGATCTAATTTGATACAATTAGATGTTCTCATTTTTCGGATGTAATTATATATAATATCAAAAGTCATATAATTTTTTTTACTAGGGTATATAAAAAGTATAAAAAAAAATTAAATACGAAAATAAATTGCGGTGGTGGCATAAACTATGCGAAAATATAATGTAAGTATTGAAGTGTCATACATTTTTGAAGTAACTTTACTCTGCATTTTGAACAGTTAACATTTCAATCTGTGCTGCAGAGTAGAGTCACTCGATCATTGTAAACGCGCCTTAAGGGTCCTCAAATTAGAAAAAATATGTAACATGTTTGCCCTCTCCCCCTCCTACCCACCAAACATGACGTTCGAAAATCGATTTTTTGGAACATTCGAATAGCCAAAAATCCTTTGGTTGATTCTCTTTTCGTCATAAAACGAAGCAAATTTCAATTATCCATCTTCATTAATTTATGAGAAACACCAAAACCCCCTTTTCTGGGAGATTATGATGTATTAAAAAAATTAGACTTCATTAACAAATATCACGACTATATCGCTATGTTGAACTGCTTATACATATAATGATTTCTCTTTGAAGGCCAAGAGCCACATCATATAAAAACTTATTGAAGAGAACTTTTTTGGTTATTACAACTCTCCCATTTTAAGAGGCGTTATTTTCTCAGAGAAAAGGTGCTAAATTAGAGGCGTTAAAGATATATATTTTTGAAAGAGAATAGTCGTTTTGGAACTTAAAAAGTTCTCTAATAAGAATAAATAATGATTTCAAAATGTGAAGGATATAAAAATTATAATATCATAATTTATGTGCGCTTAGAAATATTTTACTGATTAAAGCCTATTATCTTGTTCAGTATATCCAAAAAATTCCGCTATTTCCCCCGAGTCTGTTAAATTTTTCAATAAAATTCTTTTTCCTTCCTATAAAATAGCACATTTGAAAATCTATAATTTTTAATGGAGATTGGCAGACGTTTTCACAAATTTAAGAAAATATTAAAGGACTACACAGAGAAAAGAGATTCATTGTGGCAACCGAATTTTTTGCCAACCGATTGGTTTGGTTGGATCTACCGATATATTTGTTTGTGGCAACAGAAATTCGGTGAATACTATAGAATTTCGGTTCACACAGAGAACAGATTCGTTGTGACAACCGAATTTGTCGCCAACCGAAATTTGGTAGTCCCATGTACTATCACATTATTCGGTTGCAGCTATCGAAATCTGCAGTTATGTCTACTGTGATAGTATGATATAAAACAGTTGATACAACCGAATCCCTTTAGTACTACCTGATTGAATTTAGTATTCAGTAGATCCAACCGAATAGTTTTATAAAATTTTTTTTATTAATTCATAACCCGAGTAAAACGGGTTATACATTATTTTATGTTATTTAATACAATTATATCTCGTTATATATTGCTTTGTATGGCACTATATATAATAAGACGTAATTTTCGTCTTTCGAAAAAATTTTATATGGCCCAATATCTAAATATATCTTTTTACATATGTTGTCATATTTAATCAGATATCGACCATGGAATTTAATTTGTAAGACCAAATATAGCCCAGTTTCATGTTTAATTTAAATTTCATTTAAGATTTTATCGAAATCAATTACAATCCATTTTTATTTGGAAAATATTTTTTTACAAAAACAAATTTTGATATAAAGTTCAAGTGATTTAAAAAATAATAACATGAAAACGAGAAACCGGTAAAATATTTTTGAATAGAATCTGAGTGATATTGTCTGACAGATGGCCCATACATTATCGACATTGAAAATATGTTAAAAGAGTTAAATACTTAACATACGCAGTCAGACTTTGTATGGGATTTCGTACCACATATGTATAGCAACAAAACAAGCCTCTTGATTTGAAAAAGAAACATTTATTTTCCCTATATAATCTATGGTATATTCTTGTTTTAAATGAACTCTTAATATCTTAGTAAATTCAAATTGAAATTCATTTTCATTTAAAAAGTTATAAATTTACATCGAAACAACAGATTATTTTATTTTCAAATTGAATATTGGGTCATATTAATAAAAGTTAGCCAATTCTTCGAAGTAATTATTTTGGTTTAGGAATAACGTACCACCAAATTTATCCATAGGCTTGAAGGATACCATAAAATATAAATGAAAATTAAAACAAAAAATTGTCTACCCGCAAGCAGACTATAAATACAAATAGAAAGACTAAAATTGTGTAATAAATAACTTAAAAACCTAATAAATAATTCCCCCATTAGTGAAATCTAGTTTTTTATTCACTATTTACAAATTTAAAACACATTTAAACGATTATTTCATGACATTTAATTTTATTAAAAACTGTTTCATGTCAAATTTATTATCACAATTTTAATGCATTTTTCCCATTTTTTTTTAAGTGAAAGCCCAAAAATAAAAGATTTATTTGAACATATCTCACTTTCAAAATTAAAATCTCTCCAGTAATGATTTATGGAAAATTATTTGAAATTTAATTTTATTTTGAATTTTTTTATGGATTATTCCTAAACTATACTCGTATAAGTACTGATTAATGTCTAGATACTTTTTATGTATGCAGTTTGATATCAAGACTCTCAAACTTACTATATTTACTTAGTTCACACGATACACGAAACCGTACGTGAATCCCCCATTATTTTTCAGTACAATATTTAATAAAAACAGAAATACGAAAATTTTTATCCAACTGTACCTAATTGCATCAACTTTTAAATATTAAGATATTATTTGATACAATAATGTCTGGTCAAAATTCGGATTAAATTGTATATAATTTAAAGTAATTAAATCCAATTTTATCCACGTAGATACAATTGTATTCACCATTTTTCGGATTAAATTGTATGCGATTAGTTATTGTATTATATCAAATTATATATGTCACCATATCATCTTTTTTAATCGGGAAGTAGAAAATATTAAAAAAGAGTTAAATTTTATATAAAACGGCAAAAAAATATATATTTATTTGCTGAGGAGTATACCATAGGATTACTTTTTAAAATCTAAACAATTACCTCATATTGTCAGAATTTTACTAAACTTTTATTAGTAAAATTTAGCTTTTGACGGGAACTTCATAAAGAAGGGTATTTTGCACCTTAACTTTACAACAAGTTTTAATTCTAAAAATTGCAAACATATATAATAAATAAATTTATAATGTACAAATGAAAGATTTTTACATACCTGTAGTTTACTCTGCCGAAATTGCAAACAATGCAATTTGTACTATTATAATAAAAGAAACAGTTTTCAATTATTTTCCTTTTTTTTTTGTTATTACTTTGCTTTATATTTTGAATTTTTTGACAACTGAGAGAAATGCAAATATCTTTCGGCTGTGATTGTTTACTTTTGGTTATGGTGACCAAAATTTTTAGAATGGATTTTTTGTGGTTTTAATTTGGGTGTCATAACCGAAAATCTATTACACAATTGATTGAACTTTTTTCAATTCAGAACATGCAACCATAAGTTAGTAGAAAACAATTAGTAAGGCATTAGTAGAGAAACATTTTAAAACTTTGATTGGCGCAACTGACAAATAATGCATACTGCTAATTTATGAGGGAAAATATTAAATTTTCAGCATTGCGGATAGTTACCACTACCAAATAAAATTATAAATTTTTATGTTTTTCAAATTGGTTGGGAGGACAGATTTTTGTAGCTATTGGGACCTATTAATAGTAAAGTTTAAAATGTTTGGTTAATAAAGCCAATATTTTTCTACAACTGTTTTTCTGTAATTGTAATTAAAATGTTGTTGCAGAGGCAAAACAATGGCCGCGATGATGGATTTCTAACAGATTTATTTTGTGTGTGTTGAAACAATATATTTAAATCATGTCAGGAATACATTTGATTGCAACAGCCAATAATTCGGTTACTGCCACCAAACCATTCAGTTGGCAAGAAATTCGGTTGTCACAATGAATTGGTTTTCTCTGTGTATAATAAGTTACAGCAGAACTTCTAATTTTTTTTAATGAATTATCTGAAAAATCAAATTCACTTCATTTGAATTGGAACTGTCGGAGTTAGTTTTACTTTATTCAATTAACTAAAAAATCTGAAAATATCATTTATCCAATTCATGCATTGAATTCTTTTTTAATTGTGTAATTTATCCGATTACCCAAAAACTACACATGATAGAAATTACCCGCGCTCTATCCACGAAGGCAAAAATTACCCGCGATTTGGGTAATTACCCGTATTGTGGCAATTTTTTTTTTCATTTAAAATTCTTTAAATATCTGTATTAAAAATACATGTATTTTTTTTTTTAGTTTAAAAATGAATAACAAATCCTTTTTCTTTTTTTTAATAATATATAAACATTTAGATAAAAAAAGAAAATTAATTAAAATATAAACAAGTATTTTTATTAAAAAAGCTTTGAAAATTTACTAACATAACATGGATGTTTTAATTTTTGTGGCGTTATTGGTTGTACATCTAAAAATGACTTTAGTGTAGTTACGTCTTCTTGTTTCAGTAAAAAGCAAGTCAAAAGGACGTAACCAACTTAAAAACTTAAATATATGAAAATAAAACAAAAGTTGTTAAAAAATAAATAAATCTCCATACCATAAGTAAAATTTGAAAAAAACTGGAAAGAATACTTTATTATTGATTTTATAACGTTTTTTGCTTCTCCTGTAAAAAAATAAAAGTGTAGTTACGTCCATTTGCATTTAAGGTGACGATATGCTACCTTCTATGCTTCATGCTTTTAACTCTTTCACTACCGACTTTTTGTTTGTGGATGTATCGTTATTTTGACTTCAGATTCTTCTTAAGAGTCCTCAAATTAGAAAAAAATATGTAACATATTTTGCCCCCTCCCCCTGACTTCATTAACAAATATCGCGACCATAATGCCATGTTGAACTGATTATACATATAATGATTTTTATTTGAAGTCCAAGATCCTAGTAAACTTATTTGTAAAAAGTATAAAGCTTTTTTTACACTATTAAATTTTATATATTCTTTTAACGATGTGTACACTAGACCGTACCTCAAAAAAAAAAGTTCGCCGTACACCCTCCAATATGATGTATTTTTGGAAGGCGATTTCAAAAAAAAAATTTTTTTTGCCGACCGTAGGGGTCGCCTTTTTTAATTTTTTTTATGGCTTTGGCATTTAAAATCGGATTTTAAAGTGTGATATATCGATTTTTTTTTGCCTCGAGGAGATCAGTGTTTTGCTATATAGTGAAAATCCAATTAAAAAATATTTTAAAAGGCGACCCCTACGTTCGGCAACCAATATATAAAAAAAATTTCTACTGGGTTTAGCGAAAAACTTCCTTAGCAAAAGTTTAATGATTTTTTGCGAGCTTTAATTTTCTGACATTAGGGTGGTAGCAACTGAGATCTGGTGGGTAACTACCAGAACGGGATACTTGAAGTCAAAATGTCCTTAGAGCAAAACACTGGTCTCCTCGAGAGAAAAACATCGATGTATCATACTTTAAGATCCGACTGTAAATACCAACGATGTAATTTATACCGCCACTATTTATTTATTTATTTTGATATATCCTGTACAACAAGAGTAAATCTTATAATTAAAGTACAGGAAAGCAGTTTGTGGAAAACATATATTGCAAATTGTAAAAAAATATTTAATATGTCTGTCAAAGAGTCAACATTGTAAGAAACAAAAATTTAATTAAAATTAGGCAAAAAAATTGAAAAGAAAATGTCTAAAGCTGTTTGCGTTGCTGTTGAGCTGCTGGTTTGCTAGAAGATCTCTCCAAAGACGCGCAGCATTTATGTAAAAATGCCATTCAGATACATGATATCGGTGCATAGGTATTATTGTCCTTCTTCCCCTTTGGGATATGGCAAACTGTATAAAGGCATAAAGATACGGAGGATTTTTTGTATAAATAATTTTATGATAAGCTAAAAGTACTCGTATCTTAAGAAGGCTCTCGAAAGATACACCATAGAGTTTTGTGGCAAATAATGACACATGATCAATCCTTCTCAAGCCATAAACATATCTGATGATATTGTTGTATAAAACGGTTAACTTGCGCTTACTAGTACTATCGCAAATCCCAAAAAGTTCACAACCATATATTAAACCGGGGATTAGGTATGACTTTGCGAGCAGTATTCTCACTTTCAAAGGAGTAAAAAACTGTGTTGACCAAAGAGCCCTTAACTTAGCGTAGGTTTGACCAACAAGAGAGTTAATATGATTTGTCCATGTTAAATGTTTGTTGAAAATGATACCAAGGTTTTTATCAGCTTCTGCGATCTCAATTTTTCCTCCATTTATATGTATTTAATTTTCGATAATTGGCATAGTTCGTTGCTTATGAATTACAACACATTTTGATTTTTGAGGATTTCGACAAAGCCCGTTTGCTGTGGCCCATATATATATTCTATTTAAATCAAAATTAATTTTCGTAATAGCTTCTTGAATTGAGTGTACAGGACTGCTTAAATACAATTGGACATCATCCGCATACATATGTAGTCTGCAGTATGAGAGCTGAATCGGCAAATCATTTGCATATATGGAAAAAAGCAGAGGCCCAAGAACAGACCCTTGGGGCACTCCCCTAGTAAGTGTCAGCAAATTAGACCATTTATTATTAACGTAGACAGATTGTGTGCGATTATTTCGATAAGAAAATAAAAGCTGTGTTGATTATGAAGAAAATTTAAAGAAATGTCTAAGTTTCATACATAACGTATAGTGGTCAACCGTGTCGAACGCCTTAGAGTGGTCAAGGAGTATCAAGAAATTAACCTTGCCATTATCGAGTTCACATCGTATATTTTCCGATACATCAATCAGAGCTGTAACACAGCTATGATTAGAACGAAACCCAGATTGTTTATCAGACAGCAGACATTTATCCCTAATATACTCATTCATTTGACGGTGTAGAATCTTTTCCAGAACTTTTGAAAGGAAACACATAATGGCAATTGGTCGAAACTCAGTATTTGTCTTCGGGAGTGGTACAATTTTGGCGTGCTTCCATTTTAACGGAAAAGTGCTTGTCGTAATGATTGTATTTAAAAGGTGAGTTAAATAGGGCAGAAGTAATGGCACCATTATCTTTAAAAATTTCGGATGTATATTATCGTAACCTACTGCTTCTGATTTTATTAATGAAAAAGTTGATATGATATCAAACTGGGTTATGCAAGAAAACTCAAATCTATTAATATCATCAAGAGTAGAGTTGAGTAGAGTAGTAGTAGAGTTCCCCTGATTGGAAGTTGTAAAAGTTGTCGTTAATTTTGACTGTTGGTAGGTTTGTAAAAATACTGTTTAAGTCATTAGCATCAACATCGCAGTTCGTTTTATCAGCCCTGCCAATTCCGATTTCATGAATGGTTGTCCAAGTTTTCTTCGATTGGAGAGCAGAACCAAAGCGTTTAGAATAATATTCTCTTTTTGAAATTCTGATTTTATTATTAACCTCCCTCCTAGCAGTACGATATTCAACTTTCAACTCAGGAGTTTTAAATCTCTTCCATCTTGAATAAGCAACATCTCTCTTTTGAATTAATTGTTTAATAGCTAATGTAAACCATGGTTTTGATTTTCCCAAAATGTTCCTAGATTTTAGTGGAACAGCATCATTATATAGTCGCTGAATATTATTTTCAAAAAACGATAATTGCTCATCCACGGAAGATATAAAATACATACTTTCCCAGTCAATTCTTAAAAATTCTTCATATAACAAATTATAATTTATACATTTGAAGTCCCGGTAGTAACAAATCTGATCTGCCGGTTGAATTTCAAAATTATACGTTAAAAATATCAAATCATGTTTTGAGAAACATGAAGCCGAAACCTGGTCGTACAATAGTACATTTGATATTTTGGCAACAAAAAAAAGATCTATCAGTGAATTATTTGAGGTTGTATAGTGTGTTGGAACAGTTACATTAACGGGCATGAGTCCAAGTGATGACAATTCATCAGTAAAGTTTGATTCCGTTAGTATATTGGAATTGAAGTCACCAGATATTACAATATCGTCATAGGCAACGGTTAAGTTTTCCAATTTTAACACAAAATCAGAAAAAGATATTCTCTTGTGTGGCCTGTAGACGCAGCCAATAAGTATTTTTCTACCAAAAGATACAAGTTCAACAAAAATAAACTCAACCTTTTCCTCTCTACGCGACTTAAAGCAAAATTTACAAGATATATTATCTTTTACGAAAATGGCAACCTCCTTGCAAAAATACTTCATATTGGAGGGTGTACGGCGCACTTTTTTTTTTACCTGTAAGGTGTTACGCTCTAGTGTACACTTTAGTGTCCAAGGGTAGTGAAAGAATTAAAATACTTTTGTAATGACACTATTATGATTTTTTTTATACAATTGGATGTTATAAATAATATATTTGCAAAAAATTTTTTTTTCAAAATTAAAAAAAAAATTTTTTACTACTATAAATTGTCCAAAAATATTTATTTTCTACAACTTCTATGGCTTGTATCTATTGATCTCCAACGACCTCTAGCCCGAGACTTATATCAAATTAAAGATTGAAGTCTCAGCTAACGACCTATTAAAAATTCAGCTGCCCATTTTTGCCCCTAAGCAAGTCCGGTATAAAAAACGAGGAAAAATTTCCTTCACAAGCATGTTATTGCGCATGCTAATAATTTGGGTAATATCATTAATTTTTGTTTTTTTTAGCTAGCTCTAACATAATCTCTTTAAATTTTTTACTAATTCAGTTAAAGGATATTGTTTTCTGAAAATTTTGTGAAACTTCGACGACGTTAACCGTTTCTATATCATGGTCAAAAGTGAAATTTTAAAATTTTTGAAAATTGAACTTGGTATAGAAATGGTTAACGTTGTCTAGGTTTCACAAAATTTTCAGAAAACAATATCCTTTAACTGAATTAGCAAACAATTTATTTTCAAAATAAGCCAAAAAAGCTATTTTCCCCCTTGTAAATCGCATTCAAAACTTTGAAGGGCCAGGGATAGCTTAAAAATTCTTCGATTAAGCTGAAATTTTTGCTGGAATAGTTTTTCTAGTAACCTCACAAAATAAGCTTTGGGGAGAGGGATTTGGAACAACGCACAGTGGGATCGATGACACCCAAACTGGCGATTAATTCAAAGAAGAGGTTTATTGACGAGATATTATTTTTTTTGGATTAACTATGTGTAGGATAGTTTGTATTTTTCGTTGAGAACTTTTTTTATTTAAAAAAATTTTTTTTAAGTGTTATGAGAATCCATGAAAAAATGCGCAGCAGTTGGATTTATCGATTCCGATTTTAATGAAATTCACAATTAATATTACAATATATCAGAGTTCATAAGATCAGAAACTTTCCGATCCGAAATCATTTCGGTTTCTAAAATATGACATTTTGAAAATTGGATAAACAAAAAAAATTTAAAAAGTGTTTTTACAAAGTCACTTAACTATTAAATTTTACATCTGAAAACTTTAATTTTGGTTCTACTTTAAAGACGACAATATTATCTTTCAAATAATATGCATATCTTGAAATATATAGAATGAAACTGAGAAAAATGAGCACAAAAACTAAATTTTAGGCTCGACCGTTTTTAATTGTTTTAAATTTTTTTTAATGTATTCTCCTAAATAATATCCTCCTGCAATATACGGGACTCAAAATAAACGCTGGCAAAACAAAAACGCTAAGTATTGGTTCAACAACACAACCAATAACCAGTGTTACCAATTTAGCATATTTAATGCTAGATTTAGCATTTTTGTAATTCATTTAGCATGAAAAAAATGTATCTAGCATATGGCATTTTTTTCAGCATTTTTCCAACAAAATTTAGCATATTTTTAGCATTTTTTACAATTTTATTTTCTGTTTTTTTTTAGAATATTCTACATTAATTTGAATGTTTGCTATAAAAATATTATTGATGTTGTTTCCGATATAAAAATACAACAAACAGTATTAAATCAACCTTTTTCCACGGTTCTCGTTTAACAACTGAACTGGAATTGTTATAGTTTTGTAATAACATGTTAAAAGTGGTACTTTTAATTAATTATTTTTTTAAACTATTTTAATTAAATTTTACATTTTCTTTGTGTTATTTTTTATATTCTCTACATTATAGCAGTTTTTCAAAGTTAGCGCTCGTATTCGCGATATTCGCAATTAAAAATTTTGACGGGTGCCAAAAAAAATTTATTTTGATACTTCTGGGATCATTTTTAATTATAAATTTATCAAATTTGATCAAATAGGTAAAACATTAATAAAGCTGTAATTTTTTTCACAAAATTTTTTTAATTGACATTTTCTAGTTTAAGAGTTTTGTTCTTTCTTACAAAATGTGTGCCTTTCTTATAAAATAAGAAAATTAACTTTAACAATTAATTTTTTTTTCACCGAAAAAAAAAAACTGAACTTAAACCGTATTTATTTCAACATGTTTGTCTAAATTTTATTCTTAAATTTAAAAATAAAAATTGTTCTTTCGACCTTTAATGGCACAATGAATAAACTTTTTTTCCTTATTTATTTCTTTAAAATTATTTTTATTTTAATAAAGATTATTTTGCAAATATTTGAAAAATAAATTTATAAATTCAATTATAAACATTAATTTATATGTCAAGTGCAAAATTCAAAACCAGATCCACAATTTCTAAGTTTTTTTCTTAAGTTTTATAGTGCAATTAAACTTTATAAAATTTTGTATAATTAGATATCATGTCAGATATAATTATGGTATATATAAAATTAAAACAATTTTATATTAACTTTGTTATAAATTTTGATATAAGATTGTTTATAGAAGCTTATACGCCATTATATATAATTATATACGTCGAGGGCCCACTGTTGAAGTGTAAAACTGCAGCTAACTTCAGTGTTATCTATCTGTATTTTTCTTTATAGTTTTTTTTTTTTATATGGTCATAATTATTAGCAAAGTGTTATTAAAGTCATACTGTTTGCTGATGTCAAGAAGTTCGACCAATTGAGTGAGATCATTTTTTAAATTTCTTTATTTATTTTATAAATTCTATATTTTATGTAACTATTGTTTTTAGAGAATAAACTCTCCACATTAAAAAGAAAAAGGACTGTGTTTATTTTCTTTTGGATGAAAATTTCAGCAAGCAGTGTCGTGAACATCTTTATTATTCAATTGACATCTTTATTCTTCAATTGACTGCACATTTTATAGAATTTACTGGGCAGTCAATGTCGGAGGAGAGATCGCCGGTGAGGACAAGTAACAGGCGAAATAAAGGAATTGCACCACATCGACTTGGGTTTGAAGAAATGAATACCACTCCCCGCACGCCACCACTACCTAGGACAGAAAATAATGCTTCGACAAGTCACGCCATAATAGGTAACGGAACTTCCAACACCAATACTTCTGCCGGCGCACATGAAGGCGCAAGTACAAACAACAGCAGCATCGCCGGCGCAGCCGCCGTTGGTGATGTTAGAATACAGCATGGTGCTGAAAAACAAAGTGCAAATACAGATATTCAACAGTTAACTTTGCAGTTTAATAAAAAGATCGCTGATATGCAAAATCAATTTCAACGTCATCTGCATGAAATGAGCAGAATGCATACAAACAGCAACATGCAGCTACAGTCTACTATTACAGCGTTACAGGCTGCATTAGCAGCAAGAGAATCAACTAATACGGAAACAGAAACCCATAACAGCGCTCCTTCAAATACATATCAATTACAAAATGGAGGCAGTGGTGGCCAGCCACTGGGTTTATTCGACAGCAACAATAGTCAACAGTGGATATATACTAAAATGGTTGATTTGCCAAAATTTTCAGGTAATCCAATAGACTGGCCGATGTTTGAAAGATCTTTTGAAGATACCACTAGTGAATTTCGCTACACTCACACTCGCAACATAATTCGTTTACGTGATGCTTTACATGGTGATGCCAAAATGGCTTTATTACCGTATCCAGACAGCGTCCCAGAAATAATGGTAACTTTGAAAGAAAATTTTGGAAGGCCTGAACAAATTATTAATAGTCAAATTGTGAAAATTCGTAAAATATCACCGATTTCTTCAGGTAATTTGAGTTTAATCGTCCCATTTGCCAACAGAGTAAAAAATATGACAGCATTTACAAGATATGCTAATGCAGAACACCGTTTAACTGATTCCACACTATTAAGTGAACTTGTGTCTAAATTGCCAGTAGAAAAACAGCTTGATTGGGCAGAATATAAAGAAAAGATAAAAGGGTATGCAATAGGCCGGGTCGATTTGTGGGGAGGCAAAAAAATCGCCAATGGCTTAGGGAAAATCATATTCTAGGGATCAAAATAAGAAACTTTGCCGAAGGAACCATACTTCTAAAACGAATTCTACTACCCCCCAACTGTTGACTTTTGTCCCGTAGGGTCAAGTTTTGAAAAATCACACTTTGACCCATTTAGAGTGCCCCAATCGAGTCCAAATGTATGACCGACCCCCACTAACTTTGGAGGGCCGATCCACCCATGCCAGTGGCACACCCCCTGGAACTCCCCTGGGGGGTTCCCCATACAAACATTTTAAGAAATCACCATTTTTGGCACTTTATTTTATTATTTTTTATTTATTTTATTTATTTTTATTATTTTATTTATTTTTTCTCCTTAGAAATTTATTTAGTCAGAACATATGTAAATGAAAAAATTAATTTAACTTAGTAATAGAAAAGAAAAAATAAAAAATTACTGTTTGAAGTCTTTTTTGCTTTCAAGTCTGGGCAATTTCGCACGGCTCTCTAATGTCGTCGCCATAACAGCCTCTACATTTTCCGGTATAACTCGTTTGGAAACGCTAGCTAGCAATTGAACGTGTCGTTCTGTTTCTTGTATGTGTGATGGAATTTTTGGATCATTAAACGGTGGATCATCTTGATTTAAATATTCTTTCAAAGTATCGTATGGAATGCTTCGCGTGAATGGTGGTTCAAATACGTCATTTATGTCATTCATATTGATCATTTCCGTGTAACTTGTGCAATAAAAGTTTATATCTGGTTTTTTATAAGCTCTAAGTCCCGTTGGGTCGTCAACATCGGTTCGATAGCGTAGAATTATCTTGATAGCACAGTCGCGCTTTTCTTTGCTATCATCAAACAACATTGATAACAAGATATTTTCCGAATGCGCATAATATGAATTATCTGTAATTACTTTATTGACAATTTTGCGTAAACGAGGTTCTAGAAATCTTGACCAACTAATGAATTTGAAAAATAATCTACTACCGTACACGACAGAGCTGTAATACTTGATATTGAAGTACATTGGCACATAACATGTAATTATAAATTCAACCAGTATTCTTAAATTTGCATCTGGATTTTCCGTTGTCACATATAATCGTATTAGTCTAGCGGCCTTGGTGAGCCACCGAGAATGTACAATTTTCCCTGGTTTGATGTTTGCCAGATCCACTGAAACCACGCCGCTAGAAATTGCATGGGCCATGTCGTATAAGTACTTGGAATCGGTGGAAAATTAAATTTTTTCTGGAGCAGGGGGCATATTTTTCAACTCAATTTTCTGAAAGCCGTCCACCACCTGAAAATATATAAAAAAAAACAATTAAAAACGGTTGACAATTATAATAAATGAGTGATAGCAATAACTTACCGGAAGAGTTTCACAAGTTTCGATTTGACGGCTCAATTTTCCGGTTGCCGATCTTGGTCCAGTGCTGGTTGATTTATCCAAAGCTTCAAACAAATGCCGAAACGGAAGTTCGTTGAAGTGTAGAAGGCAAACGAACCAATGCAATGGTCTTTTTAACAGCAATTCGAATCGTCGTATAATTCCACCGTTTGGGCCAGTGTTTGTTGGCTCACCGTCAGTGCATATGCCAATTAATGCATCCAGTGATATATTTTTATCGTTGAAAAAATCATTTAATTTGGTTGTTTTGTATTCAGCGGTTTCATGTTCCAGTCTTACGTAACCAATCAATTCAGAATTCGGTTCTCTCAAAATAACAAGATGAGGTTCTTTTACCATTCTAGTATGATACTTCTCATCAATTGTATCTCTCGTTAAAGTATCATCTTTTCTGCCATCGAATGAAAATGCTAACAAATTGGTATCATCTAACCGTTTGCGAAGCACTTCTTGCAAAGCCCTAGTATGCAAATATTGAACATTTTAGTAATTTTTTGAATATTATAGCAAAAAGAGCAAATTCTGTCGCCGACTCGTTACCAAAAGCAGCTGTAGGGCAAAAAGTGCATCCAAATGATAATGTTGGTCAGCAAGGAAATAGTGCATCCCAAAACAGACGCGTTTTATTAGCAGCAACATATGAAAATTGTATGGTTTGTAGTGACAAGTGTAGTAAATTGTCAAAATGTCTATAAGTGTTTTCAATTCAATTCAATTTATTTCTTATAATATTTATATTATTTACATTTGACTTAGAAGCAAAGAGTTTAGGAACTTCGTTCCTTTTCTACTTAGATATATAAATATATTTTTTTAATTTATGAAATTTATGTACATTATTATTAAACGGAAGGAAAAAAATGTACAAAAACCTTTATGAAGCAGAGGTATAAGATAAAAATGAAAAAAAATAAACTAGATAAAATTATGATGAGATGAGTTCATTGATATGTACATGTTGTGAGAGTTGGCATCTTCCATTAAAATTTAGAGTCAATCTTTTGATTTTATCCAGAACGAGTTCGAAGCCAGCGAGACTATGTAGGCGTCGTGTGGAATAGTGCCATGGTAGTTTAAATATCATTTTAAGTAGCTTATTTTGTGCTACTTGAAGTTTTTTTATATGACATTTTGCAGACGTGTACCAAACTGGAGCACAGTAAAACCTTATGGGGTGGAATATAGATTTGATGATGAGTTTTTTATTGTCTATGTTCATTCCCGACTTTCTGTTTATAATTGGGTACATTATTCTAATAATTTTGTTAATTTTGTCCACTACATAAAATTAAGCTTTGTATCAAGCATTACGCCCAAGTATTTGACGTTGTTTTCCCATGGAATATCAGGGATCATGAAACGAGGTAAACTCTTGGGTATAAAACAAGACTTACGTTTTCTTGTAAAATAAATAGCCTGCGTTTTTTCAGGGTTAACCAAAATCTTCCATTTATCAAAATAATTACTCAACCCAGTAAGAGCAGACTACAAGTTTGTCATAATATCAGCTGAATAAACATCAGAACTAAGAATTGATGTATCATCTGCAAATATAGACGTAATGCAATTGGAAAATGTTGGAATGTCAGCAGTAAAGATGTTGTAAAGAACTGGCGACAGGCAAGAACCTTGTGGACATCCTGCAATGATATTAACTTGTTGTGAACAGGTTTTACCCAAGTAAACGCTGAACGATCTATTTTGAAGAAAGTTTTGATTAATTTTTATGAGTTCAATTGGAAAGTTGAATTTTTTCAATTTAAAAATTAGTCCGTTATGCCAAACGGATTCAAACGCAGCTTTTATGTCTAGCAATATCATTCCAGTTGATTTGCCGTTTTGAAAATTATTTTTAACTAATTTTCTGATTTTTAGCAGGGGTTGAGACGTATTATGTTCACTTCTGAACCCGAATTGTTGCGATGGAAGTATATTGTTTGCATCGATAAAATCAATAAGCTTTTCCTTAATAAATTTTTACAAGATTTTACTTATAGAAGAGAGCAGACTTATTGGTCTATAAGAAAGTGGAGAATCAGGAGGTTTATTTGGCTTGAGTATTGGTATAGTTTTTGAGATTTTCCAATCACTGGGAAAGTAGCATAATTTAAGGCAAGCATTAAAGTTGTTCGTTAGATAGTTGATACCTTTATTGGGTAAATTTTTTAGACATTTATTATTAATACTGTCTAAACCTGGAGTTTTTTTGTGGGATTGGGTTAATATTACGAATAAGGTTTGCAACACCATTAACCTCAGTAATCGTAGTAGTATCACTTAAATTTGATGAAATACAGTGGTTCAAATTAAAGTTGTGAGGCAAAATTTCAGCCTTTTCTTGCCGGGTGAAACATAGTACATTGTTGTGTTTTAAAATTGGAATATTGCTAGATTTCTTCTTTAGCATTTTTGAAACTTTCCAAAAAGGAGAAGATGCTTTGTCCAAATTGGACAACATGTTCTTCAAAGTTTGGTTTCTGAGGTGGTTTATTTCATTCGTAATATTTTTATTTAAACGTGTCATAGCTCGACGATCATTAACATATCTGTAACGCTTCCAGTTCCTTTTAAATACGTTCCTTAATTGTATCATAATTTTTATGTTGTTTATTTATTTATTATAATTCAGTCTATGGAACAAAAATTTCCTTACAGACTATGATTTGAATATAAAAAAAAGTATTCATATTACAATAATTTTAAGAAGACATAGTTTTAGCAAAGAATTGGAATGGCCGCACTCTTACACCAGTCGGCCATAAAGAGGGATCAAATAGCTTCTGATATGATTCAGCAGAGACTCCAATTTTAAACGAAATTTTGCTTAACGTATTTAAATTAGTATTCTTTTTAGCTAATTTAAAACACTTTAGATTATTTTTTTCAATGTTGGCATGTTTTTCAATATATTCCAAAACTTGTTCAGCTGCTACTGTAGGCTTAAACGAGGATACATGAGCCCACTTTTGATTTGCAATAACATCTAAATCACTGTTACAATTGTCTCCGATAACAAAGCGTTTACACTTCCCTTTAGATTTTGTAGTAATCCAACTAGAATTGCTTGCTGGGATACTTTTTTCTGCTTGAGAGTTAATATTAGCATTATCATAAATTTTCTCCTTAGCAATATCAGCATAACTAACAGATTTGTCAGATATTTGAGATTTGTTAGCATTTAAAGTATGACCAATTACTTCAGAAGTAACAAAAACAGCATCAGCACTTACAGCAGCAACAATAACAGGCTTAGCATCAGCACGATAACCCTTAGACAGATGAGTATTACATTTAGCAGCAGCAGCAGCATAATTAACAGCACTGTCAGAAAAACATAGGCTTGGTCTTCGTATTCTCACTTTATTATCATTTACAGCATGATCAATTGGTTCAGTAGTTACAACTATAGCATCATCATCAATACGATGACCATTAGACGAATTAAAAACATTGCAGTTTGCAGAACTTGATTTTTTTTTTTATATTTGTATTTATTGAATCTTTCTCTTAAAGAAAATAACAATTAGGTAGTTCACAAGGGGTGTGCTATCTGTTGTATCGTTGTATCGTCCTAACCAAAAACAGAAATGTTAAAAAAGAGCCAAAAAGAGAGGTTAGATGATTTAGAAAGCCTTGTCAAAAATTATTTTGCATACGAAAGTTTTGGATTATAACGCTTAACGCAACAAGTACTATCAAATGATGATCAACACGCAATAAAGATAATGGAAACAACAACACATTTTATTGAAGAGCGGTACGAGGTTGGTATGTTATGGTCACCTAATTTTAAATCATTTCCAGAAAGTTATAGTACTGCTAAGCGGCGTTTAGAATTGCTTGAAAAGCAATGATTATTTAGAGAAGGGCTATGCCCGAAAATTAAACACAGAAGAAACGTCAAAAATGTCAACAAAAGTATTTTATTTGCCACACTTTGCGGTTCGCAACTCAAATAAAAAAAGCATACGCATTGTGTTTGATGGCGCTGCAGAAGTTAATGGTATCTCGTTAAATAAAGCTTTGGTGCCTGGACCAGACAGAAACCAACAACGTTTGAAAATTTTGAATAAATTTCGACATTTGGTATTCGTAAGTGAACCAACTGAATGTTCATTAACTCGTTTTGATCCTGTTACCAAACCCGAAGATATCCACCACCCAACCATTGAAATTACCTACAATATCCCTACTGTTCAAAAATGTAAACCAGCGGATAAAAAAGTAAAAGTATTCTGTTTTAAACGTACCAATTATAATGATCTAAATTTTTTTGGTTAGAGCTGTTATCAATCTCAAATGGGATCCCTTCAGAAATTGATGCAATGATTGATACATTTTACAAAACCATTATGGACTATCTAGACGAGTGTGATCCGAAAGCATTAGCGTTTGAACATTCGGGCCCTCCCTGGATCTCAAAACAACTGTCAAGGCTCAAAAATATAAAAAACAAACATTACAAAAATTACAAAAAATCTGGTTCACTTCGTCACTATGGCAAATATTCTGTTGCTCGTATTGAGTACAACCTACTTAATACGAAATTATATTCAAATTATTTGGATAACATGAAACTTAATTTTAAACACGATCCAAAATCTTTCTATAAATTCGTTAATTCTAAAAGAAAATCGAATGGCTTTCCAAAAGTAATGAAGTACTTAAATACTGAATCAAGTGATGACTTAATTATAAGTTATCTGTTTGCTGATTTTTTTGCCACAACATACTCTGATGCTCACTATGACAGCTCTAAAATTTACCCATATCCAATGGGGGAACACCAACCTCTATCATTTCCTTCAGTAAATACCTCGCAAATCATAAAGTATATGAAAAACGTAAAATCATCCTTTCTTAGCGGTCCTGATGGTGTTCCAAGCTGTATTTTAAAAAACTGTTATCTTGCCTTAGCCACCCCCTTAACAATTATCAGCTACGTTCTATATTTCATTTTTGGGTGAAAATGAAAATATTCACCTATTTTATGTTCCCAATTTCACAAAAATGGTTTTAAAACGATTTCATTTCGATTCAAACGATTTCACTTTGTTCCCAACGAAATTGAGGTGAAATTCTGTGTCATGCAAATCGAAGTTTGTGTTGTTTTGTGCGATTTCAAATCACTGTCAGTTAGCTGTGTGAAATTCATGTGAATTTTGCTATAAGTGTCTATAACAGAGAAAAAAGCTACAGTAAGCGGTAAATTCCAATAATTTTCATTAAAAATATATTTTAAAAATAAAAAAAAAATGTAAGTAAAATATTTAAATTAAAAAAACTTAATTTGAGAAAAATAATATCTCTTGATAAAATTTTATAGGGGTAAACACAAAAATGCAGCCCAAGAAACTGCAATCGTAAAATTTATGGAGGCGCACAACGATTTAGCAAAAGGATTTTTTAAAGGTGATTCGGTTTTAGCTGAGTCTAAAGTAACTTATAAAACTGATAGTTTATGATCTTATTAGCAGTTTGAACACATAAAAGAATTTATATGCTTGTACATACGCTTGTTCAGATAACTCCAATGGGTTTGACCAATCCCGAAGACGTATTCTGTTTAACTTTTCTTCTTTCATTTTTTCTTTTTCCAAAAAAATTACCGAAACCACAAAAGCAAAACTCATATTTTTAGAAATTCTTAGAATAAACGGTTAAAATTTTCGCCTGCTTTGCTTTTGAATTTTTGTTTAAAAGTGACAATA
This sequence comes from Leucophora obtusa, assembly GCA_949987735.1. Taxonomy (NCBI): domain Eukaryota; kingdom Metazoa; phylum Arthropoda; class Insecta; order Diptera; family Anthomyiidae; genus Leucophora; species Leucophora obtusa. The sequence goes on along the minus strand of OX465297.1, from coordinate 54,620,972 downwards.
TGAGTGAAAGAAGAATAAAACAAAACAGCTGTTTATTGAAACAAAGCTAAAATGAAATCGATGAGAAATGAAATCGATTATCATTTCATTCGATTTTTGTGACACAGTGAAAGAGTAATATCGATTTCATTTTCACTATCGATTTGAAACCACTACGAAATACAGAACGTCGCTGTATATTTAATGTATCAATAAAGTATGGTTATTTTCCACAATTTTGGAAGGAGTCCTTTATAATCCCTTTACTCAAATCTGGAAACAAATCAAATGTAAACAACTATAGAGGGATAGCTAAATTGAGTGCTATATCTAAACTCTTTGAGAAATGTCTTACAGATTCTCTGAGTCATCAAGCTTCATCTATTTTATCACCATATCAGCATGGCTTCAGCAAAGGTTGTTCCGCAATTACTAATCTTTTGCAACTTACCACTTTGGTTAATCGTGGATTTACAAATCGACAACAAACTGATGTTATATACACTGACTTTAGCAAAGCTTTTGATGTAGTCAACCACGATCTACTAATAAGGAAATTATATTTAATGGGTTTTACTCGAATAACGCTAACTTGGATTCAATCATACCTGACTCTACGAAAACAAAAAGTTTATTTTAACAATATCACCTCTAAAAATATTACTGCTACCTCCGGTGTACCACAAGGTAGTCATTTGGGGCCGTTATTGTTTATACTTTTCATAAATGACCTCCCTAATGCGATAAAGTATGGCAATATTCTGATGTATGCTGATGACGTGAAGATTTTTCTTACATTTGAAACATCTTCGGCAAGAATCTTGTTACAACAGGACTTCGATGGTTTTTACGTGTGGTGCAATTATAATCTCATGAATTTAAATTTTAAAAAATGTAAACACATCCGTTTCACAAGAAAATGGAACTCGTTCTGCCTCTATTTTTTGGGTAGTCATGTTCTGGAATCTGTTGATGAATTCTTAGATCTTGGTATTTTACTAGATCCTAAATTAAACTTTATTAAGCACATTACGATGACGACAAATAAAGCTCGTGGTGTGCTTGCTTTTATAAAGCGATGGGCCAAAGAGTTTATCGATCCTAGCATAACTAAGCAACTATATACGTCTCTGGTAAGGCCAATCATGGAATATGGATCAATTATATGAGATCCTGATACTGCAGTTCATAGCAACCGTATTGAATCAGTTCAAAAACAATTTCTTCTGTTTTGCTTAAGGAGCACTTTTCCGAACCGTTTGGAGGATCTTCCACCATACACCGATAGATTAGCAAGTATTAGGCTGCCTACATTAAGAAGCCGAAGAATAATGCTCAATACTGTATTCCTAGTCAACCTGCTAAATGGTAATACTTTTTCTGACTTCCTGCTCAGCAATATAAATATAAATGTTCCCCAACGGTCAACTCGCAACTATACCCCTTATAATGAAATTCGCTAATAAATGTGCTAAATCTTTTTTCAAAATCATTTATATTGGACGGGATAATGCGTTTAATGATTTTCATTTTTAAAATGAAAATTATTAAATTATAAAGTTCTCGTCGAGGTATAAAAATTGTGTTGGGGTTTGTTCCTAAAAAGAGTATATATATTTTTTTAAAGAAACTAAAGTTTCAATCATTTACCCATTTACCAAATACCGAATACTAAATACTTCGTTTAATACTTTACACATTTTAAAAACACTTCACATTTTAAAACAACAAACAATAGGGGAATTCATATAACGCGTTCTACTGCTTGGTAAACTGTGTATAAATACACAATGTGTAAATGTATAAATATCCGTAATATATTTTAAAATTGTTGGTTGGTGTATTTGGAATATTGTTCTTCCGGTTCTTCCTAAATTCATCAGTAATTTCGTTTGGAAAATATATTATTTAACAAATTTAATATTTATTCAATAAACAATCACAACAAATTACAAGTATTTTTTATATTGATTATTTTGATATTTTTCAAATGTTCAAACAAAAATAATAATAAATTGTAGAATAAATTTATCAGGGTGCGTATATAGGAGTAGTTTTTGAAATAAATGATATAACTTTACCAGGCTTACACTATCGTACATTTTATATGAATCCCCTAATATCACAGTTTGTGAGCGCTAATGTGTAATGGTTAGCGCGTTGGACTGTTACACGTGAGGTTGCGGGTTCGAGCCCCAACCAAGGCAACATCAATTTATGAAAAATTGTAATATGTATGAGCTTTTTCTATCCCTCATACATATTGCAGCGTCCTCCTTCGGTGTTCCCATAGCACTTTACCCCACCGAAGTAAAATAATATAACAGGGCTATGAATTAAAAAAGATTCAACAAAGTTCGGCGACTCACCGTCAGATGGCGCGCAACAACTGTTGTAAAAAAAATTCGACATCTCGCGCAATTACAGTGTTGCCATATTTGAAGCCCTTCATCTTTCACCACCTTTCACTTCTTCTCTATCCCCTTTCCAAAGGAAGCAACACGTTAATTAATAGGAAGAATTTCCTGAGTGTTGCTTCTCTTAAAAAAAAAAAAAAATACGCAACAAACAAAAAAACAATTGCAATAGAGATGAGCGCGTGACACTAGTTTTTTACAAATTAATCTTTGTTGTATAAATAATAAAAAATCAAATATGGTGTGTTACTGTCATTTTAAGATGTGACTAAAATCTTACTGATGTTCCACTTTTATTAGACGTTCGTTAACATGGGTAAACAAATTCATGGGTGGCAATAGTTTTTCATAGCAACAATTTTGGTACGTGGGAGTGCTTAGATGATCGTGAGTGAAACATTCGTTGTACTGACTGAAATATAAAATAATCACTTATTTTTTTTGCAAAATGTGAGTAAACATTTTTTTTCAGGCGTGATAAGGTTTTTGTACGTGAGCGTGAGTGATGAAAAATCACTCACGCACCCATCTCTTCAAAAAAAACCAAAATGTACCAACAATAATACCAAAATATAGAAAAAGACAACATAAAAACGAAAAAACAACAATTCTGTTCAATAATTAGGTATATTAAGACAAACAGACCTTTTATACAAAATTTAAAAAAAAATGGAAAAATAACCCTGGGCCTTTAAATATCAAAAACAACCCAAAATTGGTCAATTAAAAAAAAAAAATAATTAAAAATATTTCCACATAATTATTTTTAACAAAAAGGTATTAACTAACAAAATATTAATCCGTTGTGTGAGTAGGACGTGTTTTTATTAAGCTCTGTAAAATACTTTTTTGTTTAATTAAATGTTATTTATTTCGTTTACCGTAAATTTGAATTCGATCCATAATTATTTTGTGTTTGTTATTTATTTTATCTTAATTCAAAAGTAATAATAAAACCAATAAAAACATTAAAATAATAAACTTTATTTCAATAAAAACAATCAAACATAAACTCAGTGTTAATACAAAAAAAATCTATAAAAATTACTTAAACTCTCAGCTTCAACATTTACATATGACAACTGTAACCACAAATCTATCAAAAGAAAACAATAAAGAATATAACAACAATAACACCTACAACTAATTTGTGCATCTCTCTGTTATTCAGCAATAGTTTAATAATAATAAAAACAAACAAAAACTACAATAGCCGATCTCTCATTTACACCTAACCCTTACTTTACAAGTTTTGTGCTTTTTTTTAATTTGATACCGTATAAATAATTATTATGAATTGTTTAAATAAAAAATGTTCCATTACTAATTTGGACGAAAGAATGCTTGTTTGCTGGCTATGTCATGGTTTAATCCATTTTAAATGTAGCGGTATTCCTGTTTTAGCAGCTGAAGCAACTGAAAGACATGATGGATTGCATTTTTGCTGTACAAATTGTAGAAAAATCGGGATTGATTTTTACAAGTTTTTTCAAAGTAGAAAATCTGTTTTTCTTGATATTCAAAAGGAAATCTCGGATCTTTCAAGCCGTGTATCTGAATATGGGAAATTGTTTGATGAGTATAAATTTCTTGATAATTTTAAATCTCCACAACATTCATCACCAAAACGTCGTAAATCTTCTAGAAGCAAGACAAATCCTCAAAGCCCTGCTTCTACTGTAGCTAATAATAATACTGTCGAAATTATCACACCAATTACCGCTTCTACCTCTAAATCTGTTTTAAATAATAATACGGAAATCATTACACCAATTATCGCTTCTACTTCTAAATCCGTTCCAAATAAAAAAGTTAAATATTCTGAAATGGTTCAGCAAACTTCCATAGTTAATATTAATGATAATGAAATTGTTCATAATGAAATACGCGCAATACCCCGTTCTAAGGCAATATTCATATCCCGTCTCGCTTCCGAAATCACCGTCGAAGATATAAACTATTATATAAAAACTAAATTGAACACGAACGCTGAAATTTCAACTTACAAATTTTCGTATGCTCAACCACGTAGCATTACATCGTTTAAAATAATAGTCCCATTTGATATTTTTGAACAAGTAGTTGATCCATGCTTCTGGCCGGATAACACGCTAGTACGAGAGTATGTGTATAAAGAAAATCAAAGAAAAAACAATATTGTCTATCTCCCTTCACGCGAGCAAACATATCAAAAAAACTGAATATAACTGCTGATAACCAATTGTATATTACTTACCAAAACGTGCGAGGTTTAAATACTAAACTATCGAAACTGTACCTGGAAAGCTTTGACTTTAATCATCATGTCATCATATTCACGGAAACCTGGTTAAACAATAAAACCTTAAATACTGAAATTTTTTGCAACAAATATAATATTTATCGATTTGATAGAGAAACTACTACTACTGGTGGTGGTGTTATTATTGCTGTTTCCTGCCTTTTCTCATCTGAAGAAATAATACCTGATCCGTCATATAAAATTGAATTTATTGGCATCCGTATTAAACTGAATAAAAAAAATGTCTTCATTACTTGTTCATATATTCCTCCGAGATCTGATTTTCTTATTTTTAATCAACATTGTGAATCCATTAAATCTGTTATATCGTCGGCAAAACCAGATGACTTAATTTTTGTTTTTGGAGATTTTAATTTGCCTACTGTTTCTTGGAAATTTTTAGATGATTCTTTTATTTATGCCCCAATAAAAGCTGAGGACTGGATTGATGACATTTTAAATAAACTTTATGATTTGTGTATTTATCAAATAAATGGTGTTTATAATGAAAATGGGAGGTTGTTAGATTTGGTGTTTGTAAACGAACCAGCTAACTGTTCTTTAATTCGTACTGATCCGATAACATCACCAGAGGATCGCCATCACCCTACTATTGAAGTAAGTTGTAATATTGCTTGTGTACTGAAACGAAAATCAAAGATTAATTCTGTAAAAGCTTTCTGCTTCAAAAGAGCAAATTATAATGACTTAAATTTTCTCCTGAATAATACAAATTGGCTTGACAAGTTATCCATTTCAAATGGTACTTCATCTTCTATTGATGCAATGATCGATGTATTTTATAAAACTATTCTAGAATATTTTGATGAATGTATTCCAAAATTCACTGCATGTAAGCAATCTGGTCCGCCGTGGAGCTCAAAACAATTGTCGAGACTCAAAAATATAAAAAACAAACGTTACAAACAATACAAAAAAACTGGGTTAACTTCAGATCATAGTAGATACTCCATTTCCCGCGCTGAATATAATTTACTTAACATGAAGCTGTACAGTAATTACTTAAATAATCTTAAATTTAATTTTAAACGAGATCCAAAATCATTCTATAAATTCGTTAATTCTAAAAGAAAATCTACTGGATATCCAAATATTATTAAATACTTAAGTCATGAATCTTCCGACGATTTGGTCATAAGTAATATATTTGCTGATTTTTTTGCTACCACTTATTCCGATGCTCAGTACAATGAATCCAACAGATATCCTTTTCCAGTTGTAGAACATCAGCCTATATCCTTTCCTTTCATCAATACTTCCCAGATAGTAACCTGTTTGAAAAATCTTAAAATCATCACACTACAGCGGACCTGACGGTATTCCTAGTTGTGTTTTAACTAATTGTGCTCAAGCTTTTTCCACTCCTTTAACAATAATGTTTAATACATCAATAAAATGTGGCTACTTTCCCCAATTTTGGAAGCGTTCATACATTATTCCATTATTTAAATCGGGTAACAAATCAAACGTTATGAATTATAGAGGCATCGCAAAGTTACGTACAATCCCTAAACTCTTTGAGAAATGTATAACAGATTTTCTCTGCCATCAATCATCTTCTTTATTGTCATCTTTCCAGCACGGCTTTAGGAAAGGCTGTTCAGCGATGACAAATCTTTTACAACTAACTACTCTTGTTAACCGCGGATATAATAGTGGCCAAGTAACTGATGTAATTTATACTGACTTCAGCAAAGCCTTTGATAAAGTTAATCATAATCTCCTTCTTAAAAAGCTTTATTTAATGGGTTTCACTCAAAACAGTTTGAACTGGATAGAATCATATCTTATTAGTAGAATACAGAGTGTACGTTTTATTAATGCCACTTCAAGGAGTGTTGTGTTTTACTTATACAATTTATTTATTTGGTGTTGTCTGCTTTAAATACAAAAAACTACTAAATCTACATTACAAGAGACTTAGATATTAACCTTTCGCAATACATACATCTTCACTATCGATTCCGTAATTCTAACCATGGATACATACAATTACTGAGCCTTTATTCAGCTTTGTCTAATTCAGCTTTGCTATGTATACATGGTTCAATAAATGAGAAACCTCCGTTATCATAAGAGATGTTATAACTAAATAAATACAGTGTATTGCAAAAGAATCTTAATTAAACTTTTAACTATTACATTTCTTCCTTTTTCCAAAATAGTGTTTACTTTTAACTTTAACAATTTTTGTAATAGAAATTCATTTATTATCATAATTGATAAATATTCAAATGTATGTATGTAGGTATATATTTGTACATTTTCAAAAAAATATTAGTATATACTTAAAATTAAAAATAATTTTATTAAATTTTGTAGTTTATATTAGGTTTCTTTCTTAACCGATCTTTCAGAGGTGTTTCTTCATTTTTTAAACTATCTTGAGCATCGAAAAATTCTTCATCTTCACTCTGAACATGATGGTTTTCGTTATTCTCAGCAAATGTTAAGACTAAATCATTTTCAATTCTTTTTATCTGATTTCTATGTGCTACTCTACGTCTTTTATTCACTTCTATTAAATAAAGAGTACTGGAAATAATTTTACAGATCGAACCTTTGATCCATTTTGCATCACTATTTCCATTTGGATTCAAATACAATATTTGTTCACCCACTTTTAAATTAAATTTTTCCGCTTTCGGACTGTTTTCGAATTTAGCCTTTTCTCTATTTTTTTTTATTTTATAGTTTGTAGGAGTTGATATTATATTTGAAACCTTCTTAGAACTAAAATATGACAAAGGTGTTATGGGTTTGTAAGCTAATACTAGCTCACTCGGGCAAATACCAGTGACGGTTGTCGGGGTGTTTCGATATTTAAATAAAAAATTGAAAATAATATTTTGTATTGATAACTTTTTCCCTTGTTCAGTCAAAAAGTAAGACTTTAAGCTACGCTTAACTGTCTGTACCCCTCGTTCTGCCAATCCATTACTCGGAGGGTGATAAGCTGGGCTAAACATTTGGCCTATGCCATTACACTTCAAAAATAATCTAAATTCCTCACTGCGAAATTGAGGTCCATTGTCGCTAACCAAAATGTTACAAAATCCAAAATTTGTAAACACTGCCTTTAATTTTTCTACAACCATAATTGTAGTGGTCTTTGACAAAATATAAACATCAATCCACTTAGAAAAATCATCTACTATTATTAGGAAATCTGTATCCCGAAATTGGAAAAGATCAACGTGGATACGTTCGAAAGGGTATGACGTAGGAGGCCAAGTAAAATTAGGACAATCCTTGGTTTTGTTCTGCGACTTTTGACATATTGAACAATTTGAAACAAACTTTTCAATAGCAGCGTCAATTGACGGCCACCATACACAACTTCGAGCTAAAAGCTTCATACGTACAATACCAACATGGGTGTCATGTAGCAATGACAATTATTTTCCCCTCAAAATTGATGGTATTACCAACCGATCTGCGTAAAATAGACATTTACCCTTTACTTCAAGAGATAGTTTTACATTTCTATATGGAATCAAACAGCTGTCCATATTCCTCGACATTGGCCAACAGTCATTTTCAATGAAATTTATCACTTTTCCGACATAACCATCCTTTTCAGAAAACTTCACAATATCGCCCATTGAAATCGGAATATACTTTTCATCAAAATTAAAAAAATTTAAATTAGAGTTACTAATGTTCGTGTTGCCCTCTAGGGGTAAACGGGAAAGAGCATCCACGTTTGTTTGTTTGGAACCAGAACGATATTTAATTTGACAATTATAATTTGAAAGAAACAGAATCCATCTATGAAAACGAATCGAAACAATATTCGCCAAAGCTTTCTGATCTCCCAAAAGCTTTTCCAGCGGTTGGTGGTCAGTGTAAACTGTAAAATTATAGCCATAAACAAACTTATGAAACTTTTTTATAGCAAATACGACTGCCAAAGCTTCCCTATGAATTTGAGGATAATTTCTCTCGGATTTTGTCAACGTAGTTGATGCCATAAAACAAGGCCTCTCCTGCCCGTTGACAACAACACTGAGAATAGCCCCCACACCGTACGGCGAGGCATCACAAGCTATAACAATCTGTTTACTTGGGTCAAAATGAACCAAAAGATTGTTTTCACAAAGTAATTTTTTACAATTTAAAAAAGCTACAGAGCACTCTTCGTCCCAGAGCCACTTAGTATCCTTACGAAGCAGGTTATGTAAAGGTGCTAAAACAGTAGAACTGTTAGGCAAAAACTTCGAATAATAGTTAACTAAACCCAAAAAACTTTGAAGTTGTTCCACATTGACTGGGGCCGGAGCCAACATTATAGCTTCAATTTTCTTTCCCGAAGGTTTTATTCCCTCTGGACTCAAAACGTGTCCCAAATACTCAATACTATTTTCCAAAAGTTTACACTTTTCCCAATTTATACGGACATTGAATTCCTGCAGTCTATGCAGTACCTTAAACAAATGTCTACGACAATCTTCTATACCTATACCGGCTACCACAATATCATCCAAATAAACTGCAACACCCTCTAGGCCTTGCATTATCTGGTCCATCACCCGCTGGAAAATCATCGGTGCCGTTGATACGCCAAAAGGCAACCGACAAAATTCAAACAACCCCATATGTGTATTAATTGTTAACAATGGCCTCGACGGAACATTTACTAACAATTGCAAATAGGCCTTGCTTAAATCCAAAATACAAAAATGCGTTCTCCCTCTCATACTCATAAGGATATCGTCTATTAGGGGCAGTGGATATACATCCATTTCAATTACCGGGTTTATAGTTACCTTAAAATTCCCACAGATTCGAATACTTGAATCTTTCTTTACAACACAAACAATTGGCGCCGCCCATTTACTCTTTCGCACTGGTTGTATGAAACCTTCTTCGCACATATTCTTCAGTTCCGCTTCTACTTTTGACTTCAAACTCATAGGCACAGAATATGGCTTGTAAAATCTAGGTTTTGAATCGGGTTGCACAAAAACGTCCGCAGAAAACTGCTTAATAGGATTCTTATTCTTCAAAAACAACAACGGAAATTTACATTTCAATTCCTCAATAATATTGGAATATCGGATGTTCTGTACGAGAAAATTGTTGTTTGATTTACCGTCCCGACCAGTGAAAAAATTACGCCATGTTGGATACATTATATCCAACCAATTTCTTCCCATTAATGGAGTAAATCGGTGGCTTGATTTTATCACTAACAATTTCAATTTTGAACCGCTTACCAACACTGATATTTCACCCATCAACTCAACCGTAGAACCAGTTACAACCTGTAATGGTGGATAATTAACATTACTTAATTCTACATTTCTAAAATAAAATTCATAATCAAAACCAGATATTACAGACATTACCGCTCCGGTATCCACCTCCATCACCACATTCTTGTCGTTGATCAAAACATTTTTTAAAACCGGCTCATTTTCTTGGTTAACCCAGTTAATAGACGCCAATTTAAAGTTTAATTCATTTAGCTGTTGATTACTTTTCTGATTGTTTGATGAAAATTGTTGATTTTTCCGATGTGATTTCGCAAAACAGGCCTTGGATGAATGTCCTTTTTTCCCGCAATTAAAACAATTCCAATTTTTTGCAGGGCATTTTCCAAAAGCATGTTTTGTGGTACACTTTGCACATTTTTCCCACTGTTGTTCTTGGTTATGTTTTTGATGGTAGTGTAATTTATTTATATCGTACGACGACGACGTCTGCATGCCTTTTTGTTCCTTATTCACTAGTTCAAACGACTGCGCTAACTTGCATGCTTCTTCCCACGTTAAATCTGCGGTTGACAACAGCTTAGTCTGTAGTTTACTACAACTGACACCACAAACCATACGATCTCTCAAAGCTTCTTTCAGAAAACCACCAAAATTACATTGAGCTGCCAGTAATTTCAAATTAACGATGAATTCTCCAACCGATTCATATTGTTTTTGCGAACAATTATAAAATTTAAAACGTTCAGCTATGATGTTTTTTTCAGGCTGAAAATGTGGTTTAATGACTTCTATCAATTGCTTAAAAGTTTTATTTGTTGCTTTTTCTGGTAACACAATGCTTTTGATTCGTTTGTACGTTTCAGGACCAACTAGTGTCAAAAACAACGCCACTTTGTTTTGTTCTTCCACTACATTAATCTTGAACAACTGATCCATTCTTTCCAAATATTCTTCAAAGTCATCCCCAAAAGCAAATTGTTCGATGGTACCAATTAATGCCATTTATTATTTTGTTCTTGTTTTTTTTTTTTTTTTTAACAACCAAACTGTACTTTTTATTTTTTCGGGTTCTTTTTTATGTTTTTTCCTTATTTCATCGTCGCCAAAATATGTTGTGTTTTACTTATACAATTTATTTATTTGGTGTTGTCTGGTTTAAATACAAAAAACTACTAAATCTACATTACAAGAGACTTAGATATTAACCTTTCGCAATACATACATCTTCACTGTCGATTCCGTAATTCTAACCATGGATACATACAATTACTGAGCCTTTATTCAGCTTTGTCTAATTCAGCTTTGCTATGTATACATGGTTCAATAAATGAGAAACCTCCGTTATCATAAGAGATGTTATAACTAAATAAATACAGTGTATTGCAAAAGAATCTTAATTAAACTTTTAACTATTACAAGGAGCATTATTGTAAACTCTGGAGTGCCACAAGGTAGTTATCTTGGTCCAATTTTATTTTCGCTTTTTATAAATGACTTGCCATGTGTAATGGAACGATGTAATATGTTATTGTATGCGGATGATGTAAAAATATTTCTTAGCTATACTGAACCTTCAGAACCAATCTATTTGCAACATGACTTGGATAATTTTTATAATTGGTGTAACATTAATCTTATGGATCTTAACCTTAAGAAATGCAAACACATGCGATTTTCCAGAAATTGGAATTCTATTGGTCTATACACTTTGGGAGACTACCAGCTGGAATTAGTTAATGAGTTTTTGGATCTTGGTATTTTACTTGATCCAAAATTAAATTTTAAACAACATATCACGATGATGGTAAATAAAGCCTGTGGTGTTCTTGCTTTTATAAAGCGATGGGCAAAAGAATTTACAGACCCAGGGGTTACAAAGCAATTATATACATCTCTGGTAAGACCAATTATGGAGTATGGTTCGATACTCTGGGACCCTGAAAGTACTGTTATCAGCAATCGTATTGAATCGGTCCAGAAACAATTCCTCTTGTTCTGTTTAGGAAACTCAACATGGAACCCATCTGCTGATCTTTCATCGTATACCATTAGGCTTGATAGAATTAAATTGCCTACTTTAGTAAGCCGAAGGAAAATGCTAAATGTTTCATTTATGATAAACTTGCTTAATGGTGACATTTCTTCTGATTTCCTGCTTAGTAATGTTCAACTCAAAGATGTTCCTCAAAGATCTACTCGCTCTTATATCCCGTTATATTTACAAGTCTTTCAATCAAACTACGCTAATGCTGATCCCTTTCGAAGAATATGTAAACACTACAACGAAATGAATGAATTGATAGATTTTTTTTCAAATGTAAATGTCATTAAACGTAATATAATTTTGTTCTTAAATACGTAGGCTATAATTTGTATTTGTTAATCATGTTTTTCTTTTTAATATTATAGTCTGTAAGGATTTTTATCCATAGACTTAACTAAATAAATAAATAAAAAAAATATATACTTATGTACCTGAAGTTGAAGGTGCAATCACAAAAAATTAATTTTTGAAAGGCTAAATAGAAAAAAAATAAGACTTGAATCGTATCAATTTTCAATTTTTGTCACTGTATGCGAAAACACTAATAATTCTCTAACTTTGAGAGCCAACTGTAGAATAAGTAAACAACATAGACGATTGATTGTGACAACTAGTGATGCAGAATTTTATCTAATTTTACCCGATACCAAAAATTATTTAAAAAAATTAATTCTAAAATTTCAATTAATCGCCACTTTGGCATCATTTGAACCCAATGTGCAACGCTACAAATAAAGGCCAGGCTACTAAGCATGAAAAAAATTATCGAATAATAAATTTTGACCTGAGATGTCTCTTTTGAGTGCATTATTTTGAGTCGATGGAATAAATTATATAAACATTTTATATATCGTTGAATAGATAAATAAGTCTTATTTGTTAATATATAAAAAAATATTAAAAAATATTTCAAATATTAAACACCCCGGTAAAAAACCAAAGACAAAAAAAAAAATAGAATCTATTTTATTTCAAAATATTACATAGAAATTTAACTTTTTATGTGTATGACAATTGTTTACCATTTAATGAAAAAAAATCAAATTCTACAAAAATAAGCAATTTTCAAATATTTTTTTTACAAATGAACAAAAAATGCTTTTAAAAATATGACCTTTTCCACAAAATTTGCTCCCCTATCGATGTTCTTGAGCGGGCGGCGGGAAATTTAGGGGCAAATCATTTGGAATATATTTGCTTATGTTTCAAATTTAAAAAAATTTATCAAGTGACGTCACGTTTTTTGCCACATTCAAAAACATTAAATTTTGTTCAAAAATTCATAATTTTCGACCAATGCTGTGCGTATGGAGCATGCTCAAAAATGTTCCGAATTGGAGTATTAAGCATTTCTGAAGCTCATTCTTTTAGAAAATGTCCAAAAATGTTAAAAAGTTTTTAAAAACTTGGATATAAAAGTGAATGAAGTAACCCCCTTTTTTGCTAAAAAATGCCATTTTCAGGACACGCTTAAAAGTACTGACTTTAAAAAACTATTACTGCTAAAGGGCTCGAGATAATTAAAAATAGCTTTCATTCTGAAATTTAGAAAGGTCATGACAATGACACAACAAAATTTCAAACATATTGTTCTGATAATGAAATACTTATTGGGGAAAAACCATAAAAAGTCAAGGTAAAAAATTAACATTTTGAAATTCAAATTTAATATTTTTTAGACTATAAGAGATACTATAGTACTTGATGCATGTTTTTTATTTATCTTATAACCTAGATTACAAAAAGTCTAAAATCAGCAAAATCGGTTCACATTTGTAAAAGTTGCACGACAATAAAGCTTTTGTATACCCGAGATGCTCAAATTTGACACATTGTAGCACACTCTGTGATAAAACAGGGTGGCTACAATACTAATTTTCTAAAAGCCTGGATCTCTTCAGTTCTTGTGAACATTTTTTTCGATTGGATCAGTAGTTTAGAAGATCCATAATTATTACCATTTTTATTTGGTTTGGAACCACTGTGCGACGTATCCAATGAGAATCACATGACTTCGGCTAGGCTATAAGAATCATGTCTTCCAAATTTGAGCGAAATCTGTTGGAAAATACAAAATTTCAGTGCGAAAATCCATTGTTATATGACATATTTATATTTTTAAAGAAAAAGTGGGCGTACATAAAGGCGTGGCCAGTAAAAAGGAAATGAGAATCAACAAAATTTCAGAGAAATCCGTTGAAAAATAAAAATTTGTATATCGATCACACATCACAAAAGTGTGCGTATAACGCGTATGCGTAGACATTTTTCGTCATTTTAAAAAATCTTTAAAATTAATTTAAAAAAACTACGTTTTTGCATGTTTATCAAATTCATGGGTCATTTGGGATTCCAGGCTAAAGTGGGTTAATGATATCCTATGAAGTCAAAATTCTATGTCTGAATCATTTTGACTATATTAAATGAATAAATGGAATAAAAAATAATTTTTTTCTAAATTTCGAATTTTGGGAATTTTTAATAGTAATACACTTTCCAACTTTCGGTACGGGTTAACGTTTTCCAAAAAAAAAAAAAAATCGATTTCTTCCATTTGGGACCATTTCCAATAAAACTGGGGGTGTAATGACAAATCTATTTTTAAGGGACACCCTAATGTATACCTTCTTTGTATTATTAATATAAATATAAATATGTAGAGATTTTTTATAAATAATTAACATTTTCAGTTTTTTAAACTTTTTCAACTTTTAGTAGGGCTTTTTTAAAATCTACTTTTAAGACAACAATATTCTTGAAGTTAGTGTTTTCCTCAGTAAAATGAACTTTCATTTGTTCGATTTTCTTTAATTCAAGTAAAACTATATTCTTGTAAGCTGCACCACAAGTTCTAACTGATAAACAATATTTCCAAGTATCAAAAAGTAACGGTGTTATTAAAAAATTAATTAATATTCAAAAATAAATAAATTAAAAATATAAACTTTGAAACTCACAATAATTTCGCAACAATATCATGTATTAAACACATTGACGACTGCAGCTACACGACTACAGCTTGTCAAAAATAAAATACAAACGTTTATATGAAAACGATTATTTTGACACCAACACTGCTACACGGCTACACGACTACTTTTGCCGCTGTAGTCAACTTAGGATAATTTCCATTTTTTTTGGCTACAAAACAAAAATAGTGTTGACAATATAACACAATATGAAAAACAGGACAATTTTTCCTTCTAGAGGCGAAATAAAATCGCTAGTTCTGACTAGAAAATCACCGTTATGGGAACATTAAAGAAACAGCTGTTTATATTTTACAATTGTTTGAAGGTTTCATTAATTTATATTTGGAAATAATTTTATTGTGATGTTTTGTAAAAAAAAAATGGATCCTACAAAATTAAAAAAAATATTCCTCAGCCATTATTTTAGAAGCACAAACCAAAAAAGATTAATATTTATCAAAACGTCAAATTTTTAGGATCAGCTGTTTACTATGTTGCTGTCGTTTTCAAAAAAATTAGGTAGCTGACTACACGACTACAATTGCAGCCAGCAGCATTTATAGTCGTGTAGCCGCAGTCGTCTATGTGTTTAATGCATCAATGGTGAATGTAATCTGATGTTTTTTTTAAAAAAGCTTAAAAATTTTGCCTTTTGAACGACTATATTTACAAAAAATTATTAAGATATGGATACACACTTAAGTTTGAAAAATAGGGCATGGGATTCAACTTAAACTGTGTAATGGGGTTTCTTTCAGGAGTAGGGTATTCAATTAATCGTCTTTTTAATTTAATCGATTAATCGTGCAAAAAATTATTCCGGTTTTTTGGTCAACCGATTAATCGAATAAAATTTAAAAATTAATCGATTAAACGAAAAAATGTTATAAAAAATAATATACAAATACTTTTTGTATTTTTAATAATTTTATTTAAAAAAAGGAACAAATATAATTTCAGTAACTCTTTTAAATTCCTAAAAACAAAAATTGTAATAATTGAGATATATTTATTCAAAATGTTTATTTTTTCTGTCCTCTCCATCACATAATCAAATTTTATCCAAATCGGAAGGAACCACACCGCTAGAGTTTGCTGTTCGGTTTTAACCGAAACCGAAACCGCGGTTTTTGAGGCCTAAAAACCGAAACCGAAAACCGACAAAAATAAGTCGGTTTTTAGCAAATACTGAAAGCAAAGGGTTCAGCTCTTATTTTACAAAATTCTGTATTTAACTGTAATGAACAATTTCTCCATTAAATATTACTTTAAAGATTTTTTGTTTTTACTACTACAGATAATATAAGCTGAGGATTATAATTTTAGGAAAAAAACCACCAAAAGTCATGTAGTTTAAGAGATATTGAGTTTCACGTATTCAGTTTAGATTTTCACCGCTTATTTTTAAAAAAGTTTTATTTTGTAGTCCGCGAAATTTATTGTATAAAATTTCAACTTTATATTGTTTTAAAGAAATTGCTAAATTCCAAATTTAAACTCTTTAAATACAGTTTAATCTGCAGAAAAAAGAATAAAAAATTTAAATTTATAACGGTTTCTGCGTTTTTTCAAAAGGAATGGTGTTATTGCCTTTATTCGAGTGAGATTTTCAATCGAACTTTAATAAATATCTTGAATGTATTAAAATATTTAATTGTTATACATACAGGCATGTCACAGGTTTTTTACGGAATTGATTTGATTTCGCAATTTCAGTTCCGCATTTTTTTCCTAAAGTGATCGAAAACAATTTTGTTCCTTCTGCAGTTTAGGGTTAATTTTGTATAGAAAATGAAACGTTTTGGTAAGTATGGAGTATGCTACAGGCTCAATAGTTGTACTTAAAACGTTAAAAGTTTCTCCACAAAACGTAAAACGAAAGAAAATCGTTTTCATTCCACATTCAAAAACCAAAGTGGAATTGATATTTAAGCAGCTTAAACTCATAAAAGCTTTTCAATAGTGCTTGGTATGTATTCCCTAAAATGTCGTAAACTATTTCACTTAAAAAAATTTACATTTAAAACGCTTTTTGTTGGTAAATTCAATAATTTTCTTGTTGATTAGCAAAACGTAATTTTTTCTAAAAAATTAAAATTTTAAATTTTGATCGGCGATCTTCTCTTTTTTAACTACAAATGGCAACTTATATCAAAATTTAGCAGTTGGAACACGAATTTACCACAAAAAGTCTTTTTTAAACATTTTAGAATTTACGAAAACGCAAAAACCCTGAAGAAGCAAAAGTAAAACGTTACGAAATTGTACATCCAAATCATATTAATTTTATGCGAAATATGTGTTAAAACCTTAAATATGGTCTTTAACAAATACTTTTTTAAGTGAAATTATTAAAAACAGCATTCTTAACTTATAATTAATTATGTTTATCTGTTATATTTGGTCTAAATATGCAAAAAAAACCATTTACTTCTGGAGAAGCAATTTGCGTTTTCAATTTTACTTTCAAGTGAAATTGAAGTCTGTGACATGCCTGATAAATATTAAATTATTTTAAAATAATTCTATAATATCACAAGAAAACCGAAAAATAACCGAAACCGCGGTTTTTATAATTTTGAAAAACCGAAACCGCGGTTTTCAAATTTTTCGGTTTTTAGCAAACTCTACACACCGCAGACCTTTCTGGTAAATTTAGCATTTTAATTTAAGCCTGAATTATAAACAGTTGTGGACACGAATTTAAGTCAATTCAAGTTTTTTTCTAATTTTATTGTTGTTACCTTTATTTTTAAAGATCAAAATAGTGGCTAAATTCGCCACGAAAGGCCAGGAGATGGTTCAGAAAATTGTACAGAATTTTAACGTAATGTTTCTTTTTCATTTTGTCACTTGTTTTAAATGGGCGTGGCTTTTAACGAAAAATTAGCGATATCAACCTTTTATCAAATTACATAGTAAAATTTAGGCAGTACTGATCGGTTCTGTACAAACTGTATATTTTTGAAAATCCTATAAAATTTCCTTAAGTCTTGCATTATTTTTATCTACAAATAGTCGCCAGACTTAAAAGTGCAGCACTTTAAACATGACCAAATTTTTCTTTGTTTTTAGCGATTTTTAATAAAGTTAACAGCACTGTCGAAATTATACCATTTTATTAAAACCTAAGTAAGTTGGAAGCTTTTTCGTAACCTACAAAAGTTGAAATAACAAAAATATGTTTTTAGACACTTAAAAAAAAGAAATTTTTTTTTTATAGTTAAATTAACAAATTTGTTCTTTTCTTTATTTTTTCTTATACAAAATTTAGAGAACAATAAAAAAAATTAATTTTAATATCAATTAACATAATCTTTTTAAAATTCCATTAAACTTTTGATATTTCTAGGCTCGCAACAAAAAAATTTTAAAAATTCAAAGCTTAATTTGATATGTTAGTTACAGATTTTTTTACAATTTTATTATCTTATTAAAAAAAAAATTTAAAGATATCTTTAAAATTGAATTTTTACCAATTTTTTTTTAAATCAAAAAAATTAATTTATTTTGTTACATTCTATGCTGTAGACTAGGGTGACCGGATCTCATAGAGAGGGAAAAAAATGTCGCAATCTTGTTCGTCTGGATCCCACAAAACGATTCCCCTTTCCAGATATTGAGATAGCCGAAATTTGAGCTCGATTGGAGTATGTTAACCCGTGGCGCTGAGGGCTAAAAGTTTGAAATACGATTTACAAGGTGAAAAAATCACTTTTTTCGCTTTTTCTGAAAATGCAGGCTCTTAAATAACTGTGTTTTTGGAAAATGTAAATAGAATCATAATCTAAACTGAATTCCCTTTCTCGTAAAGTATAAAAATCCAAAATCGGTTGAAAAATATTTCGGTAATTGCAATTTCCTCAGACCATTGTAGGGTTAAAATGAGATAAATTATGAAAATCGATAAAAATAAAATATTTCTTTAAAAAATTTACAAGGTTATACCCTAGTTTCATTTTTAAGATCCACAAATATTCAGATAACATTTTTTGTCTCTCTTGGGTTATGATAACCTAGTCCCAGGTATGGCCAAAGATGGGATTTGTTTTTTTATAAATTTGCAAAGTCTATTTTTGAGTTTTTTAAAATTTTGTTCAACAAAATATAAAAAAAAGTGGTCAACGCATAGGGGTTTATTAAATACACTTTAGAGAATAATTCTGCTGAAAATTACACAAATCCCTCTTTCAACTTAACTGTGACAGAGTTTTAAATTTGAAAATTTTAGAGAAAAGTGTGATTTTGGCCAATAATTAAGATGATAGTATTAATTTTTGTGTTTCTAGCTAGCTGGAACAAAATCACTTCCGATTTCATTTAACTCTGGTACGGGAGGTTGTTTTCCGAACATTTTGTAAAACTCCGACAACGTTAACCCTATCTTTACCAAGGTCAAAGGTGAAATTTTTAAAATTTTTCCTGGTGAAAGTTGTCCAAATAACTCCGTTAACACCAAATTTTATACATAGTAATAAAAAATTAGAAATTAATCCTTATAGGCACATGGGGTCAAAATTACCCAAAATTTTTAAAATGCAAAAAAGTGCCATTTGGGATGAAAATCGAAAAACCTTTAAGCATTTTCTAGAAAAATTACCGACATCGATTTTTTGCGGTCACCCTATTGTAGTCAGAATGAGTTATACCAGAAAGATAATATTTACAAGATTAGGTAATTTTAGTATATATACAAGAAAAAAAAAATATTTTCGTCGAAATCGGAGACACAATTTTTTTTTTGATTTTTGTCTATGAGACAAAGCATTGTGAGCCGGTCCCTTTGTCTAATGATGTTATTATTTTGGGAATGGGAAAGCACTTTTTGCCAGTACTTGTACCACTGGTTAAAGTGCTTTGCCACCGCTTTCCCCTTTGCATTTTTCTGACTGGATATTTACCATTACCAAGTATGTAGTTACATAACCACATATCTGGTAATAATTTTCGGCTAAACTGCAATTTATGGGGTTTGGTCAAAAAAATATGAACCCCTCTAGAATAAAAAAAGAAAAAACCGAAATTAATTTGGGAGGGGTTCGGCCCTGGCAGGCCCGTGGGGGCAAAAAACGGGGGGACATAGTAACATGTAAGTGTGGGTACTCAAATTAAGGGAAATTGTCTCACGATTTCAAAAATGTTATTTTTTTTAATCCATTAAACGTAGCCCTAACTAGAGCCATTTTAGTGCCTTGTTTGGTAAAATGATACTCAAATGATAGAAAATGTCCCCCAAAAACTTTAATTTTTATATCATCCAATTCAACTAAATCAGTTTTGAAATTGTATTTCTCATCAATAAAAAGTTGACTCATTTTGTCATTTCCACTTCCAACTGCCTTTTGTGTTCCAAATTTTCAAAATAAACAACAAGAAATGGACAATTACAGGGTTTTATCAAAACTAAAGTATGTAATGTTATTTTAGACTTTTTTAATTTTTCGAAGGTCTAAAATTTATCAAAATGCCTCTAATTCGATTCACGTCCAACGGATTAGTAAAAAACCTCATTTTTTAAATCGTGAGGAAATTTCCTTTCATTTGAGTACCATTTTCGTTCATATTAATATTTTACCTTTTTCGACCCCCCCCTATTTGGTCGAAAAATGGCTCTAGTTAGGGCTACGTTTTATGGATATAAAAAATAACATTTTTGGAATCGTGAGACAATTTCCTTTAATTTGAGTACCCACACTTACATGTTACTATGTCCCCCCGTTTTTTGCCCCGCACGGGCCTCCCGGGGCCCAGCCCCTCCTAAAATTAATTTCGGTTTTTATCTTTTTTAATTCCAGAGTGGGTCATATTTTTTTTTTGCCGAAACCCCATAAACTGCAGTTTTGCCTAATTTTCTACACTGGGGGCTAGTATTAGACTCCACGCACTGCAAACGGACTTTGAGGTAGGATGGCATTAGACTTAGTGATGTTGTAGAAAAATTCATCATTTTGCATAGTTTCTGTTTTATAATAATATGATATTTTTGGTGCACTGTGAGCAAACGCGGCACGCATTTCGAAAACAACTTTCTCATGGACAAATGCTCATGCAAAATAAACCCGACACGTTCCTTCTATATCTTTAAGCTATCATCTATCTCCTGCAACTTCACTTTACGGACTGCTAAAACAATTTTGTGAACTTTTTTGATGTTTTCCGGTATCACCACCTCTTTTGGGCGACCAGAGCGTTTGGCGTCATCGGTCTTTGTACGACCACGTTTAAAGTCAGCAAACCACTTTTCTACCATTTGTCTCGAGGAGTATAGTCCGAATAACACTAAGGCAAGATTTGGCTTGAACGGTGTTTTTTCCCATTAAAAAGCAATGATAAATCAACACACGAAATTTCTTTGAATCCATTGTTTTCAAAAAAGAAAAGTAGCGTTACTAAAACAACTGTAACTTTTTACTAATGAACGAATTGTCATTGAATTTGGACAGGTATCATCTGAAGGTTGGTAGTTCCAAAAAATCATATGAATTTTTCATTAGTGGCGCCACCTATGTGTCATCTAGGGACTTTTCAGCCGATGTGTTATGAAGTACTTAAACTAATTCGAAAGTTATCCTTGAATCCTTTATTACAAAAAATTTTATATGGGGAATAGAGGAAGTAATTGGAAAAGTTTTCACTGTTGCTTCATAGTGTATAATAACGAAATATCTAAAAGAAAAAATACATTTATTTCTTTTCAGATGGGTTCAAACTGGATCATTTACTAGTCATTCTCATGTTATAACATTGTCATGGAATTTAGAAGGTACACGTTTATTAACTGGAGGATCTACAGTTCAGTTGTGGAAAGAAAAGGCTAATGAATTTGCAGATGATGAACCAAGTGGTAAGTTCAGTTAATCTCACTAACATAAGCGATTTGCCAAAATCATTACCATTACATTTTTATTTTCATTACCATTACTCGTTATTTAATGGTAATGACAGTTATATATCCATTACCATTAATCTATATTACACAACTTTCAAGCCATAGTTCGAGGTGTGATCGCAATTTTTTCTGTGTTTTTCGAATATTGATTTTTTTTTCTTCGTTGTATGTGCTGCTCCCCGTGGCATATTTTGTGAGTTTACTGGATAAACTAAACCAGAAAAAAATTTCGGTTCAATCGAAGGATTTTTGAGCTATCCCTGGCCCTTCAAAGTTATGAAATACGTTTTACAAGATGAAAAATTACTTTTTAGTTTTTTTTTGAAAATACTGGCTGCAATTCGCCTATACCATTGTGGCGTTAAAATGGGATAACTTATGAAAATGTGAAAAAATTAAATAGTTTTTTTAAGAACTTGCGATGTTATACTCACTCTTGTTTCATTTCTAAGATCTATAAATATTCCGATCAGGGATGGAAAATGAGTTTTTAGATTTTGTCGACTTTTTTCAAGAAAGAGTCAAAGGTCATTTCTTGGGGTCTTGAGTTCAAATTCCCATTGTTCGAAATGCGCATTTTTTAAAATTCTTAAAAAAAATATGTGATTATTGTTAAACTCTCTTATACATTTGTGTGAAAAATTTAAGGTGGTATCTCGATTCGTCTCTGAGTTGTAGTCAAAACCGTGTGCCTAGGTATCATTTGTTGCCCTAGTGTATGTATATTAGGGTGGACCTTATTTTTCAACTTGCGATTTAAGGCCGGGAAAGAAAACTAGCCAGACTTTATGAAAATGCAGGTCTGTATAAGTCTACGAAATGTAATCTCTAGGCCATTGACAATTGCTGTCATGCAGAATTTCTTTAATTACTAACAATTTTTAAGATGTCTTCCCAAGTAAAAAAATTAATATGGGGCAATATCAAATTGTATTAAATTCTATATAAATTAGATATACGACGAGATGCAATTTGATCCGAAAAATGAGAACATATAATTGTATCAAGAGTACATCAAATTGTATCGAATTCGATACAAGTGTATCGAACTAAATCTAATTCGATGCGATTGGATACAATGTTGTAAAATTTGATGTACAGTAGACCGTACCTCAAAAAAAAGTTCGCCGTACACCCTTCAATATGATGTATTTTTGGAAGGCGATTTCAAAAAAAAAATTATTTTTTTTGCCGACCGTAGAGGTCGCCTTTTTCAATTTTTCGTTATAGCTTCGGCATTTAAAATCGGATTTTAAAGTATTTTTTAGCATTAATATTACACTAGTATTTTGTGCTGTATCCATTATTATCAATAACGGCTTCGCATCTTCTTTGCATACTCTCAACTAATCTCTGGCATCTTTCTTTTGTTATAGAATACCAGGCTTCTTGAATACCAGCCCAAAGTTCGGTGGAATTTTTGTAATTGTTTTGCGAAACTTTTGTTTTAACATCATTCCATAGATTTTCTATTGGATTAAGGTCCGGACTTTGGGCTGGCCAGTCCAAAACCTTAATTTGTTCTTGTAAAAACCAATCCTTCACTATGTTCGACGAATGCTTCGGATCATTGTCTTGCATAAATGTCGACTTAACTGGCATATTTTCATAGGCAAATGGCTCCTAAACATTCTTAGGAATGCTCAAATTTTGAAACCTGTCCATTTTGTCCTCTACTTTTACGATAGGCCCAACACCACGCCAGGAAAAAGTCCCCCATACCATAATATTACCCCCACCGTGTTTCAAGGTCTACTGAGTGTACTTAATATTTAAAGCCTGGTTTTTTGGGCGGTGTACAAATGTTCTAGCATCTAGTCCGACACGATTTACCTTCGTTTTATCGCTCCAAAGCACATTTTTCCAAAAGGACATCTCATTTCCTTTGTGGGTTTTGGCAAAATCAATACGTTTCTTAATATTTTTTCTTGAAAGAAGAGGCGTTTTTCTACTTATTCGTCCAAATAAGTTTGCTTCATTCAGTCTTCTTCTTACTAACCTGTCTGACACTTGAACGTTGAATTTTTCCCTGATTTCATTATTTATTTGACGGGAGGACATAAAAGGGTTGAGTTTGCTTTTGCATACTATAGTCCTGTCCATATAAGTTGTAGTTTTACGACGGATTGGCTTACGTTCTTTATTTTGCGTATGATATTTCTTGTCGGCAACACATAGACGAAGAGCATTGTATACCATATTTCTCGAACACTAGTATTTTCTTGCAAATGTTGTTAAAAATATAATTCTGTATAAAAATTTTACTTTTTAATTTATTTTTATCCTAAAACTTGTGCACTACGCATAAAAATTCAAAAAGTAAGATTTTTGCTAAAACTTTTCTTTTTACGAAAGGTACAAAATTTACGAATTCGAAAATTTTTTTCGAATCGATTAACGCGGTAACCCCCCTGTATAATTTTGAACCACTCGTTTGGAGCTTACATATTATTGTAGTATGTTTGACTGCTCTGTATTGCATACCATAAGCATGCAATACGATACTCTTTTATTTGTCCATACTGCACTAAACTTATAGTAAGCATATTCCACTATTGTACATTTGATAATATTAAGTTGCTTTAAGTATTTTAATAAATAAATAAAACAGTTTAATGATAACCACAAAACACTTCGGCCGTTTTAATAATTTAATATTATATGGCGATCCTGCCAGTGTCTATCCCACAACCAGGGATAAAATGTTTAGATTTAGCCTCAAAGCTCCTTCCGGACTTTGATGGCAGGGCAGAAAACCTACAGAGTTTTCTAGATGCCCTTGATCTTGTTGACTCTATTAAGGAATCACACGAGACCCTGGCAGTGAAGTTTGCGAAAACCAAATTAAAAGGTTTCCTAAGAAACTTAATCTTCGGAAACAACTCTCCGAGATATTGCTTTGAAATTAAAATATACCGTGAAATAAGAATCAGTCGAGCTTGCCTCGGCTAAACTTTTTAATATCCGTCAAGGCAGTAGCAGTGCAAATTCATATGCTACTAAAATTGAATCCTTGACAAAATCTTTGGAAAATGCCTATATTTCGGACGGAGTACCGTTGGAATTGGCGACTAAATACTCAACCCAAGCAGCGGTAGGGGCAATTGTCAAAAATGCTGCAAACGAAAGGGTGAAATTTGTAATAGAGGTAGGCAATTTTTCAAACTTGAATGAACTACTTACCAAGTTCATCAGTAGTTGTACCGAATCATACGGACAACCAGATATATTATTCAGTAATGCCAATAATATTGGTAATAGATGCGGAGGAAATCGTAAACGCAAACGTTACTGTATCGTCGGCAGGGAAAATTTTTACGATGACTACAATACCGGTCGAAGAGGTAGTATTAAACACCCCGACCGTGAGAATTTTGACATTGGTAAAAGAAACCATAGAATTTCATATGACAATATTTCATATGATAATAATCAAATCGTAACCGACAATGTTTCGGGAAACTGAGAAGCACCCCTAATATAAAGCAAACGGAAAATAAAATTTACAACTTCAATCTATTTCTTTATAGCTACCTCTCCATTAGGACTACATTAAACGGAGAGAGATCCACATTTTTAGTAGACACGGGAGCCGATATTTCTATAATTAAAATCGGTAAAGTTCTTAACGAACAAACTGATGCGAATATAACGACAACTATTAGTGGTGTAGGATAAAGTTTGATAACTACACTTGGAAAAGTTGAAACGGATTTGAAAGCTAAAGATCTCCTTATAGCATATGAATTTCATGTTGTTCAGGATGACTTCCCAATTCCATCTGACGGAATAATACACTCATACAAATAAGTCCGTAAAAATAGCAGAAAAAGTTACTAAAAATTAGTTAAAAATGATGTTGCAGAAAAAACTGCTAATATTAGCAGAATCAGTTTGCTAAATATTAATAAAATCAAAACAGCAAAAAAACTGTTAAATTTACAGAATATTAGTAATATTTGAGCTAAATTGTTGTTAATTTCAAATAACAATTTAACCTGCTAAAATTAGCAAAAAAAATTGCTGAATAGTAGTTTAATAAAAATAGCAAAAAAAACTGTTAAATTTACAGAATTTTAGTAATATTTGAGCTAAATTTTTGTTAATTGCAAATAACAATTTAACTTGCTGAAATCATCAAAAAAATTGCTAAATAATAGTAGAATGAAAATAGCAAAAAAAAAAAACTGTTAAATCTACAAAATTTTTGCTAAAATTTTCTGAAATCAACAAAACTTTTGCAGATTACTAGTGGACTGGAAAAAGGTAAAAAAGGAGCAAATGAAATGAAAATTAATAAATAAAAAATAAATGTGTATTTAAAAACATACTTGGGGCCAGTTTATTGAATGTGTCAATTAATTGAAATTTTTTCAATTGGCATTGTTCAATGCCTAAATGCCCATTTATAATTGATGAAAGAAGTATCTGTTTTAATGTTTTAATAAAAGAATAAATTAAGAAAAAAAAATAAAAATTCACGTATTTCTCATATTTTTTTTATATTACAATGCTTTTTCTTCAATTATGTGTACATTTCATTACCATTGTTTTCATCAATGCAAATTGAAAAAAATTTCATTGGCATTGAATGGTGATGAAATTTGGTGGCATTGACATTGAGAATAAAAATTTCCCAAGAATGTTTTTTTGTAAAAAAGGCAATATTTATAGACAATAATATCTTAACCATAACAAAATGTATTTCAGAGACCCTTCTTTTGATTTTCATTGTTTGCTGATCGGATATGTACTTCCGAATTTATTTGAGTTTCCATTTTCACCTCTAAAGCTCCACCCACAGGAAAGGTGTAGCCGATTAAAAATATCTTGTTCTTTAAATAAGCTTAAAAAGTACAATATTGGGAGGAAAAAATTAGGGTCATCCCCGTAAAATCCACTTGCTCCCCAGAGATACTTTTAATCACAATTTTCATATGAAAATGGTTCGTCCAAAATAAACCTTGATCTTTCAAAATTAATGTATTACGATAAATAGAAAATTTTCTCATAAATTTTAATAATTTTCAACCATTTCAATTTAGCTTTATTTAAAAACTTTTTGCATTATTTTTGACGAGTTAAAAATATGCAGTAATTTTTAGAGTCATTTAACATTCTGTTTAAAGGCGCTCCAAAATTGGTGGTTTAGTTTACAAAAAAATTTGTAAAATTAGCAAATCTTCTGTTAAAAATTGGTAACTAAAATTCAGCAAAATACTGTAAAGTTAGCAAATTTATTGTTAAAAATTAGAAACTAAATTCAGCAAAAAAAAAATAGCAAAAAAATTTGTAAGTTAGTAATGTGGAGGTAGCAAAAAAATTATCTAAAAATTAAATTTTAACTAAAAATTTTTTAAAAATTTGTTAAGTTAAGTTTCTACAAACTTTTTTCTATGAGTGTAGGTATGGATTTCATACGGAAATATAATTGTGTACTCGATTATCAGAGCGACAAGGACTTGATTATTTTAAGATCTGAAGAATGTTCATATGATATCGCTTTGGAGATGCGAAATGCACCGCAAATCAACTCCATATCTCTTCCTGCAAGATCTGAAGTGATAAGACTTATCAATATTCAGAGTAGTGAAGATGAAGTATTGATTCCACACCAAATGTTACAAAATGGTTTTTATATTGGGAGTACGATAACTTCGAGATCAATGCCACTCGTTAGAATTGTTAACACAACGAACGAGAATATTATTATTTCAAATCCTCAAATACAAACAGAAAGTCTAAACGACTACGACATTGTCCAACAGAGCCGAGATTATCAGAAAGATCGAGAAAAACTGGAAAGATTGTCCAGAAATTTTCCAAAATTTGTCGAGGACAGATTAAGGAATATATGCTCTGAATTCGTTGACATATTTGCATTAGAATCTGAGAAGATAACTGTTAATAATTTTTATAAACAAAAACTCAGATTGAAAGATAATGAGCCCGTATATATGGGAAACTATCGCATACCACACTCCCATAAAGAGGAGGTTAATAAACAAATGGATAAATTAATTAATGATGACATAGTCAAACCATCAGTTTCCGAATATAGCAGTCCAATTTTATTAGTACCGAAAAAATCGTTACCAGGGACTGATCTTAAAAGATGGAGACTTGTCGTTGCTTACCGAGGAATGAATAAGAAGCTTATAGCTGATAAATTCCCTCTTCCTCGCATAGAAGATATTTTATATCAATTAGGTAGAGCTAAATTTTTCTCTTGTTTATATTTAGTATCTGGTTCTCATCAGATAGAACTGGAAGAAGATTCCAGAGATATTACATCTTTTTTAACGGAAAAAGGTTCCTTTAGATTTAAAAGACTTCCATATGGTATAAAAATTGCACCGAATTCATTCCAAAGAATGATGTCTTTGGCTTTTTCCGGGCTGTCGCCAGCCCAAGCATTTTTGTATATGGATGATCTGGTAGTAATCGGTTGCTCAGAGGAGCATATGTTGCAGAACTTAAGAGATGTATTTGGCATGTGTCGAAAATATAATCTCAAATTGCATCCAGATAAGTGTTAATTTTTCTGTCGTGAAGTGACATTCTTAGGACACAAATGCACGGACAAAGGCATTCTGCCTGATGACAGCAAATTTTCGATAATTGAAAATTATCCGACACCTAAAAATGGTGCTGAAGCTAAACGCTTTGTTGCATTTTGCAATTATTATAGAAGGTTTATACCTAATTTTGCCGAGTTATCGAGACATTTGACTAGATTATCTAGGAAAAATGTTTCTTTTGATTGGACTGAGGAATGTGAAAACTCTTTCAAATACCTCAAGAGTCAATTATTAAGTCCGAAAATACTGCAATATCCTGATTTTACAAAGGAATTTTGTATGGCAACAGATGCAAGTAAACATGCTTGCGGCGCTGTTTTAAGCCAGGAATATCAAGGTATTCAACTACCTGTGGCTTATGCATCAAGAACATTCACAAAAGGTGAAAGTAATAAATCTACGATTGAACAGGAGCTAGCTGCCATTTATTGGGCAATTAAATATTTCAGACCATATATTTATGGTAGAAAATTTTTGGTCCGAAGTGATCATGGACCTCTAACCTATTTATTTTCTATGAAAAATCCGTCATCAAAACTGACGAGAATGAGATTAGATCTTGAGGAATACGTCTTTACAGTCGAGTATATTAGGGGCGGAAGCAATTATGCAGCTGATGCGCTGTCTCGCATAGAATTCTCAGATATAATGAATACTGAGACTAATAAAATATTGAAGGTTACCAGGAGACTTCAATCAAAAAGGGAGAAAATTACCCCTAAAACTACAAAAGATAAAATTTTAGTTCAACCAAACGTCTATGAGGTGCTCAATAATAGCGAATTAAAGAAAAGTGTAAGATTATACACTAAAGATACCGCAATAAATATTAAGAAAGGGAAAAAGATAATTCTCAAAATGAATATACCTAACCTTGTTGCTAATGAGAAAATCGATTTAGATCAATTCTTCTCACAGCTTGAAAAGATAGCTGGTAATAACGGGATAAAGTTATTCCAAATGTCACTAGATGACAAATTATTTAAATATATACGGATCGCAGAATTTAAAGAGAGAGGAAACGCTTCCCTCAATAATGTAAAAATAGCCCTCACACCTAAATTAAGGAAAATAACAGCCGAAATAGAAAAGCGCAATATAGGGTAGAGGGGGTATTCTTCGTCAGTGGGGCACATACACTAATCCCATTTTTCTCCGATGTTAAGGGCGATAAAAAATTGGAAAAAATATATTTTGTGCATTTTTCAATTGCCTTTCCATGACATCCACTTTGACGAATTTATATCACATCTGGTCGCAGATAGACGTGTTTTTGTGTTTTTTGGGGTGCCAAAAAAATAATTGAAAGCAACTACATTTTGCAATAACTTCTTTAAATCGTGTGATAAGAAAATAATTTTTCATTATGTTAGAACTATGATCCTAAGCTTTCAGAAAATAATAATTTGATTTTAAGAAATGCTTAAAACGTGTAAAAAAAAATTAATTTTATGTTAGTGCCTGCCTCTGGGCACAATCACCAGTACAATCGTGTTCATACTTAAATTTATATTAATTATTCAGTTTTTTGTAATTTTGAAGAATCATTATATTATATTTTTAAATTATTTTTTTATTAATGTAGTGGAGATTTATTGATTAAAAAGAATCATATACCTTAAAGAACTTATTCTAAATTATTTATTTCAGTCATTAAAACTTTGACTTTGCCGTATTAACAATATTTTTTAGTTGAAATTGTATCTAGCACTTTTGGCGAATATCCCCCAGGTTTGGGGTAGTTACGCCGATTTGGGTTACTTTGGAAATCATAAAAAAAGTAATAGAAAATATGCAAGTAATTTGAATAAAAATCATAGAAATTAAAGCCAAGATATGTAGATCTTCAATTTGATAGTAATTTTTGAAAAATAATTAGATACAATTAGTCCATTACCGAGATCTAATAATGGAAACGAATACGCTGTAACTATGATTTGTGACCTTACAAAGTATCTTGTAATGGTGCCAATACCCAATAAAAGTGCGAAAAGTGTAGTCAAAGCTATTATGGAACACTTTGTACTATTATATGGTCCAATGGGAAAAATTCTAACGGACATGGGTACTGAATATGTAAATCAAGTTCTTCACGAACTTTGCGATCTCTTAAATATAGAGAAGTCAACATCTACAGCATATCACCATGAACCCATGGGTACAATTGAAAGATCTCAAGAACACTTAACGAGTATCTCAGGTCATATTTGTCCTCTGACAAATCCGACTGGGACGAATGGTTAAAGTCCTTTACATATTGCTATAACACTTCGCCATCAACAGTTCATGGTTATTGCCCATTTGAACTAGTATTTGGAAAAATACCTACTGACTTTGGCGTCATGAACCAAGGCCAGGTGGATCCCATATATAATGTGGATTCCTATAACCTAGAAGTAAATTATAGGTTACAAGTTTCGAATCAGAGAGCTCAGAAATTGCTTGATAAAGCTAAGAGAGCACAAAAGATCCTCTACGATTAGGGTAACCATTTTCTTCTGACTTCAAATCAGTACAAATTTTAAAAAATATTGTCATCCAAAAGAGAATGCTTATGCGGCCAACCTTATTTTTTTGTGAACCGAATGGTTTGGTTGAGGCAACAAAATTTTTCGGTTAACCATCATACCATCCTAAAAAACCTTACACATTTCTCACTATTCATGAAAAATCCAATTCTTTAAATACAGGAAACGGAGCCATTATTTATGTTCTATTACCATTCCTTTCTAATTTTTTTTGTAACAGATTCATGAAATATAGCCATGCTGTGAATGGAGCCAAATATGACCCCAAGATAGTATGAACGTTAATTCTGAATTTCTGTTGTCATGAGCAAATTGCATTGTCTAAACTAATTTTCTGTAGATACAAACTAACCAATCGATGGGCTAAAACTTTAGCTGTCAGAACAAATCTTTTTTTCTTTCTGCTAATTTCTGCATGATTTCTGAAATAGAAAAACTTCACATTTTGGCTACGTTTTTCTAAAAACAATACGTAACGTTTTTAAAAATGAAAATCATAAGGTTTTATGTACTTTTTTCTATTGAAAATCCCACAGATCCGAAAATTTTTCGATGGAAATACCCACATATATTTCTTCAGATTTTAAGGATTTTTGTACGGAAAAATCTTTAGCTTTTGATGACTTTTCCTACACTCAGAAAACAGAATCGTTCTGAAAACCGGATAATTAAATTTTTTTTTTATCACAGTCAAAAAAAAAAAAAAATAACTGTTGTATCAACTGGAAACCGGATAATTAAATTTTTTTTTTTATCACAGTCAAAAAAAAAAAAATAACTGTTGTATCAACTGATTTTCTATTATCGCAATGGAACCATTTGATAATGTTGTCATCACGAATCTTCTCTGTGTATGAAGCTACATATTAGATGGAGAAATTTACATGTAGAAAAATCATTTTGAATGCTTTCTGGTAGAGAAAACCTCTCACATTCACAAAAATTTATTCTATAAAAAAAACTAAGTACATTGTACTTGCATTTTGGCTTTTTTTTACTAAAAAAAATGTAATATTCTTTTAAATGCCAAAAATCAGTACAATCAGTACAAATTTTAAAAAATCAGTACACGACTTATTCATCAGTACACGTGGCCAAAAATCAGTACATGTACTGATCAAATCAGTACGAATGGTCACCCTATCTATGATAGAAACTTGAATAAAATAGGTATTGAAATAGGCGATTTAGTTTTGGTTCGGAACGAATCCGGCCACAAATTGGACGTACAATTTAAAGGACCTTTCGAGGTCATAGATATAGATAATAGAAATAATGTACTTTTAAGTGATGGCAATAAGTCCACATTAGTACATAGGAACAGAATTAAGCTGTATTATAGGAAGGTTAATATTTAAATTTATTATGGGATGGCCACCCATTATACTAAGTAGGGAAAAAGGAGAATGAAAATAAATAATTTTTTTTTCCACCCATTATGATAAATAGAATAAATCATTTTTTTTTTCTTCACACATTATATTAAGTGAAAAAAAATAAGAATAAAAATAAATAAATTTCTTTTAATTTAGAAAAAAAGGGGGGGCAAAGGTACGCCCTAACTCCCATGTAAAATTAAATTTTTATAAAAAAAAATATTTATAATATTAAAATAAATTTTAAATTTAATATACAAAGGAATGATCAATGAATATTGATCATACCCAATTGATCATTCTTTTTCTGTAAAAGGGAGGTGTAGCATGTTTGACTGCTCTGTATTGCATACCATAAGCATGCAATACGATACTCTTTTATTTGTCCATACTGCACTAAACTTATAGCGAGGGATATGCATAGTAAGCATATTCCACTATTGTACATTTGATAATATTAAGTTGCTTTAAGTATTTTAATAAATAAATAAAACAGTTTAATGATAACCACAAAACAATAAAGACCTTTTATTAATTATATTACATTATTAATTTTTTTATTTTAATTTGTTCTATACATTTATTTAAATTAGCCTTCTTGCCCAAAATCCTCTGTAAATTTACGCAGTTTAATTAAATCATCATCGTTAACTGTAGGCTTTGTACGCAACAATAACACTATGCGACAGTCAAAATCGGGATAAAATGAAACCAACGGGAAATGTTATATCGGTCAAAAACAAGTTATACGTGTCCCGGCGTTTCGCTGGGTCACCCCTAGGAATCGAGATATATCTTTTTTTTTGACATAATTTGAGAACCACTAGTCCGATTTTGCTCAAACAATTTTAAAAAAATTAAAAATTACAATTCCTTTAATCTGTTCATATAACGTATTTCTATATACTCAACAGTTTTGCCGGTAAAAATAAATGTTTGTTACCGCTACCATAAAAATCAATAACCTTTTGTTTATTACTTTTTTTTAATATTTTAGGCAAAAAATATTTTTATCTTCATACATTTATTTTTACCGGCAAAATTGTTGAGTATATAGAAAAACGTTATATGAACAGATTAAAGGAATTGTAATTTTTAATTTTTTTAAAATTGTTTGAGCAAAATCGGACTAGTGGTTCTCGAGTTATGTAAAAAAAAAGACCACCAAAGGTCAAATCGATATATCTCGATTCCTAGGGGTGACCCAGCGAAACGCCGGGACACGTATAACTTCTTTTTTACCGATATAACTTTCCCCGGTAGTTTGAACCCTTCCCGACCATTTGTCTCACAGTGTAATTTTAACATATCACGTATTTTCGAATAGTTTGTCACCATCCAGTTCATTTCTGTAGTTCCATCATCACCAGGAGAACATGGTACTAATAAATCATCGCA
Organism: Leucophora obtusa; assembly: GCA_949987735.1. Classification (NCBI taxonomy): domain Eukaryota; kingdom Metazoa; phylum Arthropoda; class Insecta; order Diptera; family Anthomyiidae; genus Leucophora; species Leucophora obtusa. Next base: position 54,587,267 of record OX465297.1, on the reverse strand, counting down.
TATCAAATCTTTATAAATTGGCGATGGATCTGTCACTTTTATGTTGGCGACCCAGTTCAAAAAGATTCTGTACTAATTTCTCAGATTCGCCCAACCATTTAGACATGAGAACTGAATTGAAAACTGAGTAGAAAGTGGAATTGTTGGCTTCGGTGGCCACAGCTTTGGCCAAATACGATTTACCGGTACCAGGAGGACCGAAAAGTAAAATTCCCTTCCTTGGCAGCATCTAAACCAGCAACATGTGACCTTTTTACTTTTGGTTTTTCAATAACAATGGCCCCCTCAAGTTTACCTCGTAATTTTTTCTTTTGAGGATCTTCACCATCTGAGTCACTATCACTTTTTTATCTTTGTGGTCTTTGGAACTACCCTACGGGAAATTTTAACAAACTTACTGAACTCTCAATTTCAGGGACCTGTCCTGGGATTTGTCTTGTGACATGTCACAAGGGGTCAATTTCCCCCTCCTATGACATCGCCATGTAAAAGTGACCAGTCTATTACATATAAAGGGGCCAGTTCGGTGACAGTTTGTTAAAATTTCCCGTAGGGTAGATTCACCTTCCTTGACTGGCTTCTTACCCTTTTTCAAATATTCCTTAAGTTTTTCGGCACGATCTAAATCAGTGGTGTTCAAAAGTAAAAATGTAGTTGTTGGTGAGAAAATGAGAATTGCACTGTAAGAAATGTTGAATGGGTTAATAGAATCTGTATGAATTTATTTTTTGTTAAAAATATGGAAATGTTTTGTGTAAAAAGTGAAGTACTATCGGAAAATATAAATAAATACTACACTCTTTTAAAAAAACAAAAAAACAATTTTTGAAAGAAAAAAAAAAACAAATAATTCATACATACATAAGGGTGACTTTTTTCATTCTATGTAAAACAAAAGGTTTTAGATTTTTTTAAATCAATATCAATGATTTCAATGTATTTACATATTTATACAATATCTTTAATCTGCATTTATAATCATAAAATATTTGTCGTACATTGTTATTAATATTTTTTTCAGTACATTAAAAAAAATCAGCAAATACCCGTACTCATGTTCATTCGTCGCTGTTTCAATGACGACTAAAAGCAAGAGCGTAAGAATACGTGTGAATTGAGCAGGGACAATTGTCCTATGGAATGAACACCACTGATCTAAATACTGCAAGCACTTGCTCTTATTGAATCTTTAGCTTTTTCTCCTTGAGCCTCATATTTAATGGCATGTAAAAAATACCCACCACCATATTCTTGCAAACGTAAAGCCTCAGCATCATTTTTATTGCGATCCTCTTCTGTGGCTTTGGTTACTAAATCAATAGCCCTATTCACAATCTTGTGCAAATGGTCTTGCATCATTGCACTTTACACTAACAAAATATACAGATTTGAATTTGCTACACCTTTGCAAATATACAACACCAAAAACCAATTGTTTATATTTACTATGCATATGCAACACTTAATTGCTAACTGCTGATAGCTGTCAACTGAGTTGAAATAAAAAAATAAACTACTAAACTAAACTAATAAATTTAAATTAATAAATTTCTAATTAAAAAAATAAACTCTAAATTCTAGATAAAAATTTGACGCTTTTTTCGACATAAAATTTAATGTAGCGAAAATGTCAGTATAAATTAATTTTGTTTTTTTACTAATCAGCTGTGAATTTCGTGCTTTGCAAACATTTCGTGCTTTGCCATTACGCCAACGCGCTAACCATTACGCCACAGCTAACCATTACGCCACAGCTAACCATTACGACTGTTACACGTGAGGTTGCGGGTTCGAGCCCCAACCAGGGCAACATCAATTTATGGACAATAGTAATATGTATGAGTTTTTTCTATCCCTCATACATATCGCAGCGTCCTCCTTCGGTGTTCCCATAGCACTAAACCACGCCGAAGTAAAATAATATAATAGGGCTATGAACTAAAAAGCTTCAACAAAGTTCGCCAACTCACCATCAGATGCCGCGCAACAACTGTTCTAAAATTCAACATCTCGCGCAATTACAGTGTTGCCACATTTGAAGCCCTTCACCTTTCACCACCTATCACTTCTTCTCTATCCCCTTTCCATAGGAAGCAACACGTTAATTAATAGGAAGAATTTCTTGAGTGTTGCTTCTCTTTATAAAAAAAAAAATGTTGCAAACAAACGTAAAATGACCGTTCACAATTGATAGCAAATATTTGCAATTGCACCATTTTGCAATCTCAAATGCACAGGATTGTGAATAGGGCTAATAGATTTTTGAAGGGTAGTACCTGAAGCCATTGCAAATACAAACTTGCTACTTATTTGTTACTGCAAAATTATTAAGTTGCTTTTAGTTGCCACTAGAGTTGTAAAAGTATTGAGTATTCCGGTACTGAGTACTCAGTACTGACTATTTTTTTGAGTACTCAATACAAAAACGGTACTACTCAATGCTTTTAAAGATGCAATTTTCCATAGAAATGTGTATTTTTCGTATGAAAATACAACTTTAAAAATACAACTCTGCAAATACAACTCTATTTGTGAAGCAAAAAAACTTTTAATGGATTTTTGGGAAAAATTATTTACATATATTTAGTTAGAATATTCTTCCACCTCAAGTCCAAACTCTAATATGATATTGTCATATTAGATTTTTATTTGTTGTTTCAAAAAGGGTTGATCATTTTCATGATAGACAATACAATTGTTTCGTAGACATCACTCTACTCTTCAGTTGTCCGCTAAGAAAATGATAACTTTCCTACTCAAAACGAGACATTACATAAGGTACAAAAAACCAACGGGATGAGAATTTTGTACTTTCGTATATGAACTGTCTGATTTGGTAAAACCAGTTATAAATCAACTCCTTTTTGAAAGCAACAATTACATAAAAGTACCCTTTGGGTACTATTTATATGTATGTCTGTTGTCAATACATTTTGTAAAAACAACTAATTTTAAACTCAAAACAAAATAAATATTTGAATGAGATTTTAGCCGTGGTGTGCTTATTTTCAACAATTATTTTAATTTTTGCATTAAAAAATACAAAAATTGCTTTTTCGGACTTTCTATATTTTCATATATTTAGTTAGAATATTCTTCCACCTCAAGTCCAAACTCTAATATGATATTGTCATATTAGATTTTTATTTGTTGTTTCAAAAAGGGTTGATCATTTTCATGATAGACAATACAATTGTTTCGTAGACATCACTCTACTCTTCAGTTGTCCGCTAAGAAAATGATAACTTTCCTACTCAAAACGAGACATTACATAAGGCACAAAAAACCAACGGGATGAGAATTTTGTACTTTCGTATATGATCTGTCTGATTTGGTAAAACCAGTTATAAATCAACTCCTTTTTGAAAGCAACAATTACATAAAAGTACCCTTTGGGTACTATTTATATGTATGTCTGTTGTCAATACATTTTGTAAAAACAACTAATTTTAAACTCAAAACAAAATAAATATTTGAATGAGATTTTAGCCGTGGTGTGCTTATTTTCAACAATTATTTTAATTTTTGCATTAAAAAATACAAAAATTGTTTTTTTTTGGACTTTCTATATTTTCATATATTTAGTTAGAATATTCTTCCACCTCAAGTCCAAACTCTAATATGATATTATTGAAACAACAAATAAAAATCTAATATGACAATATCATATTAGAGTTTGGACTTGAGGTGGAAGAATATTCTAACTAAATATATGAAAATATAGAAAGTCCGAAAAAACAATTTTTGTATTTTTTAATGCAAAAATTAAAATAATTGTTGAAAAATTATTTATTTAAAATGTTTTCAATTAATTAAAATGTAAATAACAATAGTTATTTAACACGTGTATGTGAATTGTTATTATTTTTCGTAATAGTTACGAATTCACAGCATTTTTATTTTAGAATTTAAAAAACCGTTAAAAGTATTGAGTAGTATCGAGTACTCAATTGAAAAGTATTGTGTAGTATTGAGTATTGAAAAAGTATCGAAATTTCACAACTCTAGTTGCCACTAGACCAGTGATGTAAGCCATCCAATTTTCGACGGTCACTCGATCAGCCGCCGATCTCTTCCCTCAGCCGCGCCGCCTCCGGTCATTATCGGCTGCAAACGGCTAACCGGCTGAAGCTGGTGGGAATATGGGAAATTTTTTATGAGGTTAAAATTTGGCGTTTTGTGCACAGAAATACTTTAGTTTCATATTTCTTAAACACAAATAATGCATAGATAGATACTTATTTTTAATTGAGGTTTGGAAGTTAGTGAATTTCGAGTCACTGATTCTTAATACGGTTTCAAAATTATTCTACCATAATTTGAAGACTCTCACGATTTAAACCCATGTTAAGCATTTAATTCTGCAGTACTCACAGTATTTTTTTTTTTTTTTTTTGGAGTAGTGTTTTGTCCGTCGTGCTATCGATATTTTAATTTGTCGTCGCTTTGTTACACAGTTTTTTTGTCTTTTTAATTGTTTAATATTTAAAAATAATTATGTCGTCCGTTCTCAGTGTTAAAAAAAATATATATAAAATAGTGCAATAAATAAATACTTAGTGAAACAATTATTAAAATACATTAAAATAGACAAATATAAAAACCAAAAATACAACACAAATAATAATATACACAAACCACTGCAAAAAACTGACTTCAACTAATAATAAACAAACAAATAAGCACAAAACAAAATAGAAATATAACACTAACAACAAATACCCAAAAATAATATACATACACACATCCATGCAAAATCAACACACATTACAACAACCATTACTGAATGCAGTTTTTTTTTAAATACATTTTTTTTCTGGACAATGACCAAACAAAGGGCTTTTATGCTTGCCTTTGCTAGTGTCCTTATGGTTGTTTCCCTCTCCTTTTTTTAAAAACAATTTGTGTATAGTGCATGTAGCCTGGTGTTTTGTTTGTTGTTGGTTAGTTAGTGATGAAGGCATAACACTGGTCACTGATTAACCGAATCAGCAACAAACCGAATACCCGGCACTTGTACTTGCGCAAGGAAGATTTGATTTGTAATTTCAATTCATGGTAATGACAGGAAAATTCCGAATTGATTTCTGCAATATACGTGGACTTAGGGCGAATTTCTTCTCGGTATATGCCCACATTCGTTTTCATCGGCCGGATGTTTTCGCCTTATGTGAGACCCAGGTGTGTGGGGATTAGGGATGCCAAACGGGAAATCCCGAATCCCGAAGTCCCGGGATTTTCGGGATTGGCAAAATCCCGAATCCCGGGATTATTTCTCAAAAATCCCGGGATTTTCTTATTTTTTAATATTAATATAAACGCAAATAAACAAAGTGCGCAATTTTAGATTACCTACGTTTTTTCTTGAATTTTCTCATATTGATAAGAAATTGATGCCAAGATATTGGTAAAATTATAAATTAAGTAGATTATTCGAGTAAACTATGCAAAGACTTTGAAGAAAAATTTGAAATTTTGGTAAACAATATTAAGTTTTTGAGTACTACATGCGAAAAATCAAGTTTGTTTGTTATTTTACCGATTTATTCTTCCAAGCGAAATTCGATTTCTGAAACTGGGACTGTAAGTTTTGGCTGGGAATGTAAGTTTGATTTCTTCCATGAAAACATATGATAACGATAACCAAATAACTTTGTTGCTGTAATTACACGATTTAGTGGGCAAGGTTATCGCAACGAATCTGTTTTAAAATCTGTTTAAAAAATTTTGAGTGTACTTAATGACAGTCCTTCATATATTATCCCAGCCAGAAAAATATAACCGGGAAAGCGATGGCAAGGTATTTTAACAGGTGGTACAAGTACTGACAAAAATTGCTTTCCCATTTCGAATATGATAACGCCAATAGACAAAAGGACCGGCAGTTCAAAAAGCGCCGGAAAAGTACTGGAGAAACTAAATATTTAACTTTGGCAAAACGCTGCCAAAACCAATAAATAGGTGGTTTGGAATTATATTTACCAAAATAAAATTTAAAAAAAGTTCATATGTATCTTTGCTGCCGTGATGTTTTGTAAAGAAAATACTGGCAAAACGATTTTTGCAAACGCTGGCAAAGCGTCCCAAATGAGTGTTCTGCCAGTTATTTATTTTTAACATCGCGGTTACCCAGTGGTATGCAAGTACTTGATTTTTTGTACCACTGTCAATTTCTGACTGAGATGTTTCAATATTCATAAAATGTACCACATTATTAATTAACAACTATTAAATAATTATAAAACGCTTTATTCTATAAAAAAATTAGTTACATAACATAAAAATTTTTACAAATAAAGGAAAATTTAAGTCCCGAAATCCCGTAAAATCCCAGGATCCCGTAGTCCCGAAAATCCCGGGATCCCGAGATCGGGATCCCGGGATTTCATACAAAATCCCGAATCCCGGGATTTTCAAATATCAATCCCGATTGGCATCCCTAGTGGGGATGCTGATCCACAGGATTTATACATACCTGCACCCCGTTTTTGTATTTCTCGCATCGAAAAAGTTTTCGCAAAAAACATGTGAAATGCAACCCGGCTCTGCTTGATATAGTATGAGTCGCAAACAATAAAATATATATGAAACCAACTCAGCTAATAATGCGGTGCATGTAAGTTATTTCCAATTTAATTAGGTATTTTAAAAAATTACATGTGTACTCAGTTGTAAAAGTTACAATATCTGCAAAATTTACTACTAAAACTCCAGTCCATTTTATCATCGCTTAAATCACCCTGTTTAATGCAGGATGACCATGCATTTCTCGATGACAAAACTTCTCGCATTGGATACAGAAACGGGGTACTGGTTATCAACTCCTATCGCTTTTTGTTTTTCATCGGGGCCTTGCAATTTACATCCGCAACGATGTTGTGTACCAGTATCAGCAACATTTAAACTGTAATGATGCGGAATTTAACACACTTTGGGTTAAGTTCAAAATCAGGTCACACATCTTGCATTTCGGGCTTTTATACAGAAGCCCAAACATGGAGAGGACGAATACCCTTAATGGCTTCGACGTCCTTTCTGATTCCATTTCCAGAATTTTGGAGACTTGCCCGAATAGTGAAATCGTCGTTGCTGGCGATTTTAATATTCACAACTCTTCTTGGCTTCGCCATTCAAGCCATACAACTCCTGAGGGCCTTTATGTTGAGCTCTTTGCCGCGCACAACCACCTGGCGCAATTAGTGAATAAACCAACGCACATTCCGTGCATTGAAGGTGAACACCAGAATACTTTTGACCTTTTCCTTACTTCTCATCCTGACAAGTATGAAGTAAGAACACTTGCACGTCTCGGCAATTCGGATCATTGTACCATTTCCGCATCTTTTTCGTTCTCCGGACTTCGAAACGTATTGGCAACAGCTGCGAAGCGCTCAATTTTTATTTACGAAAAAGCACGTTGGGCTGAGCTCAACGATTTTTTCCGGCATTTTAATTGGAAACTCTGTTTCCTCGACGACAACGTCGATGCCGCGGCGAAAATGGTTGAACAAGTTATATTGCTTGGAATGAAAAATTTCATTCCTTCGAAGCAAATTTCGGCTAAACCAAAAGATAAATGTTGATTTAACCTGACTTGCAGAAATGCAGTCAGATCAAGAGAGTTAGCGTTCAATAATTGGCGGGATAATAAAAACGCCAATACTGATATGCTTTGCAAACGGGCGAGATGCGAGTGTTCCAAAGTACTTAGACGTGAAACGAACGACGTCTTCGTACTAAAGTTCTTTCTGCTCCTAGGGGTAGTAAGAGCTTTTGGTCATTCGTTAAAAGGATAATGCTAGTTCAGCTATCCCAACTCTTATAAAGGAGGACCAAATATTTACTGAACCGGTTGATAAAGCTAACCTTTAAGCTGAGATGTTTGCAAGAAATTCATTCCTGCCGGAAAGCGATCAACCACTGCCCGAGCTTGAAGGAGTATCGTGTACTATGCCTAAGATATTCTTTCGAGCTCGAGCAGTTAAAAGGGTTCTTGCTGACCTCAACGTAAATAAATCAACGGGGGCAGATGGTATACCAGCACTGGTGCTGAAACAGTACTCTTCGACGCTAGCTCGTCTATTGGCCAACATTTTTTGCGCTTCTTACCATGCGGGAGTTTTCCCCTCGTGCTGGAAGGTTGCCAATGTCCAGCCAATCCCTAAAAAGGGTGCAGCTAACAACTTGAAAATTACCGCCCGATCGCAATATGCTCTGCGCCCTCTAAGGCGATGGAGAGTATGGTTAATTACCATCTTGTGAATTATCTAGAGTCTAACTCACTTCTTAATGACCGAAAGTATGTCTTCCGTAGAAATCGTTCTACGGGAGATCTGTTAGCGTTCCTCTCGGAGCGTTGGAGTCGGTCCATCCACCGTTTTGGTGAGATTAAAGTGGTTGCTCTGTATATTTCAAAGGCCTTTGATCGTGTATGGCACGGGGCGCTTATTTCGAAGCTTATTGCTTTTGGTGTGGCTAATGATTTCGATCGTTTTATTTCGACCTTTCTCAGAGATCGCACTATTCGTGTTGTTATAGATGGGGTCTCATCCGACGAGTTTCAACTGAATTCAGGCGTACCGCAGGGTTCTGTTCTTTCTCCATCCCTATTTCTTATCTTTCTCAATGATCTTCTTGGTCAAACTTTCAACCCTATCTACTCTTTCGCAGATGACAGCAACATTTGTCATTCATTTCCCTTCGATGGTAGGCTAAGCCCTTAGGAGATTGGGGGCAAAAGGCAGATTAATTGCACGCAAGACCCAATGTTGTATGTTGACCCAAAGGGCTGTGGGATCAACACTGCCATCTGTAAATATGGGTGATATTGATATTGAGGAATCGGATACTCTTGATGTTCTGGGCATGAAAATTCAGTGTGATGTCCGTTGGAATATGCATGTTTTCCAAGTGTCGAAAGAAGCATTCAAGTGTCTAGGTTTTCTACGTCGGTGCAAGAAGTACTTCACCCCATACGATTTAATCAATATTTATACCACCTATATCCGACCGAAGATGGAATACAACTCCCATATATGGGCAGGAGCTTCGAAGTCTATTTTGGAGCTTCTGGACCGTGTGCAAAGGAGGGCGTCGGCGCTTTTCAATGACGGTAGAGTATCCTGCTCTATTGACTTATTGGAGCATCGTCGGAATGTGGGTTGTGTGACTCTGTTCTATCGATATTACCATGGGAAGTGTACTGCTGAGATAAGTGAACTTATCCCCAGAGCCCGAGTTTTTATTCAAAATACTCGCCTATCAAGTAGAGCACATCCGTTTGTAGTCGATTGTCCAGTGGATCGCACAACGCATTACAGAGAGAATTCGTTTATCAGTCGCACCAGCCGTATGTGGAATAAACTCCCCGCAGAAATCTTACCTGTTACTTACAATGTAGAGAAATTCAAATCAAATATTCACAAACACTACTCCCTCTTTCCTCCTCCCCATTACCTATTTTCCTAATACCAACGCAATGCACTGCGTTAATAGGGGGCATCCCCTGAGTGTTGGTCCAACAAAAAAAAGGAAGCTATACCGATTTGTTCCCAAGTTGTCAAATTTACGATAAATGCTAATTTACTACTTAAAGTAGTACGAACTGTGAATTTCATAATCTTATGTAAATTCGAATTCAATACAACAACAATTTCATATACCAATGTGCTATTCGCCGACATTTTTTTTCAAAACAGATAGTATTGGACATGCTTGGACGTTCGTCTTCAAAAAACCATTAATTTGATACCCTATTTGTCTAAGTTTTTTTTAAATATAATATATTATATATAAACAAACTCTTAAGGCAAACATACACGTTCAATATTATTGACCAATGTTTTTAATATCAACCAATCAAAACAAAGTATTTAAACATAAAATGTTCTGATTGGTTGATTTTTGAAAAATTGTTCAATAATATTGAATGTATATGCCCTACTTTAAAATCGAAAAAAAATTATATTTGACTACACTTCTTAACCCCTAAACGTGGGACTAGGCTGCTAAAAACAATACGTTTCTTTAATTTTTTCTCCTCTATCACAAATCTAAATTTCATTAAAATCGGAGGGAACCCACCGCAATAGATAGTATTTTTTATATCTTTTCTAATGAGGAGTTTCTTTTTTCCATATATGTTCCACTTATTGGAGCAAAACTAACGTGAATAAAAAAAATATATTGCCAGAAAGGCCCTATAAAAATACATAGATGGGGAAGTGTACGACCTCGAGTCATTCTTGTGTACAAAATTTAAAATTTGTCATGTTAATTCCGAAATCTTAACTCCAGATCTTATATAATTATATATAAATTATATATATAATTAGAAAATATTTTTGATAACACCACACATACACAGAGTCACAAAATTATACATACAGGTAAAAATTTCTGTTTTCTTGAAGAAAATATGATTTTACTTGAATTTTTTATTTAAAGTCAAACACAAACTATTTTTTTATCATATTCTAGAAAACTTTTGTTGTTTTTGTTAGCAAATAACTACAAAAAACATAATTTGTCATTTTTTAAAGTTACATAAGTATGCATACGCCCCTATAAAAAATTATGTACCGTTACAAGTGCCGCTACAAATTTTATGATGATATGGTACAATTCATTAGTAGAGCTTGTACTTTCGCAAAAAGTGATCATATTTGGAAAATAAAAATCATAACCTGTCAGTAGTGGAGCAAAATGGGCAAAGGCATAGAAATTTCGGAACCGTCATTAAATTGCGGAATTATGGTAAGTCTCTTAATGCAATTGGAAATTTATTAAATTTAAAAAAGGCCACAGTACAAACGATAATAAAAACTTTCAAAGAAAACGGAAATTATGAAAGTAAGGCACGTTCTGGCCGCCCTCGTATTCTCGAGAACCGAACTGAACGGGCCGTTATTCGTTCCGTTCAAGAAAATCCTAAGCAAAATGCAGTCGAACTGAATCGAAAATTAAAAATCGATCTGGAAATTTCTGTTTCCGACCAGACAGTTCGCAGAACCATCAAGAGAAATGGGTACAATCTGTGAACATCCAGAAACGCTTGGAGTACGCCCAAAAGTACGAAAATGCTCACGTAAATGACCAAACATTTTGGGAAAGGGTAATATTCACCGATGAATGTAAATATTACCCTTTCCCAAAATGTTTTTGCTAACAAAAACAACAAAAGTTTTCTAGAATATGATTAAAATTGTTTATGTTTTACTTTAAATAAAAAATGCAAGTAAAAAGAAAGTAAAATCATATTTTCTTCAAGAAAACAGAAATTTGTTTCCCGTATGTATGTATACTTTTGTGTCTGTGTAATTATATGTGTCTTTTTAATGGACCAGATATAATGATATCAGAATTTAATTTAAAAATATTCAGGGAATGGGACCTCATATATTTGTATATAGTTTTATATGGAGGAAGATGTGACTTTATCAAAAATTATAAAAAAAAATATTTTTAATATTGGCTCACATGTAGTTATATATAATTATATGTTAATTTATGTTGAATTATAAATGAACTCATATATTATTCTATATTGTTCATATAATTATATACAATTAGGTATATTAAGTACAATTATATGTACACAAGCGGTCAATTTCCCCCTCCTATGACAACGCCATGTAAAAGTGAAGCTGTACAATAATTATTTAAACGATATGAAGGTTAAATTTAAAATTGATCCTAAATCATTTTATAAATTCGTAAATTCTAAACGGAAATCTACAGGATTTCCAAATACAATGAAGAACTTAAATCATGAATCTAGTAATGATTTAATAATAACCCAAGTAAAAAGGTTTATATATATTTCGATATAATTTAGAATGATTTAATATAATTATATGTTTCAATGTATACATATATATAGCCATGTAAACGTACATGTCAAAGCATATATACTTATATATAGCTTTGCGTTTGTTCAAAAAATTTGATATGGAGGCATATATAGTAATATATTATTTCATATCGTCCTACATATAATTGTGCTTAATATACCTAATTGTAAACTATATGAACAATATAGAATAATATATGAGTTCATTTATAATTCAACATAAATTAACATATAATTATACTAGCGGGCGCAGCCCGCTACGTTGTTAGCGTGCCTTAAAGGTTAAGGCTGCGCCCCCCACAATTTTTATTAAATTCGTTTTTTTATTTAAAGCCTTCACCCAGCCACCACAAATAAATAATTCTGCACAACAATGGGTTTAAAATAAATAAATATTTGATCACTTTTTCTCATGAAAGTGGACTCTTAGTAATGAATCCATAATAAATTGCAATATACGTGTGTATGTTAAGATAATTTGGTAAAGTGCGAACTTAGGTAGATAGACCCGTAAGTAGTTTTGTTCATTTGTGTTTTGAATGAAAATAAATAACGTAAAGCAGGGTTGGAAAGCATTTTATAATATTAAAAATAGCGGGCAAAGCCCGCTACGTTGTTAGCGTGTCTTAAAGTTTTTTTTTAATTCCAGTTTATGTAAAGGTAGACCTGGCAATTCAAGTAAATTCACAAATTCAGTTGGAAAATTTACTGCGTCGGTTTCTTCCACCGGTGCTTCGTTACATGAAGTTTAGATATCGGAATATATAAGTTCCATTCCTTTTCTAAGGTTTTTTCTCTTTTAGAAAATTTGTTTAACTTTTTGGAGAGTAAGTTTCAATGCTACATAAGTTTCATATTCCGTGGATAGTGTTTGAACAGGTCATTCCCTCTTCCAATCCATTCGCATTCTCTATAATTTCAATTCTACTCGTTCAACGTTTATATCCATTTCATTCCACTTGTGTAGTGTTTCATTCCACTCGTTTCCTATTTAGTTTCTTAATTTTAGTGTTTCATATACACTTGTTTTTTAAGTTTTAGGTTTCTAGCTAAAGACGCAGACGTTAAGGGGGGGGCAATTTTTCCCTTTTGAACCACCATTTTTACCACGTTCCTGTCCAAAGTCCTAGAAATGCCTTGTCGATAAGTTAGCCCATACTCCAAGGAAAACATATTATATATTACAGGTTTCTAGCCGAAGGGTTCGGTTAGGCCATCAAGGGGGAGAATTATTCCGTTTTTACCCCTCCCGGTAGGAATTTCCAAAAATTCCGTCTTAGAGGACGTCTGCGTTGGAGAAGGAACCTACTACATACATAATTTTAGGTCTCTATATCCAGCAGTTTGGCCAGGCCGTCAAGGGGGAAGTTTTTTCCCTTTTTACCCCTCCCGGTATGAATTTCCAAAAATACCATCTTAGGGGACGTCAACGTTGGAGAAGGAACCCAAATACCGAATTTAAGCTCCCTTGTTCCAGCAGTTTGGCCAGGCCGTTAAGGGGGAGACTTTTCCTGTTTTTGACCCTACCTGTAGAAATTTCCAAAAATCTCATCTTAGCGGATGTCTACAATAGAGGAGGAACTTTAATACCAAATTTCAACTTCCTACCTCCAGCGGTTTGGGCAGGCCTTTAAGCGGCACTTTTCGCTTCATTAATACCCATTTTTGCAATGTCCCTGTCTAAAAAGCACCTTCCCGGTCCAAAAAGCCCATACTCCAAGTAACATATGTTTTACATTTCAGGTTTCTAGCCAACTTTTACTATTTGTGCCCCTCTCGGTAGGAATTTCCGAAAATCCATCGACAGGGAATTTCAGCTTCCTAGTTCCAGCAGTTTGAGCAGGCTGTCAAGGGGGACACTTTTTCTTTTTTTGTCCCTCCCGGTTGGAATTAGGCTGGAAGAGGAACCTAAGTACCGAATTTCAGCTTCCTAGTTGCAGCAGTTTGGACAGGTCGTTAAGGGGCAACTTTGCCTTTTTGAGCCCCCATTTTATAACGACCCTGTCCAAAATTCAAATAAGTATCTTTCTAATAAGTTAGCCCTTACTCCAGGGACCCACATTTTAATCTTCAGGTTTCTAGCCAAAGGGGTTTTTACCGGCCCCCAAGGTGAGGCTTTTCTTCTTTTTGCCCCTCCCTTTAGGAATTTACAAAAATTCCATCTTCGCGGCTATCTGCGATGGATGAGGAACATTCATACCAAATTTCAACTGCATTGCCTAAGCGGTTTGGGCAGGCCGTTATTGGGGACATTTTTCCCTTTCAACCACCATTTTTACTATGTTGCTGTTCCAAAATAGAAAAATTACGTTGCCGGTGAGTTAGTCCTACTCCAAGGAATACATATTTAAAATTTTAGGTTGACCAAAAGGGATTGGGCAAGCCGTCAGGAGGAGACTTTTACCTTATTTCCCCTCCCGATAGGAATTTCAAAAATTCCGTCTAAGCGGACGCCTACACAGAAGGAGGAACTCACATACCAAGTTTCCTTTTGGGATATCCTGTAGGGAATTCCAAAAATACAAACTTAGTCGATGTCTACTACAGTGGAGGAACCTTTATACCAAATTTCAACTTCTTACCTCCAGTGGTTTGGGCAGGCACTTTTCCAATTTGTGAGACTGTTTATGGGGAGACTTTTCACCTTTTTGCCCGTTCCGGTAGGAATTTCCAAAAATCCCGTCTTAGCGCACTTCTATGCCGAATATCAAGAAACCTTGTTTTAGTGGAGATATCCGTGGGGGAGGGAAAAAAGTAGTTTTTTTTGAAATTATATATTATTTTAAATGGTACTTTTTGGAAAAACGAAATTTTTTGGAAAAAGATACTTTGTTTTTACAAAGTACTTTATTTGTACTTTTTTTGGAAAAGGTATTTTTTTTAATAAGGTGTTTTTTTTGGAAAAATGTATGTTTTTGGGAAAAAGGTACTTTTTTTGGAAAAGGTACTTCTTTTGGAAAAGGAACATTTTTTTAGAAAAAGGTACTTTTTTTTTGGGAAAAGGTACTTTTTTTTTGGGAAAAGGTACTTTTTTTTTGGAAAAGGTACTTTTTTTGAAAAAGGTATTTTTTTGAAAAAGGTATTTTTTTGAAAAAGGTATTTTTTTGAAAAAATGTATGTTTTTTGGGAAAAGGAAAATTTTTTTAGAAAAAGGTACTTTTTTTGGGAAAAGGTACTTTTTCTTGGAAACCCGACTAAAAAAATTTTCATATAATCTTATATGATTTGATATAATTATAAATGTTTATATATGTGGCTTTATATGACCATATACATTTATATTAACACTTTGGTTTTATAAATATGTTTGATATGACGTTATATATAATCATATGCGATTTGGTCTCCAGGCATATATTAAGAGATCTGCAAATATAGTTTATACATAATTATATATAATGGCGTATAAGCTTTTCTAAACAATCTTATATCAAAATTGTTGAACCGTGTTCAACCTTATGGTTTTGTATATATATTTATTTATATTTTTTCTCTTAAAAAACCAGTATTTGTTTTTTATCTCACTTATTGATCTTAATACTCATTTACGTTCTCCTTGAACTGAATTTAATCCGCTACTTGAATAGCGCCTTTTTTTTGTAAATACTTTTTGTAAATAATAAAGTTAAGTTAGTCTTAGAATACTCATCAATAAAGCAAGAAGCTTTAATTTTATTAGAAAAAAAACTTGGAGTTTTTTTTATCAACATTTGCTTGGAAAGGGAGTCACCCTGCCCAACATATTGGTCCTTCGAAGAAGTCCTAGAATAGGCTAGGACAGGAAGAATTAGTGACTTGGAGTCTACTAATTGGAAAATTGGCAGTTGTCCCCCCTAGTGGCAACTTCAACATCAACAACGAAAACAGACAAGGGAGTCTGTGTTAATAAAAAAGGTACTTCATCGTGCATTCCGGCAGAAGGAAGTCATAAAATCAAGTGACACATCATTGGACATCCCGTTCTTGTGAAGCTGTCATCATCAACAAAAGGTTTAAAGTGCATATATCTGCAACAACAAAAGTCTACGAGGCAAAAGAAAAGGTATGTGTGTACTGTGTTTTTTAGTGATTTTGTGCGACATTTTTTTTTCTCGACAAAAAGAACGAAGAGGCTTAGATTAAAAAAAAAAAAGCAACAAACAAAAACAATTTGCAAACAAAAAAATTTTAAAAGAAAGCTGCCATTTTCAAGAAAAAATTCTAACCTCAATGCAATTATAATATAAAAAGTTTCATATCAAATAAAATCCCACTAAATGTGTATTTAAAAAGAATACCCATCACTAACAAAAGAACAAAACAAAACATTGACCACTGATAAAAAACTACAAACAAGAGTGCAAGAGTTAAAATACAAATTAACTTGTGCCGCTGTATAAAACGAAAGTGCGAGAAAAAAAGAAAATAAATTAAAAAATCGGATAATTTTAAAGGAAAACAATAATAATAAATATTTCCAAAATATGTTAAAGTGGTGAAAGAAATAAATACACACTAGATCTAAAATACAAATAGAAAATATAAAAGGACAAGTTTAAAGAAAAAAAAAACAAAACAAAAAGTGGCAAAATTGACAGTGAAAAAAAAGGTTTTCTAATAAATAAGTTGATTTATGCAAATTTATTAACACAAAAAACGTGAAAACGTAAACAAAAATTCAACTATTAAAATAAAGAAAAATACAAATTAAAATAAAAAACAAAATTTGCAAATTTGAAAATAACATAATACAACAAAAGAAACTAAATAAATCATACTCCATGTATTAGAAATACATAAAGGAAAAAACAACAAAAAAAAAAACCCAATCAGTAAAACAATAGTGTTTCAGTTTCGAAAAGAACAAAAAAAACGGTGACGTCACTTTCAACTCAGAGGAAAGAAATAAACAAGTGTGGAAGGGTTGCCCAAATTTCAAACCTCAAAGTTACCGGGGAAAATTGTGTAATAAAGGTGAGTCGGAAGATAAATAGAAATTTAATATAATAATATTTGTATGGCATTGGTGGACAATTAAGAACCTGAAAATTTTGGAAAACTTTGTTGGTAAAAATAAAATTAGGGCGGCTCGAAATCTACAATTACCCTAAAAATTTTTCTTGGAGAAAATTTTCAAAAAGAAACAATTATCGGGAAAAAAAAAATTTTTATTGGATAAAATTTTTGCAAATTAGAGTGGTGCGTTTTTTTGAATTATCAACAATTTTTATATTGAAGAGAAAATTTTACTTTTAGTAATTTTTCGTGGGGAAATTTATTGGAACAAAACCTTTGGTGAGATTTTTGAACAATAGGGTGGTCCGATTTAACGATTTACAAAATAATTTCTTGGAGAAATTTATTCCAGTTAAATCGTTTGGTTATTCTTCACGAAACCAATAAGGGGTTGCGATAGACAAATAATTCGAATAAAATTCCTCAAGTTTGATTTTAGTCAATAACGGTATTTTCAGTCTAAGCATTGAAAATGTCTACGCCAAAAAGAAGATGTAAATTTGACCTTACACAATTGGTAATGTTCTGCACGAACTTTGAAAGATCCTGTCCCGAACACTGTACGTTAGCTTTTCTTGAAGTCAAAGGCCAAGAGTTAGAAAGGAGATGGGCCGAGTAAGTAATATCATACAAAGAATATATAATGGAAAATAAAGGGGCTCAAGAGGATCAAAAAGATGAAATGTCTATAGGATATGAGGAGGTCAGTGATTTATATCAGGCCTTGAAGATTAAAATTTTGGAAAAAACCAAATCGGTTACTGTTCGAACAGATCAACCCATTATTAACAGATCTTCATTAAAATTGCCAGCATGCGAAATACAAACTTTTGACGACGGTTACTCCAAGTGGCCAGCCTTTAGAGATATGTTTCAGGCGGTCATTGGAAGAGATCCATCAGTGGCTCCAGCCCAAAAATTATATTATTTGCGTAGCAAAGTGAGGGGGGAGGCCTACCAAGCTATAAAGGATTTTGACTTGGTAGATGATAATTTTGAACTGGCCTGGGAAAAGTTGAAAAATAGATTCGAAAATAAAAGGCTTTTGGTGCAGGATCAGATGAAAAAAATTCATGCGGTCTCTCCAGCTCAAAACGAAAACGTCAAATCTCTTAGATTGATTCAAAATGCGGTTAATGATTGTTTGGCAATTTTGAAAAATCACAAAATCGAATTGCCTGATTATGATCCATTCATGATTCATGTAGTTGTTTCAAAACTTTCTGATGAAACCATGAAAGAATGGGAAATGTCTTTAAAAAATCATCGTGAGCTGCCCACATGGACACAATTAAATGAATTTCTCTCGGAGAGAATTGAAATTTTAGAAACGATGACTGATAGGAAAAAGCCTCCGCTTAAAGAAAGCCAGTCTTCAAGAACCCAAGCATTTCACGCCCGGGCTGAGCAAAATTATAGCTGCAAAAAATGTAAACAAAATCACCCTTTAAGAGTTTGCAAATCCTTCAAGGCCATGTCGCCAAACGAACGTCAGAAATTTGTTTTTGCGAATAAGTATTGTGTTAACTGTCTCTCGCCTACACATTTCAAATCAAAATGTCTGAGTACCGGTTCGTGTATTAAATGTCACAAAAAACATCACACAATGTTGCATATTGAAAACCCTGAAAATTCAAAAAGGGATAGTGTGCCAAAGGGGCATTCACAGTCAAATCCCCAAGATAACGAAAGGGCTTCAACATCAGGTACTCAAAACGAAACCCACACTTTCAATACTCAAGTCGAAAATTTATCTACTTCCGTAAATGTACCAGAAGATAATATTCAGGCTTATTTTGTTCGACGAGAAGGAACTACAGTGTTACCGACAGCGCTGATTCATATAGAAAATTCTGGAGAATTATTTACTATTCGGGCTCTGTTAGATGCAGCAGCAGAAAGAAGTTTTATTACAACACGTATTCAGCAAAAGCTTGCAATACCCCTCGAGAAACATTGTCATCAAATATCAGGTTTTGGTGGAATGGTAGTGGGTAGTTCTAAAGGTAAATGCTATGTTACTGTAAAATCGAGAATTTCTGACTTTAGAATAAGAATCTTAGCCGTTGTCGCACCCAAAATAGCTAATGTTTTGCCCTCCCGTCCCATTAAACTTCGAAATTATGCGGAAATTAAAAATTTAACATTAGCCGACCCACATTTCTATCAACCTGCCGCTATTGATATGATAATAGGAAGCGATTTTTTACCTTTTATCAACCTTAAGGGAGTGCGACAAAATATATCGGAAAACTTGGAGGCCCGAGAGTCACATTTTGGCTGGTACTTATCAGGCCCAGATAATATCAGTGAAATAA
The DNA here is from genome assembly GCA_949987735.1 of Leucophora obtusa. Lineage (NCBI taxonomy): Eukaryota > Metazoa > Arthropoda > Insecta > Diptera > Anthomyiidae > Leucophora > Leucophora obtusa. The sequence goes on along the minus strand of OX465297.1, from coordinate 54,568,103 downwards.
ATGCATTTTCTACTACCGTATCTACTTCGGATGATCTTCTTCATGATCAGATCAAAAAGTTCTGGGAACTTGAAGAGGTCGAAAAAGACCGTGCCACAACTGAAGCTGATAACTTTTGCGAAAATCTTTTCACAACATCTACTATTAGGCAGTCGGATGGGCGTTATGTGGTACGTTTACCTTTTAAAGAAGAGTATCCAAATGAAATATTTTTGGGTCAATCAAAACCTAGCGCTATGGGTCAATATTTTCGAATGGAAAAAACTCTCGAAAAGACTCCAGATTTAAAAGAATTATATCGGCAAGTTCTTCAAGAATACATCGACCTGGATCAAATGGAACCAGTGACTCACCATGGAAATAATGCTGAAAAACAATTTTCGTTTTTTCTACCACACCACGCGGTTATTCGACCCGAAAGTAAATCGACGAAAGTTAGGGTGGTCTTCAATGCCTCTAAGAAAACGAATAGTGGATTTTCATTGAACGACGTTCTTCATCAAGGCCCAACTCTTCAGACCGATTTAATGCAAATAGTGCTTAGTTGGCGCTATTATAAATACGTCTTCACGGGCGACATTGAAAAAATGTTTCGCCAAATAATAATTCACGAAGCTGATCGGCCATATCAGCAAATTTTGTTCCGTAATGAAACAGATAGTTTTGTAAAATCTTTTCAAATGAAAACAGTCACATTTGGGGTGAACTGTGCGCCTTTTTTGGCTATACGAACTCTACGGCAGTTAAGTGATGACTGTAAATATTTATATCCAAAGGCATCCACGATTTTGAAGAGCGAAATTTATGTGGATGACATTTTGTCTGGGGGACATACTCTTGAAGAGGCAAAAACGAAACAAGGTCAGATAACTCAGGCTTTAAATTCTGCAGGCTTCCCCTTAAGAAAATGACAGCCAATGACAGTTTTTTACTGAAACACTTGGCGCGGGAGGATCTTCTTGACGAAGATTTTTTGAAGTTTGACGATTCCAGCACCATCAAAACCTTGGGGATTCGCTGGAATGCGAAATCAGACTTTTTTTATTATGTTGTAGAACCGAAACAAATTTCGCCCTCCTCTACAAAAAGGCAGATTTTATCGGTTATAGCGAAATTATTTGACCCTCTAGGCTGGCTGGGACCAGTTGTGGTAATAGCAAAACTTTTGATGCAAGAGTTATGGGAACTTAAAGCGGACTGGGATGAGGGTATCCCACCGCATATACTCCAAAATTGGAACACATTTTTAGAAAATTTACCACAAATTTCATCGTTAAAAATTCCTAGATGGGTACATTTTACACCGACTCATCAAATACAAATTCACGGTTTCTGCGATTCATCGGAAAAGGCCTATTGTGGTGCAGTCTACATGCGAACTTCTACGTCTGATGGAGAAATCAACTGCAATTTGCTAGTGGCAAAAACCAAGGTTGCACCGATAAAAAAGATTACAATCCCGAAACTTGAATTGTGTGGAGCGGTTTTACTCTCAAAATTAGTAAAAGGTTTGATGGAAAATGCAAAGTTCTCCTACGAACTATATTTGTGGACGGACTCTTCTATAGTCCTTGGTTGGCTACAAAAACCACCACAAACTTTGAAAACCTTTGTTGCAAATCGTGTAACAAAAATTATTAGTATTGCCAGTAATAATCACTGGAAACATGTGAAAACGGACGACAACCCAGCGGATTTAGGTACCCGTGGTTGTACTCCTCAGGAACTCATAGAGAGTAAATTGTGGTGGCATGGACCCACCTGGCTAACCCAGCCTACTGAAAGTTGGCCGAAACCACGAACTTTCGATCCAACAGATTTAGAAACCAAAAAGATATCAACTTTTCATCTAAAAACTACCCCAGTAGACACAACCAGCAAAAATACACATTTTCAGGCAGGTGACATTTGCGACATATTGGAAAACTTTTCATCTTTCGCTCAAGCTCTAAGGGTCGTAAGTTATTGTTTTCGTTTCATCAATCGCATCCGAAAACGTCCATTTAAAACGGAGCAATTTGTAACTACAGAGGAAATTCGATTCACGAAAAACCGCCTAATTTCGATTGCTCAGAAGAACTACTTCTACAGGGAGTATAAATGCCTGCAAGAAAAACGCCATATAAGCAAAAAGAGCAGACTTCTTACTTTGAGTCCTTTTCTCGACGAAAGTAATCTATTACGTGTTGGAGGTCGACTTAATAACTCTGGATTAAGTTTTGAAGAACGCCATCCCATAATAATTCCTGAAAAATCCCGCATTGCTACTCTTTTCGTCGAATACACTCATACGATTCTGCTTCATGCTGAACATCACATCATGCTACGAGCTATAAGACAAGGGTTTTATATCCCTCGACTTAAAAATCTAGTACGAAAATGTATTCGAAATTGTAAAACGTGCACTATTTACAAGCATAAAGTTCAAAATCAAATAATGGCCGCACTCCCCCCTGAAAGAGTAACTTTTTCTCTGCCCTTTACATACACCGGTATTGATTTCGCTGGCCCGTTTAACATAAAATCATCAAATTTAAGAAACGCCAAATTGATTAAAGGTTATGCAGCCGTATTTGTATGCTTCTCCACAAGAGCAGTTCATTTGGAAGCCTGCTCAGATCTTTCTACGGACGCATTTCTAGCTTGCTTTGACAGATTTACCGGGCGTAGGGGTTTCCCAAAAACTATGTTTTCTGATAATGGTCGAAACTTTCTTGGAGCTAGTCTCGCCTTACTTAAAACTCATAACGAATTTTTGAAAACAACGGAGAGGGCCTTAGTAGAAAAATATAGTGCCCACGGATTCACATGGTCGTTTATCCCACCTTATGCACCTCACATGGGCGGCCTCTGGGAGGCTGCTGTAAGAAGCATGAAATCTCATCTGAAAAAGGTAGCTGGTAATCTCAACTTTACGTTTGAAGAATTTTAAACAATGTTAATCAGAATTGAAGCTGTATTGAATTCCCGTCCAATGTCCTCATTGACTGAAAACCCATCTGAATTACTTCCTTTGACTCCAGGTCATCTCTTGAGAGGTGCACCACTTATCGCTCCGCCTGAAGCCCCTGAAGAACCACCATTGGAGAATTTAAGTTTCATTAAACGCTGGAACCGTCTAAAGGCTCTTCAACATATCTTTGCCCGTCGTTGGAAAAACGAATACATTACAGAACTTCAACGAAGAGTCAAATGGAAAATTGAACAACACAACATAAAACCAAACGACTTCGTCATCGTGAAAGATGATTTATTACCACCCACCGAGTGGCGTCTGGGACGCATTATCAAAGTAATATATGGAAAAGATAGCAAAGTACGAGTAGCAGAGATCAAAACACAAAATGGAACTATAATGCGCTCGATTGCCAAACTTTGTCTTTTGCCCATATCTAATACCACACCCGAGAAACCTCATGAAAATCTCCAAATTAATCCACCAGATTAAAAATTGAAAGCCATGTTAAAACAAGAGAAAAAGTCGCTAAACAAAATTTCTAATAACACAGTATATATATATATTTTCTTTTCATCCTCTCTAGCCATCATCATACCTCGATGCGAATTGTGCATTTATTTATTATCAGGGTGAAGAAATGGAACGTTTTTCTAAGTCGCCCCCACGTGTGAGCAGCACCGCTACTATGGCGACTTCCATTGCGGGATGACGCAATCACAGTCCCACCACCTATCAAAAATGCAATTAGTTCAACATTTTGAAACGATGCTGCCCCACGCACATCCTGGCATTGCCACTTGCCGTACAATCGATGTAGTAGTCCGACGCTTGCTTCTCTTATTAAGAATTCGATGATTCATCCCAAGGAAACCCTCCCGAAGATGTAACGATCAATTTTGAATGGGTCCTATCTAGAGTTTGAAACGTCTACTGTTGTCACCAACATCTTCGCGCGGGAGGATGTTGAACCGTGTTCAACCTTATGGTTTTGTATATATATTTATTTATATTTTTTCTCTTAAAAAACCAGTATTTGTTTTTTATCTCACTTATTGATCTTAATACTCATTTACGTTCTCCTTGAACTGAATTTAATCCGCTACTTGAATAGCGCCTTTTTTTTGTAAATACTTTTTGTAAATAATAAAGTTAAGTTAGTCTTAGAATACTCATCAATAAAGCAAGAAGCTTTAATTTTATTAGAAAAAAAACTTGGAGTTTTTTTTATCAACATTTGCTTGGAAAGGGAGTCACCCTGCCCAACAAAAATATATAACAAAGTTAATATAAAATTGTATTAATTTTATGTATACATTTATCCGACATGATATCTAATTATACAAAATTTTATAAAGTTTAATTGCACTATAAAAATTAAAAAAAAAACTCAGAAATTGTGGATCTGGTTTTGAATTTTGCACTTTGACATATAAATAAATGTTTATAATTGAATTTAACATATATTTTCTAAATAGTTAGCGAAATACTCTTTATTAAACTCAAAATTATTTTAAAGAAATAAATAAAGGAATTTTTTTTTTTTTCATTGTGGAATTAAAGGTCGAAATAATTATTTTTACTTTTAAATTTAAAAATTAGACAAACATATGTTGAAATAAATATGGTTTAAGTTCATTTATTTTTCCGTAAAAAAAAATTAATTGTGAAAGTTAATTTTTTATCATGTTGGTTTTTAATTTTTATTTTAAAAAATAAAATTTTTTATTATGAATTAATATAATAAGTACTTTTTTCAAAAACTGTTTTTTTTTTCTTCATCAGGATACTCTCCTGACAAATACTTCACAGAATTTTTGCTTTCAAAAAACCTCTACACTTTCAGGAATGAAAAGAGGATCGTTTCGGGGATTTTCCAGGTCCCCTACATCAGTTTTCTTTAGAAAGTGGTGGCGTAATCCCCGAAACGATCGCCTTTTCATTCCTGAAAGTGTAGAGGTTTTTTGAAAGCAAAAACTCTGTGAAGTATTTGTCAGGAGAGTATCCTGATGAAGAAAAATAGCAGTTTTAAAAAAAAAGTACTTATTATATTAATTCATAATAAGGAAATTGGCCTCGAACTGAGTTAATAAATTTCTAATTAGTTAATTTTTTATTTTATAAGAAAGATAAAAACTCTAATCTAGAAAAAGTTGTTCCGACAAATTTTTGTAATGTTTTATTTTGTCACCTATTTCCAAGTTTATTAGCAAAAATTGTTCTAAACATTAAGCATTAGATTTAATATGAATGAAATAAGTGATCTCAATAATATTTACTAAAATTTTTTTGAAAATCTTCATCAAATTATATGTATTTATATATAATTTGATGCAGTTAGATAGACCCATTTTTCGGATCAAATTGTATCAGGTGAGATAAGATGCTTATCTCGCTTGATATAATTATATATTCCAATATTCGGATCAAATTAGATATGGATGTATATATTGGTTTATATATGGTGATATATGATTATATAACATCTTTTTTAGTCGGGAAAGGTACTTTTTTTTGAAAAAGGTATTTTTTTGGAAAAATGTATGTTTTTTGGGAAAAGGTACTTTTTTTGGAAAAGGTACTTTTTTTTTTGGAAAAGGTTAATTTTTTTAGAAAAAGGTACATTTTTTGGAAAAAGGTACTTTTTTTAAAAAAGGTACTTTTTTGGAAAAAGGAATTTTTTTGGAAAAAGGTACTTTTTTTGGAAAAAGGTACTTTTTTCGGGAAAAGGTACTTTTTTGGAAAAAGGTACTTTTTTTGGAAAAAGGTACTTTTTTTTGGAAAAAGGTACTTTTTTGAAAAAAAGGTACTTTTTTTTGGAAAAATGTACTTTTTTTGAAAAAAAGGTACTTTTTTTGGAAAAATGTACTTTTTTTGGATAAAGGTACTTTTTTTTGGAAAAAGGTACTTTTTTTGGAAAAAGGTACTTTTTTTGGAAAAAGGTACTTTTTTTGGAAAAAGGTACTTTTTTTTGGAAAAGGGTACTTTTTTTTGGAAAAGGGTACTTTTTTGGAAAAAGGTACTTTTTTTGGAAAAAGGTACTTTTTTTGGAAAAAGGTACTTTTTTTGGAAAAAGGTACTTTTTTTGGAAAAAGGTACTTTTTTTGGAAAAAGGTACTTTTTTTTGGAAAAATGTACTTTTTTTGGAAAAAGGTACTTTTTTTGGAAAAAGGTACTTTTTTTGGAAAAAGGTACTTTTTTGGAAAAAGGAATTTTTTTTGGAAAAAAGTACTTTTCTTTGAAAAAGGTACTTTTTTTGGAAAAAGGTACTTTTTTGGAAAAAGGTACTTTTTTTTGGAAAAAGGTACTTTTTTTGGAAAAAGGTACTTTTTTGGGAAAAAGGTACTTTTTTTGGAAAAAGGTACTTTTTTTGGAAAAAGGTACTTTTTTCGGAAAAAGGTACTTTTTTGGAAAAAGGTACTTTTTTTTGGAAAAAGGTACTTTTTTGGGAAAAAGGTACTTTTTTTGGGAAAAGGTACTTTTTTTGGGAAAAGGTACTTTTTTGGAAAAAGGTACTTTTTTTGTCCCCTTTTTGCCCCTCCCGATAAAAATGTCCAAAAATGCCGTCTCAACGGACGTCTACACCGGTCGAGGAACCTACATACCAAATTTCAACTTCATAGCTCCAGCAGTTTGAGCAGGCCGTCAAGGGGGAGACTTTTTCCCCTTTTTGCCCGTCCCTGTAAAAATTTCCAAAACTCCCGTCTTGGTGGATGTCTACGATAGTGGAGGAACCTTTATACCAAATTTCAACTTCCTACCTCCAGCGGTTTGGGCAGGCCGTCAAGGGGGGCCTTTTTCCCCTTTTTAACCCCCATTTTTACAACGTCCCTGTCCAAAATTCCAGAAAAGTTAGCCCATACTCCAAGGAACACATATCTTAAATTTCAGCTTTCTAGCCAAAGGGGTTTTGGCAGGCCGCCAAGGGGGAGACTTTTCCCCTTTTTGCCCGTTCCGGTAGGAATTTCCAAAAATCCCGTCTTAGCGGACGTCTACGCCGAAAGAAGAACCTACATACCAAATTTCAACTTCCTAGCTTCAGCGGTTTGGGCTGGGCGATGTTGAGTCAGTCAGTCAGTCAGTCACGTTATTCTTTTATATATAGAGAATATAACTACATGTGAGCCAATATTAAAAATATTTTTTTTTATAATTTTTGATAAAGTCACATCTTGCTCCATATAAAACTATATACAAATATATGAGGTCCGATTCCCTGAATATTTTTAAATTAAATTCTGATATCATTATATCTGGTCCATTAAAAAGACACATATAATTATGTGTGGTGTCATCAACAATATTTTCTAAGTGATTTTATATATAATTATATAAGATCCGGAGTTAAGATTTCGGAATTAACATGACAAATTTTAAGTTTTGTACACAATAATGACTCGAGGTCGTACACTTCCCCATCTATGCATTTTTATAAAAATATAGGGCCTTTCTGGCAATATCATTTTTTTATTTACGTTAGTTTTGCTCCAATAAGTGGAACATACAGTGCTGTGCAATATAATAGGCACATTCAAATTTTTTCTAATTTTATTCTCGTTGCCTTTATTTTTAAAGAGCAAAATAATGGATAAATTGACCCCGAAATGCGAGGAGATTGTTCAGAAAATGGTGCAGAATTTTAACGTGACGTCTGTTTTTTTATTTTGTCACTTGTTTTAAGTGGGCGTGGCTTTTAATAAAAAATAAGCGATATCGACCTTCCATCAAATTACGTAGTAAAATTTAGCGAGTACTGATCAGTTCTGTAAAAACTGTATATTTTTGGAAGTCCTATAATATTTCCTTAAGTCTTACATTATTTTTTTCTACAAATGGTCGCCAACTAAATTTTTCTTTGTTTTTAGCGATTTCAAAATAAAGTTAACAACACTGAAATTTAAACACGGAATGCTTTATACTATAACGTAAAAAAAGCTTGACTGATTCGTTATATCGCGTTAAGTGTAGAATAAGGCCATTCACTTTAAAGTTTCAGTGTTGTTAACTCTATTTTAAAATCGCTAAAAACAAAGAAAAATCTGGTCATGTTTAAGGCGCTGTCATTTTAAGTCTGGGGACCGTTTGTGGATAAAGATAATGCAAGATTTAAGGAAATTTTATAGAATTTACAAAAATATACAGATTGTATAGATACGATCAGTGCTCGCAAAATTTTACTATGTAATTTGATAGAAAATCGATATCGCTTATTTTTCATTAAAAGCCACGCCTACTTAAAACAAATTACAAAATAAAACAACAGACATTACGATAAATTTTGCACCAATTTATGAATAATCTCCTCGCATTTTGGGGTGAATTTGTCCACTATTTTGATCTTTAAAAATAAAGGCATCGAGAATAAAATTAGAAAAAATTTGAATGTGCCTATTATATTGCACAGCAGTGTATATGGAAAAAAGAAACTCCTCATTAGAAAGTATATAAAAAATACTATCTATTGCGGTGGGTTCCCTCCGATTTGAATGAAATTTGGATTTGTGATAGAGGAGAAAAAATGAAAGAAACGTTTTGTTTTTAGCAGCCCAATCCCACATTTAGGGGTTAAGAAGTGTAGTCAAATATAAATTTTTCGATTTTAAAGTAGGGCATACACGTTCAATATTATTGATCAATTTTTCAAAAATCAACCAATCAGAACATTTTATTTTTAAATACTTTGTTCTGATTGGTTGATTTTAAAAACATTGATCAATAATATTGAACGTGTATGTTTGCCTTAAGAGTTTGTTTCTTATATTAAAAAAAAAGAAACAAAACTTAGACAAATAGGGTGTCAAATTAAAGGATGTCCAAGCATGTCTAATACTATCTGTTTTGAAAAAAAGATTTTAGCGAATAGCACATTTGTATATGAAATTGGTGTTGTATTGAATTAAAATTTACATAAGATTATGGAATTCACAGTTCGTACTACTTTAAGTAGAAAATTAGCATTTATCGTAAATTTGACAACTTGGGAACAAATCGATAACATGGGTTTCAATCGTGAGATTCTTCAAATTATGGTAGAATAATTTTGAAACCGTATTAAGAATCAGTGACTCGAAATTCACTAACTTCCAAACCTCAATTACAAACAAGTATGTATCTATGTACCTTAGAGTGGTCCAAAAAAACTTGAAAGTTGGAATTCGCGATCTCCACAATGTTGCCCCTATTCCTTAATGTCTAAAAACTCTCTGTGCCAAGTTTCAGCTAAATCCGCTTTTATTTAGCGGTAGCACAAAAAGTTGTCTTTTAAGAATTAGTAATTTATTTCTAGAGTAATTTATACAAAAAGAAGGGTTGACTTTAAATTTAATTATTTCTTAACATGTACGCTATTATTTAACAATTTTTTTTTAATCTGGTCTTAATTAATCTGAATATAAGGAATTTAAAATCAAAACTTAAAAAAATTAAGTAACTTTTAAGTAATTCGCGTTTTTTTTTAAATTTATACAAAAAATATATATTTTAGTCAAATTTTCGAAATTTTCCGAAAAGATGTAATTAAAAATTGAACTTGTTTTTGGCTTGAATGCGCAAATTCCTCAAATGTGATCTTCATTTTAATGAAGATTATGAATCAGCAATCGAAACTTGAAAAAAAATTGTGGTTTATGAATTATTCGCGGTTTTTGAAAATTCAAAAAAACTCAAGTTTTTTGAGATATTTTCCTAATTACCTGTAAACGGTGTTATCGAAAAATGCAATTAGTTATACTTTTGCAATTTACTTACCAAGGGCCTTCATTATATATAACACTGATTTTAATTTTAAAAAGGATAACAGATATCCTTGCAAATTAACTTAAAATTTGACATTTTTTAATATTTCGCTATTATTTAGATTGCTATAATTTTATTGCTACCAAAAACCATATCTCTCATAATAGGACATTCCACAGATATATATTAATGCAAAAACGAAATTTTCATATTGGTAAATATAAGAAAACATCCTGATCGAAGTTGATAATTTTTTGTATGTAATTTTCAAATTTCGCGAAATCCGCGACTCGGATTTCAATTTTGATTTCAAATTCGTAATGTACACCTAAAAATGTATTAGATTTGATATGTCGCCATCGTAATATTTATATTTAATTTTTCTCATTTTTTCCATTATTTTTAATTAATTAAAAATAATATAACAAGTACAACCTCGAAACTTCAATTGCGATGTGCTACCTCTAAACAAAACTTTTTTGGTGATTTTTTTGATCAGACTACATTTTTTTTTCAAAGTGGCATATTTGTAGGGTTGTGGAGCATGAAAATTCCAACTTTTTTTTTTTTTTTGGACAACTCTAATGTACATATTATTGGGGTTTAAGAAATATGGAATTAAAGTATTTCTGTGCACAAAACGCCAAATTTTAAACTCATAAAAAAATTCCCACCAGCTTCAGCCGGTTAGCCGTTTGCAACCGATAATGACCGGCGGCGGCGCGGCTGAGGGAAGTGATCGGCGGCAGATCGACTAACCGGCGAAAATTGGATGGCTTACATCACTGGTCTAGTGGCAACTAAAAGCTACTTAATAATTTTGCAGTAACAAATAAATAGCAAGTTTGTATTTGCAATGGCTTCATGTACTACCCTTCAAAAAGCCATTGATTTAGTAACCAAAGCCCAGAAGAGGATCGCAATAAAAATTATGTTGAGGCTTTACGTTTGTAAGAACACGGTGGCTAAAGATACAATAAGAGCCAAGTGCTTGCAGTATTTAGATCGTGCCGAAAAACTTAACAAATATTTGAAATAGGGTAAGAAGCCAGTCAAGGAAGGTGAATCTAGTTCCAAAGACGACAAAGATAAAAAATGATAGTGACTCAGATGGTGAAGATCCGCAAAGAAAAAATTACGAAGTAAACTTGAGGTGGCCATTGTTATTGAAAAACCAAAAGCAAAAAGGTCAGATGTTGCTGGTTTAGATGCTGCCAAGGAAGGGAATTTTACTCTTCGGTCCTCCTGGTACCGGTAAATCATATTTAGCAAAGCTGTGGCCACCGAAGCCAACAATTCCACTTTCTTCTCAGTTTCCAGTTCAGTTCTCATGGTTGAATCTGAGAAATTAGTAAAGAATCTTTTTGAATTGGCTAGCCAACATAAACCATCGGATATTTTCATTGACGAAATTGTTCAATGATACCGATGGGATTTCATTATTGGGTGCTGCGAATGTAAGTACATTGGGTTTTGGATTTGGCTATTCGTCGTCGTTTTGAAAAGCGTATTTATATACCCTCCCAGAAGCACATGCTTGTTTGGTTATGTTTAAGATACATTTGGACAATACAACGGATGTATTGACGGAAGAAAATTTAAAGGAATTGGGTGGTAAAACAGAGGGTTACTGTGGTGCCGATATATCAATTGTTGTCCGAGATGCTCTTATGGAACCAGTAAGTGAAGTATAAACTGCTACACATTTTAAAAAAAGTGACAGATCCATAGCCACTTTATAAAGATGTGATATGCGATGATTTATTAGTACCATCTTCTCCTGGTGATGATGGAACTACAGAAATGAACTGCATGGATGTGCCAGGTGACAAACTATTCGAACAACCTGTTACAATACGTGATATGTTAAAATTATTCTTGCGTACAAATCCTACAGTTAACGATGATGATTTAATTAAACTGCGTAGATTTACAGAGGATTTTGGACAAGAAGACTAATTTAAATAAACGTATAGAACAAATTAAAATTATAATAAAAAAATTTAATAATATCCCAGTGTAGAAAAGCATTACCAGATATGTGGTTATATAACTACATACTTGGTAATGGTAACTAGTTACTTTTATTATTACATTTCTTATTACCTTTATATGGCGATGTCGCCAAAACTAATGAGTTACACACCAGCATACAAAAAATCAAAAAATATGTCGTTACCTATGTGCTTACTAGTATTGACAAAAATAATGATTCTAAAAATAAATTTTGAAAAAAATTCGTTCTATAAAAAATTTTTTTTTGTTGTAAACATTTTTTTAATAAAATTTTCTCGTGCGGGACTCGAACCTGGGACTCCAGATTGCCAGTCTATAGCTCTGCCATCTGAGCTATCTCGACATGTTACATTTGACAGATAAAAACATAATTGACCTGCCGCGCACAAGTCAGCTTACTCGCCAAAATACATATGTATGTATGTATGTATACATATGTATGTATCCTTACCACTGTTAAAATAATATTGAGTCTAAAAACAGATTTCAAAATTTTTTTTTAAAAAATCTAGAACATTACTTTATGTTTTAAAGTCATAATTGGTAATGCATTATTTTTATTTTAAACTTGTGGAAAAAGTAACTAGTTATTAGTAGCATATTATTATATCTTTTAAAATAATCCAGAAAGTTAGTCGGCGTCATTACTGGTAATCTAAAAAATAATGATATGTCATTACCGTTTCTACACTGGGATGTAAGCTCCAAACGAGTGGTTCAAAATTATAGTATTATTTTGATTTAAATTAATTACTAAGCTTGTTTTTTAAGATGTTAGCTACTTTTTACCAAAAATTTCACAATTTTTTTTTCAAATTTTGAGAAAATACCAATCTGTTCTTAATTTCCAAATAGAAAAATAACATTTTTTGCAAAATTAAAAATTTGAAAAAGTTTTGTAAACTGATTTTTATTAATTTGATATCAGATCATTTTCACGGTTCATATACTACTAGATTTGTTATTAAATTTCATGTAAAATATCGTGATGTATCTGGCTGAAATTTAAACCTCAAATGAGTTCGGAAGTACATATCCGATAAGTAAACCATGAACACCAAAATAAAGGTCTCTGAAATATCTTTTTCTTGAGGCTTTAGAATGATATTTCCAGCACTAAATTAATACCTTATATTAAGGCTGTACAATTGAACGTTTGAAATCAAAAATTAATTTTATTGAAAACAGCATATGGCCCCTATTGAATGTAAGGCCTCCATAAAAGCCTTTTCATAATTTTATGAAATTACGTATAATTTTATAAACATTTTTGTGAAAAATGGGAACTTGTTGTATGAACTTTATATAATACACACAATTTTGTATGGGGACAAAATTCGGATGAAATTGTATCTAATATACATAAAATTGTACAACATTGTATCCAATCGCATCGAATTAGATTTAATTCGATACACTTGTATTGAATTCGATACAATTTGATGTATTTTAGATACAATTATATGTTCTCATTTTTCGGATCAAATTGCATCTCGTTGTCTATCTAATTTATATACATTTTAATACAATTTGATATTGCCCCATATTAATTTTTTTACTTGGGTGCCCTATTAAAAAAAATTAATATGGAGCTTTATATGATAATATATAACATAATGTGATCCATATACCATTACATCCGAAAAATGGCCCGATATAATTGTGTCAATTGGTTATCACATTTTATCTACTTGTATCAGTTTAGATCTTAACTGATTAGATTATATATTAAGCAGATGAAATTTTATCTGATTTTTGACCTGATACAATTTTATGGGTTTATGTCGCATGGTATTAGTTTAGATCCAAATAGATACATTACTATACAAACTTATATAGTTATATCTGAATTTTGACCTGATGCAATTATATCTGCTTTAAAACTTTGATACAATTATATAAGGCAAATGTCGGATACAAATATATTTTATTTATATAAAATTGTACCAACTACGATCGAAACAGATGCCATTAGATATAAACCGGTAAAATTGTATCAGGTCAAAAATTGGATATAATTTCATCTGAATAATGTATAATTTCATTAGTTGAGATCTAAACTAATACAATTAGATAAAAACTGATAAATAACTGATACAATTACATCGGGCCATTTTTCGGATGAAAGAGTATATTTATACAGATATAACCTCATCGCATTTTATACGACTATATGTAACTGTTTTTACTCGGGTGTGTAAAAATTACTTATTTAAACTCCCAAGTAAAAAAATTGATATGGATCCATATGAAGTTGTATTTAATTATATATAATCTTTTATGTAATTAGATATAATTATATCCGACAAATGAGAACATCTTATTGTATCTTATTGTATCGAATTGTATACAATTGTATACAATTTGGTAAAATTTGATACAATTTTATGCAATTCGATACAATTGTATCCGAATTTTGTCCTCATCCAATTACATCAAATTGTATCTTTTTGTATAAAATTATATAAAATGTTATAAAAGTGGACATAGTTTGATACAATTATATCTAAATATTGACCTTATAATTTTGATCATATTATATATGACCACATCCAACAATATACAAAAATTATTTTTTTAAATAAAAAAGATATGCAATATCTGGAGATCAGACCTGGGGGATTTCAATTACAATTGCAAATAAATGTAATTGAATTAAAAAAAAAACTCAGTTACATTTCATGTAACTGTAATTCAAAATTTTCAATTACAAGTAATTGTAATTGAAAGTGATTTCAATTACAAATTTCAATTACATTTAGAATTAAAGTGTTTTTTGTTAAAATTTTGTAGAAAAAACTGACTGGGATAGGTTGGATAGGCGTGGATAAGTATAAAAAGAATACTTCATGTTGGGCTGACTCCTCACTTGTGCTTTTTGTCATTATTTCTTTTGCGAAAAAATGTAATTGTAATTGAAATTTTTTCAATTACAATTATATGTAATGTATAATTGAAAAATTTCAATTACAAATTACTTGTAATTGTTTTTTTTTTAATTACAATTACAAATAATATGTAATTGTAATTGAATTTTTTTCAATTACAATTACATGTAATTGTGTAATTGCATGTGTAATTAATTTCCAAATATAATTATTAACCCAAAGGTCTGCTGGAGATCCTATAATTTCGATAAATCTTCCATTACTTTTATCAAGATTTACCATGACAGTGCATTAAACATGAAAAAAATGTTCTTTATTTTTAGTAATTTTAAAATAAAGTTAACAAGAGTGAAATTTTAAAGATAATAGGATTATGTTATACAACCAAGATATAAGAAAAATAGTAAAATATTACAAAATAGTAAAAATTACTAAAAATATATGATGCAAAAAATAAACTCACACACGAATCATGCACGGGTTATATATTCTTATTCACGCTCACGCACGAATCAAGTACGAATTATATATTCACGAATCACTTCAGTATAGTAATTATTACTCACGATCACGTGTGAATAACGTGACTCACGAACATTTCTAGTCACGCGCCAATCCCTAGTAATTACTAAATCTAAAACTAGTTCAAAGTCATTGTTAACACACATATAATATAATACGGTTTTATATGGACCTTATATATTTTTATATAAAATCACTTTGAAATAATTCCTTATGTGGGATGATATATGATTACCCGAGTAAAAAAGTGTATATAAAATTATATGTGAATGGATATATTTGCAATATGTAACTGGATATAATTTCATCCGAAAAATGGTCATATTAAATTGTATCATATTGGATATAATTGTATTTACAAGGATACAAAGTTATATCAAATGATAAACTTATATCCGAATTTTGTCCCGATCAAATTGGATATAAGTTAATACAATACGATATGATTGAATAAAAACTCCAATTTAATAAAATTAACATTTAAAATCATGACCCGGCTCGTAATGGATTAATAAGTTTAGGCATGTTGCATACCATTGGTAAGGTATTTCAAGTACCTTTCCAACGCCATATATATTTTGTTCTGGTCCGATAAGTTTTGAGTGGAGAAATAACCATTGAATATTGTTATAGATCATTTTCAGCACCATAAATCGGGAATTAGGAGCCTCCAACAAAAAAGAAGTGCATTGCCGGGCTAATCATTAAAATTTTATTTAAAATAAAAAAAAAACAATATACAGTGGTGGAAAATATAATAGGGACATTTAACTTTTTTCTAAATTTTTTCTCGTTGCCTTTATTTTTAAAGTTCAAAATATTGGCTAAATTCACCCAGAAATACAAGGAGATGGTTCAGAAAATTGTGCAAAATTTTAACTTGCTGTCCTTTTTTTTATTTTGTCACATTTTTTAAGTGGGCGTGGCTTTAAATGAAAAATAAGCGATGTTGACCTTCTCTCAAATTATATAGAAAAATTTTGCGTGCACTGATCGGATCTATACAAACTGTATGTTTTCGGAAATCCTAAAAAATTTTCTTAAATCCTGCGTTATCTCTATCCGCAAAGGGTCTCCAGACTTACCATAACAGTGCCTTAGACATGGACAAATTTTTCTTTGTTTTTAGCGATTTTAAAATAAAGTTACCAACACTGAAATTTTAAAGTGAATAGGATTATGCTACACCTACTTCGATATAACAAATAAGTCAAGTTTTTTTCTACGTTAGTATAAAGCATTTCGCATTAAACTTTCAGTGTTATTAACTTTATTTTCAAATCGCTAAAAATAAAGAAAAATGTGTTGATGTATAAAGCACTGTAATGGTAAGTCTGGGGACCCTTTGTGGATAAAAATAACGCAATATTTATGAAAATTTTATAGGATTTCCAAAAATATACAGCTTGTATAAATCCGATCAGTGCGCTCTAAATTTGGCTATGTAATTTGCTAGAAGGTCGATATCGCTTATTTTTTATTAAAAGCCACGCCCACTTAAAACGAGTAACAGAATAAAAAAACAGGCGTCACGCTAAAATTCTGCACAATTTTCTAAACTATCTGCTTACATTTCGGGGCGAATTTTGCCAAAATTTTGATCTTTAAAAATAAAGGCAGCGAAAATAAAATTAGAAAAAATATGAATGTCCCTATTATATTTTCCACCACTGTATGTATTTGAAAAATTTTCTAAGTCCAAAGAAAATTCCCATATTTGAGAAAAAATGATCTACACCCGTATTAAAAATGACAAAGTGTATGATAACTAACTTGCTGCTAACTGTATAATAACTAACTTGTATGATAACTAACTTGCTGCATATTCCCATAACGGAAAGCTGGCAGCAAGTTAGTTAGCATATGCTTTTTCATTTTGAATACGGGGGCTAATCTTTAACCCTAGAAGTGCATCGCTATTTTTCACGCTATTTGTAAAGCACGGTTGATGTTAGTCGAATCGACTAACAATGGACTTCTAGGGTTAAAGAATTCAACAAAAACGGATTTATACAATAACGTTACTTATTATCAGGGCAGCGACTTTCATGCAGTTAAAAATGGAAAATATACGCTTAAAATATGCAGTAAAAATGCAAAATATGCACTTAAATGGAAATATGAAATAAAAACCAAAAAATATGCACTAAAGATCCAAAAATAAATGCTTAAAATCAAAAAATGCACTTTACATTTATCGATTTATAAAAATCATATTTATTACTCGAGAGTGTTTAGTTAAAAATTAAATCCAATATAAATGGTATTCGGTCAAAATCATTTTTGAATTAATGACTACAAACATGCATTTGCATGAAAGTCGCAAATTATCGACAGTAGCCTGCGGCTGCTAGTGTGCAGAACGTGAAATCTTGCTGACCTCCAATACAAATTTTTTTTATCATTTAAATTTAACCATATCGTATTGTATTAACTTTTATCCAATTTGATCGGGACAAAACTCGGATATAAGTTGATAATTTGATGTAACTTTGTGTCCTTGTAAATATAATTATATCCGATTTGATACAATTTAATATAACCATTTTTCGGATGAAATTATATCCAGTTACAGATTCCAAATATATCCATTCATATATAATTTTATATAAACTTTTTTACTCGGGCTGTTAAAGAACACATAACACTACTTTGAGGCAAGCCGACGATATTGTTATATAAAAAATAAAATTAAAAATATTTTTCGTATCTATTTATATATAAAATTTTTAACGGTTTTATCAATAATATATTCCTATATATACAATTTGCAATAAAGCAAATACTGATATATGATTTAATATGATTACATATGAGAAAATTTCTAAAAAAATTTCTAATATATCATCATATAAAAACATATAAGGTCGCACACAATATTTTATATTATCATATATTTTAATATTAAAAAATATATATTATATATACTCTTTTTTACTCGGGTATAGATGATTTTATAAAGAACGTTATATTGTTATATATTAAAGAAATCATGAAATATTGTAGATATGGAACCATATTAAGTTATATATGGGTTCTTATACGTCAATATATAATCATATCTAACACAAATTATGAAATACTTCTTATATGGCTTCACATATAGTTTTATATTATTATGTATAGTGTCATACTAAATTATATATAAACGTATATGTAATTATATCTATAATATGTTACTTTATGTACTTATATATAGCACATGCAATTATACAGTGGGGAGCGTTATTGAGTACATGTCAGTACTTGAGGAAACTTACAAGTGCAGACATAAAAATATCAGTCAAGGGGACTAAGGTATACTTTTCTGAAAGCAAAAGGTTCGCTTAATCTAAATCTGGCCTCAGAAATTACCTTCCTTATCAGACTTTAGAGCTATATAAATGGGAAAAACTTAACTTTTCTTCAAAATATTTCGAATCGTATATTTTCTTGAAAAATATTTTTAACAATATTCGTAACGGCATCTGAATATACTACTCTTCCCCTTTAAAATGATTTTTGAATTCTTTTGATAACATATTTTTTTACGGATATATCGTTTATTGAAATTTGGGCCTTCACCGCAATTTCAAAGTAAAATTTAAAAAAAAATAAAAGATCCAAATTTCAAAAAACGATATATCCGTAAAAAATATGTTATCAAAAGAATTCAAAAACTATTTTAAAGAGGAAGAGTAGTATATTCAGATGCCGTTACAAATCTTGTTAAAAATATTTTTCGAGGAAACATACGATTCGAAATATTTTGAAGAAAAGTAAAGTTTTTCCCATTTATAAGCTCGAAAGTCTGATATGGAAGGTCATTTCTGAGGCCAGATTTAGATTAAGCGAACCTTTTGCTTTCTGAAAAGTATACTTTAGTCCCCTTGTCCGATATTTTTATGCCTGCATTTGTAAGTTTCCTCAAGTGCCGACATGTACTCAATAATGCTCCCCACTGTATGTAGGCCAGTATGTAATAATATAAAATCACATATGTCTCCATATTAAAACCTTTGAGGAAAACATATCTAACATATGACTATATAAAAGTATATCTGCTTGAATTTAAAAGCATATGTGGCCGTATGTAACTAACTATAAGTTACTATATGCAATTACATAAAATAATATATGATTATATCAAAACTTTTTTACTCGGGCTATTACGAGTAAGTCATTATTTTATATTTAGAAACAATGAATACAATAGGCCGTTATTAGGAAGACATTATTTTATATTACAAAATAATGCAAAAAGTAATGATATATCATTTTTGGTAATACAGATAGTAATGAGCTGTCATTACCAATATTTTGCTGGGTAATTTATGAATCCAGTTTTAGTTAAACTTTTTCATTAAGTGTATGAAACTTTTAATAATGGAATCCCAGCGAAAAAAGAGATGCCGAAGCAGTAGAAAAAGCACTACAATTGATGATCTAGATGTGCTTCTTTTTTAACATAAACACTAATGATTTTAACATTGAGTTGTCATAGGAGAGGAGTACTCCGACTTTAACATTTTTTCAGTACTTTTTGAACGAGTGCAATGGAAGCTCTTTTTCACCAATTAAAAGTTTAAAAAAAATTCTTCACAAAAAAAAATTATATTCGTTTTATTTTACAAAAGTTTTTTTATTGCCGCCACTGGGTATCGAACTTGCGACCTCACGATTGCTAGACGCTGAGCTCTACCGCTGAGCTCTTTGATATCAAAGTTGACTGGCATAAAAACACCACTTTGTTAATCCGAGATATTGTTCCTTATTCTCTTCAATAAAAGTACTTATTAAAAAAGTGTAAAAGGTGCACTCCAATTCAATATTGGTTTCAGTACTATTTTTACAGGTACATAAAAATCAATTTCTCATCATTTTTTTTATATATGGACTAGCGGGCGCAGCCCGCTACGTTGTTAGCGTGCCTTAAAAGTTAAAGGGGGGGGGGCTGCGCCCCCCACAATTTTTATTAAATTCGTTTTTTTTATTTAAAGTTTTTTTTATTTAAAGCCTTCACCCAGCCACCACAAATAAATAATTCTGCACAACAATGGGTTTAAAATAAATAAATATTTGATCACTTTTTCTCATGAAAGTGGATTGGTAGTAATGAATCCATAATAATTTACAATATACGTGTGTATGTCAAGATAATTTGGTAAAGTGCGAACTTAGGTAGATAGACCCGTAAGTAGTTTTGTTCATTTGTGTTTTGAATGAAAATAAATAACGTAAAGCAGGGTTGGAAAGCATTTTATAATATTAAAAATAGCGGGCAAAGCCCGCTACGTTGTTAGCGTGTCTTAAAGTTTTTTTTTTAATTCCAGTTTATGTAAAGGTAGACCTGGCAATTCAAGTAAATTCACAAATTCAGTTGGAAAATTTACTGCGTCGGTTTCTTCCACCGATGCTTCGTTACATGAAGTTTAAATATCGGAATATATAAGTTCCATTCCTTTTCTAAGGTTTTTTCTCTTTTAGAAAATTTGTTTAACTTTTTGGAGAGTATGTTTCAATGCTACATAAGTTTCATATTCCGTGGATAGTGTTTGAACAGGTAATTCCCTCTTCCAATCCATTTGCATTGTCTATAATTTCAATTCCACTCGTTCAACGTTTATATCCATTTCATTCCTCTTGTGTAGTGTTTCAATTCCACTCGTTTCCTATTTAGTTTCTTAATTTTAGTGTTTCATATACGCTTGTTCTTTAAGTTTTAGGTTTCTAGCTAAAGACGGAGACGTTAAAGGGGGGGGGGCAATTTTCCCCTTTTGAACCACCATTTTTACCACGTTCCTGTCCAAAGTCCTAGAAATGCCTTGTCGATAAGTTAGCCCATACTCCAAGGAAAACATATTATATATTACAGGTTTCTAACCGAAGGGTTCGGTTAGGCCATCAAGGGGGAGAATTATTCCGTTTTTACCCCTCCCGGTAGGAATTTCCAAAAATTCTGTCTTAGAGGACGTCTGCGTTGAAGGAGGAACCTACTACATACATAATTTTAGGTCTCTATATCCACCAGTTTGGCCAGGCCGTCAAGGGGGAAGTTTTTTTCCCTTTTTACCCCTCCCGGTATGAATTTCCAAAAATACCATCTTAGGGGACGTCAACGTTGGAGAAGGAACCCAATTTAAGATCCCTTGTTCCAGCAGTTTGGCCAGGCCGTTAAGGGGGAGACTTTTCCTGTTTTTGACCCTACCTGTAGAAATTTCCAAAAATCTCATCTTAGCGGATGTCTACAATAGAGGAGGAACTTTAATACCAAATTTCAACTTCCTACCTCCAGCGGTTTGGGCAGGCCTTTAAGCGGCACTTTTCGCTTCATTAATCCCCATTTTTGCAATGTCCCTGTCCAAAAAGCACCTTCCCGGTAAGTGAGCACATACTCCAAGTAACATATATTTTACATTTCAGGTTTCTAGCCAACTTTTACTATTTGTGCCCCTCTCGGTAGGAATTTCCGAAAATCCATCGACAGGGAATTCCAGCTTCCTAGTTCCAGCAGTTTGAGCAGGCTGACAGGAACCTAAGTACCGAATTTCAGCTTCCTAGTTGCAGCAGTTTGGACAGGTCGTTAAGGGGCAACTTCCCCTTTTTGAGCCCCCATTTTATAACGACCCTGTCCAAAATTCAAAAAAGTATCTTTCTAATAAGTTAGCCCTCACTCCAGGGACCCACATTTTAAGCTTCAGGTTTCTAGCCGAAGGGGTTTTTACCGGCCCCCAAGGTGAGGCTTTTCTTCTTTTTGCCCCTCACTTTAGGAATTTACAAAAATTCCATCTTCGCGGCTATCTGTGATGGATGAGGAACATTCATACCAAATTTCAACTGCATTGCCTAAGCGGTTTGGGCAGGCCGTTAGTGGGGACATTTTTCCCTTTTAACCACCATTTTTACTATGTTCCTGTTCCAAAATAGAAAAATTACGTTGCCGGTGAGTTAGTCCTACTCCAAGGAATACATATTTAAAATTTTAGGTTGGCCAAAAGGGATTGGGCAAGCCGTCAGGAGGAGACTTTTACCTTATTTCCCCTCCCGATAGGAATTTCAAAAATTCCGTCTAAGCGGACGCCTACACAGAAGGAGGAACTCACATACCGAGTTTGCTTTTGGGATATCCTGTAGGGAATTCCAAAAATGCAAACTTAGTCGATGTCTACTACAGTGGAGGAACCTTTATACCAAATTTCAACTTCTTACCTCCAGTGGTTTGGGCAGGCACTTTTCCAATTTGTGAGACTGTTTATGGGGAGACTTTTCCCCTTTTTGCCCGTTCCGGTAGGAATTTCCAAAAATCCCGTCTTAGCGCACGTCTATGCCGAATATCAAGAAACCTTGTTTTAGTGGAGATATCCGTGGGGGAGGGAAAAAAGTAGTTTTTTTGAAATTATATATTATTTTAAATGGTACTTTTTGGAAAAACGAAATTTTTTGGAAAAAGATACTTTGTTTTTACAAAGTACTTTATTTGTACTTTTTTGGAAAAGGTATTTTTTTTTAAAAAGGTGTTTTTTGTTGGAAAAATGTATGTTTTTTGGAAAAAGGTACTTTTTTTGGAAAAAAATACTTCTTTTGGAAAAGGAACATTTTTTTTAGAAAAAGGTACTTTTTTTTGGGAAAAGGTACTTTTTTTTGGAAAAGGTACTTTTTTTGAAAAAAGTATTTTTTTTGAAAAAATGTATGTTTTTTGGGAAAAGGAAAATTTTTTTAGAAAAAGGTACTTTTTTTGGGAAAAGGTACTGTTTTTTGCAAAAGGTACTTTTTTTGAAAAACGTATTTTTTTGGAAAAATGTATGTTTTTTGGGAAAAGGTACTTTTTTTGGAAAAGGTACTTTTTTTTTGGGAAAGGTACATTTTTTTAGAAAAAGGTACATTTTATGGAAAAAGGTACTTCTTTTGGAAAAAGGTACTTTTTTTTTGGAAAAAGGTACTTTTTTTTGGAAAAAGGTACTTTTTTTTGGAAAAAGGTACTTTTTTTGTAAAAAGGTACTTTTTTTGTAAAAAGGTACTTTTTTTGTAAAAAGGTACTTTTTTTGTAAAAAGGTACTTTTTTTGGAAAAAGGTACTTTTTTTGGAAAAAGGTACTTTTTTTGGAAAAAAATTTTTACAACGTCCCTGTCCAAAATTCCAGAAAGTACTTTCCGGAAAAGTTAGCCCATAAGCGGTTTTCCCCTTTTTGCCCGTTCCGGTAGGAATTTCCAAAAATCCCATCTTAGCGGACGTCTACGCCGAAAGAGGAACCTACATACCAAATTTCAACTTCCTAGCTTCAGCGGTTTGGGCTGGGCGATGTTGAGTCAGTCAGTCAGTCACTCAGTCAGTCAGTCAGTCAGTCACGTTATTCTTTTATATATAGAGATGAAATCAAAAAATGTGATAAATTTTTGGGCCAAATTTGTGAGAAGCAAAAAGTGTTAATATTTCAGTTTTTTCTTAATGGAATCAGTAAGTTCCCAGGAAAATTTTTTACAACCCAGGAAAATTTTCTGTTCCAAAGAATCGGTTGTACAATAGCTACTTTTCATTCACAACCCCTTCTACTGTCGATTCTAACACCGATTCTTTTTGTTTGAAATTGTCCCAAAAGCAACCCCTTCTATGGCTCCAAAGTGGAACCGGTTGCTCTAGAATCAGTTCTGGAACTAGTTCTGGAACTGATTCCACGTCACCCACACCTTCCATATAGGATCCCAGGAACTGGTTCCGGAACCAGTTCCTGGGATCCTATATGGAAGGTGTGGGTGACGTAGAATCAGTTCCATAACTAGTTCCAGAACTGATTCTGGGGCAACCGGTTCCACTTTGGAGCCATAGAAGGGGTTGCTTTTGGGACAATTTCAAACAAAAAGAATCGGTGTTAGAATCGACAGTAGAAGGGGTTGTGAATGAAAAGTAGCTATTGTACAACCGATTCTTTGGAACAGAAAATTTTCCTGGGTTTAGTCATTATAAACCTAATTGCAAAAAATCTCTTCTACAAGTTGTCGCAATAACTTTTTTTGGACAATTTTAATTTTTTTTGTTCTAACGGAGTTTATTTACATTTCTGCAAGCAAAAATGTAAAATTTTTCAATTCTAATATTTGTTTTCCAATCGAGTTACGCGGTTACCCCCTGATCTGATTTATTCTTCGCGAATTATATCTTAAAACAAATTATTCAATCGAATCAAAATTGAATCAAATCATTGATTACAAAATATTTTAAAACATTTACTGATTCATAAAATTAGTAAGTTTTTATTCGTATTGATTCAAAAAAGAATTATCTTTTCTAAGCTCTGAATAAAACACAAGAGAGAAGATTAGGCCTGATTGGAATCAATAATTTTCGTACACAATTTTGAAATTATGAGATGTGCTATATCTAAGTTTACGCGCTAAATAAGAATATTTATATGAATACCGAAAATTCGGTACTGGAAAATTTTCAATACCGAAATACCGATTTCTCAATACCGATTCGGTATTGGAAACCCTAATATTAACCCATGATACAACCATACTAGGTAGATGCATTAGAACAACAAACACAACAACAAAAAATGCAATCAGCTACTTTTGATACATAGCGAAAGCATACGAAAAAATCCCTGAACTGTTATAATAAAACCCTGAACTGTCAAACTCTCCCTAATGCATCTACCTAGTATGGTTGAATCATGATGTTAACCATAACCAAATGTATTTCAGAGACCCTTCTTTTGATTTTCATTGTTTGCTGATCGGATATGTACTTCCGAATTTATTTGAGTTTCCATTTTCACCTCTAAAGCTCCACCCACAGGAAAGGTGTGGCCGATTAAAAATATCTTATTCTTTAAATAAGCTTAAAAAGTACAATATTGGGAGGAAAAAATTAGGGTCATCCCCGTAAACTCCACTTGCTCCCCAGAGATACTTTTAATCACAATTTTCATATTAAAATGGTTCGTCCAAAATAGACCTTGATCTTTGAAAATTAGTGTATTACGATAAATAGAAACTTTTCTCGTAAATTTTAATAATTTCGATATTTTGTGAGTGGACAAATTTTCAACCATTTCAATTTAGCTTTATTTAAAAACTTTTTGCATTATTTTTGTCGAGTTAAAAATATGCAGTAATTTTTATGAGTCATTTAACATTCTGTTTATAAGCGCTCCAAATTTGGTGGTTTAGTTTACAAAAAATTTGTAAAATTAGCAAATCTTCTGTTAAAAGTTAGTAACTAAAATTCAGCAAAATACTGCAAAGTTAGCAAATTTATTGTTAAAAATTTAGTTACTAATTTCAGCAAAAAAAAAATAGCAAAAAAATTTGTAAGTTAGTAATGTGGAGGTAGCAAAAAAATTAACTAAAAGTTAAATTTTAGCTAAAAATTAGTTAAAAAATTGTTAAGTTGAAGTACCAACAGTTTTACTAACTTTTCTACAAACTTTTTTCTATGAGTGTAAAAAAATTTTTATACGTAAATCAAATTGAGTTAAAAAAAGTAAAAAAAAATTTTTTTTTGTGCCCGAGCTGGGATTCGATAATAGTACCTCAGTCACATATATAATTATGTGTGGGGTTATATATGACAATATATAATAACATATTAAAATATTATTAATCCCAAGTTGCAGTAAACATAACTTTCAGTTGATGTTAGCAGTAAATGGGTTTAGTTTTTTAAGAGCTGTAAAAAGAATATTTACAAGTAAATTAAATTGAGTTAAAAAAGTAAATAAAAAAATTTTATTTGTGCCCGAGCTGGGATTCGATAGTAGGGTCTCTCACGTAATATGTGACTATATATAATTATATATTAAACACATAGAAAATATTACTGACGTGGGACCATATATAATCATGTCTAAAATTATTTTGTTAATCTTGCACCATATATGGAATCATTTATAATCATATCTTATAGCATTTAATATAATATATAATCACATATAAAAATATCTTACATCATACAACCAAAAAAATTTTATAAGAGGGCATATATTACTATATCTCAAAATATATGGCTTATATGCCACCATATGTGATCATATATTATGTTATATGTGATCATATATAATTATATATGACAACAGATCTGTCATATATTATTACGTATAGCATATATGGTTCATATCTAATTTTATAAAAGACAATATATAAAAATATATGGTTATATAAGGTACCACATAAGAAACATACAATTATATATAGCTATTCATGACAACATATATACTCACATATTATAAGATAAAACAAGATATTACTATATACGACTATATACAAATTTTTTTGATCGGGCACGCACATTGACTCACCAACAACATTTTTATACTCACACTCACTCACGTCCACGTAAGCAAAAACCAACTCACATGCCCATCTCTAATACTTACAATTACAGTAACTTTGTAAGAAACTATTTGTATTTTGTTTATATATATTTATTTACGTTTATTGCAGGTGTTAAATTTGTTATTGGAGGTGATCGAGAGAATAAAACTCCTACAAATGAGTCACTAGAAAATGGAACCACTTGGGAAAATATTTGGTCATGCCAAACAGCTATACCAATTTACCACATGGCTTTTAGCCCTGATGGGACTTTATTCGCAACTTGTGGGCGTAATGACAGACTTGTTAAAATTTGGTATGAAAATAAACAAAGTAAGTTTTTATAATATAAAATAATATAATACATAAAAACGTCATTATTACAAAATACAACTGTTCCGTCTACTGTGCAAGGCATAATTAGCCTTTAGGAAAATTAACTAATATTAGGCCAGCAGACCGTTTAGCTAATTTTAGAAAAACGTGCCTGTAATTATTAGTAAAGTGAAAGTAGTAGGAAAAAATCGTAATGGTTACTAAAATTCTGTAAAATTTTAGTAAACTCATAATGGAATACATTTTTGCTAAAATCAGCCAAATACTACTAAATACTAGTAAAATTAATTTTATAGAACAAATTTGTAAATTTTACTAAATATTAATAACATTTTGGCAAAATGAAAGCCAAAATAAAACTGCTGAAATTAGGGAAAAAAATACTAAACACTACCAACAATGTAACCTTCAAATAATAATTTCAATTACAAAAAAAGCATATAAAATTCTAAAAACATTAGTTGAGATAGGTTATATATATTTGTTCCTTTTACTCCTGCAAGGAGCATAGGGCCGCGAGATAGGTTATAGAGACATTTTAAATATATAATTGAGAATACTCGAGCTCTAAAATTTCATATGAATATTAAAAAATTATTTGCATATTTATTTAATTACTAAAATATTTATCTAAATTAAAAAAAGAAAAGAAAACAAAAAAAAAAACATTTTTAAGCCATTCTTTGATTACACTTTGTGGGGATAGAAAAAAGTTTTCTATGATATAATGTTCTTAGAAATTTAATTTTAGATGATGAATTTAAAAAAAATATTTGGAAAATAACTATAAATCATTGAAACATCAAATACATCATAACAAAAATGTCGAAATAAAATAACACTTACATACCGGAGTTGATCAACAAGAGGGTATTAACTCATAACTTTTTCAAATTTCACGTTTTGCAAGAAATCAACTAACAACAAAAAATTTCAACGTATTCCGATTACTCTTTCATCTCGAAAACCACATTTGAGACCATTTTCGTGATAGTGTGGTGGCTACCTTTATATCAACAAAAAGTTTCAGAAAAATGGTATTAACTCAAAAAATAAAACAATATAAATATATTTTCAAATGGAATTTGCTTACTATGATGTATTCGGATTTCTAATTCTCTTAAAATGTAACCACAAACAGTTTTTCACCTCTACTGAAAATTTTAAAATTTTGAGTTAATACTAGGGTTTGGGATTTCCCGGACTTTTTTATTTCCCGGAAAACGGGAATAAAAAAAATTTGATCCCGGGAAATAATTTTGAACAAAATTGTTAATGAAAATCACCTATATAAGTAATTTTTGTTAAAAAAAACACTATTTCAGTACAAATTCAGTCTGTATAGTGAGAATTCAAAGAATGTTGAAAATTTGAATTAACATAAATTTCTCTAAGCACTGCCAAATGAATTGCATGATTCAAGCAGAAAGCACCCACTACTGGACTGTCGGAAACAAACGGTTTCATCACATTTGGCCCATTAGATATGGTGGCCACAATGTTTATTTCCAAAGACAAATAAAACTTTTCTAGTCTTAATTCTAGAATTATTCTTGTTTCACCAGCATTACATCTTCCTGATATATAAACTGTAACGACGAGTTTCCTCCGTTAGCTGGGGTAAGCTCGCGGGGGTAGGGATCGTCACAGAAATTTGTTTGATCTAGTGACAGAGAGTGAAAGGCGTGGTCTTAAACGTTATAAATTTCAATTTATTGGCTTATATCTACAAACAAAACACTTAGGACTAACGGGACGAAAAGAAAAGAAGGCCTCAGAGGGAGACGGAAACCTAGTTTCGCTCACGGGGTCTGTTGGTCGGGTTCTATCGGGAGGTGACCAACGCTCGGCACACACTCGACGCTGAAAAGGAGGTGATCGACGCTCGACACACACTCGACGCTGCGAAAGGAGGTGACCAACGCTCGGCACACACTCGACGCTGAAAAGGAGGTGATCGACGCTCGACACACACTCGACGCTGAGAAAGGAGGTGACCAACGCTCGGCACACACTCGACGCTGAAAAAGAGGTGATCAACGCTCGACACACACTCGACGCAGAAAAAGGAGGTGACCAACGCTCGGCACACACTCGACGCTGAAAAGGAGGTGAACAACGCTCGACACACTCTCGACGCTGAAAAAGAGGTGATCAACGCTCGACACACACTCGACGCTGAAAAGAAGGTGATCGACGCTCGACACACACTCGACGCTGAAAAGGAGGTGAACAACGCTCGACACACTCTCGACGCTGAAAAAGAGGTGATCAACGCTCGACACACACTCGACGCAGAAAAAGGAGGTTACCAACGCTCGGCACACACTCGACGCTGAAAAGGAGGTGATCGACGCTCGACACACACTCGACGCTGAGAAAGGAGGTGACCAACGCTCGGCACACACTCGACGCTGGAAAAGAGGTGATCAACGCTCGACACACTCTCGACGCTGAAAAAGAGGTGATCAACGCTCGACACACACTCGACGCTGAAAAGGAGGTGATCGACGCTCGACACACACTCGACGCAGAAAAAGGAGGTGACCAACGCTCGGCACACACTCGGCGCTGAAAAAGAGGTGATCAACGCTCGACACACACTCGACGCAGAAAAAGGAGGTGACCAACGCTCGGCACACACTCGACGCTGAAAAAGAGGTGATCAACGCTCGACACACACTCGACGCAGAAAAAGGAGGTGACCAACGCTCGGCACACACTCGACGCTGAAAAAGAGGTGATCAACGCTCGACACACACTCGACGCAGAAAAAAGGAGGTGACCAACGCTCGGCACACACTCGGCGCTGAAAAAGAGGTGATCAACGCTCGACACACACTCGACGCAAAAAAAGGAGGTGATCGACGCTCGACACACACTCGACGCAGAAAAAGGAGGTGACCAACGCTCGGCACACACTCGGCGCTGAAAAAGAGGTGATCAACGCTCGACACACACTCGACGCAGAAAAAGGAGGTGACCAACGCTCGGCACACACTCGACGATTTGCAGGACCTCGAAGGATGTGGCAGGACCTCAAAGGATCTTCGCAGGGCCTGAAAGGATCTTCGCAGGACCTCGAAGGATGTGGCAGGACCTCAAAGGATCTTCGCAGGACCTCAAAGGATCTTCGCAGGACCTCGAAGGATGTGTACAGGACCTCAAAGGATCTTCGCAGGACCTCGAAAGATGTGGCAGGACCTCAAAGGATCTTCGCAGGACCTCGAAGGATGTGTGCAGGACCTCAAATGATCTTCACAGGACCTCAAAGGATCTTCGCAGGACCTCAAAGGATCTTCGCGGGACCTCAAAGTATCTTCGCAGGACCTCAAAGGATCTTCACAGGACCTCAAAGGATCTTCGCAGGACCTCAAAGGACCTTCGCAGGACCTCGAAGGATGTGTGCAGGACCTCAAAGGATCTTTGCAGGACCTCAAAGGATCTTCGCAGGACCTCGAAGGATGTGTGCAGGACCTCGCAGGATATGGGCAGGACCTCAAAGGATACAGGCAGGATGTGTCTTCAAGAGCTAGAATAAAAAGGATAATTAGTGAGATGTACCTTGTTAGTTGTGCACGCGTTGGCGGCTGCCAGCAACTCATCCAGATTTTCTTGATGTGCTGCCTTTTATACCCTTTTTGGCAGCTGAGTTCGTTATTTACTTAACATTAGGGTGGCTCGTACAAACTACATGATAGCTTTCTCCCATGTTCTATTTATTTCTATTCATCTTGGTAAGAGTAATACTTAAGTAATTCAATTCAATTCCGTTCAATTCTATGCAATTCAATTAAATTCTATTAAATTCAATGCTATTCAATTCTATTCAATTCAGTTTTATTCAATTCATTTTAATTAATTTAATTGATTAAATCTAGCTAGGGTGTTGGCAGAAACGAGTGTCCGACTTCTGCCATTACACATGGTCCCCTCCTGGGAAAAGGTTATTTCCCGATCTTCGGGTAACAGTTCATTGATACACCCCTTCCACGTTTTTCAATCACCGGACCCAAATCCTTAACCATAGGAATGTGCTGGCGATTAATGTGGATACGGTATCTCCGTTCGTCTACGACGTAGACCTGACTACCACGTATCCCGGGGCCATAACGGTCCAGCATACAGCGTACGTATGGTTGTAACCTTGTACGGACCTCTTCTGATAAACTGTCCCCCGTGGTGATACGGCGGTGCAGCACCTGGGGTTGTGGTGGCGTTGGTGGTGGTGGATACGGTGGAGTGTATGACGCTCGGCAACGTGGTGTGAACACCGAAACGGTGCATGGTGGCGTGGGGTCCCGGGTGTTTGCAAGCCTCGGGTTAACCCGCCCTATCTTCTTCCTATCGTAGACCGGGGATTCCTCATCTGTATCCGATTCGGACGCTGGGGAGGTGTTAGATGAGGCCGAACGTGACGATGTCGACGAGGATGAGGTTGACGAAGATGATGAGGAAGATGACGATGGGGATGACGATGATGACGACGACGATGATGAAGACGACTCCGAAGAGGTCGATGGCGTCGGGGATGCCACCACGGGGTGTTGAGCGGCTCGTGGTGGTGTCATTCGAGCGCTCTCTGGGCCTATGGCCGTGCTTGGTGACGATGGTATGTGGGTCTGTGGTGGTAACTCCACGGCCAATTCGGGGTTGACCGCGGGCCCAACGGGTTACGGATTTACTTCGGAGCCTTGTTTCACCGAGTGACCAGACGTGTAAGTTGTCGAAGAGGACACCGATGAGGATGACGTGGTTGTTGATGACGAAGACGATGACGAGATTGAGGTTTGTGATGACGTGATTTCTTCGCTTTGTATTGGAGCGAGATTGGGTTGCTCTTTGTCCCTACCGACCTCGGTTGTCATCTCCTCCACAAGACCCATGCTACTCTGTGGTGATGCCATAGGCGATACTTGGGGTGACCGGCAGGGCGTGGGGGTCTCACTTATACTGGCAAGATCAATAACACTGCCCTCTTCTTCGCTCTCGCTCTCGAGCATCATCGGATGAGATCTATTAATTTCCTGCTGGTTCACATTGCCACCAATGGACATGGCTCCATTCGACTCAGTGTGGTCGCTTCGGGCGGTGATGACGGTATTGTCACAGCGGGTCATGTCGCCTGGCCGGTGTCGCGAGCGCCTGCTGCATGCCTGATATACCTCTTCATCCGTCAATCGTTTGACGGCCACAGCACAGCGGGTCATGGGTGGAATGATTGGCCGAATAGACCTAGCCGGGGTGCAAGGTCTTAACTCCACCTCCGTGTTCCATAAGGGCCGCAAGGCTTCCTCGACAATGTGGCACAGGTGCTGGGTGTCGGTTGGAGGACCCGTAACCCTTGTTTCGCGCTCCAGGCGGCGGATAAGCTGGGGTTCGGTGGCTGGGTTCTGCTTCTAGACCTCGGGGGGATTATCGGTCTGGCGGGGTGGGTGGTATGGCAAGAATCTCGTGCGCCGGCCGGTCTTCACCTTACGGACTGTGTTCACGCGGTTCATGGTTGTTTTGTTTTTTTCCTTTTTTTTCTTTCAGTCTTTCTGAGGTGTGAATGATTTTATGATTGGTGTGTCTGGATGATTATTGATTGTGTAGTTGTATGAGGGTGTGATTGATCTGTGGGTGGAAAACAAAAGGAAGGGAATTAGTTTGGAGCTTTACCACTTGTATCTGGTTAGTCGGAGTAATCATGAGTGGAGTGTGGGGGTAGTTAGTAGCTAGTAGGTAATTAAGGGTGCATGTATTGAAATGATCTGTGGGGAAAAAATAAATACAACATTAGTCAATGGTTCCGACCCCGTTCCCAGAAAGAGACAAAGGTTCAACAAAGGCCTTGAGCTCACCCAGGTGCGCTGTCTTTAAATCGCCATTCTCCCGGTCCCGGAGCTGTGCTATCACCGGGGATGGGAAACTTACAACTTCATACGGTCCCGTAAATTTCGGGGCCAATTTGGCAGCGAAACTTTCCGCCGCTTTGGACAAAGGGTGTTGGCGGACGAGGACTAGGTCACCAATTCTCGGTTTCCAGGGTCGCCGGCGCAAGTTGTAATGCCGCCGCTGATCCTGAGCGGATTTGCCAATCTGATGTCTAACAATTTTAAAGATTTCCACAAGTTCGCTGGCCTTCTCTTCCGGCGTACGGCTGTGGGTACCCGTACCCGGTACCACCTCATCGTAGAGGGCTTTAGGTAGTCGCGGTTCCCGCCCTTGAACGAGATAAGCCGGACTATACCCCGTAGACTCGGAACAGCAGGTATTGATGGCCAATGTTATCTCAGGTAGGTGATCATCCCAACGATTGTGTTGGTTTCTAGCAAACTGCGCGATCATCGTCTTTATCGTTCGATTCGCCCTTTCGGTTGGGTTTTCCTGTGGGCAATATGGAGCCGTAAACTGCTGTAAAACCCCGATCTCCTGCAGGTATTTTTGTAACAAGCGGCCGGTAAATTGGCTACCATTATCTGTTATTAACACCTTCGGTGTTCCAAATCGGGCCAGAATTCTTTCCCTGAAAGCCTTAATGACCCCTTGAGTCGTAGCCTTTCGCAGAGGGACGAGCTCAATACCATCGAATACCAGGAGCATGCTGTTACCATGCTTTGAGCGTGGCAGCGGTCCAACGAAATCGGTGCATACCGTGGCCCACGGCTCTTCCGGTATGGTCACTAGCATTTCGCCCGCTGGAGCCACCTGACTTGGTTTATACCTCTGGCAAGATTCGCAGCTCCTGACGAATCGCGCCACATCACGAAACATACCCGGCCAGTAGTACCGGTTGCTGACGCGGTTAACGGTCTTCCGTACCCCGAGGTGTCCGGCGGCGGGCTGACTATGATTCTCCGTTAATACCCGCTCTCGTAACTGGGTGGCGACGCACAACTTCCAAGGGGTACAGTCCTCGTCGTTCGGATGCCAAGGTATATGCCTAAATAGCTGCGTACCGACTATAGCATAGTCGGAGTATTTAGCCGGGTTTTGTCTGACCTCCCCCTTCTTCCGCTGTAACCAGGGGCAATCTGAGGCCGATGGGCTGTTGTCTTCTACGGTCCGTTGTAGCACTTCCATCGGTTGACGGGACAAGGCGTCGGCGACCACATTATGCTTGCCCTTGCGGTATTGTACCCTGAATTTGTATTGCTGAAGCTCCAGGGCCCATCGGGCCAACCGTCCCGTAGGATTGTCGATTGAGTTGAGCCACTTCAGCGACAGGTGGTCAGTGATGACGTGGAAGTGGTAACCCTCAAGATAAGGCCGCATCTTTCGAATTCCCCAGATGATGGCGAGGCACTCCTTCTCCGTAGCCGTATAATTCCTTTCCGCCCCGTTGAGGCCCCGGCTAGCATAGGCGATAACACGTTCCCCTTCGTCCAAATCCTGGGTTAAGACCGCTCCCAGCCCGTAGTCGCTGGCATCCGTCTGTAACTTGAAGGGTTTTTGGAAATCGGGACAGGCCAACACTGGTGCCTCCGTGAGCCTCGCCTTCAGGTGTTCAAACGACGTTTGCTGATCCCTGGTCCACTTCCAGTGTTTGCCCTTTTTTAGTAGTGCCGTAAGGGGCTGGGCGATAGCGGCGAAATCTGGGACGAAACGCCGATACCAGGACGCAACACCAAGGAACCGTCGTACCTCCCGCA
The DNA here is from genome assembly GCA_949987735.1 of Leucophora obtusa. Taxonomy (NCBI): domain Eukaryota; kingdom Metazoa; phylum Arthropoda; class Insecta; order Diptera; family Anthomyiidae; genus Leucophora; species Leucophora obtusa. Next base: position 54,533,725 of record OX465297.1, on the reverse strand, counting down.
AGTTACTAGGGGTCTTCATCTCCTGAATTGCAGCAACCTTGTCCGGATCAGTTTTTATACCCTCTCCACTGACCACATGCCCCAGGTATTTCGTCTCTTTTTTAAAAAACTCGCATTTGTCCGGGTTTATTTTCAGATTCGCCGCTCGGAGTCGCCGGAATACTTCTCTCAGATTGCACAAATGCTCGTCTAACGTCCTCCCGGTAACGATAATATCGTCCAGATACGCGAACGCAAATGGCTCTTGATCGGGTCCGATGACACTGTCCAGTGCACGCTGGAACGTGGCCGGAGCTGAATGCAGCCCAAAAGGCATCACTCGCCATTGATATAGGCCCCGTCCTGCGACGGTGAAGGCCGTGAATTTCTTACTAGTTTCCTCTAAAGGAATTTGCCAATATCCATCCTTCAAGTCAAGGCTGCTCACGTATCGCGAGTCCCTCAACCGATCCAGAATGGTGGCGATTCGCGGCAGGGGATAGGCATCGGGGTCCGACTTGCTGTTCAGGTGTCGGAAATCTATACATAACCTCCACGCGCCATTCTTCTTAGGAGCCAGAGTGATCGGTGAGCTATAGGGACTCCTGGATGGTTCTATGCAGCCGTTGACCAGCAGTTCATTTACCTTCGCATCAATGATCGCCTGCATCGCCGGGTTCCTGGGAGCATACCTGATTTTAAAAGGTCGATCATCCGTCATCACGATTCGGTGTCGGGCGGCTGTGGATAATCCATGCAGCTCCCGAAACTTTTGAAGCTCACCCTCAATGAAATTTCTAATTTTCTCTTGGTCTTCGGGGCTATGGTCACTTACCGGGATATGGCTCGCTGTTGTTTGGTCGGAGCCGGGTGAGGCGACAGTGTCTGCAATATTATTCCGAGCCGGAACCCCTCCGGGATCCGCGGCCAGGACTGGCGACCCCGCTGATGAGTCCAGATGGCGATTGATCTCCCTGTCGCCTGGTGTTTCAAGTGTATTTTGGGTCTGGCGAAAGTCACAAGTAAGGCCGGCAATCAAGATTCGTGTTCCGCAGTTTTCCAGAAACCGCAGCCCAATGATGAAATCCTCGGGGGTGTCAGGCATGACGAGGAGCTTGGTTCTTATCGTTTTGACCCCCAAGGTGACGTCGTGCTCCAATGCATGGGTGATCCGTCTTCGGGAGCCGTCGCCCAGTGTCACCCCGGATTCATAGGGCTCTAAGGTGGAGACATCCCGAAGAGTGCTGACGAGGTTCTGACTGACGAAACAACTGGTGGCCCCGGTGTCAATTGTGGCAGCAATCAGTCGGCCCTCTAGGACGACGTTGGCGACCAGTTTCGTGGAGGTGTATTGCAGGGATGTTTCTAGTGGTGAGGGGCGTTGCTCTGGGGACCCGTATTCCCTCGTTCGGTACGGGCCCGGCGTTCGTTTCCCGTCCTGCGGCAGCATTGTATCGTCCGTACGTTTCGGCGACCGCATTCCCAACAGAACAGTATGCTTTGGTTCGTACACTGGGCAGCAAAGTGTCCACTTCGGCCGCAATTCCGACACGCTCTTCGAGGGTTGGCGATCATTTCGTGTTGGTGCTGGGTAATCTCCTCCGGCGCTATTAAGCGATGTTGTTCACCGACGTGCTGGGGCCGTGCCGGTATACATTCTAGGTCAGCGGCCATCTCCAGGAGTTCATCTAGCGTGCTGAAATCTTTCCTCCGGATGTACCACAGGTACTCTGGCAGGGCGTTACGAAATATCCGTTCCAGTTTTTCGGTCTCGGAGTAGCTGGTGTGCCTCACGAGATTTTGCATATCAAGGGTGTAATCTCGAAAGGACTCACGATTCCGTTGATGACGCTTCCTGACCTCGTCCTCTAAACGCTCAAAGTACCGGGGTGGCAAGAAGAACTTGAGAAAATCTCTTTTGAACGCGGTCCACGTTGTCCACTGACGGTTATTATTTCAGTACCAGATGAGAGCTTTCCCGGTGAAGATTTCCGGCATCATGGACGGCATCGTGTCTACTTTAATGGCATACATCTTTGCTAATTCCTCGATCCTCTCCATGAACTCCAATGGTTCGGCGTTCCCATCGAACTGCACTCCCCATTTCCGGACCTGGTCAGCCCTAGATTTGAGATCGCAGACGACTGCCGTGTCGGTAGGAATGCCTGCGTCGGGACCGACGTCGTGGCCTGTCATGGGTGTAGGGTCGGTTGGTACTACCAACAGCGGTGCCTTCTTCGGGGTCAATAGCATACCCTCAGTACCAGGGGGTGTAGGTTCGTGTTTCGCCTGTATTTCCAGGAGCCTGGGTCAGATTTCGGGCTTATGTTCTCCGCCCACGAATTGGCCAAATCGTTTCCGAAGTTCTTCGACGTTCCCCGAACTGTCAAGACTGAACTCATTTAGATATTTCACCAGATCTTTCTTTAGGCCGTACGATGTACGCAGCATGGTAGTATTGGCTCAATATATTCTTCCAATCTATCTCCGCTCTTCCTTTCCGCCTAGCCCAAGTGCTTTGCCGTAGTATTGAGAAAACCTTCCTCTCTCTGTCCCTGCTCGGGCGCCACTGTAACGACGAGTTTCCTCCGTTAGCTGGGGTAAGCTCGCGGGGGTAGGGATCGTCACAGAAATTTGTTTGATCTAGTGACAGAGAGTGAAAGGCGTGGTGTTAAACGTTATAAATTTCAATTTATTGGCTTATATCTACAAACAACACACTTAGGACTAACGGGACGAAAAGAAAAGAAGGCCTCAGAGGGAGACGGAAACCTAGTTTCGCTCACGGGGTCTGTTGGTCGGGTTCTATCGGGAGGTGACCAACGCTCGGCACACACTCGACGCTGAAAAGGAGGTGATCGACGCTCGACACACACTCGACGCTGCGAAAGGAGGTGACCAACGCTCGGCACACACTCGACGCTGAAAAGGAGGTGATCGACGCTCGACACACACTCGACGCTGAGAAAGGAGGTGACCAACGCTCGGCACACACTCGACGCTGAAAAAGAGGTGATCAACGCTCGACACACACTCGACGCAGAAAAAGGAGGTGGCCAACGCTCGGCACACACTCGACGCTGAAAAGGAGGTGAACAACGCTCGACACACTCTCGACGCTGAAAAAGAGGTGAGCAACGCTCGACACACACTCGACGCTGAAAATAAGGTGATCGACGATCGACACACACTCGACGCTGAAAAGGAGGTGAACAACGCTCGACACACTCTCGACGCTGAAAAAGAGGTGATCGACGCTCGACACACACTCGACGCAGAAAAAGGAGGTGACCAACGCTCGGCACACACTCGGCGCTGAAAAAGAGGTGATCAACGCTCGACACACACTCGACGCAGAAAAAGGAGGTGACCAACGCTCGGCACACACTCGACGCTTTGCAGGACCTCGAAGGATGTGGCAGGACCTCAAAGGATCTTCGCAGGGCCTGAAAGGATCTTCGCAGGACCTCGAAGGATGTGGCAGGACCTCAAATGATCTTCGCAGGACCTCAAAGGATCTTCGCAGGACCTCAAAGGATCTTCGCAGGACCTCGAAGGATGTGTACAGGACCTCAAAGGATCTTCGCAGGACCTCGAAAGATGTGGCAGGACCTCAAAGGATCTTCGCAGGACCTCGAAGGATGTGTGCAGGACCTCAAATGATCTTCACAGGACCTCAAAGGATCTTCGCAGGACCTCAAAGGATCTTCACAGGACCTCAAAGGATCTTCGCAGGACCTCAAAGGACCTTCGCAGGACCTCGAAGGATGTGTGCAGGACCTCGCAGGATATGGGCAGGACCTCAAAGGATACAGGCAGGATGTGTCTTCAAGAGCTAGAATAAAAAGGATAATTAGTGAGATGTACCTTGTTAGTTGTGCACGCGTTGGCGGCTGCCAGCAACTCATCCAGATTTTCTTGATGTGCTGCCTTTTATACCCTTTTTGGCAGCTGAGTTCGTTATTTACTTAACATTAGGGTGGCTCGTACAAACTAAATGATAGCTTTCTCCCATGTTCTATTTATTTCTATTCATCTTGGTAAGAGTAATACTAAAGTAATTCAATTCAATTCCGTTCAATTCTATGCAATTCAATTAAATTCTATTAAATTCAATGCTATTCAATTCTATTCAATTCAGTTTTATTCAATTCATTTTAATTAATTTAATTGATTAAATCTAGCTAGGGTGTTGGCAGAAACGAGTGTCCGACTTCTGCCATTACAAAACCAACCCCAGGTTATAAAATGAATTATTTCCGTTTATACATATGGTCAAATATCTCTTTTGTGATATTCTTGTCCATTCATTTATAGTAAATCTCGTATTGTTAGAAATATTGCTCGATATTTCTTTTATCATGATATCTTTCACATGATTGTAGTAATTTAATATAATGTTCTTTACATCGGTTTAATTTTTTGGCAATGCCAGGTTTTTATTATAAAAACTTTCTCGAATAAACGAATATCTAAATATGGTGCGGATTGGCATGCCGTCGACTGCGGCAAATTTGGATACCATTTCAGGAAATGTTTTCCCTACAATAAAACGTTCAATGCCTATTCAGCTTACACTTTTTTTCTTCCGGTACTTTGCTAATTTTAGGTGGAACGTTATTCTTGTTGTTGTTTTCTTCAAGAGCGATTGCATTACCATCAATTTTTTTTTTTTTTTTTGTGAACCAAATTTAGGTGTCGGATAACCAAATTTAGATACCTCCGTTAACCATTAATCTTTTAGGGCAAATATTGCACTGCGCTGCATTGTCCTTTTCTGTGAAGTATTTTCATACTCCTGACATTTTATTCTTTAATAAAAAAGAATATATTAGTTTGAAAGCAGGTGTGTTAAAATAAAGTAAACTTACTTGAAAATATGACATTTATTAATGAAAACGTTACTTATAAAATTATTGGCCCTTAATATAAAGAAGTTTTTTAAATTTAAAGTCGACTCTATTTTTAGTCATACGGTTTTGTTCATTTTGTATGAAAACCTTACAAAAATATTTATATTTTCAAACATTTTGATTGGTTGGAAATAAATTAACCAATCAGAATGCTCCAAAAATAAACCAATTCAAGGTATACTGCCACCCAATATTTTAACTAAAGTCGACTTTAACCAAAATATAAATTTGAAAAATTTAGATACTAAGGGCGATTATTTGTAAGAAACAAAACTTTTTTTTCATATTTATTTTAAACATTTTTCCAAGTTTTTAGGTTTTACTGTTTAAATTTTGAATAAGTTATGCGAAAAATCTTTATTAGTTGAAATGCTCCTAATTTTTTTTGTGTGTCAAATAAATTGATTCCCTTTTACAAGATTTTAACAATGACATTTTTGTTTTGGTATTTAAAATGTTTTTTATGACTACAATTAAAAAATCCTATTGCAAACAAAAACAATTTAAAAAATTTAATATTTTTAAAATTTCCCGTTTTCCCGGGAAAAATATACTATTTCCCGGGAATTCCCGAACCCCAAACCCTAGTTAATACCCTCTTGTTGATCAAGTGCGATATCTATTTTCATAAACATCAACTGAAATTTAGAAAATTTATATAAAAAAGCCATCCACATCCACTAATATTTAGAAAATGTCAAATAAAATTCAAAAAATATAAATCCTAATATAAAAAAAAAACATTTACTGAAAAACATCAAATTCTGTTTGAAGCACCAATGGGAAACTGATATGAAATTTCTGATTTTCATTTAATGTTTTCCAAATTCAAAACATTTTTGAATTTCAGTTGATAGTTTCTGAGTTCTAAATAGAAAATCTAAATTACTCATGTTATTTTCTTAAATTTAAAGGGGAAAGCAAAAAAATCTCAGTTGATGATATCGAAATTTCAATGGATATTCTGAACTTTAATTTTTATTTTCTGAACTATAATTTCAAGAAGTGTAGTAGTTCTTGATTGTTCGGAATTTCTACCTGTTTCACAATGGATCTATCAAATCGAATATGTCATATTACTCCTTTTCAATAAATCCTCATATTTCAGAGACCTTTTCCATACCGCAAATTTTGTTCATATGAATAGTTTAAAAATCGGTTATTAGAAATAAATTTAAGTCATCCACAATTTTTATACCCTCCATCCCACTGTGCAGGAGGGTATATATCATTTTGTCATTCCGTTTGTAACTCATCGAAAAAAAATCTGGGACATAAAAAAAATATATATTCCTGATCGTTATCAATAGCGAAACCGATATAGCCGTGTCCGTCTGTCTGTCTGTCTGTTGAAATCACGATCACGCTCAAAATAGTTGTGCTAGGATGTTAATTTTTAGTCAAAATTTTTGTCCAATTTCTTAAGCAGTTTGGTATTGGAAATGGGCATATTTGGTCCAGACGTTTAAAAGTTATGAATGAAAATGTAAAAGCACCTACAGAATTTTCTATATTAACATGAAAAAATATATTAACTGTGTGTTGTTGTTGTTACTGAATAAGAAAAAAATGCATACATACACACCCAGACCTTGAAAGAGATAATTCTTTTTTTGAATTTATATGCATAAAATTGGATTCATTTTATAAATTACTGAGTAATTCATAATGCCTTTAAATTAATGATTGGACATTGAATAAAGTGAGATAAGATTTGTTCCTATTTGTGTTGATTCAATTTTGATTCGATTAAATAATTTGGACGTATGTTGGCTTTAGAGCAGGGATCGGCAAATATATACAACCTTATTTTGTGCTTGCATAAGTGAGTTGCAGCCTCTCACTCTCAATGCACTGACAAAGAACGTTTGTATAATAATTCGAAAATTTTAAATGTTTATAATGGGAATATAAAATAAAAATTTAAAAGCAAACAACAACTACGAAAACAAATATCAAAAAACAACAATACAAAAAAAAAAAAATAAATACAAAAAAACTTAAAAATAAATTACGAAAAAAATGTATCAATAAACATTATGCAGAGTGTAAAAAAATATGGCAAACAAGCGATGTGACAACCTACTTCATTGAAATCTTGTATGCAACTGATTATTTTTTTGTTATATGTGTGAGCTTATGTATGTGTGAGAGAGCGCCCATGGGCATAGGTGATGCCGACCTCTGCTTTAGAGGCACCTCACCGATTGATTCTAAATTTTTACTACTGATATAACTCTCTTTTGGGGCCCGAAGAAATTTTTTTTTCACCGAAAAGCCTGTATGGGGAGTTACTTCGGTTTAAAGTTTAAAAATGAACTTAACTATATTTTCTTCATTTATGATAGGGTTGGAACAATATGTACACCATTGGAGAGGTAATAAAAATATCTTTAGGATAGCATTTTTTTTGTTGACCCATTATGATTCGGCGTAGGAATTTTATTTTTTTTGTTTTTTTAATGTTTTTATTCCATAAAAACCCTATATAAGAACAAAAATTGTGCTTATTAGAATGTTATCAAGACGAAAAGCTTTTATTTGATATATAGATCAAGTTTTGATCACTTCAAACACCGAAAATATTAGAGGTCAAAATCGTGAGATTTTTTTTCTTTCAAAGTATGGCTAACTTTTGACAAATGAAAAATCTCAATACCGACAATTGGTTTAAAATGTGTTTACTCCCAAAATAGGCTTGCCAGACGTACTGTTTTCAGCAGTACGCGTACTTTTTTTTTTACTGATTGTACTGCTTTCTGCATAACTCCCAAAGAAGTACGCAAATGTACTTTTTTTTAACCTGTGTACTTCTTTTTGTACTTTTTTTTGTTGAAAACATTAAATAATACTAAAATGTTCGTTATTTGATAACACTATTAGGAAAATTTATTTTTTTTGGATTTCCCGCACTTGCAATACATCTTATGTTTATAATATTGACGCGTCAAACACAAATTGGCAAAAAAAATTGAATGGGGCGAGCAGTTTTCCAGATTTTTTCGAATTTACATTTCATTTAAACCCCTGTTTTCGGCAGTTTTGGTTCAATTTTTTTACGTTTTTGAAATCAACAGAAGTTATGCTTGAATAAAGATGTTTCCTGAATTTTGTAAGAATTGAGAAAATTCTATTTTTTGGTTTAATCCTTAAGTGGAGTATACACGAAGGAACATTCGTGAAAAAATTACCATTTTTTACGAATGTTCATTTGTGCATGTTAGTGTGTCGTTTTGACATTCGTGCAATTCGTGTTATCAAAATTTTTTGATTCTTTTTTGTTTCCAAACTCAATGTTCCTTCGTGTATACTTCGCTTTATACTACAACAGTTAATTGATTTCGTTGTTTTGTATTAATATAAAGCTACACACTTTAATGTACTATATTTATTTTGTATCAAAGTTGCAAAAATATTAGATATGCCCTAAAATATTTTAAAAGCAAATCAAAATATCAACTTTAATTTTATTATTGTTTTTTTTGATTTTATTTATATAAAAATCGATTATAATTGTTAAAAAATTAACTTACCAACATTATCATAAACTCCATTTTTTGATATACAAAATTTTAATTTTGGTTGAAATTCCGAATTGTTTTTGAAATATTTTTTGACATATACAAATAATTTGCAACTGTGATACAAAATATTGATCACGAATATTTCTAGTTTACGTATTATCCTAGAACAACGAAATCCATTTACTTTAAACGAAATATTAAATAAATATTAATAAAATAGAAATACATGTCTAATAAAACGTGTTTGACATATTCTGTTATGAATTCTAAATACATAAATTGTTACTTTTATGTGTACTGAATTTTATGATATTTTTAAAGAAAAAAGTGTACTTCTTTTTCACTAATTGTACTGCCTTTTTTTCCTCGATGTACTTTTTTCGTCGATTTCATATCTGGCAACCCTATCCCAAAATATGTTCGATTCCCGATGAGTTAATTCAGTATAATTGTTGATTAGAGCCAAATTTGTATCTTTTGTTCCATCTGCAAAAAAATTAGCCTTGACTTCTAATATCTTCGGTGTTTGAAGTGATAAAATTTGAACTACGTTTTTAATCTTGAGAATATATTAATAAGTAAAAAATTATGTGGTAGTATACGGTGGTTTTTATAAAAACGGTTTATTTTAAAAAAACTTAAAAATAAATATCATTCGCCGGTAATGGGTAAACGAACAAAAAAAAATGTCGTCCATAAGATATTTTTACTATCTTTCAATGATATATATGGGTGATATCAAAAAATGTGATAAAAACCGTGTAACCACCTAATTTCTAATGCATGGATTACATTTGAGTTACATATTTCGATATATATCAGCGCATTGTCACGTGTTTTACAAAATTTATAACAATCTGACCAATTTTTGGTTAATACATAAAATTTGTTACCAATTTTAGAGGCCAAATGTAAACTCCGTAACAAGTAACTCATAAGGTTTTTTAATTTGAATAGCTTATATTTTAATAACCAATAAAGCTAAACACTAACGGTAAGAATTTTTATGAAGAGGAAAAGTGCCGTTTTTAATAAAAATTAATACATTTTACAAACTTTTTCGTATATCTTAGCTATCACGACTTCAACTCTGTAACGATTTTTCGTCATCATTTTTGATAAAAATGCATATACCAGAATTTTGGAGTTATCTATTATTTACATATATTCCGAAAAGTATGTTATTTATACTCAAATGATCGTTGGACTGTAAGTAATCATCCAGTATAACAGACTTGAAGCTTTTCTGCAGCATGTAACATTCTCGAGATAAAAAAAGATTTAATAATTTTGAAAAAATGTTGTAAACTCCGTTCCTAATTTTTACACCAAACTATTTAACGAGTAAGAAAAACAATGTCATATTTGGATTCACCTTGTAGGCATCATGCGATTTTGTTTCGGAAAAAAAATTCTGACAAAGCGTTTCTGAAAGAAAACGAAAAAAGTAACCAAATGTAAACTCCGTAACTGTAAACTCCGTAACCACAATTGTTTGCATCAGGTTTCATTCAAATAAATGTAGTTAAATGTTTAAAATATTTTAAAATAACCATAAACAGAGGTGATTCAACTAATATTTATGCGTCAAAAGACGATTCAACTAATAATTTTGCGTCAAATTAAAAAAAGTTATCAGTTTTTTACCCTAAGCTGCTGGAGCGAAAAACGATTGATTTTGCATTTCATTGGTTTTGAATCGATATTTCGAGTCATTACTGACATTAGTTTGACAAATTAAATTTGTTTCACACAATTTAAGAATTTTTTGATCGTGAAATGTTATGTTTTTAATATATTATTTTGTAACTGCGCAACCGCTGTTTGGATTTTAAAAAATTTTATATTTTTGAAAAGCATTTAAAAGGACCAAAAATACAAAATTAAAAAAAAGAGACTCAGACGATGCTCATTAAAAGCTATTTACGGTAAAAATTAGGAAACCTTTTTGGAGGGACTTTTGGATACATTTTTTGTCGTTTGGAATGATTTTTGTAATAATTCGTTATGTAAATTAAACAAATTCCCCGAACAAAAATTATTTTTAGAAATTGCATTTGGTGCGGAAGGTTTTTTTTGCCGAAATGACCCGCAAACATGATTTTTATTATTAATTTAGTATTGCCTATCACGTGGTGATATGTAAAATTTTTGTTAAAAATGAGTCATAGCACTACAAAAGACGTGTATAAAATCGTGACAGGTTACGAATCATGGATATATGCGTATGAGCTGGAAAAAAACAGCAATCGACCATGTGGGTATTCCAAGACGAGCGAAATCCAACAAAAGTTGTTCGTGAAAGAAGCATAGCGAAGCAAATGGTCGCCTGTTTCTTCGGCCGAATGGGTCATGTGGCCACTGTTCCGCTTGCGCAACATATGACGGTCAATTCTGAGTGGTACACGACTATTTGTTTGCCGGAAGTCTTCGGAGAAATTCGTAAAACCAACAGCCAAAGACGAATCATCCTCCATCATGATAATGCGAGCTCTCACACATCTCGTCAAACAGGTGAATTTTTGAGCAGCCAGAACATCGAATTGATGACTCATCCTCCGTACAGTCCTGATTTTGTTCCCGAATATCAAAGGTAAACTGCGTGGTCAATGATTTACGAGCGCCGAAGAAGCAGTTGAAGCGTTCAAAAACCATGTTTTGGAGGTGTCTCAAGAGGTATGGAAAAACTGCTATGACAAATGGTTTGAACGAATGCAAAATAGTATTTATCACCAAGGGGAATATTTTGAAAAATAATAAAGCCATTTTCATTTAAAAATTTTTGTTATTATTTGCTATTCCCGAAGTATAAATAGTAACCCTCATCTAGTTTTTAATGATACAAAAGTCACCTCTTTGTGTTTTTATTCATAAAAACTTATGAAAATACATTAATTTTGCATTAAACGCTTAATCGCCAATTTTCTTGATTAACCGACCCGAATAACCGGTTAATTGATGTAGTGAATTTTCGAATAATGCATTAACCGGTTAACCGCCTATGTTGAATAATTGGAAACACTAGCAGTAGCAGAAGTTTCTTTACGAAAATTGAAGCCAAAACGTCTTTCAAATTACAATAATACAAATTTTGTTTCGTTTTTAGTTTAGTTCGATACTAACCTTATTAAATAAGTATATTTATTTATTTACAAAATTTACTATCATAATGAATTATGATAACACTGTGAGACAAATGGTAGGGGTCAATGATCGGGAAGGGTTCAAACTACCGGGGAAAGTTATATCGGTAAAAAAGAAGTTATACGTGTCCCGGCGTTTCGCTGGGTCACCTCTAGGAATCGAGATATATCGATTTGACCTTTGGTGGTCTTTTTTTGACATAACTCGAGAACCACTAGTCCGATAAAAATTACAATTCCTTTAATCTGTTCATATAAGGTTTTTCTATATACTCAACAGTTTTGCCGGTAAAAATAAATGTATGAAGAAAAAAATATTTTTTGCCTAAAATATTAAAAAAAAGTAATAAACAAAAGGTTATTGATTTTTATTTTTACCGGCAAAACTGTTAAGTATATAGAAAAACGTTATATGAACAGATTAAAGGAATTGTAATTTTTAATTTTTTTAAAATTATTTGTCAAAAAAAGATATATCTCGATTCCTAGGGGTGACCCAGCGAAACGCCGGGACACGTATAACTTGTTTTTGACCGATATAACATTTCCCGTTGGTTTTATCCCATCCCGATTTTGACTGTCGCATAGCAGAGAACTTATATTCTTAGAGAAGGTGCATTACAAAGCTCACTTTTTTTGAGCTTTCTATGGCGTGAACGATAAGGGCAAATATTTGATTTTAGCAAATTCTACTTTATCACTAGATGGCGTTAGTGTTCCCGTGAACTAAAGGGACAAATTATTTTTGTTTACGAAATGTGGTAAGGAAGGAGATGAAAAAAATGTAAAACGCGAGCAGCAAAATTAGGATAGTTGAAAAAAACGAAAATCAATAAATTTATTTTTTCTTTTAGGCGAGGGGGTTGCATATTATTACATGTTATTGTTTATGATATTTGGGTGTGCGGGGGTGTAGAAAAGGTTTTTTTTATTGGTAGATAGGTTTCTTTACATGGGGGTATAGTTAAATGTTTGTAACTTAAGGGACGAGGAGGGATGGGTAAATTTTTTTTTATTAGGTATGAATTACATTAGATGCGTGTGTATGTGCATTTTTGTTTATATTTGTAACAACAATAAGCTTTACACGCAGGAGCAACAGCAATGTTTGCCATGTTTTTTTTTGTTGTTTTGGTTTTTATATTTTGTTTTTTTTTTGTTTTGGCGAAGCAAAACAGATAAGCAAACCAACAACAACGTTCTATGGACAAACATACTGTTTTTTATTGTTGGACAAAACTATTTTCTATCATTATATATATATATATACATACATACATATATTTTATGTAGGTTTTACAACTTATTAATTTTTTTTTTTTTTTTTTTTTTTTTTTTGAATTTGCCAAATTTCACTATTCTTTGAAATTTGGCAACATGGCTTGTGTTCGTATATTGTGTATACAATTACTATTACACAAATTACTAACACTAACGCAAACATAAAAATATTTTTCGATTTAAAATCTAAAAAAACATCTTTATTTCTGTTTATAAAAGTACCCAGTGTATAAATGGTAATGACTTATCATTATTTTTTGGACTACCAGTAATAACACGGACTTATTTTCGGCACTATTTCAAAACATATAATAATGAGTTACTAACTAGTTAACTAGTTACTTTTTCCATTATATCAAAGCAAAAAATAATGCATTACCAATAATGACTTATTTTCAGGGTTGGTAGGCAATACCGCTAAAATACCGTTAACGATTTAAAACCCTTTCAACTGCCTACCGTTATCCTTAAAATACCGTTACCGAAATAAATGAACTACCGTTATCCTTAAAATACCGTTACCGTTATTTTTAATTTTCTACTTTTGGTAATTGCACGTGGGTATTGAGTATTTTTCGTACTTTAAGTTGGAAAATTGGTTTTGTTTTTAATCTCGTTTGTTTTTTGTAAAAAAAAATTGCGGGATACATCGAAATAACTGACTACCGTTATCCTTAAAATACCGTTACCGAAATAACGGAAATATCGCTAACCATAAAATACCGTTAATGAAATAATAAATATACTGTTATCCTTAAAATACCGTTACCGAAATAATCTCAAATAGCGTTACCCTTACCGATAACCGCATCGTTTCGGTTACCATACATGATTTTAAATATGCTGAAGTAATTAAACATATTTTTGTAATCGAGAAAAACAAACATTTTTTTTTATTAAAATATACTTTTATAAACAAAAAGAATTGACTGTGAAAAACAGTAGTTTTTACCGATTTTGTAAGTTGTTTTAAAATTTTTGTCGTAAAATTTACCAGTTAATTTTACGACATAGGTAGTTATTTTTAATGCATTTGTTAGTTGTTTTTTAACAGTTAAGAATAATAAAAGTTTTAGTTATTTTAAAGGTAAATACCTTTGTTGCCTTTTTAACTGCATATACCTTTGTTTTAGCTGTCATTTTCAGTATATTCTACCGACTAACATTTGTGAGTGTACTGTTTTGAAATAATTACAATCTATAGACTGTAGAGATGAGCGATCCGGTGTTTTTTGAATAACGCTGCTACCAGTGATCGTGATTTTCAAATCACCGTTCTTTTAAACAGTGACCGTGATCACGGGTTTGTAATAGAGATGGGCGATCTGGCGCTTTTTCAGTAACATTGTTCTCAGTGAATGTGATTTGCAAATCGTTGTTCTTTTAAACTGTGATCGTGATCACGGTTTTTCTATGGAAAAGACTGCGATTTTCTGATAAATAAACGAAACAATATTTATGGAGAGTTTTTAAGATGTCAGTTAAACTTGGTTTAGTTAAACCGAAAACGAATTTTGTCAGCCATTTCAAAGTTTATTAACAAAAATTTGCCTGAAAATCTTTTTCTCGAGTATAATTTATTTCTTTATTGTGGCCTTTCGGCTAGGTTACTGTAATAAATAAAGAAATTGAAAAAAAAAAACAAAATAAACCACATTTTAAAAGCAGTATTCCAGTTACAAACTGCGTTAAACTATGTTTAAAGATAATCCACTTCCTAAAAACTGGGCCTTAAAAGAAAAATAGTTGCGACCGGTAACAAAGACATGTTAGAAGGAGGCATTTTATTCAGAAGAGTGTGAAAGCAAGTCACTGTTATTAAAAAAAAACATGTATTTCTGTGCACAATGAAGTTTGCAAGAAAGAATAGTACAAAAATATTAAAAGAACAACATTCCGAGTAACTGCGACTTGAAATATTTGATCACTGCCGTTGCCATTGATTTATCAATAACTGTGATTAAATCACTGGTATGAAAATATCGCTCATCTCTAATAGACTTTGCTCTCTTCTTTGATACCTATATATTGTACCATATCTCAGTGGTTTTGTTGATACTACATACAATGTTGCCAGTTTTGACGAGTTATCGTCATTTTGACGATTTTTACTATCAAAAATAGTCAAATGACGATTTTCCTCTTCAAAATGACGATTTTCTTTCAATAGGAAATATAAAGGGTATTCACGATGGTACATGTGTATATTTGCAATTTGCTAATTTGCTATGCAAACTGTAACATATCGTGAGAGTCTTTTTTAAGATCAATTGCATATATTTGCTTTATGAGCTATTTAGTTCACTGTTGCCAATTTTTTTCCCTAAAAATATCGCTAAATCAAACTAAAAATCACTAGAAAATAGCTGAAAATGGTTAAATATCGCTAGATTTGACAAAAAATAGCTAAGTTGGCAACAGTGATTTTGTTTACGTCAAAAGTAAAAATTAATCGTATTTTTTGAGAAAATTTGTGAATCATAAAAATAATAATAAAATAATAAATAAAAAAAATTTTATGTTAATAAAAAATCACAAGCAATTTGTTTATTACATTTCTTATTTTATAAATAATAGTATGGCGGCTGATATGTTAAAAACAGATGTTTTGTTTTATTTGCAACTTAGCTTATATGCAAAGTGATTTTTGCTAAAGGGTTTTTTATTGCAAATGAAGAAAAATAAAGCAAATTGCAAATACTTACATTTTGTTGTTGTGTTGATGCAATCGTTGTTTTTTTGCAATCATTTGCAACGTTTGCATCGTTTGCAATACCCATCGTGAGTACCCTTATAGCAACAATTGTGCAAATATACTTTATTTTTCCATTATCTAGTTCAATAAATTTGAAAATTTATTCCAGTAATTCATAAATATTTATCATAAAATTTTTATTTAAGGTAGTCATTTTAGAATCTGAAAATTTTTTGTAGAAAAACTAATACAGAATCTGATAATTATTTTTATTTAAAAGGGTTTTCCCTAAATCTGTAATGAATGTAACGTGTTTTTCGAAGGGATATATATCTCATATCGGACCGTTTTTTCATGTAAATTCTTTGGTAGTTACCTGTGTACTTTACTACTAAGTACTTTAAAATCCAACATTTTTTCGATAGGAAAATGTTTTCAAAAGTGAACTTTTTCTTTCGAACAATGAATTTCAGTATATGGTAAATTAAATAAAAAAACTAATGTGCTAATTCATAAAAAAATTTATTTGGTATTTGAAGCTTGCTATAGTTAAAATACATATTTCGCTTAATAAAGAGTTATTAGAAATCTTGATTCATAATCGTATTTTAACTATAAATTAATTTTTCGATTTGATGCTGGCAACACTATTGTTTATTTTCTCTCTTCTCCCAAATAAGTCGTAAGTGATTTACAAATTTAGTAAACGATTGACTCGGTAATCGGAAGTGAAAACGTATTTCCTTAAATTAGAGAACTGATGATATGCTAAGATAAATTAAAAAGCCATTAAAAATATTTTTTTTTATTTATAAAGCAAATCAATGGAAATGTGTTTAAAAAAGTAATTTTTTAGAATATATTATTCAAAGCATACAAAAGTAATCGACTTTCGAATAATGTTTTGACAGTCTGTACATCACTATTGTTTTGTTTTTCTTTTTAATTTTATTTTTACATTTTTTTTGGAAATTTTTTCGAAAATGTTCATTGGCTACGCAATTGTTGTAGTTTTTTTCAGTTTGATGGATGCAAGTTGTTGGAAGCCGCACATTCTAGGGATGGGATGGCTTTAATAAATCATTTCATGCCTGAAACTGAAATAACTAACAATTAAATGGTGGCTTCCTCACTCCAAACTTTATAAAAGGTTTAAAGTTAGTGAGTACCAACTATAAACCTATATTATTTTCTTAATTATTAAGCAAATATGAATACTGTTTTTCACAAATTAGCTTAAAATCCTGCAATAAGACTGTTGTAAAAGTTTATGAATTAGACCATAAAGTTTTATAATTTTTCAGGGCAGCGACTTTCATGCATGTTTGTAGTCATTAATCCAAAAATGATTTAAACCAAATAATTTTCCGAATCAAAGAATTTGCAACAAAATGGCATCGATTTGTTGTTGCATATTTTTGCATATTTTGTTATAAATGCAAATTTTTGCACATCTTGTTTTTAAGTACATATAATTTATAATTTTTATTGCACTATGCACTAAGGATTGATATTATTTTTTGAATAAACTCGCATTAAAATTGATTAATTATATGAGTAGGTGAATAATTCGCAGTCAGGAAACTTCTACTGTCAGAATTTGTTAGTTACTCAAGTAGTATTTTAGTTTTGTTATTTTAAATGAAAGTAACAATAATTTGTAGAAGTAATATAAGTTTTAACTACATTCGTAAGTCATAAAAAAAAAACGGGGAACATAAAATACTGAAAATTTTTAACATTCATTTTATGCAGTCTTTTGTTAGTTGTTTTGACTAATGTGTGGTTTATTTTATTAACAGTCAAAAAGAAAAGAAAATGTAAGTTTAATTTAATGAAATTGTAGTAGTCCTGTTTTCAAATAAAATTTCATTTGTTTTAAATTACATTTGCAGCCGTCTTTACGCCAGCATATGAAAAAACGAATAAAATGTCGTCACATACACTCAAAAAAGTTTGTCAATATAATCTATTGAAAATGATAGTTAAAACAAAGGTATATGCAGTTAAAAAGGCGACAAAGGTATTTAACTTTAAAATAAGTAAAAATGTTGTTATTTTTAACTGTTAAAAAATAACTAAATACATTAAAAATAACTAACAATATCGTAAAATTAACTGAAAAATATTTACTACAAAAATTTAAAACAACTGACAAAATGGCTGACAAAAAGTATATTTTAATAAAAAAATTTTTTTTGTCTCGATTACAAAAATATGTTTAATTACTTCAGCATATTTAAAATCATGGATGGTAACCGAAACGATGCGGTTATCGGTAAGCGTAACGCTATTTGAGATTATTTCGGTAACAGTATTTTAAGGGTAACGCTATTTAATTTATTTCGATATCGGTATTTTAGGGATAACGGTTTTTTAGTTATTTCGGTAACGGTATTTTAAGGATAACAGTATATTTATTATTTCGGTAACGGTATTTTATGGTTAGCGATATTTCCGTTATTTCGGTAACGGTATTTTAAAGATAACGGTAGTCAATTATTTCGTTGTATCCCGCAATTTTTTTTTTACAAAAAACAAACGAGATTAAAAACAAAACCAATTTTCCAACTTAAAGTATGAAAAATACTCAATACCCACGTGCAATTACCAAAAGTAGAAAATTAAAAATAACGGTAACGGTATTTTAAGGATAACGGTAGTTCATTTATTTCGGTAACGGTATTTTAAGGATAACGGTAATTCGCTTATTTCGGTAACGATATTTTAGGGGTAACGGTAGGCAGTTGAAAGGGTTTTAAATCGTTAACGGTATTTTAGCGGTATTGCCTGCCAACCCTGAAAATAAGTCATTATTGGTAATGCATTATTTTTTGCTTTGATATAATGGAAAAAATAAATAGTTAACTAGTTAGTAACTCAGTATATGTTTTGAAATAGTGCCGAAAATAAGTCCGTGTTATTACTGGTAGTCCAAAAAATAATGATAAGTCATTACCATTTATACACTGGGTACTTTTATAAACAGAAATAAAGATGTTTTTTTAGATTTTAAATCGAAAAATATTTTTATGTTTGCGTTAGTGTTAGTAATTTGTGTAATAGTAATTATATACACAATATACGAACACAAGCCATGTTGCCAAATTTCAAAGAATAGTGAAATTTGGCAAATTCAAAAAAAAAAAATATAATTTAATAAGTTTTAAAACCTACATAAAAATATATGTATGTATGTATGTATATATGTATATAATTTTTTTTTTTTTTTTTTTTTTTTTAGATAGAAACTATTTTTGTCCAACAATAAAAAACAGTATGTTTGTCCATAGAACGTTGTTGTTGGTTTGCTTATCTGTTTTGCTTCGCCAAACAACAAAAAAAAAAACAAAATAAAAAAACCAAAACAACAAAAAAAAACATGGTAAACATTGTTGTTGCTCCTGCGTGTAAAGCTTATTGTTGTTACAAATATAAACAAAAATGCACATGCACACGCATCTAATGCAAATCATACCTAATAAAAAAAAAATTTACCCATCCCTCCTCGTCCCTTAAGTTACAAACATTTAACTATACCCCCATGTAAAGAAACCTATCTACCAATAAAAAAACCTTTTCTACACCCCCGCACACCCAAATATCATAAACAATAACATGTAATAATATGCAACCCCCTCGCCTAAAAGAAAAAAAAAATTTATTGATTTTTGTTTTTTTCAACTATCCTAATTTTGCTGCTCGCGTTTTACATTTTTTTCATCTCCTTCCTTACCACATTTCGTAAACAAAAATAATTTGTCCCTTTAGTTCACGGGAACACTAACGCCATCTAGTGATAAAGTAGAATTTGCTAAAATCAAATGTTTGCCCTCATCGTTCACGCCATAGAAAGCTCAAAAAAAAGTGAGCTTTGTAATGCACCTTCTCTAAGAATATAAGTTCTCTGATTCTACCAAATAGTGTGTTCCGGAGTTAATATTAATGATTTAAATATATTAATAAATTTTAAAAATATTGTTTACAATTGCAACAAATGCGTTAATTCTCAAAATTTGGATGAAATGGTGTTTACATTGTTAAGTGAAATAAAAGAGCTAAAAACTCTATTTTAAGCATGTACGAACAAAACCCAAAAATCGATTTTGTTTACCTTTAAAAAATTGTGCTCTAAGCTTGTGGTATGGAGTTTTGTAAAATTTTAAATACCTGTTTTTTTTAATATAAGCAGTGATATCATAAAAATGTTAACACACATAAAGTTAAATAAAAAACAAACCACTGAATTTTAAGACTTCAAACCAAATTTTTATTAAATGAAATTTAATACAAAATCAAACAAAAAAACCACATGGAATTCTAACCACTACGAACAAAGTTATCCACTTTTTCCGGAAACCCTCCCATTAAGGCTTTTATGATAGTTTCTGTCACCTTTTTAGAGCACGTTGTCCATCTACGTTTGAAATCTTGCATGTCCTGGGAGACCTTTTTTGTGCCCTTTAATTCTCTTTTAACAAGAGCCCAATATCTCTCCACTGGCCTGAGCTCCGGGCAGTTTGGTGGATTTGCCTCTCTTGGTACAAAAACCACATTATTATTATACCACGCCAGCGCTTTCTTGCTGTATTGACAACCCAGTGTAGAAACGGTAATGAGATCCCGGTGAAAAATGCTCATATACGCTCAAACATGTTCATATATGGTTTATGTATGGACACACAAATATGGATTTTTTATGAACATATATGGATTTTATATGAACATATATGGAAGTATATGTGAAATTTCATATACAGACATATATGGAAGCATCTGTTATTTCATATATGGAAATGGCACTCATATATGGACAAATATGAAAGTATATGTTATTCAATTTATGCAAAAGGGACTTGTATATGAACATATTTCGAAGAATACATTTTTCCATATATGTAAAAGGAACTCATATTTGGATAAATAGGGAATTATATTTAATGCCATGAATAAAAAAAGGAACATATCTAATTTGAATGTCATACATAAATTTATATCTATCGTACAACCTTATAATAAAGGACAGCAACGTTCGCATGTATTCGCATATATTTAATAATTGTATATGTTCATATATGTCCATATATGAACATATACTTAGGTGTTACCTCATTTTTCGGATCCATACATATATGGTTGAACCATAAATGTTCATATATGGACATTTTTCACCGGGATATCATTATTTTTTGGAGTACCAGTAATGACACCCACTTACCTTCTGCATTATTTTAAAACATATAATAATGAGTTACCCGACTAAAAAAGATATTATATAATCATATATCACCATATATAAACCCATATATAAACCCATATATACGTCCATATCTAATTTGATCCGAATATTGGAATATATAATTATATCAAGCGAGATAAGCATGGTATCTAACCTGATACAATTTGATCCGAAAAATGGGTCTATCTAACTTCATCAAATTATATATTAATACATATAATTTGATGAAGATTTTCAAATAAAGTTTTAGTAAATATTGTTGAGATCACTTATTTTCATTTATATTAAATACTAATGCTTAATGTTTAGAAAAATTTTTGTTAATAAATAGAAAAAGCTGACAAAATAAAACATTACAAAAATTTGTCGGAACAACTGTCTTATAAAATAAAAAAACTAACTTTCAGAATTAATTTTATTTCACGGAAAAAATAACTGAACTTAAACCATATTTATTTCAACATATGTTTTTCTAATTTTTATTTTTAAATTTAAAAATTGCAATTAAACTTTATAAAATTTTGTATAATTAGATATCATGTCAGATATAATTATATATAAATACAATTTTCTATTAACTTTGTTATATATTTTGATAAATATGGTTTTAAAAGCTTATATGCCATTATATATAATTATGTATGAACTATATTTGCAGATCTATTAATATATGGCTGGAGACCAAATCGCATATGATTATATATAACGTTATATCAAACATATTTATAAAACCAAAGTGTTAATATAAATATATATGGTTATATAAAGCCACGCATATAAACATTTAAATTTATATCAAATCATATAAGATTATATGAAAACTTTTTTAGTCGGGTACTTATAATGACTTATTTTTATCATCATTTCAAATAGAAAATAATTTTTTAGATTTTTTTAAATTTTTTGAAATATATTTTTAGGCTCAATATTTTTTAAACACTGGTAAGGATATATGTAACCACATATTTTTTAATTTTTTGTATGTTGGCGAGTAAGCTTACTTGTGTGCAGCAGGTCAATTATGTTTTTATCTATTAAATATTACAAGTCTATATAGCTCAGATGGTAGAGCTATTGACTGGCAATCTGTAGACCCAGGTTCGATTCCCGCACCAGCAAATTTTATTAAAAAAAAATACAATACCCGACTAAAAAAGATGTTATGTAATCATATATCACCATATATAAACCCATATATATGTTCATATCTAATTTGATACGAATATTGGAATATATAATTATATCAAACGAGATAAGCATGTTATCTAAAGTGATAGAATTTGATCCGAAAAATGGGTCTATCTAATTGCATTAAATTATATATAAATACATATAATTTTATAAAAATTTTCAAATAAAATTTTAGTAAATATTGTTCACACAAAAAAATATTGTTCAACTTTTATTGTGTTTTTCGCTTGTTTTATTTATGTAGTTGTTTTTATAAATGTTTATGTATTAGTAACTGATATTTTAAATTACTTTTTATAAAATTTCATAAATTTTCGTTGAGTTTATTATTTTATTTAGTTAAATATTTTAATTTTGCCATATTAAATATGAATATTTATTAATTCTAGAACATTACTGTAAAATAGTAATGTAATTTTTGAAATTTTGTTTAAAAAATTAAAAATTTTTTTAAACAAAAAATCGCAAAAAGTTTTCAATAAAAACAAACTATTTTTTTAATTTTCAAAAAAATTTTGACAGAGTCCTTATGCCCCAGAAAAAAGAAGAAAACTAATTTCTGTGAGAGAATCTTTCATATATGTAAGTATAAATAAATCCATCAAATGAATGAAAATTGCATACAGGTTTATTTTAATAAAATACAATGTTATGAAATGCAAGCTAAAAATAAAGAAATATATTTTTTATAGTTGGCATGACAACTACCACTTTATCCAGCTGAATAGAGTCTTATTTAGAATTTATACAATATTGATCACTTTTAATCCAATGGATTAATTTTTAATCAAATGCATATAATATGCTATTTAGAAGGTATACAATATTGATCAATTTTTAATCCAATAAATTAATTTTTACTCAAATACATATAAAAAAACCAATAAAAATCCTAATCAAATGTATCACTATTTTATTGAAAATTTATTCAATTAAAGAGCTACAAATTTTTAGTTGAATGGACAATTTTTGTGATTGGAGAAATTTCAACGATAAAATTTATTGAATAGGCAGTTTTCATGATTGAATTTAGTTTTGATTTTTTTTTTGTGTGTTGAGATCACTTATTTTCACTCATATTAAATACTAATGGCCGACAGAACAGTTTGGCTAACAAAGTGGGTATTTGTCGATCTTTGGTATTGATAGAAATGAGGATTGAATGCGATTTAGGACGTTTTTAGGACGCAAATTGTCCTTAAACTTAGAATAACGCAGTTTGTAATTGAATATCAATAAAAAGCAAAATTCAAAACGAGAAAAAGTTGCTTAGAAAAATTTGTGCTAATAAACTTGGAAATATTTGACAAAGTAAATTTTCGGTTTTTACTCAACTTTACAAAAATTTGTCGGAACAACTTTTTCTAGTTTAGAGTTTTTTCTTATAAAATGTGTCTTTCTTATAAAATAAAAAAAAAACTCTTTCTAAGTTTGTCTTCTTTATTGTTATAGTGCAATAAACTTTATAAAATTTTGTATAATTAGATTTCATGTTATGTTATATATTTTGATACAAGATTGTTTATAGAAGCTTATACGCCATTATATATAATTATATATAAACTATATCGCAGATCTCTTAATATATGGCTGGATACCAAATCGCATATGATTATATATAACGTCATATCAAACATATTTATAAAACCAAAGTGTTAATATAAATGTATATGGTTATATAAAGCCACGCATATAAACATTTATAATAATATCAAATCATATAAGATTATATAAAAACTTTTTTAGTCGGGTAAAAAATATTTTTTTTTATATAAGTAATTTTTTTGAAAATCTATTTTTAGACTCATTATTTTTGTCAGTTCTGGTAAGCACATAGGTAACGATATATTTTTTGATTTTTCGTATGCTGGTGTGTAACCATAACTCATTATTTTTCGCGACATCGCCATATAAAGGTAATAAGAAATGAAATAACAAAAGTAAGTAGTTACCATTACCAACCCAGTGTAGAAAATCATTACCAGATATGTGGTTATGTAACTACATACTTGGTAATGGTAACTAGTTACTTTTGTTATTACATTTCTTATTACCTTTATATGGCGATGTCGCGAAAAGTAATGAGTTGTCGTTACACACCATCATACGAAAAATAAAAAAATATATCGTTACCTATGTGCTTACCAGTACTGACAAAAATAATGAGTCTAAAAATAGATTTTCAAAAAAATAAATTATATAAAAAATATATTTTTTATTGTATTTTTTTTTTTTTAATAAAATTTGCTGGTGCGGGAATCGAACCTGGGTCTACAGACTGCCAGTCAACAGCTCAACCATCTGAGCTATATCGACATGTAATATTTAATAGATAAAAACATAATTGACCTGCTGCACACAAGTAAGCTTACTCGCCAACATACAAAAAATTAAAAAATATGTGGTTACATATATCCTTACCAGTGTTTAAAAAATATTGAGTCTAAAAATAGATTTCAAAAAATTTAAAAAAAATCTAAAAAATTATTTTCTATTTAAAATAATGATAAAAAGAAGTCATTATCAGTAAATCATTATTATATGTTTTAAAGTAATGCAGAAGGTAAGTGGGTGTCATTACTTGTACTCCAAAAAATAATGATATGTCATTACCGTTTCTACACTGGGAAGTATTTAGTTACATAACCACATATCTGGTAATGATTTTCTACACTGGGAAGATGCTAAATCGGGCCAAAAGTAAGTGGATACATTGTGCTGACTCAAAAATGGAAGAAGTCTCTTCTGCAAACACTCCTTGATATAAATTTCGCTGTTTATAGAGCCAGATGTCACAAATGACTGGCTTCTTTGGCCGCAGCCACATACTAGGAATTTTTTAGGGAATTTCGTTTGCTTTTTCGACCTACATTTTTCCGCAACATTTCCTCGAACATCGGAAACATAAAATTCTTGACCAGGGAGCTACGAATAATCAGCCAGGACATAGGTTTCGTCGTCCATTATACAACAGTTGTATTTTTGTATAAAATTTGATTTCAATTTTCGAGCTCTGGTTTTGGCCTCCAAATTTTTAAAGGCGTTTCTATCGGGAACTTTTTGAACTTTTAAGGACTTTAGTCCTGCCTTACGTTTGACTTTACGTACAAAAAAGTCCGAGCATTGGGCTAACCAAGCTGTTTTTCTGCCAGAAGTGTTAGGAGCTCTCTTAAAGATGCTTTTAACTTTATATGCCTTACCAATGTTACGATAACCAGTCGTTGTTCCTGTTCCCGGCTTCCTTTCAATTGTTAGGAGTTCCAGATACCTTTTTACCACTTTTGAATCTGTTTGGCGGCATACATTAGTTTCTTTGGCAATTTTTTTGTATGTCCATGTGTATAAACGGGTTAGAGGGAGAGGGTTAGTTGTTTGGGGTTAGTGTACATTACCGCGTAAATCGTGCCTTCCAAATAAGAAATTTATATATTTTCTTTTAAACCTTATAATATGTATTTTTTCCTATTTTATTTTTTGTTTATAAATGTTCTTAGGGTTAAGTTAATGGAAAGTCAATATTTAAAATTTTCACACTTCAATGTTTGTTGTAGTTTTTTAATTATTGTTGTCGTAGCACACACGAGAGGAAAAAAAGGAGATTTTGGGTTGCTGGTTGTAGTTCACGAACTGACTTTTCAACCAAACGCAAAAGCCGACAGCTGTTAGGTGTGGTGTGTTTAGCTGCCGCTTTGCGTTTGGTTCGACACTCGAATACGTTGAGATCAGGGTTGGATAGCCTTCATTGTTCACTAAAGTGAACATCCTCCCGGGCCGGTTCGTCGTGAATAAAAAAAAACAATTATTTTTATATATGCTGAGGGGTAAGAAAAGTGTAGGGTAAAGGGTAAGCAGAATATGTGAAAAGAAGATCACAATGTCACCAATGCACCAATGACATTGTATTTGTCAATTGCCCGAGAATTCGTGTCCATTATTTCGACACTGCGAAATTATCTAGTTCAGAAATTGGATTGTGTGATCAACTTTTACATATTAAACTTGGGTAAGTAAAGTGAGTGTGTTATGTGTAAATTCTATGCGTTAATATACAAGTGGGGGTTAGTAGTTAGACAAGAGGGGATCATCCTTTGGTGGGTAAAACTACGACCTTGGTTATTGGCCGAGTTAAGCTTCCTGTGGCGGTGCGCAAGTCTACGACTCTTGTGCGACCATCAGGACCAGGGTACACTTTGGTCACGCGTCCAAGTAACCATTCATTAGCGGGTAAATTGTCCTGTCTAATAACTACAATATCGTCAACTTCAAGTTGCCGTTGAGGGTTCTTCCACTTGTATCTCTTGTGCAGCTCTTTCAGGTATTCATCTTTCCATCTCCTGCAGAAGTAATGGTGTTGAATTCTGAGCTTTTGCCACCTATTCGCCAGAGTGACATTTCCGTCACTTAAGTCTGGTTCAGCTGGGGTTAATAGGGGTGAACCAATCAGAAAATGACCTGGGGTTAAAGGGTTAAGATCTTGCGGATTTTCGTTTGACGGGCTGAGTGGTCTAGAGTTAAGACATCCTTCAATTCGAGCAAGGAGAGTAGCTAATTCTTCGAATGTGTATTTTAGGGTATTAAGCTTTTTCAGGTGGGATTTGAAGCTTTTCACTCCGGCTTCCCACAAACCTCCCATGTGTGGAGCTCCTGGCGGAATAAAATGCCACGTCACGTTTTGGAAACTGCTCATTGCTACAACAGATTCTTTCAATAATCTCATAAATTCCTGCCGCTCTTTCTTCAATAGTTGATTTGCGCCAACGAAGTTTGTTCCATTATCGGAGTAAATAGCGGCAGGGCATCCCCGCCTCGAAAAAAATCGTGCAAATGCCGCCATAAAGGCTTGGGTAGAAAGATCCGAAGTTGGTTCAAGGTGGATGGCTTTAGTTGCAAAGCATACAAAAACGCATACGTATCCTTTAGTTATCTTACACGTGCGGCCTGAGTAAACCTTTACATCAAATGGTCCAGCAAAATCTATTCCAACGTTATAAAATGGTCGGGTTAATTGGGTGCGTTCCGGGGGTAAAGCCGCCATCAATTGACTTGCCTGACGGTTCTTATAGCGAGTACAGTGTGAGCATTTGTTAATAACAAAGCTGATAAGATTCTGAAGCTTCGGAATCCAGTATCCTGAACGAATTACTCTCAACATGACCTGATTTCCCCCATGTAAAGTTATCAAATGAACGTGTAGGGTTAATAATTTTGCAAAGCAACTTGCGTAGGGTAACAAAATCGGGTGTCGTTCATCATAAGATAAGCTATTGGAGCTTGCTAGACGACCATTCGCACGCATAATATTCTTTGAGTCCAAATATGGCGTTAGGGTAAATAATTGGCTCTTTTTGGGTATAGGGGTTTTCTTCATTAAACAATTATACTCTTCCTTAAAATATTGAGTCTGGCACAATATCACAAGTCTATCTTTGGTTGAATTTATATCTTCAGACTCGAGTAAAATGCTGGGGTGCGCCAACAGGATCCTGATTCTTTCGGCTGGTAAAGTAATTCTACTTCTATCCAGTGTTACCATTTCATGACGACTTACTCCTCTGCGGGTAGTTGTTATTCGATCCAAGAAATGATAGACATATGACATGACTCGAAGAGCTTTCGACCATTTTGAAAATCTACAAAGAATGTCTGGGTTTTCTGTGGCTGTAGGGTTAATATTCACAGAATTAGCAAAAGCTTGAATGGGTTTCGCTTCAGCTTGAGTTATAAAATTTTGTGTTGTTATTGGCCATTTTGATGGGGATTCTTTCAGCCAGGATGGGCCATTCCACCAAAGAGAATCGTCCTTTAACTCATCCGCATTACATCCTCGGCTCGCGACGTCGGCAGGGTTATCGTGGGATACGACATGGTTCCAATTTTCTACGCCGACCGTTTCCATAATGGTTGCAACTCGATTTGCAACAAATGTGTTCCAGGAATTTGGATGCTTCCTTAACCAAGCCAGGACTATGGATGAATCAGTCCAGAAATAGGTCTGATGTTGGGGTAAATCTAGCTGACCAAGTAAATTGTGTACCATATTAGCCAACAACACCGCACCACAAAGTTCTAACCTG
Source organism: Leucophora obtusa (assembly GCA_949987735.1). Taxonomy (NCBI): domain Eukaryota; kingdom Metazoa; phylum Arthropoda; class Insecta; order Diptera; family Anthomyiidae; genus Leucophora; species Leucophora obtusa. Next base: position 54,505,686 of record OX465297.1, on the reverse strand, counting down.
GGTAATGAAAGAACTTTGATGGGTGCAACTCTCGTTTTAGCGAAGAGTAGGGTTACGGAATTAGGACCGTTTATGGGTGTTACTCGTGCATATAGCACTGCCGAGTAGGCTTTCTCAGAAGCATCTGAAAAGCCATGAAACTCAATTCTTGCTGAAGGGGTGTATTGAATCCATCTTGGAATTCTAATCTGATCAATATTATCATAATATTGGAGAAACTTTTGCCATTTAATGAGGGTTAAGGGTTTAAGACATTCATCCCAAGCTGTATTATCCTGCCATATTTGCTGCATTATAATCTTAGCAGAAATAATAATTGGCGCTAGCCAACCAGCTGGGTCAAAAAGTCGCGCAATGTCCGACAGGACTTTTCGCTTTGTGTAAGTAGATTTTTCCTCGATGGTAGGTACATTGAAAAAGAATATATCTTCTTTCGCATTCCACCTAATGCCGAGGGTTTTGGCATTATTCGATTCTGGAAGGGTAAGCAGATCGACATCGAGTAAGTGTTCTTTGGGTAGGGTATTTAAAAGTTCAGCGTTGTTCGAAATCCACTTTCTCAGTGGGAACCCGGCAGATTCTAATACAGCTATTGTCTCCTTCTGAGCAAATTTAGCCTCCTTTAGGGTATGAGCACCGGCTAACACATCGTCCACGTACATATGATTTCTCAAAATCTGAGATACGATTGGGTGGGTATCTTGAACTTCACTTGCTAGCTCTAACAGAGTGCGAATTGCTAGGTAGGGTGCGCAATTGACTCCGAATGTGACCGTATGAAGTTTATAGTCTTTTATGGGTTCGTTGACACTTTTTCGAAACAATATTCGCTGAAAGGGTGTGTGGGTAGTATTCAATAAAATTTGCCGGTACATTTTCGTAATGTCGGCGTTAAAAACAATCTCATAAAATCGCCATTTTAAAATAACTACAACTAAATCCTGTTGTAGTGTAGGACCGGTGTATAGGGTATCATTCAAACTACTGCCATTCGACGTTCTGCTTGACGCATTAAAAACAACTCGGACCTTTGTTGTAACTCGGTCAGGTTTTACGATTGCGTGATGGGGTAAATAATAACTACAGTTTGGCGAAATTTCTGGGCTATAGGGTACGGGTTTCATCTGACCTAGGTCAATATATTCCTGAAGCACGTTATCGTATTCATTTTTAAGTTCGGGTTTCTTCAATAAATTTTTCTCATTTCTAAGATATTGAGCCATCGCAATGTGGCGTGAGTTCCCTAACTCAATTTGCGGGGTTCGGAAGGGTAGATTGACCTGATATCGGCCATTGGGTAAACGAATAGTTGTCTTCGAATAATACTCCTCACAACAGGAATCTTCTGTAGACTTAATGGGTTTTCTGACAATTTCTTCAATCTCCCAGAACTTGGTAATACACTCGTCAAGTGTAACCGTGCTGAAGTGTGACACTATGGGTTGGGGTTTTTTTAAATCATCTAGCGGTCCTGTTAATATCCAGCCAAAGTGGGACTCTTGAGCAAGAAGTGTCTTAACGACTTTGCTGGCAGTTTTTCTCATGATTTGCGGGTAATAATCGCCGCCAATTAATACATCAACTGGCCGACTTTCGAAAAACCTTTCATCAGCAAGTTGAATATTATTCAACTCCTTTAAAATAATTGGGTTCAAACTTCGAGTGGGTATATTCTTCGCAATGACTTTTAAAACAATTGCTTGAAGCGTCAGTCTGAAATCGTCACATCTGTCCGACCGTAATGTTATGTCACACATTTTATCGGGATTTGCGGAATGACTTTCATTCACTCCTGAGATTTCAGCGCGTATGGGTGTGGTGGGTAACTGCAGTTTCTTTCTGAGGGTATCTGAGACAAAAGTGTAGTCTGACGCTGGATCAATTAGCGCTCTAACGGGTATCAGAGAGCCTTGGTATTCAACATTTACCATGGCTGTTCCCACTAGCCTTTTACGGTCATCTAATGTCTCTGACCGCGTACATATTGCGAAAGACTGCGATGCATTGCGTGAAGTTGATTGTCGGCTTAAATCGTCTTGGGTATTTTGGGGTTCTGAATTGGACTTGGGTTTGTGTAGGAGAGAATTATGCCGACCTCCACAATGTTTGCATGTGAAAGCACTTCGGCAATCTTTTAACGTATGACCAACAGCCAGACAATTGTAACAGAAGCCGCTCTTTTTAATGAATTCAATTCTTTCGTCTACTCCCATAGAATTGAATGACGAACAATCCCTTAACGTGTGGTTAGCTCTGCATAATTTGCAAACTGAGCCATCGGGTTTGTCTGCTTTGGGTTTCTGGGTAGTAAGGGGGAAGGCTTCCTTGTCGTGTCTAGGGGTTTTTCCAAAACGGGTGTCTTTTTTAGGCTGTTGAGTCACATTGAGAAAAACGCTGCCCTTTCTCTCATACTGATTTCTATTATCAGTGTTCTGTCTTGGGTGTGAGTTTGGAACAACATTTATCTGTAATGCTTTAGCATCAGTGGCCGCTTCTAGACCTTTATATTCTGATGTTAAAAAACTGTCCAATTCAGTCCAGGATGGAATACACGTATTGTCCGCTAGAGTTCTCTCAAATATCAATAGGGTTTCTTTGGGTAATTTGGAAGTACAAATGTAAATTATAATAGGATCCCAGTGCTCAGTGTCTACTTCTAGAGTACGTAAGACCGCCAGGCAACTATTAATGGACCTTTGTAATTTCCGAATTTGAAAACCGCATGGATTTATGACTATGGGTAGGGTAAATAGAACTCTCAATTGAGCATTAACCTGCCGGCGCCTATCTTCATATTGGGCAGTAAGTTCTGACCAAGCAATATTAAAACCTTCGTTTGTCAAGGGTGCACCATCCACAATATCCCTAGCTTCTCTGCGGGTTTTCTCTTTGAGTTTGCATAATCTTTCAATGCCACTTAGACGAGGGTTTTTGCCATAAACGGCCATGAACATGTCCCTAAATGAAGCCCAGGCTTTGTATTCACCGTTAAAAATGGTTATGTCACAAGGCGTAACTTTAATTCCGGTAGAATTTGTCGCATTCGCGTCACTTGGGTGGGGTAGAGAGAGCCTTTGATTTGTATGACCTTCGATTGCTTCCTCAATCGAAGTCATACTAGCCCTATAAAATTGCTTAGCTCCTCTGAAATGCCGCGTGATTTCGGTCATATCAATTCCCTTTGACGCCTCTTTGTCACTCATTTGAGGAGATTCCCGCAGACTATTATATTTAGAGTCGATATTTGACCATATTCCTTCCAATTCAACCTTGCGAATCTTTAAGGCGGGCAAAGATTGGGTATCCTCGGATGAATTGCGATAATCCTCCTCATAAGCAGGTAGATCCTGTTGAATGCAGATTAGCAAGTTTTTCGCCAAGAGCTTTATATCATTCATTTTGTAATAAAATTGAAATTAACCGCCGATAAAATGGGTTAAAAACGTGTGTAAAAGCAATTAATTGCGCGTGTTAATGGGTTACAATGGTTTAAATGCGGGCTCTGGTGCAAAAAAAAAAAGGTTAAAAAATGGGTTTCGTACGGTTCTGCGATGAAAAACGGGTAAAACCTGATTTTGCGGTGCAACACTGGATTGATTTTGGGTTAAATATGGGTTTGCTGGGGGTTAAATGTGAGTTACCGGTACAAAATGCGTTAATTGCGTAAAATATGAATTTCCGGTAAAAAATGTGTTAAATTTCGGTTATCGGCACAAAAAGGGGTTAATTGTGCTTAAAATATATTTTTGCTGTAAAAAGCGGGTTAAATTTGGGTTATAAGCACAAAAAAGGGTTAATTGTGCTTAAAATATATATAAAATATATATAAAACCAGGTTTTATAATCGAAGTTGTGCTGACTGCTGTGTAAAATGTGTATAAAATTATGGAAATATGGTTTTGAAAATTTCAATAAGTTGTAAATAATTCAACTTACCGACTCCTTCTGGTTGTAGGGTACTTATCACTTTGATGGGTATGTGTGTGTATTTGTTGTCTTTCCTTGTTGATTCGCTTTTGTGCCTATCTTCCCGCTTTATATTAAATGCAGTAATTTGGGCTTTTATATTTTGCAGCAGAATTATTAAACACAAATTTTGTATTGTTTTTGGGTAATTTATTCTCCTTGTTTTTTATATTGCACAGCAACACTTGTATATTGTTTATCAAAATTTTAGTGCAATATTTGTTACAAAAAATTAATATTTAAAAGTTTAGATCCACTTTAATAAAATTCAATTTAATTAATAGCACTTATTAACAAAATATTTTTCTGCCTTTAGATATAAAATTAATAATATTTTCCAAAATCACTTTATTATCAATATGAGCACTAGCATTCAAGGGGTTTTATTTTATAATTATATTTTCGCTGGGTATGGGTATTTCTTCCTCTTCTTTTTCTTTTTATATTTTTGTTATTTTTTATATTTTTGTGGGTATTTTGTGTTTTTTGCTGTGCACTGTCTTGGGTTTTATTTTAACTAAATGTTTTTGTTATTGTTTTGTTTTGTTCTTAACAACTTTAAATTTGTTTTTATAAAATTGTTTGCACTTTACTAAATTCCTTATTTTTTGCAAAAGAAAACATGAATTTTGTATTGCACATATGTATGTAAACTTTAAAAAAAAAATTTTTAACAGCACTGCTCTTTCACAATTGTATCTCTGTTTTAGGGGTGGGTTTTGAATTTTTTCCACTGATCTACTTATTGTTTTTAACTTGTTTTTCAGATTTTGTTTTTAACTTGTGCACTGTTCTCCTTTCTTTTTGTATTTTTTGGTTTCTTTATTTATGTATTTTAATTAGAATTTTTAACTCTTTTTTTCCAAGTTTTTTAACATGTATATGGAAAACAAAAATGGTGATTTTTAATTTTAGTTTATGTACTGTGTTGTGTTGTATATATTTATCATATTTTTAAGGAGAAACTTTTTAACTTTTAAATTAATTTAGAATTTTTTGTGAACTGCCACTGTTTCACTCACACGAAGGACCATGTATAAACGGGTTAGAGGGAGAGGGTTAGTTGTTTGGGGTTAGTGTACATTACCGCGTAAATCGTGCCTTCCAAATAAGAAATTTATATATTTTCTTTTAAACCTTATAATATGTATTTTTTCCTATTTTATTTTTTGTTTATAAATGTTCTTAGGGTTAAGTTAATGGAAAGTTAATATTTAAAATTTTCACACTTCAATGTTTGTTGTAGTTTTTTAATTATTGTTGTCGTAGCACACACGAGAGGAAAAAAAGGAGATGTTGGGTTGCTGGTTGTAGTTCACGAACTGACTTTTCAACCAAACGCAAAAGCCGACAGCTGTTGGGTGTGGTGTGTTTAGCTGCCGCTTTGCGTTTGGTTCGACACTCGAATACGTTGAGGTCAGGGTTGGATAGCCTTCATTGTTCACTAAAGTGAACACCATGTTTGGTTTTGTTGAAAATATTTAATTATTTTTGAACGCACTTTTCTTCCATCGTCCATTCTGTAAAAAATTACTGATTAAAACTCATGATGTAAATCAATTTATTAACTGACATATTTTTAAAATGTAAACTGCCCAAAAAAAAATATGAGAAGCTTTAAACCAAAGTAATAGGCAAAAATGTGTGTTAACATTTTTATGATCTCACTCATTAAATTTAACATTTTTAAGAAAATAGTATGAGAATCTTGTACCAAAGGGTATCCCACTCAGAATTTTGTATATGATATACAAGACAATATGGCCTACCACCACAAATTGTTTACAAAAATCGAAGGTGTGTTTTTATAGAGATATTGTGCTCTTGAAAAATTATCTAAAAGCAAAAGAACTAAGCTTTCATATAAGGTAAGATTTTTGAAAATCGGCTATTTTTCTAACTTTTAATAAGAGTTTTAAAAACGTAATTCCTATATTCGATTTTTAAATCTGATTCAGTTTTGAACGAATCGATTCGTTTGATTGGATTATTTCCCATTTTATTCAATTAACATCTTATTGATTTTTGCTGATTCTTTTTATAGAATCAAACAGATTGATTCAATTCTTACAAACCAGTTTAACCAAAAATGGTTACCGTGATTTATAGTTCCCGAATCAAATCGTAACACAAGTAATTCAGTCGAGAATCATTGCAAAGGGAACCGGGACACTTATCGGAAGAAGGTCTCTGGATTTGGATAAAATTCTGTTTGTAGATCCTCATGAAGGTTAGTATCGTTCCAAAGACACTTAGTAAAAAATGTATTTATTGCGATAACTATTGCAAATGGAAACTGCTTTGCTTGAAATTTTGCAAAAACAGTTTTTAGAGGTCACCCCATATTATACTAAAAGTTTGACTATGGGGACAACTTTGAAAGCTATGCTGCCTTTAACGTATAGGCCGTTAACGATGAATACATTTTTTTGTTGAAATATTTCCTTTTAATTGCTTCTTTACTAAGCAATATCATTTATTAAGGCCGATTTTGCTTTCAGCGATTCAATTGGCTAAAACCTTAAAAAACCGTAAAAATTAATATTAAGTTTTATGCATCAGATTTTAAGCCTAAATATGAATACAGGTCCTGTGCCTACATTTCACCACAAAAAATGTATATTGATTGCATTTGAAAATTTTTGTATATAAAAAACTAAATGGAAAACCGCTAAACTTTAAAGGCATTTCGCGGGAAATATGTACCTTAGATCGAAAAATAAAGTACGCCATTGTAATCAGAATGTGCAAAATATATAGAGTTAATGGTCAGAGCTCTATAAATTTTTAAAAGTCAAGATTGTGTCATATAGTGTTACGTTTATTTCTGAAAATTCAAAACACTTTGTTAAAAAATAGTGTTTTTCTTTTGAACCCATTGGCGTTCCAATTTGAAATTTGCACAGTCTGTAGCTGAAATATTGAGTTATCTGCTTCAATAATTTAAAGAAAATTAAAGATGGGTTTTTTGAGATATTTGCAAATTAAGGATATTTTTCAAATTGCATTATCCTTTTTCCACTACACATTTTATTTTTGCAATTCATTTTGAAAGTAGATTATATAGGCATTGCTAGGTGAAAATTTTATAACAATCGGATAACGCGTTGTAATCATTTGAACATCATGTATTTTTCACTAATTTACTGAAAAAAATCAACTTAAAACAGCGTACCAAAATGAATTTGTAAAAAAATTTTACGTTTAATATCGTGACGCTTAGCAGAATGTATATACCAAGTTTTTTAAAAATCGAAAGGGGTCATGTCCAAAATCTTCCATTTTTGTATCCATTTTTTATGGAATGATACTCGAATCAAAATTGAATTTTAATTTTTTCAATCTAAACAAGCTTAGTAAAATAATACCTTATTATATATTTGCAGTTTTGTTTCCGTCAAAGAACACATCTAAATCAACCAACAAAGAGGAAGGCAACGAACTAAATTTTACATATGTATACATTGCCCACCCTCGTGCTGTTACGAATATAATATGGCGGAAGACTAGCAAATATATGCCAAAAGGCTCGGTTTCAAATATGATCGTTACATCATGCCTTGACAATATATGTCGAATTTGGATAGAAACAGTTTTACCAGATGATGGACTAATAAACATGACCCAGTTTGATCCATTAGCATCACAAAATCCAAAATTTAGAACACATCGACACAAGCATAGGTTTATCCAAAGGCTTAAACATATGAAGACCTGTTTTCACATCCGTCGTCATGCTAAAACAGGTGCTAACAACACTGGTGTTAATACACTCAATATGGCTGTTAATAGCTATCCTGGTCCAATACCATCCCTACCTTCATCATGTAGCGTGCACGATTTTCACTCATATGGATTTCACGGTACCGGAATATCACAAGGCATGCATTTCCATTTGGCTGCATCTATCAACGCCGAAACAGATATACCTTTGGTTCCTTCTATGCGGTCGCACACTGCGGATCCTTCAAATCAAAATAATTTCATTCTCCATTGGTTAAATAACAAAGAAATGGATTTCACTCTACAGGCAGAAGCTATTCTTCAAGAGTTGACTAAAAAAGTTATTGATGAGGAAAATATCAATTCAACAACTGGAAACTCCGACATTATAGAACATCTTGCAAATGGGTGTCCTTCAAAAAAGAAATATATTCGTACTACATCAAAATCCATATCTATGGATGACAGTAGTGCCGCTTGTGATGATAATAAAGCACCAAATTTTCAAAATTCGCCTGGAGGTCTTCACAATATCAACTCCATGTCAAATACAACGTCCCTTAATTCATTAAATAATGAAAACAATTCCATTGTCAATCAGTTAACGGATTCATTGGACATAAAAATAGATTGCTTATTACGCGACTGGCATCAGAGTCCAGATTTATTGTTTGCGATTCATCCAGTAGATGGAAGTTACCTAATATGGGTAGTTGAATGGCTTGATGACTATTATCCTGGTTCATTTCGCCAAGCACAAGTCTCATTCTCTACCAGGATACCCAATGCTTTTCCTCTAGGAGATTCGATGTCCATGTCGACTATGGTCAGTTTGTATAACACAGGGTCGCATCCATTAGTGTTTCGAGAAATTGCCAATAATGTTAAAAGTAAAGGTCTTGATTCTTCTGGCGAAGAAGAAATGTTAATTAAAGACGACTCTGGTAATGCAGATATTGGCGAAAACGACAATGACAACGACAGTAATTCCGTGCAAAATTCAAACGACAACGATTGCAGTGATGAAAAAACTAAAGAATCTGCGACAGGCGGAATTTCTACTTGTATTTCACCTTCAGTTTCCATGGTTACTAAGCATTCGAATGGCACTTTAAATTTATGGCAATTGGCTTTCGCTTATAAGACTAAATTTACACAGGTTCTTAGTATTGGGCACGTTTGCCGTGTTTCTGGCCATAGATTTCGGGTAAATGACATAAACTGCCATCCAGTTTTGCCACTACTTGTCTCAACATCTCATCATAATTTACCTGAATTTGAAAATAAGTCTATGGCTACTCCATCCAATTTGGATTCAAGTCCTATCAAGGATGTTGAAAACGTATTTACTACGTCTGGATTTTGTTCGGAATTGATTTTGTGGAGGGTGGACTCTGTTGGACCACTTTGTCATTCAGGTGGTGTGAGTGAACTTGCTCGAATAAATTCACCCGAAATATCCGCTTTTAGCAATGTGGCTTGGATTCCTACATTGCTGCCCAGTACAACATTGGGTAGCTACAGTAACTCCCCTTCGGCTTGTTTTGTTGCAAGTGATGGTGAAAATTTGAGGGTTTATCAAGCTGTAATAGACGCACGAACTCTCTTAGCAGAAATTTCAGCTTCAGAAAATATAACGAAATTTCAAAAATCTGCATCCGTTTCTTCGTTATATTCGAATGCATCGTCAACCATTAATGGTATGAAGTTATCATTACACGATAAACTTAAGGTAGTCTCTCAACAATCTACAGCTCGTCCCGGATGTATTATACAACTTGATCCAATATCGGACGCCAAGCACGATTGGCAAAATACACAATTTTTGCACGTATTCCAGGCACAGTTAATTACGGGCGGTGAATTTTCCAAATACTATGATAAACCACAGAAACGAGGCAATCAAAATGATATGGACGCCATGGTAGATTTACAACAAAATGTTGAGTTTGAAGAACCATTTTACATTGTTATAATTGAGAAGACAATCAAAGGCAGTACGATTCATATGTGGCGTATTGTTATATCCTCAAAACAGCAAAAATCTTTCCTATCAGAGACGGCAATGTATGTACCGGATAGCAATCTTACTCAAGATATTGAAGACATGGATCCACATCGTAAAATGTCGGAAATAAATATAGAGGCCATAGAGACGAACAATAAGGATGGAAATGTGGAACCTCCTCATATTGTTATAACAACGGAAAAGGTGTGTACACAAGAGTTGCCTTTACCAGACGGAGTTGACGTTATTCATGCATCACCAGCAGCTGGCCATCTCAGTTCCTCCTCAATATACCCGGCATGTTATGCTCCCTATATTGTTGTTACAGCTTGCTCTGATTGTATATCTAGATTTTGGAAATGTGAGGCAATTGATAATGGTCTCAATAATAAATCATCATCAAATGACCAAAATCAGTATATTTGGTCTGATTGGAAGATGTTCAGTAAACAGCAAGATTCTGCAGTAGAAATTCCCGGACAACCTCTAAACATAAGTGCTGCTTACTCTGGTCGAGTAGCATGTGCCTACAAGTACGGTAAAAGTTTTACTCGACCCAACAAAGGTGGGGATCCTGACTCGAGGTACATAAACCTTTGTGTTGGAATTTTTGAGTGCGAGAGCTCGGGAGGAAGTGAATGGGTCCTCGAAGACACTATACACTTGAAAAATATTCATCTGCCTAGGATGAACATAGACCATGGCATCGATTTAAGTTACTTGCATGATAATCGTATTCTCCAAAAAAAGCAACGTCTGAATCAAGTATTGCATAATTTTACAACACATGAAGAAATACGATCGCCACGTAGCGGAGATTCGACACCAGAGCTTAATACAAAAAGTCATACTGGTCTTCTGGCTGTTCCAAGTTTTAGTACTTTGCAATCTTTAAGAAAAAGCATTGCAGAAAATGGCAACACGTGCCCACTAACACAAAAACATTTAGTACAACTTGACTGGGTCTCCAAAGAGGACGGATCCCACATTCTTACAGTGGCTGTAGGTAGCAAAATTCTTTTGTACACTCCAGTTTCATCAGATATTGCTCAAGCTAATATCAAAGCAATGAAAGAATCTAGATCAGCAAATCGACCCATTTTACGAAAAGCCAGCTCACTGGCCCAGCCTCATTTTAATGATGAAATTCGTTGGATGAAAGTGCGACAAATTGATTTACAAACTGCTGATGGTCTACCCCCACTGCCAATGCAAATTTCGTGGGTGCGCGACGGCATATTGGTAGTTGCAATGGATTCTGAAATGCATGTATATTCTCAGTGGAAGCCGCGATACAGTCATCAGCATAGTGTCGAAGATATGCTTGATACTAGAAATTTAAGAGATGAAGATTTAAGATCAATTGCAAATGAATCAACCAAACTAAGAATCAAAAGTGCAGCTTCAATACCACTTATGAGCAAAGTGAGCACTGCAAATTTGCAACTACTTTCTAAAGACAATAAAAAGAAAATAACTGGTTCTAGTTCAGCTAATATTCAAACCAATTCTGAATCAACAATTAATGAAGATTACATGACAGATTTTGGTCTTTTTCAAGCATCTCGCATAGCATGCCCTGTTTTACCGCAATATCACCCCAAACAATTAATGGAATTATTAAATTGTGGCAAAATTCGTTGGGTCAAAGCTATTTTGGCACACTTAGTTCGTTGTTTAAGTGTACCTAGCATTAGAGGTGTGAATAACGAGAATGACGACACATCTATTAGACAGGTAATTCCTTTTTAAAACCTATTTAATTTTTTTATATTTAAGTAACAGTGGCGTGCTTATTACACTTGGAAATAAAATTATACGGCCAGTAATTGGACTGTGTTTCATACCATTTTCTTGTATGTAAAGGGTGTTTTTTTTGAGGTTCACAACTTTGAGTTAGTAACACTGCTTTATTTGACGACCGATTTAACAGCTGATAGTTTCTTTTTGTTTAGTTTGGTTTGCCATTTCATCATGGGTAGACACGAGAGCAACTCTTGCAAACTGTTAGAATTTTCTCTCAAAATAATGGTTTTCTTCGTTAAACTTATCCAGTGGCGGCTCCAGCTCGCAAGGTTAACAATTGTATGAGCGACACTTTAGGTATAAAAGACAATATAAAATCCAACAGAAAATTCTAAGTTATATTTCGCATTGAAAACTTTAATATTTGATACGTATTTGACCTCCAAAAAAAATTGGTTTAGCAATGCCTAAAAAAGTTTATATTAAATAACTTAGAAACTATCGGCTCAAAGCTTATAAAATCAACAATTGAAATTTCCGCACTTGATTTCAATTGTACCGAACTTTTTACAACTTGGAATACTTCGTATAGATAAGATAACCCTCAAAAATTGGTATTCAATTAGAGGAAATTTATCAAATTTGCTAAAAACTTTCCTTACATAGTTGGGTCTAATTTTTGTATTATTTTAGCTATGTGACTGGTTGATGTATCACTTTAAAGCTTCTGAAATCGTGCTTAAATTCTAAATTCTTTAATTTGATAATTCCTGATGTATCAAAAAATATTTAAATTTTTGAGAATTTTTCTACAGTGAATTAATTGCTTCTATCTTTTTATTATGGAAGCCATGATTGAACTACGTGAATAGTTGATATTTTCAAATGAACTTAACCATTTACCATTATTAAAGGTCCAAAGCCATTTCATCTTAATCCGCGGTTCGGAATGCTTTGTCGTAGCTCGGTTCGGGTCGAAATCCTGTGTATAGCAAAATCCTGTTTTCAAAATCCTGCTTTTCGTAATACTGTTTTACAAAATCCTGTTTTACTGGGCGGCGAAAATTTTTACAAAAATTTTAATATGAAGATGAAGATTTGCTTAAACTGTGCGAGTGGTTTGAAAAAAACTACGTCAGGGGCTCATATCACCCAAAGTATTCTGGAACCTTTTGGTCGGTTTACGATGACAGTAAGAAATCCTACCTAATAACTCTAAATAGTGTGCAAGCTTGGTATAGAAGACTGAAAGCTGTTGTTGGGCGTAGAAAGTCAGGGTTATACCACCTTATCAGGCAGTTGGGTAATGAGGTCGTGGTAGCTGTAAATACCATTTCAAAACGCGCGAATGGAGAAAGACGTTACATAAATTTAAAGAAAAGAAAGGCGTACACAAACATTAAAAGAGTTATAAGAAAAAGGTGTGAATTAAGCCATACAGGCTACCTAAAGCGATGTGGAAAAAATCTTGTACTAATTTAAGTTTATAAAATGCATTGAAATTAATTTTTTGTTAAATGTTTTTGTTAATTTTTGAAAATTATATACTTTTCTTGAAGTTATTTTTAATAAAATAATTTTTGTAAATCAGCATTTTTACTTCACAGAATTTTGCAAAACAGTATTGTGAAATCCAGTATTTTACAAAACAGTATTATGAAAAGCAGGATTTTTAAAATTTTTTTGACCAGTATTTTATCTAAACAGTATTTTGCATAACAGTATTATATACGTATCCCGTCGTAGCTTTTTAATATTTTTGTATTAGTTCTTAGTATTTTATCAATGACACTGACAAATATCAGTTTGGTACTCCTTTTGGTTCCTGAGTTATTTACAAAAGTGTGGGGAATTCTAGATCATTTAATTAAAAAAAAAGATCGATTTTTCAGCATTTGTATGAAAAGCTAAGGAGCCAATAAGTTTATATTTATTCCTTTAATTCCCAGTGGAACATAGGGCCGCAACAAATGTTCTCCATTGTATTCTATCAGTAGACATCTCTTTCACCTCACTCCAGGACACACCATGCTCATGCAACTCGTTCTCTATTTGGCGTCTCCAAGTATTCACAGGTCTACCAGGTCTCCTGGATCCTTGGGGGTTATATTCAACGGACTGTCGAGTTAAATCATTCGCTGGCTTTCTCATTGTGTGTCCTAGCCAATAATAATAAGATTACCACCATTATAAGATTTGGCAAAGGCAAAAATAAAGTACTGAGGACAACATATATTTTTCAGAAATTTTAAAGAATTAATTTTTTGATATGTGACGATTCAAATCACGGATTTCATTTAATTAAACTTTGGAAATTGTGAAAATTTTATTACTTATTACTTTTATTATTATTACTTTAATACTTAACTTAAATAACGATTTCACAAAATAACTCCCGTGACTTAAACCTTTCAAAAGATATAGATAATTTGGGTAAGTCAAAATTTGGATTAGTTTGGTTGGTTTTAAATATATAGAACATCAATAGGAGCAATCAAAACAAGAATGTTTATGAAATTTTACGAAAAACGTCGTCGGAGTCTGAAAGGTCCTCAAATTTTGATTGATATGATTATCAGGATTTAAATCAGAGATTATTTTTTTAACTAAAAAAAAATTTTATTTCCTGAAAAGATTTAAAATTAATGTTTGACTCTAGATCATGAATTAATATCACTTTCTGTTTACATTATTTTTCAAATTAAAGAAAGATGATTTTCAGAAGTAAATTACGGTGTATTTTAGTCTAGGTTAAGGTCTTCAGCAGGTCCTGAAAATACATAACCTAATGCTGTTTTATAAGCAACCACTTCTCCCACGTCAGTTTCCAAAGCTCCATCGCGGCGAATTTTAGGGAAAATATCCGAGCCTAGTTCGATATCTATTGGAGTATTAGAACTTGGGCCAAGATCAGCTAAAGTGTCAATCAGCAAAGTCAATCAGAATGTTTTGACATCGGACCAGAATAGGGTCTTTTTGGCAAATCCTCGGTTATCAAGGCCTTCAGTTCGTGTACCCAACGTTGTTTTTCTGTATGTGCTTTGATTTCAAATTTGGCAAATTGGAATCCATGTAGTTGGTTTGATGGTAAAATAAGCTTTTGCACGCACGACTTAGAGACACGAGATACTAGCAGTCAGGCACGTAGCTAGGAATTTATTTCGGGGAAATTTATTAAATTTTCTGTTTAATTTTTCCGTTTTTTTTTTTGTTTATTGGGGAAACTTTTAAAACACTATGTATATAGGAAAAAATGTATAACCGTTAAAAAAAGCACGTTATTTTAAGTGTGTAAAGTTCACTAAAATGAGAGGTAGGACAAAATCCTCTATTTAAATAACAAAATTGCTCAAAAGCACGGAAACGCACAAAATCACTTTTCTAACCCAAAACTTTATTTAAAAGAAAAAAAAAAATAAAATGCATATAGTCTGAAAAATCTCCCAGATAAATATATTTTTGCATTTGTGCATTTCTTTGCTTTGTTAAAATTTAAAATTTTTGTTTATCATTGCACCAGCTGTACCTTTTACAATTTTGCGAAGTTAATAGTAAAAAGAGAAAGAGAGGATAACAGGAGACAGAGCATAAAATTTTATAAAAATATCTGTAAGAACGCAAAAATATCTGGAAGGGCCTAAAGTTTTTTAAAACTTGTTTAAAATTACAACTAAGAATGACTACTAACCATAATAGAAAATTTAATTTTTAACGCATTTTCTAAGTTCTAAACTAAATTATATATTTCAAGTGTACATTGATTTCTAGGTGATTTCAATTTTGAAAAATTTTAGTTTTTAGTCAATATTTAAAATTTCATTTATCCATTTTCTGCCAAGCATGGATTCCGTGCGAATTTTCTGACAATACTTGGTAGAAGGATAGGTAGACCTGTCTTTAAAGATGTTTTTTTTTTCACTATAGACCAACACTCAGGGGATGCCACCTACTAATGCAATGCATTGTGTTGATATCAGGAAAATAGGTTATGGGAAGGAGGAAAGAGGGAGTTGTGTTTGTGAACGTTTGACTTGAATTTCCCTAAATTGTAACTATAAGGGAAGACATCTGCGGGGAGTTTATTCCACATACGGGCGGTTCGACTAATGAACGAATTCTCTCTATAATGCGTTGTGCGACTAACTGGACAATCAACCACAAACGGATGAGATCTACTGTACAAGCGCGTGTTACGGCCAAAAACACGGGGCATCGGGATAAGTGCACTTGGTAGTAACGATAGAACAGTGTTACACAAGCCACATTCCGACGATGCTCCAACGAGTCAATAGAGCTGGATACCCTACTGTCATTAATGAGCGCCGACGCCCTCCTTTGTACACGGTCCAAAAGCTCCAAAATGGACTTTGAAGCCCCTGCCCATATATGGGAGTTGTATTCCATCTTCGGCCGGATATAGGTGGTATAAATAGAAAGGAGATCAGAAGAAGTGAAGTAGTTCTTACACTGGTTAAGAAAGCCAAGACACTTGAATGCCTCTTTCGACACTTGAATGACGTGATCTTTCCAACGGACATCACACTGGATTCTCATGCCCAGAACATCAAGAGCTTCTGATTCCTTAATATTGATACCACCCATGTATACAGATGACAATGATGGCTCCGCGGTTTTATGAGTCAGCAAACAACATTGGGTTTTACGTGGATTAAAATCGACCCTATTCACGCGACCCCACTCAGAGATTGTAATAAGGTCTTGATTGAGTGTGTCATTCATAATCTGCCTCCTGGCCCCAATATCTGCAAGGCTTGGCCTATGATCGAAGGAATATGAATGGCAAATGTTGCTGTCATCTGCAAAAGAGTAGATAGGATTGGAAGTCTGACAGAGGAAGTCATTTAGAAAGATAAGAAATAGAGAAGGAGAAAGAACAGAGCCTTGCGGTACCCCTGCATTCAACTGAAACTCATTAGATGAGACCCCATCTATAACAACTCTTATAGTGCGATCCCTGAGAAAACTCAACATAAATCGAGAGAAGTCATCACCAACACCAAAAGCAATGAGCTTTGACACGAGTGCTTTATGCCACACACGATCAAACGCCTTGGAAATATCCAGCGCAACCACTTTGCTTTCACCAAATCTGTGAATTGACCGACTCCAACGTTCCGAAAGAAACGCCATCAGGTCTCCCGTAGAACGTCCTCTACGAAAGCCATACTGTCGATCATTAAGAAGCAAATTGGATTCCAGATAATTAACAAGATGGTAGTTTAACATGCTCTCCATGACCTTCGAGAGCGCAGAGCAGATTGCGATTGGGCGGTAATTTTCAGGGTTGGTAGCCGCACCCTTTTTGGGGATTGACTGAACATTAGCAACCTTCCAGCACGATGGAAAGATACCCATGCGATACGACGTGCTAAAGAGGGTTGCCAATGGACGCGATAGCGTTGAAGAGCACTGTTTCAGTACCAGTGCTGGTATACCATCCGGGCCCGCTGACTTATCTACGTCAAGATCCGCAAGTACCCTTTTAACGGCTCGTGGACGAAAAAATAGCTTGGGCATAGTATGTGATACTCTTTCGAGCACGGGCAGTGGTTGATCGCTTTCCGGCAGAAAAGAATTTTCCGCGAACAGTTCAGCCAGCAGGTTGGCTTTATCAACCGGGTCAGTGAATATTAGGTCATCCTTTATAAGAGTTGGGATAGATGAACTAGCATTGTCCTTTACTCTTTTAACGAATGACCAAGAGGTATTACTGCCCCGTGGAGCAGCAAGAACTTTAGCACGCAGACGTTGTTCGTGAAGAAACTTTTCACGTCTTAGTACTTTGGCACACTCAGTTCTCGCTTGTTTACGCAGCATGTCAGTATTGATGTTCTTATTCGCACGCCAATTACTGAAGGCTTCATCTCTGGATCTGACTGCATTTCTGCATGTCTGGTTAAACCAACTCTTATGTTTGGACTTAACCGGAATGTACTTTGACGGAATAAAAAATTTCATTCCAAGCAAAATCACGCGTTTTACCATTTTCGCAGCGGCATCAACATCGTCATCCAAGAAACATAGTTTCCAGTTGAATTTTTAATTTCTTTTTCTGGTTTCCTTGTTCGTTATTAGTTTTAAAAGGTTTTATTACAATTTTATAAATTATCGGAAAGGCTAAATATTAAGCGTAAATTACATCATTATTATTATTATTTGATTTTCTATGGACTGCGCCAATCCAATATGGGCTTAGACTAATTTCAAAGCGCAACAATAATTTCAAGACCGATGCTTCCAACGCGAAATGAAAGTAAAATTCTAGAGGATTTTGCAAAGTTAGATCGGTTTTTTATTTTAATGCCTCTTGAAATATCTGTGTGGCGTGAAAGCTCAAAAATGTTGCACATTTTCAGAGTTAGGAGTTTTCTCCCTTTCACGAATAAGTTAAATTTCTGCTTTCTATAATGTATATTTTTATTCGTAATAAGAAAATCAAAAAACAAAAATTTTAAATTGTTTTTGATGGTTTATTATTATTATTCTTTATCAGCCAATGGAACATTATTGCCTTACAGACTAAGATTAATTTACATACATATCAAAATTAATACAATTAAAATAAAAGTACTATGTACAGCTATGGACATGGAAATAGGACACTTTTATGTGTTAAGAAACATAATTATTTATTTTGAAAAATAAAACAAAAATAAAATTTTTTATTTCATATACGGGAAGTGTTATTATTGATGATTGTAATTCATTCTTTATTTAAATAAAAATCCTTGAACTATTTCATATATATTGGTAAATATGTATAAACTAATAAAAATACCTGGACTGCTAAATAGGACACATTTTATATTTTTACAAAAAACCGTACATTTTTTGGGTTTTTAAAACAATTATTATTTTTTTTGCGTTACTATTACACTAATATTTTGTGCTGTATCCATTATTATCTATAACCGCTTCGCATCTTCTTTGCATACTCTCAACTAATCTCTGGCATCTTTCTTTTGGTATAGAATACCAGGCTTCTTGAATACCAGCCCAAAGTTCGGTGGAATTTTTGTAATTGTTTTGCGAAACTTTTGTTTTTACATCATTCCATAGATTTTATATTGGATTAAGTTCCGGACTTTGGGCTGGCCAGTCCAAAGCCTTAATTTGTTCTTGTAAAAACCAATCCTTAACTATGTTCGACGAATGCTTCGGATCATTGTCTTGCATAAATGTCCACTTAACTGGCATATTTTCACAGGCAATTGGCTCCATAACATTCTTAAGAATGCTCAAATGTTGAAACCTTTCCATTTTGTGCTCTACTTTTACGATAGGCCCAACACCATGCCAGGAAAAAGCCCCCCATACCATAATATTACCCCCACCGTGTTTCAAGGTCTTCTGAGTGTACTTAAGTTTAAAGCCTGGTTTTTTGGGCGGTGTACAAATGTTATACCATCTCGTCCGACACGATTTACCTTCGTTTCATCGCTCCAAAGCACATTTTTTCCAAAAGGACAACTCATTTCCTTTGTGGGTTTTGGCAAAATCAATACGTTTCTTAATATTTTTTTTTTTGAAAGAAGAGGCTTCTTTCTACTTATTCGTCCAAATAAGTTTGCTTCATTCAGTCTTCTTCTTACTAACCTGTCTGACACTTTAACGTTGAATTTTTCCCTGATTTCATTATTTGAGTTTGCTTTTGCGTACTATAGTCCTGTCCATATAAGTTGTAGTTTTTCGACGGATTGGGTTACGTTCTTTATTTTGCATATGATATTTCTTGTCGGCAGCACATAGACGAATAGCATTGTATACCATATTTCGCGAACACTTTAGTATTTTAGCAATTTCAGTTGGAGATTTCATCTCATTGTGGAATTGAGAAATAAGTTTTCGTTTTTATGGATTACAATGTTTTCCACGTCCCATATTGGTATAATTACGAAAGAATTTACTGATTTCAAACGCCAATTATGAAAAGAAAATTATTACTAAGTGCATCTAGTAAAATTTTGACTATTATTCCAAGTGTCCTATTTTTATGTCCAAGTCAAATATTTGCATGTTTTAAATATTGCAAAGTTTTATATATAATCTGAGACTATTTGATTACAGTTTACTATAATAGAAAAGAAATATACTTATTGCTTTATAATTATTAAGAGAAATGCATGAAGATAATTTTGTATGAAGTGTCCTATTTCTATGTCCATAGCTGTTTATAGTATTTAATAGCTTAATTTTTCATAGAAACTTTAAAAGGACGAATTCTTACTTTAGCCGGCCATAGAGAGAGTCCAGCCCAAACGCCAAGTTTAAACGAAATTTTCGTTAATGCATTGAGATCTGTACCCATTTTAACTAATTTATAGCATTCTAGATGATGCTTTGCAATTTCAGCTACTTCACAATATAATCTAAAATTTGGTCAACCGTTACTTTCGGGCTAAACGAAAATATATGGATCCATTTTTTACCATAAATAACATCTACTTCTTTGTTATTGCTGTCTCCAACAACAACCTGTTTACTCTTCCTTTAGTCCTCTTTGTTCCACTCAAAATTATTTATTGGGCATTTACTATCAAATTTTACATTATTGTTAATATCAAGGCATATGCTTTCCCTTTTTATACATACTCGTACACCAGCAGCATTCAAAGAATTCTTCAAAGGAATATCACTTTCAGATTTTAAAGTCGCAGAATAACCAACAGCATTGCTTACTGGGATGTCACTATCGGATTTTGCAGTAGCAGCGTAACTCGCTAAATTGTCTTCAGAAAAACAAAGGATCTGTCTTATACGTTTACTAGCAGTGTTAAAAACATTAACATAACGATCATTGAGTTCAGTAGAAACAACAATATCATTATGAACATCATTTTTTTCAGCAGCACCAACAACAAAATTTGATGTAGGACAATTAGCAGAAAATGTTGAAAACGAACCACACAAAGGCTTATGAACTCTTTGATGTAAATCAGTATTAGCAAATTTTATTGTTTCAGCTTGTATTCTTTTATTTTTTAAAAGAACACTCATACTGGCATTTGATTTTTGGTTGAAATAGAGTTTTTAGCTCTTTTATTTCTTTTGACAATGTAAGCACCATTTCATCCAAATCTAGGAAATTTTGTAAATTTAAGAATTTTTTTCCTGCTGTTTGTATCTTTCTAATGTTTGGCAAACAGATTCTGCTGGATTCAGCTGTTTTTTCAGCAAAAGTTTTTAAGGACTTTTATATTAGTTTATGAAAAACTGAAAAAATGTCTCGAATGAACGAGTGAGCTAGAACACACTAGTTCAAAAATAACATATATTGAAATGAACTGTGAACTAAAATGCCAAATTCTAGTCATTTTTATTCCGATTGTTTGTTTGTATAAAATGTTTTATTTTGTGTGGAAATTTCCGGGTGTCCTCACATTTTTACTCATAATTTCTAAACCTATTTCGACATTTTTTTACGATAGACTAACACTCAGGGGATACTCCTACTTAGAGTTTGCATTTAACCGCAATTTTGTTAATCGCGGTTAACAGTTAATCGCACTCATAATAAAACATTTGTTAGCCTACTTGATTAACATAAAATTATTTAATTACTAAAATTAATAACGGCAAAATTATTAAAATCCAAAGTAAAAACTTAAAAAATTAAAAAATTTAAAGCCGGGCATGCCTCATTTATGATAACCTACAGCACTCTGGTTGAAAGCCAACTTATGTTTTGATCCGAAATTGAAATTTATTGAAATTTTAAAATTCGTCTGTAAAAAAATCCATTTTTGTTATACTGGCACTCAGTCTAAACATGGACCGTTTCTAAACAAAATCAACAGGCTTTGTCCATGGGCCCAAAATATTTTTGTATTTGCGACATGTATCGTCCGAACAAGCAAATTTTGGGGAGATCCTTATGTAGGCACTAGGTCTAAACTAGCGCCCTTTTTCAGATCCCGCAATCCCGGGAATTTTGTGCGGGATTTCCCGGGATTATTTTAATTCTTTTACAGAAGTTTTAGCTAGTATTAATGCAATGTTGGAAACTTTATTTAAATTTAAAGCATTGATTTTTTAAACTAATTTAAACAAAAAATATTTAAATCTAAAAAAAATACGATTTAAAATTTAATAAACTTAATTAGGCCAAATTGTTTTCGGATGTCAGTTGAATTTGGTTTAGTTAAACGAAAAAAAAATTTATCAGGCATTACCAAGTTTACCAACAAAAATACTTTTACATACTTCGGAAAAAACTTTTTTCTTTAAAATTATGATCTTTCTTCAAATAAAGCAATATTTGTATAGGCTGATTTACACTATAAGATTTTCGGAAAGATTTTGCAACCTTGCCTATAAGTTTTGCATGTATACTGAAATAAAATCGTAGTGTAAACCAGCCTAATACAACATTCCAACATTATTATTTCAGTTCCAAATACCTCCAAAAAACTAGGCATTGAAATTAAAAAATTTTCAATTGACATAAGTATTTTGAGTTTCTTTAACTTAAAATAATTTCATTTAAAGTTCAATTGCTATTCCATTATTTCAATTGTATTTTTTAAATATTATTTGTTTTCAAAATAATCTATCAGATGCTTTTTCAAATTATTTTGGATTTTTTATATGTTAATTTAAAATGCAACTAAATATGAAAATTCTATAATTTCTTTTTAAGTAGCTGTGGCATAAAAATGTCTATTCAAGAAAACCAATTAAAGTTAAGAAACTATTTAATAATGTTTTAGTGTCTATTTTTATAAAACGATTTAGGCGAATTTGCCTAAAAATTTGTGTGGAAAATAGTCACTTTCAAACTATTTTATAAAAATAATTCTAGACGGATACTTTTGAAAATCTGCGTAGAAAGAAACAAAATATCTAGAAATAGATATTTTTGGATTTCATATTTGAGAAATATTTTAGCAACAAATCGATCTGAATTCTGACTATAAAACTGGTCCGACACAAGTTTACACCCATTAACTATTCCAATATATCCTGAAAAAAGGGATGAAAATAAAATACCCGTGGTATTCACTTTTTCTATATCAATTCGTTTAACCGTTTAAACCGCCAATTAATATTTAGTTAATATATTTCTAAGAGTTTTTTAAAATTCAGACGGCCTTCCATATAAATATAATATTAAGTCTTGATTTAAATTGTTAAACGAATTGATCTAGAAAAAGTGGAAGACATGGATACTTTATATTAAGCCATCCTTTTAGAATATGTGACCTTCTCCGAGAAAAGGGACCTAGTGTGTCAAAAAACGGGTTTCGATAAAAATGAGAAAAACATTAAAATTTTATTTTTAATTTAACTTTAAATCCGTTCTTCTCAAAACTTTATTTTCACACACTAGATCCCTTTTCTCGGAGAAGGTCACATATATTAAATAAGTGCATTTTCTCATGGGTACAACCAAAAGATTAACTTTTTCGGATGGAAATTTTAACAGAAATCGAGTTTTTAAAGTACAACATATGTCGAATTTATATATTTTCTACCGAGCGGGAATTCCCGGGATCCCGGGAAATTCTGAAAAAAAATCCCGCTGTCCCGCTGTAAATAAATTAAATTAAAATTTTTTAGGTAGGTTTTATAAAACTGCGTGAATTTTTTGCAGAAAATTTTATTTTTTGTAAAAATTCCAACATTTTGAAAAATGTTGGAAAAATGTTTAGTTCTGCCAAAAACAAAAAAAAAACCTTTTTTTAAAAACGGTCCAGCTCGTGATATCTCATTCCTAGACCCGAAATATTTGGGGAATCATCATAAAACAAACCAAGGTTTGTTTTGAGGGGGGCACTTTTTTTTGCTTTTTTTCTGTCCATATAAGATGAGTCGGTCTAATCTACATACATACATACAGAGATGGGAGTAATTAATTACTTTGTAATGACCATTGCGGGTTTTCATTACCATTAAATCTATAAAATGAAAATTTAAAAAAAAATCATTACCATTACAAAATGTAATTGCAATAAAAAAAATGTTAATTTCATTTGTTTTCTTTACATGTAATGAAATGTTTTTATAATTTTCATTACAATACGCAATGGTAGTAAAAACAAAAAATCATTTTCATTTTTTCTACACTAGGTAGACAAATGAAATTTCATTACAATTACTTAACATAATGATGTAAAGAACGTTTTGTTCTTTGTTCTACACTAAAAGATTTTCCTTTATGGAAACTTTTTTTCGCAATTTTTTTTTGGCAAGTAGCCACCAAACTTTGATGTATGTATCTAGATTATAAATTTTAAAAAACCGCACTTAAAAAATAGCAAAATTATGGCGGAACGCGAAAAAAGACTTTATGGCAGAAAAATTCAATTAAAAAACTTAATCAGCGATTAACATTCTTCAAACAAATATACTGATGCAAAAATTTTCGTTTTGGCAAATTTTTTTCGCGATTTTTTTTTTTTGCAACTGACCACCAAACTTTGTTATATGAAATAGGCATTATAGTCCCTAGATTATAAATTTGAAAAAACCGCACTTAAGAAATTGCAAAATAATGGTGGAATGCGAAAAAAGACTTTATGGTACAAAAACTGAATTAAAAAACCTAATCAGGTTTTTTTTTAAGTAGCTCCCAAACTTTCTTGTATGAAACGGGTATTATAGTCACTAGAATATAAATTTTAAGAAACCGCACTTAAAAAACTCCAAAATCACGGCGGGACGCGAAAAAAGACTGTATGGTAAAAAAATTTAATTAAAACACTTAATCAGCGACTTACATTCTGCAAACAAATCTATTGATGTAAAAATTTTCCTTTTTGGAATTTTTTTAGAGATTTTTTTTCGCGGTTTTTTTTTAACTAGCTCCCAAACTTTGTTGTATGAAACGGGCATTATAGTCCCTAGATTACAAATTTTAATAAACCGCACTTAAAAAACTCCAAAATAATGGCGGGGCGCGAAAAAAGGCTTTATGGTAAAAATATTTAATTAAAACACTTATTCAGCGATTTACATTCTGCAAACAAATCTATTGATGTAAGAATTTTCCTTTTTGTACATTTTTTTTCCGCGATTTTTTCGCGGTTTTTTTTTAAGTAGCCCCAAAACCTTGTTGTATGAAACGGGATTATAGTCACTACGAGTAGAATATAAATTTTAAGAAACCGCAATTAAAAAACTCCAAAATAATGGCGGGACGCGAAAAAAGACTTTATGGTAAAAGAATTGAATTAAAACTAAGTGTTTTAGCGATTTATATTCTGCAAGCAATTATATTAATGCAAAAACTTTCCTTTTTGGATTTTTTTGTTTGCAATTTTTTTTTTCGCAATTTTTGATTTTTTTTTTTAACTAGCCACCAAACTTTGTTGTACGAAATGAGTATTATAGTCCTTAGATTATAAATTAAAAAAAAAACCGCACTTACAAAATTGCAAAATAATGGCGGATCGCGAAAAAAGACTATGGTACTAGAATTGAATTAAAAAACTTAATCAGCTATTTATGTTCTGCAAACAAATTATATTGATGTCAGAATTTTCCTTTATGCAATTTTTTTTCGCGATTTTTTTTTTTTTGCAACTAGACACCAAAACTTGGTATCAAATATGCATACCATAGGCCTCAGATTATGAACTAAAATATGCTTTTAGTAATTTGTAAACCTCATATTTTTAAAATAAAAAACTTCGACAAAAACGGATTGTAATGAAAAACAAATGGGTGTTTCATTACTATGTAAACATTAGGTAAAAGTAATGAAAATTAAAAAAAGGTTCATTTTAATTTTCAAAACAAATAAAAATTAAAAAAAATATTCATTACCATTTTTTAACGCAATGGTAATGAAAAAAAAAAAACATTACCATTTCTTCAAAAAATGGTAATGATAAAAAAAGCTCCATTACCATTACATCAAGTAATGGTAATGAAAATGTAATGGTAATGATTTTAGCCCATCTCTGCATACATATATATCTACATAAAATTGAAAAATTGGGATATGTAGAAAAAGTTAAGAATTTTAAATTTGCGGTTCAAAATTTTAATTTTTTTTACAGAAAATTATACGTCCTAATGGACTATCTAAATCGTAAAAAAATAGACGTTCTTTTTTATATTTTTTTTAAATTTCAATAAACTTTATAAAATTTTAGGTTTTCCGCAAACAAAAGTGTTATTACTTAAAATATTTTTTTTAAGTTTCTTGATTTTTTTTTTATTTTTACACCACATAAAAACGAAGCTTGTGTTTAAATTTTCAAGTTCTTTTTGTTCTAAAAACATTATTATTTTAATTTTTGGTGGTACCTTAAAATTAAGCTCTTTCTAACTTTGTTAAAACTCAGATAAAAGGGTTTGGAAAATGTATAAAATTTTTAAATTTGCGGTTAAAAAAAACAATTTTTTTTTTCAAATTCTATTAAAGAGCTTCAAGATGTTCTAAAATCATAAATAAAAAAATAGACGTTCTTCCATATTTTTTTTTTTTTACTCTACCAAACTTAAGCGACTTTGGGATTTCCAGTAAAAAAATATCTAAAGTTTTCAGTGCCATCAAATACACTATGCGACAGTCAAAATCGGGATGAGATGAAACCAACGGGAAATGTTATATCGGCCAAAAACAAGTTATACGTGTCCCGCCGTTTCGCTGGGTCACCCCTAGGAATCGGGATATATCTTTTTTTTTACATAACTCGAGAACCACTAGTCCGATTTTGCTCAAACAATTTAAAAAAAATTAAAAATTACAATTCCTTTAATCTGTTCATATAACGTATTTCTATATACTTAACAGTTTTGCCGGTAAAAATAAATGTTTGTTACCGCTACCATAAAAATCAAAAACCTTTTGTTTATTACTTTTTTTTAATATTTTAGGCAAAAAATATTTTTTTCTTCATACATTTATTTTTACCGGCAAAACTGTTAAGTATATAGAAAAACGTTATATGAACAGATTAA
This sequence comes from Leucophora obtusa, assembly GCA_949987735.1. Classification (NCBI taxonomy): domain Eukaryota; kingdom Metazoa; phylum Arthropoda; class Insecta; order Diptera; family Anthomyiidae; genus Leucophora; species Leucophora obtusa. The sequence goes on along the minus strand of OX465297.1, from coordinate 54,479,312 downwards.
AGGAATTGTAATTTTTAATTTTTTTAAAATTGTTTGAGCAAAATCGGACTAGTCGTTCTCGAGTTATGTCAAAAAAAAAGACCACCAAAGGTCAAATATAACTTTCCCCGGTAGTTTGAACCCTTCCCGATCACTGACCCCTACCATTTGTCTCACAGTGATATTATTCTATAAAAAATTTCCACTTAAAATAATTTCTGCTTATTGCGAATATAGTAGATAACAAAACCACAGTGTTTCAAAGAATTATCTTTAAAAATGAATTTTTGCCAATTTTTTTTGTAAAGCAGTTAAAATTAGATTTTAATTTTTTGGACTTTAGCGCCCTCTGTTGTTAACAAAAAGAGGAGATACTGAATTCCTCTTTCATATTTATTTATGGTATTATGTCACCTCTTCAAAAATGTATAAGTCACTAAAGTTCCGCATACATTTTTTTTTTTTTTAAATTTTGCCTATGGGACAAACCACTGTGCGTCGGCGCTCATTAATGACAGTAGGATATCCAGCTCTATTGACTCATTGGAGCATCGTCGGAATGTGGGTTGTGTAACACTGTTCTATCGTTACTACCATGGGAAGTGTTCTGCTGAGATAAGTGTACTTATCTCGAGGTCCCGTGTTTTTGGCCGTAACACGCGCTTGTCTAGCAGATCTTATCCGTTTGTGGTCGATTGTCCAGTTAGTCGCACAACTCATTACAGAGAGAATTCGTTCATTAGTCGAACCGCCCGTATGAGGAATAAACTCCCCGCAGATGTCTTCCCTTATAGTTACAATTTAGGGAAATTCAAGTCAAACGTTCATAAACACTACTCCCTATTTCCTCCTTCCCATAACCTATTTTCCTAATATCAACACAATGCGTTGCATTAGTAGGGGGCATTCCCTGAGCGTTGGCCTAAAGTAAAAAAGATTATATAATTATATACAACTCAGTAACACGAACAATGTTGTCTCATTATATAGTCAGTCATTTTGAATAGCAGTGTGTGGCTGAGTGAGTTAAGTGGTCGACTACAACTCCATCAATCTTGGTTCAAATCCTGCCGACGGCGTTTTGTTTTTTTTGTTTAATGAAATAAACATTTTTTAAATAATAAATATTTTTTTTTAATTTTTTGTGTTATTTTTTAAATTTTATTAAAATTTAAATAATTCCAAATATATCATAGGATAAATTTTGATCTCAAATTATCCGATTCGATCTGCCAAAATTAGCTTATCCGTTGGATCTAAATGAATCCCATAGGATATTTTGGGATCTATCAGGATCTCAATTTTATATTATTGGATCTCCCAATTTTGAGATCTATTTGGATCTAATTTAATCCTGTAATATATTTGAGGGATCTGATTGGATATTACTGGATACCCCAATTTTGAGATGAACTTGGATAAGATTAAATGTCGATCTATATCAAATGGAATAGGACTACATATGCTAGATATAATGATTTTTTTTATCGGGTATGATTATTTGTCCCTTAATTCGCCCTTTATTAATTCGAATCTTATGGAATACCATAATATCCTTTGCCGAAAGATATTATGAATGCAGAGTTCTCAGTAAACAGCATTTATTACATTGAGCGTTAATTATAACACAGTACAACACTAAAAATGCATCGGGCATGCGACATATAGATATATAGATTTTAGGATGAACATCACGAATATGAACACCAAATTTTAAAATTAGCTCTACTTTTAAAATATTCGCAAATTTAACTTTTAGCAAAAAGACAATTTTTTCTTTAAAATTTCTTATTTATTCACCCAGGAAAATTTTCTGTTACAAAGAATCGGTTGCACAATAGCTGCTTTACCTCTGCAACCCCTGCTACTGTCAATTCTAACACCGATTATTTTTGTTTGAAATTGTCCCAAAAGCAACCACTTCTATAGCTCCAAAGTGGAACCGGTTGCCCTAGAATCAGTTCTGGAACTAGTTCTAGAATTCATTCTACAACCGTAATACCTTCCATATGAGATCCCTAGAACAGGTTCCGGAACCAGTTCCATGGAATCGGTTGCAGTGGAACCAGTTGCAGAATTGGTCTGATTGGCAACCGATTGTAAAAAATTTTCCTGGGCATATACCTGGCTAAACCACATATCATTTATAATATGGTTTAAAAGAATAGACTTTGGGCTTTTAAAACATATCAACTTATTTTGATCAGGTAAAAGATCTAGGATATAACTGTAATTAAAGTAAAAACTTCACTTATTTTTTTATTTTGCAAATCTAGTAAAATCCTTTATTCGGATTTGCAAGATCTTAACATATGACGTAAATTCATATTGCACTAAATTCTTTTTATCAAATTCATATTCCATTAAATTCTTTTTATCCTGCATCAACATTTGCAGACGATTCAATCTGAAATACATATAAATAAATTTTATATGAATTTGCTATGAATTTACTATGGCAAAAGAAATAAAGTACATTTTTGAACAGGGTTGAATGGTTTTATCTGAATTTTATAATTTAGGATTTATCACAGACTTCTTAATTTTTAGGTATTAAAAAAGTCTACCTTTTTCGGATTCAGTCAATTTTAACTTAAAACGAGTAAAAAGGTTAAAGTCGGACATGCCGACTATACAATACCCTACACCAGTCTGGTGTATTGTTTGGATCCGAAATTCGAATGGGTTAAAATGGGGCTTATGTCAAAATTTTCTATAATGTGAGTCAGCGCACCAAATTTCATTAAAATATCTTAATATTTGCGACCTGCAGTTTGTAACCAAGCCAATTTTGGGGGACCCTTATATGGGCACTAGTTCTAAAAATAGACCGATGTTCACCAAAATCAATAGGCTTCGTCCTTGGGCCAACATAGGTCTATGTACCAAATTTCAGCAAAATATCTTAATATTTGCGACCTGCAGCGTATAAACAGTATAATTTTGGTAGGACCCTTATATGGGCACTAGGTCTAAACATAGACCGATGTTCACCAAAATCAATAGGCTGCGTTATTGGGCCAATATAGGTCTGTGTACCAAATTTCATCAAAATATCTTAATATTTGCGACCTGCAGCGTATAAACATTATAAATTTGGTAGCACCCTTATATGGGCACTAGGTCTAAACATAGACCGATGTTCACCAAAATCAATAGGCTGCGTTATTGGGCCAATATAGGTCTGTGTACTAAATTTCATCAAAATATCTTAATATTTGCGACCTGCAGCGTATAAACATTATAATTTTGGTAGGACCCTTATATGGGCACTAGGTCTAAACATGGACCGATGTTTACCAAAATCAATAGGCTGCGTTATTGGGCCAATGTAGGTCTGTGTACCAAATTTCATCAAAATATCTTAATATTTACGACCTGCAGCGTATAAACAGTATAATTTTGGTAGGAGCCTTATATGGGCACTAGGTCTAAACATTGACCGATGTTCACCAAAATCAATAGGCTGCGTTATTGGGCCAATGTAGGTCTGTGTACCAAATTTCATCAAAATATCTTAATATTTACGACCTGCAGTGTATAAACAGTATAATTTTGGTAGGACCCTTATATGGGCACTAGGTCTAAACATGGACCGATGTTCACCAAAATCAATAGGCTGTGTTATTGGGCTAACATAGGTCTGTGTACCAAATTTCGTCAAAATATCTTAATATTTACGACCTGCAGCGTATAAACAATATAATTTTGGTAGGACCCTTATATGGGCACTAGGTCTAAACATGGACCGATGTTCAAAAAAATCAAACTTGTTCGTTCTTGGGCCAACATAGGTCTGCGTACCAAATTTCATCAAAATATCTTAATAGTTGCGACCTGTAGAGTGCGCACAAGATTGCATGGACAGACAGACAGACAGACAGACGGACGGACGGACAGACGGACATCGTTAAATCGAAATAAAAAATTCTGAACCGATCGGTATACTATAAGGTGGGTCTACGACCAATATTTTTTGGTGTTACAAACATCAGCACAAACTTATAATACCCTGACCACATAGTGGTGTAGGGTATAATTAAAACCGAAAATGCGAAAATTGTTTGATAAATTAAGTAACATGAGATGATAAAGGGTCAAATATTGTAAATTCCTTTCATCGCAGATTATTTATTAACGAAATTGTGAAAAAACAGAAATTTCAACTTTAAATGCATAGTAGGGTATTCAATTAATCGGCTTTTTATTTTAATTTATTTTAATTTTCATCGATGCAAATAATTATTCGGGTTTTTTTCTTAACCGGTTAATCAAACAACATTTTAAAATTAATCGATTAATCGAAACAATTTTCTGTAAAATAATATACATACACTTGTTGTATTTTTAATAATTTTATTTAAAAACAGGAACAAAAATAAATTCCGTAACTCTTCTGAAATTCATAAAAATAAAAAAATTTAATAATTGAGATCAGATTTTGACAACGTTTTTATTTTTTCTATCCCCTCTTATATTCATATATTCAAATTTTATCCAAATCGGGGTGAACCATACCGCAATGAGTTAATGAGTTAAAGAAGAGTATAAGAGCCTGTACATTAATTTGTATCTCTTTCGTATGCATTGAATACATAAAAAACGCAAACGTATAGAGGATTCTGTTGAGAATTGAATTTCCCTCTACGTTTCCGTACCTCCATTCCTTTATGTTATTTTATTAATTCAGAGTGTTACTAAACAAGCTTTATTACATTGAGCATTAATTATAATTAATAATTATAATAATCATTAATTACAATAATTATTAATGCTTTCGTTTAATATCAACGTTGGTTACCGAAACGAATAACGGCAACGGTAAAGGTAACGGTATTGAATTTCATTTTATAAGCTTTAAATTCAATGCTGGTTGTTTTAATAACTAAAATTATTATCCATAAATTTTTTTGTAGAAACAAAACTGAAGATTATTACAAAAAAGTCAAAAAATTTGCATTGTTATATAAATTAATAAATACCGGTAAAATACCGGTAACTACCATTAAAAATAACGGTATCGGTAGCGATAACGGTATTTGTAAAAATTTTTAGAGGTATTGGTTACGGTAACGGTATTCAATTTGAAACGGTATTTTAGCGATAACGGTAACCAACCTGGTTTAATATAAACGTTTAAAAAGTCGTAAAATATAATTTAAAATTTATTATACATAAATAGGTACTTTACTAGATGAAATTCTCATTGAGTTGAAGCTAACAAATATTTCTGGAAATTCTAAAAAGTCGTCCCTTGATTATTTTTTAGGTCAGAATGAAATCCGGATAGGTACAAGCCTACAGAACATAATTTATCACAATTTTTTAAAAAGTTTTGAGATTTTAGCATATTTACTTTAATAAAAACTTTATATCTTAGAGGTTAATCACAACTGTGTCGATTGTCGATCGACGGCAGTAAAAGTCGTCCCGATTAATTTAAATTCGGCGACAATCGACCGTCTACATTTGTTGACGTTTAGAAAAAATTAAAGCAAAACAAGAATATGGTTGTATTTATTTCGCCACAATTCTTCACCAATTCAATTGGTTTTGCATTAATTCTTGTTGTTTTACATTTTTTTTTTGTATTTAATTTTGTTTTTTTGCGGTAAATTATGTATTTTTATTTTCAATTATATTTCTTCTGTCAAAAAAATTTATTTTTGTAAACAAAGTACGAATTTTTGCAACTTTAATACGAATTTCTGAAACTCTGTTCCCTTAATTAGTTAAAAATATGGCAACAATTTGACAAATATTTTGAGTGTGTGTTAGTGTGTCGTCAGGAAAATAGAATAGATTCTATTACGACGACAAATCGCCGAACGACATGGCGACATTTTGCTTCCCATAGAAAATATATGAAAAAGCACATATCGTCGTCGACCCAGTTCTGATTAATCTCTTAAACATTTTTGTAATTTTCTACCAATTTCGGTTAATCGTATGAAATTATTCGAATTATTCGTTAATCCAAATTTGGACATTTTAAATTATTCGAACAATTTTTGAGCAAAATTCCTCGATTAATCGAAAGCGATTAATCCATTGAATACCCTAATATATAGGGAATATTATCGCAGCTGTCAAAACGTGCTATATATCAAATTAATAGTCATATTTCATAATTTTAAAATGTTGCAAAAAATAGTGTTATTACTTTCAATTTTGTATTTTTTTTGCAAAAATTTTATTAAAAAATTTAGTTTTCCTACAAAAACGTTTTTGCAAATATTTCTGATATTTCTGATATTCGTGAATTCTCAAAGTCTATTAGAAATGATGTTTCGCAATCCCGATGCATCAAATTTTTATTATATTGTTATACTGTGTAATTAATATTTATAATAATTATTAATTACAACAATTACTAATGCTTTCGTTTAATATTTAAAAAATTTTTAAATTTAAAAAATTTTAAAAATCGCTAAAAAATAATTACAAATTTGGTTATACTAAAAAGATACCCCAACATTGCCAGACTTATGTCAAAACAACAGAGTAGTATTTCAGAAGATCACAAAGCAAACTGTCATAATTTTATGTTTTTGCTTTGATATTTAAGATGTTTATTAACGGTCCTAGATGAAAACAAGAAATTGAGTTTAAGCAGTGGGGTTCTATACCACTCTTCCTCTGTTAACCTTTACTCTTTATTTTTGTTCGTGAAGTCGGGAAAGAAAACAAAAACATGTTGATAAACATTGTAAACAAATGAGAGATTGAGTGTTTTTTTACACATTTCCCTATATAAAAAGCATTGAGGTTGAGTGAGTTTTTTCAGATTCTTAAGAGAATTTTCAGATTTTTAAGAGGATTTAAGAGATTCCAATGTTGCTTCAACATTCAAAAAATTCCTGTGCCAACAAACATTTGTCAATAGTGTCAATTTTGGGTTTTTTAAAACTAATATTGATAGTTAATATAGTTTTATTTTTTTAAATATCGTCACCTAAAATGCAAAAGGGCGTAACAACACTTTTTATTTTTTACACGAGAACCAAGAAAAAACGTTGTAGAATGAAAGAGTACCGCGATAGCAAGAAAATTGATCGCCACTTGTACCACGATTTGTACATGAAGTGTAAAGGTAATGTTTTCAAAAACAAACGTGTCCTTATGGAATACATTCACAAGAAGAAGGCTGAGAAACAACGTAGCAAAATGTTGGCTGACCAAGCTGAAGCCAGAAGACAAAAGGTACGTGAGGCCCGTAAGCGTCGTGAAGAGCGTATTGCCAACAAGAAGCAAGAACTCATCAACATGCATGCTAAAGAAGATGAAATTGCTGCCCAAGCTGCCACAACTGGCAAAAAGTAAATTTTAAGAGGAGCGTAGTGTTTTTTTTTTAACCATCTAATGTTGATTATAGAAAAAAGAAAATGTTTTTATAATAAAAACTAAAGGAATGTTTAGAAAGATATTCTATATTTTCTTCTCTTGTTTAAAACACGACTATAGACTTATTTCTACATATAAGTTTAAAATTTTGTAGGGAAATGTAATTTAGTCTAGTGCATCATAATCAATCAGAAAATCGGCTTAAATTTTTTTGTTGTTACGCCCTTTTGCATTTTAGGTGACGATATAGTTTATTTTAACAAAAACAATATATATTTAAATTAACAAGAACGGTGAAAATGAATTATATATTATTTGTATAATAAAATAAATTATTTAAAAAAATTTTAAAATAATATTAACAAAAATTATTAAAAACAGTAGTTGAAAAAAATTTACTACACTCATTAAAAAACCCTAAATGGAAAATCAAACTTGACAACATTGATTAAAAAAGTTTTTTCAAAAGACAAAAACGAAAATGTTTCTCAAAATGCTCTTCCAACTGATTTTTGCTCTTAACAACATTATCAACATGTTTTTTAGCCTTTCCCAAGTTCGCCACACAACAACAAAATTTGGTGAGCACGGTAGTCTCTCTATAGGTTTATACTTGTTGGTTTAAGCCAACAAAATACGTCTAGAAATTCCAAAAAGTCGTCCCTGATGATTTCCTTAAGCCCGGATAGGTATAAGCCTACAGCAAATAATTTTTCACAATTTGTTAAATAAGTTTTGGGATTTTAACATATTTACTTTATTAAAAATATCTATTTAAAATATTTTTGAATTTTTTTACCAATTTGGAATAATTGATTAACCGTATTAAATTATTCGAATTAAGTTAGTTAGTTTTTAGAAATTTGGACATTTTAAGTTATTTGAACATTTTTTGTGCAAAATTGTTCGATTAGTCATATAACGATTAATCGATTGAACACCCTAGTAGCATACCAAATGATTTTTGTTTATGTAGAATAATGTATTATTATATTCAAACATTTTTACTCGAGACATTATGATTTTCTCTTTTTTTTAGAGATCTTGGTCGAGGTCCAGAACACTTTCCATAAGTTATGCTGCTGATGCAAATATACAGCCAGACCATAGAGGTTCTACTACTCAGGTATGTATTCAACCCCGATGAAAAACTTATATATCGGCACCTTAAATCAAAAAGCCCGTACCTACACTTTCTAGCAAGGACCGGAAACTTTTTATTTTTTGGTTTTTATCAAATATAATTATCCTAAAAGTATGAAAATAAAAATTCAAACGTACAAAAAATAAAAAGAAAGAAATATTTAATTAAAAATACTCCTCATGATGAAAATAAAAAACTTTTTCTGTTTTAATTTTCTTTCCAAAAAAAAAAAAAAAAAATAAATAGATAAAAAAAGAAACTTTTTTTGTGTTGTTAAAAAAAATGGTTTCAACAATTTGAAAAAATATATACATATATATAAAGAAATTTTTTTTAAATTTTCTTTTGCTTAAAAATTTGGTTTAATCGTAGCATTTAAAAAATAAGGCTTTGATATTTGGCCGTTTTGCAAATCTTTTTTCAGCGACATTTTTTCTTGATTTGTTTTTTGCAACTAGCCACCGAACTTTGTTCTATGAATTGCGTATTATAGTCTCTAGATTTCATATTTAACAAAACCGCACCTAAAAAACCGCGAAATTTTGGCGGAACGTGAAAAAAGACTTTATGGTACAAAAATTATCAGCGATTGTCATTCTGCAAACAAATATGGTGATGTAAGAATTTTCTTTTCTGCAAATTTTTTTCCGCCACATTTTTCGCGATTTCTTTGCACTTAGCCACCAAACTTTGTTCTATGAAATGGGTATTATAGTCTCTAGATTTCATATTTAACAAAACCGCACCTAAAAAAACGCGAAATTTTGGCGGAACGCGAAAAAACACTTTGTGATAAAAAAATTGTATTAAAAAACCTTTCATTTTCATTCTGCAAATTTTCATGCAAATTTTTTCCCGCGACTTTTTTCGCTATTTTTTTGCACTTAACCACCAAACTTTTTTGTATGAAATGAGTATTATAGTCCCTAGATTACATATTTAACAAAAACGCATCTAAAAAATTGCAAAATATTGGCGGAACGCGAAAAAAGACTTTATGGTTAAAAATTATATTGAAAAACCTCATCAGCGATATTCATTCTGCAAACAAATATACTGGTGTAAGAATTTTACTTTTTTCAAAATTTAGTATTTTGTTGCAAAACAAAAAAAAAACAACACCCATCTAAGAAACAAAATTTTCCAAATGTAAAATTTTTGCATCATTAATTCGTTTGCAGATTGTACTGAAGCTAAAATTTTATAAATTGAAAAATAAAACTGTTTTTCTTAATAAAGAAACTTTTTTTCTACGAAAAAAACTTTTCTTTTTTTTTGTACAAAAACTTTTTTTATATTTTTTCTTTTTTTGTTTGGAGTTGAAAATAAAAAAATATCATTTGTATAAAAATATAATTTGTAATTTTTTTTTCTTTTTTTCTAAAGATAAATATAAAGGGTTTTTCAATAAGAGCGCTACAAAAGTTTTTTTAAATAAAACAAAAACGGTTTTGGATATCAATGAAATTCTTTATTTCTGTGAAAGTACGTTCGATGCCATTATGTATGGAAATCGATCTCTTTTGCATGGCCATCACGGGCACGCTTGCAGAAGTCCAGACGCTGAACCCAATTTTCGACGGTTTTCAAGCATAAATCGGCCGATACTGCTGCAATTTCACGTTCGATATTCGTACGAAGTTGGCATAGACCATAGATTTGACGTAGCCCTACAGGAAATAGTCCAACGGCGTCAAATCGCACGACCGAGGCGACCAATCGACTGGACCATTTCGTGAGATAACACGTTCTCCAAACTTGGTTTGCAATAAATTGATTGTGACATTCGCTGTGTGGCACCGTCCTGTTGGAACCACATGTCCTCCAAGTCCATATCATCCAATTGGGGCCAAAAATATTCTGTTATCATTGAACGGTAGCGATTCCCATTCTCAGTAACGTGCCGGTCTTGATCATCACGGAAGAAGTACGGCCCAATGACGCCGCCGGCTCATAAACCGCACCAAACCGTAATTTTTTCGGGATGCAATGAGGACTCATGGAGTACGTGTTGATTGCTGTCTGACCAATAACGCATATTTTGTTTATTGACGAAGCCATTCAGCCAGAAATGAGCCTCATCGCTGAAGATGATTTTTCGATGAAAATCCGAATCATTTTCAAGTTGTAGCTCAGCCCAATTCACGAACATACGACGCTTCTGGTGGCCAAGCGGCTTCAGTTCTTGCGTCAATTTGATCTTGTAAGGATGTAGGCCAAGATCTTTTCGCAAAATTCGCCACAACGACGTCACAGAGATGCCCAACGCTTGAGAACGACGTGTAAGAGACACATTTGGGCTTCCTTCAACTGAAGCCTCAGCGGCAGCAATATTCTCGACACTACGGGCACTTCTTTGTCTCACTGGCACGGGAACATTTTGTACTGTGCCTGTGGATTCAAATTTGTCCACTAGACGCTCAATTGTTGATCTGCAAGGCGATTATGACGACCATAAATTGGACGTAGCGCTCTTAACGTTGAGGTCACTGACTCCGAATTTCGGTAGTAAATTTTAATAATTTCGACTCGTTGTTGGCTCGTATATCTTTCCATCATGAAATGGCAAACCTTACTGGAGAGAAATGTCAAAAGAGCGGCAAGAAATATGGCGTCGTTTGCTGTCCCTGTCTTTCTACTTTTGTAGCGTCACTGTTGAAAAACCCTTTATTTTCACTTTTGGATGAATATAAAAAAAATAATTTAGAAATTTACTTTATTTTGAACAGAATACTTTTTTATTTCTTGATGAAAACTTAAAAAAAAAGTTTTTTGTTTGTAAAATCCGGTGCCTGCTTTCTAGCTTTTATAGAAGAAGCAATAAATATTATAAATTAAAAAAATACTTAAAACATAATATCCCAATTTCAGAATTCAGACGCAATTTTTTTGTCAAAAAAAAATATTTGAAAATTGTATTTTTTGATGTTAGTTACGTCCTTTTGCACCCGTTTTTCTGAAACCAAAAAGCCGTGACTACAATAACAAATTCATGCATAACATGTAACAAGTGCACTGAAAATAATAAGTCTGTTGGCTGAACAAAAAAATTTGTTACTTTAACAAAATTTTTTCCGGTTTTATGGCTTAAAATAAATTTTGTTGATTTAAACAAATTCTTTTGTTAAATTTAATTTAACAAATCTACATTTAAGTAAGAAACTAGTAAAATTACAGTTTTATTTGTAATTATACTGAGTCGTACATTTTGTTCAAATTTAAGATCTCGGGACCCTCCCCGGGCCCAGTCCATATCATCTAAGGGCATGTAAGAGGTCACTCCGAAGGAGCAAACATTTTATCCGTTTTGCATAGTTTTCGAGATATGGGTCATTTTATGAAGTGGAAAATTTTTATTAGAAATTTCCGAGGGTCCAAGGCCCCACCATGGTCGTTTTTTGGATAGAGATAACCAGGAACGTAGCTAGGGGGAGCTCGAGCCCCCCCGAAATGATTTGACAAATTTTAAAACGTAACAAAATATTTAATAAAAAATATTTATTTTTTGTTGAAATCAAATAGCAAATGGCCAAGTTTCTGAAGTTTTCATAAATAAAATAGACTCGAAATCCAATTGCGAAAACTGTTTTTTAAAAAAAATTTTAAGTTGTTTGGTGCCCATAGAAACTGTTTTTGTTTATTGGATTTTTTGTAAAAATCCTTAATAGTTATGCGTGCTAGGCATTATCAAAGAGCTTAGAAAATAAAGAGAATACAATCCTCTAATTTACTGAGAAAAAATTTATAAAATGTGATTGCGAATTTGAAACTGAATTTTCGCACCTTTTAATTGATAAGTGGCTATTTTTGTTTGAATTTTCAAAATACTACACTCAAAACACACACGTTTATATTTTTATTGGCAATGTTTGAATTGAAATAATTTTGTATATAAACAATAGAGTGCTCCAAAAAAAAAAAAATTGTGAGATATTGACTGGCCCGCCCCCCCCCCTTTAAAATATGTATTTGGGTGTAAAACCACGTCTCCCAAGAAATTAAGACAATCGGATAAGAGGAACAGGTGCCTTAACGGCCCTGAAGTATGAAAAACGGTATACATGGGAAAAATATGACTTTTTTTATTTGTTAAAAATTTTAATATTTTAAATTAATCTTGAATTAAAAGGATTAAAAAATCGTAATAAACAGTAAATTATCTTTCTAAAAAGGTAATAAAAACTAAAATCGGTTAAAAAAAACCAAGTTATTACAATTGCCCCCGGCAACTAATGTCTCACAGAACGCTTAATCAAGAAGTTCGAGCTCAAATTTTGAAATTTGTAGAAATAATGTAATGCAAAAACATTTTCTTATTTTATTAACTCCAAGGTACTCAATTAAAAAGTATTTTTTATCATGTGCTTTGCAAACTCGTTTTAAATTAGTGCCAAAAAGGCCGGAATTCTTAAACACTGTTTTCAAATCTACAATTTTACATTTTTAAAAATTTTTTAAAGAAATTTTAAAAAATCAACGATTGGACTTTAATGTTTTATTAAGAACATATTGTAGATTAAAAACTACAAAAATTGTAGGAATTCCTTTTTTCATTTGGCTGGGGTAGGGATTTAATTTTAGCGGATTTCGGGAAAACAGCGATTTTTGGTATTTATTTAGCTTTTAGGCAAGTTTTTCTTTTTTCTTCTTTTAATTCCAAATAATTTAGGCCGGAATATAACAACACAAGATTAAATACTTCAATCCTAAAAATTAGGGCAAAATATAAATACACTAAATTGCCGCTGTGTAAAGTCAGAGGTCAAATTTTAGGAGATTTTAATTTTTTTAAACATATTAATATAACAGATATTGCTGAGTCAATATTGATGAAACTTTCTGATATTATTTTGCTAGGCCTAAAAATAATATTCTTAATTTAATTTCAGAAAATTTACCCTTAAGAGCTGTTGGGGCCTGTATGCCCCACTGAAAAAATATTAGGCTTTTATACCATAGGGCCAAAAAAGCCCCAAGAGCACTTGAGGGTTAATTTTCTAAAACGAAATTAGGAATATTATTTTTAGACTTAGAAAAATAATACCAAGAAGTTTCATTAAAATCTGCTCAGGAAAATATGTTATATAAATATGTTTAAGAATTCTTAAAAACGCCTAAAATTTGACCTCTGACCTTACACAGGGGCAATTTAGTGTATTAATATTTTGCCCTAATTTTCAGGATTGAGGTATTTGATCTTGTGTTGTTATATTCCGGCCAAAATTATTTGAAATTAAAAGAAGAAAAAAGAAAAACTTGCCTAAAAGCTAAATAAATGCCAATAATCGCCGTTTTCTCGAAATCCGTTAAAATAAAATCTCTGCCCCAGCCAAATGAAAAAAGGAATTCCTACAATTTTTGTAGTTTTTAATCTACAATATGTTCTTAATAAAACCTTAAAGTCCAATCGTTGATTTTTTAAAATTTCTTTAAAAAAATTTTTAAAAATGTAAAATTGTAGATTTGAAAACAGTGTTTAAGAATTCCGACCTTTTTGACACTAATTTAAAACGAGTTTGCAAAGCACATGATAAAAAATACTTTTTAATTGAGTACTTTGGAGTTAATAAAATAAGAAAATGTTTTTGCATTACATTATTTCTGCAAATTTCAAAATTTGGGCTCGAACTTCTTGATTAAGCGTTCTGTGACTCATTAGTTGCCGGGGGCAATTGTAATAACTTGGTTTTTTTAACCGATTTTATTTATTATTGCCTTATTAGAAAGATAATTTACTGTTTATTATGATTTTTTAATCCTTTTAATTCAAGATTAATTTATAATATTAAAAATTTTAACAAATTAAAAAAAATCATATTTTTTTCATATATCGATACCATAGATTCAATACTCTGTATCTGCAAAAATAAATTGTTCAGGAGAGCAATAAAACTAATTGATTTGCTTATACGATTTTTTTGAATCAATCTGTCTTCTAGAATATTATTTAAAAACGGGAACTTATTCCTATATATACTTATTTTGAAATTATTTGCGTTATTTACGTCGCTAATGCAGATATAGAGTTCTGAAATAAAATTTTTATATACTTTTATGATAATACTAGCAGATATGTAGTTTTGATAAATATAAAAAATATGAATTATTAGGAACAAATGACCATGTAAATCTCTCTATACTTTTTGTGGAAAACAATGGTATGTGTGAATTGTTAATCAGGGATGGAAAAGTCTCGTTTTATTGAAATTAATAATCCAAGAACTATTATATCCATATCTTATTCCAAAAATGAATGGTTAGTTTGGAAAAAAAAATTGCGAAAAAAATTTTACAAAAACGAAAAAGTTTGCAATGTTATATTCGTTTGCAGAATCTTAATCGCCGATTGAGCTTTTAAATTATTTTTTTCTACCATAAAAAATAAAAATAATTGATATTTTATTGGTGTTAATTTCTAAAATTAAAACAATAAGGAAAACCTAAATCCGTGGTCGCTGAATAAAAGAAACATATCTAATAATAATAAACTGAGTGTGATTAATCAAAAGAACGATGGTGGTAGCACACCATTGTGCGAAAGAAGATTAAGTCTCAATGGTCGGAACATGTATCTATCATTGTCTGCAAATACAGGACACTTAAATGATCCTAATTACAACAAAAATTACCTATCAGCTAAACCAAGTAACATCAATACAGCTTGCCGCAATCTGCTTATAAATCTAAATACTGCCGAGTCTCCTGCTGCTACAAATAATATAAATACAGTCACTCTAGCGTCGGCTCGTTCTCCGAATGAAAATATGGCATCACCTGGAATTAAAAGTATTTTAACACCTTTACTCCCACATGACAATAGTGGAAGTTTGTCTTCAAACACACAAAAACGTACGGTACAGACCGGAATGGATATGTACATTACCGTTCTTAAGAGGAGGCGGAACCCCGGATCTTCCAAATCTGTACAACCTGCAAAACAGATACGAGAACAGGTAATAAGTAATGAAACAAGTAATCGTTTTGCGCTACTTGACTGTGAACCAGGTGCACCCGAAGCGACAGGTAAGTCGTTTAAACCACCGCCTATTTATTTAAGAGAGAAATGCTCCGATGAGATAGTGAATGGATTAATTAAAGTTGTTGGCGATAAGTCTTTCCACGTTGTTCCAATCAGAAAAGGTAACATTTGTGAAACAAAGATTCACGTATATTGCGAGGACAACTACAGAAAGTTGGTTAAGCATTTTGAAGACCGGAAGAAGAGCTTTTACACCTATCAATTGAAAAGCAGTAAAGGCCTGCAAGTTGTCATTAAGGGAGTGGACTCTGGTGTCAACCCCTCTGATGTCAAAAGTGCACTAGAAGGCGAAGGTTTTAAAATAAAATCTGTAGTTAATATTCGAAACAGAGAAAAACTACCCCAACCCCTGTTTCGTATTGAACTAGAACCCAACGATGTTAAATTGAAGAAGAGTGAGGTACACCCAATTTACAAACTGAAATATTTACTACATCGTAGAATTACAGTGGAGGAGCCCCATAAAAGAAAAGGCCCCATACAGTGTACTAACTGTCAAGAATTTGGCCATTTTAAATCGTATTGCCAGCATCCTGCAGTTTGCGTGATTTGTGGTGAGCTACACAGCTCAAAAGACTGTAACAAGTCTAAAGGCGACCCAAAATTGAAAAAATGTAGTAATTGTGGTGAAAATCACACGGCCAATTACCGAGGATGTCCTGCATACTCAATTGTTAAGCGCTCTATTGTCAGAAGGCAGTTATACAACAGAGAACCCCAAAACATTCAAAAGCAATTTAACTCGCAACCCCAATTGCGCAGCATTTTACGAACCAAAATCAGACCTTTGCATCTATTGTAAAAGGTCATACATCATCTGTAAATTTTCAAGAAAATATATGTGATGAATCTAATTCTAATATGAAAACAAATCAAAATAAATACCAAGGTCAAAAATCGGACTTTAGTGGACTTGAAGCAGCAATTGATGTGTTAGTACAAACGGTCTCAGATTTTACAAAATCTATGAACAATATGATACAGGGGATGATGAAGATGCAGTCTATGTTACTGCAGGCTTTACTGAGTAAACCATGAATACTCTGAAAATATGTTTTTGGAACGCTAACGGCATACGCCAACATAAAGAAGAACTCAGTTATTTTCTAAGAAGCAAACAGATTGACATAATGCTTGTCTCTGAGACCCACTTAACCCCTCGTAGTAATTTTTCAATTAATGAGTATACATTTTATGACACAAAAGATCCCAGAGGCAGGGCGTGTGTAGGCTCAGGTATCTTAATAAAAACTCGCTTGAAACATTATCTCATGTGTGATCTTTGTGAGGATTATCTTCAAGCCTCTTCAGTATTTATAGAAGAAAATAATATGAAACTAGTGATCTCTTCGGTTTATTTCCCCCCGAAATTTAAGATTTCTGAAAATCAATTTAAATCTTTTTTCGAATCATTAGGCTTACGCTTTCTGGCAGCTGGCGATTACAATGCCAAGCACACTTTCTGGGGGTCAAGGCTCTGTTCCCCGAGGGGCCGTGTATTGTTTGATACAATTAATAAAATGGGTTTGGATGTGATCTCCAGCGGCGAACCCACACACTGGCCATCAGATCGAAATAAAATACCGGATCTCATTGATTTTGGAGTAACTAAAAATATAGCAAGAAATTTGGTGCACTTAGAATCCTCATTGGAACTCTCTTCTGATCATACACCCACTATTGTTTCCCTCATAAACCCTCGAATTGTATCTCCAACCGGTGCACTATGGTTTCGCAGATCACTTTTCTTGGCCAAAATTACCAAAATAAAAAAAAAATATATTTTTTGGTTTGAAATTGGATTTGTATTGAAAGTATTATCCTTTTACGATTTTTTTTTTAAATTAACCCTTTAATGCACTTTTTAAAAAAAATTTTTTAGTTATATTAATTCATTATTGGGGTGAAATTTTTTTAAATAATATATTAATAATTTAAAGGTATATTAAATATTTACATATTAAATTAATTTTTATATTATTACATGTTTTAAACTTATTTATCAAAAACATAAATTTAATAAAAAAAAAAATTTCTTAGAAAACGTATTATTTAAAACTCACTATCTAAAACTAAGTTTTCCTCTTCGGAATCTTCATCAGTCGTACATTCATCGTCGTCAATGTGTTGTAAGGGTAAAGGTGATCCTATAGGAGCCTCAGAGCATAATAATTCAACAACTTCTATTGGAAGTGTCAAACGTTTTCGTTGATGCACACGTGTATTTATACGCAGGGATGATATTAGCGGATCTGATGTATCCATTGCTCTGTTAAATACATCAGTGAGATTGTCAATGCGACTGGTTTTTCGTGCATGATGTAGCCTATCAGATTTATATAATTTATTTATAGATTCTGCAGCATCTTCCGCAAAATTGTAACGACGTTTTCCACTGGTTGCCGGGGGTATGCTCAGTCAGGTCCAGTGTTTGCTACAGAATCATTTATTTGATCCAGAGACCAAAGGAAAATACATACAACTCGATTTTATTCGTATCACTTTATTCATATAAATGTTTATTTTTATCTTGAGATTAAAATTAATTTATTAATATACAATTATGTTACTATTGGTTTTGCCTTTACACTTTCTTATTCGATTTTGGCTCCGGTTAGTTTGCGACACACGTTGTACGAAGACCAACACGACATTCACAGACCACAACGGCGGTAATCCCTAATAAGAATGACAGATTAGACATAAGGTACCCAATGAAATCAGTTTGAAAATCCCTGCAACTAGACTACTGGCAACAATTTTAAGGAAAGCCCACTCCAGCGGTCCTATATCTACGGGACAGACTAATATAAAATATTTTTAAGGAAAGTCAACTCTAACAGTCCTTAACTACGGGACAGACTAATGGGAAATAAATGTTAAGGAAAGTCAACTCTAACAGTCCTTAAACTAACTACGGGACAGACTAATGGGAAATAAATTTTAAGGAAAGTCAACTCTAACAGTCCTTAAACTAACTACGGGACAGACTAATGGGAAATAAATTTTAAGGAAAGTCAACTCTAACAGTCCTTAAACTAACTACGGGACAGACTAATATAAAATATTTTCAAGGAAAGTCAACTCTAACAGTCCTTAAACTAACTACGGGACAGACTAATTCAAAATATTTTTAAGGAAAGTCAACTCTAACAGTCCTTAAGTTAACTACGGGACAGATTAATATAAAATATTTTTAAGGAAAGTCAACTCTAACAGTCCTTAAACTAACTACGGGACAGACTAATGGGAAATAAATTTTAAGGAAAGTCAACTCTAACAGTCCTTAACTAACTACGGGACAGACTAATGGGAGATAAATTTTAAGGAAAGTCAACTCTAACAGTCCTTAAACTAACTACGGGACAGACTAATGGGAAATAAATTTTAAGGAAAGTCAACTCTAACAGTCCTTAAACTAACTACGGGACAGACTAATGGGAAATAAATTTTAAGGAAAGTCAACTCTGACAGTCCTTAAACTAACTACGGGACAGACTAATGGGAAATAAATTTTAAGGAAAGTCAACTCTAACAGTCCTTAAACTAACTGCGGGACAGACTAATGGGAAATAAATTTTAAGGAAAGTCAACTCTAACAGTCCTTAAGTTAACTACGGGACAGACTAATATAAAATATTTTTAAGGAAAGTCAACTCTAACAGTCCTTAAACTAACTACGGGACAGACTAATGGGAAATAAATTTTAAGGAAAGTCAACTCTAACAGTCCTTAAACTAACTACGGGACAGACTAATGGGAAATAAATTTTAAGGAAAGTCAACTCTAACAGTCCTTAAACTAACTACGGGACAGCGGGACAGACTAATGGGAAATAAATTTTAAGGAAAGTCAACTCTAACAGTCCTTAACTAACTACGGGACAGACTAATGGGAGATAAATTTTAAGGAAAGTCAACTCTAACAGTCCTTAAACTAACTACGGGACAGACTAATGGGAAATAAATTTTAAGGAAAGTCAACTCTAACAGTCCTTAAACTAACTACGGGACAGACTAATGGGAAATAAATTTTAAGGAAAGTCAACTCTAACAGTCCTTAAGTTAACTACGGGACAGACTAATTCAAAATATTTTTAAGGAAAGTCAACTCTAACAGTCCTTAAGTTAACTACGGGACAGACTAATGGGAAATAAATTTTAAGGAAAGTCAACTCTAACAGTCCTTAAACTAACTACGGGACAGACTAATGGGAAATAAATTTTAAGGAAAGTCAACTCTAACAGTCCTTAACTAACTACGGGACAGACTAATGGGAGATAAATTTTAAGGAAAGTCAACTCTAACAGTCCTTAAACTAACTACGGGACAGACTAATGGGAAATAAATTTTAAGGAAAGTCAACTCTAACAGTCCTTAAACTAACTACGGGACAGACTAATGGGAAATAAATTTTAAGGAAAGTCAACTCTGACAGTCCTTAAACTAACTACGGGACAGACTAATGGGAAATAAATTTTAAGGAAAGTCAACTCTAACAGTCCTTAAACTAACTGCGGGACAGACTAATGGGAAATAAATTTTAAGGAAAGTCAACTCTAACAGTCCTTAAGTTAACTACGGGACAGACTAATATAAAATATTTTTAAGGAAAGTCAACTCTAACAGTCGTTAAACTAACTACGGGACAGACTAATGGGAAATAAATTTTAAGGAAAGTCAACTCTAACAGTCCTTAAACTAACTACGGGACAGACTAATGGGAAATAAATTTTAAGGAAAGTCAACTCTAACAGTCCTTAAACTAACTACGGGACAGACTAATGGGAAATAAATTTTAAGGAAAGTCAACTCTAACAGTCCTTAAGTTAACTACGGGACAGACTAATATAAAATATTTTTAAGGAAAGTCAACTCTAACAGTCCTTAAACTAACTACGGGACAGACTAATGGGAAATAAATTTTAAGGAAAGTCAACTCTAACAGTCCTTAAACTAACTACGGGACAGACTAATGGGAAATAAATTTTAAGGAAAGTCAACTCTAACAGTCCTTAAACTAACTACGGGACAGACTAATGGGAAATAAATTTTAAGGAAAGTCAACTCTAACAGTCCTTAAGTTAACTACGGGACAGACTAATATAAAATATTTTTAAGGAAAGTCAACTCTAACAGTCCTTAAACTAACTACGGGACAGACTAATGGGAAATAAATTTTAAGGAAAGTCAACTCTAACAGTCCTTAAACTAACTACGGGACAGACTAATGGGAAATAAATTTTAAGGAAAGTCAACTCTAACAGTCGTTAAACTAACTACGGGACAGACTAATGGGAAATAAATTTTAAGGAAAGTCAACTCTAACAGTCCTTAAACTAACTACGGGACAGACTAATGGGAAATAAATTTTAAGGAAAGTCAACTCTAACAGTCCTTAAACTAACTACGGGACAGACTAATGGGAAATAAATTTTAAGGAAAGTCAACTCTAACAGTCCTTAAGTTAACTACGGGACAGACTAATATAAAATATTTTTAAGGAAAGTCAACTCTAACAGTCCTTAAACTAACTACGGGACAGACTAATGGGAAATAAATTTTAAGGAAAGTCAACTCTAACAGTCCTTAAACTAACTACGGGACAGACTAATGGGAAATAAATTTTAAGGAAAGTCAACTCTAACAGTCCTTAAACTAACTACGGGACAGACTAATGGGAAATAAATTTTAAGGAAAGTCAACTCTAACAGTCCTTAAGTTAACTACGGGACAGACTAATATAAAATATTTTTAAGGAAAGTCAACTCTAACAGTCCTTAAACTAACTACGGGACAGACTAATGGGAAATAAATTTTAAGGAAAGTCAACTCTAACAGTCCTTAAACTAACTACGGGACAGACTAATGGGAAATAAATTTTTAAGGAAAGTCAACTCTAACAGTCCTTAAACTAACTACGGGACAGACTAATGGGAAATAAATTTTAAGGAAAGTCAACTCTAACAGTCCTTAAACTAACTACGGGACAGACTAATGGGAAATAAATTTTAAGGAAAGTCAACTCTAACAGTCCTTAAACTAACTACGGGACAGACTAAATACAGGAAGGACTAACTACAGGATGGATTAACTACAGGATGGATACCAGTTGCACAAAAAGCAAATATAAGAAAAGTCAACTCTAACAGTTCTTATAGTTTCCTTATTTGGTTTCAAATAGTTAGACAACCCGATCTACCTACTTGAAAGCCGCAGGCCAACTGACTGCTGCTGCTGTGTGTGGCCTGCTTTTATACACAATTTTGCGATCACAAACATACACTACATACATACAAACATACGTTCATCTATAGTTAACATAAACACAACACGACGTCCGTAACCTCAGGCGATGTATATTTAGTTTTCACTATAATATATAGATATTATAAGATTGGCCTAACGATTTAAACATTAAGGGACAACACATATTTGAATTTTATTATGAAATAATTATTTGGTATTTAATTAAACGACAGTATATCTATAAAAAAAACAAATTCAGTGTAAAACAAAACAAAATACGTGGTTACTATTAATATTATAATGCATTTGGTGTGGGTTAAAACGAGGGACGACTTTAATCCTCACACGTCCCCCTTTCGTTGACAAATACGTTTGATCTTCGCCCATGACTGTCGCAACTGCACGCGGTAATTTCTTCCATCGGGTAGCTCTAACACAACGCTCGTTCTACGTGCCCTCTGGGAGCGTATTTCCTCGATCATTGGCGTAAGTAACTCCCATTCCAATTGTGACAATCCATCCGCCATAATCTCAAATGCAATTGACGGTGGCACCCCTGTATCCTGTCGCTGAATAATATCGGCTGACGGCCCGTGATCTGTCGTAGTGGTGCCGTTTCCTGGAGGCGAGTGTACTTCTCCCATCCTCTCAAGCGTATTCTCTAATGTTACATTACTGTCAGTTAAATCATCGAAGGAGGAGTAGACTTCTGGTATATCTAGGTAGTTTGGCAATCCAAGGTTTATAGGACAGGCTTCGATGAGGTGATTATATGTGTCGGCGTCACCTTGAAGCTCGATATAATTAAGATGGTGCTCCTCCACCCCACCTACGATTTCGACACGATTACCGCTGTTCCCCTCTGGTACATTCATGGCAGAAAGGCTAGTCACTGCATTTTCTGACCCGAGGCGTTCTTGCATTTGATCCCGAACCCAACGCTCGACATCTGGCAGTGAAGATTCCATGGTAGTGGCATTGTGATTTGGTGAAACGATACAGGGATCTCCCCGTACCAGAGCGTTCCCCGGCGGTGATCCGATATTGTGGTACTGACCGGTTTCGGGTGGGGTTGCTTCATTTTTCGAGTTTCGCCCATCGTCCGACTCATCCTTCTCTGAAATAGAGAGACTTTCTAACGAGAGTGCGGCACTGGGGATTGCGGTTCTGAACGGGTTGACTCGGGGAGTACGTACTATTTGTCCCCTTAAATGCGCCGGTATACCTGGGGTCGGGGCCCGCGACGGAATTGCCGAGCCTAGGACAGATGTCGGACTGACCTCAATTCTCGGTAAACTTTCAAAGAAATCCGGCGGTAAGCTGACAGTAGGGGTGGTTGCCCGCATATCTACTTCCACTATAGTTGCTGCCACCGGTGGATAGCCATGTGTCGCCTTTCGTTTTGGTGATGTATCCGCATATTCTGAGGTCATTCCCCTGTCATCTTTATTCGTCGATCGATTGGATGGTTGATCCATGAGGTATTCTTGAGGCCCCCGTTCTACCAGATAGCGATATCTGGCCACTCCCTCTATCATCATCATATTTCCGAGCACTGGCTTTTGCCGCTCCTCGACCTCTCAAGACATAAAAAAACGTTTTGGTGTTTGTTCATGCCCGTCTGGGCCAGCTGCAGCCGGAGTTGGTGTTCGATGCCTCATTGATGACGCGGGTGAGTTCGAACATGACGATATCAGTATTGGGGTTGGAGACTGCAATTGCGTTGGTAGCTGAGAGGAGTGTGGTGGTGATGGGTGTGGTGCCGATGTTTGGATAGTTGCTTGCTGGCTTGGTTGGCGAGACATGACCCACACTGGCCCTGGCGCGAATTCTACGTCGAATGGTGGCGGTGGGGACGGTTGTGGTGAATATTCAGCCTCAGAGGGTTCCTCTGACCTTTCTCCTTCCATAGCCGGTTCGTAGGAGTTATCTAGGGTACTAGTATCATGTGGCATTTCAGCACTGTCGTCATCCGTGGCTAGATCTACCAGCCAAAGGGGCCTAGGAGGTCCGTGGACTCCCATCCTTGATTCAATGTCATCGTTATTCAGCATGAATTGGTCACTATGTATTGTTGGTGTGGTAGCTGGCGGTGGTGGCATTATCGAGATATGTTCCTCCGATGCATTGTTGCTACCACTGCTCAGTGAGATTAAAGAGTCGTCCGACAGGGGCGTATTTTCCGGGACAGCCCGTACGGGACTAACGATGGCAAAGTTGGTGCGGCTGGGTATATCGAACTGTGGGAACTGGTTCGATACCAGTGTAACGATCTCGTCTGACTCGGTGATTACTGAAGTATTTTGGATGCATGCGACCGATGAAACAGCTGTTGTGGTGACAAGGGCGTTAGTCGCTTCCACCCGTTGACGTTGGGCTGCGGCGGCGCTGGTTGATGGGGTGGTATCTAGCTGGTGAGATGTAGGTCGTACCACTGTACGAAGTATCGGCTGTGGATGAACAGATCGCAAACGGTGGGGCAGTTGTCCGTCTAGTAGGATTGTTCGTCTAACCTTGGCTTGTTCTTCTACTAAACGTGCGTGGACTTTGTCTTTTGCTTCCTTAAGTCGACCGTTGTCCATATTACAGCTGAGTATTGTTTATTGTGATTGGATTAGTTTATCTAGGGATGAGAAAAATACAGATTTAGTACCGGTAATTTAAAAAAATAAAATAAAATATTGTTAAAGTTAATAAATTTCAAATGTCGGGCACGAAAGGTCTAATTTCGCTAATGTGGGCGGTCCTAATATCCCCGTTCTTCAGACCCTTAATCCTAACTATAACCCGAGAAGGAAATTCAACGATGGTGTATGGTCCGTCGTACTTCGGGGCAAGTTTTGCGGCAAAATTTTCAACAGCCTTTGATAATGGGTGTTGTCTGACCAAAACCTCCTGGCCAATGGTCGGTTTCCAGGGTCGTCTTCTCAAATTATAGTAGCGCTGTTGATCCCGTGCGGCTCGAGTCAAATTATTTCGTACAATTCGAAATATTTCCGACAGCTGCATGGCTCGGTCTTTCGGATTTTGTTGGATAGTTCCGGTGCCGGTTGTAACTTCATCATATAATGCGCGAGGTAATCGGGGTTCACGACCCTGTGTTACAAATGCTGGTGAATATCCGGTCGATTCAGAGCAACTCGTGTTAAAGGCCAATGAGATTTCTGGCAACAGATCGTCCCACATAGTGTGTTTATTCTTGACAAATTGTGAAATCATAGTCTTCATTGTGCGGTTCGTTCGCTCCGTGGGGTTCTCCTGAGGGGTGTATGGCGCGGTTAGTTGTTGCTTGACACCAATCTCTTCCAAATATTTCTGGAACATCCGACTGGTAAATTGGGACCCGTTGTCGGTTATCACCACTTTTGGTACCCCGAACCTTGCCAAGATACGTTCCCGGAAGGCCTTGATTAAGCTTTCCGATGTGGCCTTTCGCAGTGGAATAAGCTCAGTCCATTTGGAGAATTTATCCATAATCACCAATAACATGGTATGGCCGTGTTTTGTCCGTGGCAAGGGACCCACAAAGTCCATACAAATAGATACCCATGGTTCCTCTGGTAAACGAATTAGCATTTCCCCGGCAGGTCTCTGTTGACTTATCTTATATTTTTGACACGATTGGCAACTCCTGACATAACGACTCACATCTCTGAACAATCCAGGCCAATAGTACCGATTACAGATCCGATTAATGGTTTTTCGGATTCCGAGATGGCCAGCTGTGGGATCGTCGTGGTTTTCGTGAAGTACCCGTTCTCTTAAATCCGATCCGACACACAACTTCCAGGGATAGCAGTCTTCATCAATATGATTTCTGGGAAAATGTCGATAAAGTTGTCCATTAATTAATGTGAAATCAGAATATTTTTGTGGATTTTCCTGAACCTCTTTGATTTTCCTATTCAACCAAGGGCATTCTGAAGGCCGGTTCGCGGTCCTAATACGTTGATTTACCTCTAACGGCTGCCGAGATAAGGTATCTGCCACTACATTCTGGGCTCCTTTTCGATACTGAATCGTAAATTGGTATTGTTGAAGTTCCAATGCCCAACGTGCTAGACGCCCTGTCGGAGTTTCGATTGAATTCAACCATTTTAAGGCTAAATGGTCGGTGATGACAATAAACTCGTAACCTTCCAGGTACATTCTCATTTTCCTTATGCCCCAAATAATAGCAAGGCATTCTTTCTCAGTGGTGGTGTAGTTTCTCTCGGCGTTATTTAGGTGGCGGCTAGCGTAAGCTATCACTCTTTCGGCTCCATCTAGGTTTTGCGTAAGGACTGCACCAAGTCCAAAATCGCTGGCATCTGTTTGCAATGTAAATGTTTTAGAGAAGTCGGGGCAGGCCAGAACCGGCGCCTCGGTGAGTTTTCTTTTTAACTCAGAGAATGCGGTTTGTTGTTCCATTGCCCACTTGAAGTGTTTTCCCTTTTTCAAAAGAGTGGTAAGAGGTTTGGATACTTTTGCAAAATCTGGTACAAAACGCCGGTACCACGAAGCGACACCTAAAAATCTACGCACGTCTCGCACATTTCTCGGCGGTTGCATTTCCTTGATTGCTGCTACTTTGTCTGGATCGGTTCTAATCCCCTCTCCGCATACGACATGTCCTGGATACTTTATCTCCCGCTTGAAAAATTCACACTTCTCGGGGTTGACCCTCAGTTTGGCCTGTCTAAGACGCTTGAAAACCTCCAACAAATGGCGCTTGTGCTCCTCTAAAGTTCGGCTGGTAATAATAATGTCGTCTAGGTAAGCAAAAGCGTGCGGTTCCATGTCTGGACCGATGACTTTATCGAGTGTACGTTGAAATGTTGCCGGTGCAGAATGGAGCCCAAATGGCATAACTTTCCATTGGTAGAGGCCCCTACCCGGTACTGTAAATGCGGTGAATTTCCTACTGCCTTCAGCCATGGGGATCTGCCAATAACCATTCTCCAAATCCAGACAACTGATGAATTTTGCCTCTCGGAGCTTGTCCAATATGTGATTTATACGAGGTAGGGGGTAAGCATCGGGCACTGAACGTTTGTTCAGTTGCCGAAAATCCATGCACAGCCTCCAGGAGCCGTTTTTCTTTTTGGCAAGAGTGATCGGGAAACTGTAAGCGCTGGATGAGGGTTCAATACATCCTTTCGCTAGAAGTTTGTTGATTTCAATGTCAATGATTTTCTGCATCGCCGGGTTGCGAGTTGCGTATCGAATTTTTATGGGTCGGTCATCCTTCATTACTATCTGATGTTCTGTCAGATCGGTTGGCCCGTGCACATTCTGAAACTTCTGTAATTCTTTCTCGAGAAAATTAGTTACATAATTATGTTCACCACAGTTAAAGTCCGTTGGGGTTATTCTGTCCGTAACTGAATCTAAAAGACTTACCGCGGCAGGCGGGTACTGCATTTCATCCTGATCAGTGGATCCTGGCGGGGTTGAATTGGGGATCTCCTCTAGAGTTGTTGCCTTAGATGTTCTAACGACTGCTTGTTCACGAACAACCATACATTTTAGCTTAGCCGGTGGTAAAAATTCGTCCAGGTGGAGCGATAGATTTCCAACGGATACTTTAGTCTTGAAGACACGTAGCAAATTTAACCCAATAATCATTTCTTCCAATGCATCTGGCATTATCAAAAATACAGCTTGTTTCACTTCATCACCAATTTTTACCCATATCTCGATCGCACTCTTAATCATTGTTGTTGACTTATCCGCCAAAGCCACTTCAAGTTCTTGGGGAAGCCTCGGATAGTTGGCGTAGACTGTTTCGGCCAGTTCGTTGCTGATGTAGTTACTGGTGGCACCTGTATCAATAGTTGCGACAACGATGGCATTTCCAATTTTTACGTTTGAACTTATTCTGCTGTCATCACACCATAAATTTTCCAATTCTGTTGGTGGGAATTGTTCGTTTAGGGAGTCTCTAATATTAATATGCTCGCAATTTCTATCCTGGGCTTCTTGATAATCTACTGGACCACGAGTTACCATCATCCGGTGTTGTTCATTGCGATTATTCTGGGGGTTATTAATACTGGGTATACTCTCAAAATCATCTGCCAGCTCGAGTAGTTCTTCCAGATTTTTGAAGTCTCTTCGATGAATGTACCATAGGTAATTGGGATGTGCATTGCGGAAGATCCGTTCTAGTTTTTGGTCCTCGGTCATCTGCGTATGTCGCATTAAATTTTGCAGGGCCAGCACAAAGTCTTTGAAAGGTTCTCGCTGTCGTTGACATCTCCTTCTAATCTCATCCTCCAGCTTTTCAAAATATCGAGCTGGAAGGAAAAATTTTATAAAATCATTTTTAAAAGATTCCCACGTTACCCAATGTTTATTATTATTCCGGAACCAGCTTAGCGCCCTGTCCTTACAAATTTCCGGCATGGTACTGGGCAACAAATCTTTATTAATATGATTCATATTTGCCAGTTCTTCAACTCGTTCGAGAAATAAAAGAGGATCTCTGTCTCCGTCGTATTTTATTCCCCATTTACGTACCACATCTATGATATTTAATAGTTGCGTTTCTCCTTTCTCCATTATCCCCGACGCTGGTGTTGTAATGGTTCCGCTGGCCTCAGCCTTCACTGGACTTCGGTCACTATTGATGATAATTCTTGGTAGGGTGGTTGGACTTTCATATTTTTCCTGCAACTCCAATAGTCGCTTTGTGCGTTCTGGTGGATGTTCGCCGCCAATGAATTGTGCCATTTGTTTTCTTAATTCATCTACGTTGTTTGCAGGTTTAAGTTGAAATTCTGTACAATAGGCCAGCAACTCTTCCTTACGTAGAGAATAAACCCAAGATACACGCAACGCACTCATAATTAAAAAAATTTTTTTTTTTTTTTTTGGGAATTGAATTTAACTTATATTTTTATTTGTTGCTTTTCTTAAAATTTTAATATTTTCCGGCACGCGGGTTTATTGGTATTTTCAACTATGTATTTTCTTTTGCAATTAATATCTCGGTAGCTTTATTTCCGAACACGGATGAATTTTCCTCAGGTTCGAATATAACAAAATATATAAAACAAACTCTTATGGTCAATTTATATTTATTTTCCGATAAAAAATTATGATTGTCCTTTATTCTTTTCTTTTTCCGATTCAGAGTTTCAGCGAAAACGTTTTCCCGGTTATTATATATTATCCCTCTTTTGACGTATAAATGGGTTAAAACAAGAATTTTTATATTATTTATATTCTCTATTATCGCTTATTTATAATTTTATCGCGTTTTTCTTTTTTTTCCACTTTAACAATTCTCCTTTAATGTCACTTTTTTCTTTTACAAATGTTTTATCAAAAAAAAACGTGATTCATTTATTTTTTTCTTTAATCAAAGTTTCTATTTTCTTTTGCAGTCACAATTTGAGTTTCCTCTTTTTCTTTTTCAATATATTAAATTTTCCTTGCTCGAGTTTATATTTTAAGTTTTCCTCAGGTCCCTGCTCGGGCGCCACTGTAACGACGTTTTCCACTGGTTGCCGGGGGTATGCTCAGTCAGGTCCAGTGTTTGCTACAGAATCATTTATTTGATCCAGAGACCAAAGGAAAATACATACAACTCGATTTTATTCTTAAAAACGTATCACTTTATTCATATAAATGTTTATTTTTATCTTGAGATTAAAATTAATTTATTAATATACAATTATGTTACTATTGGTTTTGTCTTTACACTTTCTTATTCGATTTTGGCTCCGGTTAGTTTGCGACACACGTTGTACGAAGACCAACACGACATTCACAGACCACAACGGCGGTAATCCCTAATAAGAATGACAGATTAGACATAAGGTACCCAATGAAATCAGTTTGAAAATCCCTGCAACTAGACTACTGGCAACAATTTTAAGGAAAGCCCACTCCAGCGGTCCTATATCTACGGGACAGACTAATATAAAATATTTTTAAGGAAAGTCAACTCTAACAGTCCTTAACTACGGGACAGACTAATGGGAAATAAATGTTAAGGAAAGTCAACTCTAACAGTCCTTAAACTAACTACGGGACAGACTAATGGGAAATAAATTTTAAGGAAAGTCAACTCTAACAGTCCTTAAACTAACTACGGGACAGACTAATGGGAAATAAATTTTAAGGAAATTCAACTCTAACAGTCCTTAAACTAACTACGGGACAGACTAATATAAAATATTTTCAAGGAAAGTCAACTCTAACAGTCCTTAAACTAACTACGGGACAGACTAATTCAAAATATTTTTAAGGAAAGTCAACTCTAACAGTCCTTAAGTTAACTACGGGACAGACTAATATAAAATATTTTTAAGGAAAGTCAACTCTAACAGTCCTTAAACTAAATACGGGACAGACTAATGGGAAATAAATTTTAAGGAAAGTCAACTCTAACAGTCCTTAACTAACTACGGGACAGACTAATGGGAGATAAATTTTAAGGAAAGTCAACTCTAACAGTCCTTAAACTAACTACGGGACAGACTAATGGGAAATAAATTTTAAGGAAAGTCAACTCTAACAGTCCTTAAACTAACTACGGGACAGACTAATGGGAAATAAATTTTAAGGAAAGTCAACTCTGACAGTCCTTAAACTAACTACGGGACAGACTAATGGGAAATAAATTTTAAGGAAAGTCAACTCTAACAGTCCTTAAACTAACTACGGGACAGACTAATGGGAAATAAATTTTAAGGAAAGTCAACTCTAACAGTCCTTAAGTTAACTACGGGACAGACTAATATAAAATATTTTTAAGGAAAGTCAACTCTAACAGTCCTTAAACTAACTACGGGACAGACTAATGGGAAATAAATTTTAAGGAAAGTCAACTCTAACAGTCCTTAAACTAACTACGGGACAGACTAATGGGAAATAAATTTTAAGGAAAGTCAACTCTAACAGTCCTTAAACTAACTACGGGACAGACTAATGGGAAATAAATTTTAAGGAAAGTCAACTCTAACAGTCCTTAAGTTAACTACGGGACAGACTAATATAAAATATTTTTAAGGAAAGTCAACTCTAACAGTCCTTAAACTAACTACGGGAGAGACTAATGGGAAATAAATTTTAAGGAAAGTCAACTCTAACAGTCCTTAAACTAACTACGGGACAGACTAATGGGAAATAAATTTTAAGGAAAGTCAACTCTAACAGTCCTTAAACTAACTACGGGACAGACTAATGGGAAATAAATTTTAAGGAAAGTCAACTCTAACAGTCCTTAAGTTAACTACGGGACAGACTAATATAAAATATTTTTAAGGAAAGTCAACTCTAACAGTCCTTAAACTAACTACGGGACAGACTAATGGGAAATAAATTTTAAGGAAAGTCAACTCTAACAGTCCTTAAACTAACTACGGGACAGACTAATGGGAAATAAATTTTTAAGGAAAGTCAACTCTAACAGTCCTTAAACTAACTACGGGACAGACTAATGGGAAATAAATTTTAAGGAAAGTCAACTCTAACAGTCCTTAAACTAACTACGGGACAGACTAATGGGAAATAAATTTTAAGGAAAGTCAACTCTAACAGTCCTTAAACTAACTACGGGACAGACTAAATACAGGAAGGACTAACTACAGGATGGATACCAGTTGCACAAAAAGCAAATATAAGAAAAGTCAACTCTAACAGTTCTTATAGTTTCCTTATTTGGTTTCAAATAGTTAGACAACCCGATCTACCTACTTGAAAGCCGCAGGCCAACTGACTGCTGCTGCTGTGTGTGGCCTGCTTTTATACACAATTTTGCGATCACAAACATACACTACATACATACAAACATACGTTCATCTATAGTTAACATAAACACAACACGACGGCCGTAACCTCAGGCGATGTATATTTAGTTTTCACTATAATATATAGATATTATAAGATTGGCCTAACGATTTAAACATTAAGGGACAACACATATTTGAATTTTATTATGAAATAATTATTTGGTATTTAATTAAACGACAGTATATCTATAAAAAAAAACAAATTCAGTGTAAAACAAAACAAAATACGTGGTTACTATTAATATTATAATGCATTTGGTGTGGGTTAAAACGAGGGACGACTTTAATCCTCACAAAATAACCAACTGGCAGTGCAGTATTCTGAATTATTTTTTGCTTTGAGTGTATAAGCACTTTGTGTACAGTTGGGGTCATGGGCAGCCAAGGGTATTTATTTTGAATTAATGCTGCCGTTTGAAAACAATATATTTAAAATTTTTCTAAATTTAAGGGAAACTGACAAGATAGACATATTAATATTATCTTAAAACGAAAAATTAGTTCCTCTTCAACTTCAGTTATTTTTGAAAACAATTCGTGTTCCGCAAATGCTCGACGAGAAGTGTTTCCATCATTGGTATTACCAGAGCCACCGGCTTTTGGAACATCAACGCGTAGACCAAGGCCTCTCCAAAATTCATTTTGAACTTTCTCTTTTTTTTGCATAATAATCTTTTTATCTTCATCCGATTTGATTTGCCACTTTTTAACATTAGATTTGTAACCCAAATGAAGAATAAACTCGAAAAATCTAATCCAGCAGTGAAGTGGGCTTATACCATGCTTCAAATTGTTGTTGACCGGACGAAATTTTTCAGATTTATAATCCATAATTTTTATAAAATCCTTGGGAGTGCAACCGCAAATAGGGCAAGTTTGAGTCGACTTAGTTCCGGTAATGATATTTAAAACCTTTCCGTCGATTACAGTTAGGAACAAATTGAACTTAATTTCTAATATTTTGCTTCCTTCTACATTTATACTCAGATTTTTGAGATTTTCAACTTGCGTCTTTAAATCACCTTCTTCTTTTAAGATAATGTCGCTTGTTTCTTTGGTAAACTCTAGTTTCAATGGTCTGCAAAATCTTGTTGACTGCGGTGTACGATTATTCCAAAGAGGTTTTCCTGACGAGTGCAATATTCTCAATGGAATTACTGTCGTAGCTAAAAGGCATGAATCTGCAAAACGTGATGTGCTTGGCTCAAGAAATGTTTGTTTGTATTGAGCTTGACCAGTACTGCCGTCAAAACCATAGCTCAAAATAAATTCTGCTGACATATAGTTTGTATTTTCGGAATTCATTACAGATATTATGACATCTTTTTGCAGCTCAACTATTCTTGTAGCCGTGTGGTTTAAAAGCCCTTGTAAAGGGACTTTTGCAATACTTTCACTGACAGTAATATCATCAGGTCTACATTTACTTTTTGCAGCAAGAATTTTTTTGTAAGATGGGAATATATGGGCATTTTTAAGTTTGCTTTCGATTCGAATATTGGTGTATTGTTTCTTTGAAAAATTGTTTTCAAGTAGAAATGCTAACGCTTCTTCTTCAGAAAGAGCAATTGGTGTTGTCACATCTTGAGTGCACAATTTTCTAATTTTTGACGGTCTTGTCGGACTTTCTACAGCTTTCTTCAGAACAACGGCCAAATCCACATTTCCTCGTTTACGAGCTGACATTGCTGCTGCATGAATAAATAGATTGGTTTCATTTTCGTTAGCTTTCAAAAGTTCGGCTGCTTCTCTTCTCTTACTTCGATCGGACTTTTCAGAAAAAATAAGGCATGGTCGTTCAGCTCCTGACGTACTTGGAATATCTGGACATACATCCATTGGGCACTCTTCTGATATACCTGCTTTTTGTGTGTTTTGCTTAGTCAATATTGTTTTAGCATCCAACCAAACACTTTTTTTTTTAATAAAAAAATCTTGACATCGACTGCATTTTTCCCAATCTTTTTTTAAATTTGAGCAAAATGAACTTACTTTTTGAAGTAAATATTTATGAAAAGCATCGGAAATGTTTTGCGTTCCAATTATATTAGTTATATGCTTTAAAATCAATTCATGTCTTTGTTCTTGCGTTTGACCTTTAAGCCAAATTTGAAATAATTCAGAGTTTTGGAAGGAGAAGTGTTCTATAAAAAATTAATTTTTTAAAAAAATTGCAAAAACTTGCAAAATCTCACAAAATGCAAATAAGGGCAATATCCCAATGTAGGTTTTTTGATTGGTCTTATGACTACATGTTACTACATGCTAAGTGTAGGTCTATCTAAAGTAAATATTTTTTACCAACAACTTTTTTCTGGTGTGCATGAAACACTTATTTTTTTTTCATGACTTCAATTTATTTACACTTTTTTAATATAAAATAATTATTATACTAACCTTCTGCTTTGTTTTCCATATTAAATATTATTAGGAACTTTTAGTATTTAAACACAATAAAAACTAAATGAAAAGTAAAAAAAACGTGGTTTTCACTGTTTTCTTAGAATTGCTTATAAATTTCAACTTTAATTTGTTGTATTATAACGGTAAACGAGTATTTATTAAAACAAAATGTTTTTTCTGTTTTTTTGAAGTGTTTACTATTAGATTACAAAAACAAAAAAACCAAAAGAGAATGTGAGAAAATTTGAATTTTGGCCAAGGAATGTTGTCTTTGTTGCGGTGACTTAGCACTTACAGGCAAAGGAACAAATTGGCTAAAATATAAAAAATTTATCAGTACTCATTGCTCGGAAAATATATTGCTAAGAACAACAGAGGACATTGATCTCTCACTTAGGAATTTTGAATCCTATCTTAAACTTGCTGCACGACTTGCTACCAAACCCCCCCGACAATCCAGACAAAATCCAATTTTTTCAGTTGATATTGAGCGACTCTTAAATGAGAAAAGAAGAGCTCGTAGAGAGTGGCACAGATCTCCTGCACTTAAGGCTCGATTTAAAGAATGCTCAAACAAGTTACGCAAATTACTTGAATTACAAAGAAATAACTCACTGAATGATTTTTTGGAAAATCTGGAGGCTACGGCAAGAACGGACTATTCATTACGGCGTGCTACAAAGAATCTAAAAAGACCTGTTATATGTAAACCTCCAATGCGTAAATCTGACGGAAGCTGGGCTAGAAATGATACGGAGAAAGGCGAGTTATTTGCAGAACATTTAAAATCTGTATTTATGCCAAACGATCCAAATACAATAGTCGAGTTACCACCAATTTTGCCACGGCACGTAGAGGTACCCATTAGCTTTGAGTTGCGAGAGGTCGAAAATGCTATCTCAGAATTAAACCCAAAAAAAGCTTTTGGTACCGATAAAATTAGTAACAAAATGATCTTGGAGTTACCCCAGATAGCTGTAAGAATAATACTTTTTATTTTTAATGCAATATTACGCCTTGAATATTATCCACCAGTATGGAAGGTCTCCCTCATTAAAATGATACCCAAGCCAGGAAAAGATCTCACTAAAGTTGAATCTTATAGGCCTATAAGTCTTTTATCTAATTTATCAAAACTCTTCGAGAAACTATTGGCAAACAGAATAACGATAACTGTAACTCAACATAACCTAATTCCTGCTCATCAGTTCGGTTTTCGTAAAAAGCATGGCACCATTGAGCAAGTTCACAGACTTGTTAGTGAAATACGAAAGGCCTTTGAGGATAAGAATTACTGTTCTGCACTCTTTATTGACGTATCGCAAGCCTTTAATGAAGTTTGGCACGAAGGTTTGTTATTTAAAATTAAAAATATACTGCCACGTAACACACATAATATACTCGAAAGCTATATAAGCAATCGTAAATTTGTTGTCAAGGAAAGTGATTTCTTCCGCTCTCCTCAAGATATTCGGGCCGGTGTCCCTCAAGGTAGAATTTTAGGCCCACTCTTGTATCTTTTGTATACTTCTGACATGCCAACTGATGGTAATACTCATACGTCTACATTTGCTGATGATACGGCTATCTTGAGTTGTCACAAAAACCCATATGAAGCCTCTCGAATATTGCAGGAACACGTATTTGAACTGGAATCGTGGCTGAAAAAGTGGAAGATAAAGGTGAATGAACAGAAATGTATTCATTTGACTTTTACTTTAAGGAAAGAAACATGCTCTTTTATCAAAATTAACAATCACAAAGTGCCCCAACACTCAAATGTCAAATATCTTGGTATACATCTTGATCGTCGTCTACCGTGGAAGAACCATATCGACGCCAAAATAACACAAATAAAACTTAAAGCAATAGAACTTAATTGGCTAATTGTAAGAAATTCTAGACTTGGCCTTGATTGCAAGTTGTTGTTGTATAATTCGATTTTGAAACCTATATGGTGCTACGGCATCCAAATCTGGGGCACTGCGTCTGCATCAAATGTTCAAAAAATTCAAAGGAAGCAGAAGAATATTTTGCGAACCATTGTCTGCGCACCATGGTATATAAGAAATGCGAACATACACTCAGATTTGAATGTTCCCACCGTTAATGATGAAATCGCGAGATACTCCTTAAACTACTTAAAGAGGCTGCAACTGCACCCAAATTCATTGGCTCGTAAACTGCTTGAGGATCAAGGACACCGACGCCTCCTAAGAAGGACCACCGCTGATTTGGCTCTATAGAATAAATGTATATTCTTTATAACAAACTGTTGGTTTTTAATTTCTATTTAAAAAATTAAAAATTAGTTTTTTCGACCTTTTTAAAAATTAAACTTCTAATTTATCGTTTTTAACTTTTTCTATACATTTACTTTGCATCAAATTAAAAAAATATTTAATGTTAAAATTAAAATTTTGTCTGGCACTGGCTGGGCTTAATATTTTAGCTTTAGTACATAAGATTTGATAAAATTATTGTTAGTTCACTGTTGTGAAGATTCAATAAATAAAATTATGAAAAAAAAAAAAAAAAAATGCGGTTTTTTTTAAATTTATAATCTAGGGAATGCACATCTCCTAAAATAAAGTTTGGTGGTTAGTTGCAAAAAAAATATTTCCTAAAAAAGATATTCTCAAAAAACTTTTATGTGTACTTTATAGAATTCAAATAATTTAAATTTATATGCAGATATAGACTTCTGTATTTGAAAATAAATTTGTTTGTAGATATGGGAAAATGTAAAATGTTAAAAAAGTGGCAAAGAATGGCTATTTTGCTTCCAAATTGATATCATATGTCAACAATGATTTTGCCATCAAAAACTCATTTTGGCCAAAATTGCAGATATAGAGTATTGAATATAGGGTCTCGATATACCGTTTTTCAAACTTTAGGACCGTTGAGGCACGTGTTCCTCTTATCCGATTGTCCTAATTTTTTGGGAGACGTTGTTTTACAGCCAAATACATATTTTAAGGGGGGGGGGGGGGGGGGGCAATCAAAAACTTACATTTTTTTTGCTCCATACAACGTATGTATGTACAAAGTATTTTAACAAAAAAGAAAACCGAAAATATTTGATTTTTTTTGTGTCAACGAAATTATAAATTATTTTTTTTTAATTTGAAACTTAAAAATAGAACATTTGACTGAAATGTCAACTCCTACATACGATATGTTTTTTTAGTTTGTTTTTTATTTAAATAAAAGATGGTTTTTTTTTTAATTTTTTCCAAAGATTATTTACAAAGATTTAGTTTTTACTGAATTTTATAGCATTTTCTTAATGAAAAGTCTAAAAAAATAAACAAAATGGCTTTTTTAGGCAAGAATTTGTAAAAATGGCATTTTTACAAAATAAGTAAAAAAAAAATGGCATTTAATGGCAAATTCCAAAAAAAAACTTGGCCTGATTATAACAATCAGTTATTTTTTACAATGAAAAACTTACCAAATCACGATTCATTAAAACATATGCATATGTAGTTTTACTATATGCGGTAGAGACATGGACCATAAAATCATCAGACATAAAAAGATTAGAGACCTTTGAAATGTGGGTTCATTAAGAATACTCAACAAAATACCCTGGACCGACCATATATCGAATAATCAAGTTCTGAGAAGAATGCACTGCGGAAGAGAACTATTTACCGTCATAAAGAAAAGGAAGACATCATACCTGGGACATTTTATGAGAAACCGAAAATATAAGCTGCTACAATCCATAACAGGAGCGAATATTGAAGGAAAAACTACTAGAGGGAGAAAAGAGATAACATGGATTGCTAATATTCAAGTATGGACTGGTTTCAGAGATATGGGCAGACTTCTGAGCGAAGCAAGAGATAGAGATGCTTTTGCGGAGCTGCTGGAGAATATATAAAATGATTTTTTTTCTCGAAATGTAGAATATGTTTACAAATTTTAATTGTATTGGTCGCTAAAATTCGAAGAACGAATTAGCAAATAAAGAAGAAAATATATATAAATCCGTATTTGTCCAATAAGCTTCTTGCAGTATATTTAACAAAAATGGCTTCTGTGGTTTTAGAAGCTAATCGCGGTTAGCCCCAATGTTTCTAACGCGAAATGAAAGTACTCGTACACTGTTGCTAAAACAAAATCCTCAAAGGGTTTTGCAAATCTAGCTCGGATTTTAATTTGATGGCCTCTTGACACATGTGTCTATTTTAATCACGTTAACACCACAAAGACAGACGCACTATCAGTTGTTTGTTTTTATTAAAATTGTTTGGTGTTAAAAATTGTTGAAATCGGTTTAAAAATTGTGAGTGAAAATGTAAAGATACCCGAAAATTTCCATAGAAAATGAAACATTTTGTACAAACAAATAATCGGAATAAAAATGACTAGAATTGGGCATTATATTTCACAGTTCATTTCAATCAATTTTATTTTTCAACTAATGTGTTCTTCTACATAGTTCACTCGTTCATTCAAGAAATTCTTTCAATTGTTCATATACTAATATAAAAATCTTTAAAAATTTTTGCTGAAAAAACAGCTGAACTCAGCAGAATCTGTTTGCTAAACATTAGAAAGATACAAACAGAAAGAAGAAATTTGTTATTGTAAATTTACAAAATTTCAGCTATATTTTAGTTAATCGAAAATGACAATTTACCCTGCTAAAATCCCAACTCTAAAAATGAGCAGCATTTTTAGGGTTTCGCGCCACACAGATATTTCAAGAGGCTACAAAATAAAAAATCGAGCTAACTTTGCAAAATCCTCTGGAATTTTGCTTTCATTTTGCGTTGGAACCAGAAAATTCGCATGAAATTCATGCTTGGCAAAAAATGGATTAAAAACATACTCCATATCAGAAACGGATTGCATAAAATTTTAAATATTGACAAAAAACTAACCCCTCAATTCATAAATGCTTTGTAAAGTTATAGCAGGTTTACAAAACATCACTTTCATACAAAATTTATTCAATAAACCTCCTATAACACTGTGGAACAAATTCAGGTTAGCAAAAGTTAGGTCGATTCTGAGAGTGAGGGGTGAAAATAGAGGCTAAATTAGAAGACCCGTATCGCGGCGTTTGTTTATGTTAGTCCGAATTTTTTTTTTAATCGACCTTCGAACTTTGCAGTCAAATGCCGATTTTCAGCATATTGTTTATATGGTTTTTTGGCTATAACTCGTCGACTAATTGATATTTTTAAATCTGTAAAAGCCAAATTATTGCTAGAGACCTGTGCAACAATTAAAATTTTTTAAAAAAATGATTTAGAAAATTTTTGTGGTGCTTATGAAGCAAAATGTTGGAAAAATTATTTTTTTTTCATGCTTTTTGAAAATATTTTCCACAAAACTAAGTCTTTTTTGCTTTCTGTTTCAAAAAAATATAATTTTGAAATGTTAGTTAGGAAAAGTTTTAAGTAAAAAAATTAAATAAATTAACTTAATGATTTGGCCAGTTGCCGTTTAGCAGGCGGCTGTGGGTCAACATCACTGCTCTCTCTAATATCTTGGTCATCGTCATCATCATCAGCAAGGTCGATAATTTCGTCCAACAGATATTCTGGAATTTCATCTTTGTCTTCCCCTTCTTCCTCTTTTTCCTCGTCTTCCTCTTCTTCAAAGGTGTTTTTATACCACCAACAAATTTCAGCGAGTATTGCATGTGGAGATTTCTTTCCTCTGTACCTGAAACGAAAATAGTTTTCAATCGTTAACATGTTTAAATTGTGCACTCTGACAAAGATATTAGAAAAATCTAGGAATTCAAAATATGCACACTCTATAGTTACCTTATTTCAAATGGAAGCGCAGTTTGGTGATAACGTTCGCCTTGCTCATCAGATTCAGTTGGCAACTGTTGAGCGAGTTGATCAAGATGTTGATGCAAGAGATGAATTTTGTACGACATATTAACCCCAATTTCATCGAAAGCTGCCAACATGTTTGCAAGAGATTGCCTGTAGTTGTCTTTGCGTTCTTTACCCAAAAGTCCTTTAATGACTGCTTTCAATGCGAGCCATGCATTTAATTCTCGGTCTGTCAGAATTTGGTCAAAATCTTGACGACTCATTAGTTTCCGTATGTCGGGACCATTAACAACCCCTTCCTGAATTTTGGCGTTACTTAGTCTTGGGAAAATGTCTTTTAAGCGGTTGAATACTGCTGGTCTTTTTGCGATACATTTCAAAAAATTTTTAGCCATGCCAAGTTTAATGTGGAGCAACGACTATTCCAGTTATGCTGTTTGTACTGGTTTCTTCCTTTAATACCTTCTACGTATCGTAAATCCCAATCGCACAAAAAACACGGATATTTTGGACGCCCAGATGCTGTTAAGCCTGTAATCAATGAAACTATTTTGAGGTCGCAGCAAATGCGCCACTGGTGTTCGTTATATTTGACTACTTCCAGAATGTGTTTCAAATTATTATTAATTATCGAAAATGAAATTATCACAAAATGAAATAAGTTCCAAAAAAATTAATAGCGAATTTTATCACGACCGAGCGAAAATTAAAAGACATCAGCTTCGGCTGAGTTCCGAGTCTTAACTGAATCTTTATTTTTGAAATTAGTTCGCTTGTACGAAATAAAAAAAAATCGCTGCCTGTGCGGTGGTTGAAAACAAAAAAGTTGTTTTGTTGGTATAAAAACACCTTTGAAGAAGGGGAAGACGAGGAAAAAGAGGAAGAAGGGGAAGACAAAGAAGAAACTGAGAAGCATATTATAGATCAAACAGAAAGCAAAAAGGACTTAGTTTTGTGGAAAATATTTTCAAAAAGCATGAAAAAAAATAATTTTTCCAACATTTTGCTTCATAAGCACCACAAAAATTTTATAAATCAATTTTTTAAAAAATTTTAATTGTTGCACAGGTCTCTAGCAATAATTTGGCTTTTACAGATTTAAAAAATATTAATTAGTCGACGAGTTATAGCCAAAAAACCATATAAACAATATGCTGAAAATCGGCATTTGACTGCAAAGTTCGAAGGTCGATTAAAAAAAAATTCGAACTAACATAAATAAACGCCGCGATATGGGTCTTCTAATTTAGCCTCTATTTTCACCCCTCACTCTCAGAATCGACCTAACGTTTGCTAACCTCAATTTGTTCCACAGTGTTATTTGTAAAAAAAATGCTACAATTGGTCCTCAAGGGCGGGGGGCTTCAGCCCCCATAACCCCCCTTGTATCCGCGCCTGGGTTATACTCTTATGCCTATTTACGCCTCATTTCTACAAACCGGTAACCCTGTGATTGTCAATTTTAACATTTTTTTTAACAATTCAAATAAATTTGACAATCTGTTTCTACAATTTTGGGATCAATATTGTAAACTCTAATTGAATCATTTAGTGTTCAAATATTTGGAGTTAACACAAACAAAAGAATTTAAACATAAAATGAAGTTTGCAGTTGTCTAGTTTTTATTATCGTACAATTACAAAACCTCTTTTTTGTAAATTCAAATTGTTTGCTGAGTAGATTTGTTTACTTAATAGACATGGAAAAAATATTTTAAAATCAATTTAATTCAAACAATTTTAAAATCGGTTGTGGTGTAGATGTCTGGAAGGTCAGGCATCGATAAAAAGTCCACTTTTTGAGGTTCGTGGTACAAATCTCCATTTCAGTCAATTTTTTTTTGTTTTATATTCCCGGGTAAAAATCTTAATATGGTGTCATATAAAATTACAGCTTATTTGATAGGTCCCCATATACAACCACATACAGCTTGATCCGAAAAATGGGTCATCTACATGTGTCTAATTATATAAATTTAGATATAATTTGATACAGTTTGATCCGAGATTTGTCCATATCCAGGACATCATATTATATCTAATTCGATATAAAAATATCTGATTTTATATAATTTTGTCTAATAGTAGGTATACTTTTTATGCATACCAGCTATTAAATTGACATAGAAATTTGTATAGTTTGAACAATTTCAAAGACCCAAATTTTATAACATAAAATAAAAATTTAGTTGAATGCTTTTGTCTTCTAAATCGTACGCATCATTTTTTAACATGATTTTACATGCAAAAAAATCACGTGAAAATTATTTGGCTATGGAGTAATTAACTCTTAATTTGCAGACTACTAAATTTGATGTTGAACTATATATTAATTTCTACGGGATTATATAGAAAGTTATATAAAATTACAAGAATATATTTTTAGTATGACGACACATACAGTGTTATATAACTTAGTATCGAACCATATATAATCATATCGGTCACTACATATATTTTGATTAGTTTTATATGGCTTATGTAGTTATATATGGAGTCAGATTTGGGGATATGTAATAACATCATTTATCATACAAAAAAATTCGTTGAAAAAATAATATCAGATGTAGTTGTATATAATGATATGTGTCTTAATGCGACTCCATTCATTGTTAGATATGACCCAATCACATTATATATGACAATATATAACTATTTTTACTCGGGTTATAAATATTTTTATTTTTGTACTTTTATTAGGTAAACTATGTGTTCAAAACTTCACAAGAAAATAATTTATAATTTCTTACGTATGCATAAAGAAATTGCGACATATCGACAGCACTCATTTGCTACAGTTAAACATTTATGTAAAGTGTGTCACATTTTAGCTTCATCAAGCAATTAATTTATTTTGCTTTAACATGAAATTTATAAACTAAAACTGGCACAC
This sequence comes from Leucophora obtusa, assembly GCA_949987735.1. Taxonomy (NCBI): domain Eukaryota; kingdom Metazoa; phylum Arthropoda; class Insecta; order Diptera; family Anthomyiidae; genus Leucophora; species Leucophora obtusa. Next base: position 54,436,669 of record OX465297.1, on the reverse strand, counting down.
TACAAATTGCAATTCAGCAATAATGTAGTATTTAAAGGGAAATTAATTTAATAAAAATTGTAGAAACATTAAAAACACCATTGTGTCAAATATTATTTTCTACCTTCTCCGATTAACCAAGTAGCAAGAGCTTGTGTTAAAAATATTATTATCTTGGTGTATCGCCTAGATAAAACAAACAAACAAAAAAAAATACATAGTTTAGTGATCGGCAAACTAGCCTTTCATTGACATTTTGGAGACCCCGACGAGGTCGTTGTTTAGAGTTTCCCCCCACCAGTGGTAAGGAATTCTGAACACGCCTTGAACACACGCCGCCATACACCAGTAGCACAACATCTACATTGGTGAAACCCATATCCTGTAACTTGGCACAAGATCACATTCAACTTTAAATTATTAATCACATATCCTGTACTTTGGTACAGGATTACATTCGGTACAGCTCTACATTACCTGGAGATTGCTTATTCTGTAACCTGGCACAGACGCAACATTAGCAGATCTCATCGACAAATTAAGATCCGGGCAATATCCTGATTTAACACCAGCTACACCCACACGACAATGGCACAGAGTCCAGAAGACTTAAATATGACTGTGTTCAGTCAATTAATCGAATCCCAAAAGACAACGGGTAACTTCATTGAGAACATTATTCGAAACGTCAAAATGGATTCAGCATCTCGGAAGACAGTACTTTATTATGAGGATCGTCTCAAAAGATTGGATATGGCATGGTCTGATTTCGAAACCACCGACAACAAAATACGGTGTCTTGAAAATATACCAACAGACCACAAATACTTCACCGAGAAGTATTATGAGAAAATATCGGAACTTACGTTAAAATACCGAGAAATGTTCGAATCAGCCATGATGGAATCTCCAACTGGGCCAGCAATGGAACCAAATCAACACCATGCTGACGGTAAGCCCACTGCTTCAATTAGGACACATGCGACTAACCAGGATCCAACGGCACCAAGCGTCTCCACAACTCAACAATTAGCAGGCAAAATGTGATGATGGCATCTCTTAAGCGGTTAGTCATCATAGATCCGACAGCGGCGAATATGACTCTTAAGGAAAAGTTGTGGGAGCAAATCCAGGACTTGCATTTCTCAATATGGGAATCCAGTCAAAACCCACAGGCAGAAGGCTACGATATGGAGGCGTATACCAATCTCGAAAAAATGATCATCGATAACTTCAAACAGTCATCGAATATAACACCAGAACGAAGATCAGAACTTGAGCAGAACAACGTTCTACCGCTACCAAAGGTAACTCTCCCACAATTCAATGGAGACTATCTTAAATGGAGAACGTTTTTTGATCTTTTTTCTCAACTTGTCGACAACCAACAAATTCCCACAGTACAGAAGATGTGGTACCTTAAATCTAACGTCATAGGAGAAGCAGGAAAACTGATAAGTCATTTTTCCGCTACAGCTGACAATTATGATGTAGCTTGGAAAATGTTACAAGAGCGATATAATAATAAGCGAATTCTTGTCACAACGCTAATCCAGCAACTACTTGATCAACCATCAACCAGGTCATCGGCAGCAGCCATTAAGCAACTCCATGACCTAACACAGGAATGCTTGCATGCATTACAAAATATTGGGGTCGACACAGCCACGTGGAACCCTATTTTACTGCACCTACTAGTTAAAAAACTAGATCGTAGCACCCATGTTCTTTATGAGCGATCACTACCAAGTCCAAAAGAACTACCACAGGTCAAAGATTTTCTGAATTTCCTGGAAATACGTTTTCAATCAATGGAAGCAATGGGCCAGAAAGAGAAATCATCTTCAAAGGTATGTGCTTATGCATCTTCATCCAGCCGAAACGAAATTGTATGCATACTTTGTAAAAATGGTGCTCATCCTCTATATCGGTGCCAAACGTTTCAACAATTGACACCACCGGAGCGCCTACATTTTACACAAAAACACAAATTGTGCTGCAATTGCTTAAAATCGGGCCGCTCAACCAAAATTTGCACATCAAGATCTTGCACAAAATGTAATAAAAGGGATAATACAATGCTACACCTTGTATCAACAAAGGTTTCATCAAACCAAGCAACCGACAACAAGAGGACATCATTAGCTGCAACTGCACTATCTACAAAAGATAAGCCAGACACCACCTTTTCAAATACTTGTTCACCAAATGAATTAGAAGCCGCCTCACTTATTGCAGCCAACAAGCAATCACCAAATTCATACGTTTTACTCAGCACAGCAGTGGTAAAGGTCCAGGGTGAACATACAGAAGTTGAGTGCCTTGCCTTGCTAGACTCAGGATCTCAAGTCAATTTCGTCACGTCTAGCAAAACAACTTGGTATATCAATGAAGCCATCTTTTGTAAATATTAATGGAATTGGAACAACTAACACCAAAATACAGCACCGAGTAAATGTGGCACTAAAATCTTGAATTAATGGGTTTTCAACTCCACTTGAAGCATTTGTACTGCCTCGCATTATCTCGCCGCAACCATCACAATTAATCAACACAGATAACTGGTCGATACCCAAAAATCTGGTATTAGCTGATCCATCTTTTTACCGTCCTGACAAAATCGACATATTATTGGGTGCGGAACATTATCATCAGCTACTATCGATTGGACAAATCAAGTTATCTAAACAACTTCCAATACTACAAAACACGGTATTTGGGTGGGTTGTCTCAGGTAAAATTGAGGAAACCAATAGCACAAATGAATCATGCTTTGTCTGCACAACCGATGAAAGTCTTGAACTTTCCATAGCTCGCTTATGGCAGTTGGATGAAACTAAACACAATGACAAAACGCTTTCCTTAGCGGAACGGCAATGTGAAGAGCACTTCACGCAACATACCGTCAAAAACGACGAAAATCGATTCGTAGTAAGGATACTATTTCACCAAAGCCCTAATGCTCTAGGCGAGTCACATAAAGTTGCTCTCAACAGATTTCTATCACTTGAGCGTCGACTGCAGAAAAATCCCGAAATAACCAAATATGTCAAGTTTATGGATACGAGTCAATGGGGCACATGACGAAAATATCATCAGATGCAATTCTCTCACCAAACTACTTTATTCCGCATCACTGCGTGTTACGGCCTGAGAGTTCTACCACTAAACTGCGCGTAGTATTCGGTGCATCAGCCAAAACATCATCAGGATACTCACTGAACGACCTCATGTACACAGGACCGACGGTGCAAAGCGAGTTATTCTCCATACTACTAAGATTTCGATTTCCTAGATTTGTATTTACTACTGATGTCGAAGAAATGTATAGACAAGTCGTGATATCCCCCGAAGATCGCCAATTTCAACTTATTATTTGGAGAAAGAACATCAATCAGCCTATTTCATACTACCAGCTTAACACTGTTACATATGGAACAAGAGCTACCCCGTACTTAGCAACAAGGTGTCTACAACAACTGGCGGTCGTTACCCGCTGGCCTCGAAATTCCTCCAAGAGAATTTCTACGTAGACAATGGTCTGGGCGGGGCAGATTGTTTAACAATTGCAATGCAATTACAAGAACAGCTAACGAAGATCATGAAAGAAGGTGGTTTTAATGGTGTGCAAATCACCCGCAACTGCTCAAAAATATTCCACAAGGAGATCTGGAAATAAATTTAGATTTTGAAAACTCAAACGCTGACTCCATACAAACATTAGGGCTCACCTGTCTCCCGAAGGATGATAATCTATGCGTTAAGGTTAACGTAGAAGAAATCAAAAGAGTTACTAAAAGCACTGTAGCTTCAGACCTTGCAGGGCTTTTCGATCCACTAGGAATCCTTTCTCGCATATTGGTATCAGCCAAAATTCTTATTCAGAAATTGTGGGAGTTGAAACTGGACTGGGATCAATCCCTACCTGAAGATCTGCATACAACATGGCTCACATTCCGCTCAGACTTATGCGCATTGAAAACACTACAGATTTCAAGGCATATCTTTAACGGAGGAACTCCAGAAGTCACTCAATTACACATTTTCACTGACGCATCGGAAAAGGCATATGGAGCCGCAGCATATATTCGATCAGTCTTCAAAAATGGCACCATTACAACACGATTGTTATGTGCCAAATCTCGCGTAGCACCACTTAGAAAACAAACAATACCGCGCTTGGAACTTTGTGTAGCAGTACTAGGAGCGCAATTAGCAGCCAAAATCACAGCTGACCTTCAATTCACAGGCTCAATATGGTTTTGGACTGATTCGGAGATTGTATTGTCATGGATACACTCATCATCAGCGTTATTCAATACTTTTGTGGCAAATCGGATTTCAAGTATTCAGGAAACAACACGACCAGTACAATGGCGTCACGTCACCTCGAAACACAATCCAGCAGACATTCTATCCAGAGGAATATCACCTAAGGCTTTAAAAGAATGTACTCTGTGGTTCTATGGGCCACTATTTTTACATGGCAAGGAAACAGCCTGGCCTCCGAAATTCAGTCCAAGCTCCTCTACTAACAATTTGGACAGGAAAAGAAGGGCACCCGAGTCATTCATCGTGGCGGCAAGGGAGCCTGATTTTGTATACAAAATCAATCACAAGGATTGTTTTCATCGATTACAGCGACTTGTAGGATACATTTTGCGCTTTATAAACAATGTCAGGTGTAAAAGGGAGAACCGAGTGACTCAAATACCATTAACGACGATGGAATTAAATCTAGCACTAACTCCAATAATCAAAAAAATGCAAGAAGCAGAATTTAAAGAAAAAATCCAATGGCTAAAAAGATACAATGAATTACGAGGTGCATGCAGTTTAAGTAATCTTTCACCGTTTCTGGACCAAAATGGACTAATTCGGGTTGGCGTTCGACTTGACGCTTCATCATTGGCGTGTGACTCAAAGCACCAATTGCTCATCCTGTACAACTATTCGATTTCAAAACTAATATTTGAAATGACTCATAAAGACAATAAACACTGCGGTGCACAAACATTACTAGGAATTGTTCGACAAAGGTTTTGGCCAATAAAAGGAAAAATTATGGCTCGGGCTACAAAGTAATTTACTCTTCAGACTCACAAGAAGCAATTACAAATGAATGCGCCAAAAAGGGGATTCAATTCAATTTTATATCACCAAGAGCACCACACTTTGGTGGCCTTTGGGAATCAGCTGTAAAATCAGCAAAACATCTTCTAGTGAGAAGTTTGGGAAATGCATCTTTGACATATGAAGAGCTCGAAACGTTGGTAATAGAAATTGAAGCTATACTAAATTCCAGACCGATTTCACCCATGTCAACTGATCCGAATGATACAGCTGCACTTACTCCAGGACATTTTCTAATCGGAGAACCACTGACAGCCCAAATCGACGCACAAGCTAAGTTCACAAACACTAGCTTGGAAACTAGATGGAAGTTAGTTTCTCGGCTGAAGCATGAATTTTGGAGCAGGTGGTCTCGGGACTATCTTAACGAACTACAATACCGGAATAAATGGCAAGATCAGTCAAAAAATTTTAAAGAAGGAGATATGGTTATTGTCAAAGAGGATAACGTTCCAGTCATGAAATGGCCATTGGGACGGGTGATGAAAACCTATAGGGGCAACGATGTTATTGTAAGAATTGCAGATGTGAAAACGGTTTCAGGTATATTTAAACGAGCAGTGCGATACCTGGCACCACTTCCTAGATTCAACGACGACATTGAAGAATGGCAGCTGAATACAAATCAGTAGGCTACTACATCAACCGATAACTGCCAAGCAAAACTCTCTGCACCACCACCTGATAAAATTCCGGGGACCAAAAAACGGAGGTTATCAGCACTTCCCAGCAAGCCTATATTGCTGTTAACACTCTTCGCACTTCCACTCGTTTTCGCAGGAAAGGTGGAAATAACGGAATTTGAACCGAACATCGGATTACACTTCGAAGGAATTGGCAACACTAGAATATCCCGATCTGAGTGGAAAGTGGTAACCTACTACGCATTACAACCCTATTGGCGAGAGATGGCTGCTTTTACTAATGGTACTATAGCCTTGCAGCATTATGTAGTCTTATACATCAAAAGAAAACCTGCACGAATACATTAAGAACTCTTGAATTCGGATTGGCAGACTTAAGAAATGAAAATATTTTACTAAAAGGAAAGCGAACGAAACGTGGTGTAATAAACGTTGTCGGTAATATTGCTAATTCTCTTTTCGGTGTTTTAGAATCAAATTATGCGGAACAGATGTCAAACACCATCAATTCATTCAAGGAAGACGGAAACAAGCTTAAACAGGTCCTAAGAAATGAAACGTCAATTATTGATGCAACACTGAACGTATTTAAACAGAATGAAAGCATAATCAAAGCACAATTCGACCACCTGGATGCTGAATTAGCGGAATTCGTATCAAGGCTACACGCGGATGAAAAGGAGCATTATCAAACCAAACTATTTCAAATTTTTATATCCCTATCAGTTCAACTTTCGATGATTTCCGCCAGATTACATCGAATTCAAACAACAATATTTTCTGCATTATCCGACTCGCACCACGGAAGAATCAGCCCGTTGCTGTTAACACCATCACAACTTGAATCAGAACTAGTGCAAATAAGGAATCACCAATTGCCGGTAAACCTAGACAATCTTCTTCAGATCTACAAGATAATGAATGTGAAAGGGGGAATAACTGATGACCATATCATCTTCCATATAACCATTCCTTAATGTGATCTAGAAACTTTCGAACTTTTTAAACCACATCCAATTCCATATCGAGCAAACAACATAATGGTTGCCATCCAGCCATGCAGTGATCTCGTAGCTATTAATGCACATAGGGATCAATATTTTGTATTAACTAAAAAGCAATGGATCTCGTGTATCACAATATCCGAAGATGAGGTTTTATGCCAGAACATACAAGCCAAGTTTAACGCAGACGCGGACAGATGTTTGTGTGAAATTTCACTTCTCAATAATGACAGCCACGCTAATTGCAACATTGTACCTACCACAGATAACACCTCGTTTACACAATTGGCACACAAGAATCACTGGTTGTACACAATGCATAACCCAACTCGAATAAACGCCGTATGCGGACAGACGCATACTCAACTGAGCTTGAAAGGCTCTGGTCTTCTCAAAATAAGTCCAGATTGCACTCTAAAGCACAAATCCTTCATTGTGCAAGGTCATCAAACATAATCATCAGTTTACTCATCATACACTGCCACCACAAACATAAGTAATGTCATGTATTCAACTGAACTGCAATCATTACTGCACAATTTTCACATCAGAAACTACTCCGATCAGCTTCAAAATATGTCTTATCCCGGGGTCCCGTGTTTTTGTCCGTAACACTCGCTTGTCTAGTAGATCTCATCCGTTTGTGGTCGATTGTCCAGTTAGTCGCACAACGCATTATAGAGAGAATTCGTTCATTAGTCGAACCGCCCGTATGTGGAATAAACTCCCTGCAGATGTCTTTCCTGATACTTACAATCTAGAGAAATTCAAGTCTAACGTTCACAAACACTACTTCCTATTTCCTCCTCCCCATAACCTATTTTCCTGATATCAACACAATGTATTGCATTAGTAGGGGGCATCCCCTGAGTGTTGGTCTATACTGAAAAAAAAAAAATATCAGACATCCAGTGCAAGCTGCACCAACAAGTATTGACAGATTTGCCATTGAAAATCCAGCACATCAAATACCATCATGCGACCATTGCTTATGCTGCTCTAACCCTCGCACTCCCAGTGTAGAAACGGTAATGACATATCATTATTTTTTGGACTACCAGTAATGACACCACTTACCTTCTGCATTATTTTAAAACATATAATAATGAGTTACTGATAATGACTTATTTTTATCATTATTTCTAATAGAAAATTATTTTCTAGACTTTTTTTAAATCTATTTTTAGACTCAATATTTTTTAAACACTGGTAAGGATATATGTAACCACATATTTTTTGATTTTTTGTATGTTGGCGAGTAAGCTTACTTGTGTGCAGCAGGTCAATTTTGTTTTTATCTATTAAATATTACATGTCGATATAGCTCAGATGGTAGAGTTATTGACTGGCAATCTGTAGACCCAGGTTCGATTCCCGCACCAGCAAATTTTATTTAAAAAAATACAATAAAAAATATTTTTTTTGTATAATTTATTTTTTTGAAAATCTATTTTTACATAGGTAACGATATATTTTTTGATTTTTCGTATGCTGGTGTGTAACTCGTTATTTTTCGCGACATCGCCATATAAAGGTAATAAGAAATGTAATAACAAAAGTAACTAGTTACCATTACCAAGTATGTAGTTACATAACCACATATCTGATAATGATTTTCTACACTGGGCTTGGAACCATCATAATCATTACATACAAACGCACACAACGACAAAGGATAAACCTAAACCAGGAACTTCCATGTCCAGCAGTTCATCAAAACGTGCAACCAGCAGAATTTGAGGTGACTGTTAATTAAGATATTTACGATGCAGTACCCTACGGGAAATGGATCAGTCACAGAGCTGGGCACGTGACTGGAACTTTGTGGGAGTTACCGGTCCTCGATTCGCTTTTTTTATATGAAAGTAACCGGCAACTTTAACATGGGCTTGTCATAGGAGGTGGCAATTTTCTCCTTTTGAGCTACTTGTGACTTGTCGCAAAGCTTGTCGATTATAACATATCACACCACTGGTTTAGGAGCGTATGCAATATAACAGGTTAAAATTATCTAGTACGGAAGTACACTCATAAAAAAAGCCCGTACAAATAGTTAAAAATTCTGCTAAAATAACAGGAAATAGTACCTGAATTTGCGCCAGCAGAAATTTCAATGATGTTGAGAATCATGGTCTGCTAAATTTAGGTGACCTAAATTTTAGGTAAAACAGTTAGTTCAAATACAATAATTTATAAGAAATGTTGTTTAATGGAAATGAAAATTACTCAGCTGAATTCAGCACATGTTTTCTGCTAAATTTTAGTTGGTTATAAACAGGTAAAAAATTTAGTTAACATTCAAAAATTTAGAAGAATTTTCGTTTAATAGAAATGAAAGTGGGTCAGTTGAAATCTGCAAAACATGCTGCTAAAATTACAATCACTTTTTGTTATTAATTGAATAAAAACAAATTAATGTAAATATTATTAATTTTATTTTCAAATAAATTACACAATCCAAAAACACTATTTGCACTTTTATTTTCTTGCCAATATGTTAAACTTCCGCTGGAGTTGAATTATTTGGTTCCCTTTTTTCGTCTACCTGCGGGTCGAATTTAGATGAAAATGTTAAAGGGCTGAAATAAAAGAAAAAAAATAACATATTTAATAGTATTCGCTTAAATATAGTTTATGTTATAAAACAAACCTCTATTATTTTATTTTTTAAGTACAATTTTAACTGCGAAATGTTAATGTCCAGTATACCTCCGTTTTCTTTTGCGTTCCTTTGCTGACTAACAGAAACAAGATAAAACATGCTCGTATCATATTATTTTATTTACTAGAACTTTCCGAACATGCGCCATATTATTTTTATTTGTATTGGTAAGCGTCATCAGCGATGACTCATCACACACATTAAAATACACTTATTAGAAATTTTCTAATTTGTATTGGTCGGCAAACTCACAAATACACACTTCACCATCAAGCACCATCAATCACTATACACTAGCGCCCCTATCGTTTTCTTTTGAAAACAAAAATATTAAAAAAGTTGCCAATAAATTTATCTATATTAGCTGATAACATTGTCAAAATCATTTATAAAAAAATTGCTAAATATCAGGAGGATAAATTAGTTCAAGTACAGCAGAAATATGTTTTTGTGGTGAAATTGGATAACTAATAACTTTAGCTAAACAACGGATTTAAACGAAAACAACAGGAAAAATTAGTTCAACTGAATTAGAAAGCGTTTAACAGACTTTTGTACTAACTTTTTTTTATGAGTGTAGTACAAAATAATAGTTTCGCGACATATCACTATACTGCTCTAAGTTAACAAGTCACAGGACTAACTGAAACTAATTAACGTGTAATATGTCACTTATTATTTACCATGTGTCATAATAAGTACGGGTGCTGGAACCCAGAAGGATCCAGTCACTGAACTTACGTAAAACGACAAGTCACCGAATCTGTTTTTAAAACATCACAAAGTCACAAAAAATCATTTTAAGAAAATAGTTTATTTTTTTTTTTTAATAAATATCAGGGGTTTTCATATAAACTCGTAAATTCCATGTAAACCTTGTATAAATATAAACATATTTTTCATGTATGGAGTTTGATATTGAACTCATAAACATACCAAGTTTACACCGTTTACGAGTAGAACTTGGTATGTTTATACGACTTGTGTGCACGCAAGTCTTATATACATACGGACCAAATTTCGGTTCCTAAAAGTTTCAAGTTCCTTTTCAGGATTTCTGCATAAATTCTGAACAATTTTATACACGTTACGAATTTTTTTAAGTTCACTTACAAAAAGAAGTTTATGTGTGAATTGATCACAATATTTTTAATCGTTAAATTGCCTTTATATGAAAAACTTTTTGTGTATTCCATAACCGGGAATCAAAGCGGCAACCCTCTACACAGGCTACGACCCGTAGCATCATCTCTTAACGAGACACACCATGATCGACACATCGATGAGTGTGTCTAATTGAAGTCTTGTCAATCATAACCTACAAAATGAATGTTTTGTAATCGGAAGAATCAGAATTAACTAATACATGAGCAATTTATTTCTCAATTAGAAAATTCCTATCATTATCTCCTTTTCACAGGTAATTATCACATTATGATGATTTCTTTGGCCAAAATTGGATGATATGGATGTGAACGACATGTGGTTCCAACAGGCGGCGCTACGTGCCACATAGCTGAGGCGACCTGGACATTCTGCACGACCGATTTGAGGGCATGGTTATCTCACACAGAAGCGACTTGAATTAGTCACCGAAATCGTGCAGTTTGACCGCTTTAGACTTGTTCTTGTGAGGTTCCCTCAAAATGCTTGTCTATGCCAATAAGTCACAAACAACCGATGTCTGCATAACCCGTGCCTTTGCTCAAATTTAATTGGGCCTATCGGATGTGCGCTCCTTGGCGAAGCCGCGGCGTTCATTTAAACGGTGTCATATTCCACACATAATGTCATTCATAGGTGTTTCAAATAAAACATAAAATCCATTGCTATCTCAAACACAAAATCCCTTTAACCAATCTCAATGTTGAAGGCAAGACTCTTTCATATCAACATGTGAAAGAGTGTTTCCAAACGAGTCTCCCAACTGAAAACTCCGATTTTGCCGAAATTTTCATCTTATGCAGTTTGTTTGGATTGTGTCTTTCTTATAAAAGTAAAAATTATTCAATTTATCAATTTTATTTACGATTTGAGGTCTTTAGAGTTCGAGTGATTTTTTTTCACGTAAAAACAACATTTGGAAATCGGTAGTAGTTTTTTTCTTAACTGACGTGATCGTTTTTGATACATGCTAGGGATTCTATAAAAAACTGACGATTATCTTCAACTTTTCGATGTTAAATTTCTAACATTTTAAAGATGTTACTTACAAAAATGTTGAAATATGTGATGCAAAATTACTGTCTTTCACCAAATTTTTTACAATATTTTAAAAATGTTATGTAATTCGATAGTTATTAAACTTCGAAAACGTATTAAACTTCGTCTATCGTAGTATACAATCTGCGCACAGATTTTAAGTAAAACCCTGTTAAGTTTACATATAAAAAATAAGTACGAAATTTACAAACACCATTCCTGAATTCTGAAACTGGTTTTCGGGTCATTTTGGGCTTTTTGAGCTAGTTTTTAGTTATATCTATAAAATTGAGAATAGCATATTTAAAAAAACTGTTCCATTAATCTATTTAAAAAAAAACATAAATTTAATCTTTTTAATTAATTTTTGCAAATACAGATGTGATGTACCTATTTGAGTCGAATGGGTCATTTTGACCCCTTAGTGATTTAAGTTTCCCTAGTGATTTTTTTTTGGAATACTTTCCTCTATTTCATAATGGTAATATCGGTATTATAAAACATTTTCACCAACGATTAGAGAAAGGAACCGGCAATCAAAATATCCAATAAAAAATTCGGACTTTTTGGATATAACATCCCCTAAGTGTTTGTGAATAAATCCAAAAGGGTTGTACAGCCTTTCAGTCAGTCACTAAACAGTTTGTTTTATTATGCATACTCGTATCCGAACAATATTTTTGAACTACTCGTACTTTAGTATTATGTCAACATTTCTGTAGCCACAAAGTTAAGTATTATGTGAACTTTGTAACAGTCACATTTTTCATACACATCTTATTATACTGCACCTGTTATGTATTATATCACTACTTCAACTGTAACGGTACTAGTTACTTTTGTCAATTTGATGTTATGATACTTTTTCTCCAGTTATATGATATATCCAAAATGAACCAGTTAATTTAGTAGGTTTGAGGTTAAGAAGAAGAATAAACCTTCCTCAAAAGTTATAAACACATTAAATTTGCAAATCAGACTAGATCTAGTTTCTGCCTTTTTATGGACAGGCTTCATCAGTGATCTTCCATTAAATTGTATTATTGTTTATATTTTTATTGTCAGATTGCCTCTATATGAATAATTTCAGAAGTGATCAAACAGACATTCTACTTCAGATTTTCTCTGTTTATCTTCTTATTTCCTCCGTGTCACCTTTTCACAAATATTGCCACATTGACGTATGGTTTGTACGTACAAGTGCAGGCAATTTGTGTATATTGGAGACGGACAGCCAACAGGGCATTGTTCATTTTTTATAGTAAAGTGTTGTTTTTTCAAACGCGTCGTATAGACCAAATACAATTAATATTGTCATTAATATGTATTTTTATTAATTCTAATTTAGTAGGTTTGAGGTTAAGAAGAAGAATAAACCTTCCTCAAAAGTTATAAACACATTAAATTTGCAAATCAGACTAGATCTAGTTTCTGCCTTTTTATGGACAGGCTTCATCAGTGATCTTCCATTAAATTGTATTATTGTTTATATTTTTATTGTCAGATTGCCTCTATATGAATAATTTCAGAAGTGATCAAACAGACATATACAAACATTCTACTTCAGATTTTCTTTAATGTTTGGCCTCCATTTCAATAGTCACGATGTTGAATATTTTGCTGTAATTATCACTTTTTGATACACCGAAATTTTGGCTTACATTAGTTTTGTAACCTGTCCCCTATGCACCTGTCACAGATTTGTCACTTTGGATCAATCGACCCTTCATTTCCCGCAGGGGTAGATTGACCTTCAAGCCATTTATTTATATTACATTCATTTTTATTTTATTATTATATCAATTTCACACACCTACACACAATTATATACACGTAATAATTTTTTTTTTATTCAAAACAATAACATTCAAAAACCTAAAAAAACTGTAGCAACTCAGTTCTGTCATGTCAGCACATTTTGTTTTTTTTTTTTTTTGTGAGCAAAGCTCCCGCCGGGTGCATGTTCAAAACTTCACAAGAAAATAATTTATAATTTCCTACGTATGCATAAAGAAATTGCGACATATCGACAGCAGTTAAACATTTATGTAAAGTGTGCCACATTTTAGCTTTATCAAGCAATTAATTTATTTTGCTTTAACATGAAATTTATAAACTAAAACTGACACACTACAAAATGCAATTCAGCAATAAAGTAGTGTTTAAAGGGAAATTGATTTAATAAAAATTTTAGAAACATTAAAAACACCATTGTGTCAAGAATTATTTTCTACCTTCTCCGATTAACCAAGTAACAAGAGCTTGTGTTAAAAATATTATTATCTTGGTGTATCGCCTAGATAAAACAAACAAAAAAAAAATATATAGTTTAGTGATCGGCAAACTAGCCTTTCATTAACACTATGTTTGTAACACTAAAATAAGCATAAACAAATTATTAATCGCAAAATATTTTGAAGTAATAATAATATTGAGAAATTTAAAAATTTAGACTTGACACAGTATCGAAATCAATAAAATTTGCGAAGAAAATATGTATGCGAGAATTTTAAAAATGTTGGATTTACTTTATATCAAAAGTGATTCTATTTTGAGAAGAATGATCGAAAACAGTTTGAATAAATGAGCTGAACTCAGAACTTTTCAAGCTGGGTATACACCTAGATTCGGTTGTCAGCATGAATCGAATTCGAATTTATTTCCAGTAGAATCGAATTCTGTTGTCATAATCAAATTACTTTAGTCTCAACTGAATCAAAAAATTCGGTTGCGACAACCGAAACATTCATTTAGCAACATATTTAGATGTCAGCACGAATTTGTTTCTTTTTTGATTTTATAATAATTTAATCGTTTAATCTATTCATGTTTCTTGTAGATTCCGGAAGAACTCATGTTGGATTATGCAGAAATAACATCAATTCCGCCATTACCATTGTGGGTTCTTTTAAATGCAGACAAAGAAACTGCTGGCCAAGCAAGCGTTTTATCAGATGATGCAAAAGACTACGATCAGTTGTTCGAAATGGATACAACTGATGATAATCTGGATGATTTACTAGATAATGATATTGATTATAAGCGAGCTGATAGACGTCTGTCTATTCCAGAAAGACAGAATATATCCCATTTTGGTCCACGTCAGGGACAAATTCTATCAAGGCTTTTAACACACACACACCTTCCTGGACTTTCTTCCCTTGACCAAATGCATCTTCTAGCATTGGCTGATACAGTATCAACTTGTAACACGGATTTCTCTGAAAAATTTATATCAGATTCCGGCAAATCCACAAATAATAAAGATGCATCAGGTAATTCATTAACAGATTCATTGGATGATTGTGGCCTAAGATTTCTTTTGGCGATGAAGCATTACACTTATCTCTTACGTTGTTTACCATTAAATCAGCGAACGCAATTTCAAAAGCATGGAATTGGTACCTCGAATATTGTTTGGGCATTTCATTCAGAAAGTGAGGACGAACTTTTAAATTTAATACCTTCGTATAAAAAAGGGGATCTGAAATGGTTGACATTGAAAGACTTAGGAGTGGGTTATTGGCTACGTAATATAAACATACTACGGCAGTGCGTCGAAAAACTAGCTAAATGTGCTTATCAATTGAAGCAGGATCCGCTCGACGCAGCCATATACTATTTGGCGATGAAGAAAAAATCTATAGTTTGGGGTCTCTTTCGATCTAAGCGAGATGAAAAAATGACGCAATTTTTCGCAAACAATTTTGCAGAGGACAGGTGGCGTAAGGCTGCCCTAAAAAACGCATTTGTATTACTTGGAAAGCAACGATTTGAACACGCCGTAGCATTCTTTCTGTTAGCCAACTCTCTTAATGATGCCATTGAAGTGTGCATTAACAAACTGGATGATTTTCAACTAGCTCTTATAATAACTCGCCTTTATGAAGGCGATTTAGATATAAACACAAACTCGACCTATAGAAAACTTTTATGTGAACATGTTTTAGGAAGCGATAATGATTCAGTTAAATTCAAAATAGACAAAGCTCATCCTGACCCATTTTTACGTTCTATGACTTATTGGATTTTGAAGAAGTACCAGGAAAGCTTAAACACATTACTTATCAACGGAGTTGGTCAGTGTCATGTTGCTTTCAAGGAGGAAGATATTTTGAAGCCAGAAAGCCATTCCTCAAACCCAAATGTTTTCAATTTCTACATCTATTTAAGAACCCACCCTTTGCTAGTTCGTCAGAATTTAGCATTGTCCGCCCAAGAAAAGAAAATATCTCACGTTGTTTTGTCGGGATTCAGTTATTCAGGTGATGCTGCTTCATCGAACACAAACGATAAACAACTTCAAATAGAAGACTCTATAAGTTCAATTGAAAGGCAGTTATACTTTACTACAGCCCATGGACATTTTAAAGCAGGTTGTCCAGCATTAGCATTGGAGGTTTTAAATAAGCTTCCAACGAAAATTTTAGACCCAAATGACGCAGAGGAAAATCAGTCCTCTTGTAGTGTTGATAACGAGCTTATAAAAAGCGGAATTATAGAATGGGAGAATCAGTCTGCTAACAATTTTAATGCAGGCTTGTCTGCAGACTTTGATTGGGCTACCCCATTAACACTAGATAAAAAAGATGAGGACAACTTTAAAATTCAATGGGATGACGATGATGATAAAGGAGACGAGAAAGAGTTTGATGAGTTTTCTAAAAAAGATAACGGAAATATAAGCACAATTGAACATAATGTTATAAATGTTAATTCAAATAAAGCGAGTGGTGAAAAATCTACCAAAATTGATATAATGGCACAACAGCTGAAATTTGTAGCATGTTTGAAAATTCTAATGGAAGAACTGTCCACGTTGGCCACAGGTTTTGAAGTGGACGGCGGTCAATTACGCTATCAACTATATATATGGTTGGAAAAAGAAGTTGAAGCACTGCAATATTTGTGCAATTACTGCAATTCAGACTCGTGTGATCATAACTCCTCGGATATTATGAAGGTTAGTAATTAATATAGTTGAAAACTTACAATGTTATTAAAAAAGCTTCTTAATTAATCTTCAAGCTTTTATTAAGAAATCGTATGAAAAAAACATTCAAAGGAGTTTATATTCTCTCTTTGTATTGTTAGTGATACATGAACTTAATGATTGATTGACTCGGCAATCGTAGGCAATTAATATAATTTTAGAAATTTTACAAAGTAAAATGTTCCACGGAAAATCGAAACATCTTAAAAAAGCAATTTTTGAACATCACTATCCAACTAAAAACCGACGTATTGATCCATACAGGGTGACCATACATGGTTACATAAATCTTTAACGAACTTTGAGGTAATCTGTACATCAAAAAAAGTTGAAATTTTCGCGATCCACAACCCTAAAAATATGCTTACGTGAAACATTTTCAGAGTCATTGTCTGGGGGGGGGGGGGGGGGGGGGGTGAGAAATTCCAACTCAGGGTGAACGTACTAGGCCAGTATAGTAAAAACTCCAGAGGGTTTGGCGTTATGACCTTTTTTCCTTACCTTGATATATGTTTGCTTAGTTTTCCAGCTGATTTGCTGACTACTCATTTCATTCTTTAGCAAAATTGTAGCTAGGGCTTAAATAAATCATTTTTATTAATATATCCATGCAAAAAATCAAGTTGGACTAATTTATCTTCAAAAAATTGTCATTTTTCCCCTGTTTTCATCAATTTTCGCCAAAAACTCGTCAATAACTCCAAATTTCGGGCCATAAACGACTGAAAAAATAAAGTTTAAATAATTTTTGAGCACGTAGCAATGAAATGCGTCATTTTTGTTTCTAAAAAAAAACAATTTCTCTTTGAAAAATGACTATATGTAACTATAAAAAAAATTAAAAAGAACAAAGTTTATCTGTTCATAAACATTATATTTGTCCAAAAAAAAACATGATAGTTGGAATTCGCGATCTCCACAATGTTGCCCCTATTCCTTAATGTCTAAAAGCTCTCTGTGCCAAGTTTCAGCTAAATCCGCTTTTATTTAGAGGGAGCGGAAAAATTTATCTTTTTAGAATTATTAATTTATCTCTAGAGTAATTTATAAAAAAGTAGGGTTGACTTTAAAATCTATTATGTCCTCACTAGGGATGCCAATCGGGATTGATATTTGAAAATCCCGGGATTCGGGATTTTGTATGAAATCCCGGGTCCCGATCTCGGGATCCCGGGATTTTCGGGACTGCGGAATTTTTCGGGATCCCGGGATTTTACGGGATTTCGGGATTTCTCGGGATATAAATTTTCCTTTAATTGTAAAAATTGTTATGTTATGTAACTAATTTTTTTTATAGAATAAAGCGTTTTATAATTATTTAATAGTTGTTAATTAATAATGTGGTACATTTTATGAATATTGAAACATCTCAGTCAGAAATTGACAGTAGTACAAAAAATCAAGTACCTACTTGCATACCACTGGGTAACCGCGATGTTAAAAATAAATGACTGGCAGAACACTCATTTGGGACGCTTTGCCAGCATTTGCAAAAATCGTTTTGCGAGTATTTGTTTTACAAAACATCACGGCAGGGCAAAAAAAAGATATACATATATGAACTTTTTTTTAATTTTATTTTGGAAAATATAATTCCAAACGACCTATTTATTGGTTTTGGCAGCGTTTTGCCAAAGTTAAATATTTTGTTTCTCCAGTACTTTTCCAGCGCCTTTTGAACTGCCGGTCCTTTTGACTATTGACGTTATCATATTGGAAATGGGAAAGCAATTTTTGTCAGTACTTGTACCACCTGTTAAAATACCTTGCCATCGCTTTCCCGTTTGTATTTTTCTGGCTGGGATAATATATGAAGGCCTGTCATTAAGTACACTTGCGCCCAGTATTTTGTAAGCAGATTTTAAAACAGATTCGTTGCGATAACCTTGCCCACTAATTCGTGTAATTACAGCAACAAAGTTATTTGGCTATCGTTATCAAATGTTTTCATGGAAGAATTCAAACTTACAGTCCCAGGCAAAACTTACAATCCCAGTTTCAGAAATCGAATTTCGCTTGGAAGAATAAATCGGTAAAATATCAAACTAACTTGATTTTTCGCATGTATTACTCAAAAACTTAATATTGTTTACCAAAATTTCAAATTTTTCTGCAAAGTCTTTGCCTAGTTTACTCGAATAATCTACTTAATTTATAATTTTACCAACATCTTGACATCAATTTCTTGTCAATATGAGAAAATTCAAGAAAAACTGTAGGTAATCTAAAATTGCTCACTTTGTTTATTTGCGTTTATATTAATACTAGCGGGCGCAGCCCGCTACGTTGTTAGCGTGCCTTAAAGGTTAAGGGGGGGCTGCACCCTCCCCCCCGGGGGGCTGCGCCCCCCACAATTTTTATTAAATTCGTTTTTTTGTTTAAAGTTTTTTTATTTAAAGCCTTCACCCAGCCACCACAAATAAATAATTCTGCACAACAATGGGTTTAAAACAAATAAATATTTGATCACTTTTACTCATGAAAGTGGATTGTTAGTAATGAATCCATAATAATTTGCAATATACGTGTGTATGTTAAGATAATTTGGTAAAGTGCGAACTTAGGTAGATAGACCCGTAAGTAGTTTTGTTCATTTGTGTTTTGAATGAAAATAAATAACGTAAAGCAGGGTTGGAAAGCATTTTATAATATTAAAAATAGCGGGCAAAGCTACGTTGTTAGCGTGTCTTAAAGTTTTTTTTTAATTCCAGTTTATGTAAAGGTAGACCTGGCAATTCAAGTAAATTCACAAATTCAGTTGGAAAATTTACTGCGTCGGTTTCTTCCACCGGTGCTTCGTTACATGAAGTTTAAATATCGGAATATATAAGTTCCATTCCTTTTCTAAGGTTTTTTCTCTTTCAGAAAATTTGTTTAACTTTTTGGAGAGTATGTTTCAATGCTACATAAGTTTCATATTCCGTTGATAGTGTTTGAAGAGGTAATTCCCTCTTCCAATCCATTTGCATTGTCTATAATTTCAATTCCACTCGTTCAACGTTTATATCCATTTCATTCCACTTGTGTAGTGTTTCAATTCCACTCGTTTCCTATTTAGTTTCTTAATTTTAGTGTTTCATATACACTTGTTCTTTAAGTTTTAGGTTTCTAGCTAAAGACGCAGACGTTAAGGGGGGGGGGCAATTTTCCCCTTTCGAACCACCATTTTTACCACGTTCCTGTCCAAAGTCCTAGAACTGCCTTGTCGATAAGTTAGCCCATACTCCAAGGAAAACATATTATATATTACAGGTTTCTAGCCGAAGGGTTCGGTTAGGCCATCAAGGTGTCTCTATATCCAGCAGTTTGGCCAGGCCGTCAAGGGGGAAGTTTTTTCCTTTTTTACCCCTTCCGGTATGAATTTCCAAAAATACCATCTTAGGGGACGTCAACGTTGGAGAAGGAACCCAAATACCGAATTTAAGATCCCTTGTTCCAGCAGTTTGGCCAGGCCGTTAAGGGGGAGACTTTTCCTGTTTTTGACCCTACCTGTAGAAATTTCCAAAAATCTCATCTTAGCGGATGTCTACAATAGAGGAGGAACTTTAATACCAAATTTCAACTTCCTACCCCCAGCGGTTTGGGCAGGCCTTTAAGCGGCACTTTTCGCTTCATTAATCCCCATTTTTGCAATGTCCCTGTCCAAAAAGCACCTTCCCGGTAAGTGAGCACATACTCCAAGTAACATATGTTTTACATTTCAGGTTTCTAGCCAACTTTTACTATTTGTGCCCCTCTCGGTAGGAATTTCCGAAAATCCATCGACAGGGAATTACAGCTTCCTAGTTCCAGCAGTTTGAGCAGGCTGAGAGGAACCTAAGTACCGAATTTCAGCTTCCTAGTTCCAGCAGTTTGGACAGGTCGTTAAGGGGCAACTTTGCCTTTTTGAGCCCCCATTTTATAACGACCCTGTCCAAAATTCAAAAAAGTATCTTTCTAATAAGTTAGCCCTTACTTCAGGGACCCACATTTTAATCTTCAGGTTTCTAGCCGAAGGGGTTTTTACCGGCCCCTAAGATGAGGCTTTTCTTCTTTTTGCCCCTCACTTTAGGAATTTACAAAAATTCCATCTTCGCGGCTATCTGCGATGGATGAGGAACATTCATACCAAATTTCAACTGCATTGCCTAAGCGGTTTGGGCAGGCCGTTAGTGGGGACATTTTTCCCTTTTAACCACCATTTTTACTATGTTCCTGTTCCAAAATAGAAAAATTACGTTGCCGGTGAGTTAGTCCTACTCCAAGGAATACATATTTAAAATTTTAGGTTGGCAAAAGGGATTGGGCAAGCCGTCAGGAGGAGACTTTTACCTTATTTCCCCTCCCGATAGGAATTTCAAAAATTCCGTCTAAGCGGACGCCTACACAGAAGGAGGAACTCACATACCGAGTTTCCTTTTGGGATATCCTGTAGGGAATTCCAAAAATGCAAACTTAGTCGATGTCTACTACAGTGGAGGAACCTTTATACCAAATTTCAACTTCTTACCTCCAGTGGTTTGGGCAGGCACTTTTCCAATTTGTGAGACTGTTTATGGGGAGACTTTTCCCCTTTTTGCCCGTTCCGGTAGGAATTTCCAAAAATCCCGTCTTAGCGCACTTCTATGCCGAATATCAAGAAACTTTGTTTTAGTGGAGATATCCGTGGGGGAGGGAAAAAAGTAGTTTTTTTGAAATTATATATTATTTTAAATGGTACTTTTTGGAAAAACGAAATTTTTTGGAAAAAGATACTTTGTTTTAACAAAGTACTTTATTTGTACTTTTTTTGGAAAAGGTATTTTTTTTAAAAATGTGTTTTTTTTGGAAAAATGTATGTTTTTTGGAAAATGCACTTTTTTTGGAAAAGGTACTTCTTTTGGAAAAGGAAAATTTTTTTTAGAAAAAGGTCTTTTTTTGGGAAAAGGTACTTTTTTTGGAAAAGGTACTTTTTTTGAAAAAGGTATTTTTTTGAAAAAATGTATGTTTTTTGGGAAAAGGAACTTTTTTTAGAAAAAGGTACTTTTTTGGGAAAAGGTACTTTTTTTTGGAAAAGGTACTTTTTTGAAAAAGGTATTTTTTTGGAAAAATGTATGTTTTTTGGGAAAAGGTACTTTTTTTTGGAAAAGGTACTTTTTTTGGAAAAGGTACATTTTTTTAGAAAAAGGTACATTTTTTGGAAAAAGGTACTTTTTTTAAAAAAGGTACTTTTTTTTGGAAAAAGGTACTTTTTTTGGAAAAAGGTACTTTTTTTGGAAAAAGGTACTCTTTTTGGAAAAAGGTACTTTTTTTGGAAAAAGGTACTCTTTTTGGAAAAAGGTACTTTTTTTGGAAAAATTTACTTTTTTTGGAAAAAGGTACTTTTTTTGGAAAAAGGTACTTTTTTTGGAAAAAGGTACCTACTTTTTTCGGGAAAAGGTACTTTTTTTTGGAAAAATGTACTTTTTATGGAAAAAGGTACTTTTTTTGGAAAAAGGTACTTTTTTTTGGAAAAAGGTACTTTTTTTGGAAAAAGGTACTTTTTTTGGAAAAAGGTACTTTTTTTGGAAAAATTTACTTTTTTTGGGAAAAGGTACT
Source organism: Leucophora obtusa (assembly GCA_949987735.1). Lineage (NCBI taxonomy): Eukaryota > Metazoa > Arthropoda > Insecta > Diptera > Anthomyiidae > Leucophora > Leucophora obtusa. The sequence continues at coordinate 54,414,496 of OX465297.1, read as the reverse complement.
TTTTTGGAAAAAGGTACTTTTTTTGGAAAAAGGTACTTTTTTTGGAAAAGGTACTTTTTCTTGGAAAAAGGTACTTTTTTTGGAAAAAGGAATTTTTTTTGGAAAAAGGTACTTTTTTTGGAAAAAGGTACTTTTTTTGGAAAAAGGTACTTTTTTTGGAAAAAGGTACTTTTTTTTGGAAAAAGGTACTTTTTTTGGAGAAAGATACTTTTTTTTTGGAAAAAGGTACTGTTTTTGGAAAAAGGTACTTTTTTTTGGAAAAAGGTACTTTTTTGGGAAAAAGGTACTTTTTTGGGAAAAGGTACATTTTTTGGGAAAAGGTACTTTTTTGGAAAAAGGTACTTTTTTTGTCCCCTTTTTGCCCCTCCCGATAAGAATTTCCAAAAATGCCGTCTCAACGGACGTCTACACCGGTCGAGGAACCTACATACCAAATTTCAACTTCATAGCTCCAGCAGTTTGAGCAGGCCGTCAAGGGGGAGACTTTTTCCCCTTTTTGCCCGTCCCTGTAAAAATTTCCAAAACTCCCTTCTTGGTGGATGTCTACGATAGTGGAGGAACCTTTATACCAAATTTCAACTTCCTACCTCCAGCGGTTTGGGCAGGCCGTCAAGGGGGGCCTTTTTCCCCTTTTTAACCCCCATTTTTACAACGTCCCTGTCCAAAATTCGAGAAAGGAACACATATCTTAAATTTCAGCTTTCTAGCCAAAGGGGTTTTGGCAGGCCGTCAAGGGGGACACTTTCCCCCTTTTTGCCCGTTCCGGTAGGAATTTCCAAAAATCCCGTCTTAGCGGACGTCTACCCCGAAAGAGGAACCTTTATACCAAATTTCAACTTCCTAGCTTCAGCGGTTTGGGCTGGGCGATGTTGAGTCAGTCAGTCAGTCAGTCACGTTATTCTTTTATATATAGAGATTAAAAAATAAGAAAATCCCGGGATTTTTGAGAAATAATCCCGGGATTCGGGATTTTGCCAATCCCGAAAATCCCGGGATTTCGGGATTCGGGATTTCCCGTTTGGCATCCCTAGTCCTAACCTGTACGCTATTATTTAATTTTTTTTTTAGAATAGTCTTAATAAGTAATAATAAGAAAAGGAATTTAAAATCAAAACTTAAAAAAATTAAGTAACTTTAAAGTAATTCACGGTTTTTTTAAATTATACAAAAAAAAATACATATTTCAGTTAAAATTTCCAAATTTTAAGAAAATATGTAATTAAAAATTCTACTTGTGTTTGCCTTGTATGCGTAAATTTCTCAAATTTTATCTTTATTTTAACGAAGATTACGAATCTGCAATCGAAATTTAAAAAAAAATTTGGTTTATAAATTATTCGCGGTTTTTGAAAATTCAAAAAAACTAAAGTTTTTTGAGGTATTTTCCTATCTACCTGTAAACGATGTTTTCGAAAAATCCAATTTGTTATACTTATGCAATTTACTTACCAAGGTCTTTCATTGTAGTTTTAAAAAGGATAACAGATATCCTTGCAAATTAACTTACAATTTTACTTTTTTTAAAATTTTGCTATTATTTATAATTTTATTGCTACTAAAAATCCTATCTCACATTCCATAGATTTATATTAATGCAAAAAAGAAATTTTTATAGTGATAAATATAAGAAAACATCCTTATCAAAACTGAACATTTTTTGTATGAAAATTTCAAATTTCGCGAAATCCGCAATTCCGATTTCAATTTTGATTTTTTATTCGTAACGTACACCTAAAAATATATTAGATTTGATATGTCTGGATCATAATAATTATATTTAATTTTTTTCATTTTTTCCATTTTTAATTAATTATAAATAATAGAACAACCCAGCAAAATTTTTATGAACTGGCCTTTGAATCTGTTCTAGAACCGGTTCAATAACTGGTTCTAGAACCGGTTCCAATCAACCTGTTCTAGTTTGGAGGAACATAACCTGTTGCTTTTGGGACAAACTGAAACAAGAACGAGTAAAACGGTTAAAGTCGGGCATGCCGACTATACAATACCCTACACCAGTCTGGTTAAAAGCCAACTAATGTTTGGATCCGAAATTCGAATGGGTTAAAATGGGACTTGTGTCAAAATTTTCTATAGTGTGAGTCAGCGAACCAAGCCAATTTTGGGGGGACTCTTATATGGGCACTAGGTCTAAACATGGACCGGTGTTAACCAAAATCAATAGGCTTCGTCCTTGGGCCAACATAGGTCTGTGTACCAAATTTCATCAAAATATCTTAATATTTGCGACCTGCAGCGTATAAACAATATAATTTTGGGGGGACCCTTATATGGGCACTAGGTGTAAACATGGACCGATGTTCACCAAAATCGATAGGCTTCGTCCTTGGGCTGACATAGGTCGGTGTACCAAATTTCATCAAATATCTTAATATTTGCGACCTGCAGCGTATAAACAATATAATTTTGGGGGGACCCTTATATGGGCACTAGGTCTAAACATGGATCGATTTTAACCAAAATCAATAGGCTTCGTCCTTGGGCCGACATAAGTCGGTGTCACAAGTTTCATAAAAATATCTTTGCGACCTGTAGAGTGCGCACAAGTATGCATGGAGAGACAGACTGACGGACGGACGGACAGACGGACATCGTTAAATCGAAATAAAAAAAAAATTCTGAGCCGATCGGTATACCATAAGGTGGGTCTACTACCAATATTTTTTGGTGTTACAAACATCAGCACAAACTTATAATACCCTGACCAAATAGTTGTGTAGGGTATAATCCCCGATGATAGAACATAAATTAGAACAGGTTGCATGCAAGAACAAGTTGTTCTACAACCGGTTCTTTGCATCCCACAATTTTGCTGGGAAGTACAACCTCGAAACTTCAATCAATGTGCTACCTCTAAACAAAACTTTTTTGGTGATTTTTTTTATTAGACCATATTTATTTTCAAAGTGGCATATTTTTAGGGTTGTGGAGCGTATGAATTCGAACTTTTCTTCTTTTTGGAATTTTATGATTTTTGGTAGGAATATCACAAAACTAGGACAAATACAAAGTTTGAAGGCACTGGCGCATAAGGATCCGGAAATATGACGTCTTGCAAATCGAGAAAAGCTATAAAAATTTACAAGGTTGTATTTACTTAGTTGTCATTGTCTTGGAAAATGTTATAGGTAGGCAACTCGTCAAGGTCGCATTTGAAAGGCTATTAAATTACCTTTGATTTGGGCTGACATCATAAATGCAGTAATGCAAAGGAACACTGCAAACATATGCGTTTACAATGCAATACTATACTCCATGGCAACACTTGTCACGATTCTACGGGGGAGTTGGTGGCGGAAGAAAATTTAAAAAAATAAAAAAAAATGCTCAAAAGACAACGCCCAAGTTCCCAAAACATCCCAAGCATTCCCATCTTATCACTGTCACACTGGCAACTTTGCAATTATTGCACGGCTTTAGCCCGGGCATGGGTGGTGGTTCGTTGCAGTGATACGAGGTGATACTTATGACACGAAAGTTGTGCCAGTGCATCTAAAAAACAGTAACTTTTCTTTCGTTGTAGACGTTGATGGTAATGTCTACACATCCCACCCCTAAACATGGTAACCTCAACTTATTTACAGGTTACCCCTTTCGCGCTTCACCTGTCGATACCTACCTGCAGACCCTCTATGCCTATTCAGACATGACTTCGAAGTAAGATGTTACGATTTCGAATTTAAATTTCATAGAATGGAGTTATATTACAAATTTTTACAATTACTTCACTTGTGCTTGTAGCATACGATTTTAAAAGTAGCTAAAACTCCTACCGTTCGCACGTGTCTACGATAGAGAGCCCTAGATCCACACCAACTTAGCACTTACTTATAAACGAAGAAAATATATTTTCAAAACTAAGTGCATCTATTATTTTTTTTTTCTTAAATAATCCAAAACTTATTATCATTAATGATCTCTATAAATATTTCGATTTGGAAAAATTCGAATTAAATTTGTTTAAACGTAGCCGAATACTGAAATTTAATCGCCCAAAAAGGTAGCTTCTATTGTAAAACCGTTTTCAATTTGTTGTTGCGCGTTAGAAGCTTCTAAAAAAAATCACTAAAACTGAATAAATTCGAGATTTTTCAATTCTACGAAACGTACAAATGATGTTTTATGTATAGGGCAAGGAATTCCATGCAAATGCATGTTTTCTCTCGCTAGTCTAAAACTAATATGGACTAAATATTTATCCGAATCATCAAATTTGGAACAAAATGGCATGGACCTGTAGTGGCATATTTTTGCATATTTTGTCAAAAATGCATGTTTTTGCATATTTTGACTTTAAATGCATATTTAGTGCCTTTTTAATGCATATTTTGTGCTTTTTAATGCAAATTTGTGCATATTTTTAATTTTTAGAAGCATTTTTTACTTCGTAAAAAATATAAAAAATTAATACGTTTTCACATTTTGATTCTATCAAAATAAACGTTCTTAAAAACCTTATTGACCTATGGAAAATCTACGAGTTCTGTGTCTGTTTGCAAAACAACTAACTTAAACATATTTTTAAGTTTTAAAGTGCATTATTTTTGTACAGGGTTTTATGTTTTATGTTTTTTGGCTGTAATTAAAAAAAAAAAAAAATGAAAAACTTTGATTCTTCTTGTGGATTATTTTTATTTGATCTTTTAATTTTTTTTACATCAAGTCGAGAATATGATGTCATGTAAATGGCCGCCGCCACAGTTGATTGTCATTTGAGCCCTTTTTATGGCATTTTCGAAGAAAAAAGGTCCGATGACTCCTCCAGCGAAAACAGCACACCATACAGTGACTTTGAGCGGGTGTAATGGCTCTTCGTGGGTTACACGCGGATTTTCAGTGCCCCAGTAGCGTAAATTTTGCTTATTTACGTACCCGCTAAGATGGAAATGGGCTCATCACTCATGATTGGTGATGAATGAAAAAATGGGCTCAAATGACAATCAACTGTGGCGGCGGCCATTTACATGACATCATATTCTCGACTTGATGTAAAAAAAAAATTAAAAGACCAAATAAAAATAATCCACAAGAAGAATCAAAGTTTTTCATTTTTTTTTTCAAATTACAGCCAAAAAACATCGGAAGGTTATTTTTGCGCCACCCTGTAAAAATAATAGTTATTTATTTATTTGTCTTATAATTACAAATTATAAACTAAAATTGGTTTAAGAACAATAGCAGCATGGGCCTTCCTTCAGCCCTAAAAAAAAATAATAGTTTTTAGTGCATATTTCTTATATTTTTAATGCATATTTTTCTTTTTTAGCCGCATATTTTAGGCGCATATTTTCCATTTTTAAGTGCATGAAATTCCTTGCCCTATTTATGTATAATTAAAAATAACAAATAATTTAATTTAATAAAAATTTTCAAAAATGGGTAAAGGATTGGTCATATCTAGTTTGAAATGCCAGAATGATTTAATATTATAAAAGATTTTCCGAATATTTATTTTATTGTTTGATTAGGACGTGATGGGACCCAGTGGTACCTTGAGACAAAGCTCGATAAGCTTCTAAAAACAAAATCGGCTTGATTGTGGTTAAACGCTAAAACTGCCCCTATCACAAAATACCAGAGAGCCAAGCTTATTTTGAACGATAACGACTGTAAGGCCAGGGTCTGATTCTAGATTATGGTTAAAACTAAAAAAACAAAAAAAAATAACGAATCCCGAAGGATCGATAGTTTGCCTCCCCGTCCTACTCAAGCAAACCCGAAACGCCAAAGAAGTGGTATTCCGTCAGAATTTCCATAGAAATATTCCGAGGGTTATTTCGTTATACGCTTAGACTAGAATAGGGCTGCAAGTCTAAACGTATAAAGGGAAACCACCTACGAAACACCCCTAATTCGACGTAATTCACGATATAAAGCGTATACCAGCGACGGTAATTCCCAGATTATTACGCTCCTTTACTGTCAAAAGTTTTGGTCCATAAAATAATCTACCAAAACCGTTGAAGTTCCAGAACACGATAATCCGGCTGTGTAATCTCAAAACGGACTTGACAAATTTTTGAAATTTTTTAACGCCTTGAAAAACTTCCACAAAAAACGTTCTAGTGTTTAATCAAATTTTTGAAGTTTTTTTTTTAACGCTTTGAAAAACTTCCCTAAATCCGTTCAGTTGTTCAACAAAAATATTATAAAAATTGACCCGTATTTATTTATTTTACTGTTAAAACAATTATCACAACGTTAAATTTTATTGAAACTTAACCACGAAGGGTTTTAATTTTGTCTAAAGAGCTCGAGTTTTAGTTAAGTATACAAACGTCAATATATACGCAAAACAAATAAATTCACAACACTACCAATCGGTCTGAGGATGATGTTGTGGCTGCCCGTTGATTGTTGCGGCGGACAGTTGATTGTTGCGGCGACCAGTTGATGTTGCGTCGGCAAATTGGTTGTTGTTGTCGCTCGTAATTCCTGCTGCCTGTTGTTTTGGCTGCCTCTAATGTGCCTGGTGTTGTTACTGCACCTGCTTTTGTTGTTGTAGCTGCACCTGTTGTTGTTGCTGTGGCAGCAGGCGCGGATCCAGGATTCGCTCAAGGGGGGGGGGGGCTAAACAGTTTTGATATCTTATATGGTAGTCATATCTATAGATATTTTATGAACTAGAAGTAGAGGTTTTAATACATGTTTTAGCATAGGTTTGCCAAGTTGTTCCAAAGAGTACCAAACAAGGGTTCGGAAAAATCTGTTTGACCCCATTTCGACATTTTTTGAACGTTCAGTTGGTTTTTTGTCAGTGAAAATCTGTTTCATTAGTGTGGTCCTCTATCTTCGTTAACGATTTTTGTCAATATTGCTTCTAACTTAAGGCAACTGTCGATTGAGTTAAAGTAAAGCTTATTCGGTAATTTTTTATAAGAACCAACAAAATTAATTTGAGTTTTAGTTGTTTTGAAAATGTAAGATTTAACCAAAAAATTGTTAACATAAACTTCGAAAAATTTGTTATTGTAATAACCCAAGAAAATTGTTTACAATTGGTAGCCAACCACACCCATTCCACAACTGGTTCCACTGCAACCGATTCCATGGAACTGGTTCCGGAACCAGTTCCTGGGATCCCATATGGAAGGTGTGGGTGACGTAGAATTTGTTCCAGAACTGATTCTAGAGCAACCGGTTCCACTTTGGAGCTATAGAAGGGTTGCTTTTGGGACAAATTCAAACAAAAAGAATCGGTGTTAGAATCGACAGTAGAAGGGGTTGTGAATGAAAGGTAGCTATTCTACAACCGATTCTTTGGAACAGAAAATTTTCATGGGAAGTTAGCGATATATTTTCTATATTCACCAAATTTTTTCGTTAGCTATCAAATTTTGTCATAAATAAGTTAAGAAATCGCAGTACAGACTCCGAACTATTTTTAAGAGAAAATATCTCTAAAATCGCAAACTTAGTACCCCAGCAAAATTTTTCATTACCAAATAAGTGGTTATATAATAGAAAATCATAGCTCCGCACAACTTATTTTTTGGCGTCTAACTCATTATTTGTGTTTGGCGTGGGCGTTTTTATAAGTAGTCACGCTTACCCGCTCGCTTACGAAAAAATGGGAAATAAGTAGTTATGAGATTTTGAATAATAAGTGGTTACACACATGCTTACAAAAAGTTGAATTATAAGTGGTTATCCGATTGCTTACTTGATTCTTAAAAATAAGGATATAAGCAAATACTATTATCTTAAGGAAATACATTCAGAAAAATTTTTCTCTAGTGTGTAATTTTAGGACTCGTCCTAAAAATTTAAACATAAAACATATTTACATACTATAATAAATAAAAATGTATAAAATTAAACTGTGTAAAAAGTACTTATTTAAACTATTACGAGTAAGTCATTATTTTATATTTAGAAACAATGAATACAATAGGCTGTTATTAGAAAGTCATTATTTTATATTATAAAATAATGTAACAGGTAATGATATATCATTATTGGTAATGCAGACAGCAATGAGGTGTCATTACCAATATTTTGCTGGGACGTTTCAAAATCATTTAAAAATTAAATAACATTTTCATAGCAAACACAATGGAGATTCTGATCTGGAAAAAATTCTCACAATATAGTAATAGGAATACGCCTTAAATTTTAAAATTTTTTGCAGTGTCTGTGAATTTTTTATAAGAAAAATTTCTCCAATTCCTACAACTTTCATATCAAACCTAGAATATAAAAAATGTTCCAGTGTCAAAGAGTTTTTCGAATACAAAAATGTTTTCAAATCTAATAAGTTTAATATAGAATCAGTGCCTAACGGGCAGTTTTATAATCAGAACTAGCGTCTTTAAAAATTTCTTATTAAAAAATATTTAACAAAAACAAAATTTCTTACTTAAAAATATATAAGAAAAAATCAACTTTTGTTCTCACTATGAAACTGGCCCTAATTATTACAACTTTTGAATAAAGAAAAATATTTTACAAGAAGAATGACCTAAAATTTTAAAGGCTTGATTAAACTATCACGATTGGTTCTTTCTGATCTTAAGAATATTCGGATATGTGATAGAGTTCTGCGGCATATCCAAATCTCAATAAAACCTTCTATTATTACCCAGTAATGAGTTTTATAAGAACAAGCTAAGGTATGCGATTGGAGATTAGGGGATTTCCTAATTTTATATTATATAACGTTTTATTTTAGCAAGGACATGTCGATTGAGGTAACTCCACAGCATAATCTCAGTATTGGGTGCTCATTACTAATATCTAAATAATAAGCAGTAGAATTAGGATCTACTGCTTATAATTCGGTGTCAAAACTCATTATATTTGCTCGACAAAGTCGTTTTTGTAATTAGTTGTCCAAATTAGTTTCACTATATAACCACTTATTTGGTAATGAAAGATTTTGCTGGGTCCCTACAAACACGCATTAACCCTACACACCGAGAGTTTTGCTGGACGAAATTTTTCATTAAAGTAATGAAATTTTCTTAACAAAATAAATAAAAAAATTTTAAAATTGATGAAAAAGCTTCATATAAAGGGTTCTTCAATAAGAGCGCTACAAAAGTTTTATTAAATAAAACAAAAACGGTTTTGGATATCAATGAAATTCTTTATTCCTGTGAAAGTACGTTCGATGCCATTATGTATGGAAATCGATCTCTTTTGCATGGCCACCACGGGCACGCTTGCAGAAGTCCAGACGCTGAACCCAATTTTCGACGGTTTTCAAGCATAAATCGGCCGATATTCGTACGAAGTTCATCAATCGTCGCTGGTTTGTTGGCATAGACCATAGATTTGACGTAGCCCCACAGGAAATAGTCCAACGGCGTCAAATTGCACGACCGAGGCGGCCAATCGACTGGACCATTTCGTGAGATAACACGTTCTCCAAACTTGGTTTGCAATAAATTGATTGTGACATTCGCTGTGTGGCTTGTGGCGCCGTCCTGTTGGAACCACATGTCCTCCAAGTCCATATCATCCAATTGGGGCCAAAAATATTCGGTTATCATTGAACGGTAGCGATTCCCATTCACAGTAACGTGCCGGTCTTGATCATCACGGAAGAAGTACGGCCCAATGACTCCGCCGGCCCATAAACCGCACCAAACCGTAATTTTTTCGGGATGCAATGATGACTCATGGAGTACGTGTGGATTGCTGTCTGACCAATAACGCATATTTTGTTTATTGACGAAGCCATTCATTATGACGACCATAAATTGGACGTAGCGCTCTTAACGTTGAGGCCACTGACTCCGAATTTCGGTAGTAAATTTTAATAATTTCGACTCGTTGTTGGCTCGTATATCTTTCCATCATGAAATGGCGAACCTTACTGAAGAGAAATGTCAAAAGAGCGGCACGAAATATGGCGTCGTTTGCTGTCCCTGTCTTTCTACTTTTGTAGCGTCCCTGTTGAAGAACCCTTTACTTTATGAAGCTTTTTCATTGTGTATATGATACTTCTCATAAATAAAAGGAAATTTCCATATATTTATTTAGAATATTGTTCCACCTCAAGTCCAAATTCTAATATGATATCTTCATATTAGATTTTATTTGTTGTTTCAGAAAGGTTGATAATTTTCATGATAGAAAATACAATTATTACGTGGACATCAACCCAACTCTTCTATTGTCCGCAATAAGAAAATTATAGCTTGAGCAGTAGTAGTGCACTTAAGTTTAAAAAAGAAGAAAATTGTAGTATTCCTAAAATAAAAGGTAAGTTTTATAGTCAAAACTAAGCACGATTCTTTTCTTAAATATATCTTGAGTAATTTCGGCTGAAATCTATCTTTGTTCTGAAAATAAAACTGGCCCTAAATTCTAATTTTTCGGTAAAATGCCTCTAAACACTTGTGTAATTGCAAAAAAAATAGTTAATAGTTTCATATTAATTTTGCAAAAAAAAGCTCATTACAAAAAAATTTGAGAATTATCTCTTGAAAAGATGTAGAATTCCTCAGGTTTCCTGCTCACAAGAGATTCTTGAATCCAAGAATCTATACAAAATCTCAAAATTAAAAAGTTTGTTTAATGTCATTATAGCATTATTTGAAAAAAAATTTTTTTTTTGTCCTCAGCGGGTGGGGGCCTGAAGCGCCTGTGTGGCAGCCTCATACAGAACATTCACATTTACCCAAAGACCTTCGAATTTTTACTGTTCAGCGATACGTACAAGACCCTTAAGATCTTTAGTAGGATGCTCGTTGTTGAATCGGCCAAACATAACTTAGTCCCTTTTTTTTCTTTGACGTAGACAATAAATGCGTATAATTTTTATTACGTTACAGCTTTATCCTTTTCTTCGTTTAATCGTTAAATTAATTTATAGATATCCCATTAGCCAAATGAGTCGAGCTTGTATCGAAACTGAATCATTTTCTCGTAAAATTTCTTCGATATCGAGTTCGATATAATATTAAGAATGAGGGTATTTTCCTATGTGGCGTGCAAGGTGATATAGATCCGAAAAATTGTTGATTTATAGATTCGATATTTCATCGAAACAACGAATATTTTTCGAGGAAAAATATGATTAATAAAACGAAAAAAAACATTTTACTTTTCTTTTTTTTACTTTTCTCTTTGTTTATTTTTTTAATTCTCTTTAATTTAATTTTATTTAATTTAAATTCAAAGCAATTTTGTTTTGTTTGTCCTTTGGTTTAGAAGTTCATCACCTTACCCCTTGAGCCAAACCGTACTGATACATATAGTTTCATAAACATTTTTTTATAATTCAAATTGTTTTTATTTTATTTCAATATACCTTTGTTAACTTCATATTACCCAACAAACATGAATGTAAAAGTTAAAAGAAATGCCCTAGGTGTAAGAACGAATATGCTGTTCTTTTCCAATTTTTCGTAAATAAATTTAATGCTTAATACAGAAAGGCCCTAACTCGACTTAATATTTCATTAGAGGAAAATAAAATCTGAAAAACTTTGATTATTTTCTGTTTTATTGTTTTTGTATTAATAAAAAAATTTATTCAGAAAACTCTATATCGAAGGTTTTTAGATTGGTATTGCCTTCCCTTCAATAGAAATTAAGAATTAAGTTAGTGTCTGTCTTCACTCAGCCATCGATATTAAACTTTGGAGCAAAATTGCATAAAAATATGTTTATACTAAAATAATCTAAAAGATTTTAAAACCGTCCTGTTTGAAGATAATTATTTTAAAAGTGACAATACACTCTGAATTAAGATGAGAATAAGATTAGTTAGTCAGCAACACAAATTTGCATAAATCAAAGTACCTAGAATTTAGTATTTAACTGCAGTTTATAAAATTCGATTTTATTTTTTTTTACACTTTTTGATTTTTACAGTTAAACTTTTATTTGATATTTTTTTATATATATTTTATTCTCATAAAATATAAAATCTATCATTTTTACTTCCACGTAAAATTAAAAATAAAAAAATATAAAAAGGCCCGCAAAGGGCATTACAAAAAGTGTTTGTTTTTAAATTTTATTTTTGTATTTTATATTTTAAGTTTTTATAACGAAGTATGTGTGGTGAACATTTCTTAAGTCGTATATGTTGACCCTATTGATAGCAACTGACATCGGGATTTCTTCACATTTTTACAACCCGGTAACCCCGTGACTGTCAAGTCAATTTAAACATTTTTACCAACAATTCAAATAAATTTGGCAATCGATTTCGATAATTTCGTTGTCCTAAACTCTGGTTGAATTCATATCATTTAAAATTGAAATCTTTAATATAAAACAAACAAAAGAATTTAGATATAAAACGAAGTTTACAGTTGTTCAGTTTTACTTGTCGTGCAGCTACAAAACCTCGTTTTTATAAATTCAAATTGTTTGCTGGGTACATTTGTTTGTTTAAATTTCCCTTTGTTCAATTTATAGATATGCCAAATATTTTAAATTCAAATTTAATTTATACAATTTTTAAATCGGTTGTGGTGTAGATGTCTGGAGAGTCAGACATACACGAAATATCACTTTATGTGGGTCGTGGTTCAAATCTCTATTATATATTATATATAACTTTTTTACTTTTATTAAGTAAACTATGTTTTTAACACTGAATCAGTCATCCATTATTATTTGATGTGTTAAGTCATTGTTTATTCTGTTTCTTTAAAGTGGAATAAAAGTTTACGGTTTATTATTTTTAGTTTTGTTGTTATTGTTTGTTATCAATATATAAATATTAAAAAAAAAGCAAAAACAAAATTATACGCAATCGGGAAGAAGATGTTGATACCTGCTCTGGGTATAACATGAATAGAAAAAAACAGGCCACAAACAGCTCTCAGAGAGCTAACAATTCAAATTATTTTGCACCTCTGCAAACTATCGATGATGACGATAATGATGAAACAATTATCGAACCAGCTGTTAAAGTTAACATACCACCAATAACAATCTTAAAATGTAAAATTGAACAAGTTCATGAAAATCAAAGATTACTCTATACGTAAAATTTCCATCGGTCTAAAATTGTTTTGCACAAATAACGTAGATTTTACTACCGTTTGCGACTCTCTTACTAAGGAGTTTCAGCTCGAATATTTCACATATGCTGCTAAAAACGAAAAGCCTTATAAGGCTGTACTATTAGGTCTAGATAAAACAGACCCATCAGTTGTTAAGTCTAGACTTTTAGACATGTGCCTTAAATGTATCGATGTTAAAATTGTTACTAGAGCTTATGCTGGAGCTAGGGACAGTAACAACGAACAAATTATATTTATTGTCACATTAAGAGAATTAAGGCAAAACTACTCAGCCATCAACTACATAAAAGTTAGGTGGGAATACCAAAAACCCAACAAAACAAAACTGATCCAATGTTATAATTGTCAGATGTATGGACACGGTGCCACCAGATGCAATGTTAAAACATTTTGTGCCCATTGCGCCGGGAATCACAAAACTGAAGAATGCAATTCAACCATTGTAAAATGTGCTAATTGTAAAGGCCCCCATAAGGCTATGTCCCCTGAATGCCCTAATAGGGAAACATATAAGCAAATAAGGCAACGTGCTCAACCAAAGAGTACCAGACAAAGAAGCCAACAATTCAACAACAAATCAAATTACAACGTTAATTTTCCAAATGCTTTAAATCAGAGCGAAACACCAAATCCATCTAGAACGGGTTATAACCAACCATTCACCCAAAATAACGATAATAATAATTTACAAGAATTAAAAAATCTTACGTTTGAATTAATTTCAAATTTAAAAAAAATGCAGGTCTCGTGAAGAGCAATTCGAGGTTGTTACAAACCTTGCATGCAAATTTTTGTACCAATGAACAGCAACATAACGTTATTACAATGGAATGCTCGTAGCATTCGTACTAAAAAAGACGAATTATTCCATTTCTTGGAAAAAACCAATATTGACATTTGTTTACTTTGTGAAACCTGGCTAAATAAAAAAATTACAATAAAACACCAGAACTTCTACTGCTACAGATACGATCGACAACGGGGTGGAGGAGGTGGAGTAGCTATTTTAATTAAAAAACACATTCAGCATCAACTTATACCTCCTATTAACACAGAACCGATTGAAAACATAGGTGTTAAGGTAAAATCTGGTAATGACTTTATAAATATTTATTCTTGCTTTTTTTTTTAGAAGAAAACAAACATTTGCGACAGATATTCGTAAACTAACGAGCTCAAATAAATACATATTAGGAGGAGATTTTAATTGCAGACATAGTTATTGGGGATGTCAAAGAAGTAATGGCTGGGGTAACATATTATAAGAGAAACTCCAACTAAACCAAACACAAATAGTATTTCCCCATGAATATACTTATATTCCGGCTGATCCAAGTAAACAACCGTCAACTCTAGATTTTTTTCTAACTAACATATCTCAAAATATGTCCGCAGTAAAAGTTATAAATGACTTGAGTTCTGACCACCTACCAATCATTAGTACAATTAATTTAAATTATGAAATGGTAGAGAATTTATGCTACGCTTTCAGCAAGGCAAACTGGCCGCATTTTATGAAATTCATAAACAGGAATCTTCCTGTGGCGGATATTTTTAATGAAATAAACAACAGCACTCAAATTGACAACATGATAAATGTTTTTAGTAATGTAGTAAAAATGGGAATAGATGAAAGTATGGCCAAACGTAGAATAGCACCAACCTCTAAACCCTTACCAAACAACATAAAAATTATGATACAATTAAGGAACGTATTTAAAAGAAACTGGAAGCGTTACAGAGATGTTAATGATCGTCGAGCTATGAGACGTTTAAATAAAAATATTACGAAATAAAGAAACCAAACTTGGAATAACATGTTGTCCAATTTGGACAAAGCATCTTCCCCTTTTTGGAAAGTTTCAAAAATGTTAAAGAAGAAATCTAGCAATATTCCAATTTTAAAACACAACAATGTAGTATGTTTCACCCAGCAAGAAAATGCTGAAATTTTGGCTCACAACTTTAATTTAAACCACTGTATTTCATCAAATTTAAGTGATACCACTACGATTACTGAGGTTAATGGTGTTGCAAACCTTATTCGTAATATTAACCCAATCCCACAAAACTGTTACTTCACTACTACTGAAAAAGTTGGTGTAATTATAAAAAAATTGAAAAACAAAAAAATTCCAGGTTTAGACGGTATTAATAATAAATGTCTAAAAAATTTGCCCAATAAAGTTATCAACTATCTAACGAACATCTTTAATGCTTGCCTTAAATTATGCTACTTTCCCAGTGATTGGAAAATCTCAAAAACCATACCAATACTCAAGCCAAATAAACCTCCTGATTCTCCACTTTCTTATAGACCAATAAGTCTGCTCTCTTCTATAAGTAAAATCTTGTAAAAAATTATTAAGGAAAAGCTTATTGATTTTATCGATGCAAACAATATACTTCCATCGCAACAATTCGGGTTCAGAAGTGAACATAATACGTCTCAACCCCTGCTAAAAATCAGAAAATTAGTTAAAAATAATTTTCAAAACGGCAAATCAACTGGAATGATATTGCTAGACATAAAAGCTGCGTTTGACTCCGTTTGGCATAATGGACTTATTTTTAAATTGAAAAAATTCAACTTTCAAATTGAACTCATAAAAATTATTCAAAACTTTCTTCAAAATAGATCGTTCAGTGTTTACTTGGGTAAAACCTGTTCACAACAAGTTAATATCATTGCAGGATGTCCACAAGGTTCTTGCCTGTCGCCAGTTCTTTACAACATCTTTACTGCTGACATTCCAACATTTTCCAATAGCATTACGTCTATATTTGCAGATGATACATCAATTCTTAGTTCTGATGTTTATTCAGCTGATATTATGACAAACTTGTAGTCTGCTCTTACTGGGTTGAGTAATTATTTTGATAAATGGAAGATTTTGGTTAACCCTGAAAAAACGCAGACTATTTATTTTACAAGAAAACGTAAGTCTTGTTTTATACCCCAGAGTTTACCTCGTTTCATGAACCATGATATTCCATGGGAAAACAGCGTCAAATACTTGGGCGTAATGCTTGATACAAAGCTTAATTTTAATAATCATATTCCCTATGTAGTGGACAAAATTAACAAAATTATTAGAATAATGTACCCAATTATAAACAGAAAGTCGGAAATGAACATAGACAATAAAAAACTCATCATCAAATCTATATTCCACCCCATAATGTTTTACTGTGCTCCAGTTTGGTACACGTCTGCAAAATGTCATATAAAAAAACTACAAGTAGCACAAAATAAGCTACTTAAAATGATATTTAAACTACCATGGCACTATTCCACCCGACGCCTACAAAGTCTCGCTGGCTTCGAACTCGTTCTGGATAAAATCGAAAAATTGACTCTAAATTTTAATGGAAGATGCCAACTCTCACAACATTTACATATCAATGAACTGATCTCATCATAATTTTATCTAGTTTATTTTTTTTATCATTTTTATCTTATACCTCCCCAGGTAGAAAAATAGAAACGGCACAATGTCGGTCCGGTATTGTAGACGGTAGTACATGTACTGGCAATGCGTCGGATTTTCAACTTCACTGTACTAGCATGTTGTCGAAATGATAACACCAATAAACGCTTGGCCGTAATTATTTCGCAACGTTGGCGCAGGCTTGGGATTTAATTTTTTTGGTATTATCCCAGTACATTTAATAACAAATTTAGTAGTTTGCTAGTACTTTACTGTCCTTTTAGTGTACATCACAGATTTTTAATGTATTCTTTCGAAACTTCACAAGAAAAGAAATATATTTACAATTATAATTGTGTAATATATGTAAAAATACGTAAAATTTATAAAATTTTTAAGTTTAATAAATAAAAAAGCTCATTAATTTTCAGAAAACAGTACTGGCAAAGCACGTTTTCAGTAGTATCGGCATTTCGTAAAAAACAGTGTTCTCCCAGTACAATTTTTGTTCTAACGTCGGCAATTTCTACCTGGGTCTGCTTCATAAAGGTTTTTGTAAATTTTTTTCCTTCCGTTTAATAATAATGTACATAAATTTCATAAATTAAAAAAATATATTTATATATCTAAGTGGAAAAGGAACAAAGTTCCTAAACTCTTTGCTTCTAAGTCAAATGTAAATAATATAAATATTATAAGAAATAAATTGAATTGAATTGAAAACACTGAAAAGTATACAAAAAAAATTATTAATCGCGTAATTTTTGGGTTAAAATTAATATCGATAAATTTCAATGTTTAAACTTGAAATAGATTGGACGTATCGAAAACGAACCAAACTTGCGAATAATAAAAATACGATAAATTGAGAAATTACGTTATTATCGAAATCGATAAAAATTTTCGATTAAAAAATATGTTCGAGAAACCTTAAAATGACGACTCTATTTCATATCGATTTCTATTCATTTTCTCGAAAAAACTTCGATAAACTTTCAAAAAAATTAACCGCCTCGAAACTATGCATACTGGGAATTTATTTGCGTTCTCTTCTAAGTTATATAAAAGGTGCTTATGGAAGAAATTAAACTTTTTCCCGAGCGCACATTTTTCCAAAACAAAGGACAGTGACTACTTACGTCCACGTCTTTCACCAACCAGACTCAAAACGAAATGGCAGCTTTATTAGAATTTTCCAGCAATATCGGTGTTAAACATGACACTTTCTGCCATATTGCCAAAACGACCAATGAGCAATTAACGCATGAAAAAGTAATGGCTGAATTCCGCGTTGCCATCGATCTAAACGTCTATGTTAAACGCAACTCTGTATTAGCCGTTGTCAAAAATGATTTCATCTCAAATGGAGACAGTCAAATTCAATTTCATGGCAATATCATGATATCGCTGACATGTCAGCGGCTCTTGCATTGCTGACTGCCTTCAAATGTCACTTTTCGATTTAATTTTCATTTCGGTAAATAGAGTGCGAATGAGTTGAATTATTTAGATAGAAATTAATTTTTGATAAAATGAAGAAGAAAAATCTACGACAACAGGTTGGATTTGCTTTGTGTGGTTGCACTGAGCAAACATTTTTACACAGAACGAATAAATCTGGGATGACATGGCAAACTTGGCCATATTGTCAGTACACTGACAAAAACGAAATATTTGCTGAAAATTACTGGTTAAACGAGCGGAACGGTACACACGGCTTTGTCAAATACGCTAATACTGCTTTTCGTCTGTTTTTCACTATATAAATACATAAAGTCATATAAAATCATTGAAAAAAAGCTAAATACATTTTATTTGTATAAAAATTATGTTACGATATTGTGTCCGTCATTTCAACCGCCGAAAATCACAAAGCATCACAAATAAAAACACTGCACAAATTTGACAAATGTTGCGCATCAGCCTTGATATACAACATGATTTTTTTTTTTTTTTGGAAACCCAGCAAAAAAAAAGATGCTGAAGCAGTAGAAAAAGCACTACAATTGATGATCTAGATGTACTTCTTTTTTAACATAAACACTAATGATTTTAACATTGAGTTGTCATAGGAGAGGAGTACTCCCACTTTAACAATTTTTCAGTACTTTTTGAACGAGTGCAAAGGAAGCTCTTTTTCACCAATTGAAAATTAAAAAAAATCTTCGCAAAAAAAAATTATAGTTTTTTTATTTTACAAAAGTTTTTTATTGAACTTGAGACCTCACAATTGCTAGCCTATCGCTCTACCGCTGAGCTATTCTTTGATATGAAAATTGACTGGCATAAAAACACCACTTTGTTACTGTGAAATATTGTTCCTTATTCTCTTCAATAAAAGTACTAATTAAACAAGTGTAAAAGGTGCACTGCAATTCAATATTGTTTTCAGTACTATTTTTACAGGTGCATAAAAAGCAATTTCTCATAATTTTTTTACATATACATATTTTTAAAAATTAAAAAAATGTTGAATTTAAACAAATTAATTGTAAATATTAAAACAAAAATTAATAAAATAAAAAAAAATTAAAAAAAAAATAAAAAAAATCTTGGTCCCTCCGGGAATCGAACCCGGGACCCTCCGTTTGGAAATGCCAAATGATACCAAAATCAATTTTTTAGAGCAATTACTCTTTAGAAGCAATACTTAAGTGATTTTTTGGAAGTTGTTCAGAAGTAATTCTAAAACCGCTGAAAGAATATACTAAGATATACTTTGGAAGCAATGAAAGAAGTGATTTTTTGAAGTTGTGCAGAATTACTTCTAAAAAAGCTGTAAAAATACACTAACGTATACTTGTTAAGTAGTGCAAGAAGTAGTTTGTAAAGCATTACTTCCAATTTTTTTTGCTGGGAATGTCAAAGGTAATTTTTCTTGACGTCTAAGTCGGGAGGCTATATCTCTAAAAGCAACATAGCAAAACCTTCTATTACCAGGTAAAGGGAAATGGAACAAGAAACCAAAGATTGCCATTGGATGTAAATGGTTGCCTAAATCGTACCGGTATAGGCTAAAATAAGTGAGAACGAAGGAAGTACTGAAATAAGTTGTTACTTGTAATAATAAATTTACTAGTTACTTAAAATAAGTACATACTTGTATGGAGTGAAATAAGTCGCTACACATTAGTACATATTTCATTGGTTATATATAGGGAATAAAACAAGATGTTACCAGTAATGACTTTGTTTAAAAGTACACCGATCCGAGCAATGTAATTAGATTATAAATTTTTATTAAATCGTACTTTCGCATAAAAAGTAGTTCTATAATGCAATAACAATAATTTATTATTTTTACCCATATTAGTAAATTATTATATAACACAATATCAGTAATATATTATTTTAAAGCCTCCAAATAAGTAGTGATATACCTCTATATCGGTAACTTATTATATTATACCTCTCACATACACTGTCAGAATAATTCCATTGTGGCAACGGAATTTTTTGCCAACCGAATTGATTCGTTTGCCGCAACCTCGTAATTCGGTTGAACCCAATTATCGATTGCCACAACAGAATTCGGTTTGAAAAAATTCGGTTTTCACAACGGAATTCTTTTGAGAGTGTAAGTATTGATATATCACAATATTAGTAACGTATTACTTTAGGTTTCAAAGTAACACCAAGGGTAGAGGGTTACACATTGCCAGGCAATGTGTGAAAAAGGTCCAACCAACTACCAAGGTTTTGCTGGGGACCTTTTTAAAAATTAAAAAAAAATAAATATATGTTAAAGATGGTCTCGTTCTCTACGGTTGTGCCAAATTTAAAAGTGGAACTACTACTGGACCCAAAAATATAAAAGTAGATATTTTACAAGGAAATTAAAACTAAGTCCTGGAAAATCATCATTTATCGTTTTGTGACACAAAGAATTAACTTTTGAAATACTCAAATAAAGACCAGTGTGTTTAGAATTAAATTTATATCATTGTTATAAAAGCAACATTTTTTAAAGTAAAACAAAAATTATCATAAGTGAATGATTGATTGTTTTCTGTGTAAAAAATATTCCGATCAAAAAAAAAAACATATCTAGCATATGTATACGTCGTCGCCTGATGATTTCCTTAGGCAAGAATTAAATCCGGATAGGGACCAGAGAACGGGTTGAGTGCATTCGTTTTTATTGTGCATTCATACCATTCATTGCTTTTGCCATGTATTCATTCAACAACAATAACAAATGCTATTTCTATTTATACATTCATTGTTTTTGATGAGTGGTTTTTACGCAATATTTTTTATAATGCCAATACATGTCAAGCAACGAAATGAAGCGAAGACACATTAAAAAATAAAATCAATCACAACATTCGTTTAGTATTCGTTGACCTGTTGCAGTATTTTTTGTTTGTAAATATGTGTGTGTACATATTTTCTCATTTTGTTTATGTTTAAGTGAAAAAAATTAAAACCAAAAATATACTAAAATATTTCACAGAAAAAATGTTTTAATTTTTACACAATCAACATTGAGACCATTCGTAGCAATCGTTTTTATTCACACCAATCATTTTGTATTCGTTGCTTTTTTGAGTGTTAGGTAAGATTATCAGAAGACATGCAGTGCAATGCATGGCTTTCGTCATACTCATTTTTCATCAATTGTGTCTATATTGCTTTACCGAAATGATGTGTATTGACAACAATATGCTCATTTTTTGTGATTGCATTCAAAAGCATAAAATAAGGCACTCAAACGTTCTCTGATAGGGACACATGCCTTCAACAGATTGTTTTTCAGAATTTGCCAAATAAGTTTTGGGATTTTAGCACATTAAATTCCTTTAATGTAATTATTGTTTATGCCGATAAAAATAAATTAAAAAAAAAAAATTATATTTGTTTTTTTTTCTCGAAATCATATAAACACGAATACCTCGAGAACAGTTAACAATTTAATAGATTTTATTCCATACTCCTAAAGTATATAAAATTGTGATTCAAAATTTATGGAGAAATCTTGAAGGTCATAATCTTACCACTATACGGCATTGAGGAGCAAAAATCGGACTACATGCAGATATTACTACACTGAGAGAATTATCTGCATGATATTAATGAATTTTTGCATAAAACCAATGACGTTTCAGTGGAACACGTCCATTGAAACTTTTCATTGAATGAAATTTTTCATAAAATGTGAAAAATTTCATTTTATTTTTTAAAAATTTCACACAATCAATGAAAATGTTTCATTAAAACCAGATTCATAAAGAATATTAAGATTTTTCATCTAATTTAAGAAAATTTTCATTTACTTTGTAGTGTCTGACCGAACTCACTTTTTTAATGCCGAACCAAAGCCGAACTTCGGCCAAAATTTCAAAGTTCAGCCGAAACCGAAGCCGCACATTTTTTGTCTGAATAAAAATACAATTTCATACAACTTTTTCAAATTGAAAAATTCAGAAACTTATTTTTAAATATTTCTAAACTCCAAAAACATTAAAGAGCTATATTTTTCGATCGTAAAATAAAAATTAAGATTAAAATGTGCATGTTTGCATGTTGAAAAATGTTGATTTATATAAACACTTTTAAGCCGAAGCCGAATACTAGATCGGGCACTAGATATTTCCTCAAATTTTAAAAGTGCATATATTAATCCATGTACTATATTTAGATGTCTCCATGCATGTTTATGAGCATTAGAGTGGGCCGAACTTTGCCAAATTGCGAATTTCAAAAACGGGGGTGCGGAAAAGTTGCGTATGCGTCCAGTAACCAGTAAAAAATAAAAATTTTGAAAATCGGTTCACGTTCAAGGTCCCCGCAAAGCGGTTGAAATTTCGAAATTTCGGAAAGTTTAAAAAAAATCCTTAAATTTTTTTAAAAAATATTTGTTATTGTGATTTATTTATAATAAATTATAGTTCGCTGAATCCAAAAAAATAAAAAATTTTTAATCGGCCGAAGGGGTTCTGAAATATTGCTACTTGAAGTTTGCTGAAAGACACGATTTTTCATTTTTCAGTCGGGCCTTCAAAAAGTTAGTCTAAAAATGTTTTTAATTTTTTTCATTTTTAAATCTACTATCTATATAAAATTGTCTTTGATTTGAGTGTAAAAAAGTTTAAAAATGTTGAAGGGTATTCAAAGGACGCTGCGACAAAAGTTGTAAAAATTTTCACAGTTAAAAGTAATTTTTTTTGTGATCACTGTTTTTTTATTAAGTGATCAGAGATTTTACCCATTTATTGTTTTGGATTAACATAAAATAACATTTTTATGACTGGTCAATCTTTTTTAATAATTTTGGGTATTTTGATAATAAATATAAAATATTGTGATCGGATCTCGAGATTTGGGACACAATGCTCGAAAAGTATACTCTTTTTTGTCCACACAATGTTCGAAAAGTATCCTACTTTATATTTTTTGTTGTATTAAAAGAATATTTTAGCATAAAATTAAATAGTTTTAAATAGTTTTTTTTAGCATAAATTTAAATAGTTTTTTCGTAAAAGTTTTGAAAAATATTTTATACACTGTGCCACAAAAGTATAAGTAAAACACATTTCGAATATTGTGTGGATAAAAAATAGGATACTTTACGGACATTGTTTTACAAAATTTTGAATCCAAGCACGCAATTTAATTTTTATGATATTTACTAAAAACTAAGGTATTAAGTTATAAACAATTACATTTTTGTATATATACTTTTGTGGCACAGTGTATAAAATATTTTTCAAAAATTTTACTAAGAAACTATTAAGTGTTTAATTTTATTCTAAAATATTCTCTTACTAAAACAAAAAATATAAAGTAGAATACTTTTCGAATATTGTGTGGACAAAAAAGGGTATACTTTTCGAACATTGTGTTACAAAATTCTAAATCCACGCACGCAATTTAATTTTGTATAATATTTACTGAACATTAATGTATTAAGTTATATTCAATTACATTTTTTTATATATACTTTTGTGGCACAGTGTATAAAATATTTTTCAAAACTTTTACAACAAAACTATTAGGTATATAATTTTATTCTAAAATATTCTTTTAATACAACAAAAAATATAAAGCGGGATACTTTTCGAACATTGTGTGAACAAAAAAGAGGATACTTTTCGAGCATTGCGTCCGAAATCTCGAGATCCGATCACACCATTTTATATTTATTATCAAAATACCCAAAATTATTAAAAAAAGATGGACCAGTCATAAAAATGTTTTTTTATGTTGATCCAAAACAATAAATGGGTAAAATCTCTGATCACTTAATAAAAAAACAGTGATCACAAAAAACAATAACTTTTTTAACTGTGAAAATTTTTACAATTTTTGTCGCAGCGTACTTGGAATACCCTTCAACATTTTTAAACTTTTTTACACTCAAATGAAAGACAATTTTATATAGATAGTACATTTAGGTCGGCCAACTTATCTAAAAGAAGGCTCAATTTAAGACTATCCAGAGTTATTTTAATGTCAATTTTATTCGTGGTTAAGGTTAAAGACCAACTTCACTGCCTTAACCAAGTACAAAATTTGAATCAAAACAACTCTAAATAGTGTTAAAATATGCATTCTTTTAGATAAGTTAGCCGACCTTAATAATGAAAAAAATTAAAAACATTTTTAGGCTAACTTTTTGAAGGCTCGACTGAAAAATGAAAAAATCTGTTTTCAGCAAAATTCAAGTAGCAATATTTCAGAACACCTTCGGCCGATTAAAAAATTTTTATTTTTTTTGGATTCAGCGAACTATAATTTATTAGAAATAATATATCACAACAACAAATATTTTTTAACAAAATTTAAGGATTTTTTTTAAACTTTCCGAAATTTCTAAATTTCAACCGCTTTGCGGGGACCTTGAACGTGAACCAATTTTCAAAATTTTTATTTTTTACTGGTTGCTGGACGCATACGCAACTTTTCCTCACCCCCCGTTTTTGAAATTCGCAATTCGGCAAAGTTCGGCCCACTCTTATGAGCATGCACGAACATATGTACATTACAACGACTCACCTTATATGAACAGAAAAAAAGTGCCCCCTGAAAATAATCCTTGGTTTGTTTTATGATGATTCCCAAAATATATCGGGTCTAGCAATGAGATCTCAAGAGCTGGACCATTTTTAAAAAAGGTATTTTTTTAGTTTTTATAAGAAACTTGCATCTTAGCTGAAGGAAACATACTCAATATAGGTATCACATGAAAGGTTTTGTACCGTCCAACGGTATATATAACATGTTCAAACATATCCTGACATGTCATATTTTCAAGGATATTCTATAAAAAAAAACAAATTTTTTTAATCTTTTGTATCGAGATATATTTGTGATTGAAATGTCAATCAAACTTATATATCATAATCTATAGACGATTTAAGAGAACACATGTTTAAGATTTTTTTGCAATTCGCGATTTTCCTCGTTTTATCATAAATTTAATGCGGTGGAAACAATATGTTATAAATAACTTTATAACTTTTCTTTTGACAAGTAAATCATTGCTGAGTGGATATAGTTTAGAATTTTGCAAATTTAATACATTTTTCACGGTGCTCTCGGCCAAATTTTGATAAAAATTTAGAGCTAACCCAATTCAATAAAAAAATTGTATGAAATTTTTTATAGCTTTACTATTAAAAAGAATATTTGATCGAAATACGCGTGTCTGTAATTTTTTTAAGAAAAGTCTATATATAGGCTGACCCTAATTAAATTTTATAATACGTTTTTTCGCGAAAAAAAAAAGAAATTCCGCCAAAAAAGCGCATGTTGGGTTTTTTTATGTTAAGTTGCATTTTTATCCTTACATCTACTAGAAACTGAATTTAAATTATTATTAAAATTTTATACATTTTTTTTTTTCGCGGAAAAGAAGTTAATACGCCAAAAAACGCGTGATGGATTTTTTTCTGTTAAGTTGAATTTTTATCTTACATCAACCACATACTGAATTCAAATGCAAATTGCAGTAACTCAAAAATTTTAACAAAATTTGGTTCAGAGCATCGTCTAAAATGTACGAAATTTGCAAAATTCCAAACTATATCCATTTAGCGATGACTTTTTTGTCAACAGAAAAGTTTTGGTATTCATATTGCCCTATTTAGAACATATTGTTTAACTCACATTGAATTACCTGATAAAACGCGGAAAATCGCGAATTTCAAAAAAATCTGAAACACGTGTTCTCTTAAATCGTCTGTAGAGTATGATATGTAAGTTTGACATTTCAATCAAAAATATCTCCGTACAAAATAGTAAAAATTTGTTTTTTTTTTCTAGAATATCCTTGAAAATAGAACATGTCAGGATATGCTTGAACATATATATATATACATATACACCACTGTGCGCGCCTCTAAAAAACCTTTCATATGCTACCCATATTGAGTATATTGTCTTCAGCTAAGATTTCTTACAAAAACTAAAAAGATACCTTTTTTAAAAATGGTCCATCTCGTGAGATCTCATTGCCAGACCCGAAATATTTTGGGAATCATCATAAAACAAACCTAGGTTTATTTTGAGGGGGGCACTTTTTTAATTTTTTTCGTGAGTCGGTCTAATGTACATTAAACCTGTTATTTTTGTTAGACGAGGTCGTTTTTATAATCAGTCTAGCCTACGCGCGACTACTTATTTAATTACAAAAATAATGTGATGATATTGATAACTACTTATTTTTTAACTACTAATATGTAGGTATATGAGAAATGCTTTTTATTTAACATCTTGGAACCACTTATTTTGTAACTGCTTACCAATATACGAATAACCATTTAATTTTTATATATTTTGTACTGTAGTGGGTAAGCAGGTGCATTTCATGCAGCGCATATGGATGGACAACTTACAAAAACGACATTTTCAAATAAAAGCAATGAGTTTGGACACTGTATTATATGCTAACGGTGGGCAAATGCGGCCCTTTGCTGATTTTTGTGCGCCCTTGTTGCAATATAAATTTAGATCTTTTTTGTTTCAAACATTTTTTTTTAATATCTTATTTCGCAATGTTCTAAAATTTTGTATTTCGAAAATTTTTAGATAAAAAAGTTTTATTGTCAGGGCTATGATCGATTTGAAAATTTCTTACTTAAGAGATATTTTAAGGAACAATTGATATTGCTCTTTGGGCCAGTTTAGTTAGAAATTTTTTACTTAAAAAGTATTTAAGACAAAAATCGATATTAGCTCTGAGTATGCAACTGGCAATTAATTCTTTACAAAATAAATTCAACATCTTTTACGCTACTGTCGACATTGACAACTACTTTGTCACAAATTTAAAAAATATGTAATTTTGTATTTAAAAAAAAACTTTGTCACATTTTTCAAGTTTATTTTTGTTTTTCATCACATTTATGAAGCTTTTTATAAATATGATGGAGGTTTTTCTTCGAGTGATACTTATATTCTGCAAAATTTTTTTGTAATTTCATCAATAATTTCTATATTACAGTTTTAAAACAATTTTACTAAAATTTACAAATTTTTTCTAGTAATTTCTTTATACTACAAATCAGTAAATTGCGTTGCTAAAATTACAGAATATACCGCACGGCTCAAGTAGTTAAATTTCCAGTAATAACATC
This sequence comes from Leucophora obtusa, assembly GCA_949987735.1. NCBI lineage: Eukaryota > Metazoa > Arthropoda > Insecta > Diptera > Anthomyiidae > Leucophora > Leucophora obtusa. The sequence goes on along the minus strand of OX465297.1, from coordinate 54,387,472 downwards.
AACATTTTCAGTAGCCATTTCAGACATTTTTGTTGGGTGGACGAGTTTTATAGTCAGCATAAAGCACGGTTTTAAACTCAGATTTTACTCTAGTAAAAACTTTGAAAAGTTCTTACCAAAGTAAAGTGTTATTAACTCTTTCACTACCCTTGTACACTACAGTGTACACATCTTTAAAAGAATATATAAAATTTAATAGTGCAAAAAAAACGTTATACTTTTCACAAATAAGTTTATTAGGATGTTGGACTTCAAATAATAATCATTATATGTATCAGCAGTTCAACATGGCAATATGGTCGCCATATTTGTTAATGAAGTCTAATTTTTTGAATACATCATAATCTCCGTGAAAAGGGGGTTTTGATATTTCTCCTAAACTAATGAAGATCGACAAATGAAATTTTGCATAGAACTTCGTTTTATGACGAGAATAAAATTAACCAAAGGATTTTTGGCTACTCGAATGTTTAAGGGGTAAAACGGGGCTCAGAAGTTAAAAAAAAATCGATTTTCGAAGTCATTTTTGGTGGATAGGAGGGGGAGGGGGCAAAATATGTTACATATTTTTTTCTAATTTGAGGACTCTTAACAAGAATCTGAAGTCAAAATAACGATACATTCGCTAACAAAAAATCGGTAGTGAAAGGGTTAAAATTCGTACTTTGTGCTGACTATAATACTGCACCGCATTGGTCTTAAATTTACAACTGTGTGAAAAAGTTGACGTTTTGATTCATCAAAAAGAACTCAAGTTACTGACTAAATCTTTAACCCTTTGACGGCCATAGGCAAGTATGCTTGCCCAAGGGTTTTTCGCAATTATAATTGCCCAGACAGAAGATAGAGTACATATGTCAAAAGGTGATTTGTAGAGGAGGGTTGGGGGGACAAAAATGCAGAAGGAGGTTAACTAGAATTCTTAATTTAGAGAGTAAAAAGCACAAATTTTGACAAGCGAATTGGAGGGCATGCAAGGGGTCTATAATGCCAATTTTTTGTAAAATATCTATAATTTAGTTGCAGATCACGAAAATAAAATAATAATAAAAATCGCTTCGTCCGGAACGGCAGGGTCATCAAATGGCAAATATTTATGGCAAGCGAAATGAGGGGTAAGGAGGGGTCCTACGGATCCAATTTTTCTTGGCATAACTATTATTAGGTCAGAGATCATGAAAATCCCAAAAATTTTAAAATCGCTTCGGCAGAAAATTTATGGTCCTCAAAGGGTTAAGTTTGTAATCGTCGTTTAAATTTAGTGCATTGTGTTCCTTTAAAGGGGCGAGATTTTTTTTGTTGTGCGCAACGAAATTATTAAATTAAAACCCGAATCAAGGATATAATTCTTTATACATGTTTTTGTTGTCGGAATAATATTAAGTCTTTTATAACCCGTTGAGTTTCAAATTTTCGTTGGCCGATTCCGCGACACCGCAGGTTAATGAAAAAATATTGAAAAAAAGTGTTCCAAAAATGTTTAATTCTACTTATGTAATTAAAAAATATCAAAACAGAATTTAAAAAAAGTTGAGTTTGCAATGAGTTCTTGTGGAACCAGTTTTGGAATGGATTTGGGAACAGATTTTTTTCTTACATGAAAAATAAAATGAAACATTGGCTTTCATTTAATGTAAAGATTTGTAGTTTTACTTTTTTTAATGTATAGTGCGGCCCTTTATAATTTATGAAAAACCACAATATGGCCCTCGGTGAAAAATCCGTGCCCACCCTTGTTATATGCAGTAGACCCTAATATTTAGAAATTGGTAATGAGCAACCATTACTGAGATTTTGCTGGTTTATTAGCTATCGGAAAATAATTACTTTTAAAATCACCATGGCTGTAAAATTTTGTGGTCAAATAAAGAACTAGTAGTAGTAGTAGTAGTATTCTTTATTTTCATAATGCAGCAATATATATATATTACAAAAATCAATAATTGGTGTTCAAACATTCGACCATGACTTGATGTCGTCGGTCGGCAAATCTTAAATAAATTATGTGCTGTGCAAAAATATTACAAATTTTTAATAATTACCCTACGGGGAAAGGGACCGGTCCCAGATGACACGCAGGATAGGTCCCAAGGGGGCGGAGACCGGTCGTTGATCGGTCTTTTTGTTTGAAAGAGACATATCACTTTAACATGGCGTTGTCATTGGAAATGACCAATTGCCACAGTTTAGGCACATTGTGGCAGTAAGGTGGTGTGTCTAAAAATAGCTTTTCAAATAAACCAATAAAAAATTAAGAATTAAAAATAATATACTTGGCGTCGAAGTAGGGCTCGATAACACAACCTTCTGCTTGTAAGGCAAACGCTCTACCATTTGAGCTAATGTTGCTTATGCGTGATGGCTGGCTGATGGTAAAGTTATATATTTTTCGTTTCTGTTCAAATAAAAAAGAAAAAGAAAAAACAAACACACACACAGCAAATAAAAAAACATGGAAAAGAAAAAAATAGAAAAGAAAACAACATTAACACACACACAAATATGGTGGAAGTGCCTTGAATATGCCCCCGATTGACCGGTCATGGGATAGGTCCCTTAATGGCAGTTGACTTGTTTTTTGCGTTGGCCATAATTAAATTAAAAAATCAATTAAAAATTAGAAAATTACCTCAAAACCTCTGATAATATAAAAAAAAATTTAAAAAATTCCCCTTAAGTTACAAAGAAAAGTTAAATGAAATACCAATTGTTAGAACTAAAACAGCTTTAACATTAAAAAAACGTTGAAAATACAAAACTTTAAATTTCTTAGCAAAATATTATAGAAATTTAAAATAAGATCTAAAATAAGTAAATCGTGAAAAAATAAAGTTAAAAATAAATAAAAAATATTTTTAAAAATATGCCGCGAATTTTGTTTTTATTTCGGTATCGGTCAAGTTTTTTTAAAAGCAACAGTGAAAATAACGGATCAGAAAATACTTAGAAAATGAATTCATTTTCTTTTGTTCATATTTGTACTAATTTAGTAATATGCCTTCGGTTGACCGGTCACGGGATAGGTCCTTGGAGGGCAATTGACTCCTCATTCCCCGTAGGGTAAATTCATGTAAAAGCATATTCCTATAATTTATACAGTGTTTTATAAAATTAGCTAACGCCTTCCATTCTATTATTTTACCATCAAGTGTTTTCAAAACTTCTTCCTCTTCAAGTAAAACTTTTCCGAAATAAAACATTCTAAATTCCCTAAAGGCTGAACAACTGCCCAAAAAATGTACTAAATTCTCTTCTTCGAACATATTGCAAATTGAGCATAAAATCGATATATCATCCTGATTATTCTGATATCTGGTGGCATATAGTTTTATTAGATCACACCTCATCTTAAAAATCCACATTATATCATCTCGACTGCTGACTTCAAATAAAGAACTACAACAAAAGATAAATCTTGTATGAGTTAATATAGAATTTATCTTCAGAAAATGCAGATAAGCCAAATGGCTTTGCGGGGCTTGAATTAAAGAACATATTTGAAGTCAATAAATATTAAAAAAAAAAACTTGATGTTGTTACTTTTAATTTTGAGAAATTCAGTAATTTGCGTTTACTTATCAAATAAATATTTCTTTTTCTAGGATAAAGAGATGTCTGGTTCATACATTTTATCGGAAAAACCAACTCTTCATGAAATATTAATGCACGAGAAACACGATTTTGAGGTGAAAGTGATGAGGGCTGCAAAGAGGAAACATTGGTTAAAAGGTAGGTACTTAATAAAAAAGATTTATAATACATCGAGTAAAATAAGAACAAGTAAGAGCGTTTATTTTCGAAATTTGTTTTTATATTCAAATGCACAAAATTGAATATCATATCATACACAAAAACCTACGTAAAAAAACATACACAAAAACATTGGTAAGGGGATCGCTAGAGGATTAAAATAACTTTAATTTAAGGTTCACAATCAGTATACATTAGAGTGTCCCTTAAAAATAGATTTGTCATTACACCCCCCAGTTTTATTGGAAATGGTCCCAAATGGAAGAAATCGATTTTTTTTTTGGAAAACATTAACCCTTGCTGAAAGTTGGACGAAAATGGCCCCTTTTGGAAAAAAAGTGTATTACTATTAAAAATTCCCAAAATTCGAAATTTCGAAAAAAATTATTTTTTATTCCATTCATTCATTTAATATAGTCAAAATGATTCATACATGGAATTTTGACTTCATCGGATATCATTAACCCACTTTAGCCTGGAATCCAAAATGACCCCCAAATTTGATAAAAATGCAAAAACGTGTTTTTTTTTAAATTAATTTTAAAGATTTTTTAAAATGCCTAATTTGGAGATGTCGATTGCTATTTGTACCACATAATAGTTGATATTAAATAAAAAAAATTAATTGGAAAAATGATAATTCGAGTTTGTGTTTGGAGCGACTGCTTTTCAGGACATTTTACAAAAATTGCTCATTTTGTCAAAAATTTTAAAAATTTTAATGTTGTTATAAAATTTTACACGGTTTTCGGAAAAATAGCACTCAAATTTGGTTAGATTATAATTATCTTTTCATTTCTTTAAAAAAAATTTAACCCTTAGTGGCCCTTAGCGAAGCAAATGGTCGCCTATTTCTTCGGCCGAATGTGGCCACTGTTCCGCTTGAGCAACGTCGGCCGGTCAATTTTGAGTGGTACACGACCATTTGTTTGCCGGAAGTCTTCGGAGAAATTCGTAAAACTAACCCCCAAAGACGAGCGATTCTCCATCATGACAATGCGTGCTTTCACACATCTCGTCAAACAGGTGAATTTTTGAGCAGTCAAAACATCGAATTGATGGCTCATACTCCGTACAGTCCTGTCTTGGCAACCAATGACTTCTTCTTGTTCCCGAATATCAAAGGTAAACTGCGTGGTCAACGATTTACGAGTGCCGAAGAAGCAGTTGAAGCGTTCAAAAACCATGTTTTGGATGTGTCTCAAGAGGAATGGAAAAACTGCTATGACAAATGGTTTGAACGAATGCAAAAGTATATTGATCATCAAGGGGAACATTTTGAAAAACAATAAAGCAATTTTTATTTGAAAATGTTTGTTATTATTTGCTATTCCCGAAATATAAATAGTACCCCTCGTACCAAATAAGGAAGATAAAAAAAAAAAAAAATGCCAAGTTTTAAAAACCACATTGATTATAGCCATGCGCGGTTTCAAGGGGGGAGAAAAACGAAAAAAAGGGGACAGAAAAGAGAAACAGGAAAAAAAGAAAAAAGGGAAAGGAAAAAAAAGGGAAGAGAGAAAAAGGAAAAAAATAAAACAGAAAGCAATATAGAAACAAAAGTTTTTCCAAAGCAATTTAACAAAAAAAGTCACCCCTATACTCAAACGTTTCAGATTCTGAAAAAATCACAAAATATTTAATCAATTACGAGAAAAAATACACAAATGACCAAATACTTAAGTAAATTTTTATTTCTGGCAAACTTTCATTTAGAAAAAAAAACTACAAATGACAAAGTTTATGTAAATTTTCCTAAAGAACATTTGGGATATTTTTCGTTTGAGAACTCTTTTTATGAAAAGTTTGTCAAACTATAAAAAGATTTTTTTTAAGAATTAAATTTAATTAAAAATCAAATGTGATACTGTTTTTCGTAAGAATATTTTTTTTTTTATATAAAATTATATAATAGTAAAAGGCAAAGGCTTTAAAAACTACATTTTTACAGTAACCTTAGGAATTTGTTCCCCTTTTCCCTTGAAAAAAATTCACTCGAACTTGAACTCTAAAGGCCTCAAATGGTTATTTAAATTGTGAATGAAAACATTTTGTATTTTATAGAAAAGACGTTGTTACAACAAACACAAAACGTTAATTTTTCAGCATATAAATAATACTAAATTTGCTGAAAAACTAGTGATACAGAATTTTCACACATAACACTTAACGTGAAAAACATTTTGCTTATATGTAAAATCCAAACAACTTACTGAGCTTAAAATAATAAATTTTTAAAAATTTATTGAGGAAACGTCTTTGCAAATCAATTTTTTTATTACTCCGCAGACTTTCTCTTTTGAAACTGTCGAATGTATATTAAAACTTTAAAATATGATAATAAATTTTAATTTTTTTCGTTCGGTATGCAATAATAGAATAGATAAATTTTTGAATGAGAATTTGATTGAGATCTGAGGATTTTCTACACACAAGAAATTTAAATAAACTACCCGGTGAAAAATGCTCATATACGCTCAAACATGTTCATATATGGTTTATGTATGGACACATATGAACAAATATGGATTTTTTATGAACATATATGGATTTTATATGAACATATATGGAAGTATATGTGATTCCATATATGGAAAAAGATTTCATATACAGACATATATGGAAGCATCTGTTATTTCATATATGGAAATGGCTCTCATATATGGACAAATATGAAAGTATATGTTATTCAATTTATGCAAAAGGGACAGCATAAAGGACAGCAACGTTCGCATGTATTCGCATATATTTAATAAATGTATATGTTCATATATGTCCATATATGAACATATACTTAGGTGTTACCTCATTTTTCGGATCCATACATATATGGTTGAACCATAAATGTTCATATATGGACATTTTTCACCGGGTATATTTTCAAATTGGAAATTTATTTATTCTAGTTCGAGGCCAATTTCCTTGTTATGAATTAATATAAAGGCACATCTACACGCGAGAGAAAACTGCTAGAGATAGAGCAAAAAGCAACCCTAAATACCTTAAATCATTCACAATAGAGCTATTTAGAGGTGTGTTTTGCTCTATCTCTAGCAGTTTTCTCTCGCGTGTAAATGTGCCTTAATAATCACTTTTTCCAAAAACTGCTATTTGTTTTCATCAGGTTATTCTCCTGACTAATACTTCAAAAGGACTTATTATGTTAATTCATAATAAGGAAAATGCCCTCGAACTACTAGAATTAATAAATTTTCAATTTATCAATTAAAAAAGGTCGAAAAACTATTTTTATTTTTAAATAAAAATTGAAAACCAACATTTTAACTATATTATCGCTCAAAACGCAATGAAGTAAAATTTAAATATAAAATGTTAAAAATTATTTATGGCCGTGAAATCTACGGAGGTTTAGTTTTCATTTGAGTATAATAGTGTATTTTAATGTACCAAGATTTTTCCAGGAATAAAAAAATTGTAATTTTTTAGTTCAGTTATCATTTTTAAAATTTAAAATTTTACAAAACTAGATAATTTAATGAACAATATTTTCTATAAAAATTACAAAACCACTAAAAATGCCTCAAAATATTAAAAAAAAAATCGAAATTTCAACCAAACTTTACATGAAAGTTAAAGTTTTTCTTACATAAAAAACAGTGTTTCTTTTAACAGTTGAAACATTTTTTTCATATAAAAGAATCATTAAAATTTATGTTAAAATTTCGATTTGTTATTCAAATATTTTAGATCATACCAATGTTTAGGTACACAATTTTAATACAAAATATTGTTCACTAAAAACAAAATATAAACCCATTGATTATTGCGAAAAATAATTTTCCTTTTATGGAGCGTAATAGTTGTTTCACATGAAACACGAACCACTTTCCAAAAAAAGAAAATTTTATATACAGTAACTCGACAATCTCAATGCCGTTAATCCGAACGTTATGTGCTTCAGATCTCCAATTAATTTCATGGTTCGAGAAGTTTTTCTCACGAAGTGAAGTAAAAATTTCTTAAATTTTATTAAAAGGTACATGCTTGTTATTAAATTCTTTTTAATGAAACTTTTTCATTGGGTGTATGCTATTTTTAAGAAATAATATGAAATTGCTGTTAAAACTTTATGAAAAACTGCATTAAGACCTGCTAACTTATTTTAAAATAAACTGACTTTAGTTCTTAACCAAAGTTATGAATTTCAAATTTATATGGAAATATCTGTAGTTAATGTTTAATCTTGGTTATGTTGGAAATAAGTTTCTCGCCCTAAATCAATTAAAAATTTCAATGGACGAATTCCATTAATTAAATGTAGAAATTCATAGAGGATTTTTATATAGGAATATCTATTTTAAGAATCAGGAGGATTTCCTGTAGGGCAAAGTTCCCAGAACTAAACGAGTTCTGTAAAATAAATATCCTGGAAATCTAAGTGGTTTTCTACGGAAGAGTCCTCACTATTCGAGTAATATTTCTATAAAAGAGTCTTTTAAATGTTAGGGATGAATTTCTCAAAATCTTAAAGTTATCGTAATAAATTGCTGTTAGAATCCTAAATTTTTTTAAGAAATTGTAAGAGATTTCATTATGGAACAGTCCTCAGAATTTGAAATATTTTTCATAAAAGTAAATCCCCATAATCTTAGAATTACACACGTTATAAGATAGAGGACATATAAAAGGTGGTGAGAGATGAAAAGCTTCCATTAGCAATATTACTACACTCAAAAAAATAAGTTAGTAGGAAAATTAGTAAAACGTCTTGTATAGCAAGTTTACTAGTTTCAGCAATTTTTTTTGCTGAAATTCCGTTTTCAGCAAAAGTTTTAGTTATATTTTTTTAGCACTAAACTAATTTTGAACTAATGTTTTACTAATTATTTTGCCACAAAAATTGTGCTGATAACCACATTTATAGCGTGGACGACAACCAGATAGACTAGGTGTAGATGTCGCAGCTTGTCTAGATGTACTACAGACAACGGGAATGATAAAAATTAAAAACAACTCTTCACAATTCCAATATTTAAATTTTCAGCAAATAAATTAACTAAAGTAAAATTTCGCTACAAGTTTTTTGAGTTTTTTTCAGTCTACTAATATTCAGCAAAAAGTTTAATGATTTTAGCAAGGATTTTTTTCATTTGCCATCGACTAAGTGTTAGCAAAACTTTTGCTGAAGATTACTATTTTTTTGGGTAAAAATCAGCTCGCTGATTTTCAGCAAACCTTTTGCTGAAATTACCAACTTTTTTCTAAGCACGCTCCTGACTAAAAATTTGCTGACTCAGCAACATTTTTTGCTGACTTTACTGACTTTTTTTGAGTGTACCTATTTAAAAAATAAAACCATAATTTTCTAACCCCATTCAGTAAAAGGAATATTTTGATCATCAGAACTAAAAACGGGTTTTGTCTTAAATGCAACTTATATAAGAAATTTTGTTTAATTTTTTTTTACTTAAGTCAAATTTTAGAAAAAATTAATTCTTAGTTTTCGCTCATAATAGTTTGTTCTAAAACAATTACAAAAGGTTTTCGTTACTTCCGAAAAATAACTCAATTTCTGTATGAACCAAACAGGTGGTTAATTATAAATGCTTCGACTGATATAGCAACCCTATGGATTATACGTGACATATGAGTAATAAACAACATTTTAGAATTTCCCCCCCTCCCCCAAAATCGAAAGCTGGAACCGGCACTGATTATAGCAGACACAAATAAATAAAAAAAAAATTTTGTTTGGGGTACCGATAGAGGATTAAAATACCCCAACAAAAAAAGAGATGCCGAAGCAGTAGAAAAAGCACTACAATTGATGATCTAGATCAGGGATCGGCAAACGCATACAACTTTAATTTTGTGCATGTATGGGTGAGATGCAACTTTCCCTCTCTCAATGCACTGAAATAAATTTTTATGTAATTTTCTCATACTTATTTACATATGTGTAATGAGAATATAAAAGTAAAACAAAGTAAAAAATTATTTAAAAATAAAATTTTTAAAGAAAAAACCGTTTTAGAACTCATGGAAAATATACACTTAAAATTTTTTATTTTATTGTGGTATTCAGCATGTTGATGAGGGTATATATAATAAAACTTGGTACATTGACGGCAAAACACAACGATTACCCAAAAAAACCCCTTTTTCCGTTTGAAGATAAAATTTTCGGTAAACTAAAGAACAAATTTACATTCTTCACAAAAGATTTAGTTCAGTGTAACGCTAGCAACATGCGTCGACACAACCTCGTAGAACGAATGCTCAAGCAACACCACAGGGTATACCGGTGACGTCAATAATGACAGCTGTCAAACGGATAAACAGAAACGGTATGGTGTGGTTGTTGTTGTAATTTGTAACCCAAGTGCGAAGGAGATTTAAAAAAAGTATATATACGAAACTCATGAGTAAAGGTGAATAATTATACAGCATGTTTTCAAACATGCGTGACCCTGTTCTATCGATATTATCATGGGAAGTGCTCAGCTGAGATAAGTGAACTTGTCCCCAAAGCCCAAGTTTTTATTCGTAATACTCGCTTATCAAGTAGAGCGCATCCGTTTGTGCTCGATTGTCCAGTGGATCGCACGACGCATTATAGAGAGAATTCGTTTATCAGTCGCACTAGCCGTATGTGGAATAAACTCCCCGAAGAAGTCTTCCCTGTTACTTACAATGTTGAGAAATTTAAATCAAATATTCACAAACACTACTCCCTCTTTCCTCCTCCTCATAACCTATTTTCCTAATACCAACACAATGCACTGCGTTAATAGGAGTGCATCCCCTGAGTGTTGGTCCATAAAAAAAAAAAAAAACATGTGTTCACAAAAAATATGTCAAAGATAGCCTAGAAAGTACGAAGATGTGTACCATGGTGGTATTGGGCAAACATTTTAACTTTCCTGGTGTGTTAAAAACTCACAAATTAATTGTATAAGGAGTGTAATGTTTCAAATCTGAAAATTTTTTAAGAAAAAAACAACAATTAAATAAATAGTTATTTTTACTTTTATTATTTTGTCTGATAAATAAGAGTATTAAAAGTATATAACAACGGTGGGCAAATGCGGCCCTTTGCTGATTTTTGTGCGGCCCTTGTTAAAATTCAAATTTAGATTTTTTTATTTAAAAACATTTTTTTTTTTATTTTATTTCGAAATATTTTAAGTATTTTATTTCGAAAAACTTTAGATAAAAAATTAGGGACAATTTTGTAGTCGGAACTAAGATCGATTTGAAAACTGCTTACTTAAAAGATATTTAAAGGAACAATCGAACTCACCCTTAGGGCCATTTGAGGTAAAAATTTGTTATCTAAGACAAAAGTCGGTTTTAGTTCTGACTATAAAACTGGCCCTTAATTATTTACAAAATAAATTCAACTTCTTTTACGAAACAGTTGACATACACAAGTACAGTAATTTTGACTTAGCTGCACAACCAACTTTTGCAAGAATTTTTGTGCCGGTAAGTCAAAAATGCAGCTAAGTCAAATTGTTTACCTGCCTTAATGTGCAGGTATACCAATACAGACTGAAAACAATCAAAGCAAATGAAGCTAATGATGACAGATTTGTGCTTTGCACCAGATCTTGGGATTTTTATGGTTAAAAAACGACTAAAGTAGGATATATTTGTCACAAAAAAGTTGACAACACATTTATTTTATGTTTGTTTTTTTTCCTAGAATTGAAAAACAAAGCAAAACACAAGAGGCAGCTAACGGTGATATTTTTTATGAAAATAATGTAAAACTGCCAAAAATATGAGGCGCAGGTACAAAAAGTGCATAATTTTGTAAAATAGAATCGAAACCAAAATTTTGTGCAGTTATAGCAAATGTGCACTTAAGAAAATGGCAGTTAAATCAAAACTACTGTACATGAGTGGCTAATCATTTTATAAATATAAAAAACATTTAATTTTGCAATTAAAAAAAAAAAAAAAAACTATCTCATTTGTCAAGTTTAATTTTTGTTTTTCAGGACGCAGTTCTTCGAGTGCTACTAATATTCAGTAAAATTTGTTGCTAATTTTTACCAAATAATTTTTAAATTACAGTTTACCACAATTTTATTAAAATTTAGTAGCGGTTACTAATTTTCTGTACTAATTTCATTATAATACAAATCAGTGGGCTTGAGTTGCTAAAGTTAGGAAAATATACCGAAGGGCGCAAAATAGTTAAATATCAAGTAGTAATAACATCAAAATTTTCAGTAACCATCATTGACTTTTTTGTTGAGTAGACGAGTTTTATAGTCAGCACAAAGCACGAGTTTAAACTTAAATTTTACTTTAGTAAGAACATTTGTTTGAAAATTTATTACATTTGTTTGAAAATTTATTACTGATTTATTAAAATTCTTCCTTAGTGCTGACTACAATACTGCACCGCATTGGTCTGTTTGAAAAAATTGGCGTTTAAATTATCAAGAGCACTCAAATTACTGACTAAACCTTTGAGGTCGTAATCATCGTTTAAATAAACCCTTTAGCGGCGAGATTTTCTTTCTGCTGTGCGCAACGAAATTATTAAATAAATATTCGAATCCCGGAGGCTATGAATTTTTATACGTTTTTGTTGTCGGAATAATATTTAGTCTCTTATAACTTGTTGAGTTTTCAATAGTGTTTCCAATTCGGTTAATCGATTAACCGATTCCTCGATTAATCGCCTCTGTTTCGGTTAATGTCGAAACAAATAATTTAAAACTCAAATAATTATTCGACCCGAATAATCGGTTAAAATAGGTCGATTAACCGGTTAAATTTTTAACATGGAATTTTTCCTTTATTTTTTCCCAATACTTCATAATTTTCTTAACTTTAGTTAAAAAATTGCAAGAAAAGCTTAGAAAAAACAAAAACTAACTAAAATACCATGGAATTCTTTTAAAATCTAGTGAAAGAGGTCCTTAAGCCTTTAGATATATTTTTTCAGCAAGGCTAAAATAAAGATGTTTTAAAACTCCTCAAAACACACGACGTGTTTGGCTGGAGCAGCCTTGAAGTTCTATATAGGCTTAAGGAAATAAAATAGACAATTTAATATTTCTGTTTTAATTATTTTAAAAACTATAAAAGTAATATAAATTATATTTCCAATTTTATAAAAATTATACAGTATGTCTTAATAATATCCCTGCGAAGCCGGTTGGCTTGTCTGCATTTGTTTCAAATCTGTGTCACACAACTGTCAATCAACATCTTAATTCTGTAGAAACTCCAACTTATCTTACATCTCCCAAGAAAGTGTGTATATTCGGTTCAAATATCACATTATTTCTATAACATGTTCCACTAGAATACCATTGAAACCAAACCCGTTTCCCGGAATTTAGTGACATTTCGCATTAGTGCCATTAACAATAAACAAATAACCTAAAGTTGACACAAAATTAACGTGAAAATATTCAAATTTATATGAAATTTGACATCTGTAACTGTACCCTGAGAGAATTGTCTACATGCTATTTATGAATTTTTACATTGATTCCATGAATTTTCGCTGAAATTTGTCCATTGAAAGATTTCATTGAATTGATGTAGTTTTTTTTTGAAAAATTTCATATTATTTAATAAAGTCACCCAATATGTATGAAGTCACCCAATAAAAAAGTTTAATTAAAAAGAGCTTCATAAAAATTTTAAAGCTTTTTTACAAAATTTATTTTTTCATTAGTTAAGTGAAAATTTTCTTTAAAACTCGACCAAGAAAATTCTCTATGCGTAAGTTAGTTCAAACTTTCGTTTATTTTGTTAATGGCCCTTAAAGAACGAATAACGAAAAAAGGCTGAGAATTTAACAATTCTTTATGATAATCTTCAGCTAATTATGCAAATATTCAGCAAATTTTTTTTAAAATTTTTGTAGAGTAAATTCGTATTTTCAGTTAACTAAAATTTTACACAAAGAGAATTAAATTTTTTTATATCAATGGCTCATTATGAAGATGCTCTAACTCGTTGTTTTTTATTTCTTAAGAGGAGGAGAAGAACCTTAATAAATTCTTAAAAACTTTGGATACATTTTTTTAAGTGCCTTATTAAATTTATTGTAGTATGTATTACTAAAAATTGCATTTAAAGATATGTTGTATCTAAAGTTTCTCAGATTTTTAAAAATTTTTATAAAGAAATAAAAAATTTACATAGAGTTATCGATATGTAACAGTTTTAGGTTTGGTGTTCTTTCAGCGGTTTTTTTTTGCCATTTTTAACTAATTTTAGTAGAGCCAATTAGAGGTGGCTTTTGCTAAAAGGAGTTTTTGCTCTGTTTCTCTGGTGTAGATGTGCTTTTTTTAATTGAAAACTTTTTTTGAACACATCGAATTTATATACATATTTTATAACTCCACTTTCAGAATTTTATAAAATTTTATTCCAAAATATTTTATTGACTCCTAACTGTAAAATATTCAAAACAAATTTCTCTGATAATAAATATTAACACTACTAAATGACAAAATTTATATTTTAATAAGAATTTTAAAAAACAATATATGTACTATGTATAATATTTTTTCTTTAAAGGCACATCTACAAGGGATAGAAAACTCGCGAGACTTTACGAAAATGCAGCTCTGTATAAGTCTATGAAATGTAACCTCTAGACCATTGACAACTCCTGTCATACACAATGTTTTTAATTAATAACAAATTTTAAAATGTCTTGTAACATTATTGAACATTTCAGTTTGTTAAATGCACATTTTGGTATTTGAATAAAAAATTATTCTTTTAAATACAAGAATTTTAATAAAAACAAATACTTGAAAACTAGAGATGGTATTTTTATGATTAAAATTAGTGCCAACAGTATTAGAGATGACAAATTGGACGCAAACTTTACGAGTTTTCTATCCTGTGTAGATGCGCCTTAAAGGCACATCTACACGGGATAGAAATCTCGTAGAGTTTGCGCTAAAATTGTCATCTCTAATATTATTGGCACTAATTTTTATCGTAAATGCACCATTTCTGGTTGTCAAGTTTTTGTTTTTATTAAAATTGTTGTATTTCAAAGAATAATTTTTTCTCCAAATACCAAAACGTGCATTTAACAAACTGAAATGTTCAATAATCCTACAAGACATTTTAAAAATTGTTGCTAATTAAAGAAATTATATAAGACAGCAATTGTCAATTTTCTAGAGATTACATTTCGTAGGCCCATGCAGAGCTGCATTTTCATAAACTCTCGCGAGTTTTCTATCCCGTGTAGATGTGCCTTAAGACTCATTAATTTTTCTTTATGGATTTAATCGATTTGGCAACTGAACCATTCATTTAACAAAAACAGGAAGATCTTTGTGTATTATTGATAAAAAAATTAAGGAAATATATTAATTTTGCATTAAACGATTAATCGCCAATTTTATCGATTAACCGAACCGAATAACCGGTTAATCAATTTTTGTGATTTTTCGAATAATGCATTAACCGGTTAACCGCCTATGTCGAATAATTGGAAACACTAGTTTTCAAGTTTTCATTGGCCGATACCGCGACACCGTTGATCAATATAAAAACTATAAAAAAGTGTTCCAATAATTTTTAATTCTACTTATGTTTTTTTTATTTTTTTTAATATATTTGTATTTATTGAACCTTTCTCTTAAAGAAAATAACAATAAGTTTTCAAATCTTAAATACTACCTTATACTAATTGTACCAGACCAATGCCAGTTTCCAACTAAATGATTTTAGATTTTGTTATACATCATTCCAATGCCAGGTCTAGCGTGTCTTTTCTCTTCAGACGCATATGACCATCGCTAGAAAGTATGCTGCGGGCTAGGGGATTTGGATGCTCAATAAGTTTGTTTACGTATTTTAAACTGCTTTTTCTTGCCTCTTCGAGAACAGTGGGGATGTTGAGATCCTTGTGAAGGTTTGAATTTTTGAAATACCAAGGGGCACCAGTTATAATTCTTAGAATCTTAGATTGTCTTCTCTGGAGTTTTTCGATATTTGAAGCAGAAGCTGTTCCCCCAGTTGGATACCGTAGGACCAAATTGGTTTAATTACTACGTTGTAAATGAGAACTTTGTATTCTAGACTAAGAGTGGATCTCGAGTTTATAAGCCACATCAATTGAGATGTCTTCAATTTTATTTGAATTAGTTTGGATTCGATATGTTTACTCCAAGTTAGTCGACGATCAAGGTGAATTCCTAAGTATTTTACGTGATTTTGTTGAGGTACTAATACGTTGTTAATTTTGATGGGGCTGCAATTTTCCTTTCGTAGAGTAGAGGTTACATGAGCACACTTAAATGGATTAATCTTTATTTTCCAGTTTTCGAGCCATTTTTCTAGTTCAGATATGTGGGCTTGAAGATGATTAGATGAAGTTGTGGGACTAGAGTGTGTGCTGATAATCGCTGTATCATCAGCAAATGTGAACGTTTTCGTTAGGCTATGGGTGGGCATGTCTGCAGTGTACAATAGGTATAGAAAGGGACCCAATATACTACCCTGTGGAACGCCTGCACTTATTAATCGCGTACTTGAGGAGTTTTCTTTCACCTTGATTACAAAAGAGCGGTTCGACAAGTAATTTTCGAGAATCTTGTGAGTATTTTGTGGTAAAGTGTGGGTAATTTTCCAAATAAGTCCTTTGTGCCAAACTTTATCAAACGCTTGAGAGATATCGATAAATAGAGCTGAACAGTAAAGTTTTGATTCAAATGTTTCCCTTATAATGTTGACAATTCGATGCACTTGTTCTATTGTACTATGGCTTTTTCGAAAACCGAACTGATGCTGAGGTATAATACCATGATCGTTAGTATAAGGTATAATAACATTAAGGAGTAGTTTTTCATACACTTTTGATAATATTGACAGCAGGCTGATTGGTCTATATGATGATGTTTGCGTAATGTTTTTGCCGGGTTTCGGGATCATAATTATTTGTGACTGTTTCCAGTTTAGGGGAAAGTGCCCTAATCTATTTATGGCGTTAAATATAAACATCAGTGTTCTAACTGCACATTCGGGAAGTTCTTTAATCATTTTTCCCGATATTTTATCGTGTCCTGGAGACTTTTTTACGTCAAGCTCTCTAATAATATTCATCACTTCTGGGAGTCTGAATTTAATTGGATTTATAGGAGTACTACAAAATGTTTGCAGATCGCAATTTATGTTTGGAAAGACGTTTGGTGTGAATACTTGTTCCAAGTGCTTTGCGAAGGCGTTAGCTTTTTCCAGGTTATTCCTAGCCCAATCGCCATTGGGAAGTCGAATTGGTGACTCTAGTGTTGTAGGGCATTTAAATTGCTTTGTAGCTCGCCAAAGGCTATGATTTGTTCTATCGGTTGGGTCAAGATTCGATAGATAGTCTTTGAAAGAAGATTCACGGAAGTCTTTTAAAGCGGCACGTAATTGTCTGCTGCATGATGCAAGTTGTTTCTTTAGAGTAGGTGATCTATGTATTTGCCATTGCCTGCGAATTTCTCTTTTCTGTTTAATTAGATTATCGATGCTAATTGGATATTTATATCTGAACTTGCTGCTTGTCGGTTTTTCAGGGGAAGCTATTTTTGCAGCTGAGAATAAAATCTCAGTAAAGACAGCAACTGCTGAGTCGATCTCGTTACTACTTTTCAACGAAATATTTTGGGGTAGATGAGAACTTATATACTTTTTGTATTTCAACCAGTTGGTATTTTTATTAGGAATAGTAGCTTTGACAGGAGAAATGTGTTTTATGCTGCGCATGTTTATTAAAACCGGGGAGTGATCAGACGATAGGTCATAAAGCGGGGTGGCTAATATTTTTTCACGTTTAATGCCTCTTGTAACTCCGAAATCTATTAGGTCGGGAATTTTTTCCCGATCTGTAGGCCAGTAAGTGGGATGGCCAGATGAAATAACATCAAGTTTAGCAGTCGAAACTGCATTAAGTAATTGACGGCCCCTTGGCGAGATGAGTCTAGAGCCCCAATGGGTGTGTTTCGCATTAAAGTCTCCTGCGACTAAAAATTTTGTACCCAGTGTGGAAAAGAAATCGAGAAACTGTTGTTCTGAGACTGAAAACCCGGGTCGACAATACACCGAAGATATATTTAATTTATCCATGCGGCTATCACAACAGATAGTTGTAGCTTGAAGATAGTCTGTTGAGTAGTTTTGTAGGGCATAGTGCTTAAAATTTGCTTTGACAATAATGGCCGTGCCGCCGATTGCTCGACCGCTGGGGTGTTTAGTGTCATACACAGTATAACCTCGGATTCTAAAGCAGTTCTTTGATGTGAAGTGTGTTTCTGATACTAGCATTATATCAACCTCTTTCGAGTGTAGAAAATATTCTACTTCGTTTTTATGATGGCTTAGGCCGTTCGCATTCCAACGACATATTGTTATGGGATTCATTTTTGGGCTAGAGATTGTATAAGTATAGATTGATTTCTCATCATTTCCTGCATCATACCTGTCATTCTGTCCATAAAAGTGTGCATTGAATCAACTAAAAGTTTTATAGAGCCCTCCAAAGTAGACTGTTGTTGGGGTTCAGAAGCATTTCTAAGTACTTGAGAATAAGACTGTTGGTTTGTGGCGATCTGACTGAAATATGCGTTGTTAGGGAGTGGGGTGTTTGTTCGAGTAGGAACTTCATTACCAGTGCGTGTTCTGTTTGCCTTCTGAGGCGGTCGCTGTTTCATATAAACAAAGACTGGGCAGCCTCTATAATTTGCGGTATGGTTGGCTCCACAGTTACTACATTTTTTTATTCTGGGATCATTTTTTGGACTTTTGCATTCAAGAGTTTTGTGCAGTTCTCCGCAAATTACGCAAACTGGCGGGAGTTTGCAGTAACTTTTTGTGTGGCCATGCTCTTGGCAATTTTGACATTGAACCGGGTCTTTTCGTTTATGGGGTTGTTCGACCGATATTTTACGGTGTAGGAGGTATCTCATGGAGTAGATTGGGTGGGTTTCATTCTTTTTTATCTTATTTATGTCAAAGGCAATTTCAACTCTAAAGAGTGGTTGGGGAATTTTATTCTTATTGATCACATTTTGGATCGACTTGACTTCATATCCTGCTGATTGAAGAGCATCTTTAATTTCGCTAGTGGGCACTGAACTTTCAATGCCTCTTATTACTAATATCAAACCTTTTGCGCTTTTTAATTGATAAGTGTAGTAATTTTTCTTTTTCTCATCGAAATTGTTAGTGACTTTCCTAAAGTCTTTTTCAGAATACACCTGCACTTTTGTTTCATAAACATTTCCTTTTCGTATGGAGACAACATGGAAATTGTTGGAGCCGATAAGGGCAGCTAAATTATTTACTAATAAGTTGTTACTTTGTTCGCGGACATAAATTGGAGGAGGTTTTTGTTCCTTAATAGGGGTGGTAGCGACTTCAGCATTGTCCTCTTTTGCAAGAATGGCATAATAATTTGTAGAAGTTGGGTTTTGGGTTTTCTGTTGTTTAGATTGCGGAATATGTTTTGTGGAGTTTGGGCTTCGTGGCCTTTTCAAAATTTCAAAATAAAGATTCATTCCGGTTTGGATGGTTTTCTTCGGCGGGGTATCTAGAATCCCATTTTCGTTACCCACGTTTTCAGGTTTTGGAGGGCTACCTGGCATCCCTTCTATTAAATGTAAAAGCTTTTATTTTGAGCTTTTAGTAAAGCTTCAATTTGAAAGCTCTAACATTGAGAGTAGCTTTAAAAGCTTTTTTTTATGAACACAGGGTGATACTGTTTTGAGTATGAACAAGGCAATACAGAGAAATACAGAAAAAAAAGCAATAATGTAGGCGCGCTTTTTATTCTTGTGGAGTCTCAATTTTTATTAACGAATTAAGGGTCAAAACAAAAGATGTAGAAAGTTGTTTTTACCTTAAATTTTTGCAGCTTTTTATTTATTTTGTTGATGCGAAGACAAAACTCCAGTAATTAGGAACACTTTATCACTCACAAATCAAAAAATAAACACTTCTAGCTTTTAGGTTTATGTTTTACTTTAATTTTTATTACTTAATTGTAGCACTTTTTAAGTTTTACTTTGACAGCTTCCAGGGGTTACCATGCTTTTTAATTCTACTTATGTAATTCAAAAATACCAAAACAGAATTTGAAAAAGTTGAGTTTGCAGTGAGTGCTTGTGGAACCAGTTTTG
Source organism: Leucophora obtusa (assembly GCA_949987735.1). Classification (NCBI taxonomy): domain Eukaryota; kingdom Metazoa; phylum Arthropoda; class Insecta; order Diptera; family Anthomyiidae; genus Leucophora; species Leucophora obtusa. Next base: position 54,367,598 of record OX465297.1, on the reverse strand, counting down.
GAATAGATGGATTTCAAAACCGTTTTTGTTCTACAAAAAAAGCATTAGTTCCTTCTGCTTTTATTTTCCTTAATGATTTGTAGTTTTTTTTTCTTTTAATGTGTGGTGCGGCCCTGTATAATTTATGAAAAACCACAATATGGCCCTCGGTGCCAAATCTGTGCCCACCCTTGGTATATAAGAACAAAAAAATATCCATTTCAGTTTGTGGTCCACTCCGATCTTAGTTTTTTTCCGAATGCCTTCTATTAAGTTTTTGACAGTGCTGTTTGCTATTGCTATGGATACAACTTTCCACATTTTTTCAAAATCTTTTATATAATTAGCAGTCTGTTTGGTCTTCTTTAACTTCGCTTTTATTAGAGTCCAATACCTTTCAATGAGTCGACATGTGGAACATTTGGTGGGTTCATGTCTTTTTCAACAAATTTAATGTTATTAGCTCTGAGCAGTTTTAAGGTAATTGAAGCATAGTGAGTTGAGCCAAATCAGGCCAGAATAGAGTAGATCTACCGTGTTTTTTTATAATCTTATTTTTAGGCGCTCTTCCTTGTACACATCTCCGTTAATTGTACCTGTTGTTATAATGAAGATGCCTTTTCGTCGCATTGGCAAATCCCATGCCAAACGAGATACTTCAAAGCAAACTTTTCAATGCCGATAGATGTTTCAAAATAACGTTTCAGGACTGGATCTACCGTACTTCTTGCCATTTTCAAATCTTTTGAAATAAAATGTACTGCTCGGTATAGATTTTCATTCCATTTGTTGTCGATAATTAATTTTCGTCGTTCCAATTGATTCATAATTGCTGAAAAAGTATCACTCAGAGGAATGAAAATGTTATGTTGACACAATTTTATGAAGTTACTGAATATTTTCCTATAAAGTTTATCATTTTAGTTTTAATGATTTGGAACATAGCCTACTTTAAAATTTCCAGATTTGAAACATTACACTCCTTACACATTGTAATGAATAAAACAATATTAATTTAAACTTTTTTATAAAGTTTGTGCACATTACTGCTCTTTTTTAACAATAAAGAAAACTTATGTAGTACTATTAAACAATACACAACATTCGACAAACTCTCATATCCATATGACCTGGAAATGTGTAAAAAACAGCACAAACGCACTCACAAAACACGATTATATTACTTGTTATTATTCGATAACATAAAATATTCGCTTTGTAACACTATCTATTTTTAATTCTTATTATTCCATCATTATTTGAGCTATATAATTTTATTTTGTTACACAAACGATGCTGTGAAGAAAAATTATTAAACAAACTAAAAAAAACACAACATATCTTCAGCTTGGTATTGGTTTGGTCCATATGCCAAAAAGTCTTTATTGAGGAAAATGATAAAGAATATTTACATCTTTTTAATTTGTGTATGCACTGGGTATCTCAGATATGATATATTATAGCAAGAAACTGTTTCAAAATCTGAATGAAAATATGTATTTCATAAATTCCTAACTCGATATTTTCAAAAATTTTCAGTGGGCCAAATCAATAATAATTGCAAAATTGCGAATTGCAAATCTATTGCGAAAGAGAGACATAACTAGTTGTAATATAGTTGTTTCTCTCGCACTATAGTTTTTGGTGCAACTCTGCTAGTAAGTTGCAGAGCTGCAAATTTCTGTAGTTCCAAAAAAGTCCGCTCGCAGCGCTAGTGTCTGTCGTCAATGATATACCCTGTGATTAAGACTGAATAAATTTATTCGTTTTTGTTCAATGTGTGAGAGTATTTAGTTGTGAGAGAGTTGCACGCGTGCAAACCTTTGGCGATCACTGATTTAGATGTACTTCCTTTTTAACATAAACACTAATGATTTTAACATTGAGTTGTCATAGGAGAGGAGTACTCCCACTTTAAGATTTGTTCAGTACTTTTTGAACGAGTGCAAAGAAAGCTATTTTTCACCAATTAAAAGTTAAAATAAAATTCTGCGCAAAAAAAAAATATTTTTTTTTATTTTACAAAAGTTTTTTATTGCCGCCACCGGGTATCGAACTTGCGACCTCACGATTGCTAGTCTAGCGCTCTACCGCTGAGCTATTTTTGGATATGAAAGTTAACTGGCATAAAAACACCACTTTGTTACTGCGAGATATTGTCCTTATTCTCTTCAATAAACGTACTTATTAAACAAGTGTAAAAGGTGTACTCCAATTCAATATTGTCTTCAGTACTATTTTTACAGGTGCATAAAAACCAACTTCTCATAATTTTATATCTATATATATAAAATTTTCGTGTCACGGTGTTTGTGGTCGAACTCCTCCGAAACGGCTCGACCGATTTTTATGAAATTTTTTATGTGTATTTGGTAGGTATGAGATTAGGTCGTAAAGTATTTTTCATACCGCTAGGGGATAAGGGCGTCCCTACATATAAAATTTTCGTGTTGCTATGACAACCTTCGTGTTGCAATGACAACCAGGCCTTGGCGTTACTATGACAACCACCTAATATAAACCAACCTTATCTAATCTTAATCCTTATCTTATTTTATCTTATCGTATCTTATAAAATTTTCGTGTTGCTATGACAACCAAGCCTTGGCGTTACTATGACAACCAGGCAGCACTATAGCATTAACCTAATCTAATCCAACCTTATTTAGCGTGTTGCTTTATTTGGAAAGGGGATAAAGAAGAGATAGGAGGTGGTGACATATGAAAGGCCTCAAATATGGCAACACTGTAATTGCGCGAGATGTTGAAAAGCCATTTGATGGTGAATTGGCGAACTTTTGTTGAGGCTGTTTATTTCAAAGCCCTGTTATATTATTTTACTTCAGTGGGGTTAAGTGCTATGGGAATAGTGAAGGAGGACACTGTATTAGGGATGGAAAAGTCATACACATTATTTTTCCAAATTGATGTTGCGGTAGCTGGGGATCGAACCCGCAACCACATGTGTAACAGTTCATCGCGCTAACCATTACACCACAGCCCTCACATCGTCATCGTTATTTATTGTTAATTATTAAGTGTGTCTATTTGATTTTATTTTTACTTAAAAGTAGAAAATTTGTTTTAACCTAAGCTTCCTCTGAATAATAATTTTCACAATTATTAATTTTTTTCATAAGCTCCTAATAAGCATTCGCATCGAAAGGGACTTTTATCGACTTTAGTTAAAATATTGGATGGCAGTATGCCTTGACTTGATTTATTTTTGGAGAATTCTAATTGGTTAATTTATTTTCAATCAATCAAAATGTTTGAAAATATGAATACTTTTATAGGGTTTTCATATACATAATGAACAAAACCATATGATTAAAAATAAAGTCGACTTTAAATTAAATATACTCATTTATAGTAAGGACCATTGTATATTATTTTCATAAATATATTTAATTCCTATACAAAACAAATTACATTTTAAAGGTACGCTAATAACGTAGCGGGCGTGCCCGATACGACAAAATTCGTTTTCGGTGCAACTGACATCCCAAAAACTAGGCCTAAGGCATGCCGCTAAATCTATTACTATACATACCCTACGGGAAATTTTAACAAATTGTCACCGAACTGGCCCCTTTATATGAAATAGACTGGTCACTTTTACATGGCGTTGTCATAGGAGGTGGAAATTGACCCCTTGTGACATGTCACAAGACAAATCCTAGGACAGGTTACTGAACTCTCAATTTCAGGGACCTGTCCTGAGATTTGTCTTGTGACATGTCACAAGGGGTCAATTTCCACCTCCTATGACAACGCCATGTAAAAGTGACCAGTCTATTTCATATAAAGGGGCCAGTTCGGTGACAGTTTGTTAAAATTTCCCGTAGGGTATTTTTAAAAATTTTAAAATCAAAAAAATATTGAATTTAAAGAAATTAATTATAAATATTAAAAAAAAATATTAATAAAATAAAAAAAATATTGGTCCCGCTGGGAATCGAACCCGCAACCCTCTGTTTGGAAATGCCAAATGATACCAAAATCACTTTTTAGGGCAATTACTCTCTAGAAGAAATAATTAAGTAATTTTGTGGATGTTGTTCAGAAGTAATTATAAAAATGCTGTAAAAATATACTAACGGATACTTTGGAAGCATTGAAAGAAGTGATTTTTTGAAGCTGTTCAAAATAACTTCTAAAAAAGCAATAAAAATACTCTAAAGGATACTTGTGAAGCAGTTAAAAAAGTAGTTTGTAAAGCATTACTTCCATTTTTTTTTTGCTGGGTCCTTCAATTAGAGGTACACGGTTGGTTGGTATTGAATTAGGTATTGACAAAAAAAAAATGCTCCACAAAAAGTGAGTATAGGGGTTGAATACACTATATTTATGATTAAAAAATAAAGCATTTTTAAAAAAATTTGTAGACGAATTTAAAAGTTATAACCATTTAAAGTTTTTTGTTTAAAAAAACTGGGGGCCATTGGCAAACTCTTGAAAAAAACCACTGCTAAAATAAATATTTGACAAAAAATACAAACACAAAGTAAAGTACGTTCAAAATTATTCTTAAAAAAATCGCATGACGAAATCGAAAGTTATGGTAATTTCAAGTTTTTTTTAAAAAAATTTGGCACCCCTGGAGAAATCGAAAAAAGACAAACACAAGAAATAAACACAATTTAAAATATTTTTAGACCGAGAATATGCTTTAGTGATGAAAATTCCATGAAATTGTCTTCCTAATCTCAAATTAAACCATTTATTAAATCTATTTTATTTATTTATTTATTTATTTTCCATTTCCTGTACAACAAGAGTGAATCTTATAATTATAGTACAGGAATCCAATATTCTTAAAGGACAGTTTACAAAATTATTAAGTACATACTAATACAAACATTGAGTTTAATGAAAAATAAAAGTTAACATATTTAAACGAAATAATATGTGTACGTTTAGGCAAAAAATGCAAATAGGAATTTTTTAAAACTATTTGCGTTGCTATTGAGTTGTTGGGTATGTGGAAGTAAATTCCAAAGACGTACTGCATATACAAAGAAATTCCATTCAGATACAAGATAGTGGTGTAAAGGGACAATAATTTTCCTTCCTCTTCGTGATCTGGCAAATCTTATTTTGTCGTAAAGATATTGTGGTATTTCAGTATATATTATTTTATGTAGACATACAAGTACTCGTATCTTAAGGAGATTTTCAAAAGATACACCATATAAGTTATTGGCAACTTCAGAAATATGATCAAACTTTCGCAATCCATAAACGTATCGAAGAACATTATTGTATAAAACATTTAACTTACGTTTGCTAGTATCATCACAACTTGCAAATACTTCACATCCGTATATTAACCCAGGAATCAGGTATGACTTGGCAAGGAGTATTTTAATCTTCAGCGGAGTAAAGTATTGAGTTGCCCAAAGCGACCTTAACTTGATATAAGTTTGACCGACGAGTGAGTTTATATGATCATTCCATGTTAGATAGTTATTAAAAATCAACCCGAGATTTTTGGCAGCATTAACAAGCTCTATTTTTTCTCCATTTATTACAATGTCATCTTCAATGACAGGCACAATTGTTTTTTTATGGATGACCATGCACTTTGACTTCAAGGGATTTAGACATAAGCCATTTGCAGTTGCCCAGAGAAATATCCTATTTAAGTCGTCATTAAGTTTAGCTATATTTTCAGCAACAGATCTAGCAGGGCTACTTAAGTACAATTGAACATCGTCTGCATACATATGAATTTTGCAATGTACTAGTTGGTACATTAGCATAAATTGAAAAAAGCAATGGCCCAAGGATGGACCCTTGGGGCACTCCTCTAAAAACATTAATTGGGTTTGACGTTGTATTATTCACCTGGACAGATTGAGAACGATCGTTTAAATATGAGCGCAAAATCCCCTATTAAAACTTATTAAATTGATACATAAAAATTTTTTTATTTTTTCATTTGTTTTTATTTTATTCAAAATATGCAGTACATATAATAAACTTTAAATATCAATCGAATTATACTCACAAACTACTCTTTGTAGCCATTCTGCGTAATGTGGATCATAAGTTGTTCGTTTAAATCTGTGCCAAACCATTTTGAAGATTGAACAGATTCGGAAGCCTGTGCACTCCCAGGTCCTAATCCAGTGTCTGTTTTAGTACAAAATTCCAGTATATGTTGAAGTACTGCATGCATCTTGGGATTTACTGTCAATTTGTGGTTAATCATTAAAGAAAGTTTGTGTCATTTCTTGAAGAAAATCTACCATTAAAGTTTTTACTTTTTGCTGAGGTTTTCAACAGTTTCAATATTGTGGTAAGCTCATGTTGTGGTAAAACATTAGATGAAAAAATAGCGAAACATATTGAAACATTTAAAAATAATTACCTCAAACTTTGTTTACAGACTAACCACAAATTGTCAGTAACTCCCAAGGTTCATGCAGTACTTCACCATTTATTGGAATTTTGTACCAAAACAGACACTGTATTAGGACCATGGAGTTAACATACTTCCGAATCTAAAATCTGTTAAAAAATCTACGAAAAAATAAAAAAAATCATTTTTGAAAGTTGACTTTCAATATCTTAAAAACTATCTAAGGTACGTGAATGATCTTTTGCAGCAATAAAGACTATTTTATTGTTCATGTAAAACAATTAAAATAATTTTTAAAAAATTAACCGAACTATCCTTTTTTGCAATTGAAATTATGGTGTATGGAAATTTGCCATTTTTTATAACATCATGTTTTCTGGATTCGTTTATGAATTGGCGCTACTTTTTATTTTTGAAATCTAAACAGAATATATGGCGCTATATAACTGTATTTCAGAAAGTAGCAAAATCGGTGTGACTTGTTTGTTATATGATCGAAAACTCAAAAATTCTCATTAAAATAAGACCAATTTCGGTCAATGCTGTACCTTGGGTGAATGTTGTACCAACTTCAAATTTGGATTAAAAGCATCTTGGAGCCCCATTCTCTACGAATATATAATAAAACATTAACTTTTATTAAATAACTTCTCAGTAAAAAGTGAAAAATTTATAGCATCTTTTCGATAAAAAAATGCAAATTTTTCGATCGGCGAAAAATGTTTGACTTTGGAAATTTCTCAACACTAAATGGTTGGAGATACTTAAAAAAGGTTTTCACAGTTTCATTTCTCAAACTGTTGCCTAAAAAATTATCGTTATAATATGGAATTCACAATCGGCCAAAAACTAAAAAAAGTCGAAGAGAAAAATTAGTTTTTTATTTTTGAAATGAAATAACTTAAAACCCATAACCGTTATTATAGTAAAGTAAGCATGTTTTTCTTCGCTTCTCCAAACTCATTCCAAAATATAAAAAATCAACCATATTGGGCAATAATTGAAGAGCTACATGGTCCAAAAGATATTTTACTTTTGAAGTGTTCTATTTTGACGCCTAATAAGTCACCCTGTGATAACACAGGGTAACCATGATTCAGAAAGCCTGGGTCCTCCTTAACAATTATCTCATACATACTGATGCAATCGCACTTATAGTTTAGAAGATACAGATTTCTTACCACTTTTTTTTTGTTTCAAACCCCTGTGCGCCGTTTCGTACCTTTACGGGAGAAGAAAAGTTCGCCGAAAACCCATATAAATAAAATATTTTTATTCTTTTGTCGGCAACTAAAGCTGAATTTAAATTTTATCAATATGTTTAAAAGAACATAAGGTTAAAGCTTTATAAATTTCGTGGACTACGACATATATATATATATATATTCGTTCCTTTTACTCCTGCAAGGAGCATAGGGCCGCAACATGACTAAGACATAGGACTTTTTCAAAAATATGCGGTGAAAATCTATACAAAAACAAAAATTCTTTAAAGTAGTATTTAGTGGAGAAAATGTTCATTACAATTAGATACATTTTTCTGAGCACCCAGAAATTATTACTCGTAAAAGACTCTAAAATATGATTATTTTCAGAGTGCTGAAATTTGGAGTCATAAATAAAACATAACAGATTCGTATTTATGAGTGTATTAAAAAATTATCTACCCAGGTGAAAATGTTCATATATGGCCATATATGGCAACATATATGGGTTCAGATCCGAAATTTGAGGGTATATGGCCATATATGGAGATATATGAATGTTCATATAAAATTTTTTATTTATTTTTTAATAAAAATATTGCGTTTTTTATTCAAATTAAATGTAAATATTATAATTCTATTCATACGTTACTGATGAATTTGTACATTTGAATGAAATTGAGAAATTATGAAATTTTTAATGGACATAAACATTTTACTTCAACCCATGTGAAAATCGAAATATATATGGACAAACATGATTATACATTGACTTTCATATGATCATACATGGGCATACATAGTCATATACGTCCATGTCTAGTTCGATGTATGACCATACATGATTTCATATATTTCCATATATCTTCGGATCCGAAATTTGAGGGTATAATAAATATAATAAAGGACAGCAACGTTCTCATGTATTCACAAATATTTAATAAATGTATATGTTCATATATGTCCATATATGAACATATACTTAGGTGTTACCTCATTTTTCGGATCCATACATATATGGTTGAACCATAAATGTTCATATATGGACATTTTTTAACGGAATATTTATCCACATGAGCTCCTTTTAAACATATGAAAAAATGTATTGTTTCAAATATGTTCATTTACCAGTCCCTTTTGCATAAATGGAATAACATCTACTTCAATATTTGTCCATATATGAGTACCTTTTCCATATATGAAATAACAGATGCCTCCATATATGTCTGTATATGAAATCTTTTTCCATATATGGAATCACATATACTTCCATATATGTTCATATTAAATCCAGATATGTTCATAAAAAATCCATATTTGTTCATATGTGTCCATACATAAACCATATATGAACATATTTGAGCATAAATGAACATTTTTCAACGGGAATTTTATTTTTGCTGTTTTTATCTTACTGCAACATTTTCAATTGTATTTCAAAATTTATCATTTTATTTCAGAAGTTATCAATTGTTTTTCTGATTTATCAATTGTATTTCAGAAATAATCAATTGAATTTCAGTTTACTCAATTGTATTGTAGACGTTATGAATTGTTTTTCAGATTTACCAATTGTATTTCAGAAATAATCAATTTATTTCCAGTTTTATAATTGCTTTTCCGAAATTATCAATTGATTTTCATATTTATCAATTGTATATCAGAAACTACCAATTGTATTTTAGAAATAAATTGTATTTCAGAAACTGAAAATTGTATTTCAGAAATTTATTAATTGTATTTCAGAAATTCGCAATTGCATTTCAGAAATTATCAAATGTATTTTACAAATAATCAATTGTATTTCTAAAACTGGCAACTGTATTTTAGAAATTGCCAATTGTATTTAAGAAATTATCAATGTATTGTATTTCAATATTTTTTTAATCCGCTCAAGTAATTACCCCCATGACAAAAAAGACTTAAAACATTACCCATATATGGAATAATATATGAGTTCATATATGAAGATATTTGGAATTTATGAACCAATATATGGACCAATAAATGCAGTATATTATCATATATGGATTCATACATTTGAATGTATTTACCCATATATGCTTCCATACATAACATATATGTTCATATATGATCATACATTAAACCCTATATGCTCATACATGAAACCATATATGACAATATATGAACATATATGAACATTTTCACCTGGGATATTATAATTCTATTCATACGTTACTGATGAATTTGTACATTTGAATGAAATTGAGAAATTATGAAATTTTTAATGGACATAAACATTTTACTTCAACCCATGTGAAAATCGAAATAAATATGGACAAACATGATCATACATTGACTTACATATGATCATACATGGGCATACATAGTTTTATACGTCCATGTCTAGTTCGATGTATGACCATACATGATTTCATATATTTCCATATATCTTCGGATCCGAAATTTGAGGGTATATGACCGTACATGCTCATGTATGACCATATATGCTCATACATGATTCACATATGCTCATATATGATCATATATGGGCATATACCTCCATATACCCTCAAATTTCGGATCCAAAGGTATATGGAAATATATGAGATCATGTATGATCATACATTGAACTATGCACGGACGTATATGACTATGTATGCCCATGCATGATCACATATGGGCCAATGTATGATCATGTATGTTCATATATATTTCGATTTTCACATGGGAAGTTTGGAAAATATTTTATGCCTGATTTTTGATTATTTAATGATTGTTTATACACTAATAGAAAAAAGTGTGTACAAATTTTAGTTAAAGCTACTAAAAATTAGTTCAAAATGAAAAACTGCTGAATAATTTTGCTAAATATAAATAAGATAGGAACAGCAAAAATAAAACTGTTTAATATATTTACAAAATTTGAGTTATAATTGAGCTAAATTTCAGTGATTAGAAAATAAAATTAAATTGTACTTAGTAGTAGACAAAAAAACATCACATCCTTTTTCGTTTTTTGTTTTTAATGGAAATACAAATCCAGCCTTCTGAAATCAACAGTTTAATATTTTTAGCAAATATTTCTGTTGATTTTATAAACTGCTATTTGCATTGAACAAAATTTAACAAACATTTTTTTAGATACAACAGTTTGTTTTAGCCATTTTTAGTTTACTAATATTTTGCAAAATTTTCTGCAGATTTTCTAAATTTAGAAGTTTTATTTTTGCTGTTTTTATCTTACTGCAACATTTTCAATTGTATTTCAAAATTTATCATTTTATTTCAGAAGTTATCAATTGTTTTTCTGATTTATCAATTGTATTTCAGAAATAATCAATTGAATTTCAGTTTACTCAATTGTATTGTAGACGTTATGAATTGTTTTTCAGATTTACCAATTGTATTTCAGAAATAATCAATTTATTTCCAGTTTTATAATTGCTTTTCCGAAATTATCAATCGATTTTCATATTTATCAATTGTATATCAGAAACTACCAATTGTATTTTAGAAATTATAAATTGTATTTCAGAAACTGAAAATTTCAGAAATTTATTAATTGTATTTCAGAAATTCGTAATTGCATTTCAGAAATTATCAAATGTATTTTACAAATAATCAATTGTATTTCTAAAACTGGCAACTGTATTTTAGAAATTGCCAATTGTATTTAAGAAATTATCAAATGTATTGTATTTCAATATTTTTTGAATCCGCTCACGTAATTACCCCCATGATAAAAAAAACTTAAAACATTACCCATATATGGAATAATATATGAATTCATATATGAAGATATATGGAATATATGACCCAATATATGGACCAATAATTGCAGTATATTATCATATATGGATTCATACATTTGAATGTATTTACCCATATATGCTTCCATACATAACATATATGATCATACATTAAACCATATATGCTCATACATGAAACCATATATGACAATATATGAACATATATGAACATTTTCACCTTGGTACATAATTTTTTCAGCCAACCAGCGTTATTTAACATAAAAAAATGGGTCAGTGTGACACCATGTTCACAAACAGGTTAATTATATTTTTTACTAGAAAATGCTTAATTGAAGGTTTTCATATCGAGTTTCATGTCAAATGACACTTTTTAACATTTAAAAAATTTGGGATCATTTTGACCCCATGTGCCTATAAGGGTTAATTTCTAATTTTTTATTACTATGTATAAAATTTGGTGTTAAGAGAGTTATTTGGACAACTTTTACCAAATTCCGCAAAAATCAACATATTGTTTTGATATATGTACTTCCAGGAAAAATCGAAAATTTTCAAAAATTTCACCTTTGACCTTGGTAAAGAAAGGGTTACCGCTGTCGGAGCTTTACGAAATTTTTGGAAAACAATCTCTTGTATCAGAATTAAAGGATATCGGTAGTGATTTTGTTCCAGCTATCTAAGACATAAATATTATCTGAATTATTGGCCAAAATCACACTTTTCTCTAAAATTTTTAAATTTAAAACGCCGTCACTGTTAAGTTAAAATAGTGATATGTGTAATTTTCAGTACAATTGTTCTCTAAGGTGTGTTTAATAAACCCCTATGCGTTGACCACTTTTTTTTATATTTTGTTGAACAAAATTTAAAAAAACTCAAAACTAGAGTTTTGCAAATTATAAAAAAACAAATCCTATCTTTGGCCATATCTGTGACTAAGTTATCATAAGCCAAGAGAGACAAGAATTTATATCTGAATATTTGTGGATCTTAGAAATGAAACTAGAGTATAACATAATAAATTTTTGAAAGAAATATTCTATGTTTTACGATTTTCATAATTTATCTCATTTTAACCCTACAATGGTCTGAGAAGATTGGAATTACTAAAATATTTTCTAACCGATTTTAAGTTTTTATACATTACGAGAAAGGTAATTCAGTTTAGATTATGATTCCAAAAATACTGTTACAAAAGAGCCAGTATTTTGAAAGAAAGCCAAAAAAGTGATTTTTTCGCCTTGTGAATTGTATTTCATACTTCAGGGCCGATGTGGCACGTGTTCCCGTTATCCGATCACCTTAATTTTTTACATTGTGTATTTTTATACCCAACGGCACATTTCTAGAGGGGGGGGGGGGGGGGCGGATCACAGGACGCCATTTTTTTCGTCCATATAGTGTAGGTCGACCCTAGTGTGTATACAAGCCAATTTTGGGGGGGACCCTTATATGGGCACTTGGTCTAAACGTGGACCGGTTTTAACCAAAATCAATAGGCTTCGTTCGGCCGACATAGGTCGGCGCACCAAATTTCATCAAAATATCTTAATATTTGCGACCTGCAGCGTGTAATCAAGCCAGTTTTGGGGGACCCTTACATGCACTCAGATAAAAAAGTTAGTAAAAAAATTTGTAAATAGTTGTCAATCGCACTTTACTATTTTTGTACTGATTTTTAGTAAAATTTTTTTAGTAATAATTTTTGCTATTCTATTACAAACTACGGACTTTTTACTAATTTTCGTTGCTGATTTCAGCAAAGCATTTTACTAATTTTTCAAAACCGAGTGGTAAACTCGGTCTAGGTCTAAACATGGACCGATTTTAACCAAAATGAATACGCTTCGTCCTTGAGCCGACATACAGTTGTGGACACGAATTTAAGTCAATTCAAGTTTTTTTTCTAATTTTATTGTTGTTGCCTTTATTTTTAAAGATCAAAATAGTGGCTAAATTCGCCACGAAAGGCAAGGAGATGGTTCAGAAAATTGTACAGAATTTTAACGTAATTTTTGTTTTTTCAATTTGTCACTTGTTTTAAGTGGGCGTGGCTTTTAACGAAAAATTAGCGATATCAACCTTTTCCCAAATTAAATAGTAAAATTTAGGCAGTACTGATCGGTTCTGTACAAACTGTATATTTTGGAAATCCTATAAAATTTCCTTAAGTCTTGCATTATTTTTATTTAGAAATAGTCGCCAGACTTAAAAGTGCAGCACTTTAAACATGACCAAATTTTTCTTTGTTTATAGCGATTTTTAATACAGTTAACAGCACTGAAATTTTAAAGTGAATAGTTTTATGCTTTTATTACCACAATATAACAAATCAGTCAAGATTTTTTTTACGTTATAGTAAAAAGCATTTCATGTTAAAATTTCAGTGTTGTTAACTTTCTTTTAAAATCGCTAAAAACAAAGAAAAATTTGGTCATGTTTAAAGTGCTGCAATTTTAAGTCTGGTGACTATTTGAAGATAAAGATAATGCAAGACTTGAGGAAATTTTATAGGATTTCCAAAAATATACAGGTTGTACAGAACCGATCAGTACTGCCTAAATTTTACTATGTAATTTGATAAGAGGTTGATATCGCTAATTTTTCGTTAAAAGCCACGCCCACTTAAAACAGGTGACAAAATGAAAAAAAAAACATTACGTTAAAATTCTGTACAATTTTCCGAACAATTTCCTTGCCTTTCGTGGCGAATTTAGCCACTATTTTGATCTTTAAAAATAAAGGCAACAACAATAAAATTAGAAAAAAACTTGAATTGACTTAAATTCTTGGCCACAACTGTAGGTCAGTGTACCAAATTTCATCAAACTATCTTAATATTTGCGTCCTGTATAGTGCGCACAAGAATGCATGGACAGACAGACAAACGGACGGGCATCATTAAATCGAAATAAAAATTGATTCTAAGTCGATCGTTACAAACATCAGCACAAACTTATTATACCCTCTCCACGTAGTGGTGTAGGGTATAAATAGCAAAAACAAAACAATCTACAAAATTTTTGATATTTTTAAGTTAAATTTAGTTGAATGCAAATCAGCCCGCTAAAATCAACAGAAATGGTTGCTAAAAAATAGTAGCTGCTGGTTTTAGAAGGCTAAATTTTTATTCGCGTTAAAAATCGAAAAAATTCAAAATTTATTATACATTTTTTGTGATTTCTAAGAACTCTTTATTTTTTTTAATCAGTTTTTATTTGTTAATTTATACTGATAAAAAAAATTAAATGAAAAAAATTTTTTGCTACTATGCAGGTAAAAAAAGTTCGATTTTTTAAGCTAGTTGTTACTATTTTAAAAATCCCATTTATCATCCCTGTTTTGGATTATATTCCTAAAACACACATCTGCATATTTTTGCATTGTTCTTTATGTTATAATTTTTCTCTTTAATGCATATTAAATGTTTATTAAATGCATGAACCTCCAGCCCTTTTTGTCATAACTTAGGCAAAATGCTCTTTATCTGAGCAGATTTCTGCCAAAATATAAACAGACCTCTTACTTGTTTTGTTTGAAATAAACACCACGATATCATAAATATATATATTTTTTTAAACCATTCTTTTTTGCAGCTAATGAAACTCTACTAAGAACACTATTAAGCTATTGCTCTTTGCATGGTGCTAGCGGCGGAGGTTTAGCATCGGTGCGAATGGAACTTGTACTTCTTTTGCAGGAACTTCAGCAAGAGAAAACCCAACAACAACTTTTGAGCCCATTACCATTTCCAACTACCCTCCCACTGTTAAGTGCATGTGTAGCTGGGAATAAAACAGTCATTGCCGATCCCATAAAATATTTACAGGTAAAAACAAACAATGTTGAAACGTACAGCCGTAATCCAGTTGGCGCCCCTTTTTGAAACTAAATTCGGAGGTCATACCTTCAAACGTTTTCTTAGATTTTTTATTTCTGATAAAAAAACATGTTATTAAAACAAACATTTAGCAAAATTTTTTCCTATGAAATTGTTATTTTTTGAAAAATGTAAATTTTTTTCTTCCAAAATTTTTTTTCTTGCAAAATTTTTTTTTATTTACCTCGTGTGCCCGCCAGAAGCCAACTTACACGAATTTACACACAATGCTGACAGTGTAAACGCTTTGTCTGCTTTCTGCGTTCAATCGGGCTACTTGTTTAAAATGTCATCGGAAAAAATTTGTTCTAAATGTTACAAAAACATTGGTAAAGACTGTGCTATTACATGTGAAATTTGCCTATGTAAATTTCATACATTCTGTGCTAAAGTAGATAGTGAGGGTGCTGTAAACGCCCTTTGCACCTTTGTTAATATTGTTTATAATTGTGACAATTGTTTACAAACATCCAGTGACCTAATAAGGAAAATCAGTTTATTAACATATGAAGTGGAACAATTAAAAACATTATGCGCTCAATTTGTTAATAATAATGCTAATAACAAAAAACAATAACAACGTTAAACCTCTGTCTCATCGTAGTTTGCCTTTACCAAAAACCGGTTTTGCTTCTAATTTGATTTTTGCAAATTCCTCACAGACAAGTTCCTTTAATGTTGATGCAAATAATGTAATCTCTCAGTCTATTGTTCGTAATAATAATAATGATGTTACTACTAAAAATGTAGAGATCATTAATAAACATTATAATGTAGTTGTGGCTACTCTTAATAAGCCTAGTGGTGTTGTTAATGCAGCAGTTTTAAATGCTGAAAACGTTGTTTTTCCAACTGATAATATTCAGAGTGTTGCTCCTGTTAATGACAATGATAATGCTACTGTTTCGGTTATAAATGTGGATAATGTTGATAATGCTAATTTTAAAGTTGTGACTAAGAGAAAGAAGTCTAATAAATCCCGTAAAGTCATTGTTGGGCATAACAATAATTGTGAATAAGATGTTGTGGTTAAAATGAAATGGGTGCATTTATCCTCTTTTAAACCAACGCTTACTGAGGATAATATAATTGATTATGTTGCTAAGCATCTTGACATAGATAATACACATTTATTATGTCACAAACTGGTGAAGAAGGATGCTTCTTTTAATGATTTTAAATTCATAAATTTCAAACTTGGCATTTCTCCTGGATATTACCAAGAATTGTTTAAACCTGAACTTTGGAAGTCTGATATAAAGGTACGGCCGTTTAAGTTTTTTCCAAAACAGGTGGCGCCGGAGCGGATCATCTAACAGCCACCAATAATGATTGCAATACATTAAAAATGTATTATCAAAATGTCTCTGGAATGCGGACTAAATCAACGTTATTTAATATCTTCACTTCTCAATGTGACTTTGATGTTTTCATTGTCACTGAAACTTGGCTTAATACTGACTTCTATGATGAAGTATTCTTCAACCCATTCAAATATGTTGTCTATCGTAAAGATAGAGATAAAGTGAAAACCGGCTGTAGTAAAGGAGGTGTTGTCTTAATTGCAGTCAAGAAATCGCTGTGTTGTAAAGCAATTCCACTAATCAATCATGACACATTGATCGATCAAATATGCGTTTCTATTAAGGCGGTAACTGGTGATCTCTATATCTGTGCTTCTTACATTCCACCGAAAAGTTCTGATGATTTGTATGCTGCTCACTCTTCAAATATTGTGCACCTAGCCGAGAGTTTTAATTATGGTGATAAACTGTGCTTATTTGGTGATTTTAATTTAACGGATGTCATTTGGTCTGAAATTCCAAACTCAGATCTATTTTTGCCTAGTAATCTCAATAAATCTTTTGAAATAAATTTTATTGATTTAAAAGATGAATCAATATAGATCAAATGCATCAAATTAATACAGTTTTTAATAGATTGAATAAACTACTTGATTTGGTATTTGTTAGCTCGGACTTGAAATACTCATTATGTGAATCTGCTTTTCCTATTTCTCCTTCCACGACTCATCATAGTGCCTTGGAAGTTGAAATAGAGTTCTATGAATATGCATATAATAACAAAATCGATGATGTTCGTTATAATTATTATGATTGCGATTTTAATAATTTCAATTCTATTATTAATGATTTAAATTGGTACAATTTGCTAAATAGTGAAATTGTTTCAATTTGTTATGAACAATTTTTGTTTAATATAGTTAACATTTTTCGCACAAATATTCCTCGGGTTAACCCGAAAGTATATAAACTCCCGTGGTACACTAAAGGTTTAAAGAAGTTGAAAAATCTTAGAAATAAATTTCACAAGAAATTTAAGTCCACAAATAATGCCTCCGACAAACAACTCTTTCTGCATTACGAGAGAGAATTTAATTTTTTAAACAAGTTTTTATATAACCAGTATATAATGAGCCTAAATAATTCAATTAAGGAGAATCCTAAGCAATTTTGGACTTTCATAAATTCAAAGAGAAAAAATTCCACAATTCCAGCTTCAATGTCTTACAATGGTTTAACTTCAAACACATTGAAAAGTTCACTTAACCTTTTTGCTAAGTATTTTCAGAGTAATCTTAATGATGATGTTTTTCATAATGGGTTTGACCTAAATTCTATAAATTCATTTTTTGATTTTTGGTCGTTACAAATTTTAGAGGAAGATGTTGCTATGGGAATTTCTAAACATTCCAATTCTTTTAAATGCGATGTTGATGGCATTTCAGCTTTTATTTTGAAAAGTTGTTCTTCTTCTATAACCTTACCACTTAAATTGATTTTTAATCGCTCTTTAGCAACTGGCTTTTTTATTCAGAGATGGAAATATACAACTATTTTTCCTATTCTCAAGACTGGCAATAAGAATGATGTATCTAATTATAGGCCAATTTCTAAATTGACGAATATTGCGAAGGTTTTTGAGCATATCGTCTATGATAAGCTCTTTTTTCGTTTAAAAAATTACATTTCTCCTTCTCAACATGGTTTTATGGCCGGAAGGTCAACGACTACAAATTTAGCGGTTTTCACCCAGTTTTGTGTGTCCCATTTTGAAAAAGGTGTTCAAGTTGATTCTATTTACACAGATTTTGCTAAGGCATTTGACCGTGTACCGCATGAATTGCTTTTATTAAAACTTGGTAAAATTGGTTTCCATTCGGAAATGTTAAGTTGGTTCCGTTATTACTTAACTGGTCGATATTGCACAGTTTCCATTGATGGTGTGTGTTCCGATTTTTTCATTTCAACCTCTGGCATACCGCAAGGTAGTATCCTAGGTCCACTTCTTTTCAATATATTTATTAATGACATTTGCCATTGTTTTAGGAATTGTAATTACCTTTTATATGCTGATGACCCAGTGTTGCCACCAGTAAAATAAAAAATTACAGCCGTAGATCAAAAATTATCCAAAACCGTATGAAATTACACAAAAAATATATTTTTCATATTATTTCAAAATAAACTCTCCTGGGCACAGTGGAAAAGTATATAAATATTTTGGGAAGAATTTCGCCATTTCTTACCGACTGATATGAAATTACACACTGTAAGTTTTGGATGGCCGAAACTGCGGGAGCTATGCCATTCGACTCCAAAGTTTTGCCATTTTTCTTTTTATAAACCGATTTTTAAAGACGTAACATTTCTATCATCTACAAAGTGAAAAAGTTATTTCCATTTTAAAACTAAAATTTAGTATTTTTGCTATAACCTGTTCCGTGTTTTTGCCTTCTGCAAAAGCAAATCAAGGCCAATTTCTCAAAAAATATTATAACAAATTATTCTCTTAACAAAAGGAACTTTCAATGCAATATCTTTTTCAGGATTAAAATAGCGTGCTTTTAAATTTGAATATTAAAACAATGGTATTTTATCCATATTAAAAATTTTCTTTCATAACAAAGTATTTATGTTTTTCAGAAAGGCTACTTCATCCAGATGCATTGCATGCAAAAATATTAATTTGTGGTAAATATTTCACTGACAAACTCGTTTCGTCTAAATATCGACTAATTTTTATTAAATTATTAAAAAGCTCCGGGACTTATAAAAATTTACGGAAATTTCTGTAAAAAGTGAAATTACACAAAAACCACACAAAAATGTCATTATTCAAAAATTATCCAACGAATGTGTAAACAGTCCCGTTTTTGAATAATTATTCAAAAAGTGGCAACACTGTGATGACCTTAAGATTTTTAAGCCTATATTCAATAGCATTAATATAGTTGAATTGCAGGATGACTTAGATCGAGTGGTGTTGTGGTCTGAACTTAATGGCCTTTTTTTTAACACAGCTAAATGCCATTACATGACATTTCATAGATGCCATCAAGTCTTATTAGCTCAATATTCCATGGGTGGTTAAGTTTTGTCATCAGTTATTGAAATTTTAAATTTAGGAGTAGTATTTGATTCTAAGCTTACGTTTTGTAGTCATTTGAACTACATGGTACCATAGGCTTATTCTCTCCTAAGTTTTATTCGCCGTAACACTGGTAATCTGTTTGATTATCATACTAAAAAAATTTTATATTCATCATTTGTCCGTTCTAGACTGGAATAGGCTTCATTCATTTGGAGTCCTAATGCTAATACCCACATTAACCGTGTGGAAAGAATTCAAAAAAAATTCCTAAAGTTTACCTTTTCTTTTTTGAATTTTTCAACTCCCCTTACATCTTATGAGCACAGATGTTCTTGGATTTCCTTGAAATCTCTTGAATTTCGTAGGAAAATTACGGCTTTATTATTTTGCACGGCATTTTCTGTGGTGTAATTGATTGTCCTGATTTATTGCATTTAATTAAAATTATAGTTCCGCAGAGAACACTTAGGCGAAATAATTTCTTCCATGTAGATATTCATAGAACTGATTATGCTTTGAATGAACCAATTACTAAGTCAACGAGGTTATTCAATAATCATTGTGAAAATTTAGATTTAAGTATTTCTAATTTTAAGTTTAAAACTCTTTTAAATAAATTGTTATAAATAATTAGTTTTAGATATAAGTTGCTAGTCAGTAAGGATAATATTGTATCCATAGACTGAAATAAAGAATAATAATAATAAAATTGGGTTCCCGCGGTAAAAGTTTGCCCAATTTATCAACAGTAACAATATAACGGCACTTTAAACGAGAATAGTTTTGGGTAAACTAAAAGAAACAAAAAGACTTACTTAAAATTACCCATTTTTAAAAACGTGAAACTTTTTATTGGAATCGTCGTTTATAATAATTCTTTTTTATTTTAAAGCTCTGCTTCTTTACTGCTAATATTACGCAAATACAAGGTTGCGCAAAAGTTGTCACCCCATTTTCTCTGACTTTTATTTTTTTTAATAAATGAAAAACTTTAGCTTTGCTTTTGGATTGCATTTATTTGATGTATAATTTTTTTTCATTAACTAGAAAAAATGTTATCGGCCAAGTGGCCGCTACCAGAATTGATGACCATACTGGCCCGATTTATGGCAATTTCCATCACTCTTCTTCGTGAAATAAAAAAAAAAATCTATAATAGGTAACTTTTTGGGTCCATTAGATTCCAGCACCAAATTAGTTTTGAACAAACGGCTGAGATATCTAAGGCACAAATTAAATTATCTGCCGAAATTTTGCGAATTTATAAAAAATGTATAATAGGTGACAAGACCTTATACCACGAAATTTTTGATATACTGCTAACAACGCCCAAACATTAATGCCTTGACCGTGCTGTAAACCTCTCAATATATTTATAAGATATCAAAGGAGAATTTAGAAGTTGGAGACTAGACAGCAAAATTTGTCAATACCAAATATGTAGTTATATAATGAAACTAAAATGGTTTGCTACTTATAAGTCGGTACTTTATATAAAAGGGGTAAAGCTGCACAGATAGAATTTTGCTGGATGAGTTCCAATGAAATCCCTCAATAAACCATTGAAGTTTTATTCACAAAGTAAATGAAATATTTCCCAATCCCATGAAAAACTTCATATACCCTATGAATCCCGTTCAAATGAAAACTTCTCCATTGGTTACATGAAACCTTCAATAAACAAAATGAAACTTTTCACAATATACAGTATAACTCGCTTAATATGAACTCGGATAAGACGAATTCTCAGTTAATACGAGCTAATTTAGAAGTCCCGAAGTTTTGGCAACAATTTCAATATAAAAAACATCGGTTAATACGAACTCGCTTAAGACGAACACTCGATTAAAACGAAATGTTTGTGATGTCCCACAAACATATTTCTATATAATTTTCCACTTTTAATGCGAACTTTACAAAATTCGACAATTTTTTCTGAATTTTTTTTTTTGTTTTCTGACAAATTTTAAACCGAACACAGACATTTTTTCTTAAATATATTGCAAACAATATATTTATGAAAATAATTGAAACAATTGAGAAATTTTTAAAGTTGTTTCAAGGAAATTTAAATATTTGGGATAATTAGAACATTTTAAATAAATTTTAAGCCGGTTAATACGAACCTCGCTTACAACGAACTAATTAATCTAGTCCCCCGGAGTTCGTCTTAAGCGAGTTTTACTGTATTATGAAAAATTCCAACATTTCAATGAAAAGCTTAAAAAAAATGGACGTGTTCTAGGGAAACTTAACTGGTTTTATGCAAAAAATTACTAATATCATGCAGATAACTCTCTCCGTATGATCATCGCAGACCCCTGCCGTATACCTAATTCCCCAGATGGTCAGTTCCAAACTTGGGTCGTCGACTTTCTGTGTTCTCCTAACGATCCAGTAGTCCGGTAATCCTGCGGATACACAAATAGGGGGAAAGAGCCCTAAAATGTCAATCCTATCGGCTCTTCTATCCATTAGTACACATTAGCAACAACAAATGAAAGCAAAAAAGCACCCAAAAACCAAACCAGGAAACAAAAAACTGAAAAACCAAAACCACACAAAAACGGCCGTGCAGGCACCTGGGCAATTCCTGAAGCGCTTTCATCTCCTGCAAAGGGACTCATCAGCACGATTGAATTAGAACCACTATAGGACGCATATACAATATGCTCCCGAAGAATGCCCAGAGAAATCTTACACAACAAAGACCCAATCGCAAATGACCCCCGTCTACACATATTCCCAAAAAACAATAAAATCAAAACCTACCACATCGATCGCCGTAACACCCATAACATCCACTGTCCACTAGGGTTGCCAGATACCAAAAGTCAAACAACTGGACAATGGACTCCACAATCAGTGTTGCCAATTTAGCATATTTAATGCTAGATTTAGCATTTTTTTAATTCATTTGGCATGAAAAAAATGTATCTAGCATATGGCATTTTTTCAGCATTTTTCCAACAAAATTTAGCATATTTTTAGCATTTTTTACAGTTTTATTTTCGGTTTTTTTTTTAGAATATTCTACATTAATTTGAATTTAAATGTAATATGAAAAAGAAATATTTTTTTTTACTTTTAGAGTAAGTACTAGGAACTAGTTTTATACGTACACATTAATTACACTGTGCAGTCGCAAATTTTAACAAGCTGGGAACCGTACTGGTAAAGCTAATTCACTGGTGATAGCAGTTTTTCAAAGTTAGCTCTCGTATTCGCGATATTCGCAATTACTTTGTCGATTACCAAAAAAATTTTATTTTTATATTTCTGGGATCATTTTTAATTAGAAATTTATCAAATTTGATTAAATATGTAAAACATTAAGGAAGCTGTAATTTTTTTTCACGAAATTTTTTTATAGATTTTTTTTTACAAAAATTTCGCAAAAACATTTTTTTTGCAAATAAAAAGTATGTGTTATGTTATTTTCTGTATATTCAATAGGGGTTAGAAAAATATTTAATAGAGTTAAGAAAAAAAATTTCTTTCGAAAAAAAAAACAAAAATCGCGAAAAAAAAAAATTTTTCTAAGGGGAAAAAATTGCGAAAAATTGTATTTAACAGGGTTTGATTGATTAAAATTAAAAAATTATCCCAAAAGTATAAAAAATATTGCTTTATGGTACTTTAATATTAAAATTTTAAATCGGCATGCTCGGCTTTAACTTTTTTACTCGTTTTACTTTTTTTGTTGTTATGCTTCACCATAATTGATTTTGCACAAAAATACTCCAATTTTTGCTAAAAAAAATAATAATAATAATAATAATTTAAAGAATAGTGTTTAAAATAGAATTAATAGAATTGTAAAATGTTGATAAGGTTCGTTTTTAATCTTTGCAATTTTTATTGATTTTTTTTAGTTTTGGGTCATAGAGGGTAATGTGGATAGCGTTTGTGATAAATTCCTGTCTTTTAAGAATTTCAGTGAATTTTGATTTTTTTACTGTGACAATTGTACACTTTTCATTTAATCATACCAAAAATCTTACAACGTCAACCAACACCACAAAAAGTATTAACCCGATCGCGAAAATAATTTTTTTTAAAGAATTTCATGCAGGTAAGCCCAAAGATGCAGAAATTTTAAAACGGTAAACAGAGCGTGCAATAAAAACCATTAAATTAATTTGGAGTAGATAAATTAAGGCTGAATGGGAAATTCATATTACACGCCAAAGTATTCCACATTATCACCTATTTTAGAAATAAAACATTTTGAGGTACTTTTGTTTATCCGCCTTTAACTTTTTGAGATAACATATTTTCAGTTACACAATTGGAAAATCAAATAATAATAAAAATATTTAAAGGATTTTTGAACTTTTTTACATAAATTAACTTTTGAGTTGTTTTTAATTTTTCTTTTACATAATTTTAGTTAATAAAATGAACTGAATTCATAATTAGAGATGACTTACTTTCAGTCTAATTGTAAAAAGTCACTAAAATAGTATTTTTTTAAACAAATTGAAAAAATTTTTTATAAATTTTTTTGGCATATTTTTTCTAGCATATTTTTTTTAGTTTTTAGCATTTTTATGCAAAAAATCTAGCATTTTTTCCTAAATAAGTTTTGGCAACACTGTCCACAATATAAAAATGCACTTATAGTTCAAAAAAGCAAAATTTTAGTTAAATTTTTTTAAATAAAAAAAATAATAACATAAAAAACAAGGAAACGGAACAATTAAAATTCAGTCTTACGTCATCACATATCATATGACACGTCTTATGACGCGTAATATGCCGCGTCATATTACATGTACATTACTTGCGTTCGGCAACTAGATAATTTGTACAAATTTGTTCCAATTTTTACTGGATGGCGTTCATTAACACAAATACTCAGTAAACCGAAAGAAATAAATAAAATAAAGTGACAGTTCGACGATGAGAGTTTCTAATGGCATTTTCTTTTCTGAAAAAAAAATGTTGCCTTTTTTCTGCCCTTTTTTTACAAAATGCCTTTTTGTGTATAGTAATAAAAGGTAAACATAGACAAATTTGGTATCAAATTAAAGGTATTTCAGATATCAATCTAACCGTGTAAAAAAATGTGTCTAATTATTCTTGCAATTTAACAAAATGTCACATTTTTCTATATTTTGGTGTTTTGTTAAATAAGTTGAATATTGTTGGACATTTTTGAAGCATAGTTAAATATGTCTTTAAAATACCTTTAATTTTTTACCTAATATGCCTATATTTACTTATTATTTCTACGCACAAAAATACATATTTTTAAAAAAGGACAGAAAAGAAAACGGCATAAGTCTTCTTCCTTTTCTTGCATATTTTTGCTGGACAAATTTTTGCCAGTAAGAATTTGCAAGCAGAAAAAAACATATGATTCGAAAACATATGTTTGTTTATTATAAACAAAAAATTAAATTATATTACAATTACATGGTCGCTCAAATTTAAAATTTTTCAAGTTTTTTTAAAAAAGAAAAATTTTAATCTAAGATGAAATCCGATTTCAAATATAAAAGTCCTTTCGGAAAGAAAAAAAGTCCAAAAGTTAATTGAATAAACAAATTATCGCTATATATTAGGGTTTGGGATTTCCCGGAATTTTTTATTTCCCGGGAAACGAGAATCAAAAAATTTGATTCCCGGGAAATATTTTTAAACAAAATTGTTAATGAAAACCACCTATGTAAGTAATTTTTGTTAAAAAAAAACACTATTTCAGTACAAATGCAGTATGTGTAGTTAGAATTCAAAGTAAAAAATATCAGAATGTTGAACATTTGATTTCACATAAATTACTCGCAGCACTGCCAAATGAATTGCATGATTCCAGCAGAAAGCACCTACTACTGGACTGTCGGAAACAAACCGTTTCATCACACTTGGCCCATTAGATATGGTGGCCACAATGTTATTTTCCAAAGACAGGCCCATCGCACCGGGACAACCCGAACAAGAAACCGCCTGCAAAATACTGGCAGAGAACAACCACCAACTTACTCTGCATCAGTTCCGACTGTTTCTCAAGATTCAAGCCTTGGGACCACACGAACTGGAAATGGAAGACAGCGCATTGCCTGGTCTGTGGATATGAACAAAGACATCATGCGCCTCCATTTTAGAGCCACTAAATGTGACATGGAATGTATCGGATACAGAGAACGACAACATGCATCATTTGTAACAATATACCCACACCTTAGTAGCAGATTAACTACTCAAAGTGTAGCTACTAGAGTTAGATCTATACGAACACTACTGCTATTGCCGCAATCCGAAATCGATGAAATAGAATGCGAAATATTGCAGGAACTGCGACCAAACCAAAGATTAAGTTCGGCTAATAGCACGACCGATAATCGGATGCATGATGAGGGCATGAATGTCCTGGAAGAATCACTTAATTCGTTCCGTGACTCGATGGGGACGAGGGATGCCCTGTTTGACATTGTACATGGGAATTTCGAGCGGGCCATGATTGAGTTTGGGGGAATGGATCCTCTGTATCGTCCTCGAATTCCTAAATTGCACTTGAACTCGAAAATATTCGAGAACATTGAGTGTCTGAACAGGATTCTGGATATGTATCTTAATGATAATTATGTACACAGCGTAACTTATTCCGCAGCTGTTACTATATGTAGATTATCAGGAATGAAGATCAACTCATCACCATTGGTAACAACAAAAACCGGAATTCAAAAACCTCCATGGCAAAGAAGATTGGAATCTAAGGTCTCTGTACTAAGAGCTGAACTTGGAAGGTTAACTCAGTTCAAAAGAGGAATACGTTCTCAGCATATAATACGAAAGGTTACATCTATTTTGAGAAAACCAATAAATGACATCACCCTTCAGGACCTCGATAAGGAAATCGATGATCGCACCCAAAAATTGCAAGTTACCAGCTCCCGATTGAAGAGATACTTAACGAGCAAAATGAGAAAAGAGCTATTCGAAATCAGCTATTTCGAAATAATCAAAGGAAGTTTTATCGTCAAATCCAGGATAGGGGAAACAACGGCATGAATAGGCCTCCCACAATGGTGGATTTTGAGAACTTTTGGGGGAAAGTATGGGGAGATGCAAGCATGTACAACACAGAATCGGTCCGCCTAAATCATTTTAAACCCTCTGTTCAGACTTCAATGAGTCAGGATCCAATTAATATAGAGGAACTCAAAAACCAGATTTCAGAAGGGCACAATTGGAAGGCACCTGGGCCTGAGCATATACACAACTTCTGGATAAAGAAATTTACGGCTATACACCCACATTTATTGAAAAATTTTAATGGAATTCTCAGCGGTCAACGACAACTACCGCATTTTCTCACCGCCGGAATAACATTTATGTTACCCAAAGAAGGAGACTCGAACAATCCGTCAAATTACCGACCTATTTAGGGTTTGGGATTTCCCGGACTTTTTTATTTCCCGGGAAACGGGAATGAAAAAATTTAATTCCCGAGATTCCCGGGAATCCCGGTAAATATTTTTGAACAAAATTGTTAATGAAAACCACATATATAAGTAATTTTTGTTAAAAAAAAAAAACTATTTCAGTACAAATGCAGTCTGTGTAGTGAGAATTCAAAGTAAAAACTATCAGAATGTTAAACATTTGATTTCACACTTGGCCCATTAGATATGGTGGCCACAATGTTACTTTCCAAAGGCAAATAAAACTCTTCTAGTCTTATTTCTACAATTCGTCTTATTTCATCAGCATTACGTCTTCCTGATATATAAACCAACCCCAGGTTATAAAATGAATTATTTCCATTTATACATTGTTGTGATATTCTTGTCCATTCATCTAAGATTATAGTAAATCTCCTATTGTTAGAAATATTGCTCGATATTTCTTTCATCATGATATCTTTTACATTATTGTAGTAATTTAATATCGTATAATGTTCTTTACATTTTTTGGCAATGCCAGTTTTTTATTATAAAAACTTTCTCGAATAAAGGAAGATCTAGTTATGGTGCGGATTGACTACGGCTAATTTGGATACCATTTCAGGAAATGTTTGCCCTACCATAAAACCTTTAATGCCTATTCAGCTTACACTTTTTTCTTCGGGTACTTTGCTAATTTTAGCTGAAACGTTATTCTTGTTGTTCTTTTCGTCAAGAGAAGTTGCATGACCATAATTTTTTTTTGTTTTTTGTGCACCAAATTTAGATGTCGGATAACCAAATTTAGATACCACCGTTAACCAGTCTTTTCTTTTCACATTTATTAATGAAAACGTTACTTATAAAATGATTGGCCCTTAATATAAAAGAGTATTTTAAATTTAAAGTCGACTTTATTTTTAATCAAACGGTTTTGTTCATTTTGTGTATGAAAACCTTACAAAAATATTTATATTTTCAAATATTTTGATTGGTTTAAAATAAATTAACCAATCAGAATGCTCCAAAAATAAACCAATTCAAGGTATACTGCCACCCAATATTTTAACTAAAGTCGACTTTAACTAAAATATACATTTGGAAAATTTAGATAGTAAGGGCGATTATTTGCAAAAAACAAAACTTTTTTTCATATTTTTTTAAACAAAAATTCTTTATTAGTTTAAATGCTCCTAATTACTTGGCAAAGATTATTTTTGTGTGTAAAATAAATTGATTCCCTTTGAAAAGATTTTAACAAAGACATTTTTGTTTTGGTATTTAAAATGTTTTTTATGACTAAAATTAAAAAATCCTATTCCAAACAAAAACAATTTAAAAAATTTAATATTTTTAAAATTTCCCGTTTTCCCGGGAAAAATATATTATTTTCCCGGGAATTCCCAGCAAACTTTTCCTGGGATTTCCCGGGAATTCCCGAACCCCAAACCCTACTATATATAAAAGAATAACGTGAGTGACTGACTGACTGATTGACTGACTGAGTGACTCAACATCGCCCAGTCCAAACCGCTGAAGCTAGGAAGTTGAAATTTGGTATGTCGGTTCCTCTTTCGGCGTAGACGTCCGCTAAGACGGGATTTTTGGAAATTCCTACCGGAACGGGCAAAAAGGGGAAAGTCTCCCCCTTGACGGCCTGAAAAAACCCCTTTGGCTAGAAAGCTAAAATTTAAGATATGTGTTCCTTGGAGTAGGGTCTAAATTTTCTGGAAAGTACTTTCTAGAATTTTGGACAGGGACGTTGTAAAAATGGGAGTTAAAAAAGGGGAAAAAGTCTCCGCCTTGACGGCCTGCTCAAACTGCTGGAGCATGAAGTTGTAGGTTGCTCGACCGGTGTAGACGTCCGTTGAGACGGCATTTTTGGAAATTCTTATCAGGAGGGGCAAAAAGGGGACAAAAAAGTAACTTTTTCGAAAAAAGTACCTTCTTCCAAAAAAGTACCTTTTTCCAAAAATAGTACCTTTTTCCAAAAAAGTACCTTTTTCTAAAAAAATTTACCTTTTCCAAAAAAAAGTGCCTTTTCCAATAAAAGTACCTTTTTCCAAAAAAAAATAAATTTTTACAAAAAATACCTTTTTCAAAAAAAGTACAAATAAAGTCCTTTGTAAAAACAAAGTATCTTTTTCCAAAAAATGTCGCTTTTTAAAAATACCATTTAAAAAAATATAACTTCAAAAAAGTACTTTTTTCCTCCCCCCACGGATATCTCCACTAAAACAAGGTTTCTTGATATTCGGCATAGACGTGCGCTAAAGGTTCAATTTGAAGTGCCATAACCATATAAAACAGCTGTGCAAACGAATCTTATGGGCTACAATGTATACGATTATTGGTGACATGCCATAACGCCATAACCGTAGATAGCAATTGAATTTTGGTTTTCTGCTATGACGATATGGTTACGGCTATGGCGATATGGCACGTCTAATTGAACCTTAAGACGGGATTTTTGGAAATTCCTACCGGAACGGGCAAAAAGGGGAAAAGTCTCCCCATAAACATTTTTGGAATTCCCTACAGGATATCCCAAAAGGAAATTCGGTATGTGAGTTCCTCCTTCTGTGTTGGCGTCCGCGTAGACGGAATTTTTGAAATTCCTATCGGGACGGGAAATAAGGGGAAAAGTTTCCTCCTTGACATAGTAAAAATGGTGGTTGAAAGGGAAAACTGTCCCCAATAACGGCCTGCCCAAACCGCTGAGGCAATGAAGTTGAAATTTGGTATGAATGTTCCTCATCCATCGCAGATAGCCGCGAAGATGGAATTTTTGTAAATTCCTAAAGGGAGGGGCAAAAAGAAGAAAAGCCTCCCCTTGGTGGCCTGTAAAAACCCCGTCGGCTAGAAACCTGAAATTTAAAATGTGGGACCCTGGAGTAAGAGCTAACTTATTAGAAAGATACTTTTTTGAATTTTGGACAGGGTCGTTATAAAATGGGGACTCAAAAAAGGAAAGTGCCCCCTTAACGACCTGTCCAAACTGCTGGAACTAGGAAGCTGAAATTCGGTACTTAGGTTCCACTTCCAGCCTAATTCCAACCGGGAGGGACAAAAAAAGAAAAAGTGTCCCCCTTGACAGCCTGCTTAAACTGCTGGATCTAGGAAGCTGAAATTCCCTGTCGATGGATTTTAGAAAATTCCTACCGAAAGGGGCACAAATAGTAAAAGTTGGCTAGAAATCTAAAATGTAAAACATGTGTTCCTTGGAGTATGGGCTCACTTATCGGGATGGTGCTTTTTGGAATTTTGGACAGGGACATTGCAAAAATGGGGATTAATGAAGCGAAAAGTGCCGCTTAAAGGCCTGCCCAAACCGCTGGAGGTAGGAAGTTGAAATTAGGTATTAAAGTTCCTCTTCTATTGTAGACATCCGCTTAGATGAGATTTTTGGAAATTTCCACAGATAGGGTCAAAAACAGGAAGTCTCCCCCTTAACGGCCTGGCCAAACTGCTTAAATTCAGTATTTGGGTTCCTTCTCCAACGTAGACGTCCCCTAAGACGGTATTTTTGGAAACTCATACAGGGAGGGGTAAAAAGTAAAAAACTTCCCCCTTGCCGAGTTGGGCAAACTGCTGGATAAAGAGACCTAAAATTATGTATGTAGTAGGTTCCTCCTTCAATGCAAACGTTTTCGGAATTTTTGGAAATTCCTACCGGGAGGGGTAAAAACGGAATAATTCTCCCCCTTGATGGCCTAACCGAACCCTTCGGCTAGAAACCTGTAATCTATAATATGTTTTCCTTGGAGTATGGGCTAACTTATCGATAAGGCATTTTTAGGACTTTGGACAGGAACGTGGTAAAAATGGTGGTTCAAAAGGCGAAAATTGCTCCCCCTTAACGTCTGCGTCTTTAGCTAGAAACCTAAAACTTAAAGAACAAGTGTATATGGAAAACTAAAATTAAGAAACTAAATAGGAAACGAGTGGAATTGAAACAATACACAAATGGAACGAAATGGATATAAACGTTGAACGAGTGAGTGTAATTGAAATTATAGACAATGGAAATGGATTGGAAGAGGAATGGACTATAGAACGAAAAGGAATGAGAAGCGAGATGGCGTAGAATGGGGAACGAGTGGAATTGGAACACTGCAGTTAAAAGAGGAATGGCACGGAGCAAGTGCAAAGAAATGAAAATTGAAGCGACTGATATCAATATCGGTAAACAAGACAGTAGGAACAAAATGGAATGAAACGGGGAACGAGTGGAATTGGAATAACAGATAATGGGAACGAAATGCAATGGAATGGTGAACAAAATGGAATCTTGGAAGGAGTTGCATTGGAACACTAAAATTGTTAAACAAAATGGAATGGAATTTGCATTACTCAAACTGCCGGAGTTTGGTACTTGAAATTTCGCATGCGATTGAGGCAAGATTTTGTATATTTGGAATTATTACTGGGAGGAACAAAAAAGGGTGAAGAACCCTTTTTAATTACCTGTTCAAACACTATCCACGGAATATGAAACTTATGTAGCATTGAAACATACTCTCCAAAAAGTTAAACGAATTTTCTAAAAGAGAAAAAACCTTAGAAAAGGAATGGAACTTATATATTCTGATAATTCAACTGCAGGTAACGAAGCACCGGTGGAAGAAACAGACGCAGTAAATTTTCCAACTGAATTTGTGAATTTACTTGAATTGCCAGGTCTACCTTTACATAAACTGGAATTAAAAAAACTTTAAGGCACGCTAACAACGTAGCGGGCTTTGCCCGCTATCTTTAATATTATAAAATGCTTTCCAACCCTGCTTTACATTTTTTTATTTATTTATGTATTTACGTTTGTTTTATTTATTTATTTTATTTTTATTTATTTACACACACAGCACCCCTCCCCCACCCCCACCCAACCACGAATACGACCTATCTACGCCGATGGTTGAACAACAGACAATTAGTTGTTACATGCTCACGTGTTGGTATACTAAATGATTTATTTATATAAAAATGAAGAGGCAAAAAATAGTGTTTGTACTTAAACATTACAATAAATTTACCTTAACAATTATTTTACCTTAACAACAAATATTGTGTTTCATTTTATCAAAAAGAAATTTAATTCTAAACTTTAAGTCACGCTAACAACGTAGCGGGCTTCGCCTGCTAGTATATACATATTTTTAGAGCTTTTTGTAATTAACTCCAGGCTAACAAATATATACAGTTGGGCATCGATTATCCGGGATGGTCGGGACCGGAAGCATTCTGGATAGTCGATTTTTCCGGTTAACTGAGGCAAAAATTTTAACGCTTTTTAATATAAATGTTTATTTTATTTAATCAATATACACACTTACAAAATATAATGTTAATAAGTTTTTAATTGCTACATATGTAACTACTTAAAAAATTCATTTATTTATTTATTGTGGTTTGTTTCTTTTCCTTAACTTTCATATTTTCCGCTAAGAGCTTCTTTTAGATACGGTGGACTTGTATTTTATCTTGTTCTCTAATGCTCTATAATATTAATCTGCGTATAATATGTCCTTTGAATTTTTATGGCCATCTAAGAAATGTTCATAATGGCAACTAAAACTGCTTTCAGGGAAATACTTCCAAAAAAGGCTTGTTTACTCTCCATTGTAGATTTTCTTATTTATAAGATTTTCCTTTGATGTGTATTCTTCCAACTGATTTACAAAAATTGTGGCAGATACATAGTCGGCAGATGCTTTGTGAATTCCATATTGTTTTTTAAAGTCCTGTAACTAGCCTCGAAAATATTCACATGCTAAGCTTATATTAATTTTTAATGGAAGAACTTAGCCTTTTCCATTATCATTAAACTGGAAATTGGGATCCCTTTAAAACGTTTTTGTCGGAACCATCCGTATTTCGCTCTAATGTACTTTTTAAAGTTTTTCGATTTTGGAAGCGAGTAACTGAATCACTTTCTGCACAATATTTTAATATTTTATCTTTATTTTTTATTCAGTCATAAACTGTTCTTTTCTTTGCTTTTTACTCGATTCTAAAATTACACATCAACACTCCTTACTACGTAAATTTCAAATGCAACTAAACACCAGAGGAAAAACATACAAACAAGGGAATAACCTTATTTCGTTTTAGACACATATTAATTTTAGTGTTGCTAACGCGTTGAAACCAAATTTCTTAAAAATAAATAGTAGTTGTTTTTCAATCCCGGATAATTGATGTAATCACGGTTAATCGATTGAAATAAAAAAATCTTCCTTTCCTTATAGATCCCGGTTAATTAATGTTCCCGGTTAATTGAATCACGGATAATCGATGCCCAACTGTATATATATTAGGGAGTCCCAAATTTTACAAATGGTTCCAAATTAACAAAACGATTTTTTTTATTTTTTTTTTTGAAAACGTTAACCCGTGCCAAGTTGGACCGAAAATGGCCCATTTTGGAAAAAAAGTATATTATTAAAAATTCCCAAAATTCGAAATTTTGAAAAATTTAGTATTTTGTTTCATTTATTCATTCAATATAGTCAAAATGATTCAGACGTGCAATTTTGACCAAAATGACCCACGAATTTGATAAAAATGGAAAAACGTGTTTTTTTTTAAATTAATTTTAAAGATTTTTTAAATGCCTAATTTGGAGATGTCGATTGCTAGTTGTACCACATAATAGTTGATATTAGAGAAAGAAAATAAATTGCAAAAGTGATAATTCGAGTTTGTGTTTGGAGCAACTGCTTTCCAGGACATTTTACAAAAATTGCTTATTTTGTCAACATTTAACAAAATTTGAATGTTTTCATCAAATTTTACATAGTTTTTGAAAAAATATCACTTAAATTAGGTAAGACTATAATTATCTTTACATTTTTTTAAAAAAATCTTTAACCCTTAGTGGCCTGGGGTCAGAAAATTCCCATGAATCTTAATATTAATTATGACTACGAGATTGTAAAGCCATTAAATTGATAAAAAATCTCAACTGGATAAAAATAATTATTTATACTTTTGGCCCAAAACGCCCACTAGGAAATTTACATAATAACATCTTTAATAATTTGCGGAAAAATATCATTTTAAATGAATAACAAAAAAAATTTTTACACTTCATAAAAATTATTATTTTAAGTAACTTGATCCATATAGGGTTAATATTCTCACTTTTCACAAAAAAAGACCCACTAGGAAATTTACAGAATAACATTTTATCAGATTTTTATTAAATTTTTCGACCACTGGTTGGAAATGGGTTAATGAGTTCCCTCAACAAATCAACGAACATTTCCTTTTAAAGTAAATGGAACATTCACCCAGCTCTGATGAGCAAATCCAATTTATTTATTTATTTAAGTCTATGGATACAATATTATCCTTACAGACTAGCAATGTATATTTAGAAATATAAATAAGTTACAGTAAATTATTTAATAGAGCTTTAAACTGAGAATGGGAAATGCTTATGTCTAAATGATTACAATACTTATTGAATAATCGCATAGCTTTAGTAAGCGGTTCATTTAATGCGAATTCAGTGCTGTGTATATCAATATGAAAAAACTTATCAATATTTCTTAATGGCCTTGAAGGGACATATATTGTAATTAATTCTAATAATTTTGGGGAATCAATTACTCCACAAATAATACCGTGTAGGAAAACTAATGAGTATATATTCCTTCGAGCTTCTAGAGTTTTAATATAAAGAAAAATACATTTATCTTTATAGTTAGGGATACAAAAAGTAGTAGCAGAGACTGCTTGAATAGCAATTGTAGATTTAAAAAATGGAAGTGCAAACTTTGTAAATTTTACTTGAATTTTCTCAATACGATTTATATGAATTGCAGCGGTGGGAATCCATATAAAAGAAGCATATTCTAATTTTGATCTTACCAAAGAAGTAAATAAAACTTTTTTTGTAAAATAATCAAAATTTCCACCAGCATTACGTCGAATAAAAGCCAATAAAGAGTAGGCTTTAGGTATTATAAGGTTTAGATGATTACTAAATGATAACTTAGCATCAAAGACTACACCTAAATCTACAATTTCATCAACAGATGATAAAATTTGGCCATTCATTCTATATTGAGAAAGTAATACATGACGACATCTATGATATGTCATGTGGAAGCATTCCCCAATATTGAATGGCAAACCATTACGATTAGACCACAAAGTTACCCTATCTAAATCTTCCTGAAGATCAGAAATATCACTAAATGAAGAAATAGTCTTAAAAATTTTTAGGTCATCGGCATACAAAAGATACTGCGAATTTCTAAAACAGCGGCAAATATCATTAATGAAAATATTAAATAATCAATTAAATATAAAATAATAACAAAATTCACCCTATAATTCCTGTTGCAATGATAACCTATTAATCGAGTATATGAACTCTTCAGTAAATAACATTGTATGAAAAATTCAATCAATTTAATGAACAACCTCGATGGACGTGTTCCGTTGAATTTCACAGGTTTCATGCAAACATTCTCCAACATCATACAGACAACTCTCCCAGTGTGATTACGTACACCTGAGGGGCCTAGAAACGATTACTGAAATGGCCAATTCCCTACTTCGGGCCATTTATGTTCCCCGCACTACTAAATATCCACCAATCCGATACTCTTATGCGCTACACAACCAGGGGCAAAGGGCCCTATAAATTTCAATTCGTTGATTGCACCCATCCACCTCAAAGAACCAATTACGCAAAAAACACAAAAAGCCGAAAAACAAAAAAAATTCGGGTCTGAATCGCAAACCCGAGAATACAACAATCAAAACAACCATAACCGAGGATCAGCATACTCCTACCTGACCAGCAACCAATCAACGGCCCACTGCAAAAATACCGTCCTGCAATCCCAAGAAAACCTACCAAACCCCGCCCCCTTATATACAAAAATTGTCCTACCGAAAAACCAATTAATGGACGTCACCAATAAATTGAAAAAATCAAGAGAACAACGCCTACCACCCAGCAAAATCTTGTATTACCAAATAATTGGTTATATAATGAAACTAACATTTTTTACTACTACAATTATTTTAATTTTTGCATTAAAAAATACAAAAATTGTTTTTTTTCGGACTTTCTATATTTTCATATATTTAGTTAGAATATTCTTCCACCTCAAGTCCAATTTCTAATATGATATTGTCATATTTAATTTTAAACAATTTTTGTATTTTTTAATGCAAACATTAAAATAATTGTTGAAAATAAGCACATCACGGCTAAAATCTCATTCAAATATTTATTTTGTTTTGAGTTTAAAATTAGTTGTTTTTACAAAATGTATTGACAACAGACATACATATAAATAGTACCCAAAGGGTACTTTTATGTAATTGTTGCTTTCAAAAAGGAGTTGATTTATAGCTGGTTTTACCAAATCAGACAGTTCATATACGAAAGTACAAAATTCTCGTCCCGTTGATTTTTTATACATTATGTAATGTCTCGGTTTGAGTAAGAAAGCTATCATTTTCTTATTGCGGACAACTGAAGAGTAGAGTGATGTCTACGAAACAATTGTATTGTCTATCATGAAAATGATCAACCCCTTTTTGAAACAACAAATAAAAATCTAATATGACAATATCATATTAGAATTTGGACTTGAGGTGGAAGAATATTCTAACTAAATATTTTTTTTACTACTTATAATTCGGCGTCAGTACTAGTTATTTTTAATAGGCGAAGACTTTTTTATAAGCAGTCTAGCTTTCGCGTGACTACTTATTTATTTATAAAGATAATGTGAATTTGGAATCTACTTATTTTTTAACCACTAGTAAGTATATAAGTAAGTCGTATTATTTAACAACTTGTAACCACTTTATTTTTAACTGCGTATAAGCACACGAATAACTACTTATTTTGGTAACTACTTATTTTATATACTTTTATAATGCAGCGGGTAAGCGGGTGCACATATTTTGTGCGTTTTTACATGCAGCGAATATGGAAACTACTTACAAAACGACCTTGTCGAATAAAAATAATGATTTTTGACATCGAATTATATGCAGTAGACCCTTATTCTACTGCTTATTATTTGGATATTAGTAATGAGCACACATGACTGAGATTTGCTGCGCATGTACTTTTCCACTAACTTTATATAATCATTTAGGTGGGGATTAACACTGCCTGTTAACTTCACAGTGGATTTTTGCCTTGCAAATGTAATTGAATGGATAATCAATTTCGTGAGTGGATTTTCTTGGGCGAATGATTACATAAAGTTGATGGACAAGTCCACGTTTCGGTAGGTGTCTCTCAGGTCCGGTGAATATGTTGACCATGTTTTCTTGATGGAATTTTAAGGATTATTTGTATTTTGTCAGTTTATTGGTGACGTCGTGACGTAAGCAGGTGAGTCGGGTTATTCCGGGGAAACGAGGAGATGTTGTAAATACGATAAGTAAATATGTCTAAGCGACTCACGAGAATAGTAAGCAGGTGAGTCGAGTTATTTCGGGGAAACGACGAAATGTATTAAATACGATTGGTAAATATTTCTAAGTAACTCTCGAGAATAGTAAGCAGGTGAGTCGGGTTATTTCGGTAACCCCGACCTTGTTGGCTTATTCGTGTATACTTCGCCGAAGGACGAAGTATAGTAAAACTCCAGCTGGGTTCGGGTTAACTCGGGAACACGAGGAGATGTGGTAAATACGATTAGTAAATATTTCTAAGTAACTCACGAGAATAGTAAGCAGGTGAGTCGGATTATTTCGGGGAAACGAGGGACTATGGTAACTACGATTAATGACTCACGAGAATAATAGGCAGGTGAGTCAGGTTAATTTGGGAACTGTAATCGGGCTGGCCGCGGGACGAAATATAATAAAACTCCAATTGGATTCAAGCTCCTCTCGGCCATATAACTTTTCCATTATAAGCAATAGGTTTTATTAACCTAGTAAGAATTACTAGCACATTTGCCCATACAAGCGAAAAGAGATTATTGGTTAGGGGTATCAGTATTTCCACTAGGTATATGCATAAGTAGGTTATTTGTAACGGCACGTTACATTCCTCCCCCCCCCCCCCCCCCTACTTTGAAGGAAAAAAAACACAAGTGGGTTTTTTCCCTTTTCACTCCTTTTTCTTTTACTAACATTCACCCTATCGATCAATGGCACTATGCGAATGTCGGCGTTTTGATCTGTAGTACCCGAAGGTACCTTTTACCGAACTCCAAAGCTTCGGTTCGATATTTGAGTGCAATGTAATGGGCGTTGATCGCCGGATATTTGTAACATACGATTGTTCTGCTGAGTTCAAGCGGTCGTGATATTTCGTTAGTGGTTGCACAAGAAAGCTAGAACAATTGCTCCGTATTCCCGGAAATTCCGGTTTCGCTAGAACGGCCAGCTTTGTCGCTGCAATCGATGTCCTTTGAACCCTTGCTAGGGTTGCCACATGGCCTTGATTGTCAAGTTAATTTAGATCTTGTCAAGTGCCAAGGTCAAATTTTTTTTATCAAGTTAAATTGAATTTTTGTCGTATCAGTAGTTAAAAAAACATGTAAAATTACAAAACTGATGAAATTTGTTACGGTGGGTCTCATACTGCAGGTTTAAACTTAGGTTAATAGTTACCCCAAAAATTTGTTGTTGTTTTGTGTACATTTTTTTGACATTTTATTTTGTTTTTAGTTATGTTAAAGTTAAACCTACAGTATGAGACCCACCGTTAGTGTTTTAATTTTTTTGAGTAGCATTTATTTCTAAACAATAAGAAAAGAAAGATGAACTCCTAAATTCATAAACGCTTTGTAAAATTATAGGAGGTTTATTGAACAAATTTTGTATGAAAATGACGTTTTGTAAACCTGCTATAACTTTAGAAAGCATTTATGAATTGAGGGGGAAGTCTGCAGGAAGTCGTTGAAATGTTCAAACTTTAGGCCAAAAAAAATATATAAATTTTTCATAATTCTCGCAACGCCATTTTAAAATTTTAGCATATTTTCTTTTCTAAAACGTAAAAAACCAAAACTTTTTTTTTCATAAATTTATTAAATTGATGATATATTATCAACATAAAATGGCGCTTAAGGTATATCTTTGGTTTTGAGAGCGCGAGTAGACATTTACGAAAGACGGTTTTCCTTAAAAATCGGTAAACAATAATTTTACTGGGACAATAAAAACCTTAAGTGCTATTTTATTTTGATTATATGTATTTAATAAATTTATAAAAAAAAAGTTTTGGTTTTTTACGTTTCAGAAAAAAAATATGTTAAAATTTCAAATAGACGATTCGAAAACTATGGAAAGTTTATATATTTTTTGGCCTAAAGTTTGAAAATGTCAACGACTTCTTGCAGACTTCATCTTTTTTTTTCTTATTATACAGGAAAAATTGCTACAAAAGAAAAAATAAAACACTAATCAATTTCGTCAATTTATGTCCAAACTTCAATGGCTAGTAGCACTATCGAGTTTGTCCCCGAAAATTCCAAAAAAAAACCGAAATTTTTTTTATGAATCTTAATAAAATGGCGAGTGTATTCAAAAATTATAAATTTTTATATTAAGAATCACCCTACTGCACACTAGACCGTACCTCAAAAACACATTTCGCCACACACCCATCAATATGAAGTATTTTTGCAAGGCAATTTCAAAAACTATTTTTCAATTTTTCGTTATAGCTGCGGCATTTAAAATCGGATTTTAAAGTGTCAAATATCGATTTTTTTGCCTCGAGGAGACCAGGAAAAATCCAATGAAAAAAAAATTTAAAAAGGCGACCCCTACGATCGGCAACCAATATATAAAAAAAATTCTACTGGGTTTATCAAAAAACTTCTTTAGCAAAAGTTTAATGATTTTTCAAGTTATTTTTTGCGAAGTGTCAAGTTATTAGACTTTTGCGATGTGGCAACCCTAACCCTTGCTGATTTCTGGTTATTTCGGGCTGTTATAAGGGGGAGTATGGAGCCCGTATTGATTAGTGCGCGATCTTCAATGTAAAGAAGTGAAGTGATTCCGACATACATACAGTTTGTATTCGCTTCTGACACCAAATTATAAAATTTATCGACATAATTTACTACAGAAACATTTTTTTATTCTATATATTCCAATAAACTCAGATAACAAGTATTTTTTTATATTGAGTTTTGCTAACTCGTTTTAAATTAGTGCCAAATAGGTCAGACTGTTTTCAAATCTACAATTTAAAATTTTTTTAAAGAAATTTTAAAAAATTGACGATTGTACTTTAAGATTTTATTAAGAACATATTAGAGATTAAAAAGTAAAAAAAAATGTTGTAGGAATTCCTTTTTTAATTTGGCCAAGGCAGAGATTTAATTTCAGCGGATTTCGAGAAATCAGCGATTTTTAGCATTTATTTAGCTTTTATGCAAGTTTTTCTTTTTTCTTCTTTTAATTCCACATGATTTTGTTCGGAATATAACAAAATGCTTAATTGAAGGTTTTTATATCGATTTTCATGTCAAATGACTTTTTTTACAGTTCAAAAATTTGGGGTCATTTTGACACCATGTGCCTATAAGGGTTAATTTCTAATTTTTTTTTATTACTACGTGTAAAATTTGGTGTTAACAGAGTTATTTGGACAACTTTCACCAAATTCCGCAAGAAACAACACATTGTTTTGATATACTTCCAGGAAAAATCGAAAAATTTTAAAAATTCCACCTTTGACCTTGGTAAAGAAAGGGTTAAAGTTGTCGGAGTTGTACAAAATTTTCGGAAAACAATCTCTTGTATCAGAATTAAAAGAAATCGGAAGTGATTTTGTTATAGCTAGCTAAAAACACAAAAATTAATACTATTATCTAAATTATTGGCCAAAATCACACTTTTCTGCAAATTTTCAACTTTAAAATGCCGTCACTATTAAGTTAAAAGAGGGATATATGTAATTTCCAGCATAATTATTTCCTAAGATGTATTTAATAAACCCCTATGCGTTGACTACTTTTTTATATTTTGTTGAACTAAATTTTAAAAAACTCTAAACTAGAGTTTTGCATATTTATACAAAAAAACTCCATCTTTGGCCATACCTGCGACTAGGTTATCATAGGCCAAGAGAGACAAAAATTTATATCTGAATATTTTGTGATCTTAGAAATGAAACTGGAGTATAACATTGTAAATTTTTGAAAGAAATATTTTATTTTTTACGATTTTCATAATTTATCTCATTTTAACCCTACTGAGGTCTGAGGAAATTGCAATTACTAAAATATTTTCCAACCGATTTTGGATTTTTATACATTACCAGAAAGGTAATTCAGTCTAGATTATGATTTTCTTTGCATTCTCCAAAAATATGGTTAATAAAGAGCCAGTATTTTGAAAGAAAGCCAAAAGAAAAATTTTTCGCCTTGTTAATGGTATTTCAAGCCCCCCCCCCCGAAATGATTTGACAAATTTTGAAACTTAGCAAAATACGTCGAAAGCAACAACATTTTTTTAAAAATGTAATAAAAGATATTTATTTTTTGTTGAAATCAAATACTAAATGGCCAAGTTTCTTAAGTTTTCATAAACAAAATAGGCTCTAAATCCAATTGCGAAAACTGCTTTCAAAAATTTTTTTAAGCATTTTGGTGGCCATAGAAACTGTTTTTTATGGGTTTTTTTTTTGGAAAAATCTTGAATAGTTATGTGTTCTAGGAATAATCAAAGAGGTTAGAAAATAAATAGAATGCAATCCTCTCTTTTACTGAGAAAAAATTTATAAAATGTGACTGCAAATAGGAAACAGAAATTTTTTTTCCAACTTTTAATTGAGAAGTGGCTATTTTTTATTGTTACTACTAATAGTTTTCGTCATATTTATTGTAAGATAAACATAAAATTGATGAAGTAACCTTTGGTTTTCTTTAAAAATTACAGGTTTCCTGCTTGCAGGCATAAGCTGTTACTATAGGGTGATAATTTGGCATAATTCGACATTTTACAATTTTTTTCCACCCTAAATTAAGCATTATAATGTTGGCTTTTCATAATTTTTTAAAATTAAAATTATTAACCGTCCATGAAAAAGCGTACTTTAGGAGAAAAAAGAAATTTATTCTGGAAGTGACTGTAAATTAAATAAATATATAAATTCGGATTTGTCCCAAGAAGCTTCTTGCAGTATATTTAACAAAACTAGATTCTGCTGTTTTAGAAGATCCTGCAAAATGATCATCGCGGTCAGAATCAATGTTTCAAACGCGAAATGAAAGTACACTGTTGCTAAAACAAAACCCTCAAAGTTTTTTGCAAATTTAGCTCGGTTATTAATTTGATGGACTCTTGAAACATGTGTCTATTTTAATCACGTTCTCATCACAAAGACGCACTATCAGTTGCTTTTTATTCATAGATGAAAATCGTGATCTAATCGAACCAAAAAGTGCAATTTTGGACTCGACCAACTCCGATTGCGCTAAAATGTGATATATAAGTAGTAAACATAAAATAAAAAATACAACTTCTCTTCAAAAAATTCTAAAACTCATATCTCGAGAATAGGGTGGGTCGAAAACTTTTAGAAAAATGAAATCCGAGATATATTTAAATGACGATTACAGGAGAACTGTCCAACCGATTTTAGAAACATTTTTTTTCTTTGGAAGGTACTTTCTGAAAAAATTACACTGTAAAAAAATGTTGGTACACTGTAAAAAATATATTGAGATAAGTTTTTCAAAGATGGCGCTAGGGTCGAAGGACAATCAAAATTTAAATTTTTTTTTCGCCAAAAGAGAGGTCTATCTGTACACTAAAACATATAAATTTTTGCAGATATAATTATTTTTTTTTCCTGAGATATTTAATTTTAAATATTTGCACTACCTGTCAAAATTTAAAAAATTTACGGCCAATAACTGGAGAGGGGCACTTCGGATGAAAAAACTTTGTATGGGAGATAAGTAGAACTCATGAAGGCGCAACTGCGGTCTGAACACACCGGAGTTGTGGGGTCAGCCTGTTTCGAGAAAAAAAGATCCAAAAGGTTATATATCAAATAACTCCATAACCATGGCACTTAGGGCTAATTTTTAATTTAAAAATGTGCGTTACCTGTCAAAATTATAATGTTTGCAAAATTTTACATTATATTTTATAAATAAAAGAAGGTTGTTCTGAATAAATACATTATATATTTATATACTGTTTATTACCTTATAATAGTATAAAAAGTTACATGTCATTTTTCTCTACTAACTTTACGTAATTCGGAGACATCAGAATTGGAGTATTTTTTAACATAAAGTGTGGTTGAAATAACTGGTATGAATCGATGAGCTGCCCTCTTCAATGTGCCCCCTATTCAGTCACAAGCACTTTTTCCGTGACTTGTTGCGTGAAAGTGCCACTCTGCATCTATTTGAAAATCAGCTTTAAAATTACATAAATTTATAAAATTGTACTTATTTTTATATTGGGCTCCAGCTCCATCTGATACGAAAAATATTTTCTTAATCATCATTCTCTGGCCTTCTTTCAGAAATTTAATCATTTTATTGATGAAAAGATGCACCGCTATACTATCATGATTACTGCAATTAGAAATTATAACAAAGCTTTTGTGTTGTAAAATGTCATTAGATTTATAGTAGATAACAAATGGATGAATTGTAGATTGAGTATTATTCCAGTGATATCCTTGAACAGCATCTTGAACGAAGAATGCATAATTCTCAGCGAAATCTAACTGCACTAAGAATTCGCCTAACTGTAGCGATTGCTTGTTTTCCTTTAAAAATTGAGACTGTTGAAAAGATATAAAATGATGAGGTATCAATATTTTCAAATGGCTTATAAATTGTTCCGTGAATGTTTCAGGGTCTACAATCAAAGTATCCAAATTACATCTATCAGTAGTACTCCATTTTTTTATATTTTATTTCAACTAGTCCAGTTTGTTCGAAATTTTCCAACATTTGTTTTTCTAAATTGACTAAATTGGAGCAGCAAGTGTCACACATTGATACACTACACTTTCTTTCTTCATTTGAGTCGCATATCACACAATTGATTAAATCCTTATACGCAATTAAAATCTTTCCATTAACATTAACTTCCTTTAACTGGCTTTGTTCAAACATTAGTTTCATATTCTGATGTAG
Source organism: Leucophora obtusa (assembly GCA_949987735.1). Classification (NCBI taxonomy): domain Eukaryota; kingdom Metazoa; phylum Arthropoda; class Insecta; order Diptera; family Anthomyiidae; genus Leucophora; species Leucophora obtusa. The sequence continues at coordinate 54,323,533 of OX465297.1, read as the reverse complement.
AGTACATACACATACATTTTGTTGATTTTCAATTCCTAACAGGATACATTGTTTTGGACGTAATTCTGAAAATTTATCAAACCCAATTTTTTGGCCTGGGAATCTTTTTCTAAACTGTAAATATGATTCTCTAAGTGTGGATAACAAGAGTCTCTTCTGAATTTGTTGTCGGTCATTTTTTTTTCCCAATTGTGATATAATTTTGAGATCCAGGCATTATTCGACTAATATCATCATCTAAATAGAATGATATTATTTTTTCTTTAATCTCGTCTGATAGCGAATGCCTTCTGAAGTTTGGTTCAGTAATTGAAGAGAATCTTGGTCCACTGATATCTTCTCATTTAGTATATTTGGGATAGAATTTGCAATTTCCTCTGATTTTCTTTTGTTGTAAGTATTTCTTTTGCAATGCTTCTTTCTAATAGGCGATACATCTTCTAACAAAGGAATTATTCTTTTATTAATGTTGGAAATAAGTTCATCTCGTTGAACATTGGCTAAACAAGGCGTTACTATATCTCTTGAACTACTTGGCCCAGGCTGAGGCTCGTCAGATTCTGTATCTGTCGTCAATTTGTCTTCATTCACTGGGACATTTGTATTTTCATTCACTGGAACATTTATATTTTCCTGAATGGCTTGTTCTTCAATATTAGTTCTTGATAGCCTAATATTGCAACTGGTACATATTTTTTTGTAGGCTGTATATTTCTCAGTGTGATAAAGTTCATTCAACTTATCTTGATTACCTTTAGTCAAACTAACTAATTTCTTTGAACACTTCTTGTTCCGAAAAGGTTTGCAACACCGATTACGATTAATATTAGTCAAATGCATTATTAATCACACACTAAAATGAAAATAAAAAAAAAAATATATTTTTATTGTTTGTTGTATTTTTTTAATAAAAAAACATTTTTTGTGTTGTTTTGAAAAATTTAAAAATAAAAGTTTCAAACAGAGATCACGTGACTTTCATACAAATTTCCTAATATAATTTCCTCATATAATTTCTCCAGTTATTGGCCAAAAACCGTAAATTTTTTCAATTTTGATAGGTAGTGCAAATATTTAAAATTAAATATCTCAGGAAAAAAAAAATAATTATATCTGAAAAAATTGACATGTTTTAGTGTGCAGATAGACCTCTCTTTTGGCGAAAAAAAAATTTAAATATTGCTTGTTCTTCGACCCTAGCGCCATCTTTGAAAAACTTATCTCAATATATTTTTTACATTGTACCAACATTTTTTTACAGTGTAATTTTTTCAGAAAGTATTTTTAATTACCTTCCAAACAAAAAAAATTTTACTAAAATCGGTTGGACAGTTCTCCTGCATTCGCCCTTTAAATATATCTCGGATTTCATTTTTCTAAAAGTTTTCGACCCACCCTATTCTCGAGATATGAGTTTTAGAATTTTTTGAAGAGAAGTTGTATTTTTTATTTTATGTTTACTACTTATATACCAAATTTTAGCTCAATCGCAGTTCGTCATGGATTTTGATGTTCGATTAGATCACGATTTTCATCCATATTGTTTGTTATTAGCAGTTTGGTGTTAAAAATTGTCGAAACCTGTTCTAGTTTCCTAATTCTAACACAATGCACTACCATAAGTAGGGGCATCGCCTGAGTGTTAGTCTATCGTAAAAAAAATTAGAAATAGTGAGTAAAAATGTGAGGACACCCGGAAATTTTCACATAAAATAAAACATTTTGTACAAACAAACAATCGGAATAAAAATGACTAGAATTGGGCACTGTAGTTCACAATTCATTTCAATCAATTTTATTTTTGAACTACTGTGTTCTTCTAGTTCACTCGTTCATTCGATAATTTTTTTCAGTTGTTCATACACACACTTGGGACTAGTTAATTGAATGGACCAATTAATTGATGCTTTAATTGGCATTACAATTGACCAATGCCAATGAAATTTTTTGGCATTACAATTGATCAATGCCAATGAAATTTTTCTACCATTGGCATTGTTCAATGCCTAAATGCCCAATTATAATTGATGAAAAAAGTATTTGTTTTCATGTTTCGATACAAGAACAAATTAAGCAAAAACATAAAAATTCACGTGTTTTTATCTTATATTCGATATTTTGTCAAGTTTACATTACTAGAGGCTGATCCATCTAGACTAACCAGTATTAAAAGCAGAGTGAAGAGCAGTATACTTTATAAAAATTGATAAAATAGCGAATATTTATAGTGTTTATAGCTCAGAAATTTTAAATTCTTGCCTTAATGTCCTTTTTTATAAAATTATATTTTTTATATACAATGATTTTTTATTCAATTATATGTACATTTCATTACCATTACGTTTACATTTCATTACAATTGTTTTAATCAATGCCAATTGAAAAAAATTTCATTGGCATTGAATGGTAATGAAATTTTTTGGCATTGGCATTGAGATCAAGTAATGCCAATCAAAAATTCGCAAGTATGTTCATACACTAATAGAAAATTCTTTCAAAATTCTTGCTGAAAGAAGAGCTGAATCCAGCAGAATCTCTTTGCTAAACATTAGAAAGATACAAACAGCAAGAAAAAATCTGTTAAATTTACAAAATTTGAGCTATATTTTAGTTAATCGAAAATGACAATTTACCCTGCTAAAATTAGCAAAAAATTTCATGGAAATTAGTCGACTAAACCATCACAAAGAATTTTAAATTTTTCGTTTTTTTTTTGATTTTCTTAATGCGAATAAAATCTACACTGCAGAAAGCAGTCTACTATTTTCTAGCAAATATTTCTGTATTGTTGCAGGAGAGTTCATTATTTGTATTCAACTCAATTAAATTTAAACAAATTAACTTTTGAATATATAACAATTTCTTTACTGCTTTTTTGCTACTAATATTCAGCAATATTTTTTTAGCCAATATTAGCAAGGTAAATTTGCAATGCAATTAAATGAAATTTAACTCAAATATTACTAAAATAGTTGCATTTTTGCTGTACTTATCTTGCTAATATTTAGCAAAAAGAATTTTCTAATTTCAAAAGCTTTCTGTGCAGGGCCCCTTTTAACTAATTTTTTTGCTATTTTTTTCAGGATTTTTCTACCAGTATAAGATTATATTATGTCAGTGGGTTGTTTGATAATTCTGAATAAAATAAAAGAACCGAAAAGAACAGTTGAAATTTAACTTATTCGTGAACGCAAGAGAGCTCCTAACTCTAAAAATGTGCTTTTTGGGCTTTCGCGCCACACAGATATTTCAAGAGGTCATAAAATAAAAAACCGACCTAACTTTGCAAAATCCTCTGGAATTTTACTTTCATTTCGCGCTGGAACCATCGGGCTTGCAATTATTGTTGCGCTTTGAAATTAGTCTAAGATCATATTGGAATGGCGGACTCCATTGCAAATCAAAATAATAATGATGTAATTTACTTTTAATATTTAACCTTTCTTATAATCTATAAAATTGTAATAAAACCCCAGCAAAAAAAGAGGTGCCGAAGCAGTAGAAAAAGCAGTATAATTGATGATCTAGATGTATTTCTTTTTTGACATAAACACTAATGATTTTAACATTGAGTTGTCGTAGTAGAGGAGTACTCCAACTCCAAAATGTTTTCAGTACTCTTTGAACGAGTGCAAAAAAAGCTCTTTTTCACCAATTAAAAGTAAAAAAAAAATTCTTCGCAAAAAAAATTATATTTTTTAATTTTAGAAAAGTTTTTTATTGCCGCCATCGCGTATCGAACTTGCGACCTCACGATTGCTAGTCTAGCGCTTTACCGCTGAGCTATTCTTTGATATTAAAGTCGAGTGAAAAAAAAACACCACTTTGTTACTGCGAGATATTGTTCATTATTCACTTCAATAACAGTACTTATTAAACAAGTGTGAATGGTGCACTCCAATGCAATATTGTTTTCAGTATTATTTTAACAGGTGCATAAAAAGCAAATTCGCACCATTTTTTATATATACATATTTTTAAAAATTAAAAAAATATTGAATTTAAACAAATTAATTATAAGTATTAAAAAAAATTAATAAAATAAGAAAAAATGGAAAAAAATATAAAAAAATATTGGTCCCGCCGGGAATCGAACATGCGACCCTCTGTTTGGAAATGCCAAATAATATGAAAATCACTTTTTACGATTACTTTTAGAGCAATTATTTATTCTTTAGAATAATTCTAAAAAAGCTGTAAAAATATACTAACAGATATTTTAGAATAACTTCTAAAAAAGCAGTAAAAATACACTAATGGATACTTGTGAAGTAGTGAAAGAAGTAGTTTGTAAAGCATTACATCCAATTTTTTTTTGCTGGGACCTTTTAAAATTAATATCGAACAAGGAAACCGCACAAATAAATTTAAAATTTGTCCAAAAAGTATTAAAATATAATTTCACTGTTAAAATCAAGTAACAAAACTATGAGATACAGTATTTAAACTGTTTAACCCATTTTTTTACCAACATATCTATAAAGACATGTCTACTTATCCTTCCACGAAGTTTTGTCAGAAAATTCGCACGGAATCCATGCTTGGCAGAAAATGAAATATACTCCACAAACAGATTGCAATTTTAAATATTGACAAAAAAACTGAAATTTTTGAAACTTGAAATCACCTAGAAATCAAATTACACTTGAAATGTATAATTTAGTTTAGAACTTAGAAAATGCGTTAGAAATTAAATTTTCCTTTATGGTTATTAGCCATTCTTAGTTGTAATATTAAACAAGTTTTAAAAACCTTTAGCCCCTTTAAGATATTATTGCGTTCTTACAAATATTTTTATAAAATTTTCTGCCTCTGTCTACTTTTAACTTCGGTTTTTACTATTAAAAAAATTGTAAAAGGGATGCAATGATAAACAAATAACACCATTGTGAAAATTCTAAATTTAAATTAAGCAAAGAAATACACAAAATAAAACTTCTATACATATATAAAAATTAACTGAACGAAGTCAAAAAAACTTTTAAATGCAAAAAATATGTATTTCTGTGCGAATTTTTATGACTAAAACTATACGCATTTTAATTTTTTTTCTTTCAAATAGTTTTGGGTTAGAAAAGTGAATTTGTGCGTTCCCGTACTTTTGGGTAATTTTGTCATTTAGATAGAGGATTTTGTGCTTACTCTCATTTTATTGAACTTTACACAAAAAGTAAAGGAGCACACTTAACTTAAAATAACGAGTTTTTTTTTAAAGTTTTATAAGCTTCCCTAGTAAGCAAACAAAAACAAAAACCGTAAAAATTTAACAAAAAATTTTTGAAAATTTTTTTTGCTGTGAGCCTAGAAATATCAAAAGTTTAATGGAATTTTTAAAAACTTGTGTTAATTGATTTTAAAACTAAAATACTAACCTTATATTATTTTAAAAAAGGTATAAAGTTTGGCAAAAACACGTTATCTATTTCATTAATAAATCTTGAAATATATCTAATTTTTGGTTAAAATTCTAAAAATTACCAAAGTTTGATAATATATTACAAGGGTGGGCACGGCTTTGTCACCGAGGGCCATGTTGCAGTTTTTCATAAATTATAAAGGGCCGCACCATACAATAAAAAAAAGAAAACTACAAATCTTTAAGTAAAATAAAATGGGAAGGAACTAATATCTTATTGTTTTGTTTTTTGTAAAACAAAAACTGGTTTCAAATCCATCTATTCCAAAACTTGTTCTAAGAACTCATTGCAAACTCAAATTTTTTCAAATCCTGTTTTGTTATTTTTGAACTACACTCTAAAAAAGCATGTAAAATTACTACAGTAAATATGTAAATTTTCATATAAAATTACAGAAAATGTGTAAATTTAGGCACAATATATTTAAAAAAAAACTTAATTACATATTTTTGTCTGCAATAATACATACAAACTACAGTATTTTGTATGTTGGTAAACATATTTTTAAGCTAATAAACACTTTTTCTTTATAAGTACGCATTATGTATGTAAATTACAATATTAAGCACATTGTGTTTAAAGTTACATTCTTTATTACAGTAAGAAATAAATTGTCAAAAAATAATATAAAAAAATATGTTTAACTAGCGGGCGCAGCCCGCTACGTTGTTAGCGTGCCTTAAAGGTTAAGGGGGGGGGGGGCTGCGCCCTCCCCCCCGGAGGGCTGCGCCCCCCACAATTTTTATTAAATTCGTTTTTTTATTTAAAGTTTTTTTATTTAAAGCCTTCACCCAGCCACCACAAATAAATAATTCTGCACAACAATGGGTTTAAGATAAATAAATATTTGATCACTTTTTCTCATGAAAGTAGATTGTTAGTAATGAATCCATAATAAATTGCAATATACGTGTGTATGTTAAGATAATTTGGTAAAGTGCGAACTTAGGTAGATAGACCCGTAAGTAGTTTTGTTCATTTGTGTTTTGAATGAAAATAAATAACGTAAAGCAGGGTTGGAAAGCATTTTATAATATTAAAAATAGCGGGCAAAGCTACGTTGTTAGCGTGTCTTAAAGTTTTTTTTTTAATTCCAGTTTATGTAAAGGTAGACCTGGCAATTCAAGTAAATTCACAAATTCAGTTGGAAAATTTACTGCGTCGGTTTCTTCCACCGGTGCTTCGTTACACGAAGTTTAAATATCGGAATATATAAGTTCCATTCCTTTTCTAAGGTTTTTTCTCTTTCAGAAAATTTGTTTAACTTTTTGGGGAGTATGTTTCAATGCTACATAAGTTTCATATTCCGTTGATAGTGTTTGAACAGGTAATTCCCTCTTCCAATCCATTTGCATTGTCTATAATTTCAATTCCGCTCGTTCAACGTTTATATCCATTTCATTCCACTTGTGTAGTGTTTCAATCCCACTCGTTTTCTATTTAGTTTCTTAATTTTAGTGTTTCATATACACTTGTTCTTTAAGTTTTAGGTTTCTAGCTAAAGACGTAGACGTTAAGGGGGGGGGGGGCAATTTTCCCCTTTTGAACCACCATTTTTACCACGTTCCTGTCCAAAGTCCTAGAAATGCCTTGTCGATAAGTTAGCCCATACTCCAAGGAAAACATATTATATATTACAGGTTTCTAGCCGAAGGGTTCGGTTAGGCCATCAAGGGGGAGACTTATTCCGTTTTTACCCCTCCCGGTAGGAATTTCCAAAAATTCCGTCTTAGAGGACGTCTGCGTTGGAGGAGGAACCTACTACATACATAATTTTAGGTCTCTATATCCAGCAGTTTGGCCAGGCCGTCAAGGGGGAAGTTTTTTCCCTTTTTACCCCTCCCGGTATGAATTTCCAAAAATACCATCTTAGGGGACGTCAACGTTGGAGAAGGAACCCAATTTAAGATCCCTTGTTCCAGCAGTTTGGCCAGGCCGTTAAGGGGGAGACTTTTCCTGTTTTTGACCCTACCTGTAGAAATTTACAAAAATCTCATCTTAGCGGATGTCTACAATAGAGGAGGAACTTTAATACTAAATTTCAACTTCCTACCTCCAGCGGTTTGGGCAGGCCTTTAAGCGGCACTTTTCGCTTCATTAATCCCCATTTTTGCAATGTCCCTGTCCAAAAAGCACCTTCTCGGTAAGTGAGCACATACTCCAAGTAACATACATATGTTTTACATTTCAGGTTTCTAGCCAACTTTTACTATTTGTGCCCCTCTCGGTAGGAATTTCCGAAAATCCATCGACAGGGAATTCCAGCTTCCTAGTTCCAGCAGTTTGAGTAGGCTGAGAGGAACTTAAGTACCGAATTTCAGCTTCCTAGTTCCAGCAGTTTGGACAGGTCGTTAAGGGGCAACTTTCACTTTTTGAGCCCCCATTTTATAACGACCCTGTCCAAAATTCAAAAAAGTATCTTTCTAATACGTTAGCCCTCACTCCAGGGACCCACATTTTAAGCTTCAGGTTTCTAGCCGAAGGGGTTTTTACCGGCCCCCAAGGTGAGGCTTTTTTTTTTTTTGCCCCTCCCTTTAGGAATTTACAAAAATTCCATCTTCGCGGCTATCTGCGATGGATGAGGAACATTCATACCAAATTTCAACTGCATTGCCTAAGCGGTTTGGGCAGGCCGTTAGTGGGGACATTTTTCCCTTTCAACCACCATTTTTACTATGTTCCTGTTCCAAAATAGAAAAATTACGTTGCCGGTGAATTAGTCCTACTCCAAGGAATACATATTTAAAATTTTAGGTTGGCCAAAAGGGATTGGGCAAGCCGGCAGGAGGAGACTTTTACCTTATTTCCCCTCCCGATAGGAATTTCAAAAATTCCGTCTAAGCGGACGCCTACATAGAAGCAGGAACTCACATACCGAGTTTCCTTTTGGGATATCCTGTAGGGAATTCCAAAAATACAAACTTAGTCGATGTCTACTACAGTGGAGGAACCCTTATACCAAATTTCAACTTCTTACCTCCAGTGGTTTGGGCAGGCACTTTTCCAATTTGTGAGACTGTTTATGGGGAGACTTTTCCCCTTTTTGCCCGTTCCGGTAGGAATTTCCAAAAATCCCGTCTTAGCGCACGTCTATGCCGAATATCAAGAAACCTTGTTTTAGTGGAGATATCCGTGGGGGGAGGAAAAAAAGTAGTTTTTTTGAAATTATATATTATTTTAAATGGTACTTTTTGGAAAAACGAAATTTTTTGGAAAAAGATACTTTGTTTTTACAAAGTACTTTTTTTGTACTTTTTTTGCAAAAGGTATTTTTTTTTAAAAAGTTGTTTTTTTTTGGAAAAATGTATGTTTTTTGGAAAAAGGTACTTTTTTTGGAAAAGGTATTTCTTGTGGAAAAGGAAAATTTTTTTAGAAAAAGGTACTTTTTTTTGGGAAAAGGTACTTTTTTTTGGAAAAGGTACTTTTTTTGAAAAAGGTATTTTTTTGAAAAAATGTATATTTTTTGGGAAAAGGAACATTTTTTTAGAAAAAGGTACTTTTTTTGGGAAAAGGTACTCTTTTTTGGAAAAGGTACTTTTTTTGAATAAGTTATTTTTTTGGAAAAATGTATGTTTTTTGGGAAAAGGTACTTTTTTTTTTGGAAAAGGTACATTTTTTTAGAAAAAGGTAAATTTTTTGGAAAAAGGTATTTTGTTTTTAAAAAGTTGTTTTTTTTTTGGAAAAATGTATGTTTTTTGGAAAAAGGTACTTTTTTGGAAAAGGTATTTCTTTTGGAAAAGGAAAATTTTTTTAGAAAAAGGTACTTTTTTTTGGGAAAAGGTACTTTTTTTTGGAAAAGGTACTTTTTATGAAAAAGGTATTTTTTTGAAAAAATGTATATTTTTTGGGAAAAGGAACATTTTTTTAGAAAAAGGTACTTTTTTTGGGAAAAGGTACTCTTTTTTGGAAAAGGTACTTTTTTTGAATAAGTTATTTTTTTGGAAAAATGTATGTTTTTTGGGAAAAGGTACTTTTTTTTTTGGAAAAGGTACATTTTTTTAGAAAAAGGTAAATTTTTTGGAAAAAGGTACTTTTTTTGGAAAAAGGTACTTTTTTTGGAAAAAGGTACTTTTTTGGAAAAAGGTACTTTTTTTGGAAAAAGGTACTTTTTTTGGAAAAAGGTACTTTTTTTGGAAAAAGGTACTTTTTTTGGAAAAAGGTACTTTTTTTGGAAAAAGGTACTTTTTTTGGAAAAAGGATTTTTTTTTTGGAAAAAGGTCCTTTTTTTGGAAAAAGGTACTTTTTTTGGAAAAAGGTACTTTTTTTGGAAAAAGGTACTTTTTTTGGAAAAAGGTACTTTTTTGGAAAAAGGTACTTTTTTCGGGAAAAGGTACTTTTTTTTTGGAAAAAGGTACTTTTTTTGGAAAAAGGTACTTTTGAAAAAAGGTACTTTTTTTGGAAAAAGGTACTTTTTTGGAAAAAGGTACTTTTTTTGGAAAAAAGTACTTTTTTTGGAAAAAGGTACTTTTTTTGGAAAAAGGTACTTTTTTTGGAAAAAGGTACTTTTTTTGGAAAAAGGTATTTTTTTTGGAAAAAGATACTTTTTTTTGGAAAAGGGTACTTTTTTTGGAAAAAGGTACTTTTTTTGGAAAAAGGTACTTTTTTTGGAAAAAGGTACTTTTTTGGAAAAAGGTAATTTTTTTGGAAAAAGGTACTTTTTTTGGAAAAAGGTACTTTTTTTGGAAAAAGGTACTTTTTTTGGAAAAAGGTACTTTTTTTGGAAAAAGGTACTTTTTTGGAAAAAGGTACTTTTTTTGGAAAAAGGTACTTTTTTTGGAAAAAGGTACTTTTTTTGGAAAAAGGTACTTTTTTTGGAAAAGGTACTTTTTTTGGAAAAAGGTACTTTTTTTGTAAAAAGGTACTTTTTTTGTAAAAAGGTACTTTTTTTGTAAAAAGGTACTATTTTTGTAAAAAGGTACTTTTTTGGAAAAAGGTATTTTTTTTGGAAAAAGGTACTTTTTTTGGAAAAAGGTACTTTTTTTGGAAAAAGGTACTTTTTTTGGAAAAAGGTACTTTTTTGGAAAAAAGGTACTTTTTTTGGAAAAAGGTACTTTTTTTGGAAAAAGGTACTTTTTTTGGAAAAGGTACTTTTTTTGGAAAAAGGTACTTTTTTTGGAAAAAGGTACTTTTTTTGTAAAAAGGTACTTTTTTGTAAAAAGGTACTATTTTTGTAAAAAGGTACTTTTTTTGGAAAAAGGTACTTTTTTGGAAAAAGGTACTTTTTTTGGAAAAAGGTACTTTTTTTTGGAAAAAGGTACTTTTTTTGGAAAAAGGTCCTTTTTTTGGAAAAAGGTACTTTTTTTGGAAAAAGGTACTTTTTTTGGAAAAAGGTACTTTTTTTGGAAAAAGGTACTTTTTTGGAAAAAGGTACTTTTTTCGGGAAAAGGTACTTTTTTTTGGAAAAAGGTACTTTTTTTGGAAAAAGGTACTTCTTTTGAAAAAAGGTACTTTTTTTGGAAAAAGGTACTTTTTTTTGGAAAAAGGTACTTTTTTTGGAAAAAGGTACTTTTTTTGGAAAAAGGTACTTTTTTTGGAAAAAGGTAATTTTTTTGGAAAAAGGTACTTTTTTTGGAAAAAGGTACTTTTTTTGGAAAAAGGTACTTTTTTTTGGAAAAAGGTACTTTTTTTTGGAAAAGGGTACTTTTTTTGGAAAAAGGTACTTTTTTTGGAAAAAGGTACTTTTTTTGGAAAAAGGTACTTTTTTTGGAAAAAGGTACTTTTTTTGGAAAAAGGTACTTTTTTTGGAAAAAGGTACTTTTTTTGGAAAAAGGTACTTTTTTTGGAAAAAGGTACTTTTTTTTGGAAAAAGGTACTTTTTTTGGAAAAAGGTACTTTTTTCGGAAAAAGGTACTTTTTTCGGAAAAAGGTACTTTTTTTGGAAAAAGGTACTTTTTTTGGGAAAAGGTACTTTTTTTGGGAAAAGGTACTTTTTTGGAAAAAGGTACTTTTTTGGAAAAAGGTACTTTTTTTGTCCCCTTTTTGCCCCTCCCGATAAGAATTTCCAAAAATGCCGTCTCAACTGACGTCTACACCGGTCGAGGAACCTACATACCAAATTTCAACTTCATAGCTCCAGCAGTTTGAGCAGGCCGTCAAGGGGGAGACTTTTTCCCCGTTTTGCCCGTCCCTGTAAAAATTTACAAAACTCCCGTCTTGGTGGATGTCTACGATAGTGGAGGAACCTTTATACCAAATTTCAACTTCCTACCTCCAGCGGTTTGGGCAGGCCGTCAAGGGGGGCCTTTTTCCCCTTTTTAACCCCCATTTTTACAACGTCCCTGTCCAAAATTCTAGAAAGTACTTTCCAGAAAAGTTAGCCCCTACTCCAAGGAACACATATCTTAAATTTCAGCTTTCTAGCCAAAGGGGTTTTGGCAGGCCGTCAAGGGGGACACTTTCCCCCTTTTTGCCCGTTCCGGTAGGAATTTCCAAAAATCCCGTCTTAGCGGACGTCTACCCCGAAAGAGGAACCTTTATACCAAATTTCAACTTCCTAGCTTCAGCGGTTTGGGCTGGGCGATGTTGAGTCACTCAGTCAGTCAGTCACGTTATTCTTTTATATATAGAGATGATTTATTTTCAAAGAACAACGCAGAATAAGGATAACAAATAAGAAAAATTGCAGGAATATCTCTTATACTCGTAGGTATATTATTTATTATGAAGTGCATAATATTTAAATGTCGTAACTGACAAATAATACTTTTCTAGACATGCATTGCAGATATTAAATGCAAAAAAGTTTAACCAAAAATTTGCGGATATTTATGGATGTAATAATCGACTTATAAATATGGAATGAAAATAATCAAAATTGCGTAAATAATGAAGAAAAATTATGACGAATTCAAATTTGTAAAGCAGAGATCAAGATATCGTATCATTGAGGACAAGTCACAAGCCTTCTTGGACAATAGCCCAAAATTTGGTACAGCCCAGCAAAATCTTTCATTACCAAATAAGTGGTTATATAATAGAAATTCGTAGCTCCGCACAACTTATTTTTTGGCGTCTAAACTCATTATTTTTGTTTGGCGTGGTCGTTTTTATAAGTAGTGGTCGTTTTTATAAGTAGTCACGCTTACCCGCTCGCTTACGACAAAATGAGAAATAAGTAGTTATGAGATTTTGAATAATAAGTGGTTACACACATGCTTACAAAAAGTTGAATTATAAGTGGTTATCCGATTGCTTACTTGATTCTTAAAAATAAGGAGTTAAGCAAATACTATTAGCTTAAGAAAGTACATTCAGAAAAATTTAAGTTTTTTCTGGTGTGTAATTTTAGGACTCGTCATAAAAATTTAAACATATTTACATCCCAGTGTAGAAACGGTAATGACATATCATTATTTTTTGGACTACCAGTAATGACACCCACTTACCTTCTGTATTATTTTAAAACATATAATAATGAGTTACTGATAATGACTTATTTTTATCATTATTTCAAATAGAAAATAATTTTTTCGATTTTTTTGAAATCTATTTTTAGACTCAATATTTTTTAAACACTGGTAAGGATATATGTAACCACATATTTTTTGATTTTTTGTATGTTGGCGAGTAAGCTTACTTGTGTGCAGCAAGTCAATTGTGTTTTTATCTATTAAATACTACATGTCGATATAGCTCAGATGGTAGAGCTGTTGACTGGCAATCTGTAGACCCAGGTTCGATTCCCGCACCAGCAAATTTTATTTAAAAAAAAAAATACAATAAAAAATATTTTTTTTTATATAATTTATTTTTTAGAAAATCTATTTTTAGACTCATTATTTTTGTCAGTACTGGTAAGCACATAGGTAACGATATATTTTTTGATTTTTCGTATGCTGGTGTGTAACGACAACTCATTATTTTTCGCGACATCGCCATATAAAGGTAATAAGAAATGTAATAACAAAAGTAACTAGTTACCATTACCAAGTATGTAGTTACATAACCACATATCTGGTAATGATTTTCTACACTGGGATATAATAAATAAAAATGTATAAAATTAAACTGTGTAAAAAGTACTTATTTAAAATATTACGAGTAAGTCATTATTTTATATTTAGAAACAATGAATACAGTAGGCTGTTATTAGGAAGTCATTATTTTATATTAAAAAATAATGCAAAAGGTAATGATATATCATTTTTGGGAATGCAGATAGTAATGAGGTGTCATTACCAATATTTTGCTGGGAGCCTATTATAACCAGTGATAGAAAAGGATCTTGTTTTTACAAAAAGCTCGGAGCCTATAAAATTCGCAAGTTCCCAAATGAGCTGTTCAAAGTAAAATTTTGGGCTATAAGTTATAACTTTGGCTAGCTATTAAAAAAAAGTACAAACAACAGAAATTAGCAAAAAAAAAATTTAGCGATTTTTTGTTTTACAAACTAAGTACCAAACTTTCGGGAATATGAATTTAAAAAACCACACTTTAAAAATTGAAAAATAATGGCGGAGCGCGAAAAAAGACTTCATGGTAGAAAATATTAATTAAAAAACTCAACCAGCGATTAACATTTTGCAAACAAATACATATAGTGATGCAAAAATTTTCCTTTCTCCAAATATTTTTGTTGTTTTGCAACTAGCCACCAAACTTTGTTATATAAAATAGGTATTATAGTCCCTAGATTATAAAGTTAAAAAAACGCACTTAAAAAATTTTACAAATTAATGGCGGAACGCGAAAAAAACTTTGTCGTAGAAAACATTAATTAAAAATTAATTAAAAAAATTAATTATAAAATAATGATGCAAAAATTTTTAATTTTTGAAAAAAAATTTCAGCGTTTTTTATTTGCAAACTAACACAGTGTAGAAAATCATTACCAGATATGTGGTTATGTAACTACATACTTGGTAATGGTAACTAGTTACTTTTGTTATTACATTTCTTATTACCTTTATATGGCGATGTCGCGAAAAATAATGAGTTATGGTTACACACCAGCATACGAGAAATCAAAAAATATATCGTTACCTATGTGCTTACCAGTACTGTCAAAAATAATGAGTCTAAAAAGATATTTTCAAAAAAAGTATTATATAAAAAAATATTTTTTGTTGTATTTTTTTTTTTAAATAAAATTTGCTGGTGCGGGAATCGAACCTGGGTCTACAAATTGCCAGTCAATAGCTTTACCATCTGAGCTATATCGACATGTAATATTTAATAGATAAAAAACATAATTCACCTGCTGCCCACAAGTAAGCTTACTCGCCAACATACAAAAAATCAAAAAATTACATATATCCTTAACAGTATTTAAAAAATATTGAGTCTTAAAATAGATTTTAAAAAATTTAAAAAAAAAATCTAGAAAATTATTTTCTATTTGAAATAATGATAAAAATAAGTCATTATCATTAACTCATTACTATATGTTTTAAAATAATGCAAAAGGTAAGTGCGTGTCATTACTGGTAGTCCAAAAAATAATGATATGTCATTACCGTTTCTACACTGGGAAGCGTATGAAATTGGTATTATAGTCCCTAGATTATGAGTTTAAAAAATCACACTTAAGAAATAATCGCGGAACGCAAAAAAAGAATTGCGAAAAAAATTTGCAAAAAGGAAAATTTTTGAATCATTATATTTGTTTGCAGAATGTAAATCGCTGATTAAGTTTTTTAATTAATTTTATGTACCATAAAGGCTTTTTTCGCGTTCCGCGATTATCTTACAGTTTTTTCAATATGTTTTTTTATTTTAATTCGGGACTATAGTACCAATTTCATACACCAAGGATTGCTGCTTAGTTTGCAAAAAAAAATCTCTAATTTTTTTTTACAAAATGGAAAATTTTTCCATTATTATATTTGTTTGCAGAATTTTAATCGCTGATTGTGTGCTTTAATTAATTTTTTCTACCATAAAGTTTTTTTTTCGCGTTCCGCCATTATTTTGCAATTTGTTAAGTGCGGTTTTTTTAAATTTATAATCTATTATCATTTTTTTTAACACGGCGAACTAACCAAATTGTTGCTAAACTCTGAGAAAGAGCCATTTTTTCGGCTCTTGCTCAAATTGATAAATTAGCGAGCCCAAAAATGTTGGAAAACTCATTCGAATGAGCGAGCCAAAAATTCTGGCGAAAATACAGCTTGATATTTCACTCAATTAATATAAATTTCCTGGATATAGATCAAGTTACTCAAAATTATTATTTTTATCAAGTGGAAATTTTTTTTTTTATTCATTCAAAGTGATTATTTTCCGAAAATTATGAAAGGTGTTATTCTGTAAATTTCCTAGTGGGGCGTTTTTGGCCAAAAGTATAAAAATTAACCCCATATGGATCACGTTACACAAAATAAATATTTTTATCCAGTTGAGATTTTTTTTATAAATTTAATGGCTTTACAATCTCGTAGTCATAATTAATATTAAGTTCCATTATGTAATAACATTTAATTAATATTATGAAATTTTTCATAACTTTTCTTTCATAAAATTTCATAATTTCATTAAAAAAATTCATTGAATTTCATAAATTAGATCTCCATAAATTTAATGAAAATGTTCTTTATATATATGAAATTGTTCAATAGTATTTACTTTTTTTTATAAAATATCGTCATTTCCTGAGAGAAAAATCTTTTATAATTTTTATTTTTTTTTTTAATTAATTTTTTATTATTAATTTTGGACTATGAAATTTTTTTATAAATCATTAATTTTTTTGAAATTTATTTTTATGACCCTTTTTATTTAATGAATTCTTTCGTTAGATATATTTTGTACATCCGTAAAATATGCTACGATTTTATTACGCCTTTTGCATTTGCTAAGTACTTTTTATTTATCCAATCCAGCTTACCAAAGACAACAACCCACTATAATAAATAATAGTAAATGAAATTGCTTCATAGATTTTATGAAGCTCTATTAATTTTATGAAGAGTTTCATTAATTTTATGAACTTTTCATAAACATTGACTTTAATGAAACCTGTTTCATAGATTTTATGAAAAGTTTCAATGGACGAGTTCCAGTGACGAGTTTCATTGAAACTATGAAGAAATTCATTACTGAAGTGTTAATAATTCTCTTAGTGTTCATTGAAAATTTTTATGGCGCAAATATAGATTATATTTTCAGTTATTTCAGCAGAGTTTTCAACTATTTGTACGGGTTTTTATGAGTGTAAGATCGATTGTTCCTTTAAATATCTTTTAAGTAAGCAATTTTCAAATCTATCTTAGTTCCCACTATAAAATTGGCCCTAATTTTTTATCTAAAAATTTTCGAAATAAAAAATTTAAAAAAATTGCAAGGACCGGAAACTTTTTATTTTTCTGTTTTTATCAAATATAATTATCGTAAAAGTATTAAAATAAAAATTCAAACGTACAAAAAATAAAAAGAAAGAAATATTTAATTAAAAATACCCCTCATGATGAAAATAAAAAACTTTTCCTGTTTTAATTTTCTTTCAAAAAAAAAAAAAAAAAATAGAAGGAAAAAAATAAACTTTTTTGTGTTGTTAAAAAAAAAATGGTTTCAACAATTTGAAAAAAAAAACACATATTTTTTAAAATTTTCTTTTGCTGTAAATTTTGTTTAATCGTCGCATTTAAAAAATAAGTCTTTGATATTTGGTCTAAAATGCGTTTTCGCAAATCTTTTTTCCGCGGTTTTTTTTTTTGAAACTAGCCACCGAACTTTGTTCTATGAATTGGGTATTATAGTCCCTAAATTATAAATTAAAAAAAAAACGGCACTAACAAAATTGCAAAATATTGGCGGAACGCAAAAAAAGACTTTATGGTACAAAAATTGTATTAAAAAACCTTATCAGCGATTTTCATTCTGCAAACAAATGTACTGATGTAAGAATTTTCCTTTTTGGAAATTTTTTTCCCGCGACTTTCTTTTGTGATTTTTTTCAATTATCCACCAAACTTTGTTTTATGAAATGGATATTATAGTCTCTAGATTTCATATTTAACAAAACCGCACGCAAAAAATTGCAAAATTTTGGCGGAACGCGAAAAAAGACTTTATGGTAAAAAAATTGTATTGAAAAACCTCATCAGCGATTGTTATTCTGCAAACAAATATACTGATGTAAGAATTTTCCTTTTTGCAAAATTTTTTTCCGCGACTTTTTTCGCGATTCTTTTTCAATTAGCCACCAAACTTTGCTGTATGAAATGGGTATTATAGTCTCTAGATTACATATTTAACAAAACCGCACCTAAAAAATTGCGAAATTTTGGCAGAACATGAAAAAAGACTTTATGGTAAAAAAATTGTATTAAAAAACCTTATGAGCGAGCGATTTTCATTTTGTCCGCGATTTTTTTTTTCCAACTAGCCACCGAACTTTGTACTATGAATTGGGTATTATAGTCCCTAGATTATAAATTAAAACAAACCGCACTCAAAAAATTACAAATAATCGCGGAACGCGAAAAAAGGTTTTATGGTACAAAAATTGAAGTAAAAAACTTAATCAGCGATTTTCATTCTGCAAACAAACTTGGTTTTATGATTGGGTATTATAGTCCCTAGATTATGATTTTAAAGAACCACATTAAAAAATTGCAAAATAATGGCCGAACGCGAAAAAAGGCTTTGTGGCACAAAAAATTAATAAAAGAGTTAATCAGCGATTAATGTTCTGCAAACGAAAATAATGATGCAAAAATTTTACTTTTTTCAAAATTAGTTTTTTGTTACAAAACACAAAAAACAAAACCCATGTAAGAAACAAAATTTTGCAAAATGTAAAATTTTTGCATCATTAATTCGTTTCCAGATTGTACTGAAACTAAAATTTTATAAATTGAAAAATAAAAACAGTTTTTCTTAATAAAGAAACTTTTTTTCTAGAAAAAAAACTTCTCTTTTTTGTACAAAAACTTTTTTTTCTACAACAAAAACTTTTCTTTTTTCTGTACAAAAACTTGTTTTTTATTTTTTCTTTTTTTATTTGGAGTTGAATTGTATAAAATTGTATATCATTTGTAAATTTTTTTTTTTTTCTTTTTTTTTATAAAGATAAATATATTTTCAATTTTGGATGAATATAAAAAAAAAAATTTAGAAATATACTTTATTTTGAACAGAATACTTTTTTTATTTCTTGATGAAAACTTAAAAATAAAGTTTTTTGTTTGTAAAATCCGGTGCTTGAAAAATTGCGAAATAAAATATAAAAAAAAATAATTTTTAAATAAAAAAAATCGAAATTTTAATTTCAACATGGGCCGCATAAAAATCATCAAAGGGCCGCATTTGCCCACCGTTGATATATTAAAACAAAATTATGTTAATTGATTTTTGTATTATTATTTTTGTTAGGTATAGACATTTATATATTATATTGAAAAAAAAATCGCCATTTTTTTATGGAATGCAAAAAAAAAAATTTTTTTTTTTGAGAGACTTTTTTTAAAGGTGGGTTTTTAAAAACGTGCGCCGTTCATCGCATGAGTGACCACTAGGGTTTGGGATTTCCCGGACTTTTTTATTTCCCGGGAAACGGGAATGAAAAAAATTAATTCCCGGGATTCCCGGGAATCCCGGTAAATATTTTTGAAAAAAATTGTTAATGAAAACCACCTATATAAGTAATTTTTGTTAAAAAAAAAAACTATTTCAGTACAAATGCAGTCTGTGTAGTGAGAATTCAAAGTAAAAAATATCAGAATGTTGAACATTTGATTTCACATAAATTACTCGCAGCACTGCCAAATGAATTGCATGTTTCCAGCAGAAAGCACTTACTACTGGACTGTCGGAAACAAACAGTTTCATCACACTTGGCCCATTAGATATGGTGGCCACAATGTTATTTTCCAAAGACAAATAAAACTCTTCTAGTATTATTTCTACAATTCTTCTTATTTCATCAGCATTACTTCTTCCTGATATATAAACCAACCCCAGGTTATAAAATGAATTATTTCCATTTATACATTGTTGTGATATTCTTGTCCATTCATCTAAGATTATAGTAAATCTCCTATTGTTAGAAATATTGCTCGATATTTCTTTTATCATGATATCTTTTACATGATTGTAGTAATTTAATACAATGTTCTTTACATCGGTTTCATTTTTTTGCAATGCCAGGTTTTTATTATAAAAACTTTCTCGAATAAACGAAGATCTAGTTATGGTGCGGATTGACTGCGGCTAATTTGGATACCATTTCAGGAAATGTTTGCCCTACCATAAAACCTTTAATGCCTATTCAGCTTACACTTTTTTCTTCGGGTACTTTGCTAATTTTAGCTGAAACGTTATTCTTGTTGTTCTTTTCTTCAAGAGAAGTTGCATGACCATAAAATTTTTTTTTTTTTGTGCACCAAATTTAGATGTCGGATAACCAAATTTAGATACCACCGTTAACCAGTCTTTTCTTTTCACATTTATTAATGAAAACGTTACTTATAAAATGATTGGCCCTTAATATAAAAGAGTATTTTAAATTTAAAGTCGACTTTATTTTTAATCAAACGGTTTTGTTCATTTTGTGTATGAAAACCTTACAAAAATATTTATATTTTCAAATATTTTGATTGGTTGAAAATAAATTAACCAATCAGAACGCTTCAAAAATAAACGAAGTCAAGGTATACTGCCACCCAATATTTTAACTAAAGTCGACTTTACCTAAATTATACATTTGACAAATTTAGATAGTAAGGGCGATTATTTGTAAGAAACAAAGCTTTTTTTCATATTTCTTTTAAACATTTTACCAAGTTTTTAGGTTTTACTACTTAAATTTTGAATAAGTTATGCGAAAAATCTTTATTAGTTGAAATGCTCCTAATTACTTGGCAAAGATTTTATTTTTGTGTCAAATAAATGTATTTCCCAATTTAAAAAATTTAATATTTTTAAAATTTCCCGTTTTCTCGGGAAAAATATATTATTTTCCCGGGAATTCCCGTCAAACTTTTCCCGGGATTTCCCGGGAATTCCCGCCCGGGAATTCCCGAACCCCAAACCCTAGTGACACGTATTTTGTTTTTGCATTGCATGTATTTTGTTATTGTATTTTCGTTCGGGTGACCAAAAACGTCATCCAGAAACACCATCTAAGTCTCATTCACGTAATAAAAGCTAGATATTTTAATTAAATTACCATCTGATAAAGAAAACAAAATTTATTTTTGCACTTGGGGAGCACAATCACTAAATTAGTACCGCTAGAATTTAAATATTTTTTGAATTGGTATATCAAAAAAATTTAATTAAAATATTAATTTTGGCAGAAAAATCGGCTAAACTGCACTTTTAGGGGTTTTGTAAAAAAAAAAATGACCCCCTCTGGAATTAAAAAAGAAAAACCGAAATTAATTTTAGGAGGGACTCGGACCCGGGAGACCCGTTGGGGCCAAATAACGGGGGAACATAACATCATGCAAGTGTGAGTAAATTAAAGAAAATTGTCTCACGATTCCAAAAATTTTAATTTTGAATATCCATAAAACGTAGCCTTAACTAGAGCCCTTTTAAGTTCCTTAAGAGGGGGGGGGGGGGGCTCCAAATGATAATGATTTTGTTTTATTAATAAACCGATTTTACCCAAAGTTGGCACAATTGCTTTACTTTATATCAATTCACATGCTAAATTTCAACACGATCGGATAATTTTTGCATGATTTATAAAGATTTTGAGATAAAGGATTTATGGCAGGACCAAGAGTTCTTGCTTCGATTTTGATAAAAATTGACAGAAACGTTTCCAGTTTTATATGTATCTCAATGGATACTTTTCGTAATTTTACGTCCATTACTGAAGCTAATATAATAATTTTAAATTTCAGGGCCTGGCCTGATATTTCCAAAAATAAAATTTTTTCTTTTTTATGTCAGTGTATCAAATTTTAAAACTCTGTCTCCACTCCTTCTATTTTTGTCCAACGTTATATGGAACGTCGGCTGTCATTAATGACAATAGCGTATCCAGCTATATTGACGCGTTGGAGCATCGTCTGTCGTTACTGCCATGAGAAGCGCTTTGCTGAGATTAGTGTACTTACACCGCTTGTCCAGTAGATATCATCTGTTCATTTGTCGAATTAGTGGAATAAATAGAGAAATTCAAATTAAACGTTCATAAACACTACTCCCTATTTCCTCCTTTCCATAACCTATTTTCTTAATATCAATACAATGCACTGCATTAGTAGGGGAATCCCCTGAGTGATGGTCTATAAAAAAAGGAAGAGGGAGAAAAATACTCCGTACAATGAGTTGTGTTCAACATATGTTTGTTTAATTTTTATTGAAAAAACAACCTCTAAATAATTTTTCAAAAATTTAAGAAAATTGTCAAAAATATTTTTTTACCAAAAGTAATATATTTGAGAGGTAGGGTTTAAAAAATAACAAAAAATATTTTTTCAATCAATTAATCGTTTTTCAATTAATCGAAAAATTTTGCTCATATAATTGTTCGAATAATTTAAAATGTAAAATTTCCAATGGCGAATAACTCGAAACATTGAGTAAGCTTAAGGAGTGAGTTATAGGCAAAAGTGAGTGTTAACACACACTTTTGCCTATAACTTTGGTTTAAAGCTTCTCATATTTTTTTTTTTTTTGCAGTTTACATTTTAAAAATATGTCAGTTAATAAATTGATTTACATCATGAGTTTTAATCAGCAATTTTTTACAGAATGGACGATGAAAGAAAAGTGCGTTCAAAAATAATTAAATATTTTCAACAAAACCAAACAAGGAAAAATAGACTAATGTATGCCGCCAAACAGTTTCAAAAGTAGTAAAAAGATATCTGGAACATCTAACAATTGGAAGGAAGCCGGGAACAGGAACAACGACTGGTTATCGTAACATTGATAAGGCATATAAAGTTAAAAGCATCCTTAAGAGAGCTCCTAACACATCTGGCAGAAAAACAGTTCGGTTAGCCCAATACTCGGACTTTTTTGTACGTAAAGTGAAACGTAAGGCAGGACTAAAGTCCTACAAAGTTAAAAACGTTCCCAATAGAAACGCTTTTAAAAATTTGGAGGCCAAAACCAGAGCTCGAAAATTGAAATAAAATTTTATACAAAAATACAACTGTTGTGTAATGGACGACGAAACTTATATCAAGGAGTGTTTGCAGAAGAGACTTCTTCCATTTTTGAGTCAGCACAATGTATCCACTTACTTTTGGCCCGATTTAGCATCTTGTCACTACAGCAATAAAGCGCTGAAGTGGTATAATGATAATAATGTGGTTTTTGTACCAAGAGAGGCAAATCCACCAAACTGCCCGGAGCTCAGGCCAGTGGAGAGATATTGGGCTCTTGTTAAAAGAGAATTACAGGGCACAAAAAAGGCCTCCCAGAATTAAAATGTCCTCAAATTTGACCTCTAACCTTACACAGGGGCAATTTAATGTATTTATATTTTGCCCTAATTTTAAGGATTGAAGTATTTAATCTTGTGTTGTTATATTCCGGCCAAAATCGTTTGAAATTAAAAGAAGGAAAAAGAAAAATTTGCCTAACAGCTAAATAAATGACAAAAATGGCTGTTTTCTCGAAATCCGCTTAAAGAATGTCTATGCCGCAGCCAAATTAAAAAACGAAATTCTACAATTTTTGTAGTTTTTAATCTCTAATACGTTCTTAATAAAACCTTAAGTTCAATCGTTGAGTTTTTAAAATTTCTTTAAAAAAATTTTAAAACATTTAAAATTGTAGATTTGAAAACAGTGTTTAAGAATTCCGACCTTCTTTAGCCTTAATTTAAAAAGAGTTAGCAAAACACAATAGAAAAAAATAATTCTTATCTGAGTTCGTGGAACTTATAGAATAAAAACATGTTTCTGTAGTAGATTATTTCAATAAATTTTAAAATTGGGACCCGAATTTCTTGATTAAATGGCCTGCGTCACATCAGTTGCTTGGGGAAATTGTTATAACTCGGCTGATTTTTAACCGATTTAAGTTTTTATTGCTTTATTACAAAGACAATTCACTCTAAATTACGATTCTTTAGTGTTTTTAATTCGAATTAGTTTTAAAATATCAATGTTTTCGAGAAAATGCACAAAAAGTCATATTTTCCCCTTGTAATCCGTGTTCCAAACTTCAGGGCCAATGTGGCACGCACGTCTTCCCGATGTCCGATTATCCTAATTTTTTGGGGGACGTAGTTTTACACCCAAATAAATATTTCCAGGGGGTAGTACGGTTAAAAACTCAAAAAAAAAATTTTTGGAGAACCCTAGTGACCACTCTGCATTCATAATATCTCTTAGCAAAGCGTATTACCGAAAGCCACGAGATTCGGCTCAAAACAAATAAATTAATTTTAAATCTTCATATTTAGAAGTTTTTCAAAGTACTTGCAGTTTCAGAGTTAAAACAAAAGCCCAAACCACATAATGAAAGTGCCAGTGGACAGTTGCAGTGCTGTAAAACTTTGTTTTCGAATTTCGCGAAAACGATTCAATATTTTTAAAAATTTCTCATTGCGTTTTGTTTAAAAACAGCTATTGTTTATTTAGAAACTTTTCTAATTTCTCGGCAGTGACAAATAGAGAAGATTCAAAAAATGCTTTATCGGCAAAACGACACACTGCAATCGACACTGCGTTTATCTGGTTTAGGCTAAAGAATTTTATAGTCGTTTATAAGATTCCCAGTGTAGAAACGATAATGACATATCATTATTTTTTGGACTACTAGTAATGATACCCACTTACCTTATGCATTATTTTAAAACATATAATAATGAGTTACTGATAATGACTTATTTTTATCATTATTTCAAATAGAAAATAATTTTATAGATTTTTTTTTAAATTTTTTGAAATCTATTTTTAGACTCAATATTTTTTAAACACTGGTAAGGATATAGCTAAGATGGTAGAGCTATTGACTGACAATCTGTAGATCCAGGTTCGATTCCCGCACCAGCAAATTTTATTTAAAAAAATACAATAAAAAATATTTTTTTTATATAATTTATTTTTTTGAAAATCTATTTTTAGACTCATTATTTTTGTCAGTACTGCTAAGCACATAGGTAACGATATATTTTTTGATTTTTCGTATGCTGGTGTGTAACCGTAAATCATTATTTTTCGCGACATCGCCATATAAAGGTAATAAGA
Organism: Leucophora obtusa; assembly: GCA_949987735.1. Taxonomy (NCBI): domain Eukaryota; kingdom Metazoa; phylum Arthropoda; class Insecta; order Diptera; family Anthomyiidae; genus Leucophora; species Leucophora obtusa. The sequence goes on along the minus strand of OX465297.1, from coordinate 54,299,013 downwards.
AATGTAATAACAAAAGTAACTAGCTACCATTACCAAGTATGTAGTTACATAACCACATATCTGGTAATGATTTTCTACACTGAGTTGTATGAAATATACTTAATAGAGAAAATATTCTTTCCACAATAATTAGCTAACTCGTACCAAATTTCGGCGAGGGTTTATAATCTTTATTGAGCCGTAATAATTTTTCGTATAGTATATGGGCTTCTCAGAACCCAATTAAGTTGACTGTTTTCGAAATTCTCTGTGGCATTTTTACAAAAATCAAATAAAGAGAGGGAGGAACGCACAGACAAAATCTATTTTTAAAAAAATTTTTATCTATATTTTGCTTTTTTATATGCTCAGTGGTCAAAGGGGTACAAATCAAAATACATGATGTTCCATTTAAGAAAATCTAATAGGAAGAGAGAGGGTCTGCATTGCGGTTTACTCTGACTTGGATTAAATTTGTATATAAGACGATGGGGCAGAAATAATAAAATTGTTTACAAAATATGACTCAATGAAGATATTTTTATACTTTTGAACTCTTAAAGAGTTACTGAAATTATTTTTGTTATTTTTCTTTTTAATTAACCGGTTAGCAAAAAAACCTGAATAATTATTTGGGCGATTAATCGATTACAATAAAAATAACTGTTATTTTAAAAAAATTAAAAATTTCCAATTTTAAACCGCTACAACTTTTGCCCCTTTGCAAAAAGTGAAGTATGCGAATGGATTTATTGTTCATAAAAAATACATCTTTTTTACCTAAAGCACCGTAAGTTGTTTCGATTTCACGTGAAAAAACTGTTGTACTCCATATAAAAAAAAAAAAAACGATTTGTTCACGATAATGAGTTTCACATGAAAATCGTTTAGACTTTGGTTTCATGCAAATTTAATATATTTACAAGATTATTATTTTTCTTGTGAAAATGTGACATTTTGTGTTTACTTTGATTGTGTCTTTCTGATAAAATAAAAAATTTGTAAATTTTTAGAATTTAAATGAACTTTTGAGACCTTTTAATTTCGAGTGAAATTTTTTCACGTGAAAAACAACTTTTGGTGCTTAAATTCGAAAAATGTTTACTATTTTACATATACTCCTGCACAGTGGAATGGATGGTGTAAAAAGTTTTCATATTTCTGTTTGAATTTTATGGCCAATTATTTTTTGGAAACCTAATTGTATGTATTTATGTTAATTTTTTCAAACTTCTATTTTTTGCAGTCCCAAACTGTCGATATGCTTCATAGCGTTATTAAGTTGTCACCGTTTGCTGGCTTAGATACAAACGCCTTTTGCGAAATTTTTATTATTAGAGATCTTGCTGTTGCACTTTCATCTTGCATTTATCAATCGCTCTGCGACTCGGAAAGCTTTGTCGTAAATAATTCTTCTGAAAATGGGTTCCAAAGCCCTGGCATTGAAAACATAGCAAAACTGAATTCCTCATTTGAGTGTTCACACCTGATAGGTAATACCAATATTTATAACAGAAAGAGAATATATTCCACAGATGAACAACCTACAAGCGTGTGCACAACACCGTCGAAATGGCCAGGTGTTGCCAACTTAAGGGCTCTGCTAGCAAGAGAAAAAGATGAAGACATTCCCAAGTTAAATGTTCTTTTGTTGGAAAGTTTTATAGCAACGTATATATCGCTAGCTACTTACGCATTCGTTACTTGTGACAGTCGTGTCTTGTACAGACTTATTGCTCACAATTTTTCTGTTGAAACTTGGTCTAGTATTTTTGGAGGAGGCATGAAAAAATTATTGAGGAAAGCTACATGTGAAAATCAAGTAGCTACAAATAACATTTCGTCAGATGAGCCCAATGAAGAAAATAGTGTATGGAATACTGTGACTTCCATAACAAAACAACGTGTAAAGCTCAACATGAAGATACTTGGAAATTTCGGTGGCACTAATACATCCACATATATGAAGGAAGACAAACCTACTTATAGAGAGCAATTTGTTCCACCTGAGATGTCAATGTTGTCATATTTCTTGGCTAAACCAAAAAATAATGGTATGTGTTACAATTATATTTTTAAGAAAATTACAGACAGCTGATAAAACCAACATTCAGAACTAGTTCTGAAATTTTAGTGTAATGTGAAACTCAATTTTTCTTCCCTTTTTATAAAAAATCTCGCATTTTTTCTTTCCACATAAGAAGTTACTAGGCTTAGTTTCCTCCTTCAATATTGTATTTCGCAAATATTTTGTGTGAATGGAAATGTTTATTATGCAAACAAGTGAGTGCGCATGAGAAATATGCCTATATTACTCATGCGCACAAGTGGACAGTAATGCACAGTGGTGGAAAATATAATAGAAACGATTTAAGTTTTTTCTAATTTTATTCGCTTTGCCTTTATTTTTAAAGATCAAAATAGTGTCTAAATTTGCCCCTAAAGGCTAGGAGATGGTTCAGAAAATTGTACAGAATTTTAACGTAATGTTAGCTTTTTCATTTTGTCACTTATTTTAAGTGGGCGTGGCTTTTAACGAAAAATAAGCCATATCGACCTTTTATCAAATTACATACTAGAATTTAGAGAGTACTGATCGGTTCTGTACAAAATGTGTATTTTTAAATATCCTATAAAATTTTCTTAAGTCTTGCATTATTTTTATCTATAAATAGTCGCCAGACTTAAAATGGCAGAACCTTAAACATGACCAAATTTTTATTTGTTTTTAGCGACAGTTAACAACACTGAAATTTTAACTTGAAATGCTTTTTACTATAACGTAAAAAAAATCTTTACTGATTTGTTATATTGTTGTAAGAAAAACAAAACTATTCACTTTAAAATTTCAGTGTTCTTAAAATCGCTAAAAACAAAGAAAATTTTGGTCATGTTTAAGGTCATTTCATTTTAAGTCTGGCGACTATTTGTAGATCAAAATAATGCAAGACTTAAGGAAATTTTATAGGATTTCCAAAAATATACAGGTTGTACAGAACCGATCCGTACTCTCTAAATTTTACTGTGTAATTTGATAAAAGGTCGATATTGCTAATTTTTCGTTAAAAGCCACGCCCACTTAAAATAAGTGACAAAGTAAAAACAAACGTTACGTTAAAATATTGTACAATTTTCTGAACCATCTCCTCGCCTTTCGGGACAAATTTAGCCACTATTTTGATCTTTAAAACTAAAGGAAACGAGAATAAAATTAGGTAAAACTTGAATCATTTATATTATATTTTGCACCACTGTCTGTATCTGCGATGTATAATATACAGTGACTCTTTTCTCGAATACCAAACCGAGTAACACTATGAAACTTTCTGTATGGAAAGAAAAATATCCGAGCTTTTTCGTCAAAAGGAAAAAAAAAATTGTAATTAGGTTTTTTTTATTCGGGTTATTATAAAGTTTAAAAATAAAACACAACTGGTAAAAAACCGTTTATTTTCTCTCAATATTTCGAAACAGCTTCGCTGTTTATCTTCATAAAAACTAAACCAAAATACAATTATAACATATTTTACAAATATAAATGAAATATATGCTAATGATAACATACATTTAATTATCTGACCATAAAGCGCGGAGTTCAAAGCGTTCTTTATTATTTACATTACTTTATCAATTAGTTTTTTTTTTATTTATTTTATTTTAGGTCGTCGGTGTTTGTTTATTGTGTATCTATATAATTATTAGCCAGAGCTTCGAAAAACTTAATTCAATTTAAGCTTAAATCACGAAAAATGAAATTCAGATTTTAAAAAATTCATGTACCATTCCCTTAAACCATTCGTAAAGAATTCATTCATAAGCTTCATTCCCAAAGCTTTAATATGAATTGAATGAATTCCTAACTTGAATCATTCAAATCGCATGTTCATTCACCATTTTACTAATTGAATGAAGAAATTTTATTAGCATTCACTTAGTGCAGTGTAGTTTGAAACTAACATATAACCAAAACCAAAGCATACAAGCTGTAACAAAGCATACGATACTATTTATTTCTGTTAGATGAATTTTAAACGTTTTTCATTTGTATTGTGCTACTATTTCAGCAATTACATGCAAATTTAAATTTTTCATTTGATTAAGTGAATGAAAACAAATCATTTTTCATTCACCTTTTTATTAAATGAATTCAGGTAAATTGGGTTTCATTCAGTTAGAATTCAAATAAAAAATGTTGTTGTTATTTAAAAAATGTTTATTTTGGAATATAATAACATTACATAATTCTTAAAGAATATACAGCTTTGACAATAGTCGTTAGCTGGAAAAAAGAGTTAAAAGCAATATAAATTAAAATTTCATTATTACACAGAAAGAACAGTAGGCACCAACAATGGGAATTTGTAGAAGCAATCACATTTGCTTTTAAATTGAAATTTTATTTCCAAAAATTTTTTTGTTTGAAATATTTGTTACTCGTTTGTAAATTGTTATCTTTCATATAAAAATGGTTTAAAAATAAAAATTCAAAGTTACAAAAACAAAATATAGTTTTTTTTTTTGGATTTACAAATTTTTTTTGTTGGTGCCTTTTTAAAAAGTTTTTTTTTTGTATTTACAAATTTCGAATGAGAAAGGTATTTAAAAATTTAACTAGAATTTTGTAAATTTTTTCTGTGTATAGTTTGATTATTGTATTCTGTAATTAACATTTTACGGTAAGCGAAAGCATTGATAACACAGTACAACAAAATAAGAAAAATTTGATGCATCGGGATTGCGACACATCACGAATATGGGGATGCAGATCACGAATATGGCCCTAGAATTTTAAAGTCAGCTATAGTTTAAGAAATATTTGCAAAAACGTTTTTGTAGGAAAATTAAATTTTTTAATAAACTTTTTGCAAAAAAATACAAAATTGAAAGTAATAACGCTATTTTTTTCCAACAATTTAAAATTATGAAATATACCCTTTATTATGATATATTGCACGTTTTGACAGCTGCGATAATATTCCCTATATATGCATATAAAATTGAAATTTCTCTTTTTCACGATTTCGTTAATAAATAATCTTCGATGAAAGGAATATCTAATATTTGAATTTGTGCCTTTAGTAAGCATCTTATGTTACTCAATTTATCAAAAAAAATCGCATTTTCTCTTTTCATTTTATGTTAGTATTGACTAAACCTGAAAAAGACTGACTTGCTTAATATCTAAAAATTAAGGAGCCTGTCACAAATCTTGAAATATAAAACCCAGATAAAATCATTCAGAAATATAAAACATATATTTTCTAACCAATTTCAATGAAGTTTTAGATAATTGCATGTTCAAAAATGTACTTTATTTTCTTTTTCCATAGTAAATTCATATTTTACTCCGAGAAAAGGGACCTAGTGTGTGAAAGTGAAGTTTTGAGAAGAACGCATTTAAAGTTTCAAATTTTAATGTTTTTCTCATTTTTATCGATTTTCCCAAGTTCCCGTTTTTTGTCACACTAGGTCCCTTTTATCGGAGAAGGTCACATATTTGAAATATAAAAGATGTAAAATTTGTATTTCAGATTGAATTTTCTGCAAATGTTGACACCTCTTTTGATAAAAAGAATTTAGCGGAATATGAATTTATGTCATATGTTAAGATTTTGCAAATCCGATTAAGAGATTTTACTAGATTTGCAAAATAGGAAAATAAGTGAAGTTTTAACTTTAATTGCAATCAGTGTTGCCACAAACAAAAATTTTTTGTAACCAAAATGTTTAAAAAAAGAGAAAAAAAATGAGAGAAAAAAATAACCAAAATTTAAAGTTTTTTAGTTTTTATTTAAATATATTAAAATATTTACCCCCAAATTCATAAATGCTTTGTAATATTATAGGAGGTTTATTGAACAAATTTTGTATGAAGATTTCTTTTTGTAAACCTCCTATAACTTTACAATGCTTTTATGAATTGCGGGGTTATTAATTAAATTTAATTATTAACAAAATTTGTATTTTAGATTCTTTTACATATTAAATATTTACTTCGGTGGGTCTCATACTCTAAAACTTTCAGTATGAGACCCACCGTTAATAACTAAAAAATTTGAATTTAAATTCATTCCAAATAGAGATCAACAAATTAGTTTCAGGTAGAATTCATCACTGTGTTATTTAAAGTATAAAAAATATTATTCTATAAGGTTAAAACATCTCTTTGGCAGACCACACATAGTGGGAATGATTTTAGTTTTTGCACAATTTTTTTAATTGCATTATATTACACAGTACAACAGCCAATCTGGGGGGTGAGAAATTCCAAGTCAGGGTGATGGTACTAGGTCAGTATAGTAAAACCCTCAAAGGGTTTGGCGTTTTTTTTTATGACCTTTTAAATTTTTTCCTTATCTTGATGTTTTTTCGCTTAGTTGTAACATTTTGGCAAAAACGTAGTTTAACATAACTCGAGAACCACTTGTCCGATTTTGATGAAACAAATTTAGAAAATTTTAGAATTACAATTTCTTTAATCCGTTCATATAACGTTTTTCTTTATAATCAACAGTTTTGCCGGTAAAAATAAATTTGTGGAGAAAAAAAAATATTTTTTTGCCTAAAAATTAAAATTTTTTTTTTTTTAATTCATAAAAAATCCAAAACGGAAAAAAGGATCAAGTGTTATTAATTTCATGTAAAGTCACATAAACTATAAACAAAATTTAACGCGTTCTGCTTTTATTTACAATTAAGTGAAGGTATCCCATTTTGACAAGAATATTGATATTTGTTTTTATTCAAAAAAGTGTCATTTATCGCCTTTTTCATAAATTTTCCCCAATAACTCCAGACTTCTGGCCATAAACTACTAAAAAAATTAAGTAAACATTTTTATAATTTTTTATTTTTATTTTATTTATTTATTTTTATTTATTTTAATAAATATTGCCTAGACTTTTTCGATGGTGGTTGTTCGGGACTAGTGGCATCGCTATCATCAGTTTCTGAACCACACATAATGTCAATGTGTGACTCCACTGTTGGCCCTTCTGCATCTCCTGAAAATTCTTTATCATCAAGATCATCCTTGTCTTGCCACACTAACTTACTCCACCAGCAAATTTCCGCAATTATTGCACTCGGCGACTTTTTGCCTCTATATCTGTAAGTTTTTGTTTTATTAAAATGAGTTTGAAAAAATAAAAAATCAGGATTACCTCATTTCAAATGGCATAGCAACTTGATGATAGCGTTCACCTTGTTCATCAGATTCGGTAGCCAATTGTTTGCTGAAGTAGTCCAGATGATGATGTAAATAATGGATTTTCAAGGACATGTGGACACCAATTTCCGAGAATGCTCTTAACATCCTTGCGACAGAACCATCGTAGTTGTTAGAACGATGCTTTCCCAACAAGCCTTCTATTACTTCTTTGATTGCCTGCCATGCATTCAATTCAGCGTCAATCAAAATATTGTTGAATGCGTCACTTTTAATCAGCTTTCGTATATCTGGACCATTTAGTACGCCTGATTGGAAAAAATTAATTTGTTAAGATGGAAAATCATGGGAAATGAATGTGATATTATAACTTACCTTCTTTAATTTTACTTTCGCTGAGTCTCGGGTAAATTAGTTTCAAACACAAGAAAACTTCATCTCTTTTGGCGACAGTTTTGATAAAATTCTTAACAATTCCAAGTTTAATATGCAGTGGAGGCAGCAATATCTTCTCCTTCGGCACTAGAGGCTCACGAATAATATTGGCCGTTTGTAACCTCCTGTGCTCTCTGAGTTTCCATCCGTGGCATGCATATTGGTCACCGGAAAATCGTGTGTCCCAATCGCACAAAAAGCACATTTTTTTATATAGCCGCTTTGAAGACCGCAAAGCATTGCTACAACTTTTAAATCGCAGCATATGCGCCACATATGTTTGGCGTAGTTAACCATTTTTAAAATATTTTCCAGTGCATCATATGTTTCTTTCGTTTCTGTACTGTAGGCGATTGGAACTGAAGGTTTTTTATTGGTCTTATGCAGTAAAACCGCCTTCAAGCTGAGTTTTGAACTGTCAATAAATAATCTCCAGTCATCTGTTTCATATTTTATTTCCATTGCGTCCATCAATTTTCCTACATCCGGGCAATATGCAGAAGTTTTTTCATCATTCACAAGGAATAAACTTTGGAGTGTTGCCTGACGACTTCGATAAGCTGTGACTTTCACACCGGGTGCCAACAAATTGTTTGATTTCAAAATGGAAGCCAGCTCTTCCGATTTATGCTGTGTTAATTCCAACTTGGCAACAATTGAATCAAGCTTATTTTGATTTATTAAAATTGGCTCATTGGATACTGATGGCTCATATGGGGAATCATCACGTGCATGATATGTCGGAGCAGTCGTAGAAGAGAAAATATCTGGGCTAGAAGCTTTTGGCACAGGAATGTGGTCCGAATGAGGCAATGGTGTTGCGGCACTTGCAACACCAACGTAATTATACGATTTTCTTATCCTTTTTGCGGCTCCTTTATTCGCACATGCATAGCAATTCAATGGATTGTGACCTTCGCCAGGATTAGTCCAAGTCATTGGGATACCGAATGGCATACTTTCACGTCTTCTATTTTTCCAATCCATTAGACGGTTGTAGCACCTTTTACACACTATATTTGGTACCCAATTTTCGTTCACTATAACATTTTGGTTGAAGTACATCTCGTATGTTTGAACAAAATCAGTACTGAAATTTCCCCTTTTTTTATGTGTTGAGACATATTGACCACAGCAGTAGCAAAAGCTATTTATATATGGCTTGCACAGTTCCATATTCTGTTCTCTTTTGTTCACTTTTAAAAAACTGGAGAAAAATCACTTTTACTGTTCGCGTTCGTCGGCACTTGTTGAATGACAAAAATCACAGAACCAGTGTGAGAAAGAGAAGAAGTATAATGACAATGCATGTTTTATGTGAACATTACAGAACCAGTGTTGCCACATCAATATTTCTCTTTTAGTACAGTAGAAAAATATGAGAGAGTTCGGCTTGTGAGTGTCAATGTTTTCTCCAAATAATGTTGTGCATATCTGGAGCAAATTTTTGAAATTCATACATTTACCTAATTGTGAATAAATGAGAAACGCGTGCATCGATTTTCATGATCTATGCCTTTTTTTGCTCATGAGTTATGTGACTTTACGCGAAAGTAATTAGTTTTGGCACTTTTTTCCATTTTGGATTTTTTATGAATTTTAAAAAAAAAATATTTAAATTTTTAGGCAAAAAATACTTTTTTCCCTTCATACATTCATTTTTAACTTCGAAAGTGTTGCACATATAGGAAAACGGTATAGAAACAGATTAGAGAAATTGTAATTCTAAATTTTTCTAAATTTGTTTCATCAAAATCGGACAAGTGGTTCTCGAGTTATGTTAAACTACGTTTTTGCCAAAATGTTACAACTAAGCGAAAAAACATCAAGATAAGGAAAAAATTTAAAAGGTCATAAAAAAAATGACACATACGAACGCCAAACCCTTTGAGGGTTTTACTATACTGACCTAGTACCATCACCCTGACTTGGAATTTCTCACCCCCCAGACAATAATCCCAAAAATGTTCCATAGTGTAATTGATGCAGTGGTGCCCAAGAGAGAAACTCTTAAAATGAGAATGTGTTGGTGGTTTTACTAAAAATGAGAAGTTATTGGTAATTTCATCAAACAAACCGAGATCATCCTTTCTTGTTGACTGCTTTTCAGCAACTAATCGATTTTTTTGATTGTTTACGCTCTCTGTTGTGTGTTTTATTTGCGTTCGGCTTGTGTATGTGTAAAAAGCCGATTGTTGCCGATTGTTCTTCGTACCTCAGGGAAGTGTTTGGTCGACTCTGATTTGATGTATATTAAATTAGTGAAAATTTTGCAGTTTTAAAGTAGAAGTTATAAGAGAAACAAGTGGGCAGTGAATAATAAGTTAAGACAAATTAAATAAAATAAAACAATAAACAGTTATAATGGCAAGCTCATCTAAGAAACTACGTCCCGATAATGATATATTTTTGGTGGGAAAATGCGAAAGTGACCTGAAAGGCGCAAAGTTGCCTAATATGAAGCAAGTTCTTCAATTATTTTTTTATAAAACCCGAGTGCAAAAACTCCCTGTGAAGGCAAGCAAAAAAATACAATACATTCTACTCTTGAATTTTGGCAAAAAGCAAATATTCCAACAATGACCGAAATCAACTGCGTGAAAAAATTTAACTTACTTTATGCCGAATGGAAAAATTTGTCCAAGAACAGATTTGGCAAATATGAAAAATATAGAAACGATGAGAAAGAATTTTGTGAAAAGATCAAAAATTATATATTTGATATCGCAGCTGCGGATGCACTTGAAACGATGACTAAAAGGGTCGGCCAGGTTGTATGTCATGCCAGGATTTAAAGCTGTCACGAAAACAAGAACGCAAAGCGAAGCTACTGGAAGAAGCAGAAAAGCGCAAACGAAAATATCAAGAAGAGTCACAAGAAGTTCAAGGTATTGGTCAATATAATGTCTTTTTTTATTGTTATTTTTAATTATTGCTTGTTGTTCAAAGATGAGGTTGCGTCTGATACAAATACCTCAGAAAGTATTGTATACGAAGGCGTAGAAATGGACAATTCAGCTCCGGAAGTTGATTTTCTGAAAGGAATCCAGGGATCTCGCGGAAAAATCCATTTCGTTGATGATCGAATGTTAGCAAGCATGGATAAATGCTGCATCAGTGATCGCGATGCAATGCATTTAACATCTGCTACAATTACAGCCATCTTGCGGAAGTTGCAGGAAATGAAACCTGACTTGAACGACATAAAAGTGGAAGATTTCGTCTTTAACCGAACATTGTTTCAAACAATGCGAAAGGAATATCGCCGCAGACAAGCGAAACAGATCATAGATGAATTCAAGGTACATAATTAATAATTAAATATAAATATCTTGAAGGTAATTAAAATAATATTTAATTTCAACATAGATTCCTGAAGTATTTATCTTGCATTGAGATACGAAAGGCAATGCTTCTAGATATGAAAGGCAAGGAAAAAGATGATCGATTGCCTCTCGTTATAACCGCAGAGAACGAAGAAAAACTCCTTGGCATTGCGAAACTTGAAGAATCTTGTGGTGAAAATATTGCTGAAGGCATTGAAAAATTCCTACGCAAATGGAAGATTGATAATTTACTGCAAATTGTGGCTTTTGACACAACATCTACAAACACTGGTATTGAAAAAAGCTCAGCATATTTGCTTGAAAGTAAATTGGCTCGCGATTTACTTTTTCTACCGTGTATATATCATATCAGCGAATTGCTTATTAAAGCTGTGTTTGACTTAAATTTCGGAAAAACATCAGCACCAGAAAAATATGAATATCATTACTTACAAGAGTGGAGTATTGGATGAAGCAGTGCAAAAAAACATAACAGCACAAGAACTTTTGCCTTGAGGCGTTGAAATCTCATTATGTGCGAGCCGATTATAAGGAGTTGTTGCAACTTTCGCTCATTTTTCTCGGTAAGGAAGTAGCAAATTTTACGCAGTTGCGTTTGCCTGGCGCAACAATTCATGCAAGGTTTGTGTCGAAAGCTATATACTGCTATACGATTTTTTTGCTTCGCGAACAATTCAAGATGACATCCTCCGAACTGAAAGGCATTCGAAATATTTGCATTTTCTTGACGCGTATTTATGTTTCGTATTGGTTCGGATGCGTTAACGCGGTATCTGCACCGCGCCAAGATTTACAATTCATTAAAGACGCTATTTCATATTTCGATCTAAATGTTTCAAATGCCTTATTGTCAAAAATCAAAAACCATTTATGGTATTTATCCGAAGAGGCGGTTGCTCTTAGATTTTTCGATGAAATGATATCTATTGAAGTGAAGCGGAAAATGTTTGAAGCTCTTGGCAATCATGATGACGAAAATGACGAAGTTATTCCGAAAAGATTAAACTTAACGCTGGAACAAGTGAAATCGTTTGAAAATAAGGATGTAAGTTCTTTCGTCACTCCTCGCACCAAGCGTTTTTCCACCGTTTACAAATCGATGTGACATTTTTTGAATTGGATCCATCAATTTGGAAGGATCAAGAAGAATACTGCACCGCAAAACGAATATGCCAACACTAAACCGTTGTAAATGACCCGGCAGAAAGAGCAATAAAACGAATTACAGATTTCAATCGGGCATTGACATACGACGAAGAGGGTAAGCAGTATTTGCTTCAAGTTGTGGAGCACTACAGAAAAAATTTTTCATCCCACAAAAAATCTTCATTAGTATAATATTATCAACAATAAAAACAAATTAAAAAATTCACCTATTTTTTGGAACTTTGGTTTTAGGGTATTCCGGGCAAGTTTATCCGTAGTTTATCTGCAGACTATTGCGGCTCGTTGGAAAGGTAATTATTATAGGTATCGAAGAAATTCAGTTGGGAACATACAGTCAGATTTTGTTGTTATTCAAATATAAACAGGAACAAAAATAGTGATGAATGAGTAATGTAATAAAAGTTTGGGCTCAACCCGGAGGTACTCGGAACTAAAAAAAAAATTTTTTTAAATATCATATTTTTCAGTGCGAAAAATTGAACTTTTCAAAAAAAATTTACACTATGGCCACTCTACTCTACACTGCAATAATCTTAAAATTTTTAAATTCAAGAATACGTTTCGAATTATGCGCAAAAAAGTTAAAATGTTCCTACAAAGATATTCAATTTGTACGGGAAGCTTCTTACAAGCATAAGCAGTACATAAACCTAAAAACACAGAAAAAAAAATTTATAAGTATACTTGATTGCCAAAAAAGTTACCAAAATGAAAAAAAGTTCACATCTCAGCATTGGAAAAAAAATAACCAATTTTGGTTAAAAATAACAAAAACGGCAACACGGATTGCAATTATATCCCAGATTCTTTACCTTATCAAAATAAGTTGATATGTTTCTAAAAGCACAAAGTCTATACTTTTAAACCATCCCGAGTAAAAAAAATTATATATAATCATATGTGGCACATATTACAATATATAATTAGACATGTCGTTATGTATATCCATATATAATTATATATGACGTCTTTTTCCAAAATTGTTCCTTATATTATGCCATATATAAATTCATCTAATTAGATATCGAAATTTATAATATTAGATATGGTATATATGATTATATATTACATAGCATGGCTGATCTTATTGCATATATAGTTGTATATAGAGCTATATCTTAATATATATGGCGGCATTTTAAGAATATATAATTATATATGGTATCATTTAAACAATATATAACTATATATGGTGCCAGTTAAACTATATATTATCATATATGGTGGCATTTAAACAATATATGGTCATATATGGTACCTCATGAACAAAATATGATATATACCCGAGTAAAAAAAATTATATACAATCATATGTGGCATATATTACAATATATAATTAGACATGTCGTTATGTATATCCATATATAATTATATACGACGTATTTTTCCAAAAATTTTCCTTATATTATGCCATATATAATTTCATCTAATTAGATACCGGCCTTTATAATATTGGATATGGTATATATGATTATATATTACATAGCATGGCTGATCTTATTGCATATATAGTTGTATATGGAACTATATCTTAATATATATGGTGGCATTTTAGCAATATATAATTATATATGGTATCATTTAAACAATATATAACTATATATGGGGCCAGTTAAACCATATATTATGATATATGTTTCCATTTCAACAATATATGGTCATATATGGTACCTCATGAACAAAATCTTTAATACAGTTGCAGATATGATAATATATGCTACTATATATGGTGCAATATATATTTATATATGGTGTTATTTAAGCAATATATTAGCATATATGGTGCCATTTAAACAATATATGGTCATATATGGTACCTCATGATCAAAATTTGTAATACAATTCCAGATATGATAATATATGTTACTATATATATAGTGCCATATATATTTATATATGTTGTTATTTAAGCAATATATATATATTCGTTCCTTTTACTCCTGCAAGGAGCATAGGGCCGTAAATTATTTATTTAAGCAATATATTACCATATATGATGCCACTTAAATCATATATTATCATATATGGTGCCATTTCAACAATATATGCTCATATATGGGACCTCATGAACTACATTTGTAATACAGTTCCAGATATGATAATATATGCTACTATATATAGTGCAATATATATTGATATATGATATCATTTAAACAATATATTACCATATATGGTGACGTTTAAACAATATATGGTCATATATGGTACCTCATGAACAACATTTTTTGTACAGTTCCAGATATGATAAATTTGATATATCGTATCATTTAAACAACATACCATGTATGGTACCATTTAAACAATATATTTTCATATACGGTACCATTTAAACAATGTATTGTCATATATAGTATAATAACTCATCAGCAACTACAATATTAACTGTATTTCAGAATCTATTAATTGTATTTCAGAAATTATAATTGTATTTCAGAAATTATCGAATGTATTTCAGATATTATTAATTGCATTTCAGAGATAATCAAATCTATTTCAGAATTTGTTGATTGTATTTCATAGTTAATAGAGGAAAATTTCTGAAATACATTTCATAATTTCTGAAATACAATTGATAATTTCTGAAATACATTTTGAGAATTTCTGAAATACAATTGTGAATTTCAGAAATACAATTAATAATTTCTGAAATACAATTGATAAAACTGAAATTCAATTGACTACCCGAGTAAAAAAAATTATATATAATCATATGTGGCATATATTACAATATATAATTAGACATGTGGTTATGTATATCCATATATAATTATATATGAGGTTTTTTCCGAAAAATGTTCCTTATATTATGCCATATATAATTTCATCTAATTAGATATCGGCCTTCATAATATTAGATATGGCATATATAATTATATATTACATAACATGGTTGATCTTATTGCATATATAGTTATATATAGAACTATATCTTAATATATATGGTGGCATTTTAGCAATATATAATTATATATGGTATCATTTAAAAAATATATAATTATATATGGTGACAGTTAAACTAGATATTATCATATATGGTGCCATTTAAACAATATATGGTCATTAGGCAGGGTCGATTTGTGGGGAGGCAAAAAAGTTAAAATGTTCCTACAAAGATATTCAATTTGTACGGGAAGCTTCTTACAAGCATAAGCAGTACATAAACCTAAAAACACAGAAAAAAAAATTTATAAGTATACTTGATTGCCAAAAAAGTTACCAAAATGAAAAAAAGTTCACATCTCAGCATTGGAAAAAAAATAACCAATTTTGGTTAAAAATAACAAAAACGGCAACACGGATTGCAATTATATCCCAGATTCTTTACCTTATCAAAATAAGTTGATATGTTTCTAAAAGCACAAAGTCTATACTTTTAAACCATCCCGAGTAAAAAAAATTATATATAATCATATGTGGCACATATTACAATATATAATTAGACATGTCGTTATGTATATCCATATATAATTATATATGACGTCTTTTTCCAAAATTGTTCCTTATATTATGCCATATATAAATTCATCTAATTAGATATCGAAATTTATAATATTAGATATGGTATATATGATTATATATTACATAGCATGGCTGATCTTATTGCATATATAGTTGTATATAGAGCTATATCTTAATATATATGGCGGCATTTTAAGAATATATAATTATATATGGTATCATTTAAACAATATATAACTATATATGGTGCCAGTTAAACTATATATTATCATATATGGTGGCATTTAAACAATATATGGTCATATATGGTACCTCATGAACAAAATATGATATATACCCGAGTAAAAAAAATTATATACAATCATATGTGGCATATATTACAATATATAATTAGACATGTCGTTATGTATATCCATATATAATTATATACGACGTATTTTTCCAAAAATTTTCCTTATATTATGCCATATATAATTTCATCTAATTAGATACCGGCCTTTATAATATTGGATATGGTATATATGATTATATATTACATAGCATGGCTGATCTTATTGCATATATAGTTGTATATGGAACTATATCTTAATATATATGGTGGCATTTTAGCAATATATAATTATATATGGTATCATTTAAACAATATATAACTATATATGGGGCCAGTTAAACCATATATTATGATATATGTTTCCATTTCAACAATATATGGTCATATATGGTACCTCATGAACAAAATCTTTAATACAGTTGCAGATATGATAATATATGCTACTATATATGGTGCAATATATATTTATATATGGTGTTATTTAAGCAATATATTAGCATATATGGTGCCATTTAAACAATATATGGTCATATATGGTACCTCATGATCAAAATTTGTAATACAATTCCAGATATGATAATATATGTTACTATATATATAGTGCCATATATATTTATATATGTTGTTATTTAAGCAATATATATATATTCGTTCCTTTTACTCCTGCAAGGAGCATAGGGCCGTAAATTATTTATTTAAGCAATATATTACCATATATGATGCCACTTAAATCATATATTATCATATATGGTGCCATTTCAACAATATATGCTCATATATGGGACCTCATGAACTACATTTGTAATACAGTTCCAGATATGATAATATATGCTACTATATATAGTGCAATATATATTGATATATGATATCATTTAAACAATATATTACCATATATGGTGACGTTTAAACAATATATGGTCATATATGGTACCTCATGAACAACATTTTTTGTACAGTTCCAGATATGATAAATTTGATATATCGTATCATTTAAACAACATACCATGTATGGTACCATTTAAACAATATATTTTCATATACGGTACCATTTAAACAATGTATTGTCATATATAGTATAATAACTCATCAGCAACTACAATATTAACTGTATTTCAGAATCTATTAATTGTATTTCAGAAATTATAATTGTATTTCAGAAATTATCGAATGTATTTCAGATATTATTAATTGCATTTCAGAGATAATCAAATCTATTTCAGAATTTGTTGATTGTATTTCATAGTTAATAGAGGAAAATTTCTGAAATACATTTCATAATTTCTGAAATACAATTGATAATTTCTGAAATACATTTTGAGAATTTCTGAAATACAATTGTGAATTTCAGAAATACAATTAATAATTTCTGAAATACAATTGATAAAACTGAAATTCAATTGACTACCCGAGTAAAAAAAATTATATATAATCATATGTGGCATATATTACAATATATAATTAGACATGTGGTTATGTATATCCATATATAATTATATATGAGGTTTTTTCCGAAAAATGTTCCTTATATTATGCCATATATAATTTCATCTAATTAGATATCGGCCTTCATAATATTAGATATGGCATATATAATTATATATTACATAACATGGTTGATCTTATTGCATATATAGTTATATATAGAACTATATCTTAATATATATGGTGGCATTTTAGCAATATATAATTATATATGGTATCATTTAAAAAATATATAATTATATATGGTGACAGTTAAACTAGATATTATCATATATGGTGCCATTTAAACAATATATGGTCATTAGGCAGGGTCGATTTGTGGGGAGGCAAAAAAATCGCCCATGGCTCAGGGAAAATCGTATTCTAGGGATCAAAATAAGAAACTTTGCCGAAGGAACCATACCTCTAAAACGAATTCTACTACCCCCCAACTGTTGACTTTTGTCCCGTAGGGTCAAGTTTTGAAAAATCACACTTTGACCCATTTAGAGTGCCCCAATCGAGTCCAAATGTATGACCGACCCCCACTAACTTTGGAGGGCCGATCCACCCATGCTAGTGGCCCACCCCCTGAAACTCCCCTGGGGGGTTCCCCATACAAACATTTTAAAAAATCACCATTTTTGGCACTTTATTTTATTATTTTTTATTTATTTTATTTATTTTTATTATTTTATTTATTTTTAGAAATTAGAAATTTATTTAGTCAGAACATATGTAAATGAAAAAATTAATTTAACTTAGTAATAGAAAAGAAAAAATAAAAAATTACTGTTTGAAGTCTTTTTTGCTTTCAAGTCTGGGCAATTTCGCACGGCTCTCTAATGTCGTCGCCATAACAGCCTCTACATTTTCCGGTATAACTCGTTTGGAAACGCTAGCTAGCAATTGAACGTGTCGTTCTGTTTCTTGTATGTGTGATGGAATTTTTGGATCATTAAACGGTGGATCATCTTGATTTAAATATTCTTTCAAAGTATCGTATGGAATGCTTCGCGTGAATGGTGGTTCAAATACGTCATTTATGTCATTCATATTGATCATTTCCGTGTAACTTGTGCAATAAAAGTTTATATCTGGTTTTTTATAAGCTCTAAGTCCCGTTGGGTCGTCAACATCGGTTCGATAGCGTAGAATTATCTTGATAGCACAGTCGCGCTTTTCTTTGCTATCATCAAACAACATTGATAACAAGATATTTTCCGAATGCGCATAATATGAATTATCTGTAATTACTTTATTGACAATTTTGCGTAAACGAGGTTCTAGAAATCTTGACCAACTAATGAATTTGAAAAATAATCTACTACCGTACACGACAGAGCTGTAATACTTGATATTGAAGTACATTGGCACATAACATGTAATTATAAATTCAACCAGTATTCTTAAATTTGCATCTGGATTTTCCGTTGTCACATATAATCGTAATAGTCTAGCGGCCTTGGTGAGCCACCGAGAATGTACAATTTTCCCTGGTTTGATGTTTGCCAGATCCACTGAAACCACGCCGCTAGAAATTGCATGGGCCATGTCGTATAAGTACTTGGAATCGGTGGAAAATCCAATTTTTTCTGGAGCAGGGGGCATATTTTTCAACTCAATTTTCTGAAAGCCGTCCACCACCTGAAAATATATAAAAATAAAACAATTAAAAACGGTTGACAATTATAATAAATGAGTGATAGCAATAACTTACCGGAAGAGTTTCACAAGTTTCGATTTGACGGCTCAATTTTCCGGTTGCCGATCTTGGTCCAGTGCTGGTTGATTTATCCAAAGCTTCAAACAAATGCCGAAACGGAAGTTCGTTGAAGTGTAGAAGGCAAACGAACCAATGCAATGGTCTTTTTAACAGCAATTCGAATCGTCGTATAATTCCACCGTTTGGGCCAGTGTTTGTTGGCTCACCGTCAGTGCATATGCCAATTAATGCATCCAGTGATATATTTTTATCGTTGAAAAAATCATTTAATTTGGTTGTTTTGTATTCAGCGGTTTCATGTTCCAGTCTTACGTAACCAATCAATTCAGAATTCGGTTCTCTCAAAATAACAAGATGAGGTTCTTTTACCATTCTGGTATGATACTTCTCATCAATTGTATCTCTCGTTAAAGTATCATCTTTTCTGCCATCGAATGAAAATGCTAACAAATTGGTATCATCTAACCGTTTGCGAAGCACTTCTTGTCTGCATTTCTCTTTTTCTCGGCGAACTTTCGATTTATCCATGATGAGAGGTTTGCCATGGATATCTTTCATTTTAAAATCTTGGAAAAGAGCTGTTCCCATTGCTGATGCTACTCTATCAGGCACACCAAATCTGTCACATACCAAGGCAAAGTTAAAACAATCGTATCTCTGTGTGTATTGTGAACTTGTGCTTATATCCAAATCTTCTTGAACCGGTGGCGGTGCGTATGTTGAATCATCGGGATCTTGGTATGTTGACATTGATGACATAGACGTTGCTCCTTGCTCTTCAATTTCCATCGCAAATCCATCCATTGTTAGACTTCTCTGATTATGTTGATCGTGCATAAATTCTTTGAGGCGTTCGGGAACCAAACCGCATGCACATGGAGCTGCCTTCAAATCGCATTTACATATTCCAATGAAAAAAATTGTTTCCAGAGATTTTACATACTCTGTAAATTGTTGGGGTTTGTTTCTTCTCTTGATTTGCTCTTTATATTTGTCAAGCAATCTATTCAATTTATTACATACACTTTTTTTCAGCATTATTTCCATACCAAGTTTTTCCCAAATTCCAATCAACTTGAATAGTGAATGCTTTATAGGACAACTTTTTTTGTTCGCTCAAGTAAAAATAATATCTCAAGATATCCAGATGGGTTGGTAAATTAAGATCAGTCAAATCAGTAGACACACCAAAAACAGTAACATCATGCCTGGGTATATGACTCATTGGGTTTTCGATAGTTGTTGATGTTGTTATTGCTTCATCTTGCGGTGTAGATGATGGTGGATTCATTGTAAACTTCTTGATTTGGAATGATTTTTTTTTAAATATTTTTTTATCTCAAATTAGCACTTCACACTTCGAGTTCTTCACAACGTCTTAATGCATTCACAAAAACTGTTGCGTTATATATGGTCTAGGAGACGAGGTAATAAGAATGAAATGGTAATTTCAATTCTACCTGTAACCGATTTTGTTGTCAAAACTGCCCATAAAGTACTTACATGTAAATTAAACGTTAATCTGACTACAAATTCTGTTAAGCAAGTGCGCCTTTTATTACTTCTGGAAAATCCTTTATGATAATTTTATGCTCAATTCTACCTGTAACCGATTTTGTTGTCAAAACTGCCCATAAAGTACTTACATGTAAATTAAACGTTAATCTGACCACAAATTCTGTTAAGCAAGTGCGCCTTTTATTACTTCTGGAAAATCCTTTATGATAATTTTATGCTCAATTCTACCTGTAACCGATTTAGCTTAAGTAAGTTTACGACATGCAGCTGTGTCTTGTGGTGGCTTAAAAAACCCACACAACCTATTTTACGACCTGCAACAGAACGACACGTTCAATTGCTAGCTAGCGTTTCCAAACGAGTTATACCGGAAAATGTAGAGGCTGTTATGGTGACGACATTAGAGAGCCGTGCGAAATTGCCCAGACTTGAAAGCAAAAAAGACTTCAAACAGTAATTTTTTTTATTTTCTTTTCTATTACTAAGTTAAATTAATTTTTTCATTTACATATGTTCTGACTAAATAAATTTCTAAAGAGAAAAAATAAATAAAATAATAAAAATAAATAAAATAAATAAAAAATAATAAAATAAAGTGCCAAAAATGGTGATTTTTTAAAATGTTTGTATGGGGAACCCCCCAGGGGAGTTCCAGGGGGTGTGCCACTGGCATGGGTGGATCGGCCCTCCAAAGTTAGTGGGGGTCGGTCATACATTTGGACTCGATTGGGGCACTCTAAATGGGTCAAAGTGGGATTTTTCAAAACTTGACCCTACGGGACAAAAGTCAACAGTTGGGGGGTAGTAGAATTCGTTTTAGAGGTATGGTTCCTTCGGCAAAGTTTCTTATTAGAATACGATTTTCACTGAGCCATGGGCGATTATTAAATCGACCCGCCCTAATGGTCATATATGGTACCTCATAAACCAAATCTTTAATTCAGTTCCAGATATGATAATATATGGTACTATATATAGTGCGATATATATTTATATATGGTGTTATTTAAGCTATATATTATCATATATGGTGCCATTCAAACCATATATTATCATATATGGTGCCATTCAAACCATATATTATCATATATGGTACCATTTAAACCATATATTATCATATATGGTGCAATTTCAACAATATATGCCCATATATGGTACCTCATGAACAATATTTTTAATACAGTTCCACATATGATAATATATGCTACCATATATAGTGCCATATATATTTATATATGGTGTTATTTAAGCAATATATTACCATATATGGTGCCATTTAAACCATATATTATCATATATGGTGCCATTTCAACAATATATGCTCATACAGCTGCGAAAAAAAAAATAGCACCAATTAAAGTTTTTTCTAATTTTATCCCCGTTGCTTTTATTTTTAAAGATCAAAATAATGATTAAATTGTCCCCGAAGTACTGGAAGATATTCCAGAAAATTGTAGAAAATTTTAGTGTAACGTTTGTTTTTTAACTTTGCTACCCGTTCTAAGTAGGCGTGGCTTTTAATGAAAAATCATCGATATCGTGCTTTCATCAAATTATATAGTAAAATTTAGCGAGTACTGATCGGATCTGCACAAACTAAATATTGTTGAAAATTCTATAAAATTTCCTTAAATCTTGCATTATTTTTATTCACAAATGGCGGCCAGATTTAAAATGACACCGGTTTAAATATGAGTAAATTTTTCTTTGCTTTTAGCGATTTTAAAATAAAGTTAATTTAAAATAAAGTCATTCAATATATATTGATGTATGGTAATGGTACAATAATTCCAATATCAGTTGAGATACAATTTGAGGGTCCATATCAGCAATTTGTGCACGTACATTTAACATATATATATGTACATTTAAGTTATAATTTATAAACACTTTATAAAGTTAAATAGTTCCATAAACCTCGTCTAACTGTATAGAATGTTTATGAATATACGATTTAATATATAATAATTACAACTACAAATTGGTGCCATTATCTAAAATTTAATTTAATGTTAACTTATATAAAATATAAATGTATTTCCTAAAAATAAAAATATAGTGTTAATTAATGTTAATATACAATAGGTTTAAGTTTAACATCCCAGACAGAAAAATATAATTCTGCACAATGCTGGCAAACCGTTGGCGATGGTCGGTTATGCGTTGGCAGAATGTTGCATTAACTATCTTGGCAAAAAAATAGATTTCAAAAAACATTTTTGAAAAAATTGAGAAAACTTTTTTTAATATTTGCTTTTAAAAACATGAAATTTAACCCAGTCCACCAGATTGTCAGCCAAGACCTCTACACTCTAATCTAACGAGACTTGTTATAGATGTGTGATAGCTACAAATTAAATGAATGATAAAAGCATTTCGAGCTAACTTATAAGCATCGAAAAAAGGTATTCCAGAAATTATTAAATGTATTTTAGAAAATTTTAATTGTATATCACAAAATATTATTTGCACTTCAGAAACTACAATATTACGCAAATTTAATTATTTATTTATTTAGTTGTGTCCAGAAATAATGAAATCTATTTCAGAATTTCATAGCTAATAGAGAAAAATTTCTCAAATACATTTCATAATTTCGGAAATACGATTGATAATTTCTGAAATACAGTTTGATAATTTCTGAAATACAGTTGTGAATTTCGGAAATACAATTAATAATTTCTGAAACACAATTGATAAAACTGAACTTCAATTGACTAGTTCTGAAATACAATTCATAAATGTGAAAAATAATTGATGAGTTCTGAAACACAATTGATAAAACTGAAATTCAATTGATTATTTCTGAAATACAATTGATAAATCTTAAAACAATTAATACAATTGGAAATGGTGTAGAGCGTCAAAAAGATGTAAATAAAATTATTTTATTCAAAGATTTCAATTTAATAAAAAAATAAATATATAATTTTATAAAAAAATTTATAGAAAAAAAAATTTTAATTTTATAAAAAGAAATTCATTTTGTAAAAGAAATGCATATTGAACTCGTTACCTTCTGAGTTTAAACCTTATTTTAACAAAATATTGTAATTTTTATACAATCAGTGCTCTGCCAGTCTATTATTTTTTGAACAGTTGGCAATATACATATGTCTGGGATCTTATTTAATCCCAAATAATTGGAGATCTTACGTAGTACCCAAATATAATGCGGCATCTAATTTTATCTGTCATTTTTATGGATACTTTTAGATGTCAATCCCCAAATATATTGCTGTTTCTAATTCGATCTGCCATTTTAATACCGAAATAAATTGCTGGATCTAATTCGATCTGCCATTTTTCTGATAAATTTAGATCCAAGTTTATCCCCAAATATATTGCTGGATCTAATTTGATCTGCCATTTTTCAGATCAATTTATATCTAAGTTTATCCACAAATATATTACTGGATCTAATTCGATGTGCCATTTTTCGGATCAAATTAGATCTAAGTTTATCCCCAAATATATAGCTAGATCTAATTCGATCTGCCACTTTTTCGGATCAAATTAGATATACGTTTATCCACAAATATATTGCCGGATCTAATTTGATCTGCCAAAATTGAGATCAAATTAGATCTAAGTTTATCCCCAAATATATAGCTGGATCTAATTGGATCCGCCATTTTTCGGATCAAATTAGATCTAAAAATATCCGCAAATATATAGCTGGATCCGCCAATTTTCGGATCAAAATAGATCTAGGTTTATCCCCAAAGATATCACTGGACCTCGCAATTTTGAGATATAACTTGATCTTAGTTTATCCCCATATATACAATGGGATCTAATACGATATGATTGGATACACCCAATTTTGAGATCTAATTGGATCAGCTAGATATTACAGCAGATCTTAAACAATATCAAATTGGATATAATTAGATATTGCGCGAGATCAATTTTTTTTACTCGGGTATATATGATATGATAATATATGCCACTAAATCTAGTGCCATATATATTTATATATGGTGTTATTTAAGCAATATATTAGCATATATGGTGCCATTTAAACCATATATTATTATATATGGTGCCATTTAAACCATATATTATTATATATGGTGCAATTTAAACATTATATGGCCATATATGGTACCTCATGATCAAAATTTTTAATACAGTTCCAGATATGATAATATATGATTTTATATATAGTGCCATATATATTTATATATGGTGTTATTTAAGTAATTTCCCGAGTAAAAAAAATTATATATAATCATATATGGCATATATTACAATATATAATTATACATGTCGTTATGTATATCCATATATAATTATATATGACGTTTTTTCACAAAATTTTTGCTTATATTATGCCATATATAATTTCATCTAATTAGATATCGGCCTTCATAATATTAGATATGGCATATATAATTATATATTACATGACATGGTTGATCTTATAGCATATATAGTTATATATAGAACTATATCTTAATATATATGGTGGCATTTTAGCAATATATAATTATACATGGTATCATTTAAAAAATATATAATTATATATGGTGCCAGTTAAACTAGATATTATCATATATGGTGCCATTTAAACAATATATGGTCATATATGGTACCTCATTAACAAAATCTTTAATTCAGTTCCAGATATGATAATATATGGTACTATATATAGTGCGATATATATTTATATATGGTGCTATTTAAGCAATATATTATCATATACGGTGACATTCAAACCATATATTATCATATATGGTGCCATTCAAACCATATATTATCATATATGGTACCATTTAAACCATATATTATTATATATGGTGCCATTTAAACAATATATGGCCATATATTGTAACTCATGATCAAAATTTTTAATACAGTTCCAGATATGATAATATATGATACTATATATAGTGTTATTTAAGTAATATATTACTATATATGGTGCCATTTAAACCATATATTATCATATATGGTGTCATTTCAACAATATATGCTCATATATGGGACCTCATGAACAACATTTTTAATACAATTTCAGATATAATAATATATGCTACTATATATGGTGCAATATATATTGATATATGGTATCATTTAAACAATATTATATGTGGTGACATTTAAACGATACATTATGATATATGGTGCCGTTTCAACATTTTTAATACAGTTGCAGATATGATAATATATGCTACCATATATAGTATAGTACCATATACTTTGATGTATCGTATCATTTAAACAACCCGAATAAAAATAGTTACATATAGTCATATATGTGATTAAGTTATATCTGTATAAATATACAGTTTCATCCGAAGAATGGCCCGATATATTTTTATCAATTGTTTATCAATTTTTATCTAATTGTATCAGTTTAGATCAGAGCTGATTAAATTATGTGTTAATCAGATGAAATTGTATCCGATTTTTGACTTGATGCAATTTTATCGGTTTATATGTAACGGTGTCAGGTTTGATCGTAATTGGTTTAATTTTATATAAATAAAATATTATTGTATCCGACATTTACCTTATACAATTGTATTAAAGTTTTAAACTGATATCAGGTCAAAATTGGGATATAACTATATAATTTTGTATACAAATAGATATATTTTGACCTAAACTGATACCATGTGATATAAACCAATAAAATTGTATCAGGTCAAAAATCAGATACAATTTCATCTGATTAACACATAA
The DNA here is from genome assembly GCA_949987735.1 of Leucophora obtusa. NCBI lineage: Eukaryota > Metazoa > Arthropoda > Insecta > Diptera > Anthomyiidae > Leucophora > Leucophora obtusa. The sequence goes on along the minus strand of OX465297.1, from coordinate 54,272,731 downwards.
TTTAATCAGGTCAGATCTAAACTGATACAATAAGTAAAAAACTGATAAACAACTGATACAAATTTATCGGGCCATTTTTCGGATCAAATGGTACGTGGATGACTCTAAGTTATATATTACCATATAAAGCTCCATATTATTTTTTTTAATAGGGAACATACTATATATGGTGCCACTTAAACATTATATTGTCATATAAGGTGCCATTTAAGCAATATATGGTCATAAATGGTAACTCAACTAATATATTAACTGTATTTCAGAAATTTTAAATGTATTTCAGAAATTATGGAATGTATTTTAGAAATTATTAATTGTATTTCAGAAATAATCAAATCTATTTCAAAACTTGTTGATTGTTTATCATAGTTAATAGAGAAAAATTTCTAAATTACATTTGATAATTTCTGAAATACAATTGATAATTTCTGAAATACAGATTGATAATTTCGGAAATACAATTAATAATTTCTGAAACAGAATTGATAAAACTGAACTTCAATTGACTAGTTCTGAAATACAATTCATAAATCTGAAAAATAATTGATAAGTTCTGAAATACAATTGATAAAACTGAAATTCAATTGATTATTTCTGAAATACAATTAATAAATCTTAAAAACAATTAATACAAGCTGTATTTTCGTTCATACCTATCAACGTTAAGTAGTTATAGAAAATCTACGTTAAACTGATTGGAGTATCACATTTTTTTAAATAGTGAGTGTTTATGATAGTTCCGGTATAAACGAACGTACGTCAGTAAAACTTTTTAGGTAGTAACGTGAAGAAGTTACGCTAGGTGTGAAAATGTATAAACGTTGAGTTTTCAACGTTGATAATTATCCACGTTGTAAGTTAACGTGCATACGAAAAGTAATATGTCAGTTTTCGTCTAAAAAACGTTTTTATGCAATTTGTGCTTTTTTAAAAGTTAACGGATATAGTTAAGTCGAAAATACAGCTACAATTGAAATGGTGTAGAGCGTTAAAAAGATGTAAATAAAATTATTTTATTCAAAGATTTCAATTTAATAAAAAAATAAATATATAATTTTATAAAAAAATTTATAGAAAAAAAATTTTAATTTTATAAAAAGAAATTCATTTTGTAAAAAAAATGCATATCGAACTCGAGACCTTCTGAGTTTAAACCTTATTTTAACAAAATATTGTAATTTTTATAAAATCAGTGCTCTGCCAGTGTATTATTTTTTGAACAGTTGGCAATATATGTCTGGGATCTTATTTAATCCCAAATAAATGGAGATCTTACGTAGTACCAAATATAATGCGGCATCTAATTTTATCTGTCATTTTTATGGATAGTTTTAGATGTCAATCCCCAAATATATTGCTGTTTCTAATTCTATCTGCCATTTTAATACCTAAATAAATTGCTGGATCTAATTCGATCTGCAATTTATGGGAAAATTTAAGATTTTACCAAATCACTAAATATATCACTGGATTCAATTCGATCTGAAACTTATTGAAAAAGTTATGATCTTACGCAATCCCGAAATATATTACTGGATCTAATTTCATCTGTTATTTTTTTCATAAATTTAGATCTTACGTAATCCCCAAATATAATCCTCGATCTTATTCGATCTGCCGTTTTCCAGATAAAGTTAGATACAACTGAATCCTGAAATATATATGTGACCTTCTCCGAGAAAAGGGACCTAGTGTGTGAAAATTAAGTTTTGAGAAGAACGCATTTAAAGTTTCATACCCGAGTAAAACGGGTACTACATTATTTTATATTATTTAATACAATTATGTCTCGTTATATATTGCTTTGTGTGGCACTATATATAATAAGACATAAATTTCGTGTTTCGAACAAATTTTATATGACCCAATATCTAAATATATCTTTTTACATATGTTGTCATATTTAATAAGATCTCGCCCATGGAATTGAAATTGTAAGACCGAAAATAGCCCAGTTTCATGTTTAATTTACGATTTTATCGAAATCAATGGATTTTTAATTGGAAAATATTCTTTTACAAAAACAAATTTTGATATAAAATTCAAGTGATTTAAAAAAAAAACATGAACACGAAAACTGGCAAAATACTTTTGTATAAAATTTGAGTGAAATTATCTGACGGTTGCCCATACATTATCGACGTTGAAAATATTATGTTAAAAGAGTTAACACTTTATATGGGATTTCGTACCACATATATATAGCAACAAAACAAGTCTATTGATTTAAAAAAGAAACATTTATTTCCCCTATATAATTTATGTTATAGTCTTGCTTCAAATAAACTCTTAATATCTTACGGTGTGTCTCATACTGCAGGTTTAACTTTAACTTAACTATAAACAAAAGAAAATGTCAAAAAAATGTACACAAAACAACAAATTTTTTTTTGGGTTAACTATTAACTAAAGTTTAAACCTGAAGTATGAGACCCACCGGTAGTAAATTCAAATTGAAATTCATTTTCATTTAAAACGTTATAAATTTACATCGAAACAACAAATTCTTTTATTTTTAAATTGAATATTGGGTCATATTAATAAAAGTTAGCCAATTCTTCGAAGTAATTATTTTGGTTTAGGAATGACGTACCACCAAATTTATCCATAGGCTTGAAGGATATCAAAATATCCTATGAAATTAAAACAAAAAAATTGTCTACCCGCAAGCAGACTAAAATTGTGTAATAAATAACTTAAACACCTAATAAAAATTCCCCCTATTAGTGAAATGTAGTTTTTTATTCATACATACACTATTTACAAGATTAAAACATTTTTAAACGATTATTTCATGACATCCCGATTAAAAAAGATGATATGGTGACATATCTAATTTGATGAAATACAATAACTAATCAGATACAATTTAATCCGAAAAATGGTGAATACAATTGTATCTACGTGGATCAAATTGGATTTAATTATTTTAAATTATATACAATTTAATCCGAATTTTGACCAGACATTATTGTATTAAATAATATCTTAATAGTTAAAATTTGATGCAATTAGGTCCAATTTGATCAAAATTTTGGAATTTTTGTTTTTATTAAATATTGCACTGAAAAACAATGGGGGATTCACGTAAGGTTTCGTGTATCGTGTAAACTAAGCAAATCTAGTAACTTTTAGAGTCTTTATGTGAAACTGCTTACATAATAAGTATCTACTTATTAATGAGTACTTATAGGAGCTATAAGCTGAATTTTGTCTCATGCCTATTAACATTAAATCTTCAAAGCAAATCTACGTTAAACCGATTGTAGTATAAAAATTTTTTAAACAGGTTATGTTTATAAATTTTCCGTTATACGGGAGTGTTCTGAAAAACGAAACCACATAAAATTATTCGTTTTTGTACAACAACAACATATCATTTTATGTGAAACCGAATAATTTTATGTGGTTTCGTTTTTCAGAACACCCCGAATAATCGAACCTACGTCAGCAAAAGTTCCTAGGAAGTAACGCGAATAAGTTACGTTAGATGTGAAAATGTATAAACGTTGAGTTTTCAACGTTGATAATTATCCGTGTTGAAAGTTAACGTGCATACGAAAAGTAATGTGTTAGTTTTTGTCTTAAAAGCGTTTTTATGCACTTTGAGGGTTTTTATGAGTTAACGGATATAGTTAAGTCTAAAACACAGCTATAGTATAGTTCAAGAATAATCCATAAAATAAAAATATTATAAATAAAATGAAATTTCAAATAATTTTCCATAAAACATTACTGGATTTTTCACTGAAGGTGAGATTCTTATTTTGAAAGTGAGAAAAGTTCAAATGAAGCTTTAATTTTTGGGCTACTCATTTTAAAATGAGAAAAATACATTAAAATTGTGATAACAAATTTGACTTGAGTTTTTAATAAAATTAAATGTCTTGAAATAATTGTTTAAAAATTTTTTGTTTTAATTTTCATTTGTATTTCATGATATCCTTCAAGCCTATTAAAAAATTTGGTGCTACGTTATTCCTAAACCAAAATAATTACTCCGAAGAATTGGCTAACTTTTATTAATATGGCCCAATATTCAATTTCAAAATATCTGATATATATCATATAATCTGTTGTTTCGATGTAAATTTATGACATTTTAAATGAAAATGAATTTCAATTTGAATTTACTAAGATATTAAGAGTTCATTTAAAACAAGAATATACCATAGATTATATAGGGAAAATAAATGTTTCTTTTTTAAATCAATAGGCTTGTTTTGTTGCTATACATATCTGGTACGAAATCCTATACATAGTCTGACTGCGTATGTTAAGTATTAACTCTTTTAACATATTTTCAACGTCGATAATGTATGGGTCATCTGTCAGATAATATCACTCAGATTCTTTTCAATACCGGTTTTTCGTTTTCATGTTATTATTTTTTAAATCCCTTGAACTTTATATCAAAATTTGTTTTTGTAAAATAATATTTTTCAATTACAAATGGATTGTAATTGATTTCGATAAAATCTTAAATGAAATTTAAATTGAACATGAAACTGGGCTATATTTGGTCTTATAATTTAAATTCCATGGTCGAGATCTGATTAAATATGACAACTTATGTAAAAAGACATATTTAGATATTGGGTCATATAAAATTTTTTATAAAGACGAAAATTACGTCTTATTATATATACTGCCATACTAAGCAATATATAACGAGACATAATTGTATTAAATAATATAAAATAATGTATAACCCGTTTTACTCGGGATTATTCTCATTTTTTTTAAGTGAAAGCCCAAAAATAAAAGCTTCATTTGAACTTTTCTCACTTTCAAAACGAAAATCTCACCTTTAGTGAAAAATCCAGTAATGATTTATGGAAATTATTTGAAATTTCATTTTATTTAGAATTTTTTTATTTTATGGATTATTCTTAAAGTATACTATAGCTCGTATAAGTACTGATTAATGTGTAGATACTTTTTATGTATGCAGTTTTACATCAAGACTCGCAAACTTATTAGATTTGCTTATTTCACACGATACACGAAACCTTACGTGAATTCCCCATTGTTTTTCAGTACAATATTTAATAAAAACAGAAATACGAAAATTTTTATCCAACTGGACCTAATTGCATCAAATTTTAAATATTAAGATATTATTTCATACAATAATGTCTGGTCAAAATTCAGATTAAATTGTATATAATTTAAAGTAATTAAATCCAATTTGATCCATGTAGATACAATTGTATTCACCATTTTTCGGATTAAATTGTATGTGATTAGTTATTGTATTTCATCAAATTAGATATGTCACCATATCATCTTTTTTAATCGGGTAACGCATTATCACTTTAAACACACCTTCAGTTGGGAGATGCAATTTGGTATGGTTAGGTGCCTCAACTCATTTCATCTTATTCTACACCCTTTTAGGTACCAGAATCCACTCTTAAGTCCAAACCCGTTTTTTGACATACTAGGTCCCTTCTCTCGGAGAAGGTCACATATACCTAGATCTACTTTTTCGCATAAATTTAGATCCAAGTTTATCCCCATATATATTGCTGGATCTAATTCGATCTGCCATTTTTCTGATAAATTTAGATCCAAGTTTATCCTCAAATATATTGCTGGATCTAATTTGATCTGCCATTTTTCAGATCAATTTATATCTAAGTTTATCCACAAATATATTGCTGGATCTAATTCGATGTGCCATTTTTCGGATCAAATTAGATCTAAGTTTATACCCAAATATATTGCTAGATCTAATTCGATCTGCCACTTTTTCGGATCAAATTAGATCTAAGTTTATCCACAAATATATTGCTGGATCTAATTCGATCTGCCAAAATTGAGATCAAATTAGATATAAGTTTATCCACAAATATATAGCTGGATCTAATTGGATCCGCCATTTTTCGGATCAAATTAGATCTAAAAATATCCCCAAATATATAGCTGGATCCGCCAATTTTCGGATTCCCAATTTTGAGATATAACTTGATCTTAGTTTATCCCCATATATACAATGGGATCTAATACGATATGATTGGATACTCCCAATTTTGAGATCTAATTGGATCAGCTAGATATTACAGCAGATCTTAAACAATATCAAATTGGATATAATTAGATATTGCGCGAGATCAATTTTTTTTACTCGGGTAGTAATAACCCGTGGAAGTTAATTTATTGGCTTCTAAATCACGCGTTGCACCATTGAAAACTAAAACTTTACCCCGGGTAGAACTTTGGGCTTCACATTTGTTGGCCAAATTTTGGGACAAAATCAAACTATTCGTTACATCAAAGGCCTTGCAACTCTCTCAATATTTTTTATTTGAAAAAATATTAGGCGGCTTGGAACAGGAACGAACTCCGACTGGTTAATCAGGGATGGAAAAGGCTCACTTAATCGCTCTTACATATTTAAAAATGTAAGTAACTAAAAAATAGCTTTCTCTTTGGCTCGTTAAAAAACATAAAAATGAAATATTTAGATATTAGCAAATATTAGCACAAATTGCGAAAAAAAAAACATTTGCAAAAAGCGAAATTTTTGCAACAATATATTCGCTTGCAGAATGTCGATCGCTGATTACCTCTTTTAATTCATTTTCTGTACCATAAAGCCTTTTTCAAATTCCGCCGTTATTTTGCAATTTTTAAGTGCGGTTTTTTTTAAATATATAACCTGGGGATTAAATTTTTGTACCATAAAGCCTTTTTTTCAAATTCCGCTATTATTTTGCAATTCCTTACGTGCGTTTTTTTTTAATTTTTAATCTAGGGGCTATAATACACATTTCAGACAACAAAGTTTGGTGGCTAGTTGCAAAAAAAACGCGAAAAATAAAATTTGCAAAAAGGAAAATATTTGCATCAATATATTTGTTTGTAGAATCTAAATCGCTGATTACGTTTCCTAATTAATTTTTTGTACCACAAAGTCTTTTTTCGCGTTCCGATTTTATTTTGCAATTTTTTAAGTACGTTTCTTTTTAATATATAATCTAGGGACTATAATACACATTTCATACAACAAAGTTTGGTGGCTAGTTGCAAAAAATATCGCGAAAAATAAAATTTGCAAAAAGGATAAATTTTTTCATCAATATATTTGTTTGCAAAATGTAAATCGCTGATTAAGTTTTTTAATTAATTTTTTGTACCATAAAGTCTTTTTTCGCTTTCCGCGATTATTTTGCAATTTTTTAAGTGTGATTTTTTTAAATTTATAATCTAGGGTCTATAGTACCAATTTTATATACAAAAGTTTGGTGCTTAGTTTGCAAAAAAAAAAAAATAAATCGCGAAAAAAATATTTGCAAAAAGGAAAATGTTTGCGTCATTGTATTCATTTGCAGACTGTTGATCGCTGATTGAGTTTTTTAATTATTTTTTTCTACCACAAAGTCTTTTTTCGCGTTCCTCTATTATTTTGCAATTTTTTAAGTGCGGTTTTTTAAATTTATAATCTACGGAGTATAATGCCCATTTCATAAAACAAAGTTTGGTGGTTCGTTGCAAAAGAAGAACATTTTGGCATAGTTTGCAGAATGTAAATCTTTTAATTAATTTTTTAAACCCCAAAGCCTTTTTTCGCATTCCGGTATTATTTTGCAATTTTTTACGTATGGTTGTTTAAAATTCATAATCTAGGGCTATAATACTGTTGGAATAGTATAATTCCATAGTATAGTTCCATTCTTGATTTTTATAACTAAATTATTATTTTCCATTCCTGGTTACAATCGATGTTTTGAGTCATACAAAGAGCGCACATAATGACCGTGCAAACATTTAAAAGATACCTTCCAAGAAGATATTTCATTTCAATGAAAATAATCAAGTAGTATTTACTTTGAAATTGTCTTCCTTTTATCACTTGGAAGATAATTCGACGATATTTTGAAAAAAGTAATTCAAAAATTTTATCTTTTGTCATAACTTTTTATGACAATATTTTGGCAATATCATCTTTGTATCATTTGGAAGATAAAGCAAATTTGATTGAAATCTTTTATAATTTGGAAAAAATTAAAACTAAATTTGTACAAAAACAATCAAAAGATATATAGGAAATAATCTCGTGAAAAGTTAAGATTAATTGCGCGAGAAAAATCGGATAAGATGAAATCAAAATAATTTATAAGTTGGATTATGTATGCAGGTATTGTTTTTCAGGCTTAAATTTAATAATGAAAAAATTAAATTGTTTTTTATTGTACTGGGAGTTTATTTAGCGATATCCCTTTTATCTTCCATATGAGTTATTGCTTTCATATTGCCTGGAAGTATGGTTTTAGTGTAACAGTTGTTTCCGAAGGAGGAAACTTCCGGAATACGAAATTGATATTGCCGGCAATAAATGTTTTCTTCCTGGCGATATGTTCGGAGAATATTCTTCGTGTTGCCATGTTTGCTGGTTGATATTGGTTTGAGTATGTTCCTGTTCCAAGGCACATAATAGAACAAATGCTTTCTCGGTGATAGAGAGTCCCCCAATCTCTTTATTATGTATACTCTTTGGTTACATATAACATATAACATTTCTGAAACGTACTTTTGGTCGGATTTGCAAGTCACTCTTTACTAGATCAATCCCCATTCATCCACATTATCTACATTTGTTGGAAACCGTTTATGTGAAATCCAAGAATATTCTAATGTGTCTCTTGGCGACATGTTGGTTCAGAAAATAACCCAGCAGATTTGGTGTCACGTGGCTGCACAGTTGATCAACTTCGTGAATCTAATTGGGTACATGGACTCAATTAGATTCAAAGCTTTCACAAAATATAAATTTAAGTTTAAATGAAGAAGATATGCAATTAGAGAAGCGAAAATTAGTTCATGTGGTTTAGTTAAATGCCATATCTTATGAGCTGAATATGATTCATAAATTTAGTAACTACATGAAATGCCTGAGGGTATTTTCCTACACTAATAGAAAAAAGTCCGTAAAAAATTTAGTAAAAACTACTAAAAATTAGTTAAAAATGATGCTGCAGAAAAAAACTGCTAAATTAGCAGATTATTTTTGCTATATATTAGTAATATAGGAACAGCAAAACTAAAACTGTTAAATATACAAAATTTTAGTTATATATGAGCTAAATTTTTGTAAACGGAGATTAGCAAATTAACCTGCTAAAATCAGCAAAAAATTTTGCTAAATAATTAGTAGCCTAAAAAATCACCAAAAAATTTAAAATTTTCGAAGTTTTTTTTTTCGATTTTTTTTTTAAATGCAAATAAAAATCGATCCTTTTGAAAACAGCAGTTTACAATTTTTTAGCAAATATTTCTGCTGATTTTAGCAGAATAGACTGCTATTTGCATTCAACTAAATTTAGCTTAAAAATAGCAAAAATTTTGTAGATTTAACAGTTTATTTTTGCTATTTTTAGTCTACAAATATTTAGCAAAATTTTCTGCAGATTTTAGAGTACAATTTGCTATTTTCAATTAACTAAAAGTTAGCCTAAATATAACTAAAATTCTGTAAATTCAGCAGTTTTAATTTTGCTGTTCTCATTTTACTAGTATTTAGTAAAAAAAATCTGCTAATTTTAGCAGTTTTTTCTGCAGCATCATTTTTAACTAATTTTTAGTAACTTTTTCTGCTATTTTTACGGATTTATTCCTATGAGTGTACATATTGCGTGTTCGAAGAAACATATCCAAATTCGACACAATTATACCATACACTCACCATCACATAATATGGGCAATTCAAAACCATTACTTCTCAAACTCTATAAAGGAACTTAAAAAACATGGATCATTAACTGGACAACTATTATCTTTAAAACCATTTCTGGACGAAGTCAGTGGAGTAGAACTATTACGAGTTGGAGGACGATTGCAAATTTCAGACTTGCCAACTTCAAGTAAGTTTCCTTTTCTTCTTCCAAAATCTGGACCAAGAGCTTGGGTAGGTATAGTTCAACAAAAATTTTGGATTGTTAATTGTCGATCATTGCCAAGGCAGGTTGTAACACAAGCTATGGGTAACCTTCCAAAAGATCGAGTTACTGGTATTCGTCCATTTGAAGTTGTTGGAGTTGATTTTGCTGGCCCAATTCCAACCTATCTTAAAATTCGTGGAAAAGTCCCTTACAAATCGTATATAGCTGTGTTTATCTGCTTTGCCACCAAGGCAGTTCATTTGGAATGTGTTTCTTATTCATCCAGTGATGCTTTCATAGCTGCCTTAAAACGTTTAGTTGGTAGAAGAGGAGTTCCACCAAAAATATATTGCGATAATGCAACTAATTTTGTTGGGGCAGACACAAGGTTAAAGGAGTTTAGTAATTATTTTCAACAACCATCTTCAGTAAATGCTGTGAAATCATATTGTTCGGCAAGATTTATCGAATTTGCATTCATCCCTCCTCGAGCACCACACTTTGGTGGATTATGGGAGGCGGCTGTAAAAACTGCAAAATCAAATATGTATAGGACTCTTTCCACAGCACGCCTAACATTCGAAGAACTCACTACGCCATTAGTTGAGATAGAAGCTGTCATGAATTTACGACCACTAACACCATCTTCAACCGATCCTAATGATTTGGAAGTTATTACCCCTGGTCATTTCATAGTTGGTTGTTCTTTACAAACTATTCCGGAAATTGTTACAAATTTACAACGTTGGCAAAGAATTACGGCAGCAAAGGCTCACTTTTGGCGCAAATGGCATAGTGAATATTTAGCTAACCTTCAGAATACCTACAAATAGCAAAGGCCACATAATAATCTGAAGGTAGACGATATGGTCCTGGTGCATGAAGATAATGTGCCTCCGATGAAATGGGACACAGGTAGAATTATAAACGTTGTCACGGGTGCTGATGGCTACGTTAGGGTAGCTGATATAAAAACGCTACTACTACTCTACCCAGACCGATAGCAAAATTAGCATTACTTCCTGTTAATTGAAACTGGGAGTTTCAATGGGCCCCGGCATGTTTGGTCACATAGTTATTGCCAACACTGTAGTTATTATTTTGGTCTCATGCTGTCTAAATTGTTCAACTTCTATTTTGCCTGTCTCTCTGAGTATTTATAATCAATTTAAATTAATACATTTAGCAATTTTTAGACCCTACACCACTATGTGGTCAGGGTATTATAAGTTTGTGTTGATGTTTGTAACACCAAAAAATATTGGTCCTAGACCCACCTTATAGTATACCGATCGGCTCAGATTTTTTTTATTTCGATTTAACGATGTCCGTCTGTCTGTCCATGCATTCTTGTGCGCACTCTACAGGTCGCAAATATTAAGATATTTTGATGAAATTTGGTACACCGACTCATATCAGTCCAACGACGAAGCCTATTGATTTTAGTTAACAGCGGTCCATGTTTAGACCTAGTGCCCATATAAGTCTCCCCCCAAAATTATATTGTTTATACGCAGCAGGTCGCAAATATTACGATATTTTGATGAAATTTGGTACACAGACCTATGTTGGCCCAAGGACGAAGCCTATTGATTTTGGTGAACATCGGTCCATATTTAGACCTAGTGCCCATATAAGGGTCCCCCCAAAATTGGCTTGGTTACAAACTGCAGGTCGCAAATATTAAGATATTTTAATGAAATTTAGTGCGCTGACTCACATTATAGAAAATTTTGACACAAGCCCCATTTTAACCCATTCGAATTTCGGATCCAAACATTAGTTTTATCCAGACTGGTGTAGGGTATTGTATAGTCGGCATGCCAGACTTTAACCTTTTTACTCGTTTGTATATTACTTCTTGCTAACTTTCAATTTTTTACAAAAAGTAATCTGTAACTAGATCTCAACTAAATAAATACCTTTGTGCTTATGATAAAAACTATAAGAAAAAACCCGCGTTTTTACTTAAAGACAATTAACAAACCCTAGTCGAACCCTAGGGTAGGAATTTAAAAAGGTCACATGCAGTTTTAAAGTCGGGGTTAGTCAAACCAGGCTGACCCCAAACAATATTTTTAAGTAAAATTTAGTTGAATGTAAATAGCAGTCTATTCTGCTGAAATCAGCAGAAATATTTGCTAAAAAATTGTAAACTGTGTAAATTGTTTTCAAAAGGATCGATTTTTATTTGCATTAAAAAAAAATCAAAAAAAGTAAAATTTTGAATTACTAATTAGTCAGTAAAATTTTTTGCTGAATTTAGCAGTTAATTTGCTATGTTCCATTAACAAAAATTTAACTCAAATATAACTTAAATTCTTCATTATTTTGTTCCGTTTCTTGGGTATAAGGTTTTATGACTGGGTTACCAACCCTGAGCAACCACAATACGTTTGTGGGACCGTACTGGTATTGTAAGACATCCAGTCCTGCCATAAGAATCACGTTTGTATAGCGAGCCGCTTGATGCAAGTACAGACGCCCGCTTGCAGACGTACCAGATCTGGTTACGAACCGCGGTAGCTATTGGATATTTAATGGCGCCAAATACTCGCCATGTTGCTCCGAGTATCATTGACACTCAGAATTTAGGTGGAGACCGGAGCAACCCGGACTCCCTCTGAGACTCTCCTCTCGGAGCCGCTGACTGTCCGCGGCTGCATAAAGCAGCTACCCCGCATATCTGCAGGACGTACCACTATCCGCAACCTGTGACGCGTCCGGTAGCATTCAGCTCTGCTTCCCATAGAGAATAATAAGTCGCACAGCATCGTACAGAATACCATACTTTACAACTTATTATCCGCAAGTGGCCGGATAATGAAAATCAACGGATCCCCCAGTCGACGACCTTTAGCTTTCGAAAAAGGACAATGATAGGAACATGGAACGTCCGAACATTATCAGATCCAAAAAAACTTGCCCAAGCTGCGTCAGAAATGGATAGATACAACTTGGATATACTAGGGCTGGCGGAAACTATATGGATTGGTCAAGGAGATATGAGGCTGATAACTGGACATTACTTTATGTATAGCGGTAATAGTGATGAACGTGCAAGAGGAGTTGGAATTCTAATCTCGCCAAGATGCAAAAAATCTCTGAAAGAATTTAGACCAGTCTCAGATAGAATAATAACAGCAAGATTCTATACAAAATTTCGGAATATAACATTAATACAATGTTACGCCCCAACGGAACCATCCGATGATGACACCAAAAGTAATTTCTACAGTCAGCTTGAGTTAACTATAAAAAACACACCAAAAGGTGATATAGTTGTTGTGCTAGGTGATTTCAACGCGAAGGTTGGCAACAATAACATCGATTCTCGCTCCGTCATGGGCCGCCACGGCCTTGGTAACGTAAGAAATGACAACGGTGAACGATTAATAGAATTCTGCTCAACACATGATCTTTTTATCGGTGGTACCAAGTTCCCTCATAAGGACATACACAAGTACACTTAGAAATCTCCGGATGGCATCACAGATTGACCACGTATTAATCAGTAGGCGATACCACAATACATTGTTAGATGTTAGTACCCGTAGGCGTGCTGATATTTATAGTGACCATAACTTAGTAGTAGCACAGTTTCGATTACGTCCAGCGGCTCTAAACAACCAAGTGTCTTTAAATAGGCAAATAGATGTGAATAAACTTTATCTGCCAGATGTTAACACCAGCTATCGCGCAACTCTTACTGATAAAATAGGAGCATTATACGAACCTTATACCTGGGAAAACATCGCCACAGTGTGCAAGGAAGCAGCAGAGGCCACAATAGGTTTACAACAGCAACAAAGAAAACCATGGATAGGTAATGAAACATGGGAATGCATAGAAAGACGACGAGAGCTTAAAGCTAAACTTATGAATAATAAAAATCCAAATGAGAGAGCTGTTTTAACATGCACGTATAATAATGCAGAAAAGGAAGTAAAGAAGTTGGCTAAAATAGATAAACAAGAATATTATAACAATATCGCGTTATCCGCAGAAAGAGCAGCGTACCGGAACGATCTACGTGGCGTATATGAAGCAATAAATAATCTTGCAAATGTAAAACCCCACATACCTCCGTTAAAAGACTGTGATGGAAATATTTTGACAACAGATGTAGAACAATTACACCAATGGAGAAAATTCTTTGAAGACTCTGTGGAACCAACGGAAATAAGTGTTCAAACCCCAAACAATGCATTACGGCGAAACCCATCCAGAACCATTTCAACTGAGCCCCCATCTATAGAGGAAATCCAAGCAGCAATAAACAGGCTAAGGAATCACAAAAGTGCAGGCCCTGACAACATTGCAGCGGAATTGATTAAATATGGCTCTGATATTCTTGCACATGTACTGCATCCCGTCTTCAAAAAAATCTGGGTAGACAACATCATCCCATCTCAGTGGAAGGAGGGTGTAATTATAACAATCCCAAAGAAAGGGAACCTAAGTGATTGTAAAAATTGGAGAGGAATTACTCTCCTCAATACAATTTTAAAAATTCTTGCTTTTATAATTCTTGACCGTATATCACCTAGCCTCAACGCAACCTTACGGCAAGAACAAAATGGCTTTAGACCACAAAGATCATGCGTGGACCATATAAACACTACGTATAATTATTGAGCAGTCCGTGGAATGGCGTTCCCCTCTGTACTTACTTTTTGTAGATTTTGAACGAGCTTTCGATACCATCTCAAGGGATGCGATATGGTACTCCCTGAAGCATAAAGGTGTACCAGAGAAAATAATTTCCTTGATTCGCGAACTGTATGCAAATGCCGAGTGCACTGTTAGATTGAGAGGGAAAAATAGCGAAAAATTTACTATGAAAAGAGGTGTAAGACAGGGATGCGTCTTGTCCCCACTGTTGTTCATTGTTGTACTGGATAATATCCTCACGAAAACGAACGACGAAGTTCCCGACGGCATACAGTGGCGACCTTTCCAAAGACTCAATGATTTGGACTATGCGGACGACATTTGCTTCTTGTCTCATACATTGACTGGAACGAGAACTAAGCTTGAAATGTTAATTAAAAATGCAGCCCAAGTTGGTCTACGAGTCAATATTAGGAAGACCAAGCTAATGCGGATTGAAACCTCTAATCAGACACCGCTTAGTGTTGCAATAAGTGGCGTTCCAACGATAATAGAAGACGTAGAACAATTCTGTTATCTTGGTAGCACAGTTTCCAAAAATGCTGGTGCAAATAACGACGTCATAGCACGTATAAATAAGGCCCGTCACGCATATCACAAGTTAAGGAAAGTATGGTCCAATCGGAATATATCCCAGCGAACAAAATTAAGAATTTTCAACACCAGTGTTAAACCTGTTCTCCTATATGGTTCTGAAACCTGGAAAGTCACAGACTTCATATGCAGAAAACTTCAGGTATTCATCAACAAATGCCTGAGACGAATCTGTAGAATATTTTGGCCTCAAACTATTTCCAACGAAGATTTATTGGGAAGGACAAACACCGATCCAATAATTATAGAAATAAAACGCCGAAAGTGGCGGTGGATAGGCCATACGTTGCGCAAACCTGACAACGATATTGCAAAAATGGCCTTTGAATGGAACCCTCAAGGCGTCCAGGAAGACCTTTTACAACGTGGATAAGATCTATTCATGCTGAACATCGATCTAGGGGAACATGGCAGCAGATCAAACTATTGGCGCAAGATAGGCAACGATGGACTGATTTTGTTTCCGCCCTATGCTCCGACTAGGAGCTATAAATATCTAGCATAAGTATTATATTTAATATTCGTTTTACATATAATTTCAAATGCTAAATATTTATTAAAGGAATAAAAAAAAAAAAAAAATAACTTAAATTCTGTATATTTAACGGTTTTTTTTTTGCTGTTCCTATATTACTAATATATATCAAAAATAATCTGCTAATTCTATAAGTTTTTTCTGAAGCATAATTTTTAACTAATTTTTAGTAACTTTTTCTGCTATTTTTATAGATTTATTTCTATGAGTGTACATAATGAATTTTTTGTAATCGAAAGAGAAAATTCCTGAAATTCCTGTCGCGGCTTGGACATTTTGCACAAGCGATTTGAGGGCATGGTTCTCTTACACAAAAGCGATGTGAACTGGTCACCGAAATCGTGCGGTTTGACCGCTTTAGACTTGTTTTTGTGAGGCCTTTCAAATAAAACACAAAACTCTTTCACATACAGTGTCTCCCTAGTGAGGATACCGATTTTGTTGAAATCTGACATTTTATGTTTTTTTGGATTGTATCTTTCTTATTAAAGTAAGAAATTGCTCAAGTTTTCAATTTTAATTACGATTTGAAGCCTTTAAAGTTCGAGCGATTACTTTTTTCACTCAAAGACAACATTTGGAAATCGGTTCGGTAGGTTTTTTCTTAACCCTTTGGCGAGTGGCGTACAATATAATGTACGTCGACTTCATCTACTCGTCACTGATTTGAATTTTAACCAAAGCGCCATTCATTTACTGTTATCGGTTCATTATTTTGTTCTTATTTAAATTTTATGCTGGTTGTAAAATTTCAAAACAACATGAGATCAGTAGAGTGCGTTTTGTCTTGTGATCATCAACGCTGCTGAGAACGTGTTCAAATTTATAAATTAAAAAAAGACTAAAATTTAGTCTCAAAAATTGTGTGATGAATAAAATTCAAAAGATTTTGTTTAGAGATTAGTAATAGAAAAAATATAAAATTAAATTTTTAACCCGCTCGGGGGCGGCAGCATGTTAATTTTTGAACTTTAGTTTCAAATATCTCCGCTATTCTCACAATATTTCTTGGGCATAGATCTACATTTCCACGAAGTTTGGTCGGAAAATTCCCAGCCATTAAAATTCCCGTGCCAAAGGGTTAACTGATGTGACCGTTTTAGCAATAGGCTAATGAATCTATAAAAACCTGACGATTATCTTCAAGTTTTCTCTGTTAAATTTCTAACATTTTAAAGATGTTAGAAATATGTGATGCAAAATTGCTGTCTTTTACCAAATTTTTTAAAAAATTTTATGTAATATGATAGTTAATAACTAAGTGTACGATAATCGTCTATCATCCCTACGGGAAATGGATCAGTCACAGAGCTGGTCACGTGACTGGAACTTTGTGGGAGTCACCGGTCCTCGATTCGGTTTTTTATATGAAAGTAACCGGCAACTTTAACATGGGCTTGTCATAGGAGGTGGCAATTTCCTCCTTTTGAGCTACTTGTAACTTGTCGCAAAGCTTGTCGTTTATTACATATCACACTACTGGTTTAAGAGAGTATGCAATATAACAGGTTAAAGTTATCTAATACGGAAGTAGTCTCATGTAAGACATTATGTGATAAGTACCGAAACTAGTGAGAAATAAAATATCAGGTGACTGGTTTAAGCGCACATATCACAGAACTAAAGAAAAATATTTGTTAAAAAACTGGTCACACATTAGTCAATATGTGTGTTGTTGCTGAACTAGTACAAAATAATAGTTTCGTGACATATCACTATACTGCTCTAAGTTAACAAGTCACAGGACTAACTGAAACTAATTGACGTGTAACATGTCACTTATTATTCACCATGTGTCATAATAAGTATGGGTGCTGGAAGAACCCAGAAGGATCCAGTCACTGAACTTACGTAAAACGACAAGTCACCGAATCTGTTTTTAAAACATCACAAAATTTATTTAAAAAAAAAAAAAACAGTTTATTCCAAAAACATAAATATTAGGGGTTTTCATATAAACTCGTAAATTCCATGTAAATCTTGTATAAATATAAACATATTTTTCATGTATGGAGATTGATATTAAACTCATAAACATACCAACTTTACACTGTTTACGAGTATAATACGCATTTATATGAAAACCCCTATTAACTCATGATTACAATTCAATATAAGCTATACATATAAATTATTTTAATTTTTGCATTAAAAATTCAAAAATAGTTTTTTCGGACTTTCTAAATAGATTTTCATACATTTACTTAGAATATTGTTCTACATCAAGTCCAAATTCGAATAAGATAATATTGTAATATTAGATTTTATTTGTTGCTTCAAAATGTCATATTCGAATTTGGACTTGAGGTAGAACAATATTATAACAAATACATATATGAAAGTATACATATAAATTTTAACGTAAGTTAAGAAATACTAGCTACACCATACACCACTACTTCGACAGGGTAAAATAAGTTTATACTGCTGTTTGTAACACCAAAAAATATTGGACCTAGACCAACCTATTAGTGTACCGATTTACTCAGAATCGCGTTGAGTCGATTTGGCGATGTCCGTCCGTCGGTCTATCTATCTGTCCATTAGACCGTACCTCAACAAAAAAGTTTGCCGTACACCCTCCAATATGAAGTATTTTTGAAAGGCGATTTCAAACAAAATTTTTTTTTTTTTTTTGCCGAACGTAGTGGTCGCCTTTTTTAATTTTTTGTTATAGCTTTGGCATTTAAAATCGGATTTTAAAGTGTGATATATCGATTTTTTTGCCTCGAGGAGGCCAGTGTTTTGCTACATAGTAAAAATCCAATTAAAAAAAATTTAAAAAGGCGACCCCTACGTTCGGCAACCAATATATAAAAAAGATTTCTACTGGGTTTAGCGAAAAACTTCCTTAGCAAAAGTTGAATGACTTTAAATTTCTAACATTAGGGTGGTAGCAACTGAGATCTGGTGGGTAACTACTATAACGGGAAACTTGAGGTCAAAATGCCCTTGGAGCAAAATACTGGTCTACATCGATGTATCATACTTTAAGATCCGACTGTAAATGCCAAAGATATAACGAAAAATGTAAAATAGCGACCCCTACGTTCGGCAAAAAAAAATAAAAATTTTTTTTTGAAACCTTCTTGCAAAAATATTTCATATTGGAGGGTGTACGGCGCACTTTTTTTTTTTTTTGCCTGTAAGGTGGTACGCTCTACTGTCCATGTACCCTTGTGTGCACGCAACAAGTCGTATATACATACGGACCAAATTTCGGCAAAATGGAATGACGTTTATAGGTCCCTAAAAATTTAAAGTTTCTTTTCAGGATTTCTGCATAAATTCTGAACAATTTTATATACGTTACGAATATGAAATACAATTTTTTAAAATTCATTTACAAAAAGAAGTTTATGTGTGAATTGATCAAAATATTTTCTATCGTTAAATTGCCTCTATATGAAAAACTTTTTGTGTATTCCATGACCGGGAATCAAACGACCAACCCTCTACACAGGCTACGACCCGTAGCATCATCTCTTAACGAGACAAACCATGGTCGACACATCGATGAGTGTGGCTAATTGAAGTCTTGTCAATCATAACCTACACAATGAATGTTTTGTAATCGGAAGAAAATTTCTATCGTTATTTCCTTTTCACAGGTAATTATCACATTATGATGATTTCTTTGGCCAAAATTGGATGAAATGGATGTGAACGACATGTGGCTCTAACAGGCGGCGCTACGTGCCACATAGCTGAAGCGACCTGGACATTCTGCACGACCGATTTGAGGGCATGGTTATCCCACACAGAAGCGACTTACTTGTTCTTGTGAGGTTCCATCAAGTTGCTTGTCTATGCCAATAAGTCAATTAAAAATTTTATGTAATATAATAGTTATTAAACTTCGAAAAGTGTACGATAATAGTCTATCGTATTATAGAATCTGGGCACATATTTTAAGTAAAACCCTGTTAAGTTTACATATAAAAAAATATGTGCGCAATTTACAAAAAGTCCATTCCTGAATTCAACACTAAACTGGTTTTCGGGTCATTTTGGGCTTTTTGAGCTAGTTTTCAATTATTAACATAAATTTAATCTTCTCTTTAATTAAAATACAGATGTGATGTACCTATTTTAGTCCAATGGGTCATTTCGACCCCTTAGTGATTTAAGCTTCCCTAGTGATTTTTTTTTTGGAATACTTTCCTCTATTTCATAATGGTAATATCGGTATTACAAAACATTTTCACCAACGATTAGAGAAAAGAACCGGTAATCAAAATATCCAATAAAAAATTCTGACTTTTTGGATATAACATCCCCAGTGTTTGTGAATAAATTGTTTTGCTTGTCATTGACAATCTATTATGCATAATCGTATCCGAACAATATTTTTGAACTACTCGTAGTTTATTATTATGTCATCATTTCTGTGGCCACAAATTTAAGTATTATGTAAACTTTGTAACGGTCACGGGATAGGGTATTACGGTACCGATCGCCATTTTTTCATACACATCTAATTATACTGCACCTGTTCTGTGTTATATCACTACTTCAACTGCAAAGGTACTAGTTACTTTTGTCAATTTGATGTTATGATACTTTTTCTCCAGTTATAGGATATATCCAAAATGAACTAGTTAATGTTTGGCCTCCATTTCAATAGTCACGATGTTGAATATTTTGCTGCAATTACCACTTTTTGATACACCGAAATTTGGGTTTACATCAGTTTTGTAACCTGTCCCCTATGCACCTGTCACAGATTTGTCACTTTGGATCAATCGACCCTTCATTTCCCGTAGGGATGTTAAAGAATCTGGGTACACGTTTTAAGTTTACATATAAAAAAATATTTATGAAATTTACAAAGACCATTCCTGTATTCAACACTAAACTGGTTTTAGGTCCATTTTGGGCTTTTTCAGCTAATTTTATGTTATTTTTATAAAATTGTATTTATAAATAAAAAGTATAATAAAAACCGGGTTATCCCTTTTTACACGCCTTTGTAATTACCCACTTTACATACACCCTGATATTCACCGAAATCGGAGTGAACCACACCGCAGACCTTCCGACATTTGTTTAATGTTTAAACTATTTGAAAATTACGAAAAAGTACAGCAATATTTTAAAAAGGGTTGTACTCGTTTTCAACCAACAACACACCCAACAGTAACTGTCTTAATTGCTTTTGTTTGACAATATACATACTTTACCTTATTTTTTCAAGATTGCGATGAATACGATACTGATGATCCTTATGAATCCGAAATTGAAGAAGAGGAAGAAGATGATGGTATTAGTACTAAAGCTAAATCAGGCAATAAACTTAATAAAGACAATAAGGAACACTTGGATCCAATGTCATATTCGTGGTGTATACTTCGATTGGCTTTCATGAAAGTACTTATCAAAAATGTTCAAGACTTCATAAGTATTTCTGGAATAGAACTGCAAGGTAAATATTTGATATAATTTAAATTTTTGTTCACACCCATGAGAAAATCTAATATATTCTGAAAGATGGCTTTGAAATTTTTAAAATTAATTCGTTGAGTTATTGTTAATATTTTTGTTTGGGAGAATTTTTGTTTTTTTTAATTAAAAATTGTTTTTTCTCAGCTTTGACGTATTCTCAAAAACTCATATATTGTCTATATTTTCGAAACAAAGTTTCGGAAGTCTTCCGAATTACTTTGTTTATTTCGGATTTCAGTATTTTCATATATTTGGTTAGAATTTTATTCTACCTCAAGTCATATTGGAGATACTGTGTTATTGGATTTTATTTGATGCTCAAAAATTTATAATTTATGATTAACAATACAAATGATAACTGTATGCAATGTCTCGGCTTGAGTTACCCAGTTATAATTTTCTTAATGCGGACAACTGAAGAATGAACTAAAGAAGCCAGAAACAATTGTATTGTCTATCATGAAAATCTTTTTTAAGCAACAAATAAAATATAGCGTGACAAAATCATATTAGGTAGATTTTGACTTATAATTAGAGATAACAATATAATAAATTTTTTTATTTCCGTAGTACCACGTTTTTGTATACTCTGTGTATTAACGCTGTGTAAAAATATATCCCATTATCTTAAAGTTTGGACAAGTTCCCATACAAATATTTTTATAAATCTAGAAAAACTGGAAGACATTGGTATTTTATTTTTGTCTATTCTTTCAGAATATACTAGATTAGATCATGGAGGCGAACTTGTGCCGCATATATACATCAATATATATATTTATTTATTTTGCAAATAGATTTACCAGTTTTGAGTCCCTTGTCGCATGAAGTTCTAAGAACATTAAATAGGTGGCAGGATATTGCCCATAAAATTGTAACATCGAAGGGTCCACCAAGCGAAGATTACATTCCAGGTAACTGCTTTAATATGAAAAATTATATGAAAATATTCACTCATAAACTATATACTTTAAACTATAAGGATGTTTTATGAATAGCGGCGTTCCAGGTCTTTCTATTCATAGATATAGATCGCTGTTAAGCAAAGATAATACACCCTTTGTGATGAGTTCATCCGCTGGTCCGGCACGACGCTTGTGGAATTATCTTGTTCATCAGGATGAAGCACAAGACATATTTATTAAAGCAATTTTTGGAAAGAAAACAGGCAACGCAGTGAAACATGCAGCACAACAGAGCGATGGTGTGGATAATGGTAATAACAAATTAAAATACGGGACATTTTTTAGAGGGTATATATAATTTTTGCAATCCCTCTTATAAAGAAATATTTTATGATATTGACCTTGGGAGTGTACAAAGAGTTTCGAAAAAATATTTCAGAAACAAGTTATTTGAAAAAATTTACATGCTTTTTAATAAACCCTACACTAAAAAATCCATACGTAGTACAATAGTTTTGATTTAACCGAAACCTTTCGTACTACGAAAGAATTTCGTTGTTTCGGATCACGAAAATCCTTCGTAAAAAATATGAAATCTACGAAATTATTTTCGTATATTTTACGAAATATTTTTATGTTTTACGAAAGAAATTTGTTGTTTCGCACTTCGGAAGTCTTACGTAAAATGTAAGAAATCTGACAAATTTTCGTATGTAGTTTGCCAAATATTTTTGCTTTAAAAAAATCCAAGGTTGGCAACCGACAGCTTTATAATACCGTTATCCGGAGTTTGGTTTGTTTGTGGGTAGTGTAAAGACGTATTTTTAAAAGCTCTAGTTTTAAACAAGGTTTTTACTAGTTTAAACACGTCCTTAAAGTTTTATACATGAACAGTAGGCTCGTTCATAACAATTGTACAATTTCAAAACAAATTCAAATCCACGAAAGAGTGCTGGATATATGAAAATGTAGATTAATATTGGTAAATTAAAGTGTTTATAATAAAAAATTATAAAATGAAGATGATTGTTGCCGCAATAAAATTTTTCATACAGGCAATACGATGGGGAATCGCCTTCATATTGCGATGTTTATTGGGGACTAGACCTTTAAAATTAATTCAATCATCAGTAGTAATTTAATTTCTAAAAAAGAACCAATAAAATTTGTTTTTGATTCTCGAATTATGTCTGGATTTATTTGAGTCGCGCGAATTATCATTTTATTTTTTGATTCTCGAATTAAAATAGTATTTCTATGATTCGCGAATCAATTTTAGTCATTAATATATCTATAAAAAATAAACTTGCATTGAATACTTTAATTTAACAATAATTTCAAATACAAAATTAAATTTACTCTTAATAAATCAATGTTTTAAATTGTAATGCAGTCTTTTAAACGAATAAAAAAATATACATTAATTCGCGAATCAAAACAAAAAATTTGATTCACGTAATAAAAAATATGGAAATAATTCGCGCGAATTATCTTATTTTTTTACTATAAAATCTGCAGCAATCTTCGCACACGCTCCAACATCTTTTGCACGAGTGCATTATCGACTTTTCGCGACGCCGACAACCACTTGGTTTAGAATTCTGCAATATATTTTACCAGTTCACCTGTCTTCTTCAATATTCCCTTCACTATTGACCAATATTCCTCATTAGGACGTAGCTCTGGGCTATTGGGTGGATTGCAGTCGCGAGGTACAAAATCGATTTTATTTGCAATGTACCACTGCAATGTGTCCTTGGCATAGTGGCAACTTGCCAGGTCCGGCCAGAAAAGTGGTTTGGTGACGTGACTCTTAATAAATAGCAGAAGACGCTTTTTGAGGCACTTATCCCTATAAATTTGAGCGTTCATTGTTCCAAATGCGATGAAAGGCTGCTTTTACGACCACAGGAGCAAATGGCTTGCCAAACCATGTATTTTTTTGGAAACCTGGAATTTATTTTCAATTTACAGCTTTCAGGATCATCTTTACGACTTGCAGCAGTATAAAAATCTTGGCCAGCAATATATTTGAAATTTTAAAAGCAGTAGGTTTCGTCGTCCATGACAATGCATTCATATTTCATGATTTGGGATTCGTACAACTTGCAGCTGCGGGATTTTGCCGTAACATTCTGCTTTGCGTCCCGATCTGGTGCTGTTTGAGCTGTAAAACTTCTCAGTGAAGCTTACCTTTTGTACACGAAAGACTGCGATTTACGTACAGATTATGCAACAGAACGTGACGAATCCTTCGGATCCTGTGAAAATGCCCTGAGGACTTTCCGAGCTCTGTTTGTAGCTCACCTCCGCTACCAGGCTTTCTAGCAATTGCCTGGAAACTGTCGAGTGGTGAACTGTTGCATTTTTTGCAATTTTACGCGCACTGAGAACCGGATTTTTATATATTCGTGCAAAATAATTTGCCTCGTTTCTAACTCGGTGGTCATTTTTGACGAAACTAAAAGTCAAATTCGAATGAAATTTCTCATACGTGAAATTTAGGTCATAACCTACTCAGGGTATTTGAATTTCAAAATATAAAAATTTTTTTGAGTAAGCTTTCCAAAGTGTCGCAATTTTGGTGTGTTCACCCTTTATGTATAAAAAAAAATATATTTGCAAATCTTTTATATGAGTGGTCTTAGTACCATTATTAAAATAGAGACTAAAAAAACATAAATAAATACAAAATTTAAGGTAGAGTTGGGGCGGGGATTGGGTTTTCGGGCCACATTCCTTTTTTTTATCATTTTATTTAGAATAACCCAGGGAAATTTTCTGTTCCAAAGAAGCTGATTTTCCTTTGTAACCCCTTCTACTGTCAACGATTTTTCTTTGAAAAAGCAATCGCTTCTTTAGCACCCAAAGTGGAACCGGTTGCCTTAGAATCAGTTCTGGAACTAGTTCTAGAGCTTCTGGAACTAGTTCTATAACTTCTTCAACTAGTTCTAGAACTGATTCTCCTTCAGTTATATCTTGCATATAAGATCCGTGGAACGGGTTCCGGAACCAGTTCTATGGAATCGGTTCTAGTGGAACCACTTCCAGAACTAGTGTGATTGGCAACCAATTGTAAAAAATTTTCCTGCGTAGACGAATGTAAACAAATACATTCGTGTTTAATGATATAAATTTTTCCACCTTGTTCCGTGTAAAAACAAACGGACGGACGGACAAGAGTAGCAAAATCGCCTCAGAAAGAGGTTCTGAAAAAAAATCTTACACAATTTTTTTTTTTTTCAATTCTTCATTCAGTAATGGCGTTCATAAAAATAAATTTTGGATTTTTTTTAATACACACTCAAAAAAAAAAGGAATAGATGCAGCGATTTTTCTCAAAAATACCAACCTTTGGGGCCCGGTATCGACCCCTAAACCTTAATAAAAAAAAATTTTAAAAAATCATGTGTTAATTTTTCACGGTGCTTAATATATATTCGGGCTGATCCATACCAAAATTCAACTTTTGTTTTTTATGAACCAGCCTAATGAACAGTTTGAATAAATAACGTACATATTACATTCTAAATACTGAGTCAAGGAGAAAATTAGCTGTGAAAACTCAAAAAATACAATTACAAAACAAAATTTCATAAAAGGTATAAATAAAATTAATGTATCTTTGTGAAGTCATCTGTTTTGCTTAATGTTGACTGTTATTATGTAACCGATTTAGTCTACTGAGGTGATCCTGGTGGTAATAAGAAAATATACAGCTGTTGACAACTAATTAGAAATGCAATTTTTACACTAGATCTTGATGATCATTATTGATATTTTCGTAAATTTACCGTTACGTTTTTTGTTCAAAACAATTGTATTATATTTATTACTCTTTTTATTATTATTTACACTCATTTTTGTTGCTGTTTATTTTAAAAGCTGTTATAATTTCTGAAAATAGTTTACATATTGTTTAGTAAAATTCCAAGAAAGTGCGACAACTAATTAGAAACGCGTAATTGTGTATTAAAGTTTTCTTGGCTAAGAGCTATTTTGATAAAAAAAATTAATTTTACGGTTATTTGTTTCCAATTTAATATTTTGTAGCAAATAAGAAATTATAATTTTTAAGATTTATCATGGGAAAAGCAAAAGCTGCACTCCTGAAGAACGGAGCCCAATTTTTGAACGTTAGAAGTCTGGAAAGTCTTATAGAGAAATAGCAGAGCAGCTAAAGTGTTCCAAAAAAATGTTTTCTAATGATTTACAGCATATCAACAAATATGAGACCATAGCCAATGTTCCGCGAAAGAAGAGACCCAGAAACACATCAGCACATACCGACCGAATGATAACGCGAATCTCCAAATCCGGCCCAAAAAAGTCATCTACTGACATCCAACGTGATATTCAAGAAAATTTAAATGTCACGATATCCAAGCGGACTATTATTGCACGTCGTTTGGTGGAAGCCGAGCTACATGGAAGAGCAGCACGAAAGAAGCCACTTCTGCGTAGGATTCAAAGAAAACGTCGTGTGGATTTCGCGAAGTCCCATTGAAATTGGACAGCAAATCAATGGAGATATGTGATTTGGATCGATGAAAAAAGATTAATCGCCTTGGTCCAGATGGTCGGAGATAAGTTAGATGACCTATTAACCAAGAATTTAATCCTCGCTTCGTTTCACGGGTAGTGAAGCATGGTGGAGGGTCAATTATAGTATGGGGATGTTTCTCCTGGAATGGTGTTGGCCCAATTTATAAAATTTATGGAATCCTAAATAAGGAGAAATGCGTTGATATACCAAATACAGTCATGCTCCCGTGGTCTGAGGAGAATTTGCCTATTATATGGCAATTTCAGCAGGATAATGATCCGAAGCACACGGCGAGGCTGACAAAAAAAATTCTTTGACGATAATTTCATCAACGTTTTGGAATGGCAATCATCCAGTCCGGACTTAAACCCCATAGAACATCTATGGGGGGACGTAAAAACAGCCGTTAGTCTGAAAAATATAACAAATATGGCGTCTCTTTTTGAGGATGTTAAGAAAGCATGGGAGGCGATACTAGTAGAGCTATGTCGGTGTCTAATAACGTCAATGCGCAACCGATGTGAGGCTGTGATAAAGCAAAAGGGGTTTGCAACAAAATATTGATAAAAAGTAAGAAAAATAAATTAATATTAGTTTTTTTCTAATAATATATCCCAGCAAAATATTGGTAATGACACCTCATTACTATCTGCATTACCAAAAATGATACATCATTACCTTTTGCATTATTTTATAATATAAAATAATGACTTACTCGTAATAGTTTAAATAAGTAGTTTTTACACAGTTAAATTTTATACATTTTTATTTATTATATGTAAATACGTTTTATGTTTAAATTTTTATGACGAGTCTTCAAATTACACACTAGAGAAAACTGAAATTTTTCTGAATGTATTTCCTTAAGCTAATAATATTTGCTTAACTCCTTATTTTTAAGAATCAAGTAAGCAATCGGATAACCACTTATAGTTCAACTTTTTGTAAGCATGCGTGTAACCACTTATTATTTTTTCGTAAGCGAGCGGGTAAGCGTGACTACTTATAAAAACGACCACGCCAAACAAAAATAATGAGTTTAGACGCCAAAAGATAAGTTGTGCGGAGCTATGAATTTCTATTATATAACCACTTATTTGGTAATGAAAGATTTTGCTGGGTATATAAAATAGTTTCTAATTAGGTGTCGCTGTTATATTTCAAACAATATAATAGATTTTTTTTAAATATTTTTAAGACTAAATAATTTTTTAAGTTCTTTTTGAATATTTGTAAACAATTGAATATATTTAATTAAAATATTATGAAATAAATGAATATTAATTTTGTTTTATATAAAAACTTAAGCATTATTTTAAAAATAAAAGGCGTTTCTAATGAGTTGTCAACAGCTGTAAGTGTATCAATATAAAGCTTAAAGCTCAGCTTAGTTGAATTCATTGCATATGCTAAGGATGTACAGCATATGAATTCATTGCATATGCTAAGGATGTACAGCAAAGCATACCTTAAGAATACAATCAACTATTGTAACAAAAGACGGTAAATTAGTAAATTCAAATACACCTAAAAGAAAGTTGAAAGAGATCTCACCAGAAAAAATGACAGATGCAGGAAAATGCATTAGAACTAACTGACATCGCTGGATAATAAACAGTTCCATTCGTTCTATACTCGATGAAAAACTTGTTCATTTGTCGACTAAAGATGATATTGATGGAGTGAAACAAACAATGCAAAATTGCTGTTCTCAAATTGGTTACCTTAAAGTGGAAAATGAATCTCTAAAGGAAGAGGTAAAACTACTGAAAGCTGAAAGACAAAAAGATCATCAAGATTTAACACGTTTAGTCGAGAAAAGCAAAAGAAAAAATGTTGCATTTCGTAGGCTTGGAAATGCGGAAAATATAAATAAAATCTGTTCTGTAACGATGAACATTGCCAACATAGCGGTAAAGGAATTGCGAAAGCTTTATGAAATGGTACGTGCTACATCTGAATTTAAAACAGAAGAAATGGCCGATGAAGTGTTCAAAAACACAAGAAAACTGGTTGGAACAGCTATTTATGTGGATAAAGACCTAAGTGAGGAGAAACAACAGAACAAAAAAGCTATGCTTCAACTCAGAAACAACTCAGGTTGTTAGATGATAAGAAAAAGAAGTGATAAGTTGAAAATTAATAATAATTGGTTTTATTGGAACAAAGATAAACTTTTAATGACAGGTAAAGCCTATATGACAATTGCTAGTTTCTAGATTCTAGTTTTTTGCACCATCAATGCAAATCATATGAAGGGTACTGCATTACCAACATCAATTTGACAGTTTGATAGTTTTTCGATATAGTTGTTCTCTTCACACACATTATTTCTCACATAAGGAAATTCGTGCTCTCTTCTATTTTGGATTATTAATACTGAAACTAGCAAGTGTCCTACGGGCTTAAACAAAATGCAAAAGAAGTTTTATAAATTATTTTCAAAGATAAAATTCATTTAGTAAATTTATGTTATAACTAGCGGGCAAAGCCCGCTACGTTGTTAGCGTGCCTTAAAGTTTATTTAATTCCAGTCTATATAAAAGTTCACCCAGCAATTCAAGTAAATTCGCAAAGTCAGTTGGAAAGTTTACTGCGCCGGTTTCTTCCACCGATATATCGGAATATAGAAATTGCATTCTTTTTCTAAGGTTTTTTGTCTTTTAATAAATTTGTTTAACCTTTTTGTAGAGTGTGCTTCAATGCTAAATTTCATATTCCTTGCTTAAAGTGTTCGCACATGTAATTAAAAGGGGCTCTTTACCCCTTTTTATTCCTCCCCGTAAAAAAACCCCAAACATATATAATCCTGCCTTAGTGGATGTAGACATAGGTAAAGGTAGTCACATGCGAAATTTCAAGTACCAAACTTCAACAGTTTGAGTCTTTCAAATTCCAATCCATTTCCCTCCAGTTATCTAATGTTTCAATTTCACCCGTTCTCCGTTCCATTCTAGATTCCATTTCATTCTTCATTCCATTGCATTTCGTTCCCATTATCTATTGTCCCAATGGTTCCCCGTTTCATTCCATTTTGCACCCACTGTATTGTGTTTCGATATCAGTCATTCCTCTTTCCATTTTACTACTTTGCACCTGTTCCGTTCCATTCCTGTTTTTAACTGTAGTATTTCAATTCCACTTGCAATTGAAATTTTGGCATTCCAAATACACTCGTTTTCAAAATTTTAGGTTTCTAGAGGCAGGCGTTAAGGGGGCAGTTTTCCCCGTTTTAACCACCTTTTTATCACGTTCCTGTCCAAAGTCCCAAAAAATAACTTGTCTATAAGTTAAAAATAACTTGTCTATAAGTTAGCCCATACTCCAAGGCACACACATAAATTTCAGGTTTTTCGACAAAGGGGTTCGCGCAGGCCATCAAGGGGGAAAAATTATGCCCTTTTTGACCCTCCAGGTAGGAATTTCCAAAAATTTCGTCTTAGTGGACGTCTACGTTGGAGGAGGCACCTACATACCGAATTTGAGCCCCCTAGTTCCAGCAGTTTGGCCAGGCCGTTAAGGGGGAGACTTTCCTGTTTCTGACCCTACCTGTAGAAATTTCCAAAAATCCCGTCTTAGCCGATGTCTACAATGCAGGAGGACCCTTCATACCAAATTTCAACTTCCCATCTGCAGCGGTTTGGGCAGGCCTTTAAGCGGGTACTTTTCGTTTTTGACCCTCATTTTTGCAATGTCCCTGTCCAAAATTCCAAAAAGTACATTCCCGATAAGTGAGCCCATACTCCAAGGAACACATATTTTACATTTCAGATTTCTAGCCAGTGGGGTTTTGGCAGGCCGTCAAAGGGGAGACTTTTACTATTTATGCTTCTCCCGTCAAGAATTTCCGAAAATCTGGCCCTAGAGGGCTGTAGTATGTTTGACTACTCTGTATTGCATACCATAAGCATGCAATACGATATTCTTTTATATGTCCATACTGCACTAAACTTGTATCGTGGGAATATGCGTAGTTAGCCTATTCCACTATTTGTACATTAGTAATATTAAGTAACATTAAGTATTTTAATGAATAAAGAGAACAGTCTCATGGTAGACAAGAAACCAGAAGGTCGTCTTTAATTAATTCAATATTACATGACGATCCTGCCAGGTCTGCCAAAGGCAGACTTGAAAAAAAACAGGAAAAATTAATTTTAAATTACTAAAAAACATATATACTATCAAAAAGAAAATATAATAAAAAAAAAATAAAAAAAAAACTAATAAAATTATAAACAGTGTAAAAGTAAATTAAAAAAAAATGGATGTTTAAATATCAACAAATAAGTGTCAATGCAGACCCCACAATTAAACAATTTAAAAACTAAAAGTGACAAATTAAACATCTCACAAACCATTACCAAAAATGCTACAATAACAAAAACAGCGATGAATAATATCATCCCCTCAAACATCAACAAAGCTGAATTTTTGCTTTAAACAAAACAAGGGTAACACGCCGAGTTACCCGAAGGAAGATGCTGGTGTGGCCAAATACACCAGTCACCAACTATCTTCAATGCTAAATTAATGGATGCTACAATGGAGACAACACCAAAACACACCTAAAATCGTCTCAAGGTCAACAATTGCAGCAACAACATATTAATGGTCTTTTTAATAAAATTTCAACAATAAGTGATAAATAGTTGGTTGAATCATTAACTTATTTAAATTCTCAACACCTCAACAACTGCTGTATGAATACTTTTTCATCATCTGAACCCCAACAACAACAACAACAGAAACATCAACCCCACAATCAACAACCGCAGCAACGACAACAAAATGAAATTTGAAAGTTAAAATTAATAAAATTGTATAATTGTTTGTATAATTGTTTTTTATAAAACTAAAGATAAAATTTATAAAAATTATTTTTTTATAAAACTAAATAATAAAATTAAAATTTTTTTTTATAAAAAAATAAAAAACAAAAAAAAACAGAAGAAGAAGAAAAGGAGAAAATTGAAATTAAATAAAATTTATAAAAACTTTTTTTTTTTATAAAAACATAAAATTAGAATTCGAAAAAAAAAGAATATAATCGTTATTTATGGAAAAGTGAACACTAAATTTAAAAAAAAAATAGTGCTTTAATAAAAATAAACAAAATTTATATAAAATTGAAAATTTTTAATATACATGTGTGGAAATAAAAAGAAAGAAAAAATTGGAAAACAGAATTTTTACTAACCAGCTGCTAGTAACTCTAGCGGTAATTTTTTTTTAATTTTTGTCGACTGGGGTGATTCACAAGTGACCCTCCCACAGTGCGATAAAAATAAAACCGGTCTTCAAAAAAGAGACGACCGATTTATGCCATAGTAACCAAAATCTGTTAACCTGAAGGGAACGGATAGTGGATGCTATGACATAACTGAATTTTTTTTCCATTCTCTATACTAACATTGGCCTACTAAGGTAGGATAGTCGAAAATTGAAAATTTTTTTTTTTTTTTTACCTTCTTTGAATACAATTTCAAATGCCACAACCAGGGATAGAATTTTTGAATCTAGCCTCAAAGCTCCTTCCGGACTTTGATGGCAGGGTAGAAAACCTACAGAGATTTCTAGATGCCCTTGATCTTGTTGACTCTATTAAGGAATCACACGAGACCCTGGCAGTGAAGCTTGCGAAAACGAAATTAAAAGGTTTCGTAAGAAACTTAATTACTTCGGAGACAACTCTCCGAGAAATTTCCTTGAAATTGAAATATTCCGTGAAATACGAATCAGTCGAGCTAGCCTCGGCTTAACTTTTTAATATCCGTCAAGGCAGTAGCAGTGCGAATTCATATGCTACTAAAATTGAATCCTTCACAAAATCTTTGGAAAATGCCTATATTTCGGACGGAGTGCCATTAGAACTGGCAACTAAATACTCAACCCAGGCAGCGGTAAGGGCAATTGCCAAAAATGCTGCAAACGAAAGGGTGAAGTTTATAGTAGAGGCAGGCAATTTTTCAAATTTGAATGAACTACTTGCCAAGTTCATCAGTAGTTGTACCGAGTCATACGGACAACCAAATATATTATTCAGTAATGCTGATAATATTGGTAATAAATGCGTGGAAAATCGTAAACGCAAACGTTACTGTATCATGGGCAAGGAAAATTTTTGCAAATACAATTCCGGTCGAAGGAGTAAATACAAATACCCCGACCGAGAAATTTTTGATAATGGTAAAGGAAAGCATAGAATTTCATGACAGTATTTCATATGATAATAATCGAATCGTAACCGACAGTGTTTCGGGAAACTAATATGCACCCCTAATATAATGGAAAATAGAATATACACCTTCAATCTATCTCTTTATAGTTACCTCTCCATTAGGACTACATTAAACGGAGAGAGATCCACGTTTTTAGTAGACACGGGAGCCGATATTTCTATAACTAAAATCGGTAAAGTTCTTAACGAACAAATTGATGCGAATATAACGACAACTATTAGTGGTGTAGGACAGAGTTTAATAACTACACTTGGAAAAGTTGAAACGGATTTGAAAACTAAAGATCTCCTTATAGCACATGAATTTCATGTTGTTCAGGATGACTTCCCAATTCCATCGGACGGAATAATAGGTATGGATTTCATACGGAAATATAATTGTGTACTCGATTATCAGAGCGACAAGGACTTGATTATTTTAAGATCTGGAGAATGTCCATATGATATCGCTTTGGAGATGCGGAATGCACCGCAAATCAACGCCATATCTCTTCCTGCAAGATCTGAAGTGATAAGACTTATCAGTATTCAGAGTAGTGAAGATGAAGTATTGATTCCACACCAGATGTTACGAAATGGTGTTTATATTGCGAGTACAATAACTTTGAAATCGATGCCACTCGTTAGAATTGTTAACACAACAAACGAGAATATTATTATTTCAAATCCTCAAATACGAACGGAAAGTCTAAACGACTACGACATTGTCCAACAGAGCCGAGATTCTCAAAAAGATCGAGAAAAACTGGAAAGATTATCCAGAAATTTTCCTAAATTTGTCGAGGACAGAATCTGAGAAGATAACTGTTAATAATTTTTATAAACAAAAACTCAGATTAAAGGATAATGAGCCCGTATATATGAAGAACTATCGCATACCACACTCCCATAAGGAGGAGGTTAATAAACAAGTGGATAAACTAATTGATGATGACATATTTTTATGTACCTGTAAAAATAGTACTGAAAACAATATTGAATTGGATTGCATCTTTTACATTTGTTTAATAAGTACTTTTTTATTATTATCGCATTAACAAAGTGGTGTTTTTATGCAGTCAACTTTCATATCAAAGAATAGAATAGAATCGTGAGGTCGCAAGTTCGATCCCCGGTGGTAGCAATAAAAAACCTTTTGTAAAATAAAAAAAAAATAATTTTTTTTTGTAAAGAATTTTTTTTTTTAACTACTTTTATTTGGTGAAAAAGAGCTTCCTTTGCACTCGTTCTAAAAGTACTGAAAAAATGCTGAAGTGGGAGTACTCCTCTCCTATGATAACTCAATGTTAAAATCATTAGAGTTTATGTTAAAAAAGATGTAGATCTAGATCATCAATTGTAGTGCTTTTTCTACTCCTTCGGCATCTCTTTTTTTACTGGGTTTATACAGTTTTGTAATTTTATAGTTTGGTGATTTTAAATGGAAGGACTTTTGGTGATGAAGATGTTGGAGGTTCTGGTAATTCAGTGAATCATATATGTTCTGTAGCGCTGGAAATGCTGACGTTTATTGATGAATTTAAAGTAGGTGGTGAAATATAGTCAGATCATTTGCCAATTGTTTTAAGTATGAGTTTTCATAATATAGGAAACACTACCAAAAAAGTTAACCTGTTGCCTAAACTGAAGTGGAATGGAAAATATAAGGAAAAATATTCTTCAAAATTTAATGAAAACTTAAATGATACCAGGGCACGGAAAACAGATTTAAATCAGCTGATTTTGGGGTCTTATGTAATACCAAATTACAAGGGCAAGCAAGTGAGGTTTAAAAGTAAGTGGTTTGATTGTGTGTAGAATTGCAAGAGATAAATCTTTTACTGCTATAACGACTTTAAGAAATCTCAAAGTTCAGCAGACAATAGCGTTACCAGACGTCCCGCTTTTTGTTGCCGAGTCCCGCGTCTCGCGCGGGACAACTTTTTTCAAACTTCAGCATTTGCAACTGTAATTTAGAAAATACCCAGCAAAAACTTGGTAATGACTGGTCATAACTACATGCATTACTTAGATCTCATATCTCCTTACCCTTTGAATTACTTTTAAACTGAATGTAATGAGTTACCCATAATTATACCCCACACATTACTAATTCACAATAGCTGAAACAAATAATATATGTTATGAATCATTAAAAACCATAACTATGGCGTAGCCTAGTGATTAGCGTTTTTGCCTGAAAGACATAATATTCGCTGATCAATTCGTGTCTGCTTCCATTGTTTTGTTTTTTTTTTTTTTTTTATATTTATATTAAACATCTATTTATAGAAATGTTGATGTTCATTTAGCAGTATTTAATAACAACAAGTATTGTGAAAAATAGACATTTATAACAGCTGCCACAATAAATGTGTACATACGTTAGGCATTAAAAATCATAGCGATGTCGTAGTGTAATGGTTAGAGTGTTTGCCGGACAACCGTGAGGTACGCTGATTAATTCGTGTCAGCTACTATTAGTTTTTAAATTTTTATACTTTTTTAAATTTATATTCAACATCTATTTATAGAACAGTTGATAAACTACTTACAGGTAATATCAGTGTAATGACTTTCCTCCAATGACATCACCATGTAAAAATAAGTAGTTTAGTAATTAAAAGGTAACTAGTGAACACTTAAGATTTCAATACATAAAACTCATTACATGGTAATGAAAGTTTTTGCTGGGTATTAATTGAAATTAAAATTTTTTGTCTTAAACTCTGAATGTATTAATTGTCATTCAGAATTTGCGTTTGAAATTAAAAAATATCAATTGAAATTCAGAAATTATCAATTGAAATTTAGTGACCATCAATTAAAATTCGGAAAATATCAATTAAAATTCTGAAATTATCAACTGAGATTCAGAAAATATAACACGGCTTTCAATTCATTATTTCTAAACTTCAATTGGTATTTTCTAAATTTCAATTACTGATTTATAAATTCCAATGGATATTTTCTGAATTTCAATTAATATCTTCTCAATTACAGAAAAACATATAAATATAAATTGATATTTTGGGAACTACAATTATATTTTCTGAATTTCAAATGATATTTTCAGAATTTCAATTGTTATTTTCTGAATTTCAATTGATATTTTCAAAATTTCAAGTGATATTTTCAAAATTTCAAGTGATATTCTTTAAATGTTAAATAATTTCAATTGCTGTTTTCTTAATTTAAGAAGGCAGATCTAAATTTCAATCGAATTTTTTAAATTTGAAATGGAAACTCTGGATTTTAATTGATATTTTTTGAAATACGATTGCAAAAGCTGCGTGCAGTTCTTTTTAAATCCTTATAGTAATGAAAAAGTTTAAATAAAGAAAGATTTTGGAAATTTTCTTATAGAATTCATTCTTTTATTTTTTAACTAGATCCCCGAGTAAAAAAAATAATATGATGTCATATGTAATGATATCTTATTTAATATAATTGGAGATATGCTATGATCCGAAAAATGTTGGATAAAATTATATCGGATAAGATCTAAATATATTAAATCTTATATAATCTTATACGGATTTTGACCCGATATCTATATATATATAAAATTCTCGTGTCACGGTGTTTGTGGTGGAACTCCTCCGAAACGGTTTGACCGATTTCTATGAAATTTTTTACATGTATTTGGTAGGTATGAGAATAGGTCGTAAAGTATTTTTCCTATCGCTAGGGGATTAGGGCGTCCCTACATATAAAATTTTCGTGTTGCTATGACAACCACCTAATATAATCCAATCTTATCTAATCTTTATCTTAATCCATAATCCTTAATCCTTATCTTACCTTATAAAATTTTCGTGTTGCTATGACAACCAAGCCTTGGCGTTACTATGACAACCAGGCAGCACTTATAGCATTAGCCTTCTAATCCAACCTTATTTAGCGTGTTGCTTTATTTGGAAAGGGGATAAAGAAGAGATAGGAGGTGGTGAAATATGAAAGGCCTCAAATATGGCAACACTGTAATTGCGCGAGATGTTGAATTTTAGAACAGTTGTTGCGCGCTATTTGCTGGTGAGTTGGCGAACTTTTGTTGCGGCTGTTTATTTTAAAGCCCTGTTGTATTATTTTACTTCGGTGGTGTTAAGTGCTATGGGAATAGTCAAGGAGGACACTGTGTTAGGGATAGAAAAGTCATACACATTATTTTTCCAAATTGAAGTTG
This sequence comes from Leucophora obtusa, assembly GCA_949987735.1. NCBI lineage: Eukaryota > Metazoa > Arthropoda > Insecta > Diptera > Anthomyiidae > Leucophora > Leucophora obtusa. Next base: position 54,235,742 of record OX465297.1, on the reverse strand, counting down.
CGGTATCTGAGGATCGAACCCGCAACCACATGTGTAACAGTTCATCGCGCTAAACATTACACCACAGCCCTCACATCGTCATCGTTATTTATTGTTAATTATTAAGTGTGTCTATTTGATTTTATTTTTACTTAAAAGTAGAAAATTTGTTTTAACCTAAGCTTCCTCTAAATAATCGGCCTTATTACGAGTGTCGTAGTCGAAACTAAGTTGAATTTGCTGAAATTTCGCTAAAAACACAACTTTTGATAAAAATTTTCAATTGGATTTAGCATATATAACACTCAGATTTAAAAAAAATCCAGTATCAGAGTTTCATTTCTTTATAATTTCCATTACATACAAAATTATTTTATATGGAGTCGAAAATTTCGACTACAAATTCGACACTCGTAATCAGGCCGAATAATTTTCACAATTATTAATTTTATTATAAGCTCCTAATAAGCATTCGCATCGAAGGGGACTTTTATAGACTTTAGTTAAAATATTTGGTGGCAGTATGCCTTGACTTGATTTATTTTTGGAGAATTCTAATTGGTTAATTTATTTTCAATGCATCAAAATGTTTGAAAATATGAATATTTTTATAGGGTTTTCATACACAAAATGAACAAAACCATATGATTAAAAATAAAGTCGACTTCAAAATTTAAAATACTCTTTTATAGTAAGGACCATTGTATTTTATTTTCATAAAAATATTTAATTCCTATACAAAACAAATTACATTTTAAAGGTACGCCAACAACGTAGCGGGCTTGCCCGATACGACAAAATTCGTTTTCGGTGTAACTGACATCCCAAAAACTAGGTCTAAGGCATGCCGCTAAAACAGAGCTTTGAAGAATTAATTCCTTAATTCACTTTTTCAATTCTGAATTAAAAATTCGATGAATTAATTCACAAAGCACCATATATTGAATGGAATTAATTTGTTTTCGTTCGATTTATTTTGTTACGAATTAATTCAATTGCTATAGTTCTTTTTATTAAATCAAATGAATTAATTCACTGGTAAACGCGTTCAATTTTATAAATCGAACGGAAAAAAAGTGAATTAATTCCTTACTGAATTAATTCACCACTGAATTCGTTCAATTTCATTCAGTGAATTAAAAAAAATAAAATTACGTTCAGTGAAGTAAAAAAAATAAAATTACGTTCAGTGAATTAAAAAAAATAAAATTACGTTCAGTGAATTAAAAAAAAATAAAATTACGTTCAGTGAATTAAAAAAAAAAAATACGTTCACTGAATTAAAAAAAAAAACAAAAATTACGTTCATTGAACTCAAAGCCTGTTTTCTGCCGTTCAGTAGAAGAAAACATTTATTTACAAATAAAATTTGCAACTAAGCAATTTTACAGCGTTTGCTAGTAAAAACAAACAAATTACATATATATATTAAGTGTTAGAGAAACCCGATGCACTTTATCGTCCTACATGATTAAAAAATGAAGCCTTTTACTATTAAAAATAAAAACTTTACAGATATAGATGAATTTTGAAAAAATATAACTATTAATTTTTCAAACTTATGCTTCCCAGTAAAATGTAGATGCTTGACTATAACGTATTTCATTTATACGTTTTTACAATACAATGTTTTCTTCTACTGAACGGCAGAAAACAGGCTTTGAATTCAGCGAACGTAATTTTTGTTTTTCGATTAAGAGAACGTAATTTTTTTTTTCAATTCAGTGAACGTATTGTTTTTTTTTCTTTTTTAATTCACTGAACTTAATTTAATTTTTTTTAATTCACTGAACGTAATTTTATTTTTTTTAATTCACTGAACGTAATTATATATTTTTTTTTAATTCACTGAACGTAATTTTATATTTTTTTTAATTCACTGAACAAAAATGAAATTGAACGAATTCTGTGGTGAATTAATTCTGTAAGGAATTAATTCACTTTTTTTTCAGTTCGATTTATAAAATTGAACGCGTTCACCAGTGAATTAAATCATTTGATTTAATAAAGAGAACTATTGCAATGGAATTAATTCTTTGAATTTATTGTTTGATGAACGTGTTTAGTTGAACTAATTCAGTGAATTACGTAAGAAAAGGAATTCATTCAATTCTAGAGAAAATTGAATTCCTACACACTCAGGGGTGTGATGAAAATCGAAAACGAAAACGAAATTAGTTTCGCGAAAATCAAATTGGGTTCAAATTATTATTTATCGTTTTATTTGACTCCGGACATCTAAATTAGGAAATAAAAAATAATTGGTATTGTACAGATCGTAAAATATTAACCATTGAAAATCAGATCGTTTTCGATATTCATCACATGCCTGACTATCAGCCGAGGGCTACTGTTGATAATCAGTAACTATTAAAGACGTTAATGTATACAAAAATCCGTTATTATTTAAAGACTAGATCATTTTTTATTAAATATGGAAATTTTCTTTGGACTTACAAATTTTTAAATATGTTAGCTTTTTTATTTTAAATAAAATTTTAATGCACTTCTTTTTTGTTGGAGGCTCGTATGTAGTTCCCGATTTATGGAGCTGAAGATGATCTACAACAATATTCAATGGCTTATTTCTCTACTCAAAACCTATCGGACCAGAACAAAATATATATATCGTTGAAAAAGGTACTTGAAATACCTTACCAATGATATGCAACATGCCTAGACTTATTAACCCATTACGAGCCGGGCCATGACTTTAAATGTTAATTTTTTTAAATTAGATTTTTTAAATTAAAAAAAAGAACTTTTAGAAGTAACAAAAAGCTCAGAAAATATTAATTCAATGAAAAAATTGAGTAAAACATATTAAAAATTGTTTTTGATAAAATATTATATTAATCTCGAATATATTAATCTCGAACTTGGGTCTGAGATTAACTAATATATCGTCGGCTTGCCTGCAAGTAGTGCTCTGTTTTTGGTTTTAACAGGTTTTCAGGAGAGCGAAAAACTGATTTATATTATCCTTTTAAGGTAATTTATTGACATCATGTGCTTTAATAATTCACGACCTTATTTACTACAATCATTATTAAGGCATATGATGTCAATGAAATATGTTAAAAGGATAATATAAATCAGTTTTTTCGCCCTCCTGAAAACCTGTTAAAGACCACATGAGACTGCTTGCAGGCAAGCCGACGATATAGTTATATATAAAATAAAATTAAAAATATTTTTCGTATCTATTATATATAAAATTTTTAACGGTTTTATCAATAATATATTCCTATATATACAATTTGCAATAAAGTAAATACTGATATATGATTTAATATGATTACTAGGGCAAGAAATTTTATGCACTTAAAAATGGAAAATATGCGCCTAAAATATGCGGTTAAAAAAGAAAAATATGCATTAAAAATATAAGAAATATGCACTAAAAACTATTATTTTTGCAAAAAAAAAATGCACTCTAAAACTTAAAAATGTATTTAAGTTAGGTATTTTGCAAAGAGACACAGAACTAGAAGATTTCCAATAGGTCAATAAGGTTTTAAGAATGTTTATTTTGATTGAATCAAAATATGAAAACGTATCAATTTTTTATATTTTTTACAAAATAAAAAATGATCCTAAAAATGCAAAATATGCACAAATATGCATTAAAAAACACAAAATATGCATTAAAAAGTCACCAAATATGCATTTAAAGTCCAAATATGCAAAAACATGATTTTTATGACAAAATATGCAAAAATATGCAACTACAAATCGATGCCATTTTGTTCTAAATTTGCTGATTCGGATAAATATTTAGTCCATATTAGTTTTGGACTATCAAGAAAAAAACATGCATTTGCATGAAATTCCTTGCCCTAATGATTACATATGAGAAAATTTCTAGAAAATTTTCTTATATATTATCATATAAAAATATATAAGGTCGTATACAATATTTTATATTATAATGTATTTTAATATTAAAAAATATATGTTATATATACTCGAGTACTATTAAAAAGTACTAAAAAATGACACCCTTAACCTTTTCAGACCCAATTAGTTTGCAATTAAAACTATTAACAGGTTATTGATTTTTATGGTAACGGTAATAAACATTTATTTTTACCGGCAAAACTGTTGAGTATATAGAAAAACGTTATATGAACAGATTAAAGGAATTTTAATTTTTAATTTTTTTAAAATTGTTTGAGCAAAATCGGACTTGTGGTTCTCGAGTTATGTCAAAAAAAAGATATATCTCGATTCCTAGGTGTGACCCAGCGAAACGTCGGGACACGTACAACTTGTTTTTGACCGATATAACATTTCCCGTTGGTTTCATCCCATCCCGATTTTGACTGTCGCATAGTGTTATCTAATATCTTATTTGATAAGTCGCCGTATACAACCACATACAGCTTGATCCGAAAAATGGGTCATCTACATGTGTCTAATTATATAAAATTAGATATAATTTGATACAGTTTGATCCGAGATTTGTCCATATCCAGGACATCATATATCTAATTCGATATAAAAATATCTGATTTTATATAATTTTGTCTGATAGTAGGTATTCTTTTTATGCATACCAGCTATTAAATTGACATTGAAATTTGTATAGTTTGAACAATTTTAAAGACCCAAATTTTATAACATAAAATAAAACTTTAGTTGAACGCTTTTGTCTTCTAAATCGTACGCAATTTTTTAACATGATTTTACATGCAAAAAAATCACGTGAAAATTATTTGGCTATGGAGTAATTAACTCTTAATTTATATTTTTAGTATGACGACACAAACAGTGTTATATAACTTAGTATCGAACCATATATAATCATATCGATCACTACATATATTTTGATTAGTTTTATATGGCTTATATAGTTATATATGGAGTCAGAATTGGGAATATGTTATAACATCATTTACCATACAAAAAATTCGTTGAACAAATAATATCAGATGTAGTTGTATATGATGATATGTGTCTTAATGTGACTCCATTCATTGTCAGATATAATCCAATTACATTATATATGACAATATATAACTATTTTTACTCGGGTATTTAAAATCAGAAAAAATTTCGAAAGGAACATTTTTTTATGTCAGTTTTACAATTCAAACATATTTCAAAACCCAACATATTTTGGGTATAAATCTTGAAATCGAATTGTATTAAATAGTATATAACTATATCAGATTAGATATAATACGATTCAATTAGATGTGCCCAATTTTGGGATGCAATTGCATCAGAGTATATGCAATTGTATAATATTAGATTGAATTGTATCTAAAGTAATACAATCTGATATAATTTTATAGGTCCATTTTGCGGATCAGATTATATAAACACTTATATGATTATTTTATAATCTTATATATAAGATATATAAACTTTTTTACTCGGGCCCGAGTAAAAAAGTTTTGAGATAACCATATATTATTTTATGTAATTGCATATAGTAACTTATAGTTACATATGGCAACATATGCTTTTAAATTCAAGCAAATATACTTTTATATAGTCATATGTTAGATATTTTTTCCTCAAAGGTTTTAATATGGAGACATATGTGATTTTATATTATTACATATAATTGCATGTGCTATATATAGGTACATAAAGTCACATATTACAGATATAAATACATATACGTTTATATATAATTTAGTATGACACTATACATATTAATATAAAACTGTATGTGGAGCCATATAAGAAATATTTCATAATTTGTGTTAGATATGATTATATATTGACGAATAAGAACCCATATATAACTTAATATGGTTCCATATCTACAATATTTCATGATTTCTTTAATATATAACAATATAACGTTCTTTATAAAATCATCTTTAATTATATATCATCCCACATAAGCAATTATTTCAAAATAATTTTATATAAAAATATATAAAGTCCATACAAAACCGTATTATATTATATGTGGTTCTATGTTAACAATGATTTTGAACTAGTTTTAGATTTAGTAATTACTAGGGATTGGCGCGTGACTAGAAATGTTCGTGAGTCACGTTATTCACACGTGATCGCGAGTAATAATTACTATACTCAAGTGCGCGAGTCTGAGTTATTTTTTGCATCTTATATTTTCTGTGTGAGTTTATTTTTTGCATCTTATATTTTTAGTAATTTTTACTATTTTGTAATATTTTACTATTTTTTTACTATTTTTCTTATATCTTGGTTGTATAACATAATCCTATTAACTTTAAAATTTCAGTCTTGTTAACTTTATTTTAAAATTAAAAAATATAAAAATAATGGAAGATTTATCGAAATTATAGGATCTCCAGCAGACCTTTGGGTTAATAATTATATTTGGAAATTAATTACACATGCAATTACACAATTGCATGTAATTGAAAAAAATTCAATTACAATTACATGTTATTTGTAATTGTAATTAAAAAAAAAAACAATTACAAGTAATTTGTAATTGAAAATTTTCAATTATACATTACATATAATTGTAATTGAAAAAATGTCAATGTCAATTACAATTACATTTTTTTGGAAAAGAAATCATGACAAAAAGCTCAAAAGAGGGGTCAGCCCAACATGACATATTCTTTCTATACTTATCCACGCCTATCCAACCTATCGCAGTCAGTTTTTTCTACAAAATTTTAACAAAAAACACTTTAATTCTAAATGTAATTGAAATTTGTAATTGAAATCACTTTCAATTACAATTACTTGTAATTGAAAATTTTCACATGAAATGTAATTGAGTTTTTTTTTTAATTTCAATTACATTTATTTGCAATTGTAATTGAAATCCCCCAGGTCTGATCTCCAGATATTGCATATCTTTTTTATTTAAAAAAATAATTTTTGTATATTGTTAGATGTGGTCATATACAATATGAGGTCAATTTTTAGATATAATTGTATCAAACTATGTCCACTTTTATAACATTTTATACAAAAAGATATAATTTGATGTAATTGGATGAGGACAAAATTCGGATACAATTGTATCGAATTGCATAAAATTGTATCAAATTGTATACAATTGTATACAATTCAATACAATAAGATACAATAAGATGTTCTCATTTTTCGGATGTAATTAAATCTAATTACATAAAAGATTATATATAATATAATATAACTTCATATGGCTCCATATAATTAATTTTTCATGGTGCTTAATATATATTCGGGCTGACCCATACCAAAATCCAACTATTGTTTTTTATGAACCCGCCTAGGGTACAGTTTGTGTGTTCTGCAAATTTTTTTCTTATTCCCAAGAATCATAAAAAACATTAAGGAATTTTATGAAAAAAAATCATCCGTTACAGGTTGCAAACGGAAAAAAGAGCAATTCAGCGTGCACGTACTTTTATGAGCGTTTATTACTTTACTACCGCAATCGTTGTTTATTACTTATTTTTTTTAATTCTGAAAATCATAAAAATTTTATTAAGGTTTTTTCCAAACAATTTGCTACATGTAAAGGGGGTTTGCCAAAATCCGTGTCATAAAATGCACCTATGTTTCTATGTTCTGCATTTTCATTATACCATTTTCTACAGTGCTTGTCAATATGCAATACCTTCAATAAATTGTAAATAAAAACGTAAAACATACATCGATTTTCATCATCCATATCTACTTTAATTCACATGATATGTACTTTCACTACAAATAAATAAAATTTAATACTTTTTGCAGTTTTCGATTTTTTCCAATTTTTTTTTTTTTTAATTTTTACCAATTTTTTATTTTTTGCCTAACAATTTGTTTCATAACTTTGAAACCATTGATCGTATTGAAAACAATTGTTCAATCATTTAAAGATATTATGAACCAACATTTTTGTAAATTTAGTATAACAAAATCGGACAAGTTGTTTTTGAGTTATGACAACATAAGTGCAGCAATGTCTCAAAATATTGCAAATTTTACTAACAAAATATTTAAAAAATTTATCCATAGAATTGAAAAATTTTACCATTTTTGTACTTAGGTATCCATGATGCAACAAATCAATATAGTGGTTATTCAAACCATTTTTTGCTTTTGACATGTGTAAATTTTTTTGTAAAAAAAACTCAAGATTATAAAAAAAAAAGTTTAAAAATTTAAATTTTTATATAAATTAATAAATACCTGTAACTACCCATAAAAATAACAGTATCGGTAACGGTATTTTAGCGATAAGGGTATTATAACGATAACGGTAACCAACCTTGGTTAAAAGTTAAAAAAAGGCTAAAGTTTAGTCTCAAAAATTGTGTGATGAATAAAATTCAAAAACTAAAAAGATTTTATCTAGAGATTAGTAATAGAAAAAATTTAAATTAAAATTTAAAACAAAATGTTAACCCGCTCGGGGTCGGCAGCATGTTAATGTTTGAAATTTAATTCCAAATATATCCGCTAGGGGGTGCAGCAAAGCCATAAAACTACTAAACAATATTTCTTGGGCATAGATAAACATATTTTATCTATTGTATATAGAAAAGTCTTTTAAAGCGTTTTTGTCGGGGATGCACCAACTCTTTGTAGCTTTAGGGGACATCTGGTGATTGTGCCCCATAGACAACCACTATTATAAAATTAATATTTTTTTCACACTTTTTAAGCATTTCTTAAAATCAAATTATCATTATTTGAAAACTTAGATCATAGGTCTAACATAATGAAAAATAATTTTTTTTATCATTTATCATTAAAAAACGCACAAAATATTTTGTTAAGGGAGATCCCTTAACATCGGAAAAAATGGGATTAGTGAAAATGCCCCACTGGCGAAATGCCCCTCTACCCTAGTTTAGCTTGTTTTGAGTGTTCATTTTCAAAATTATTTATAAATAATTTTTAAGAACCCATTCCTTAAATTTTCCACAATTTATTGTTAACCCTTTCACTACCGACTTTTTGTTGTATCGTTGTTTTGACTTCAGAATCGTGTTAACAGTCCTCAAATTATAAAAAAATTTTCAACAAAAATCCTATCCATCAAAAATGACGTTCGAACATCGATATTTTCAAACTTCTCAGCCCCGTTTTACCTCGTAAACATTCGAGTAGCCAAAAATCCTTTGGTTGGTTTTCTTCTCGTCATAAAACGAAGCTATACGCTAAATTTCAATTATCTATCTTCATTATTTTAGAAGAAACACCAAAACCCCTTTTCTCGGACATATGATATAATCAAAAAATTAGATTTCATTAACAAATATTGTGACCATATTCCCATGCTGGACTGCTTATACATTAAAGGGCTGCATGAGTGCAATCGGTTTGTTGTAGTCATTAAATCACATGGTGCTAGTATGTGTGCATTACGATTTAAACCACCCTGTTACGACTAGAAGACAAATCAAAACGTAAGCGAGCTTAAGCATTAAACATGGCAACGAAAAAAACAATAAGTGATTGTTGTGACATACGATTGTTCGCTACCATAACATAGCAATTAGTACTTTGAACTAGTGTTTAAGTATCGCAATGAATGCTATGGATGCGATGGTGTGTTGTGTTATAATAAGTAGGTTTTATAAAACGAAAAAGTATAAATGTACACTCAGATAAAAAAGTTAGCAGTTAGTTGTTCTTTATTTTCAATTCAATGTTTGTTTTACAATTTTTATATTATTATATAAAAACGTTAGTAAAAAAATAAATTAATAATGTTATTAATGCATAATAAATTATAAAAACAAAAAAAATAATTTATATTAATTTATTTTATTTATTTATTTATTTTGATATATCCTGTACAACAAGAGTAAATCTTATAATTAAAGTACAGGAAAGCAGTTTGTGGAAAACATATATTGCAAATTGTAAAAAAAATAATCATAAAAATTAAACCGTATTCTAATATATAAGTAAAAAATTTTCTAATATCACAAAGAAAAAATAAATATTAACAATAATTTAATTTAATATGTCTGTCAAAGAGTCAACATTGTAAGAAACAAAAATTTAATTAAAATTAGGCAAAAATATTGAAAAGAAAATGTCTAAAGCTGTTTGCGTTGCTGTTGAGCTGCTGGTTTGCTGGAAGATCTCTCCAAAGACGTGGAGCATTTATGTAAAAATGCCATTCAGATACATGATATCGATGCATAGGTATTATTGTCCCTCTTCCCCTTTGGGATATGGCAAACTGTATAAGGGCATAAAGATACGGAGGATTCTTTGTATAAATAATTTTATGATAAGCTAAAAGTACTCGTATCTTAAGAAGGCTCTCGAAAGATACACCATAGAGTTTTGTGGCAAATAATGACACATGATCAATCCTTCTCAAGCCATAAACATATCTGATGATATTGTTGTATAAAACGGTTAACTTGCGCTTACTAGTACTATCGCAATTCCCAAAAAGTTCACAACCATATATTAAACCGGGGATTAGGTATGACTTTGCGATCAGTATTCTCACTTTCAAAGGAGTAAAAAACTGTGTTGACCAAAGAGGCCTTAACTTAGCGTAGGTTTGACCAACAAGAGAGTTAATATGATTTGTCCATGTTAAATGTTTGTTAAAAATGATACCAAGGTTTTTGGCCGCTTCTGCGATCTCAATTTTTCCTCCATTTATATGTATTTCATTTTCGATAATTGGCACAGTTCGTTGCTTGTGAATTACAACACATTTGGATTTCTGCGGATTGAGACAAAGCCCGTTTGCTGTAGCCCATATATATATTCTATTTAAATCAAAATTAATTTTCGTAATAGCTTCTTGAATTGAGTGTACAGGACTGCTTAAATACAATTGGACATCATCCGCATACATATGTAGTCTGCAGTATGAGAGCTGATTCGGCAAATCATTTGCATATATTGAAAAAAGCAGAGGCCCAAGAACAGACCCTTGGGGCACTCCCCTACTAAGTGTCAGCAAATTAGACCATTTATTATTAACGTAGACAGATTGTGTGCGATTATTTAGATAACAAAATAAAAGCTGTGTTGATGATGAAGAAAATTTAAAGAAATGTCTAAGTTTCATACATAACGTATAGTGGTCAACCGTGTCGAACGCCTTAGAGTGGTCAAGGAGTATCAAGAAATTAACCTTGCCATTATCGAGTTCACGTCGTATATTTTCCGAGACATCAATCAGAGCTGTAACACAGCTATGATTAGAACGAAACCCAGATTGTTTATCAGACAGCAGACATTTATCCCTAATATACTCAATCATTTGACGGTGTAGAATCTTTTCCAGAACTTTTGAAAGGAAACACAAAATGGCAATTGGTCGAAACTCAGTATTTGTCTTCGGGAGTGGTACAATTTTGGCGTGCTTCCATTTTAACGGAAAAGTGCTTGTCGTAATGATTGTATTGAAAAGGTGAGTTAAATAGGGCAGAAGTAATGGCAACATTATCTTTAAAAATTTCGGATGCATATTATCGTAACCTACTGCTTCTGATTTTATTAATGAAAAAGTTGATATGATATCAAACTGGGTTATGCAAGAAAACTCAAATGTATTAATATCATCAAGAGTAGAGTTGTTATTACCTGATGGGAAGTTGTAAAAGTTGTCGTTAATTTGGACTGTTGGTAGGTTTGTAAAAATACTGTTTAAGTCATTAGCATCAACATCGCAGTTCGTTTTATCTGCCCTGCCAATTCCGATTTCATGAATGACTTTCCAAGTTTTATTCGATTCGAGAGCAGAACCAAAGCGTTTAGAATAATATTCTCTTTTTGAAATTCTGATTTTATTATTAACCTCCCTCCTAGCAGTACGATATTGAACTTTCAACTCAGGAGTTTTAAATCTCTTCCATCTTGAATAAGCAACATCTCTCTTTTGAATTAATTGTTTAATAGCTAATGTAAACCATGGTTTTGATTTTCCCAAAATGTTCCTAGATTTTAGTGGAACAGCATCATTATATAGTCGCTGAATATTATTTTCAAAAAACGATAATTGCTCATCCACGGAAGACATAAAATACATACTTTCCCAGTCAATTCTTAAAAATTCTTCATATAACAAATTATAATTTATACACTTGAAGTCCCGGTAGTAACAAATCTGATCTGCCGGTTGAATTTCAAAATTATACGTTAAAAATATCAAATCATGTTTTGAGAAACATGAAGCCGAAACCTGGTCGTAGAATAGTACATTTGATATTTTGGCAACAAAAAAAAGATCTATCAGTGAATTATTTGAGGTTGTATAGTGTGTTGGAACAGTTACATTAACGGGCATGAGTCCAAGTGGTGACATTTCATCAGTAAAGTTTGATTCCGTTAGTATATTGGAATTGAAGTCACCAGATATTACAATATCGTCATAGGCAACGGTTAAGTTTTCCAATTTTAACACAAAATCAGAAAAAGATATTCTCTTGTGTGGCCTGTAGACGCAGCCAATAAGTATTTTTCTACCAAAAGATACAAGTTCAACAAAAATAAACTCAACCTTTTCCTCTCTACGCGACTTAAAGCAAAATTTACAAGATATATTATCTTTTACGAAAATGGCAACTCCACCCGCATGACCATCTCTGTCAGTTCTAAAAACTTTGTAGCCATTTAGACAAATAAGACTGTCCGGCGTTTTATCCGAAAACCAGGTCTCGGAAACACAAACGATATCAACATTTGAGTTTTCGAAAACCAGTTTGAACTCATCGATCTTGTTGTTTAAACTTTGAGCGTTTATGTGAGCGATTGTAACACCATGTCTCTGTTTGGCAAATATCCTTACCATATTCATTGTCATGTCTTTGGAGCTTCCAACTGGACCTCCATTATCTCCCATAAAAACAAAAATATCTTCCTTCAAAACAACCACCCCTAACAGCAACGCAATAAGTATTAGCAGTGTAATAGGTTCCTTCTTCAAAAGTTGTTAATAACAAATACAAATATAATATTTTAGATAAAAGAAGGTAGAACAAAATTATAATAAAATTAAAAATAGTGAAGATTATGCTAATTTTTAAATTAAAATATAAACAAAATAATATAATTATATGCATTTGTAGAAATATCAAGTTTTTCCTTCGGCAGAAATTATATATTATGTAAAATATCGAAAAATGGCAATGTTTAAGTTGAAGGTCGAAAAAATTGTTTTAATTCATCAAGGAATTCTATTTTCAATGGCTCATCATCTGCATTTTGTTTAACATATACGATCCCGCGTTGTGTATAGGCAGTTGCTAGAAGTTGGTCTTTCTTTAGACCAAGTGCACTTTTAAATATCTGATAATTGTGAGGAGTTAGATTTTCGTTTATGTAAAAGGGTTCATCACTATTAAAACCTGCATGATGCAATCTAAGCGATGTTTTACTTTTATTACGAAATGCCGATACAGCCTTTAGGAAAAAGTTCTTTTCATAAGGCGAGTTCAGTTTAACAACAATAGGAGGATTGTCCACATCACGAATATTTTTAAAATGTTTGACGCGAAAAATTGATTTAAAAAATGGTATAGAAATGTCTACTGAACGGCATATATTTTCAAAAATCCATTGTAAATCCTCATTATCATAACATGGTATGTTAGTTATGCGTAAATCAGATGCAACAATAGAATTATCTTGTTTATGCATTTTTGCAGTCAAATTTTTAACTTCAGCTTTTAGCTGAACAATTTCTTTGTTTACTGTTTCAACATGTTTTACTCTGTCATTTAGTTCACTAATTTCTTTCCTCACATCATTTATTATTTCTGTTTTTAAATCAGTGAATCTCTTTTCTATTTCAATAAAAATACTTGTTTTGGTTTCCTCTATCATTGTTTGTATAAGTTCCGAACGCTCGCTAATATATTGACTTTGTTTTGTAAATTGAGTGTCAAGCCAATTGTACAGACGAGTGACAGAGAAGTTTGAGCCTGAAAACACGAGATCCGATAGATTACTCGACGAAGAGCTCAAATTAGCTTCACTTGCATTTCTCTTAGTGCGCTTATTGCCGGTCATTTTAATTTAATTTAGTTTAAGTGTTTAAAATAGAAATTATAAACTCAGTTGTTATTGTTGTTGTTGTTTTTATTTTGTTTGTTTATTTGTTTTGTTAAACTCAGTTGTTATTGTTGCTGTTGTTTTTATTTTGTTTGTTTATTTGTTTTGTTATATTTTTGTTTTTAATGTTTCGTTTTTATGCTTAAATGTTGTAGACTTTATTAGTTTTTCAAAGCATAAACAATTAAATGCATTTAAAGATTATTAATGCAATATTTAAAAGCAGTTTATTAATTTTTATTTAAAAGACAAATTATAATTTTATTAGAGCTAATAAAAACACGACCGACTCTCTTCGTATTCTTATTAAATACAAGAAAGTTAAAAATCTCTGCGTTGTAATTGTTTTTAATATAAACAATTATAATGCAGAGATTTTTAAGTTTTATACATACATATATTTTAATTTCATTGGTTGTTGCAAAATATTATCTGTGTACTTATTTTGTCAAACAAGCGATCTCATTTTATTTTAAATGAAAAATTTAAAAACCTAATGTAAATGAAAATTATTAATGCCCATGAAGAGAGATTCTGATACATTCCTGTTTTGTTATATAAACTCCCACAAACCTATAAAAATTGCAAAAAAGCTACTTACTTACTTTAAAACATATTGAACTCATTTTTTGTTTTTTTTTTTTAATAAAACTTATTTTAAAAATTTTATTTGTTTTTATTTATTTTCTTATTTTTAATCGGTTTTTATCAGTTACAAATATTTTTATCAGTATCCATTGACCTTCTTGCAAAAATGATATTAAAAACAAAATCATATTAAAAACTGATTTAAAAAAAAAATTTAATTTTGTTTAATTCCTAATTTTTTTTTTTTGTTCGGCTTTTAGCTTTTTGGCGATTTTTTTAATGTCGATGATTTTTTAATTTTGATGATTTTCTTTCTAATTTTCGACGATTTCTTTAATTTTGCCGATTTTTCTATATTTTGCTATTTTCAAAATTTTGGCGGTTTTTATGATTTTTTCAAATTTTGACAATTTTTAAATTTAAACGATTTTTTTAATTTTGGCAATTTTTAAAATTTTTAACTTGGTTGGGAAACACTAACCGTAAAATACCGTTAACGATTCGAAACCCTTTCAACGAACTATTTTTAACCCTAAAATACCTCTAACGAAGTAACTTAAAATACCGCTAACCTTAAAATAACCTAACGAAATAAATTAAAATACCGTTAACCCTAAAATAACTTAACGATATAACTTAAAATACCGATACCCTTAAAATAACCTAACGAAATTCTAATAAATAAATTCATTCCAAAAAAAACATTTAAAAAAAATCGGTGATATAATTAAACAATATTGAAAAATAAAATTAAAAATAAATAATATAATAAAACCAATACGTAGTAGAGTTTGCTAAAAACCCTACTCAATGTTCCTTAATGTATTCGTCGCTTTAGAGCTTTTTTTTTGGTATCATTAGAGTATTCTACATATTAAATAGTTGAAATATTTATTACGATCAACTAAAGAATTTTTTAGGGGTAGCCATTTGTCTATTTTAATTTTTTCATTATACCATTGGCCGATCATAATCGGCTTTTCATACCTACACAACACGAATGAAAACAAAACTCTCAACTAAAAGCATAACAAAAATTCATTAGCATGATAGCTTTCAACAGAGTAGGTACGTATTTCGGTTACATACATCAGTGTTGCCAGTCTTTTCATACCTTATCCCCAATTTTTAATTTGCCATCCCAAAAAATTTCCAACTTTTATTTTATATAAAAATTTGTTTTCGTTAATTTTTTCGAAAAATTAGTGGAAAAATACCATATTCGTTTATTTTTTGCGGTAAGTTGTACACTCAGACTCAATAAATATGTGCTTACAATAAATTATAAAAAAGAACAAATAAATTTAAATAACAGCAAAGAAAATTTGAACCAAAATTTTTCAATTTAAATATTTAATAATAAACAGACATTTAATAAATAACAGACATTTTGTTGTGTATGGTACTGCATTAAAAAGTTTTAGCATTTCAGCAGATGGATTAACTTTTGACAATTGAGTAACTTGTAAAGTATACATTTAATTTAAGAAGAACTTCTTATAACTCTTATTAAATTTAAATAACTTTAAAAATTTTAGAACCAAAACGAATTCGAATTTTCACCAAGAGGATTTATAGTTTCTACGAACATTACCTTGCCAGACTCAAATTTTTGTAGCTAAAAATCATTCACTATTATCATCATTCTTAGAAAAAAATATAAATATTTAGAATTATCAGGATTAAATTCATAAAAATATGAAAAAGCAATAATATATTTTATTCCCAAATGATCCCCTAAAAGTTCGTATTATCCCCAATAAATCCCCAGTTCTACAAACGGAAGTTTTTATCCCCATTGATGATACAATTCCCAATTTGGGGATAAATCCCCCAAACTGGCAACACTGTTATACATAAGTTTTCAGTAACACTAAAACGATGATGTTGATATTGTGTTGGTTGCGTAAGTTCACAATAATATGATGTGGTAATGTACTGTTGTCATCCGTGATAAACGATTCATGATGGGATTCGTCTCACTATCCATATGCTTTTTGCCATCGTGTTTTTTTTTGTTGTTTGTACTGATTCAATCGTTATAAAAAGTAAAACCACACAAATTGTTATGGCTTGTAGGCTATCATGTGTCTTGAAATCTCATTTAAGATGAATCGTTCAGCCCTTTATTATTAAATCTTCATTTACATAACCGAGCCCTTAGGGCCTTATATGGCTAATTAAAGCTACTAAAAAATATATAACAGACTTCTATATATTATACATATAATGATTTTTATTTGAAGTCCAAGATCCTAGTAAACTTATTTACAAAAACTATAAAGTTTTTTTGCACTATTAAATTTTATAAATTCTTTTAAAGATGTGTACACTGTACACTGAGAGAATTGTCTTCACTTCAGTAATGAATTTCTTCATAGTTTCAATGAAAATTGTCACTGGTACTCGTCCATTGAAACTTTTCATAGAATCTATGAAACATGTTTCATTAAAGTCAATGTTTATGAAAAGTTCATAAAATTAATGAAACACTTCATAAAATTAGTAGGCCACTCCTCCAATGAAAAATCATTCAGCCAATGAAGAGCTTCATAAAATCTATGAAGCTATTTCAATTACTATTTTTTATTATAGTTGGTTGTTGTCGTTGCTAAGCTGGAGTGAATAAATAAAATGTATTTAGCAAATGCAAAAAGCGCAATAAAATTGTAACATATTTTACGGATGTATAAAAATGAAAGAATTCATTAAATTAAAAAGTTTCATAAAATTTTAATTCAATTATTGAAATTCCTTATTAATGTTTCGAAAAAATATGATTTATAAAAAATTTCATAGTCCAAAATTAATTTTAAAAAAATAAAAATTTTAAAAAATAATTCTCTCAGTATGGAAATTAATGCACATCACTAAAACTCGGCCTGCACTGAGAGAATTATCATCACTTCAGTAATGAATTTCTTCATAGTTTTAATGAAAATTGTCACTGGAACTCGTCTATGAAACAGGTTTCATTAAAGTCAATGTTTATGAAAAGTTCATAAAATTAATGAAACTCTACATAAAATTAATAGGCCACTCGTCCAATGAATAAATCATTCAGCCAATGAAGAGGTTCATAAAATCTATGAAGCAATTTCATTTACTATTATTTATTATAGTTGGTTGCTGTCGTTGCTAAGCTGGAGTGGATAAATAAAAAGTACTTAGCAAATGCAAACGGCGTAATAAAATCGTAGCATATTTTACGGATGTACAAAATATATCTAAGAAAGAATTCAATAAATTAAAAAGTTTCATAAAAAAAGTTTCGAAAAAATTAATTTGATTTATAAAAAACTTTCATAGTCTTAAATTAATAATAAAAAATTAATTACAAAAAATTAAAAATTATAAAAGATTATTCTCTCAGGCAATGACGATATTTTATAAAAAAAATAAAAAAAGTAAATACTATTGAACAATTTCATATATATAAAGAACATTTTCATTAAATTGATGGAGATCTAATTTATGAAATTCAATGATTTTTTTTAATGAAATTATGAAATTTTATGAAAGAAAAGTTATGAAAAATTTCATAATATTGATTAAATATTATATACATAATGAAATTCTTCATTGGTTCTACGAAAAAAATTCTTTTGCAATTATATCATTAAAATCATGAAGGATAATTCTCTCAGTGTGTGGTTACATAAACCTATTGTATTTGAGAATTAAATGTTTAATATAAAATTCTTATTGTATGAATATTTTTAAAAATTAATGAAATGACGATATTTAATAAAAAAAATTAAGAAAAAGTAAATACTATTGAACAATTTGATATATATAAAGAACATTTTCATTAAATTTATGAATATCTAATTTATGAAATTCAATGAATTTTTTTAACGAAATTATGAAATTTTATGTAGGAAAAGTTATGAAAAATTTCATAATATGAAGTAAATATTATATACATAATGAAATTCTTCATTGATTCTACGAAAAAATTCTATGAAATTATATTATTAATATCATGAAGGATATTTCTTTCAGTGTAGTATACAAGGGTAGTGAAAGAGTTAAAAACATATAATGGTTTCATGTTACTGTTATTTCCCCGTAGATACCGCCTCCAAGGTATCGGAAGTTTTAAAGATGGCGGTATTTCTTTCCCTCCCGATTTTTTAAATTGGCCCATATCTCGAAAATTAAGAGAGATAGAGCAAAATTGACGAAAATTTCGACTACCTTGAAAATTTTTAATAAAAATTTTCCATTTAATAAAATGGCCCAAAAGAAAAACCATATAATAACCTCGCGAAAAGGTTATCTCTATCCAAAAATGGACCTTAGTTGGGACTTCGGAAATGGCCCATATCTCCAAAACTAAGCGAGATAGAACAAAACGGACAAATTAAAAACATAATATTCGGGGGTAAAAATCTGAAAAATTTTTCGCTTAAAAATTCGCTTCAAAATTACAAAAATCGCGTTTTAAGTGTCCGCATTTGACTTACAAGGAAAGACTCCTAACGCGGACCGGCAGATCATAATGAGCTTCGGATATGTTGTAGAGGAGAACAATTTAAAGGACACGTATTTTTTTGTAGCTGTCCAATCTCATATTTAAGGGTTAAGAAATGATTCACGACATCATTTGCTAAAATCATCATTAAGGCATATGATGTCAATAAAATATCTTAAAAGGCTATTTTTTTTAACAGTTTTTTCGCTCTCCTGAAAATCTATTCAAAAAATACATAGCACTACTTATTTATTTATTTATTTATTTATTTATTAAATTAAGTCTATGGAATATAATTTCCTTACAGACTAGAAGTTACACTTAAAAATAAATTATATCTAGCATATTTTTAAAAATATATATATTTACACTAAAAACTATATTAACATTAAATCTATCAGATTTCATACTCGCTACCCTATTAAATTCCCTTAATGCCCTAGCAACAAGTTCATTCAATGAATAATTTGCTCTATGAACTGGATCATAAAAAATATCACTACTACGCAAACTCCTAGGGGGTATGTGGAAACAAATAAGTCTAAGTAAATACGGACAATCCACTAAACCACAAATTACTTTATAAATAAATAGTTGAGATAAGAAGATTCTACGATTTTCCAAAGTCTTTAATTGAATATATCTGCATTTTTCAATATAAGATGGAGGAGGATTTAGAAATGTAATAGAATGTAAACCATATTTTATAAATTTACGTTGAATTCTCTCGATCCTAGAAATATGTTTATTACAATTTGGGTACCATATAATACAAGCATATTCCAACTTGGACCTGACCAACGATGTATATAAAATTTTAAATGTATATACATCAGAAAATTCCTTGCAATTGCGTTTAACAAACGCAAACAAAGCATAAGCTTTAGGAAGAATAGTGTCAATATGATTAACAAAAGAAAAATGGGAATCAAAAACTACCCCTAAATCAGTAATTTCATTAAGCATCCCTAACGGAAAATTACTAATGAAATATGAATGAGAAATTGGATTTCTACTTTTAGTGTAACAAACATAAAAGCATTTAGAAACATTAATTTCCAAAGAATTCTGAGAACACCAATTTACAATACTATTAAGATCAGTTTGAAGTCTTTGTGTATCATTAATCGAGCTAATCCGAGAAAAAATCTTTAAGTCATCAGCATATATTAGAACCTCTGACCATTTAACATTAGTAGAAATATCATTAATAAATAATATAAACAACAATGGGCCCAAAATACTACCCTGTGGTACACCAGATGTAGCTATATAGGAGTAAGATTCAGATGAATCAATTGATACAGAACAATTACGATTTATTAAATATGATTTAATCCATTCCAAGAATGTTGAATGAAAACCAATCGACTCAAGTTTATGAAGTAAGATCGAGTGCGAAACTCTATCAAAAGCTTTAGAAAGATCAGTATAGATAGTATCTATCTGAAAACCATTCTCAAAATTATTAATACAGTAATTTGAAAAAATTGCTAAATTAGTTATTGTGGAGCGACCTCTGACATAGCCATGTTGGTATGGCGAAATAATGCTTTTAACCGAAAAATACATCTTTTCAAAAACAATATGCTCAAAAATCTTAGAAATGTTACATAATTTCGAAATAGGTCTATAATTAGCCACATTATCCTTAGCTCCAGTTTTATGAACTGGTGTAATTGATGTATTTTTCCATCTTTCAACAAAGACTCCATCTCTTAAAGAGTTATTAAAAATATAAAGTAAAGGCAACTTCAAAGAATCAACACAGTTTTTAATAAAAAATGCACATAAACCATCACTATCAATTCTTTGCGTGGATTTCAATTTTGATATACCAAATAAAATATCATCCTCAACCAACTCAATCATTCCAAAATTTAAATTTGAACTACTAGAAGCAGAGCCAAAAGAATTTGATGCCAAAACAAAATTCGAGCTAAAAAAATCAGCGAAAAAATTAGCGGCTTCCATATTCGAGTTAGAAACTCTATCATTATAATACATTCTCGATGGATACTGAGAACAAGTACGCTTAGAATTCATGAAATGCCAAAAAGACTTAGGATTGTCTTTAATATTATTCTCAAAATCTAAGATATATTGTTTATACAGGAACTTATTTAAAAAATTAAATTCCCTTGAATGAAGCTCATATAACTGTTTATTATTCAGATCATTTGTGGCTTTAAAGCGGTTATAGTGTTTATTACGTAAATTTTTTAATCATCTTTTCAAACCAGGCGTATACCAAGGTAATTTATGAACTCTAGGCTTTAAAAGAGGTATATTTATAAAACAAATCTCATTAATAATGTGAATGAAAGCTTCATAATTATCAATAACTTTGTCATTATGCAGAACTCGTAACCAGTCAATGCCATTAATTATTTCATTAATATAATTAAAATTGTAATTCCTAAAATCATAACCAAGTGCAGTATTATCTTGCACTTTACAATAAGAATAAAATTCCAAGCTAAACTCCAAAGCAACATGATGCATATCAGTATTACAAAATGGAAATGGGCACTCATTTACTATAAATTTCATGTCAGCACTTACAAAAACAAGATCTAAAATCTTACCAAGATTATTGAAGAAATTATTCACTTGAACTAAGCCCAAACTAAAAAAACTATCAATTAAATTGATTTCAAATGCAAAGTTAATATTTGAAGGGGAAAGATTACCAGACTCAGGTAAAAACGACCAAATAACTCTGCTGAGATTAAAATCTCCAAAAACAACCAACTCATGATCAGTGTATTTAGAGGCCAAATTAACAACATTCTGAACGTGATTATTATATAAAGTATCAGGGCTATTAGGAGGGATATAAGAAAGATTTAGGAGCAAGTTACCAGTTTCACCTTCAAGTTTAACGCACAACTGATCAATAACCGAATCAGAATTTGAGAGCAAACAAAGCGAAGAAATTATATTTCTTTTTATGGCAATAACTATTCCACCACCTTTAGTACAATTAAGCTTAGAAAAGTCTCTATCTTTGCGATAAACTAAGTAAATCGAAGTATCAAGAAATTCTTCATTGAAAAAATCATCATTCAACCAAGTCTCCACAAGTAGTATTACATCATAATTTGATTGGGAAGAACCAACAAACACTTGATTTAATTTTGTTCTGATTCCACCCATATTTTGAAAATAAAAATTAAGTTTTTTAAATTTAGCAGCAACATTCTTTAAACATTTACGTCCTCGGTTCGAGGTTTCTGAAAAAACTGAAACTGACGAACCTTTACATCAGATGGCCACAAAGATGGTTTAAAAAGCTGTTTATAAAATGCAGCAGAAACACCAAGTTTGAACGAAACTTTCCTCATTAAACTTAAGTCAGCATCCTTTTTGATTAATTTAAAGCATTCTAAATACATTTTTTGGATTCCAGCATATTTCACTACATAATCCATAATTTGGTCTGCAGTAACATTCGGCTTAAAGGATGACAAATGAACCCATTTTTTACTAGCTACAACATCCAATTCACTATTAGCATTATCCCCAAAAATCACTTGATTTCGCTTTCTTTTCGGCTTAACAATATTCCACATTGAATTGTTTGCTGGGAAATCATTTTCAACCTGAGAGTTTATAGTGGCAGCATAACTAACCGTATTTTCAGATGTATGAGAAATAGAAATACTCTCATTGTCATCATTTGCTTGTACGTTAGTTTTATCAGAACCAACAAAATTTACATCAACTTGTTTATTAGCATCAGCGACAGCACCACGACCGACATCATCATTAACAGTATCAACAAACACATCATGATTATTAGCATCATCATTAGCATAAAGACCTGCATTACATCCAGCACTATTATTAGCAGCAGCACCAACAATATCATTATTACGATGACTATCAGAGAGTGTTAGAAAATTAGCAGAAGTAGAAGCAGGGGGTGATTGACTTTTTTGTTGTTTTTTATTAGAACTTGATTCGGCAAGTGTTTTTTTGTTTTTTAACGAAACACTCTCAATAACAATGTTTTTGTTGATTACATGAGCATTTTTTAACTCTTTAATATCATCCTCATTATTTACTTTTTTTTGTAAGATCAATGATCATTAGCTTTAAGTTGTTTACTTCATGTGTTAAACGACTTATACAGCGCACTAAATCACTTGACGAATTTAAACAATTGTCACAGTTGAATAAAATGTTTTTATTACTTTTTAAGACATTATATTCATTATCAGATGTAATGTTAGCACAAATATTATGATAACTGAGTTGACACAAATTGCACTTTATTATAACAGTGTCCTTTTTAATGATGTTCAAACATTTTGAACAAACAATTTTCTTTAATGAAGACATAGCGAAACACACGTCTTACTCAATTCGTTGCAAAGCGAAGACTTGCAGGCAAGCCGAAGATTTCATATTTCATAAATTTTAGACATGTCCCCATACAAAAAAGTATGAAAAATGGAGTTTTTCCCAAATAACTTTTTGGTTGGAACTCGTAATTAGCATAACAGATATAAATTTATAATTTCTCTTTCATCAAATAATTCTTCAATACGAAGGTTACTATTTATATTGTGACCCTTGGCCACTTTAGCACTGTTAGGCGCCAGACGATATTTTCACCAGAAAGTTTAGCAACTGTGACCATAACCTTGCTTAGAACTTTTTGTCATTTGAGCATTGTTTGTGTTGTTTAGAAAAAGTCAGCAATAAAAATGGAATTAAGACGTTAAAATTTTCGGGCAATGATTTATTACGATTTCGAGGTGAATTATCTACATAAGAGTGCATAGACAAATTAAATTCAACTTTTGGTGATGAAGCTCCATCCTTTGCAATTGTGATAACGAACTCAATCACAGATGTCCTTCGCACCAGGACGACTTTCGAGAAGGTAGTTCAAAATCAGTTTTAGTGGCAGAAAACGTGATGCTGTGTAAAAGCTGATAATGCAAGATCGTCATTTAACCAACGAGCATATAATTAAAAGAGGTACCAACTCACCCAACCTCTGTTAAATCACTCTCTTCTTATTTTGTATCGAAAAATGTTACTATACCAAGCAAAAAAAATTGCAAGTAGTGCTTTACAAACTATTTCTTTTAATGCTTCACAAGTATCCGTTAGTGTATTTTTACTGCTTTTTTAGAAGTTATTCTGAACAACTTTAAAATATCACTTCTTTCATTGCTTCCGAAGTATCCGTTATTACATTTTTACAGCTTTTTTAGAATTACTTCTGAATTTCAAAAAATCACTTCTCGCATTGCTTCCCAAGTATCCGTTATTACATTTTTAAAGCTTTTTTAGAATTACTTCTGAAAAACATCCAAAAAATCATTTAAGTATTGCTTTTAAAGAGTTATTGCTCTAAAAGTGATCGTAAAAAGTGATTTTGGTATCATTTGGCATTTTCAAACAGAGGGTCCCGGGTTCGATTCCCGGCGGGACCAATATTTTTTTATTTTTTTTTTAATTTTTTTTATTCTATTAATTTTTTTTTAATATTTATAATTAATTAGTTTAAATTCAATTTTGTTTTAATTTTAAAATTTTTAAAAATATGTATATATGTGACAGCGCATAGAGAAAGGGACCTAAGGGTAAAAAAATCAATTTTTTTTTTTTTTGGTACACCAAAGATACACGTATTTAAATCTTTAAAATGGCTCTCCTGAACAAAACCCTTTTTTTACCCTTAGGTCCCTTTCTATTTTGCGCGTCACATATAAAAAAAATGGTGAGAAATTGATTTTTATGTACCTGTAAAAATAGTACTGAAACCAATATTGAATTGGAGTGCACCTTTTACACTTGTTTAATAAGTACTTTTATTGAAGAGAATAAGAAACAATATCCCGCATTAACAAAGTGGTGTTTTTATGCCAGTCAACTTTCATATCAAAGAATAGCTCAGTGGTAGAGCTCAGCGACTAGCAATCGTGAGGTCGCAAGTTCGATACCCGGTGGCGGCAATAAAAAAACTTTTGTAAAATAAAAAAAATCTAATTTTTTTTTTGTGAAGAATTTTTTTTTAACTTTTAATTGGTGAAAAAGAGCTTCCTTTGCACTCGTTCAAAAAGTACTGAAAAAATGTTAAAGTCGGAGTACTCCTCTCCTATGCCAACTCAATGTTAAAATCATTAATATTTATGTTAAAAAAGAAGTACATCTATATCATCAATTGTAGTGCTTTTTCTACTGCTTCGGCATCTCTTTTTTCGCTGGGTATGAATTACACATGTCTGTAAAGGCTAACATTTTTCGATACAAAATGTTAATCTTCGAAAGAGAGCGACGAATACCGCCTGATTTAACATACTCTGAGGTTGCGGCTAACTTAGGCATAAGTTCCACCAGCATAAGAAAAATATTGCATCAAAATTTAGCCGCAAAAAAGATTTATTCTCGTTGGATTCCTCATAACTTAACAACAGCTCAATTGGTTCTAATAAATGCTCAAGAAATACAAAAGCGGTGCTTCAAAAGATTCACCACGTGTAAGATTGTTACAGGTGGTGAATCATGGTTCTGTGCATATAAGCCTGAAGCTAAACAGCAGTCGACTGTATGGGTGTTTCATGATAAAGGAAATCCAACAAAAGTTGTTGGTTCTCCAATCACTTCGAAACAAGTGGTCACCTGGTTTTTTGAAAAAACTAGTAATTTTTTATTACAATTGCGGTTATTTTAACCACCATTGTTAGTCATTTCTGCCTACATAATTCCCTGAGTGTAAGAATTATTCTTAAAGTTATTGGGCGTTAAACTATCTCAAATCCGTACTTAGATACCCAGCAAAAAAGTAGAAGCCAAAGTAGGCAGGCCCGACTTTAACATTAGACATTTCATTATTTAAATAAAAACAACATGAAAGGAATGCAATAATGAAATAAATGCGAATTAAAACTAAAATATTTTTCAAAAATTTTCGTTGTTTTAATGAATTATTTTTATAAAAAAACTCATTAAAAATATTAAAAAATCATTATACTAATAATAATTTCATGCCTTAATGAAATGAAAGCCTGTACTAAAATGAAAGATATTTATGAAAATTTCTCATGAATTTATTTCATTAAACACGTAAAACTTCTATGAAATTTTCATTAGTTTAATGATGCCTTTCATTAAAATTAATTTAATGAAACCGTTCTTTGAGGACTTTCCAATAATTAATACAATGCACAAAATTGCGTGTACGCATACTCCAAACGTATTTAAGAACGGCAATATTTCCTCAAAGCCCAAGTTTTTATTCGTAATACTCGTCAAGTAGAGCGCATCCGTTTGTAGTCGATTGTCCAGTGGATCGCACGACGCATTACAGGGAGAATTCGTTTATCAGACGCACTAGCCGTATGTGGAATAAACTCCCAGCAGAGGTCTTCCCTCCCAGCAAAAAACCTGCTTCGCTGGATGCAGCTTTGTAAGGGAATAAATAAAATTAATCCCTTACAAAGCTGCTTACGGTAGGCGTGATTTTATCATACAAAGGGCCCGCTTAGAAGCACATTTTTTTTGTGAGAAAAAGCGCATTATTCGCCGCTGGAAAATTGCAGTAAATTCATGTTTTTCATTGAGCTCATTTAAACGCGACTTCTTATGAAAATAAATGCATTCATTTGCCGACTTCAAAATGCAAACTGACTCATCTTTATGTGTCGTCTATTAAACTCTAGTAAGGCAATCCCACTAAAGAAGAGTAAAACACGATTGAGAAGACTCAGAATTCGTGCGCATTAGTCGTTGGATAACTTACATTTTCTTTTACTCCCTTACAACCTGCTTCGTCGTAAGGGAATAGCGTATCACTATAATTTTTTAAATAACTTGTTTACAATTTGCTTCGTTTAAGGCAGTTTTGCAGGGTATACAATCAAATTGCAAAATTTTTTGTGTATTGTACTCGCATAAAGTAGCGCAACCCTCTAAAGCGGAATTAGTAGCGCTTTTTTAAGCGCTTCGTATTTTTACTGCTTCTAAAATACTAAAATTTTTTGCTGGTCTGTTACTTACAATGTTGAGAAATTTAAATCAAATATTCACAAACACTACTCCCTCTTTTATCCTCCTTATAACCTATTTTCCTAATACCAACACAATGCACTGCGTTAATAGGGGGCATCCGCTGAGTGTTGGTCCATAAAAAAAAGTCGCGTATACAGTAAGATAAAAAAATTTATATAGAACAAACAAATTTTTGTATTATAATCTTTGCAAAATTCGTTGCTATTATTTTTAACAAAAACTTTAAAAAATTCTCTAAATTGAATAAAAAAAATTAAAAATTCATTTAAACTTTAATTTTTAGTGGACAATAAAATAAGGTCATTTGGAAAAAATTATAAAAAAAATTACAAAAACGTTTTAAAAAATATACGTTAATCCTAATATTTGGTCGCATGTCCTTTATTAGAAAGCACAGCCTTACATCGTTTTGGCATGGAATCTACCAAGTCTCGACAAATCTGGTTTGGAATTGCATACCATGCCTTTTGAATGTTCTCCTACAGTTCGTCTTTATTTTTAGATTTTATTTGTCCAATCCTTTCTTTAACAATCTTCCATAAATTTTCTATTGGATTTAGATCCGGAGATTGCGCAGGCCAAGACATTACTTTAACTCCGTTATCTAAAATCCATTTTTTGCAAGACCCGAAGTGTGTTTCGGGTCGTTATGTTGTTGGAACTGCCACTTAAGTGGCATTTCCCACTCTGCATATGGCAGCATTATTTCACTAAGGATTTCAACGTACAAATGTTGGTCCATGTAAATTTTTTTTTGAGTTCTGTAGTGATTGTCGCTTAAACAAGTTCATTTTTATTTTTTCTTCCTAATGCAGTCTAATACTGCTTGTGTTAGTTGCTTTAGAACTGTTGGTAGTATATTTATTAGATGCACAACATGCAGTGGTCTATTCCATAAAGGGTGTTCTGGTGTCAATAGTGATCGTGATTTTAATATTTTAATTTCATCAAATAATATTGTTTATAACTGCAATAAATGCGCTAAAGGATCTAATAATTTAATTGCTATGATAACAAGTTTGTCAAATGAAGTAAGAGAATTAAAAACGTTATTCAATGCCTGTATATACAAAAACACTGCAGTTGAGAGTGCTTCTTTTAAAAATAAAAAAATACATGCTGAGTCAAGCTTAAATTCAAAATGTATTAAATTCTAATGTGCGTGTACGGAGAGCTAGCATCTGTTGTTCTCAAAACTCTGACAATACTGTTAACTCAGCTTCAACTGCATACTCTCAAGCAGAAAGTAATATCCCAGTTAACAATACTGGATGGACTAATGTTAACTACAAAAAAAAAGAAACATAAGCCTGTGGTGTTTGGAAAAAATAATTCCAAGGACTTAGAAGTTATCGCTAATAAAAAATGGGCGCATATTTCCTCATTTAAGCCCAGCGTAACAGCAGAACAAATCCTGAATTATGTTGCAAAAGGTGCTAATATTGGCAAAACCCAACTAAAATGTTTTAAATTGGTTAGAAAGGAAACTGAGCCGAACACATTGAGGAGTGTTTCTTTTAAAATTGGGATCTCCGCTGAATTATATGATAATCTATTTGAGCCTTCCTTGTGGCCTACTAATGTAAAAGTGCGTCCGTTCTTGTTCTTTCAAAAGCCTATACCCAGTGTAGAAAATCATTACCAGATATGTGGTTATGTAACTACATACTTGGTAATGGTAACTACTTACTTTTGTTATTACATTTCTTATTACCTTTATATGGCGATGTCGTGAAAAATAATGAGTTGTCGTTACACACCAGCATACGAAAAATCAAAAAATATATCGTTACCTATGTGCTTACCAGTACTGACAAAAATAATGAGTCTAAAAATAGATTTTCAAAAAAATAAATTATATAAAAAAAAAATATTTTTTATTGATTTTTTTTTTAATAAAATTTGCTGGTGCGGGAATCGAACCTGGGTCTACAGATTGCCAGTCAACAGCTCTACCATCTGAGCTATATCAACATGTAATATTTAATAGATAAAAACATAATTGACCTGCTGCACACAAATAAGCTTACTCGCCAACATACAAAAAATATGTGGTTACATATATCCTTACCAGTGTTTAAAAAATATTGAGTCTAAAAATAGATTTCAAAAAATTTTCAAAAAAATCTAAAAATTTATTTTATATTTGAAATAATGATAAAAATAAGTCATCATCAGTAACTCATTATTATATGTTTTAAAATAATGCAGAAGGTAAGTGTGTGTCATTACTGGTACTCAAAAAAATAATGATATGTCATTACCGTTTCTACACTGGGTATCTTAAAACATGTACAATATTAATTACTATTTATAATTATTTTATAGTTTAATCATAGTCTGTAAGGAAATGATGTTCCATAGACTGAATAAAAAGAATAATAATAAGAATAATAATAAAACGAGTAAAAAGGTTAAAGTCGGGCATGCCGACTATAGAATACCCTACACCAGTCTGGGTAAAAGCCAACTAATGTCACCAAAATCAATAGGCTGCGTTATTGGGCCAATATAGGTCTGTGTACCAAATTTCATCAAAATATCTTAATATTTGCGACCTGCAGCGTATAAACAGTATAATTTTGGTAGGACCCTTATATGGGCACTAGGTCTAAACATGGACCGATGTTCATCAAAATCAATAGGCTTCGTCCGTGGGCCAAAATAGGTCTGTGTACCAAATTTCGTCAAAATATCTTAATATTTACGACGTGCATCGTATAAACAATATAATTTTGGGGGGACCCTTATATGGGCACTAGGTCTAAACATAGACCGATGTTCACCAAAATCAATAGGCTTCGTCCTTCGGCTGCCATAAGTCGGTGTACCAAATTTCATCAAAATATCTTAATATTTGCGACCTGCAGCGTATAAACAATATAATTTTGGTAGGACCCTTATATGGGCACTAGGTCTAAACATGGACCGATGTTCACTAAAATCAATAGGCTGCGTTACTGGGCCAATGTAGGTCTGTATACCAAATTTTATCAAAATATCTTAATATTTACGACCTGCAGCGTATAAACAGTATAATTTTGGTAGGACCCTTATATGGGCACTAGGTCTAAACATGGACCGATGTTCACCAAAATCAATAGGCTGCGTTATTGGGCCAATATAGGTCTGTGTACCAAATTTCATCAAAATATCTTAATATTTACGACCTGCAGCGTATAAACAGTATAATTTTGGTAGGACCCTTATATGGGCACTAGGTCTAAACATGGACCGATGTTCACCAAAATCAATAGGCTGCGTTATTGGGCCAATATAGGTCTGTGTACCAAATTTCATCAAAATATCTTAATATTTACGACCTGCAGCGTATAAACAATATAATTTTGGTAGGACCCTTATATGGGCACTAGGTCTAAACATGGACCGATGTTCACCAAAATCAATAGGCTGCGTTATTGGGCCAATATAGGTCTGTGTACCAAATTTCATCAAAATATCTTAATATTTACGACCTGCAGCGTATAAACAATATAATTTTGGTAGGACCCTTATATGGGCACTAGGTCTAAACATGGACCGATGTTCAAAAAAATCAAACTTGTTCGTCCTTGGGCCAACATAGGTCTATGTACCAAATTTCATCGAAATATCTTAATAGGTGCGACCTGTAGAGTGCGTACAAGATTGCATGGACAGACAGACAGACGGACGGACGGACGGACGGACGGACGGACAGACGGACATCGTTAAATCGAAATAAAAAAAAATTCTGAACCGATCGGTATACTATAAGGTGGGTCTACGACCAATATTTTTTGGTGTTACAAACATCAGCACAAACTTATAATACCCTGACCACATAGTGGTGTAGGGTATAATAATGTCACAACACTATGCCAGGAAAAGCATCCCCACACCATTATGTTATATACTCCATGCTTTAACGTTTTAGTAGTGTAAAGTTGGTTCAATTCTGTGTTTTTTGGAAGCCTAACCCATGTTTTACCATCGTTTCCAATTAAATTGATTTTAGATCCGTCCGACCAAAGCACATAGCGCCACTTTTTTCCATGATCAGGGCCATCCCAATCCTTATGAGCTTTTGCGAGTGTTAGTCGATTTCGACAATGTCTTTTTGTTAGCATTGGCACTTTCCTTGAAGATCTCCCTAATAGATTTTGTTCTACTAGCCGTCTTCTTACAGTTCTAGCAGAATTTTCGACTCCCAATTCGGTTTTAATTGCCGCAGCAGACTTGAAAGGGTCTCGACTATTTAGATACCAGTTTTAAATATTTATCTACTTTTTCAGTAGCCTTCCCTGTAATTTGATACTTCATATATAATTACAGAGTTTTTATGTTGTATTTTGCAAATACTTTTTCATGAGTTTTTATTTGAATATTTTTAAAAATACAAACAGCTTACAGTTCTAACAATTTTATTTTAATTCTTTCCCCCGTTTTATTAAAGGTGGTAATAACTTAACAAAAGATAACGAACCTATTCGTATTATACATAAGGATCACGAATCAATTCTTGCATTTTGTTTGAACAATAATTCTTCAAGTATAATCGCTGTTGCTAATCCCAGGGAAGTGCAAGAATTGGATATCTCGCTTTTGCTGGAATCACCCAACTGGTACGAAGATGAATGCGATTATGATATGTTCAATATATCAAAGGATGTTGAGAATGGATCAAATACAGGATTCTTAATGATTCAAAATTCCGAGCAGTAAGATAATATTTACTTTTTGCCACTCAAGAAATTTGCTCAAGATAATATTTTTCCTTTCTTTAACAATAAGGTCGCCATATGGATCGTCTGTGTCGCCGGAATCAAACTTCAACTATAACTCAAATTCATCACAATCTGGTCGTGGAACTGATATTGTAAGTTATATAATACAAATATTTTGTTTTGCTAACTTTTTGTTTGGTAAATTTGTGCCCAGGGCAAAAAGTTCTCATGAAAAATAAACATTTATCGGAAAAGGAATATTTCTCAATAGAAAAACTATGTAAATTCAAAATTGGAAGTCTATGAAGCAAATTTTTTGTGAAAATTTTTTTTTTTCTATATGCTCCGAATTAAAAATAAAATTTGCACATGTTTTTGTGTAAAATATGCTTCAATTTCAAAGTAATATTCTATGCGTTAAATTTATGTATGTGGGATATTATTCATATTAGTAAAACACTTATTTCCCGGTGAAAAATGTCCATATATGAACATTTATGGTTCAACCATATATGTATGGATCCGAAAAATGAGGTAACACCTAAGTATATGTTAATATATGGACATATATGAACATATTATTAAATATATGCGAATACATGCGAACGTTGCTGTTCTTTATTATAAGGTTGTACTATAGATATAAATTCATGTATGACATTCAAATTAGGCGCTACATATGTTCCTTTTTTTTATTCATGGCATTAAATATAATTCCATATTTATCCAAATATGGTTCCTTTTACACATTTTGAAAAATGTATTCTTCCAAATATGTTCATATACAAGTCCCGTTTGCATAAATTGAATAATATATACTTCCATATTTGTCCATATATGAGTGCCATTTCCATATATGAAATAACAGATGCCTCCATATATGTCTGTATATGAAATCTTTCTCCATATATGGAATCACATATACTTCCATATATGTTTATATAAAATCCATATATGTTCATAAAAAATCAATATTTGTTCATATGTGTCCAAACATAAACAATATATGGACATGTTTGAGCGAATATGAGTATCTTTCACCGGGTTTATAAAATTTTTAATTTCACAAATTTCTTGAGCGTAAGGTTTGTTTTTTATATATAAAAAATTCTTAATTTTCGATATTTCGCTACTCCATTGTGTAGCATCTTCAGGAAATAACAATTAAATTAATAAATTAACAAATTATAAACAATTTGAATGTTGGAAAAAATTTGAAAAGCATTTGTCAAATATAAATTGTATGTATACATTTATACCAGTAAACAAAGTCTTTGGTATAAAAGTATAACAAACAAAAATATTAATAATTAAGGTGCGTTTACAATGATGGAGTACTCCAATCTGTAGCAAATTTAGTTTTCTTCTCTTTCATACTAACAGTTTTTTATATTTTGCTATCTCTTTTTATTCCAATCCAGAGTAAAATTTGTTTGACTCTGGAGTACAAATTTGCTCCACTCTAGAGTTAACATTGATCTGTTAACTGTTTAACATGACAAATATACCTAAAAAAATACATCACTAATTTGTTCACATCTCTAATTGTCAACAAATTATAAAAAAAAATATTGAAAATAATAACAAATAAAAATAAATGATTTCAATTAGGAGAAATATATAAAATAAAAAGTTATTTCATACTAAATGCAATGGAAATCGTCTAAAGATATTCGCTAAAAATTGCGTAAGTATTAAAATGTCAAATATTCTTTTGAAGTAACTTTACTCTGCATTTTGAACAGTTAACATTTCAATCTGTGCTGCAGAGTAGAGTCACTCTACCATTGTAAACGTACCTTTAACAATAAAAAATGTATTAATATAATGTGTTATACATTAATGTAATGTGTGCTATTTCTTTTGTATTAAATATCTATAATTCTGTGCTACATTTTCAGTATCTGCCTTAAAGTTAATTCTATTTGTTGTGGGTGTATTAATTATCTGAAACATTTCTAATATATAACGATGTTTATAATTATGTTCTGTGTTTAAATAAATGTATACATACAATTTATATTTGACAAATGCTTTTCAAATTTTTTCAAACTTTCAAATTGTTTATAATTTGTTAATTTATTAATTTAATTGTTATTTCCTGAAGATGCTACGCAATGGAGTAGCGAAATATCGAAAATAAAGAATTATTTATATATAAAAAACAAACTTTACGCTCAAGAAAATTGTGAAATTAAAAATTGAAAATGAAGGTTAAATAAACGACAAAAATATTTTATAAAATAATACATTAAATAGTTTATTTATTAGTTAGAAGTGCGACACATACTATCCCCCCTACTATCTCTGAAAGTGCATAACATAGCAAAAAAAATGTTCTATCGATTGGTCCAAATATTGCACTCGTCACTTTAAACTAGAGATGGGCACGTGAGTTAATATTTACTCACCCTCACTCACGATAAAAAAATTACTACTCACACTTACTATCGCTCACGTGCGCAAATTGAACTTTTAGTCACACTCATGCATTATTCACGCAAATTCGCGAAACAAAAGCTTCCTAGAAGAAAATAATATACAAAAATTAAACTTGAAATTCCCGGGCGGGAGTTATAAATGCAAATACTACTCAAAGCGTTTCACTAGTTACCAGGCTATTTACTCGCTGAATTATTAACTCCAAGGTGGATCCGGTTGCTCTATAATCAGCTCTGGGACTAGTTCCGTCAGTCATACCTTCCATATAACATCCGTGGAACTGCTTTCGGAACCAGTCCCATGGAATAAGTTGCAGAGGAACCAGTAGTAGAATCGGTGTGATTGCAAACCGATTGTAAAAAAATTTCCTGTGTACCTTTTCTTTACAACCCCTTCTTCTGTCAATTCTTGCACCGATGATTTTTGTTTAAAATTGTCCCAAAAGCAACCACTGCTATAGCTCCAAAGTGGAACCGTTCTTTGCTTTGCAGCGGTTGGGAATATCAGTCTTAAATGCATAATTTATGGTGGAATTTATCATAAGTCATGTTCTGGCATTGATAGTTAAGATGGTTTTAAATTACTACAATCTTCTAAAAACATTGTTTATAATTGCAGAGATTGTATTAATGCCGCTAAAGATTTGGTTGCTGTAATTTCAAATTTACATGGATGGTAATCGAAACGAATGCGGTTATCGTTAGGATAACGATAGTTTAGGTTATTTCGGTAACGGTATTTTAAGGTTAACGGTATTTGAGTTATTTCGGTAACGGTATTTTAAAGATAACGATATTTGGGTTATTTCGGTAACGTTATTTTAAGGTTAACGGTATTTGAGTTATATCGGTAACGGTATTTTAAGGGTTACGGTAGTCAGTTATTTCGGTGAATACCCAATTTTTTTTTGCAAAAACCAAACTAAAGTAGACGAATTAATTAACTTCATTTATATGAAATAATCAATAATCACGTGCAATGACCAAGAGCAGAGAATTAAAAATTACGGTAACGGTATTTTAAGGTTATCGATAATTCATTTATTTCGTTATCGGTATTTTAGGGGTAACGGTAATCAGTTGAAAGGGTTTTGAATCGATAACGGCATATTAGCGGTATTGCATGCCAACCCTGCAAATTTATCAAAAGAAATAAGAGAATTAAAAATTTTAGTTCTTGCCAATGTAAAAAAAACAATATTAGTGAGAGTCTTGCTTTAAGAAATAAACCAACTCTTGCTGAATCAAGGTCAATTTCTAAAAACAATGCTAATGTACGACAAAGAGGAAGTTCACATTTGCGTTGTTCCCTTGCATCTACTTCTGCTAATCGTAATTCTTTAAATCTCTCCGATGGTCATCGTGTCAACTCTAATAATTTTGTTGCTGCTGATGAAGATAATAATACTTCTAACTCTGTTGCTGCTGCTGTTGTTGTAAACCTTACTAGTCTATTTCTCATGCATCTAGTTGTGCTGCTACTGCAATGTCGTTAGCTGAGAGTGATATCCCAGTAAACAATTTGGAGTGGAGTAAGCTCATGAACAGAAAGAAGAGTAAACGTGTTGTTTTTGGTGAAAGCAATAATAATGATTTATATGTTGTGGTTAACCCTCGAAGTGGCACATATTTTGAGCACATGGTGTCTGGCCAGACCCCTATACATTTACATGCATTTGTATGGAAATAAGGGCTGTTTGCCGTTAAATTTTTTACTAAGATAGGAAAATATTTGTTATATTTTGTGTTTCTATTTCTTTTTACTATGTTATTAGCTACCTGAGGAAGAAAAAATAGACCTGAAAAAATCTTTGGAATGAAAAGGGCAACAATTTTTTTGTTCTATATATATTTCTCTTTATTATGGGTAAAGTAATAAATGTTTATGACAAAATAGAAAATTATTATGAAGAATACTCTACTTTTGAATGTTGCTGACAAACAGGTTTGTTGCATTTGCAGCAAAAAAAGCGTGTCTTACGGGGTATTTTGTCACCTTGCTGCAGGCAAATTCTGCAATCTTTTTTGGCAGCTAATGTGTCTGGACCACTGCGTGAAGCCACATTAAGGTTTGCTATATTGAGAGGTCTCCCAAAGAACGCTTCAAATGCTATACGAGTTGTTGGTTGAGCCACAATGTGCGGATTATTGATGCGATTTTCAACGTTGGCCAGTACCAATTGCTTTGCAAGTTTATATAAAAATATGCGTCTTCTTTCTTTTCTTGTATTTTCATCATTTAGCTTACATATAATGTAACTTGCCAATGCCATCACATCAATCATGTTGCAGAAAAACGCGTATGTCCAGCGTCTGGTTGACCGTTTTGTTGTGTAATGAGTTAGCATTTGATCCATCGTATCGACTCCGGCTTTAGTTGCATTATAAAATAAAATTGCTTCCGGTTTCATGGCTACGCCTTCAACATGTTTCGTGTAATGCACGGTTGAAATTAAATTGACTGCCTTATTTTTTTTGGGCACGTAGCTGCAAAGTGCAACAAGATTTTCATGAAAACCAAACACACTTGAAAGAATTGGTCGTCTGGTGCTCTTCATAACTTCCTTAGGAAGACATCTTTTGTTTGCTCGAATGGTGCCAACAAATGCCAGTCCCATAGCAGCAAGTCGTTTAGCGCCGTTCAATGAGGTGAAAAAATTATCAGAAATAATTGTTCTGCCGCTGTTTGCGTAACAATTTGCGAAATACATTAGAACGTTTTCACCTTGATTTATCTCCCGATTGTCTCCTTCCTTTCCAGTGTATAGTTTTCCTTTCAATGGAAATTTAGTCTTAGCATCGCATGCCCACCAAACTTTGATCCCATACCTTGCAGGTTTTGATGGGATATATTGGGTGAACTTTGTGCGCCCACGATACGGAAACAACTGGTCATCGATGGTGATATTTTCATAAGGTTCATAATAATTTTGCAGATTTTCATTGAGAAAATTCCAAAGGTCCCGGATAGGAGCTGCTTTATCTGTTTGCTGTCGGAATGCCCGCGTACGACTATTATCGAAACGAATATATCTGGACAGAGTAATGAATCGTTTGTGCGACATAGCCGCACGGAATATGGGCAGCGAATCAGAACGCCACAATATACTGGAGTCTTGCGTATTATTATGGCTGAGACCAGAAGCCAACAAAATCCCAATGAATGCATCTAGCTCAGAGCTTGTCAAATCAATCCATTTTCTTTGGGTAGACTCTGGATGTTCTTCATTCCATTTTCTAATTGATTCTCGCCCATGCCGATTTGTTTCACTAATGATGACGAACGTAATATTGGTTGAGAAAAATAGCTTGAATACCTCAACTGGATTGGTGAGCCTTGTTTTTGTTCCAGATTGAAAACGCATGATATTATGCTGGCGCAAACGAGATGCAGGGGGTTCAGTTTCTTTCCATTTAGTACCGTCTTTACCATAAAAACAGCCTGAGTCGACTTCATTTGCTGCTTCAGCATCATTTCCACTTTCTTCTTCTTCATCTACGTCTTCATCACTATCATAAAGTTCGTTAGGTTCAATTTCCAAATCATTTTCTATGTCTGATGCATTATCTTCTGGCACATAATCAGCAGTGTCGTCACCATCGTTTTCAAAAACATCATCATTTTCATCAGCTTCTACCTGACTTTGAAAATCACGCACTAATGCCTCTGACAATTGGGGTTGCAAATTCGCGCTACGCAAGCGTGTATTATAAATAAATTCCAGTTCATCAACCATAATATACTAACAACGCAACAAATCTACCTGCGTAAAATTATTCACAAGTTCAAAATTACCGCACAAAAACTAGATTACTTCTTCACTGTTCAACGTTCAATGAATAACTAACTCACAAACAAAATCAGAAGAAAGAAAGAAGCATAAAAGAATAAAGTAAATACAAATTTCCAACTCGTGCCATGTGCTTTGCCTATGCGTTCATACAAAATGCATAGGGGTCTGGCCAGTAAGGTGAAGATTTTTTATTTGGCTTTTTTGTCCTGTTCCAAGGACTTTTTTTCAATTATTAATTTATACATCGAAAGCCAACAATATTTTGGGAGATTACCTGAAATTACAGCCATGTACCTAAAATAGAAGTATGCTAAATTGAAGCATGAAAATGAAATATGTCTGGCCAGAACCATGTGCCACTTCGAGGGTTAATAAGAAATGGGTGCATTTATCCTCGTTTAATTCCACTGTTACGGAGGGTAAAATTTTGGCTTATGTAGTGAAATACACTAATGTTGAATTAAGGATGGTATCGACTCTAGGAAAAATGTTGTTTTCGAATTTTTTTTATATTTTATTTGGATGGAGCATACTTTTATCTATATGCCCCGAAAATTTCAATAAAAAATTCGAAGATATTAAATTTGCACGTTTTTTTGTAAAATATTTTTTAGTCCCAAAATAATACTCTATGTGTTAAATTTGTGTGTAACACTTTTTGTTTGCATTTTTATTAACTGGTTTTTATTAAAAATCGTATATCTTATAACAGGGCAGAATAAAAAGATAAAAACTACATCAAAAGATGTAACAATTGCACGCAGTTTTCAAAGAAAAGCCAATGACGATTCCTTGGCGAATGTTGAAGACACGTCATATGGGGCAGGTGGTGATGGCTTAATATAAGTTATAAAAGTAATCAATATATACAAAAATGGAAAAAAATACGAAATAAATTTAAAAATGTACAAAATTATATAATTTTTACAAAATAATATGAGTAGCATTATGTAAAGGGATTTTCAATAAGAGCGCTACAAAAGTTTTTTTAAATAAAACAAAAACGGATTTGGATATCAATGAAATTCTTTATTCCTGTGAAAGTACGTTCGATGCCATTATGTATGGAAATCGATCTCGTTTGCATGGCCACCACGGGCACGCTTGCAGAAGTCCAGACGCTGAACCCAATTTTCGACGGTTTTCAAGCATAAATCGGCCGATACTGCTGCAATTTCACGTTCGATATTCGTACGAAGTTCATCAATCGTCACAGGAAATAGTCCAACGGCGTCAAATTGCACGACCGAGGCGGCCAATCGACTGGAACATTTCGTGAGATAACACGTTCTCCATACTTGGTTTGCAATAAATCGATTGTGACATTCGCTGTGTGGCTTGTGGCGCCGTCCTGTTGGAACCACATGTCCTCCAAGTTCATATCATCCAATTGGGGCCAAAAATATTCGGTTATCATTGAACAGTAGCGATTCCCATTCACAGTAACGTGCCGGTCTTGATCATCACGGAAGAAGTACGGCCCATTGACGCCGCCGGCCCATAAACCGCACCAAACCGTAATTTTTTCGGGATGCAATGATGACTTATGTAGAATGTGTGGATTGCTGTCTGACCAATAACGCATATTTTGTTTATTGACGAAGCCATTCAGGCAGAAATGAGCCTCATCGCTGAAGATGATTTTTCGATGAAAATCCGAATCATTTTCAAGTTGTTGCTCAGCCCAATTCACGAACATACGACGCTTCTGGTGGTCAAGCGGCTTCAGTTCTTGCGTCAATTCGATCTTGTAAGGATGTAGGCCAAGATCTTTTCGCAAAATTCGCCACAACGACGTCACAGAGATGCCAAACGCTTGAGAACGACGTGTGAGAGACACATTTGGGCTTTCTTCAACTGAAGCCTCAGCGGCAGCAATATTCTCGACACTACGGGCACTTCTTTGTCTCACTGGCACGGGAACATTTTGTACTGTGCCTGTGGATTCAAATTTTTACAAATTGGACGTAGCGATCTTAACGTTGAGGCCACTGACTCCGAATTTCGGTAGTAAATTTTAATAATTTCGACTCGTTGTTGGCTCGTATATCTTTCCATCATGAAATGGCAAACCTTACTGAAGACAAATGTCAAAAGAGCGGCAAGAGGCGTCGTTTTCTGTCCCTGTCTTTCTACTTTTGTCCCTGTTGAAAAACCCTTTATAATAATATATCTACCATCGTTTTTAAGAATATTAGGTTTAATATATTAAATACCCATTAACCGATTCGTCCCAAAGTTATATATCCTAGCTTACTAGATGAAGCTAGGAGATATAACTTTTCTTCATCCACAATTTTTTTAAATTTTGCTGTTTTCTTAGCTTAAAATTAACTTTAGACTTCAAACCCGTTTTTGACATAACCATGAGTTCAAAATCGGCTGCCACTGTACAGCAAAGGTGGGTTAACTGATTTCGATCCGGTTTTTTTCTTTCGTAGTCAACAAAAAACTGTAGTGCTTATCGTGGCCCTTTTTTTGAATTTCAGTAAAATAAAATTGATATTCGCAAGTAAATTTTTTTTTTGTGGCACAGTGTATAAAAAATTTTTCAAAACTTTTACAAAGAAACTATTAAGTGTTTATTTTTATTCTAAAATATTCTCTTGCTATACAGAAAATATTATTAACCTTAAATATCTAATTAAACATGTACGCAGACGATATTCAACTTTACCTGAGCAGTCCAGTTCTATCAATTAATGATAATATTGATAAAATAAACTATGATTTACAAAAAATACACCTGTGGGCTATTGCTAATGGGCTATGTATAAATCCTAAAAAATCAAAGTGCCTTCTAATACGTCAAAGAATGAGAAACCCAGTTTTTGATAAGGACATCATTATAGATAGTCAGAAAATTGAAGTTGTTTCCACAGCAAGAAACCTTGGTATAATATTAAATAGCACGTTAACATGGTCAAATCATATCAACGACATAGTTGGACAGACATATATGAAACTAAGATCACTTTGGTTAACTCAATCTTATACCCCTTTGAAAATAAGATTGCTTTTAGCCAAAGCTTACCTTATTCCTGGCATTTTGTACGGTTGTGAACTTTTTTCTCATTGTGACACCATAAGTATGGGGAAGTTAAAAGTTGTATTTAACAGTGTAGTAAGATACGTTTTCGGGTTAAGAAGAGCCAGGGGAACGTCGTTCTACTCTAAAAGCATTTTTGGGGTGTCCTTGGAAAGTCTTATGAAGATTAGAGTGCTCTTATTCTTACACAAAATCGTTTACACAGAAAAGCCCCATTATCTCTATGAGAAACTCCGTTTTGGCATCGGAACAAACAGAGGAAATAAGCTAATTCCACCAAGTCATCGCTACCTCGTATCTAAATGGCAATTTTTCATAAATTCCGTAAGTCTTTGGAACATGCTTCCTCAAACTCAACAGCTAAACAGCAACGCTTTGAGTTTTAAAAAATTTCTGTTTGAACACTATACTCGATTTTAATTTCAATTCAATTTCATTTTTAGAATTAATATTTCTTTAATTTTTGCAATATGTTTTTGTTTTAATTAATTATTATTTTTTTATTTTTAATTATTTTAATTATTATTTTAATTAATTATTATTAATAAAATTCCTGTACTATAATTATAAGATTAATTCTTGTTGTACTGGAATGGAAATAAATAAACTAAACTAACTAAATAAATACTAAAAATAAAAATTGTTTCTAAACAAGTATTTAGTTGAATCAATTAATATTTTAATTGACTGTGTTGTATAATTCCCAAACTTTTTTTCTTAAACTGTATGCATTAGGGCTGGTCAATTTGTATGGTGGCAAAAAAAAATGAAAAATCGTAGGTGGGGGGGGGGGGGGGGGGAATGATTCTACGAAGAATTCTAAGCAACTTTGCCCTAGAAACCATAGGATTTCGAGCTTGCGGAAATTCAAAAATATGTTGTTAGTAGTGATTTACTGCAATGTTTGTGTAAAATTTGCGTTAACATGTAAGTATTGTTAACCAGGATTATAGTTCTGGACTTTTTAGATAGGAGTCTTCATCGGCTTTCCTTATTATAAGAAAAAAAATCTCAACATTTTTTTTATTTTTGATTAAGATGACATTATTCAACCTAAACATGAGCGCACGCTACAGGTTGGAAATGCTAAGATATTTTGATAAAATTCGGTTTACCGACTTATATCATCCCAGGGACGAAGCATATTAATTTTGGTTGAAATCGGTCCACGTTTGGACTTAGTGCCCATACAAAATACCCCCAAAATTGGTATTTTTGCACGCTACAGATTACAAATACGAAGTTAATGAAACTCTGTCTGTTGATTATGGTTAATATCGGTCCATGTTTAGACCTAGTGGCCATATAAAGGTTGTTCCCAAAATTGTTTTTTTTCATACTCTAGGTCTCAAATACGAATATATTTTAATGAAATTAGGTACGCTAATTCACATGGGTATACGGACAAAGCCTATTGATGTTTTTTACAATTGGTAAAGTTTTAGGTTTAGTACTTGTATAAAGGTCCCCCAAAAATCATACTGTGATGAAATTTCGTGCACCGACTTATAATGGCCCAAGAAAGAAGCCTATGCTTTATGATTAAAATCGGTCCATGGATACACCCAGTGCCTATATAAAGGTCACCCAAAAATTGATTTTTATTTTAATGAATTTTGGTACGTTGACTCATATGGGCCCAAGAAAAAAGCCTATTGAGTGTAGATAGGATCGGTCCATATTTGAACCTATCGCCCATACGGACTATATTTCCGATTTTATCTTAAATACATCTAACTTTAGATGAAATCAAAATTTCTTACCGTTCTTCTAATTTTTTATCATTTTATAGACAAATTTTGACACAAGTCCATGTCAAGCCTTTCGAATTTCAGATCAAAACATTTTAGACTGGTGTAGGGGATCATACAGTCGTGCATACCGACTATACGATACCCTACACTAGTCTGGTTGAAAGCCAAAAAGCTTCGTCCTTGGCCCATTTTTGGGGGACCTTTATACGGGCACTAGATCTAAACATGGACCGATTCTATATAAAATCAATAGCCTTTTTTCATGAGCGCATTTGAATCCGTGTATAAAACTTCATTAAAATATCTTCGTATTTGCGACCTGTAGTGTGCAAACAATATAATTTTGGGGGAACCTTTATATAGGCACAAGGTCTATCCATGGACCGATTTGCACCAAAATCAATAGGCATTGTCCTTGGGCAGAAATTAGTCGATATACCAAATTTTGTAGAAATATCTTAATATTTGCGACCTCTACTATGCGCACAAAATATACAGACGGACGGACAGACGGATATCGCTATAACGAAACAAAATGTTATTCTGGGCCAATCGGTATACTTAAAGGTGGATAGTTTCAACATATTTTGGAATTATAAACATGAGCACAAACTTATTATACCCTATCCATGTACTGGTGTAGGGTATAATTAATAAAACTCATTATTCAAACTCATAAAGCACCACTTACAACATATTTTGGAATTTCCGCAAGCTCGAAATCCATTTTAGACCTATAGTTTCTAGGGCAATGTTGCTTAGAATTCTTCGTAAAATCATTTCCCCCCCTACGATTTTTTGTCCCAGAAATTGACCCTCCCTAGTAGGCATATATAGAAAAATTTTAGTATAAGAACCAAAACAAACACATGCAGTACTCCAAATATATAAACATGACATACACACACTTTTTTACAATTTCGTATTATTTTTTTTTATTTTCAATTAATGTTTTAATGATATTATTACTACTTTAATCGAAATTTGTTTCAATTAATCGTATACAATTTTTATTAGTTAAAAGTATCAGTTGAGTGGTAGGTGCAAAATCAATTAAAATTTTAATTGATATAATCAATTTCGTTGTTAAAATTCGTTTTTAGTTTTTTCTGTGTACAACAAAAAATATAAAGTAGAATATTTTTCATATATTGTGTGGACAAAAAAGGGCATACTTTTCGAACATTGTTTTACAAAATTTTAAATCCGAGCAATCAATTTAATTTTTTTAATATTTACTAAACACTACATTGGAAGATGACAAAGCAAATTGTGGAAAATTTTCTGTTGTTGTTTTTTCTTTGATATTTTAAATGTTTAATAACGCTCCTAGACAAGAACAAGAAATTCTCATTGAGTTTGTAATTTAACTTAACAAATATTTCCAGAAATTCTAAAAACGTCGTCCCCTGACGATTTCCTTAGGCAAGAATGAAATCCGGATAGGGACATGCCTACAACGGATTATTTTTTACAATTTGTTAAATACGTTTGGGATTTTAGCATATTTATTTCCTTTAATGCAACTAATGTATTAAGTTCTATTCAATTATATTTTTTTATATATACTTTTGTGGCACAGTGTATAAAATATTTTTCAAAACTTTTACAAAAAAACTTTTAGGTATTTAATTTTATGCTAAAATATTCTTTTAATACAACAAAAAATATAAAGTAGGATACTTTTCGTA
Source organism: Leucophora obtusa (assembly GCA_949987735.1). Lineage (NCBI taxonomy): Eukaryota > Metazoa > Arthropoda > Insecta > Diptera > Anthomyiidae > Leucophora > Leucophora obtusa. Next base: position 54,191,261 of record OX465297.1, on the reverse strand, counting down.
CACTGTGTGGACAAAAAGGAGGATACTCTTCGAGCATTGTATCCGAAATTTCGAGATCCGATCACACTGTTTTATATTTATTATCAAAATACCCATAATTATTAAAAAAGATGGACCAGTCATAAAAATCTTATTTTATGTTGATCCAAAACAATAAATGGGTAAAATCACTGATCACTTAATATAAAAAAAAGGGATCACAAAAAACAATCACTTTGACTGTGAACATTTTTACAACTTGTGTCGCAGCGTCCTTGGAATACCCTTCAAGATTTTTAAACTTTTTTACACTCAAATGAAAGACAATTTTATATAGATAGTAAATTTAGAAATTAAAAAAATTAAAAACATTTTTAGACTAACTTTTTGAAGGCTCGACTGAAAAATTAAAAAACGTGTTTTTCAGTAAAATTCAAGTAGCAATATTTCAGAACCCCTCCGGCCGATTACAAAATTTTTAGTTTTTTTTGGATTCAGCGAACTATAATTTATTAGAAGTAATATATCACAACAACAAATATTTTTTAACAAAATTAAGGGATTTTTTTTAAACTTTCCGAAATTTCGAAATTTCAATCGCTTCGCGGGGACCTTGAACGTGAACCGATTTTCAAAATTTTTATTTTTTACTGTTTACTGGACGCATACGCAACTTTTCCGCATCCCCGCTTTTTGAAATTCGCAATTCGGCAAACTTCGGCCGAATTGTGGGCACTGTGGTGTAATGGTTAGCGCGTTGGACTGTTACACTTGAGGTTGCGGGTTCGAGCCCCAACCAAGGCAACATCAATTTATGAAAAAATAGTAATATGTATGAGTTTTTTCTATCCCTCATACATATCGCAGCGTCATCCTTCGGTGTTCCCATAGCACTTAACCCCACCGAAGTAAAATAATATAACAGGGCTATGAACTAAAAAGCTTCAACAAAGTTCGCCAACTCACCGTCAGATGGCGCGCAAACCCTGTTCTAAAAATTCAACATCTCGCGCAATTACAGTGTTGCCTTATTTGAAGCCCTTCATCTTTCACCACCTTTCACTTCTTATCTATCCCCTTTCCAAAGGAAGCAACACGTTAATTAATAGGAAGAATTTCCTGAGTGCTGCTTCTCTTAAAAAAAAAAAAAAAAAAAAGTTCGGCCCACTCTAGAAGTGGTAACCCTGGCGATTTTGGTTGGAGAAATTTAAAACTAATATTTTTTGAAAATACTACAATAAGATGTATTTTAAATAATAAAATAATATGGTAAAATCTTGTTATTTGAATTTTTGACAACCGTTTAAATATGTCCCTTAAAATTCTGCTGTTACAGTATTTACCCACCTTAAACAATTTGGAATCTCAACTAAAAATCGACATATATGGATCCATACAGGTTTAAAGTATGTTCATGCATGCTCATAAACCTGCATTCATTATCATACATGGATACATAAATCTCCATACATAAATCATATATGACCATACGTGTGCATTAACGAAATTTGAGATAATATCTACATATAAGATCATGCATGTTCATGCGTGCTCATTTATGTTCATACATGTGCACAAATATATATTTCCTCAGATTTCTTTAATAAACACGTATGGTCATATATGATTCATGCATGGAGTTTTATGTATCCATGTATGATCATGAATGCAGGTTTATGTGCATGCATGAAAACACTTTAAACCTGTATGGATCCATATATGTCGATTTTTAGCTGGGATGCTATAAGTTAGTGAAGAGGGATGCGGACTTAAGTGCTGTAAAAAAATTTCATTTTTATTTTTTTTATTTTATTAATTCTTCTATTACATAACCGAGCCCTTAGGGCCTTATATGGTTAATTAAAGCTACTAACTAAATAACAAACTTCATTTAAATTGGGTATATTTGCTGCGTTTTATAATGAGCTTTTTAAGCCGTCATTATGGACATCTATTGTCAGAATTCGTCCATTTGATGTTTTTCAAAAATCTCGCACACTAGAGATCAACCACATACCTTGTTTATCGTAAAGATAGAGAATGTGTTAAAGCAAAATTTGTAAAAGGTGGTGGTGTAATTATAGCTGTTAAAAGAAGTCTATTGTCTTTATCCTGTTTCCTGTCAATTTCAGATTCAATGGTTGATCAATTCTGCATTTTTATGTTGGGAGTATATGGTAATATTCTCCTTAATGTATCTTACATCCCTACGAACAGTCTTGATAATTTATATGATGCACATATTCAGAATATTGTAGACTTAGCATCTAGATATATTGGTTATGAAATAGTTATTTTTGGTGATTTTAATCTAAGCAAAGTATAACTTTGTGTGATACATATATCATTTCATACGAAAAATTATCCGATATAATTGTAATAGTTGTTTATCAGTTTTTATCTAATTGTATCAGTTTAGATCTTAACTGATGACATTAACATTAATCAGATGAAATTGTATCCGATTTTTGACCTGATACAATTTTATCGGTTTTTTTAAATTATTTTTTACTATAGACCAACACTCGGCTATGCCCCCTACTAATGCAACGCTTTGTGTTGATATTAGAAAATAGATTATGGGAAGGAGAAAATAGGTAGTAGTGTTTATGAACGTTTGACTTGAATTTCTCTAAATTGTAAGTATCAGGAAAGATATCTGCGGGGAGTTTATTCCAATACGGGCGGTGTGCAACTAGCTGGACAATCGACCACAAACGGATGAGATCTACTAGCGTGTTACGGACGAAAACACGGGGCCTCGGGATAAGTACACTTATCTCAGTAGAACTTTTCCCATGGTAGTAACGATAGAACAGTGCCACACAACTAGTGTTTCCAATTATTCGACATAGGCGGTTAATCGGTTAATGCATTATTCGAAAATTCACTAATATTAATTAACCGGTTATTCGGGTCGGTTAATCGAGAAAATTGGCGATTAATCGATTAATCGTTTAATGCAAAATTAATGTATTTTCTTAACTTTTTATCAATAAAAACACAAAGGACTGACTTTTTTTAATATTAAAAACTAGAAGAGCCTTTTACATTGAGCCATTAATATAAAAAATGTTAAGCTCTATTTGGAAATACCTACCAATTTACTCTGCAAAGATCAGGAAAAATTTTTTATGGATATTCTTAGTGTGAGAATTCATAAATTATTGTTAAATTCTCAGTCTTTTCGGTTTTTAAAGGCCATTAACAACAAACAGATTTTGAGCTAATTGACGCAGAGAGAATTTAATTGGACGAATTTTAATGAAAATTTTCACTAAAATAATGAAGTTTTCTTCACAAATACGAAATTTCAATAAATTATACGAAATGTCTAGAGGCTGAAAAACTGCTCTCACTTTTGAAAATTAATTTTACATTTTAAAGAATTAAAACCCTATAAACAATTTCACTGGAATTCAAGTTGAAATCAAGTTCAATTCCTGCCCTGTTTTCCAGTTTCAAGGCTTGAATACAACTTTTATTACATTTTATTTCAATAGCATACTCCAGCAAAAGGGAAACAAAAATTCAAGTTTGAAATATTTTTGTAAAATATACAAATGCTAGAATTTGAAATATACTTTAATTCAAGCAAAATTTAAAGCACTTGAATTTTTAAGACCTATGTGCTTATTGGGAATAGAAATAAAAAATTGTCTATTGTATTTCCTAAAGCCTGCTCCAGCCAGACACATAGTGTTAAAGCATTTTTTAGAAATAGAAAGTTTGTTATTTTGTTAAAAAAATTCAAAAAAATTTTATTAAAAATTATTTTGCGATAATGTAAAACAAATCCGTTTTAAGAGTCTCTTAAAACCCATGACGTGTCTCGCTGGTTCAATGTCAACTTGCTTGGAGTTGCTCAAAAAATGGTATTTAAAGTAAAAATCATAGGCCACAGTGGCCAAGTCAATGTGTTTGTCTACGGTGGCGTATGTTTTTCCCCTTATATTAATTGCTGGAGCTGCGCATGTTTAAAGGCTCCTCTTTCAATCGATTTTAAAACAATTTGATTGTATTTTAGTTAGTATTTGTTTTTTTCTAGGCGTTTCTTGCAATTTTTTTAGCCAAAGTTAAGAAAATTATGAAATTTTGGGAAAAAATTACATATTAAAAATGTAACCGGTTAATCGACCAATTTTAACCGATTATTCGGGTCGAATAATTATTTGAGTTTTAAATAGTGTTTCCATAGGCGTTTAACCGGTTAATGCATTATTCGAAAAATCTTTAAAATTAATTAACCGGCTATTCGGGGCGGTTAATCGAGAAAATTGGCGATTAATCTATTAATCGTTTAATGCAAAATTAATGTATTTTCTTAACTTATTATCAATAAAAACACAAAGAGCTGGCTTTTTTAACAATAAAAACTACACGCAGAAAAAAACCAGGTGGAACTTTATCTAAGTGCTATGCAGTTATACAACTACATAAGTTCGAAGTAAGTTTTACAATTTTCTAGCAAAATATATGTAATTTTTCGGATATTTTCCACTACACATGTATGTATTTTGCAAGGATTGTATATATTTTACAAAAAAATATGCATATTATACAAAAACTTTATAAAACTAACTTGAAAATTATGTAGTTGTATAATTACAAAGCTCTTAGTTAATATCCCCCTGTTTTTTCTGCGTGTAGAAGAGCCTTTGACATTGAGCCAGCAATACAAAAAATATTAAACTCTATTTGAATATACCAATTTACTCTGCAAAAATTTTTGTTGAATATTAGTAGTCTGAGAATATCATAAATAATTGTTAAATTCTCAGTCTTTTCGGTTTTTAAGGGCCATTAACAATAACAAATTTTAAGCTAATTTACGCAGAGAAAATTTAATTGGGCGAGTTTTAATGAAAGTTTTCACTAAACTAATGAAATTTTCTTCACAAAGTTAATGCAAAACAAATTTTACGAAAAAGCTTTTTCATTCGGTATATGTAATTTTAAATAAATAATACGAAATTTTTCATAAAACTGCATCAATTCAATGAAAAGTTTAGCACAGTTTTGTTTTAAAGTCCTATAGAAAGCTGCAATTAATATTGTGATTAATATGCAATTTTATCAATTTTAATTAATAAATAGATTTGAGGTTAAGAAGAAGAATAAAGCTCAAATTAGTTTGGAAGTACAGTGCGGCGAAATGAGGTATCGTAAAGTATAAATCTATTTTCAATAGATTTTCTTACCTCAAATGTACTTCCAAACTAAGTAGCTGTGTATACTATGATTAACTAAAAGTAAACAGCTGACACGATGCTTTACGATACTACCAGACTAATGGAGCCTTAAACCTTTTTCTCTAAAAATTATAAACACATTATAATTTTCAGATCGGACTAGATCTAGTTGGTGCATTTTTTTGTATGGACAGGCGTCGTCAGTGATTTTGCATTAAATTGTATTAATTATTTATGTTTTTATTGTTAGATTGTCTCTATATGATAATTTTTTTCAACAACCCGTCACCCAAGTAAGGTCTTGAATGCCATGTAACTACTTCGTTGTTTTCTTTCCTATTAAGCTTTCTGTTATTATTTTTCCTCAGTAGTGATCAATACAAACACATACAAACATTCTGTTTTTAGATTTTTGTTTATCTTCCAATCTCCTCCGTGTTTCAATGGACGAATTCCAGCGAAATTTCATTGAATCAATATAAAAATTCATAAAAACCATGTTGACAATTCCCTCAGTGTGCAGTAACAGATGTCAAATCTCAAACAGTTTTGTTCGTTTGTTCGAACTTTATCTACGTTTGCAATAATAAAATTTTAAAAATTACTAGAATTAAAACAGAAATGAAAAATTGTCTATTGTATTTCCTAAAGCCTGCTCCAGCGAGACACATAGTGTTAAAGCATTTTTTTTACAAATAGAAACTTTGTTATTTTGTTTAAAAAATTCAAAAAAAAATTTATTAAAAATTAATTTCGATAATGTAAAACAAATCCGTTTTAGAGTCTCTTAAAACCCATGACGTGTCTCGCTGGTTCAATGTCAACTTGCTTAGAGTTCCTCAAAAATTGGTATCTAAAGGTTTCTCTTTCAATCGATTTTAAAACAATTTGATTGTGTTTTAGTTAGAATTTGTTTTTTTAAGCGTTCCTTTTACAATTTTTTAGCTAAAGTTAAGAAAATTATGAAGTTTCGGGAAAAAATAAAGCAAAAAATTACATATTAAAAATTTAACCGGTTAATCGAGTTATTTTTTTTATTATTTTTATTTGTTTCGACATTAATCGAAATAGAGGCGATTAATCGAGGAATCAGTTAATCGATTAACCGAATTAGAAACACTACACACTTCCCACATTCCGACGATGATCCAATGAGTCAGTGGAGCTGGTTACCCTATTGTCATTAATGAGTGCCGACTGCCTCCTTTGTATACGGTCCAAAAGCTCCAAAATATACTTTGAAGCCCCTGCCCATATATGGGAATTGTATTCCATTTTCGGCCGGATATAGGTGGTATAAATACTATGGAGATCGGAAGAAGTGAAGTAGTTCTTACACCGGTTAAGAAAGCCAAGACACTTGAATGCCTCTTTCGACACTTAAATGTTCGGAGATTCTCCACAAGGCTTGCATTATGGTCAAAGGAATATGAATGGCAAATGTTGCTGTCATCTGCAAAAGATTAGATAGGTTTGGAAATCTGACAAAGGAAGTCGTTCAGAAAGATAAGAGAGAAGGAGAAAGAACACAATCATTAGATGAGACCCCATCTATAACAATTCTTATAGTGCGATCCCTGAAAAAACTCGATATGAATCGAGAGATGTCATCACCGACACCAAAAGCAATAAGCTTTGACATGATTGCTTAATGCCATACACAATCAAATGCCTTGGAAATATCCAGCGCAACCACTTTTCTTTCACCAAATCTGTGAATGGACCGACTGCAACGCTCCGAAAGAAACGCCATCAGGTCTCCCGTATAACGACTTCTACGAAAGCCATACTGTCGATCATTAAGAAGCAAATTGGACTCAAGATAATTAACAAGATGGTAGTTCAACATGATATCCATAACCTTCGAGAGCGCAGAGCAGATTGCAATTGGGCGGTAATTATCAGAGTTGGTAGCCGCGCCCTTTTTGGGGATTGGCTGGACAAAGGCAACCTTCCAATACGATGGAAAGATACCCATGCGGTACGAGGTGCTAAAGAGGGTTGCCAATGGACGCGATAGCGTTGAGCAGTGTTTCAGTACCAGCGCTGGTATACCATCCAAGCCCGTTGACTTATTTAAATATAAAAAGATAAATTTTTCCTATTTTCTTACATAAGAACAATTTCCGTAAGCTATCGCAGAAACCTAAATCCTAACTAGCAAAAATTTGTCCACGATTTTAAGTGCTGATGCAATTTTTGTAAGTTTTGGTAAAGTGGGGAAATGCACATCGAAAATAATGTATCATAAACAAGGTTGGCAACCAAAAATACTAACGGTATTGGTATCGATTTTTTGTTTGTTTCGGTATTGGTATCGGTAACGGTATTTCATTTGTATCGGTATTGGTATTACCGATACCGAAACATCAATATCGGTACGTGCCGGTATTATTGAAGAATTGTGTTTTCACAATAAATTATGTGTTGTTGTAAAAAAACACAATGTTGCTAAACCAAATTAAAAAAATTATAGCAATTTGCCCGCTAGCAATACGATGTTTTATTAAAAACACAGATAGAATTCAATTAATTTTAAATTTTGCATTATTTTTATAAAAAAAAATGTATATGTTTTTGTGAAAAACGTAAAAAAACATATTTTATTAGCAACCGATTCAATACCGGTACGATACCGGTATTAAGGGAAAAGGTTTTGGAATACCGGCATTTTTGTAAATTAAGAGTTTCGGTATTGGTATCGGTATCAGCAGGCGCGGATCCAGGATTCGCTCAGGGGGGGGGGGGGGGGGCTAAACAATTTTGATATCTTATATGGTAGTCATATCTATAGATATTTTATGAACTAGAAGTAGAGGTTTTAATACATGTTTTAGCATAGGTTTACCAAGTTGTTCCAAAGAATACCAAACAAGGGTTCGGAAAAATCTGTTTAACCCCATTTCGACATTTTTTGAAAAAAAAAAAAAAAAAAACGTTGAGTTGGTTTTTTGTCAGTGAAAATCTGTTTCATTCGTGTGGTCCTCTATCTTCGTTAACGATTTTTATCAATATTGCTTCTAACTTAAAACAACTGTCGGTTGAGTTAAAGTAAAGCTTATTCTGTAATTTTTTATAAGAACCAACAAAATTAATTTGAGTTTTAGTTGTTTTGAAAATGTAAGATTTAACCAAAAAATTGCTAACATGAACTTAGAAAAATTTGTTATTGTAATAAGTTAACGATATATTTTCTATATTCAACAAATTTTTTCGTTAGCTATCAAATTTTGTCATAAATAAGTTAAGAAATAGCAGTACAGACTCCGAACTATTTTTAAGAGAAAATATCTCTAAAATCGCAAACTTAGTACGTTTTAAAATCATTTAAAAATTAAATAATATTTTCATAGCAAACACAATGGAGATTCTGATATGGAAAAAATTCTCATAATTCTAATAGGAATACGCCGTAAATTGTAAAATTTTTTGCAGTGTCTGTGAATCTTTTATAATAAAAATTTCTCCGATTCCTACAACTTTCATATCAAACCTAGAATATAAAAAATGTTCCAGTGTCAAAGAGTTTTTCGAATACAAAATTGTTTTCAAATCTAATAAGTTTAATATAAATAGAATCAGTGCCTAACGGGCAGTTTTATAATCCGAACTAGCTTCTTTAAAAATGTCTTATTAAAAAATATTTAACAAAATCAAAATTTCTTACTTAAAAATATATAAGAAAAAATCAACTTTTGTTCTCACTATGAAACTGGCCCTAATTATTACAACTTTTGAATAAAGAAATACATTTTACAAGAAGAATGACCTAAAATTTTAAAGGCTTGCCATACGAAAAATTTGGAAACAAAACCTTTAAATTAAATAAAATAAACAACTACCCAGCAAAATCTTTCATTACCAAATAAGTGGTTATATAATAGAAATTCATAGCTCCGCACAACTTATTTTTTGGCGTCTAAACTCATTATTTTTGTTTAGAGTGGTCGTTTTTATAAGTAGTCACGCTTACCCGCTCGCTTACGAGAAAAGGAGAAATAAGTAGTTATGATATTTTGAATAATAAGTAGTTACACACATGCTTACAAAAAGTTGAATTATAAGAGGTTATCCGATGGCTTACTTGATTCTTAAAAATAAGGAGTTACACAAATACTATTAGCTTAAGGAAGTACATTCAGAAAAATTTAAGTTTTCTCTAGTGTGTAATTTTAGGACTCGTCATAAAAATTTAAACATAAAACATATTTACATATAATAAATGAAAATGTATAAAATTTAACTGTGTAAAAAGTACTTATTTAAACTATTACGTGTAAGTCATTAATTTATATTTACCCGGTGAAAAATGTTCATATATGGTTTGCACATATATGAAGAAATTCAAAAAATGAGGTAACACCTAAGTATATGTCCATATATGAACATTTATGGTTCAACCATATATGTATGGATCAGAAAAATGAGGTAACACCTAAGTATATGTTCATATATGGACATATATGAACATGTACATTTATTAAATATATGCGAATACATGCGAACGTTGCTGTTCTTTATTATAAGGTTGTACGATAGATATAAATTTATGTATGACATTCAAATTAGGCGCTACATATGTTCCTTTTTTTATTCATGGCATTAAATATAATTCCATCTTTATCCAAATATGAGTTCCTTTTACATATATGGAAAAATGTATTCTTCGAAATATGTTCATATACAAGTCCATTTTGCATAAATTGAATAACATATACTTTCATATTTGTCCATATATGAGTGCCATTTCCATATATGAAATAACAGATGCTTCCATATATGTCTGTATATGAAATTTTTTCCATATATGGAATTACATATACTTCCATATATGTTCATATAAAATCCATATATGTTCATAAAAAATCCATATTTGTTCATATGTGTCCATACGTAAACCATATATGAACATGTTTGAGTGTATATGAACATTTTTCACCGGGTAGAAACAATGAATACAATAGGCCGTTATTAGAAATTCATTATTTTATATTATAAAAGGTAATGATGAATCACTTTTGGTAATGCAGATAGTAATGAGGTGTCATTACCAGTATTTTGCTGCCCGCCCGAGTAAAAAAGTTTTGATATAATCATATATTATTTTATGTAATTGCATATAGTAACTTATAGTTACATATGGCCACATATGCTTTTAAATTCAAGCAGATATACTTTTATATAGTCATATGTTAGATATTTTTTCCTCAAAGGTTTTAATGTGGAGACATATGTGATTTTATATTATTACATATTGGCCTACATATATATGTTTGTGCTATATATAAGTACATAAAGTAACATATAAAAGACATAATTACATGTACGTTTATATATAATTTAGTATGACACTAAACATAATAATATAAAACTATGTGGATCCATATAAGAAATCTTTTATAATTTGTGTTAGTTATGATTATATATTGACGAATATGAACCCATATATAACTTATAACGTTCTTTATAAAATCATCTATAATTATATATCATCCCACATAGGCAATTTTTTCAAAGTGATTTTATATAAAAATATATAAGGTCCATATAAAACCGTATTGTATTATATTTGGTTCCATGTTATCAATGATTTTGAACTAGTTTTAGATTTAGTAATTATGTACTAGGGATTGGCGCGTGACACGAAATGTTCGTGAGTCACGTTATTCACACGTGATCGTGAGTAATAATTACTATACTTAAGTGATTCGTGCGTGAGCGTGAGTAAGAATAACCCGTGATTGATTCGTGTGTGAGTTTATTTTTTGCATCATATGTTTTTAGTAATTTTTACTGTTTTGCGTGAGAATTTTCTGATTGTAAGTTTAATAAGTTAATATAATCATGTGTGCTGAGTAAAAAACGAAATGCTCGTGCGTGAGTAATTTGTTTTTTTTTTTTTTTGGTTTTTTTTTTTTTTTTGGGCATGAGTCAGAAATGGCTTACGCACCGCACCCATAACGTTAACAACACTGAAGCTTTAATACGAAATTCTCTATACTATAACGTACACTTGACTGATTTCTTATATCTTGGTTGTATATCATAATCCTATTAACTTTAAAATTTCAGTGTTGTTAACTTTATTTTAAAATTACTAAATTAAAAGACATTTTTTTTCATGTTTATTGCACTGTCATGATAAATCTGGATAAAAGTAATGGAAGATTTATCGAAATTATAAGATCTCCAGCAGGCCTGGGGTTAATCATTACATTTTGTAATTAATTACACATGCAATTACACAATTACATGTAATTGTAATTGAAAAAAAACTCATCTATAATTACATATTCGGCCTTATTACGAGTGTCGTAGTCGTAGTCGAAACTAAGTCGAATTTGCTGAAAATTCACTAAAAACGCAACTTTTGAACAATTTTTCAATTGGATTTACCATATATAGCACTCAGATTTAAAAAAATCCACCATGAGAGTTTCATTTCTTTATAATTTCCATTATATACAAAATCATTTTATATGGAGTCGAAAATTTCGACTACAAATTCGACACTCGTAATCAGGCCGATTATTTGTAATTGCAATTCAAAAAAGAACAATTGCAATTACAAGTAATTGAAAAATTTTTTTTATTTAAAAAAATTATTTTTGGATGTCTATTGTTAGATATGGTCCTATATAATATGATAAAAAGTATAAGGTTAATATTTAGATATAATTGTATCAAACTATGTCCACTTTTATAACATTTTATATAATTTTATACAAAAAGATATAATTTGATGTAATTGGATGAGGACAAAATTCGGATGCAATTGTATCGAATTGCATAAAATTGTATCAAATTGTACCAAATTGTATACAATTGTATACAATTCGATACAATGTGATACAATAAGACGTTCTCATTTTTCGGATATAATTAAATCTAATTACATAAAAGATTATATATAATTAAATATAACTTCATATGGCTCCATATCATTTTTTTTTTACTTGGGCGACTAAAAAAGATATTATATAATCATATATCACCATATATAAACCCATATATGCGTCCATATCTAATTTGATCCGAATATTGGAATATATAATTATATCAAGCGAGATAAGCATGTTATCTAACCTGATACAATTTGATCCGAAAAATGGGTCTATCTAACTGCATCAAATTATATATTAATACATAAAATTTGATGAAGATTTTAAAATAAAATTTTAGTAAATATTGTTGAGATCACTTTTCATTCATATTAAATACTAATGCTTAATGTTTAGAAAAATTTTTGCTAATAAACTTGGAAATAGCTGACAAAATAAAACATTACAAAAATTTGTCGTAACAACTTTTTCTAGGTTAGAGTTTTGGTCTTTCTTATAAAATGTGTGTCTTATAATATAAAAAAAATAACTTTCAGAATTATTTTTATTTCACGGAATAAATAACTGAACTTAAACCATATTTATTTCAACATATGTTTTTCTAATTTTTATTTTTAAATTTAAAAATAGCAATTAAACTTTATAAAATTTTGTACAATTAGATATCATGTCAGATATAATTATATATAAAATTAATACAATTTTCTTATAACTTTGTTAAGTATATATTTTGATATAAGGTTGTTTATAAAAGCTTATATGCCATTATATATAATTATGTATGAACTATATTTGCAGATCTCTTAATATATGGCTGGAGACCAAATCGCATATGATTATATATAGCGTTATATCAAACATATTTATAAAACCAAAGTGTTAATATAAATGGATATGCTTATATAAAGCCACGCATATAAACATTTAAATTTATATCAAATCATATCAGATTATATGAAAACTTTTTTAGTCGGGTGGGTATATTTAGTTAGAATATTGTTCTACGTGAAGTCCAAATTCTAATATGTTATCGTCATATTAGATTTTGTTTGTTGTTTCAGAAAGGTTGATCATTGTCATGATAGAAAATGCAATTATTTCGTGGACATCACCCCAACTCTTCAGTTGTCCGCAATAAGAAAATTATAGCTTGAGCATTACTTACGGATTAGATGGTCATCCTAAGACCATTAAATTTAAAAAAAATATTTAAGAAGGTATGTTAAGAGGTTTTAAAAGTAGTGCACTTAAGTTTAAAAACGAAGAAAATTGTAGTATTCACTTTAAAATAAAAGGAAAGTTTTATTGTCAGAACTAAGCACGATTCTTTTCTTAAATATATCTTAAGTAATTTAGTTTGAAATCTATCTTTTTTCTGACAATAAAATTGGCCCTAAATTCTACTTTTTCGGTAAAATGCCTCAAAACACTTGTTTATTTGCAAAAAACAATAGTTAATAGTTTCATATTAATTTTGCAAAAAAGCTCATTACAAAAAAATTTGAGAATTATCTCTTGAAAAAGTGTAGAATTCCTCCACGCAGAAAAAAAACAGGTGGAACTTTATCTAAGTGCTATGTAATTTTACAACTACATAAGTTCGAAGTAAGTTTTACAATTTTCTAGCAAAATATATGTAATTTTAAGGATATTTTCCACTATACATATATATTTTGCAAGGATTGTATATATTTTACAAAAAAATGTGCATATTTTACTCGAAATTTCTGCGTGTCTGCCCTATTAAAAAAATTAATGAGGTACAACATGCAATCATATCTTTTTCTGATGTTGGCCAAAACAAAATTTGATCCTAAAAATGGTGGATCATGCTGTATTCATTTATGTGCACCGTAGATCTAATATGATGAAATACGATACGAAAATGGGTTTATCTAATCATATACAATTGGATGTGACGTAATGACAATCGAAAACTAATTTCAATAGAATGGACGATTTAATCCAATATGAGCGAACTTTGAATGAAGTATTTTTGTCTAATGGTATCAAATAAAATGTAACTTTATTGTACTAAATCTAATTATATATAGTAAGATAAACCCATTTTTCGGATCGTATTTCATCATATTAGATCCAAAGTGTATCTAAATTAATACAGTACGATCCACCACTTTTCGGATCAAATTGTAGTTTAGGCTATACCTAAAAAAGATACGTTTGTATTTTATAACATCTAACTTTTTTTATTCGGGTGGTTCCCTGCTCAAAAGAGATTCTTGAATTCAAGAATCTACACAAAATCTCAAAACCAAAAAAGTTTGTTTAAATGTATGTTTCCTAAATTATTCATGTTTTTCATTATAGCATTATTTGAAAAAAAGATTTTTTTGGTCCTCAAGGGGGGATCCCCTTGTATCCACGCATGGGTATCGGTTATCAATTTGAAAGGGTTTTGAAACGGATAACGGTATTATAAAGATATCGGTTGCCAACCTGAACGATTCTTAGTCAAAGTTTGGTTAAAGCTGCGCTTTAGATTAGATTACATGTTTAATTCATTAAAATATCTTATGTAGGGTGAATTGTTCTAAAATAGCCTTGTTTAAGTTTCTTAACCCCAGAAATTTCTATGGTTAAATTTTAGCATTGGTTAGAAGAAATACTTGGTAAAAATTTGTGGGCGCTGTGGTGTAATGGTTAGCGCGTTGGACTGTTACACGTGAGGTTGCGGGTTCGAGCCCCAACCAAGGCAACATCAATTTATGAAAAATAATATGTATGAGTTTTTTCTATCCCTCATACATATCGCAGTGTCCTCCTTCGGTGTTACCATAGCACTTAACCCCACCGAAGTAAAATAATATAACAGGGCTATGAACTAAAAAGCTTCAACAAAGTTCGCCAACTCACCATTAGATGACGCGCAACAACTGTTCTAAAAATCAACAACTCGCGCAATTACAGTGTTGCCATATTTGAAGCCTTTCTTCTTTCACCACCTTTCACTTCTTCTCTATCCCCTTTCCAAAGGAAGCAACACGTTAATTAATAGGAAGAATTTCCTGAGTGTTGCTTCTCTTTAAAAAAAAAAAAAACAAAAGGTAAGTTATTTAACCATTCTACTGCGTTGACAAAGTCAAAAAGATCTTTGTGTGTTGCGTCGACAAAAAACCTCAAAGACATATATATACGTTTGAATTAAACAATGATTGACAGTCCCGAGTAAAAATAGTTATATATTGTCATATATCATGTGATTGGGCTACATCTGACAATGAATGGAGTCAAATTAAGACACATTTCATTATATACAACTACATCTGATATTATTTTTTCAACGAATTTTTTGTAAGGTAATTGATATTATTACATATCCCCAAATCTGACTCCATATATAACTACATAAGCCTTATAAAACTAATCAAATTATATGTAGTGATCGATATGATTATATATGATTTGATACTGAGTTTTATAACACTGTATGTGTCGTCGTACTAAAAATATAATTTAATTTAATATAACATCAAAATTAGTTATCTGCAAATTCAGAGTTAATACTCCCTAGCCAAATAATTTTCACGTGATGTTTTTGCATGTAAAATCATATTAAAAAATGATGCGTACGATTTAGAAAACAAAAGTATTCAAATAAATTTTTATTTTATGTTTTAAAATTTGGGTCTTCAAAATTGTTAAAACCATAGACATTTCAATGTAAATTTAATAGCTGGTATGCATAAAAAGTATGCCTACTATCAGACAAAATTTTATAAAATCAGATATTTTTATATCAAATTAGATATAATTTGATGTCCTGGATATGGACAAATCTCGGATCAAACTGTATCAAATTATATTTCATTTGATATAATTAGACACATGTAGATGACCCATTTTTCGGATCAAGTTGTATGTCGTTGTATATGGGGATTTATCAAAAATCATATACTTATGTATGACACCATATTAAGATTTTTACCCGGGGTGTTAAGAAAACATTGTTTAATTAACAACACTGTATATTTATATCCATATTTGACATTTATCTTTTCCTTATTCTTTGATGACGTGTCATATTCGTATTGGTAATAGTAATCAGCTATTAACGATCAACATATTATTATTACATACCCAGTGTAGAAAATCATTACCAGATATGTGGTTATGTAACTACATACTTGGTAATGGGAACTAGTTACTTTTGTTATTACATTTCTTATTACCATTATGTGGCGATGTCGCGAAAAATAATGAGTTATGCTTACACGCCAGCATACGAAAAATCTAAAAATATGTCATTACCTATATGCTTACCAGTACTGACAAAAATAATGAGTCTAAAAACAGAGTTTCAAAAAAATAAATTATATAAAAAAAATAGTTTTTATTGTATTTCTTGTTTTAAATAAAATTTTCTGGTGCGGGAATCGAACCTGGGTCTACAGATTGCCAGTCAATAGCCAATCAGAAATCGCCAGTGGTACAAAAAATCAAGTACTGGTATACCACTGGGTAACCAAGGTGTTGAAAATAAATGACTGGGAGAGCACTCATTTGGGACGCTTTGCCAGCGCTTGCAAAAATCGTTTTTCCAGCATTTGTTTTACAAAAATTTCGTTGGTTTATAAAAAAAACACTGGCAAAGAATGGTCTAAGAGTGATATGCCAAGGTTTGCAACCAGTGGTTATCCAGTGCTACCTATCCAATGCTACCAGTGGTACAAAAACCAATTCACTGGTAGAGCAATGATTTTATAAAAATGCTGATGCTTCGTTAAAAAAGGTTTGTAGTCAGGAGGTTCCGAGTTCAAATCCGGTTGCAAGCAAAAATTTTTTTTTGGTTTTGTTTTAATTAAAAGCTTTTTTTTGTTCTATAAAATCAATTTTTTTGTTTGTGGAAAAGACCAAGACTTAAAGACCTTTAAGACCAACTTATTTTTTGCTCTCCCAACGCTGGCATATTAGTTCCAAAAAACTGTTTGCCAGTGCTAGGTTTTTCGCACAGCCAGTAGTTGTCCAGCGATTATCACTCATTTATGTGTTTAGCTATCAAATATTATATGTCTCGTTAGCTCAGTGGGTAGAGCAATCGTCTGCCAATCTTACGGCCTGGGTTCAAATCACGGCAGGACAAAAAAAAACATCCCGAGTAAAAATAGTTATATAGGAAATTATATAATTTAATATGGACTAATATGTTTATGAATCATAGCATATCTCCAATTATATTAAATAAGATATCATTACATATGACATCATATTATTTTTTTTACCCGGGATATGAACTTTTTTTAAATTTTATTTTGGAAAATATATTTCCAGACCACCTATTTATTGGTTTTGCCAGCGTTTTGCCAACGTTCAAAAATTTTGTTTCTCCAGTGCTTTTACGTCGCTTTTTGAACAGCCGGTCCTTTTGTCTAATGATGTTATCATTTTGGGAATGGGAAAGCACTTTTTGCCAGTACTTTTACCACCTGTTTAAGTGCTTTGCCATCGCTTTCCCGTTTGTATTTTTCTGACTGGGTAGTTACCATTACCAATTATGTAGTTACATAACCACATATCTGGTAATGATTTTCTACACTGGTATATGACTTGTTATAACTTATAGCTGACTTTTAGCAGTCTTGTTCAGTAAATTGTTATATTTATTTCTTTCTATTTTTATTAGCAAAAATATATAACATATTGGAAAATATATAAAGTTGTTTTTTTATACCCTACACCACTATGTGGTCAGGGTATTATAAGTTTGTGCTGATGTTTGTAACACCAAAAAATATTGGTCGTAGACCCACCTTATAAGCATACCGATCGGCTCAGAATTTTTTTTTATTTCGATTTAGCGATGTCCGTCTGTCCGTCCGTCTGTCTGTCTGTCCATGCAATCTTGTGCGCACTCTACAAGTCGTAAATATTAAGATATTTTGATCAAATTTGGTACACAGACCTATATTGGCCCAATAACGCAGCCTATTGATTTTGGTGAACATCGGTCCATGTTTAGACCTAGTGCCCATATAAGGGTCCCACCAAAATTATATTGTTTATACGCTGCAGGTCGCAAATATTAAGTTATTTTGATGAAATTTGGTACAAAGACCTATGTTGCCCCAAGGACGAAGTCTATTAATTTTGGTGAATATCGGTCCATGTGTAGAACTAGTGCCCATATAAGGGTCCCCCCAAAATTGGCTTGGTTACAAACTGCAGGTCGCAAATATTAAGATATTTTAATGAAATTTGGTGCACTGACTCACATTATAGAAAATTTTGACACAAGCCCCATTTTAACCCATTCGAATTTCGGATCCAAACAATACACCAGAGTGGTGTAGGGTATTGTATAGTCGGCATGCCCGACTTTAACCTTTTTACTCGTTTTAAAGTGTTTTTTTTTATAAAAATAATACACTCATAGAAAGAAATAAAGCTGTAAAAATAGGAGAAAAAGCTACTAAAAAATATGTAATTAAAAATGACCTTGCAAAAAAACAGCTGATATTAGCAGATTGTTTTTTGCTAAATACTAGTAATATAAGAAGGAAAACCAAAACTGTTAAATTTACAAAATTTTGGTTACATTTAAGTTAACTTTTAATAAGAATTACCTTGATAAAATCCGTACAAAATTTTGCAGCATATTAGTAGATAAAAAATTGTTTTTTCTGCAAGGTAATTTTTAACTTATTTTTACTAGTTCTAACTAAAATGTTTACAGGATTTTTCTTTTTCTGTTATATTTAGTTTCTAAATACATTTAGTAAAAATTTGATCAAAATGTATTTTTTAAATTAAAATTTTTTAAATAAAGGGGTTTTCAATAAGAGCGCTACAAAAGTTTTTTTAAATAAAACAAAAACGGATTTGGATATCAATGAAATTCTTTATTCCTGTGAAAGTACGTTCGATGCCATTATGTATGGAAATCGATCTCTTTTGCATGGCCACCACGGGCACGCTTGCAGAAGTCCAGACGCTGAACTCAATTTTCGACGGTTTTCAAGCTTAAATCACGCACGACCGAGGCGGCCAATCGACTGGACCATTTCGTGAGATAACACGTTCTCCAAACTTGGTTTGCAATAAATTGATTGTGACATTCGCTGTGTGGCTTGTGGCGCCGTCCTGTTGGAACCACATGTCCTCCAAGTCCATATCATCCAATTGGGGCCAAAAATATTCGGTTATCATTGAACGGTAGCGATTCCCATTGACAGTAATAGTAAGAAGTACGGCCCAATAACGCCGCCGGCCCATAAACCGCACCAAACCGTAAAAAACAGCCAAAATAGCACAACGGAAAAAAAACAACGATTTCATATACATTAATGACCAACTCACGGCACATAATCGCCATTTACTGTGGCTAGCTAAAAACAAAGCCAGGGAAACTGGTTGGAAATTTGTATGGTTTCGCAATGGGCACATTGTTGCCAAAAAAACTGAAAATTCTTCTACTATTTTGATACTTAATGCGTGTGATATTGAGTTAATTGCATAAATAGAATACATTATTAATACCTTATATTTTCTATAATTTAAAAATTAAAATTTCTTTACGGAAAAAAATTTAAAACAAATAAATATAACATGAATAATATAATTACCCAAACATTGGACAAATTTAATGAAATAAATTAAGACCATCTAAGTTATCCCCTTTCACTTATTTAGTTAAACATTCGATCACTACGTACAAACTTTACATCTTTTGTAGCTACTATTCATAATATATTACAACATTATTATACTTATTTAGACCAACATTAACGATAATGAGGGAATGAGGGAGCATTCTACGGCATAAGAGCAGTGTTGCCATAAGGCAAATGCGAAAAGGTGCTAGATCGTCGAAAAAAGTGCTAGATTCAAAATAAAAAGTGCTCGGAAAGGTGCTAGATTTTTTTACATGAATTATGGGTTTTTATCAGGGTTGGCAACCGATTCATTAGGTTAGTGATAATGGATAATACTTATTATTTCATAATTATTTCGTTAGGATATTTTAAGGCTATCCGGTATAATAAGTTATTTAGTTAAGCTGTTTTAGGGTTAAAGGTATTTAAAGTTATTTCGTTTGGTTATTTTAAGGGTTATTAAGTTATTTCATTATGGCTAGTTTACATTGTACGATTGTCGGTATGATTTTGCTTTAGTACACATGCAAAACATATGGGCTTGGTTGTAAAATTTTTCCGAAAATCTTATAATGTAAACCAGCCATTCGTTGTGATTTTGCAACCCACCTTATAAAGTGAACAAAAAAAAAAGCTGGACACTATATAAAATAAAATGAAAAACCGTGCTATTTGAATTTTATTTTAAAACAACATAAGCACATTGTACGTAAAATCAGAGACTATTAATTATAGAGATAGGAAAACAAAACTTACACTACTCACCGGTAGAGGGCGCTGAAATTAGTGTCAGTTTAGTATCAGTTGAGCCTATATTTAAAAACTCAAAAACTGCTGAAAACTGTTCAAAATAAGGAAAAAAAACAACGCGGAATACATTCAAATAGTAAAATTTAAGATATCCGTTTGTTTTTTGCTTTGTTGTTTGTTATTATTTAAATTTAAATAAAAAGAAAATTGTCAGTTTTTTAATAAAGTGCCATCTAGTGATAACGATGTTTCTATAACTTGCTTTTTGGGGATGCCATACCCCCGCGTAAAATTAACAGTAATTTTATGATTCTCAATATCTTCTTTCGTTTTTTGTCTTTTATATTGATTACAGCTCATTTCATTTTAATATACAGTATAACTCGCTTAATACGAACTCGGATAAGATGAACTCTCGGTTAATACGAACTAATTTATAAATCCCGAAGTCTTGGCAACAATTTCAATATAAAAAACATCGGTTAATACGAACTCGCTTAAGACGAACACTCGGTTGAAACGAGCTGTGATGCTCCCACAAATAAATTTCTATATAATTTTCCACTTTTAATACGAACTTTACAAAATTCCACAATTTTTAATGTGTCCAACATTTTTTTTGTACACTGTGTGTTTTGCATGTGTACTAATGTAAACCAGCTATTAGTGGTATTTTAAGGTTAACGATAGTCCCTAGGATATTTAAAAATTTTTCGTTATGGTATTTTAGGTTTAATGGTGTTTTCAATAATTTCGTTAAAGTTTTTTAATGTTAATTATATTTTATGTTATTTCGTTAATGGTATTTTTAGGTTAGTTATAGTCATTTGAAAGGGGTTTAAATCATTATTGAGTTTTTAGGGTTAGTGTTGGAAAACCATGGTTTTTATTGATATATTCAATTATTAATAAAAAAAATAATGCATTTCATACAGTCACCATTTCAAAGTTTCATCATTTATTTCTGGCTTGAAACAGTGGCCTTCTACACTTCTCTTCCTCGCTCAACCTTTGTTCTTCATTTTTGTTTGTGAAATCAGGCAAAGCAAATGAAAACTTTGAGTGTAAAATATGACTCTCTTAATTCACTTTTTCTCATATTTTTTAATAATATTTCAACACATTTTTCTAAATATTCAGTATTTTAACGAACAAATAATTAAAATAAAAAAATATTAAACTTTAATAAAAATTAACACAATAAAAGCAAAATAAAAGTTCGTGTTGATAGCAAAAAATTTTAGTTAACATGTCGCAATGAAATTTTTTCTATGTAAAAAAATATTTCCATTTGGATTCCCAAGTTCGACACACAAATAAATAAATACTTTTTGCTTGAAATCCGTAAAGAAATTAAAAAATCATAATTTAGTGATAAATTAAAATCGTTCTCCATAGAAATAATTTTAGATTTTGAGGCTGAAACATATCAGGTTCTACAAAAAGATTAGCTATTATACGGAAAATGTTAGGTTTTTTTTTTTTTAAATATTTCCTTAGGAAGATCATCAATTATGTGAAATTTTTTTCACAGCAATGCGTTCAGATTTGTTATGTTGATAAATCTTCAGATTTTGATGCGTTTTGCGCTCAAGAAAATAATTTTTGTATAGAGAAAATATCTAATTTTAAATTCTTCCTGCTGTAAAAAAACTATTTAAGGTTCAGAAAATTTTTCGTGAATATTTTTAATATACATGCAGGGGCACCAGAGTCTTAGCAATATTTCTTTCGAAACACATTTCTTACTAAAAGTTGAGTATTGAATTATTTAAAAAAGTGCTAAAAAATTTCAATATTTTTAAAAAAGTGCTAAACTAGCACCTAGCACTTTTTTAAAAATTTTGGGTGCTAACTCACAAAAAAAGTGCTAGATCTAGCACCTAAAGTGCTAAAATGGCAAGCCTGCATAATTCAACGTTCATAAATAGAGGGGGCAAGGGAGGAGGAATTGCTATATATGTGAGGGAGAATATATTGCACGGCAAAATATAAACAAACTATACGTCATTTGAATCACTTCACATAAATATACAAACAACCAGCAGTACTTTTTCTCTATTTGCAATTTACCGACCACCTTCTCTTAATAAGAATACATTTGTTGAAGAAATAGACGAAATGATTAACACTGTTAGTAAACAACAAAATATTATATTGGTGGGAGATATGAATATCGATCTCAATAGAAAAAACTTCATAACAAACCACTACATTGATACGCTATTGGCAAATGGATTGCAACTCTTAATTAATGATACCACAAGAGAGGATTTAAATAGGAACACGTGCACTAATATTGATCATCTCTTTGTTAGAAACAGAAACATAAACACGAATGCATATGCATCAATTATAAAAACAAATATTTCCGATCACTTAACCCAGCAAAATCGTTCATTACCAAATAAGTGGTTATATAATAGAAATTTTTAGCTCCGCACAACTTATTTTTTGGCGTCTAAACTCATTATTTTTGTTTGGCGTGGTCGTTTTTATAAGTATTCACGCTTACCCGCTTACTTACGAAAAAATGAGAAATAAGTAGTTATGAGATTTTGAATAATAAGTGTTTACACACATGCTTACAAAAAGTTGAATTATAAGTGGTTATCCGATTGTTTACTTACTAATAAGGAGTTAAGCAAATACTATTAGCTTAAGGAAACACATTCAGAAAATTTAAGTTTTTTCTAGTGTGTAATTTTAGGACTCGGCATAAAAATTTAAACATAAAACATATTTACCCAGCAAAATTTTGGTAATGACACCTAATTACTATCTGCATTGCCAAAAATGATATATCATTACCCTTTGCATTATTTTATAATGTAAATTATAAATTCCTAATAACGGCCTATTGTATTCATTGTTTCTAAATATAAAATAATGACTTACTCGTAATAGTTTAAATAAGTACTTTTTACACAGTTAAATATTATACATTTTTATTTATTATATGTAAATATGTTTTATGTTTAAATTTTTATGACGAGTCCTAAAATTACACACTAGAGAAAACTTAAATTTTTCTGAATGTATTTCCTTAAGCCAATAGTATTTGCTTAACTCCTTATTTTTAAGAATCAAGTAAGCAATCGGATAACCACTTATAATTCAACTTTTTGAAAGCATGTGTAACCACTTATTATTCAAAATCTCATAACTACTTATTTCTCATTTTTTCGTAAGCGAGCGTGTAAGTGTGACTACTTATAAAAACGACCACGCCAAACAAAAATAATGAGTTTAGACGCCAAAAAATAAGTTGTGCGGAGCTATGAATTTCTATTATATAACCACTTATTTGGTGATGAAAGATTTTGCTGGGTACATATAATAAATAAAAATGTATAAAATTTAACTGTGTAAAAAGTACTTATTTAAACTCTTACGAGTAAGTCATTATTTTATATTTAGAAACAATGAATACAATGGGCCGTTATTAGGAAGTCATTATTTTATATTATAAAATAATGCAAAAGGTAATGATATATCATTTTTGGTAATGGAGATAGTAATGAGGTGTCATTACCAATATTTTGCTGGGACCCTTGTATGTTGTCTCTTAGAAAACGAAATACAACCAAGTCCTACCGAAAGTACATAAAGTAAAAAAGTATGCAATATTGAAGTAAATAATCAGATACGTACAACCCAATGGCACGAATTAAATAATCTAACAGATGCAAATGACATGTTTAACTCCATATATAATAAATTTAATAACATCTATAAAAACTCGGAAATAAACAATGTAACAAAAACTAATCGAATCACAAACCCGTGGATGAGTTAATATTTGATAAAATGTTGTCAAAAAGGGATAAACTTTATAAAAAATGGTATTTATGTAGAAACAATAAACAATATGAAAAAGAATATAAAAAGTATAGAAATATAGTGAATAAAAAACTGAATTACGCAAAAAATAATTATTATAAAAATAAGTTCTTTGAAAACAAAGGTAACATATGATTAACATGGAAACTTATAAATGAAATTAGTGGTAAGAAATCAAATACTGTCGATGAAACTATACTAAAGAATTTTAAAAACTTAAATATAACGGACATATGTAACAATTTCGCGACAAACTTCAAAGAAAATGTTAACAAAATCTTACATAATTGTGAAATAAAAACAATAAATAACGTCTCAAATGTTCTCCAAAATTCCATTTATTTAACAAATACTAGCGATGAAGAGATTTTTAACACCCTAAACACACTAAATGTAAATAAAAGCGCCGGATTTGATGAAATAAGACCAAAAGACTTAAAAAAAACAACGTAATAGAAATGACACCGATTATAACGAAACTTATAAACCTAATAATTGATACTGCGACAATCCCGATATGTTTAAAGTGTCAATAATTCGACCAATAAACAAAAGTGGCACAAGATCTGAAATCAACAATTACAGATCAATAGCAATTCTACCAGTCATTGAAAAAATTAGAAGAGATTGTATGAAACTTCTCGGCAAATTTTGCAAATTTTATCAATCAACAATTTAGTAAAAACCATCACTGTCTTACGCTATACATAGATTTTAGTAAAGCATCCGACACTCTTTGCCATACTAAACTATTACAAATGCTCAAAAAAAACGGTATGAGAGGGAATTATTTAGAGTGGTTTAGAAACTATCTAAATCTTAGAACGTATTATGTAAAAGTCTCAACAAAATTTAGCAATGAAACAAACTTTAACTATGGCGTTCCACAAGGTTCAAAATTGGGACCAATACTATACATAATTTATTCAAATGATTTAATGAATATTCTTGATAGGAGCAAAACCTTCGCATATGCCGATGATACTGCTATTGTCGTAGCTCACAAAAATGTTGAAAACGCTAACCAGATAATGCAACACCAACTGAATATCCCAGCAAAATCTTTCATTACCAAATAAGTGGTTATATAATAGAAACTCATAGCTCCGTAGAACTTATTTTTTGGCGTCTAAACTCATTATTTTTGTTTGGCGTGGTCGTTTTTATAAGTAGTCACGCTTACCCGCTCGCTTACGAAAAAATGATAAATCAGTAGTTATGAGATTTTGAATAATAAGTGGTTACACACATGCATACAAAAATTTTAATTATAAGTGGTTATCTGATTGCTTACTTGATTCTTGAAAATCAGGAGTTAGGCAAATACTATTAGCCTAAGGAAATACATTCAGAAAAATTTAAGTTTTCTCTAGTGTGTCATTTTAGGACTCGTCATAAAAATTTAAACATAAAACATATTTACATATAATAAAAAAATTTAACTGTCTAAAAAGTACGTATTTAAACTAATACGAGTAAGTCATTATTTTATATTTAGAAACAATGAATACAATAGGCCGTTATTAGGAAGTCATTATTTTATATTATAGAATAATGCAAAACGTAATGATATATCATTTTTGGTAATGCAGATAGTAATGAGGTGCCATTACCAATATTTTGCTGGGATAGCAACTAGATGGTGTCATGATCACGGACTTGTAATAAACGCTACAAAGACTAAAGTCATGCGTATTAAAATTCCATGAAAGGAAATGCTTACACAAAAACAAATTGAACGACCTTTTATGCGACAATGGTCAATGCTCTACTACGATCGAACTTGTTAATACATACAAATATCTAGGAGTACATGTCGATCATAATTTTACTTGGAATGTGCATATAGATGAAGTAAGAAAGAAATTAAGGAAGGCTGCGTATATGCTATACCAATTAAAAAATTGCTCTAGTAATGCTGTATTGCTGCAACCTTATTACTCGGTTGTGGAATCACATATACGTCATGGAATAACGGCATGGGGAAACTCAAAACGTTGCAGAATCCTACAAGAGACCCAAAACAAACTTCTTAAAATACTTGAAAAAAAAGAAGAACAAAAACGATACAACCCAATAATGCAATTATAAAAACTATCATAACAAATTTGAACAACATCACAACAAATTTCGGAAACCATACCAACAACATATCAGAAAACAACTCAGCCAACAATATTCACCAAACTAATAACACAAACAATGAAAGCGCCGATAACAACACAAACAACAATACCAACAACAATTATAACACCGCAAATGCGCTAAATAATAACAACAACAATATCTTGAGAAACAACCCAGATTTCTACACAGGATAGACCATAAATACAACACCAGAAGAAAATCTGATTGAATATACAGCGTTCAGAAGTACAAAAACAATTATGGCAAAAGTACAATTAACGTTATGTTACCAACAATTTTTAACATTATGCCACCAGACATCATAAATACTACTAACACAAATAAAATTAAAAAAATAATTAAGAAAACATTTTTGAACTTGCAATGAATACTAACTTTATTAAGTAGATTACTACAACCTTGTTTAACTTTTAACCTGCAGACAAGCCACTATGGGTTTGTAAGGTATATATTTTTAAATTAAATAAATTAGATTAAAAAAAAAATATTTTGCATAAATATTGAACAAATGAAGAAAATTTATTAGAAAATTTCACCTTATAAATATTCGAAAATGTCGAATTATTCGACACGAAAAACCGGTTTCTCGAATAATTCGAAAACCGCCCTTTTTCAAAAACCGGTTTAAAAAACCCGGAAATATAGGAAAACCCCGGTTTATTGAATAATTCGGAAACCGGTTTTGACAACTCTAAGCAAAACAGAAGAAATTGTTTTTGAACTGATTCGATACGGTTACTATGAACTGCAGTATCAGGATCCCATATAATTGATCCATATTCCATGATTGGCCTTTCCAGAGACGTTTATAGTTGCTTCGTTATGCTAGGATCGATAAACTCTTTGGCCCTTCGCTTTATAAAAGCAAGCAAAGCGAGCTTTATTTGTCGTCATCATAATGTGATTAATAAAGTTTAATTTAGGATCTAGTAAAATACCAAGATCTAAGAATTCATCAACAGATTCCAGAACATGACTACCCAAAAAATAGAGGCAGAACGAGTTCCATTTTCTTGTGAAACGCATGTATTTACATTTTATAAAATTTAAATTAATGAGGTTATGATTGCACCACACATAAAAACCATCCAAGTCCTGTTGTAACAAGATTCTTGCCGAAGATGTTTTAAATATAAGAAAAATCTTCACGTCATCAGCATACAGCAAAATATTGCCATACTTTATCGCATTAGGGATTGTTATTGTTAAAATAAACTTTTTGTTTTCGTACAGTCAGGTATGATAGAATCCAATTTAGCATTATTCGAGTAAAACCCATTAAATATAATTTCCTTATTAGTAGATCGTGGTTGACTATATCAAAAGCTTTGCTAAAGTCAGTGTATATAACATCAGTTTGTTGTCGATTGGTAAATCCACGAAGTGCAAGTGCCATCTACATAAATAATTTTTTTTTTTCAAAAAACAAAACAATATATAAAATAAAATTTGGCCTTAAATTCATTTTCCGGAGATTTTGGAGTGTGACAATTAATGAACTTTTAGAACTTCATGCAAATACATATATGCAACAAAATTGCAGCGATTTGTTAGTGCATATTTTGCTACAAATGCATCTTGTCAATAAATGCATAGTTTGCCAAAAAAAAAACTGTTTTAAATCTTATTTTTGATTCTCACTAAAACTGAGTTTTGACACAATTGAAATTTCTTATGTATAATAATGTGAAAACCTTATAACATGTTTATAAAATGAATTTTGTATGAGAATTTTGTTTTATAAGCCATTTATACATTTTTAAAGTGATAAAAAATTGAAAAGAAAAATGTGAAATAGATTGCTTTTTTATATACATCTTCAATATAAAATACTGACAAAAAAAAGCCAGAATTAAAATTGATAGAATTTGATCAACTTGGTCCTTAATAAAATCCTTTAAAAAACCATTGTTTTTTTAATTTTTGTGATGAGCACGAATGTTATAGGAAATTAATAATTTTTCGATGATGATAAACGATAGATTTCAATGTTTAAACTGCTTACTTTTTAAAATGATACAGTCCTACTTAATAAATATATATTTTATGAACATAAAGTACGAATTTTAGTGCATGAACTTTCCTTATCTGGGTATTACTTACGATCCACTTTCAGATAAAAACTTGAACAAATATTTATTCATTTTTAATTTTTAAGTTTGAGGTTAAGAATAAGAATAAACCTTTTTATGTAAAAATTATAATAAACACATTAATTTTCAAATCAGACTAGATCTAGTTTCTGCCATTTTCTATGGACAGGCTTCATCAGTGATTTTCCATTAAATTGTATATCTTTTGAGCCCATTGTTGAGTCAGAAATGTGTAAAAATTTTATTTTAAGTAAAAGCAAATTACATTTTTTTTTTAATTTTGAGGGGGGCTAAATTATTTCTGGAGGGGGCTTAGCCCCCAGACCGGCCTATCTACGCCTATGCATACTTTTAATATTACATTTACAATTAATCAAAAACTATTTAATAGTTTTTGAAAACTGCTTGTATTTACTTGTCAAATTTAATACAAATTTTTAATTAATAACTAACGGTGAGTCTCATACTACAGGTTTAAGCTCTAACTAATAGTTAACTGTTGTTTTGTATACCTACAATTTTCTGACATTTTCTTTTGTTTAATAAGTTAAAGTTTAACCTACAGTATGACCCCACCGTAAATGTTTTTAAAAACGCCAGTTTTTTTCTAATAAAAGAAATTAAAAACACTGGAAAATATGCAATGATATTTAATTTGTCTACAATTTTTTTTTTAAATAATACGAAAAAACACTTATGTGTAAATTCATAAATGCTTTATAAAGTTATAGCAGGTTTACAAAACAAATTTTCGATACAAAATTTATTTATTTCATAGCTTTAAAAAGCATTTATGAATTTGCATATAAAAATATTTTAAATTGCGTAATTTTTGCTTAGATATGTGATTTTTTTTTATAAAAATATGAATTCGAAACTGATATGGGATTCTCTAAGTTCTGACAATAAAACTGTTCCTAAATATTAAATTTTAAGTTAAATGTCTCAAAACATTTGTTCAATTGCAAAAAATGGTTAATGATTTCACAATAATTGTATAAAAAAAAACATTATAAAAAAAAATTTGGGAATTACAAATATCTCTTGAAAAATATTTTCCTGAACAAAACAAATTCTTGAATCCAAGAATCTACAAAAAATTTATAAATTAAAAATGTTTGTTAATATGAAATTCTAAGCGTATGTTTAAGAAATTAATCATGTTGTCCATTATAGCATTATTTGTAAAAATAATTTTTTTGGTCCTCAAGGACAGTTATCGGATTCCGATGTAATTTCTGGCATTTCTAATCTGAAGAATACTTTTGGTTGTGATTCAGATGGGTTATGTTCTTATTTTATAAAGAATTGCAGTTCATCAATTTTCTTTCCTCTTAAACTTATTTTTAATAAGTCATTGAGTTTGGGAATCTTTTTGGACAGATGGAAGTTTTCAATAATAACTCCAGTAGTTAAATCTGGTAACATATGTCCCGTAAATATTGGCACTAAATTGAAGCGTACACTACTCAAAAATAAACAAACGAATGCAAAATTCCTCTTTAGAGTACTTTATTGAATTCACAATCTTTCGAAAAATACATTTAGAGTGCACTTAATGGATCATTGTCTTCGATTTTTCGTAGCGTCTTGCGAATGTTCCGAATTCGGTTTTGGACGGTGTTTATGTCGATTTCATTCAACTTTGCTTGATACGACGAATCAATTGTTGCTCGTTCGGAGCATCCCAGCCACCGTCGTACACTACACGATCAAGAACAGGCCAAAAATTTTCGATTGGACGAGCCTGTGGCCGGTCTGGTGGATTATCCTTTTTTGGTACAAATGGTATTTTTTCCTCATTCAGCCAATCCAACGTTTTTTTTTTCGCATAATGACTGCTTGCAAGATCCGGCCAAAACATGATTTCGTCGCCAGCGTGATATTTTGCAATGCATTGCTTCAATTTCGGCAAGCATTGTCCAATATAAACGCCTGAATCGACTGCTTTTGCTTTGTTTGAGCGAATCAACGGCTCCGAAACACCCTTCAATGAAATGGCTGCCCAAAGCCACACCTTTGACTTCAATTTCGTTTTGCTGGCATATCTAACATTGTCTGGTGTTGTTTCGATGTTATCAGTATAAAAACCGTCGTTACCAGCTAATTCGTGGTGCGCAAAAGTGAAGTACTTTTCGTCATCCAAAATGATGAATTTTTCATTCGCAAAATGTTCACGACGAAGTGCATGGCAGCAAAGTGGTATTTTTCGAGTTGTTTCGCTGTATATTTGGGTGCTCGTTGACGTTTTCGATAAATTACGTCATTTTTCTTCAAAATGCTATGGACTGCAGTTTTCGAAATACCATATTTTCGGGCCAATTTGCGCGTTGATTGACCAACCTTGTTTTTGGCACTTAACAGAAGTTTTTTTGTGGTAATGGCACTTAATTTTGGTAGGCGGCCGGGAATATTTTTATTTTCCAATTCTTTTCCATCACGGCAGTCCTTCAAAACACGAAAAATTGTTCTGCGTGAGATTGGCATGTCTTTAAACACCTCAAGAATTTCACTTGAATTGAGCCGTCCAAAAAGATTTGCAACTTGTTTACGTAAATCCAACTTGTACTACATTTTTAATGAAAACTTCTGCGCAATTTGAATTTGACAATTCAGTGGAAATACAGTTAGGTATATTCAGTGCATTGTATAACATTTTTCTGTTTTTTTTGTGCAGTCAAATAAACGCCTGAATGTAGTGCCAATATTTACGGGACATATGTTAATAGATGTTATATTAGAAATTATAGACCGAGATCTAAGTTAACGACGGTTTCAAGGTTGTTTGAACATTCAGTAATTTCTAAAATATCTTTTTTCGTTGAGCCTATAATTATTCAGGAACTACATGGTTTTGTACGTGGTGGATCAGCCACTACTAATTTAGCAATTTTTTCTCAATATTGCATTTCAAATTTTGAGTTAGGACATCAGATTGATTCCATATACACTGATTATTCCAAGGCATTTGATAGAATTCCTCACAACATCCTACTTGCCAAGTTGGATAAAATTGGTTTCCATTCAAGTGTGTTGGATTGGTTTGGCTCATATTTGAGTAATCGTATTTGTTCTGTCAACATTGATGATTTCTTATCTCTTCCTTATGTTGCTACCTCTGGTGTACCCCAGGGAAGTGTTTTAGGACCTCTATTTTTTATAGTATATATGAATGATATGGCTTTTTGTTTTGATAACTCTAAATTTTTGCTTTACGCAGACGTTTTAAAAATTTTTAATCGTGTTCGCAGTGGAACTCCAAACCAGCCTTGATAAATTAGTTTCGTGGTCCGATCGTAACCAACTTCAATTTAATGTTGACAAATGTTTTTATTTATGATTTCACAGGAAAGTTTTAACAGCCCCTTTTAATTACTCAATTTATACCAAAATTCTAAGTAAAGTATGTGAGGTTTTTGATCAAAAGTTAATGTTTGTTAATCACTTAGATTATATTATCCCTAAATCGTATGCTCTGTTGTCTTTTGTGAGGAGAAATTGTCAGGATTTTAAGGATCCTTACACTCGAAAATTATTATATCGTTCGTTTGTTAGGTCGAAGTTTGAATATGCGTCTGTTATTTGGAGCCCTTTTAATGCTTGTCATATTAACCGTTTGGAGAGAGTTCAGAGAAGATTTACGAAAATTGCTCTTTCTTCTATTAATTTTACTGAACACGTACCCTATAATATTCGTTGCAATTTAATTAAGTTGCAAACACTAGAGAATAGGAGGTCAATCCAATCTTTTTTATTTTTATTTGATATAGTGAATTCAAATATATCACTGATAAATTTTTATTGTTCCCTCTAGATCTTTAAGAAACCATGGCTATTTTTTCATAGGTATGCATAAAACGAATTACTCGTTAAATGAACCCTTAATTAGATCTCAGATTAATTTTAATAAATTAGAGAATAATACTATTTTATATTTTAGTTACTCAAAACATATGTTTAAACTTTATTTAAATAATTTGTTTTAATTTTGTTTTTAGCGAGTAGTCTGTAAGGATCACTGTTATCCATAGACTTTATAAAAATAAAGAAATGAAATGAAAAAATTTTTGTTTGTAAAATAATTTATTTCTGTGCGCAACATGAATCAAATTACACGAACAAGATTTATTAATTTGAGAAATGTGTTAAACAAATTTTTAATAATAAATTCGTTGGAAGTAATTTTTTCTTTGTGCTAATTTTTACAGATATTGAAACATAAAATCGATAACGTAAAGAGAATGAGTGCACATCCATTAATGCCTCTGTATCTAACTGGTGGACAAGATGGATCTGTTCAGATTTGGGAATGGGGTCATCAGCAAGTTGTATGTACACCCCGACCTTCGGGTACATTTGCTAAAGTAACTAGATGTCGCTTCTCAGAACAAGGAAATAAATTTGGAATCGGCGATGGCGATGGCAATCTAAGTTTGTGGCAAGCCGGCATTGCCTCGCAGAATAACAGATCATTCTTTGTGAGTTTCTTTGTTTTATAATTGTGAAATATAATTATTATTTGTTTTATTATTTTGAAATATAATATATTTATATGGTCTTAATTAATTTCAGACATACCAATGCCACAATAAAACGCTATCAGATTTTGCTTTTCTGGGATCGTGTAGTTTACTTGCAACTGGTAAGACTTCTTAAAATATGTACATAATTGTTATTCAACAAATTTAATATTTTTAAACAACCACCTTTTGAAATGCATAATATACTATTGTAGGGGAATATCGTGTACCTTGGAACTTTGAAGTTTCCCCTATTTGTTAATGTTAGGGTTGCCATTTCCATTTTGAGAAAAAGAGGACTTCAACCTCAAAAAAAGAGGGCAATTTTTTTAATAAATTAATTTTACAAAAACCAACAACGCCATAAAATATACAAATAAAAATGTGTCTTATAAATAACACAATTTTTATTCCCACTAAACAAAAATTCACAAAAAATAAAAAAATCATTTCGATTTAGTGGTACATAAATAAACAAAAACAAAACATAACGATTAAACAATTCATTGCATACATTTTCAGGAATTTACATTTCTATAATTTCTTGATACGAATTGTAAAGGGTTTCAGGAATGTTTTTTCAATGCTTCAAATTTGAGTTAGTATAGTACTGTCGCATTTCTCCAAATACCAAAGATTCATAAAACTCTTGAAAATTCATATCAAAATTTTACTTGACTCTAATAATATCATAAATATAACTAGAAATTGTTTCTGGATAAAATTTTTTTCTGGCGTTCACTGGGCCTTGATTAAAAAAAACTTCATAAAAAAGATAAAAATAATTTTTAACTTAAAATTAGTAGTATCTGAATAAACAAAAAAAAAAACAACGATTAACAATTTTTTTACATTTTTATAATTTCTTGATATGAATTATCAAGAGTTTCATGAATATTTTTCAACGCTTCCAATTTGAATCAATATATTACTGTCACAAGTGACAATTCATATCGAAATTATATTTGACTCTAATAATATCAGAAATAGTTTCTGGATTCAACTTATTTCTTTTTGGCGTCCACTGCGCTTCGATTAAAGAAGGTATACGGAAGAGAAAATAAAACCATACATAATTTTTCAGGATAAGGAACTCATTAAATAAATTTTCATCATTAAAAGCAATGTTAATTTTTTTTAATTTGGCTCACTGCTGATAAGCTTCAAATTTGGCAATTAAAGTAAGTGATGCCAAGTCAATTGAAATAACACCGAAAAAAAAGCGATGTCAACAATTCAAACAAAAGTTATGGAGAAAAGTGCAAAAAGTAGGACAACCCCGGACACTAACTGGAAAAGAAGGAGGACTGCCCGTGGACGCCCTAAAAAAGAGGATGGTGTCCGGGGAAAAGAGGACAGATGGCAACCCTAGTTAATGTTTTGTTGTAGTCTTCTTCTATGAAGTTTTATTTTGCCTAGTGATCATTTTAAGCTACACTAAGTTTCAGATAAGTCTAAAAAATACCCTAAAATTGGGTGGCGGGTACCTTGGAATGACAAAAGTAAAATTTAGAGTTTGTCATTTTGTAAATGGAATAACCAGTAAGTTTTGTAACTATCAGTGTGTTTGTTTACTCGAAATTCTTACTACTTTTACTACAATTGGAAAGTTTTGTTTACTTTTGTATTGAATTTTTCCAGCTGTAGTAAAAGTAGTAACTTGTAGTAGGTAAACTAACACGCTTATATTATACAAATAAGAAAAAAAGTTTATTCTTTCCAGAAAATAAAATGCGTGTAGCTTGGAACTTTTTGAATATTTCCTCTTCTATGTATCCAATAAACTTCAATACATGAGTAATTGAAACTCCAAAGGCCAAGTTTGCTTTTTGAATTTAAATCACTATGAAATAAACTTTGATTTAAAATGTTCGCCATTTCTTACAAATTAATTTTTTATACGACTTTTAAAGTATTATATTCCCCATACATAAAAAGGGGGACAACACGGTTCCAAGTAACTACCGTGGAATATCCTTTATGAATTGTCTACCAAAAGTAATGATGGGTTTGATTACAGAAAGACTAACAGAATGGACAGAACGCAACAAGGTTTTAAACGAATATCAAGCCGGGTTTCGAAAAAATTATTCCACATCAGATAATATTTACAACCTCTTCTCCATTGTTCACATAAACTTTGCGAAGCATAAGAAAACGTATGCATTTTTTGTAGACTTTAAGGCAGCTTTCGATAGAGTGTCTCGCAAAGCATTAATTTATAAACTGCACACAATCGGTGTGTCAACAAAGCTGGTTAAGTTTATAGAAAATGTTTACAGCAATACCAAATCCGTAGTATGGACAGGCAGCGAGCTCTCTAAAAGTTTTTCTACAGAATCAGGTGTAAAACAGGGATGTTTACTCTCACCATTGCTGTTTGCAATATATCTAAATAATTTGTATG
This sequence comes from Leucophora obtusa, assembly GCA_949987735.1. Taxonomy (NCBI): domain Eukaryota; kingdom Metazoa; phylum Arthropoda; class Insecta; order Diptera; family Anthomyiidae; genus Leucophora; species Leucophora obtusa. Next base: position 54,155,877 of record OX465297.1, on the reverse strand, counting down.
AGCACTTGGAAGGTGGAATACAGTTAGACAACTTAAACATACGGCTACTCATGTATGCAGACGATATAGTGATCCTGGCTGACAACATACAAGTGAGACAGAAAATGATATACAGACTTGAAGAATATTGTAAAATGTGGAATGTGGAGGTAAATTTATACAAGTCCGAAATCATGGTTTTTATAAAAGGTGGCAGACTGGCGAATAACGAGAAATGGTTTCTGAATAGTAATGAGATAAAAATAGCGTCTGAATATTGTTATCTAGGGGTTATATTGACACTGAAAATGATTTTCAGAAAACATATGGAAAATAGAAACGTAGCAGCAAAAAATAGCATTAATATTACATGGAATAATTTTTTAAGCAAGCGAAATGTGTCTCTTAAGTCCAAATGGAAATTATTTTTGGGAGTATGCAGGTCAATTCAAACATACGGGGCGCAAGTATGGGGTTTTTCGTTATTTGAAGAAGTAGATAAGCTTCAAATTTATTTTATAAAAAAGTTACTTAAACTACCGAACTTTACACCAACGTATGCGTTAATGTTGGAAACAGGAATGGAACATGGACATCTTTTCACGCTAGATCTGCAACTTAGGTATATCACCAGAACCCTATTTGATTTCAGCGAAGATAGACTACCACATACATTAACACGAAAATTACTACAACATCAGCTTTTATGGGTAAAAGACCTCAATACAATAGGGGCAGAGTATAATATTAATTGGTCAGAAAATCTTACCACTAAGGGGCAATGGAATGAACACCGAAAAAAGCAAGCTTTAAGAAATAAATATCACGGTCAACTGTTGATAAGCAAAATGCAAACAAACAGAATTTATAAAAATTTGGACCCAATGATAGGTCAAACGTACTTATCCGAAGTCAGCAGTCGAGATGATATAATGTGGATTTTTAAGATGAGGTGTAATCTAATAAAACTAAATGCCACCAGATATCAGGATGATATATCGATTTTATGCTCAATTTGCAATATGTTCGAAGAAGAGAATTTAGTACATTTTTTGGGCCGTTGTTCAGCTTTTAGGGAATTTAGAATGTTGTATTTCGGAAAAGTTTTACTTGAAGAAGAAGAAGTTTTGAAAACACTTGATAGTAAAATAATAGAATGGAAGGCGTTAGCTAATTTTATAAAACACTGTATTAATTTTAGAAATATTCTTATACATGAATTTAATTATTAAAAATTTGTAATATTTTTGCACAGCACGTAATTTATTTAAGATTTGCCGACCGACGACATCAAGTCATGGTCGAATGTTTGAATACCAATTATTGATTTTTGTAATATATATATTGCTGCATTATGAAAATAAAGAATACTACTACCACAACTTTTAATTTGCATTGCCTTTTTTCAAGTAGATATCAACTCTACTGCAAATAATACAATACAATAAATTTCATTAAGGTGCAGTATTTTTTACGAAATTCTCTTAATTTTTTACTAGTTCCAAGGTACACGCCAATTTGTAATTTGGAACACTTTCGCTTTTCTAAAAAAATCATAATTTCTTAAAATGCATAAAAATTTCTAAAGTTTTTATTATTGAATGATCTTTTATTTGGTAAATGAATGTTCTTTTAGTCTGACTCTAGATCATAAATTAAGGAGTGAGATCATAAAAATGTTAACACCCATTTTTGCCTATAACTTTGGTTTAAAGCTTCTAATATTTTTTTTCGGCAATTTACATTTTAAAAATATGTCAGTTAATAAATTAATTTACATCATGAGTTTGAATTTGCAATTTTTTACACAATGAACGATGAAAGAAAAGTGCGTTCAAAAATAATTAAATATTTTCAACAAAACCAAACAAGGACATACAAAAAAATTGCAAAATAGACTAATGTATGCCGCCAAACAGTTTCAAAAGTAGTAAAAAGATATCTGGAACACCTAACAATTGAAAGGAAGCAGGGAACAGGAACAACGACTGGTTATCGTAACATTGGTAAGGCATATAAAGTTAAAAGCATCCTTAAGAGAGCTCCTAACACATCTGGCAGAAAAACAGCTCGGTTGGCCCAATGCTCTGACTTTTTTGTACGTAAAGTACAACTTAAGGCAGGACTAAAGTCCTACAAAGTTCAAAAAGTTCCCGGGGAGGCCAAAACCAGAGCTCGAAAATTGAAATCAAATTTTATACAAAAATACAACTGTTGTGTAACGGACGACGAAACTTATGTCCTAGCTGATTTTTCGCAGCTCCCTGGTCAAGAATTTTATGTTTCCGATGTTCGAGGAAATGTTGCGGAAAAATTTACGTCGAAAAAGCAAACGAAATTCCCTAAAAAATTCCTAGTATGGCAAGCCATATGTAGCTGCGGCCAAAGAAGCCAGTCATTTGTAACATTTGGCTCTATAAACAGCGAAATTTATGTCAAGGAGTGTTTGCAGAAGAGACTTCTTCTATTTTTGAGTCAGCACAATGTATCCAGTTACTTTTGGCCCGATTTAGCATCTTGTCACTACAGCAAAAAATAATGTGGTTTTTGTACCAAGAGAGGCAAATCCACCAAACTGCCCGGAGCTCAGGCCAGTGGGGAGATATTGGGCTCTTGTTAAAAGAGAGTTAAAGGGCACAAAAAAGGTCTCCCAGGACATGTAAGATTTCAAACGTAGATGGACCACCTGCTCTAAAAAGGTAACAGAAACTACCATAAAAGCCTTAATGGTAGGGTTTCGGGAAAAAGTGGATAACTTTGTACGTAGTGGTTAGAATTCCATGCGGCTTTTTTTGTTTGATTTTGTATTAAATTTCATTTAATAAAAATTTGGTTTGAAGTCTTAAAATTCAGCGGTTTGTTTTTTATTTAACTTTATGTGTGTTAACATTTTTATGATCTCACTCCTTAAAATCACTTTCTGTTTAAATTATTTTTCAAATTAAAGAAAGATGATACAATTTTCACAAGTAATTGCAAAGAATAAAAAATTTTGAAAGAATTCGATAAGGCCAGCAAGACAGAATACGTCCCAGCAAAACCTTGGTAATGAGTTCTTCACGCATTGCCTGGCAATGGGTAACCCTTTACCCTTACTTTTACTTAGAAACCTAAAGTAATACGTTACTAATATAGTGATACATCAATACTTATGTGGGAGGTATAAAGTAATGAGTTACCGATATAGAGATATATCACTACCTATTCGGAGGCTTTAAAATAATATCCCTTTAGAAAAACGTGTAAGTCCACACAATGTAATCGATTTCGTGTACTTCACATTGTGCGTACTTACGATATGGGATACTTATGTATAACAATTGTATATGAAACTAAAAATATTTGAAATTTTTCAAAAATTTTGTCTAACTTACATGCCACTATACTTGTGTGTACTTACGAAGTATATTGGCTTGTGGGCCATTACAATGCGGCCATACTCTGGGTAAAGTAAGCCAGCTTGTGTGTAGAGTTTGAAAGCACTCGGGCATCCTAGTAAGTACACACAAGTATCTCCGAGTACTTTCAAACCCTACACACAAGCTGGCTTACTTTACCCAGGGTATGGCCGCATTGTAATGGCCCACAAGCCAATATACTTCTTAAGTACACACAAGTATAGTGGCATGTAAGTTAGACAATATTTTTTAAAAATTTCAAATATTTTTGGTTTCATATACAATTGTTATACACAAGTATCCCATATCGTAAGTACGCACAATGTGAAGTACACGAAATCGATTACATTGTGTTTACTTTTTTCTAAAGGGATATTACTGACATTGTGTTATATAATAACTTATTAATAAGGGTAAAAATAATAATATAAATAATAATAATAATGCGAAAGTACCATTTAATAAAAATTTATAATCTAATTTCATTGCTCATACAAAGTCATTACTGGTAACGTCTTATTTTATTCACCATATGTAACCAATGAAATATGTACTAATATGTAACGACTTAATTCACTCCATACAAGTATGTACTGATTTTAACTAACTAGTGAATTTAATATTACAAGTAAAATCTTATTTCAGTACTTTCTGTGTAATCACTTATTTTAGCCTATACCGGTACGATTTAGGCAACCATTTACCTCCAATGACACCCCCATCCTTTGGTTTCTTGTTCCATTTCCCTTTACCTGGTAATAGAATATTTTGCTAGGGAATTTTCGGCTTTCGCTACAAAGCCATCATGAGTGTCATTTGCCTTGATTGGGTTAATAACACTGTGAGACAAATGGTAGGGGTCAGTGATCGGGAAGGGTTCAAACTACCGGGGAAAGTTATATCGGTAAAAAAGAAGTTATACGTGTCCCGGCGTTTCGCTGGGTCACCCCTAGGAATCGAGATATATCGATTTGACCTTTGGTGGTCTTTTTTTTGACATAACTCGAGAACCACTAGTCCGATTTTGCTCAAACAATTTTAAAAAAATTAAAAATTTCAATTCCTTTAATCTGTTCATATAACGTTTTTCTATATACTCAACAGTTTTGCCGGTAAAAATAAATGTATGAAGAAAAAAATATTTTTTGCCTAAAATATTAAAAAAAAGTAATAAACAAAAGGTTATTGATTTTTATGGTAGCGGTAACAAACATTTATTTTTACCGGCAAAACTGTTGAGTATATAGAAAAACGTTATATGAACAGATTAAAGGAATTGTAATTTTTAATTTTTTTAAAATTGTTTGAGCAAAATCGGACTAGTGGTTCTCGAGTTATGTCAAAAAAAGATATATCTCGATTCCTAGGGGTGACCCAGCGAAACGCCGGGACACGTATAACTTGTTTTTGACCGATATAACATTTCCCGTTGGTTTCATCCCATCCCGATTTTGACTGTCGCATAGTGTAATCGTCTACTTATGTGAAAGTTGAAAGCAAATCGAATATGTTAACACCTCAACTTAGACTAACATCAACGAAATCTAACAATGCTATTTATATCCTTTGTTATTATTACTCTTGTTTGCTTTGAACCTTAATTCTTAAAGTATCTCAGCTGGTTCTATTCAACTCTGTGTATGATACACACGAACCGTTAAATTTAAATGTATGTTATTTAAATTATATTTTGCACCGTGTCATGTGTTTTTAAGATGAATGTGGGTATGTATAGTTGATCTTTTATTTGGTAGATGAATGTTCTTTTAGTCTGACTCTAGATCATAAACTAATATCACTTTTTCCTCAAATTATTTTTCAAATTATAGAAAGATGATACAATTTTCACAAGTAAATTGCAAAGAATAAAAATTTTTGAAAGAATTCGATAAGGCCAGCAAGACAGAATAAGTATTTTCGGCTTTCTCTACAAAGCCATCATCAGTGTCATTTGCCTTGATTGGGTTAATAATTGATAATCGTCTACTTATGTGAAAGTTGAAGGATAAAAATAGCATTGTTAGATTTCGTTGATGTTAAAAGTGTGATACCCCGAGTAAAAATGTTTATATAATATTATATATGAATATATATATGCGCAATATGTATCTGCCCGAGTAAAAAATTTTATATAAAATTATATGTGAATGGATATATTTGCAATATGTAACTGGATATAATATCATCCGAAAAATGGTTATATTAAATTGTATCAAATTGGATATAATTGTATTTACAAGGATACAAAGTTATATCAAATGATAAACTTATATCCGAAATTTGTCCCGATCAAATTGGATATAAGTTAATACAATACGATATGATTAAATTTATAAAAAACTTTTTATTGGAGGGCAGCAGGATTTCGGGTCCTACACACTCAGGGGTGTGATAAAAATCGAAAACCAAAACGAACAGTTTTTCAATCTAGAATAATTATCGTTTTATTTGACTCCGGACATCTAAATTAGGAAATAAAAAATAATTGGTATTGTACAGATCGTAAAATATTAACCATTGAAAATCGGATCATTTTCGATATTCGTCACATGCCAGACTATTGGCCGAGGGCTACTGTTGATAATGAGTAACTATTGAAGACATTAATGTATAAAGACTATTCTGTAAAGACTAGATAATTTTTTATCAAATATGGGAATTTTCTTTGGACTTAGAAATTTTTTTTAAATATGTTATCCTTTTTTTATGTTAAATAAAATGCACTTGTTTTTTGTTGGAAGCTCATACTTCCCGATTTATGGAGCTGAAGATTATCTACAACAATATTCAATGGCTTATTTCTCCACAAAATATATATGTCGTTGGAAAGGTACTTGAAATACCTTACGAATGGTATGCAACTAGACTTATTAACACATTACAAGGGTAATGATTTTAAATGTTAACTTCTTTAAATTGGATTTTTTAAATTAAAAAGAAAATATTAATTTAATGAAAAAATAGAGTAAAACATACAAAAAATATTTTTCGTATCTATTTATATATAAAATTTTGAACGGTTTTATCAATTATATATTCCTATATAAACAATTTGCAATAAAGCCAATTCTGATATATGATTTAATATGATTACATATGAGAAAATTTCTAAAAAATTTCTAATATATCATCATATAAAAACATATAAAGTCGCATACAATATTTTATATTATCATATATTTTAATATTAAAAAATATATGTTATATATAGTCTTTTTTACTCGGGTGGATATAATTTCATTCGAAAAATGATTATATTAAATTATATAAAATCGGATAAAATTGTATTTACAGTGATACAAAGTTATATCAAATGATCCACTTATATCCGAGTTTTGTCCCGATCAAATTGGATATAAGCAGTGTTACCATATATTTTTTTAGAAAAACTGTAAATAAAAACTGTTTCTTTATTGAAAAACTGTTCTTCGAAAAATTTTTAAAAATCAGAAGAAATTCTGGGATCCCGAAGTATTCTAGGGACTAAAATATTATCCCAGGGTATCAATTTTCAAAATATCGAGATTTTAATAGTTTAATTGCCTTTAGCATTTATAGTAATCGACTTTTTGCATAGCCTCCTAATAAAACTTTTTTTTTTAAGAATTTAGAAAAAGTTCATCGAATCACCCTTCCGAGATTAACCCCTAACTTAGGATAGAATACTTTACTGGTCAATGTTGTACTTCAAAATATTCTTTATTGATTTGCATTCCACATAAAATTGATATTCATTTGATTGAGTATTGTTATGTCGGGAATTGTTTGTTTGAAAAAATTACGTTTTTGGAATTGTCCTTGATCATAATTGAAAAAATAGTAGGAAATTGTTATTCAGAATTGGCAAATATTTAATTAAAAAAAATAAAAAATCAATTTTGGCCTTTCTCGATGAGACATTGTTTTAATTTTTTCAAAAAATATAAATTTCTAAATGATCTTAAAAGTTCGGCTAAAAAATGTCCGTCGGGTCTATGACTTGTCAGATATGGCTTAGCCAATTTTATTCCGTGCTAATTTTTGATGAAATTTGTTATAAAAATGATTCGTTTTTCCAGTAAGCATATTTTGTGGTATTATATTGGTATTTTTAAATTTATTTATGTTTCGATTTGTACCTAATTTCTGACAATTTGAAAGTTTTATTGTAATTTTTGGGTCATATGCACAACCACTTTCTAAGTTTGTAAATGGCTTATAAAACAAATATTTTATACAAAATTCATTTTATAATCGTGTTATAAAGTTTTCAAATCATTATGCATAAGCACTTTTATAATTTAATTCTTAAATTTTAATTAAAAAAATAAAAAAAAAATTGCAAATGAAACAAATGTGCCGATTTAATATAAAGAACTGTAAAAAAAAATCCATGAATTTAAAAAAACTGTTTTTTACATAAAAAAAACTGGAAAACTGTTAGGCATCCCAAAAAACTGCAAAAAAACAGTTAAAACTGGCTATATGGCAACACTGGATATAATTTAATACAATAGGATATGATTAAATTTAAAGATAAAAAACTTTGTATTGGAGTGCAGCGGGGATTGAACATCGCACCCACTAGACTTTGAAAATTTCTTTCCAAATATGGATTTTTTTTCAACTTAGAAATTTTTTCCAAAATGGATTTTTTTTATTTTGAAAGAAATGATTAGCCCGGCAATGCACTCCTTTTTGTTGGTGGCTCATAGTTCCCGAGTTATAGAGCTGCAAATTATATCTTATTATTAGGGCAAGGAATTTCATGCAAATGCAATGTTTTTTCCCGATAGTCCAAAACTAATATTTACTAAATATTTATCCGAATCATCAAATTTAGAACAAAATGGCATCGATTTGTAGTTGCATATTTTTGCATATTTTGTCATAAATGCATGTTTTTGCATATTTTGACCTTAAATGCATATTTGGTGGCTTTTTAATGCATATTTTTGTTTTTAATGCATATTTGTGCATATTTTTCATTTTTAGGGCGAGTAACTTATTTCCAACATAACCATGGTTAAATAATAACCAGAGATATTTCCATATAAATTTGACATTCATAACTATGGTTAAGCACTAAACTCAGTTTATTTTGAGATAAGTTAACAGGGCTTAGGAGCATTTTTTATTTTGTAAAAAAATATTAAAAATTGATACGCTTTCATATTTTGATTCAATCAAAATAAACATTCTTAAAACCTTATTGACCCATGGGAAATCTTCGAGTTCTGTGTCTGTTTGCAAAATAACTAACTTAAATACATTTTTGAGTTTTAGAGTGCGTTATTTTTGCAAAAATAATAGTTTTTAGTGCATATTTCCTATATTTTTATTGCATATTTTTCTTTTTTAACCGCATATTTTAGGCGCATATTTTCCGTTTTTAAGTGCATAAAATTCCTTGCCCTACTTATTATATATACGATAACAATATTCCGTGGCTTATTTCTCCAATAGAAACAAAATATATGTCGTTGGAAAGGTACTTGAAATACTTCACCAATAGTATGCAACACGGCTGAACTTATTAACCTATTACGATCATCTTAATTGTTTTCAAACTGGATTTTAAAAATCTTTTACAAGTCAGAAAAGCTCAGAAAATATTAATTTAATTGAAAAAGTTGAGTATACTGTATTATATAACATACATTCAACCAAAAAAGTCTGTAATGGCTACTGAAAATTTTGCTGTTATTACGGGAAATTTAACTGTTTTGAGGCCAGCGGTATTTTTTGCTAATTTTAGCAACACATGTCTGCTGATCTGTAGTACAATAAAATTAGTAGAAAAAATTAGTAGCCGCTACTTAATTTTAGTAAAATTTATGTAAAATGCAATTCAAAATCGATTTGCTAAAATCAGTTAAAAAACTTACTAAATATCATAATTTTAGTACAATGAAATAAGTATAAATAATTAGTTGCAGCTACTAAATTTCAGTAAATTGCTGTAAACTGTAATTTAAAATCAATCTGCTGAAATTAGCAAAACATTGTACTAAAAAATAAAAAAACTGTAATATCTACAAAAAAAAATTTTTTTTTCTCAGTAACTTTTGTAAATATAGTCAGTCGCTCAAAATCAAAGGTTTAAAATTCTGAACGTCTTTTTAGAAAAAAATTTTAAATGAATAAAGGGTACGTAGTTGAGTTGTTAACATATTATTATTTGTTTCCCACATAACATAAGTAGACGATTATTAATTATTAACCCATCAAGCCTTTGTAGCGAAAGCCGAAAATACGCATTGTGTCCTGCTGGCCTTATCGAATTCTATAAATTTTTTATTCCCTGTAATTTGCTTGTAAAAAATTGTATAATTTTTCTTTAATTTGAAAATAATTTAAAAAGAAAAAGATATAATATATATTATTTCAAATCGAACGAAAAACATTAATTTAAAAATTTTAAATATAAGACATTTTAAATGTGAAAGCTAATTTGGAAAGAATTCATTCATTCACTGTTTTTTGGTAGAGCACTGTTATTTTCAATAAATAAGTATTAATAAAATATATTACGTTTTTGTTTCCAAATATTTATTCTTTCTTGCTATATAATATTATACACTATTAGCTTTTCTTAACACTAGCATTTCAAAATTTACATCGCTAAGTTTTTGCCTTCTTGAACGATTCACAATCCCAGCAAATGAAAATAATCGTTCTACAGGTGCGGATGAGGGTAATGGTGTATTGAATTTTAGAAATACGTTTCTAATAGCATTGTGAGTTTTTAGACAATTTGTCGTTATGTCTCGTTCGGCCAGGTATAAAATTGTTTCCTGGAGATAATTTCCCGAGTCACTGGAAGCACACTGTGCACTAACATCTGTTTAAGAGAAGTAGATATACAATTATATATATTAATACAAATATTTAAAGGAAAATTAGGTGTAAAAAGTTTACCATTACTTTCTTCCCCGAAATCTAGAAATGATTTTTGAGGTATTTGGGGCAGAACACGAGTTTCGGCATCCTGTACTTTGCAATATTTCACCATATAAGTGTTGAATATTTTCTTCGCTTCATCTTCTATTTGCGTTGTTGCTGTTTCTAAGAGAGCTTTTAAAAATCTTAATTTTATTTCAGGAACAGATATAGCCGCAATAATAGCATCCCAAGCGTCAGGCTGCATCAGGAAATATTTCTCAAATCTTTTAAGTAAAGCTTGTTGCATTTTTTCGCATACTTCGGCTAAATACTTAAAGCTCGCTTGTCCCAAACGACTAAGTTTTATTCTTAAGGACACTACAGTAGGGACAAAGTAACCAAAATACATGGTCTTTTCGCCCTGAAGAAAATCGACCGCTTCTGCTATAGGTCCCATAAACTTCATATATTCCTCCAAGTACTCAAGCTCATCGCTGAGAATGGTCGGAATTCCTAGACGATAACACAATTCGGGTATATTTGTTTTGTGTTGCAACAACTTCTTTACGGAATCATAAAGTGAGTTCCACCTTGTTATGCATGGAGTTAATAAATTGGTGCCTTAAACTGCATTGATCACTTCTGCAGATTTTGGTCGATTACACTTGTTCTAAAGTTGTGTGCATCTATACAAAAAATAAAACTGCAGATGTAGAAAGTCTGTAGTTGAAATGAAACCAATTTTTACCTGTTGAATGACCTTCTATGGATATCTTTTACATCCTGACTTGAAGAGTTCATAATTTTGTTGAAATCGGTTGTAGCCAGAAGATTTAAAGTATGGCTCGCACATGGAAAATGCTTTGACAGTAGTGTAGTTACAGAACGAAATTGAGGGCCTGAAACATCCATCGAGTCATCCGAATCGGAGTCAGATTCCACATCATTGTTATGTTCATTAATAGGTCCAAGCTTAGTGAAAATCAACAAAAAAAATCGTTATATTGGAATAAATATTATTTATTAAATAAGTATATCCTTTACTCAATTCAACTCCAAATTCTTTAAATGCCTTAATGAAGTTTGATCCATTGTCAGTGATCGTATAAAGAATTTTTTGAACTGGAAGTTTATATTGCTTGTTTATATCGCATATCATCTTCGTTATACGATCAAAAGAATGGGTTCCCTTAAACCTTCGACAAGCCAGTGCTAGAGATTTCCTTTCGAAATTGTTGGCATCTAACCAGTGGCAGGTGTAACCAAAAAATTATTTTTTTCCACCTGACCACACATCAGCAGTTACGCACACGTATTCAACTTCATTGAGCTCAATAACAAGTTTTTCGATATATTTTTTTTTGGCTCTCTAAAAGTAACCTTGTAATTGAACGCCTGCTCGGAATATTCTTTCCAGGAAATAGTTTTTTAAAGCTTTTCTCATCAAATATGGACAAGGGTGATGTAGTGTCGCAAATAAAACTCAAAATATCACGGCTAAAAGAACATTTACGGCCTGAATTCTGTCTACTTTCTTCCTTTTTTGACTTGAAGTCGCTAAATTTTTGTGGGTGTTCCTTTTTCAAATGCTTGATGAAATTGGAGCTTACACGCAGAGATCCTCTTATTTTTTTCCGCAAACTTGGCAAACAGCGATCAATCCACACATTTTTCTTTGATGGGGAGTTGTGTTCATCTACATTTTAACAAAATTGTAAAGCATTAAATAAAAAATTATGACATGTATCTTTTTGAATTTACCTTCTCAACAATTTTAAAAAATTCTTCACTAAAGAGAATCTTATTGATACTAATCAATTCTTCATTAATCAGCAAATCTAGTGTGCCACTTGAAGTTTCACTTAAAACATTTGAAGTATTTTGTTCACAACTTGGAAGATTTTCTTCGCAAACAAAATCTGGATCATTAATTGAATCGTCACTATCGGAATCTGTAATATCACTCATTTTACAATTTTTTTTAAATTATTCTCACTTGGGATATTACACTTTCAGTAAGTATAAATTGTATTGCCGCACAATAATACTGTATTTATCTAGCGAAATATCAGCGAAATATTTTTAAAAATTCTCAAGACAGTCTATGTTTTTCACAAAAAAAAAAATATATATATAGTATATTGTATATGGTATATATATTTCACGAACTTTTAATTCATTATTTCGACTAAATTGCACGTGCTAAACTTAGTACTAATCTTAAAATGTAAATATGTAATGTACTTATGACCGTTAAACATTAACAAAGTGCATGAAAATGAAATTGTAACAAAGATGAGAATAGAGAGAATAACTATTTCTTAATAAATAAGGGAAGTGCTACACACTTGATCCCGAAATAGTTGAAGCCGAATATCTATTCAATTTTATTTTTGAAATAAATGTTTTCTGAAAAAAATATTTCTGGGTTCCTTCAGAGGGGACAAAATTAAAAAAATTTCGGTTTTAAATATATCGTTCCAAAGGGATAGTTAAGGGGTAAAACTGAGTTAAAAAGTTGTTCGAATCTTTTTTGTTTGAAAACTTTTCTATATTTTAGTACAATTTCCATGGATCTTGAAAATACCTTTCATCTGCTATACCTTTTCTTGGAACATATATAAAAAAAAACCTAAAAACAAAAACCGGGTAATTTTTACCTCACTTTTTAACTTTAAAATGTAAGATTCGACCGCTAAAAAGGCGCACATGCTTATTTTTCCTTTCTAAAAAATTAGAATATGAAATACTGATTTTTATAAAAAGTGAAATAATAACGTGCATAATAATGTTTAAAATTACATGACCAACATTTTTGTATTTAAAATAGGAAATTCAGAAACCTTTGCTAAATACAGTCACAAAATAACAGAAATGAGAAAGTACAGGTAATGGTGCCCAGAAATTAAAGATGATAAAAAAAATCAAATTAGTCTGAAGTAACGAGCGAACTATTTGAACCAATCGGCAGAAGAAATTTTTGTGTGTTATGTACTTTCTGAGATAGTAGGGGGTGTACAAGTCTTTTAAAGGATAAAGTGTGTAGCACTTCCCCAAGTATTTATAGCAATATCAATTAAAAGAAAGAAATTAAAGAATAGTCACAACAGAGGATAAAGTAATAAACTTTCAAAATAATAAGCAACTAGGCATATTTTTTCATGGATGGTAACCGAAACGAATACGGTTATCGTTAGGGTAAGGCTATTTTGTTGCACATTATTTCGGTGGCGGTATTTTAAAGGTAACGCTATTTCATTTACTTCGGTATCGGTATTTTACGGATAACGGTATAACTATATTTGAGTTAATTTGGTAACGGTATTTTAGGGATAACGATATTCGGTAAAGGCATTTTAAGGGCAACGATATTTTAGTTATAAGTAGACGCTCGCAAATTAGAGCTTTCAGTAATTTGAACGTCCAGAAATTAGAATCAATGTTTGCAATACATTAAACGCTCTGAAATTCGAATTTAAAATTCTAATTTCTGAGCGTTTTTTTTTTTGGTTATTTGAATACACAGGAAATCCCCAATTTATTTTTATTCTGTTTGAATAAAGTAAAACTAAAAAGGGGAATCACCAAATTATATATGTTTTTCCCTATTTGTTTTTTTTTTTTTGTCGCATTTATGTACATTTTTGGCTAGTTTATTTGTGAAATTTGATACGCGTGTACATATTATTTGGCAGTCTCTATTAAATAGTGAAAGTGTATCATTTAAAATGTTAAATAAACGTAAAAAACGACTTTATCATTGGAAACTAAAGTCAAAATATTAGAAAAGCTTGACAAAGGCGTTCAAGGGAACCGGTTAGCCCTAGATTTTAATGTGACAACATCTTCAATCAGCTACATCAAATCACATAGAACAGCAATATTAAATGCTGTTTCAAACACATATCAGGAGGCAAACAATAAATCTTTGCACAGCGCTGAATATCCAAAAATGGAAAGTCGTCTGTATGAGTGGTTTTTAAATCAACGAGAAAAAAAGTGTACATTGACTGGGCCAATATTAAAAGAGAAAGCTAAACAAATATTTAGAGAGGAATATCCCGATAAAGATGAAAATGCATTCCGGGCAAGTGATGGATGGTTTACCAAATTTAAGAAGCGACACGGTATCCGTTTTTTAAAATTTTGTGGCGAGATTCTTTCCAGTGATGTTGCTTCAGTCACTCCTTTTATTCATCGATATCGTGCAAAGATCGCTGAGATGGGTTTAATGGAGTCACAAATATATAATGTCGACGAAACCGGATTATTTTTTCGTTGCCTACCAGACAGAACCTATGTCTCTGCTTTTGAAAAAAACGCCCCTGGACATAAAATTCAAAAAGACAGAATTTCAGTCCTACTTGGTGCAAACTCTGATGGATCACACAAATTAGTTCCATTGGTAATTGGAAAAGCAAAAAAACCCAGGTGTTTTAAAAATTTCAATAATCCTCTGCATTACAACTTTTCAAAAAATGCTTGGATGACTTCTCGGATTTTTCACGAATGGTTTTACGGAATATTTATTAAAGAGGTAAACAAAAATATTGATTTCAGGTTCAGTACATAATTTAAAAATTTTTTTCAATTCACAGGTGATCCGCTTTTCTCAGGAAAATAATTTGCCTCCGAAAGCCATTTTGCTTATAGATAATTGCTCCGCTCATACACCCATTGAGAAACTTAAAAGTGACGATGGAAACATAGTTGCATTATTCTTTCCACCAAATGTGACAGCAGCTTTACAACCAATGGATCAAAACCCTATTAAGTTAACAAAACTCAATTACAGAAGTATGTTTCTTTCTCAGTTAATTGCTGAAGGTGGTGAACTGAAGAATCATTTGAAATCCCATTCGATCCGCATTGCTATATTATTACTGAAACAAGCTTGGGATGCGGTACCACAAAGTGTTATGAAGAAATCTTGGTCAAAGTTGTCCAATTGGGACTCTAACCAATACGACAGCGACGATGACGTGCCAATAGCACAATTGTTGCAAATAGATCAGGACTGCAACGAAGTTATTCAGATAACTCAAGCTCTTTTAAAAGAAATAGCTCCCAACGATTGCATCGGTATAGAAGACATCGACAGATGGAATGAAGATATGTTTGATGACGGATCTGTTTATGTTCTCAGTAGCGATGGTGAGTCTTCAGATAGCAGCGAAGACGACGTTGTTGCAGTATCATCAGTTGTCTCTAATACTACAGCCATTGAAAGCGTAAATAATTTAATAAAATGGTGCAATAACAGTGAATTGTTTTCAACTAAGCACATAAGTAATCTTTTGGCTCTCCGTAATGATATTTCGGATTTAAAGAAACCAAAAAAACAAACAAATATAACTGATTATATGTCAAACAAAGATTAGTTGTTAACTTGGCCATTGTTTAATTGTAATTGTTTAATTTTTTTTTAAATACAGTTTTTTAGTTTTTAGTTAAAAAAGATACATGTGATGTAATTGGACTGCATTGCTATGTTTTGTTGCCATTCGTTTTTTTTTTTATATTCATATTTTTAATTTAAAAAAATACATTTGATGTATTGGACTGAATTGTTGTGTTTTGTTTTCTTGTTTTTATCAAATAAAATTGAATTAAAAAATATTAAAAAGAGTTTTATTTAAG
This sequence comes from Leucophora obtusa, assembly GCA_949987735.1. Classification (NCBI taxonomy): domain Eukaryota; kingdom Metazoa; phylum Arthropoda; class Insecta; order Diptera; family Anthomyiidae; genus Leucophora; species Leucophora obtusa. The sequence continues at coordinate 54,139,996 of OX465297.1, read as the reverse complement.
TTTTTGGAAGTAAATTTACTCAATTTTTTTTCCAAAAAAAACGCCCAGAAATTAGAATAATTCAGAAATTAGAATTGCCTCAAAAACAAAGCGGTTCTAATTTGCGAGCGTCTACTGTATCGGGAACGGTATTTTTAGGGTAACGGTAGTCAGTTAAAAGGGTTTTGAATCGATAACGGTATTTTAGCGGTATTGCCTGCCAACCCTGTATTTTTTAATTATAGAAATCAGTACGAATTTACTGATTACCGAAGTAATCAGTAAAAATTTACTGATTACTGAATTTTTTTTACTGGTAATGCAAATTAAATTTCATTACCAATAAAAATTTACTGATTACTGCATTTTTTTTCAGAAATCAGTAAAAATTTACTGGTAATGCAAATTAAATTTCATTACCAGTAAAAATTTACTGATTACTGAAATTTTTTTAAGTAATCAGTAAAAATTTACTGGTAATGAAAAATAAATAGCAATATCAGTAAAACCAAATTTTTACTGAAATTTTACTGGTACTGAAAAGTGGTCATCTATGATGATGACGATGACCATTTGTTTGGTCCTCCAATACAGATTGACTTTAATATTGTTGAGGTTGAATTAAGAGATAATGAGGCGGATAATTTAGTATACAAAGAAAGACACACATTCAACGAACTTTTAAATCGTTTTGTAATGTTGTTTGACGAGGTTTACACAGCTAAAACAAATGTTTACCATGCTATTAATACAACAAGTGAAGAACCAATATATACTCCTTCATATAGGTTATCTGGACCACGTAAAGATCAACTTAAAAAAGAAATTGATACTATGCTTCAGAAAAATGTAATTGAAGAAAGTGACACACCATGGGTATCACCGGTAGTAATGGTTTCCAAAAAGGATGGGAAAATTCGTGTATGTGTAGATTACAGACGATTAAATGATATTACTATTCCCGATCGTTATCCATTACCAAGGATTGATGATTTGCTTCATGCTGCAAAGAAAACTAATTTTATGTCAACTTTAGACTTACAAAGTGGCTATTGGCAAATCAACATTAAACAAGAACATATGGATAAAACTGGATTTATTACACCTTTTGGAACATATCGATTTAAAAGAATGACTTTCGGTCTTCGAAACGCTCCTGCAACATTCCAACGAGCAATGGATCAATTCCGGAACGGTTTGCCACACATTTTGATTCTTATTTATCTTGATGATATTATAATTTACTCCAGCACACTAGAAGAACATCTTTCAGATATCGAAGCTGTATTCAAACTTCTCTTTGAAAAAGGATTTCGTATCAATCGAGAAAAATGTAATTTTTTATGCGCAGAAATCAATTATTTAGGACATACTCTGTCTTCCAATGGTATTCATGTTAATAAAAATAAAACTGACGCTATACTTAATATGAAAGAACCTCGAAATGTTAAGAAATTGTTGACATTTCTTCAAACTTGTTCTTGTTATAGACGTTTTATTGATAATTTTGCTCATATAAGTAGACCATTAAGTTATTTAACCAAAAAGAATATTTCGTGGCAATGGAAAGATGAACAGCAAAACGCCTTTGACAGACTGAAATCCTTGCTTGTGTCTGCACCAATTTTGAAACAAGCCAATGAAAATATGCCATTCCTTCTAAAGACTGATGCCAGTGGGTATGCCATTGGAGCAGTTTTGGTCCAGGGGGAGGGTGATGAAGAACACCCAATTGAATACGCAAGTAGGTTATTAACTAATGCAGAACGAAATTATTCAACAATTGAACGAGAAGCCTTAGCAATTGTTTGGGCTGTAAACAAATTTCGAGGTTATTTTAAAGGAACAAAACTTATTTTGTTAACCGATCACCAACCTCTTAAATGGTTAATGAGCCTTAAATCACCATCTTGAAGATTAGCCAGGTGGGCTCTCCACCTACAGTCTTATGATATAGAATTAAAATATGTAAAAGGAAAATTTAATAGTGTAGCGGATTCTTTATCAAGACCAATTTTGTCCTGTGACATTAATTTATTTGAAATTGATATTCCATCCAAATCTGCAAAAGAAATAAGAATTGAACAATTAAAGGGTACTGAACTGTCTAAAATCATTAATTCTCTTGAAATATCTGATCCTAAGAATGAAGACTTTGCTATAAAATTTACACAACTTAGTTATACTTTAAATAATATTGTTTTATATCGTTATTCTCGAGATTCAGATGAAGCTCAACTTTTAGTTCCAGATCATCAAAGAAACGAAATTATTGAAGAATTTCATTCTTCAGATATTAGTGGACACTATGGCTAAAGGAACTACAGATAAAATTAAAAAACATTTCTTTTGGCCAACTTTAAATGAGGACGTTAGACAATTTGTAAAATCTTGTGAGAAATGTCAACGTTATAAACCTTCAAATGCAAAGCCGGGTCTTTTTAAATCAAGTGCATCTAATCAGCGTTTCGAAGTTTTGGCGATTGATTTATTTGGTCCCTTACCTTCAAGTAATGGCTTTAAATTTATTTTTATTATAGAAGATACGTCAACGCGTTGGGTTGAAATATTTCCCCTTAAAGAAGCAACTGCCGCTGCATGTGCAGTTATACTGTTAAATGATGTATTTTTGCGTTTTGGATTACCACGGAAAATTATTAGTGATAATGGGCCGCAATTTATTTCGTCAGTTATGCAATATTTAGTTCGTTCGTTGGGCATTAATCAACAATTAATTCCTCTTTATCATCCACAAGCAAATATGGTGGAACGTAAAAATCTGGATTTAAAAATACGCTTATCAATTCTAGTTGAAGATAAACATAGTTCATGGAGTTTATTTTTGTTGCCTTAAATACCGCCATATGTCGTAATACTGGTCACACACCAGCATATTTAAATTTTGGAAGAGAATTACGTACTCCTATTGAAATTTCCCATGATTTATCGGAAGTAATGTTTAGAGAAAATTTTGTCGAAGAATTGACTCCGCAGTTAGATGTATTTGCAGAGGTGTTTAAGAACATTCAGAGCAATGACTTCAACAGACGAAGTAATGACGTTAATTGCACAAATGAGGGACGCAGCATGAGTTATAAGTATAAAATTGATGATTTAGTTTGGGTTACTACGCATGTTTAAGTGACGGGTCTAGAAATATTACTTCAAAGTTTGTACCAAAAAGAGATGGACCTTATATTATTTTGAGGAAGTTAGGCGTTTCTATTGGTACGTACCATTCGTCTGCATTGACTCTTGTGCATTGTAATTCAAATCAAATGAAACCATTATATCCTATTAAAAAACGAGGTCGCCCTCGTTAGATTTCTTTGAATTGAGATTTTATTTCTTAAAATATATTATTTAATTCACATTTTGTAGTATATTTATCTTTTGTTGCATAAAGCAAAAACGGTACTTTTTACTTTATGAGGGGGAGAATGTCGGATTCCTATTTTAATGTAGAACTCCCATCTCTTCAAATGTTATAAAGTGTTATAAACTACTGTTTTTAAATATTTAGAATTTTCAATCAAATAAGCTTTGAATTTAATTTTGTAAAATTTTAAAATAAAATTTTGTCATTCGTTTTCTTATTACTGGAATTAATTGATATGTAACATGTCACTTATTATTCACCATGTGTCATAATAAGTACGGGTGCTGGAAGAACCCAGAAGGATCCAGTCACTGAACTTACGTAAAACGACAAGTTACCGAATCTGTTTTTAAAACATCACAGTCACAAAAAATTATTTAAAAAAAAAATAGTTTATTTTTTTTTTTTCAAATAAATACCAAAAACATAAATATTAGGGGTTTTAATATAAACTCGTAAATTCCATGTAAACCTTGTATAAATATTAGGGTTTGGGGTTCGGGAATTCCCGGGCGGGAAATCCCTGGAAAAGTTTGCCGGGAATTCCCGGGAAAATAATATATTTTTCCCGGGAAAACGGGAAATTTTAAAAATATTAAATTTTTTAAATTGTTTTTGTTTCGAATAGGATTTTTTAATTTTAGTCATAAAAAACATTTTAAATACCAAAACAAAAATGTCATTGTTAAAATCTTTTAAAAGGGAATACATTTATTTGACACACAAATAAAATCTTTGCCAAGTAATTAGGAGCATTTCAACTAATAAAGATTTTTCGCATAACTTATTCAAAATTTAAGTAGTAAAACCTAAAAACTTGGTAAAATATTTAAAAGAAATAGAAAAAAAAGCTTTGTTTCTTACAAATAATCGCCCCTACTATCTAAATTTTTCAAATGTATAATTTAGGTAAAGTCGACTTTAGTTAAAATATTGGGTGGCAGTATACCTTGACTTGGTTTATTTTTGGAGCATTCTGATTGGTTAATTTATTTTCAACCAATCAAAATATTTGAAAATATAAATATTTTTGCAAGGTTTTCATACACAAAATGAACAAAACCGTTTGAATAAAAACAAAGACGACTTTAAATTTAAAATACTCCTTTATATTAAGGGTCAATAATTGTATAAGTAACGTTTTCATTAATAAATGTAAAAAGAAAAGACTAATGGTTAACGGTGGTATCTAAATTTGGTTATCCGACATCTAAATTTGGGTCACAAAAAAAAAAAATTGATGGTCATGCAACTTCTCTTGAAGAAAACAACAACAAGAATAACGTTTCAGCTAAAATTAGCAAAGTACCTGAAGAAAAATGTGTAAGCTGAATAGGCATTAAAGGTTTTATGGTAGGGCAAACATTTCCTGAAATGGTATCCAAATTAGCCGCAGTCAATCCGCACCATAACTAGATCTTCGTTTATTCGAGAAAGTTTTTATAATAAAAACCTGGCATTTCAAAAAAATGAAACCGATGTAAAGAACCTTATATTAAATTACTACAATCATGTAAAAGATATCATGATAAAAGAAATATCGAGCAATATTTCTAACAATAGGAGATTTACTATAATCTTAGATGAATGGACAAGAATATCACAAAAGAGATATTTGAACATATGTATAAACGGAAATAATTAATTTTATAACCTGGGGTTGGTTTATATATCAGGAAGATGTAATGGTGATGAAATAAGAAGACTTGTAGAAATAAGACTAGAAGAGTTTTATTTGTCTTTGGAAAATAACATTGTGGCCACCATATCTAATGGGCTAAGTGTGATGAAACGGTTTGTTTCCGACAGTCCAGTAGTAGGTGCTTTCTGCTGGAATCATGCAATTCATTTGGCGGTGCTGCGAGTAATCTATGTGAAATCAAATGTTCAACATTCTGATATTTTTTACTTTGAATTCTCACTACACAGACTGCATTTGTACTGAAATAGTGTTTTTTTTTTAACAAAAATTACTTATATAGGTGGTTTTCATTAACAATTTTGTTCAAAAATATTTCCCGGGATTCCCGGGAATCCCGGGAATTAAATTTTTTTATTCCCGTTTCCCGGGAAATAAAAAAGTCCGGGAAATCCCAAACCCTAATAAATGTAAACATATTTTTCATGTATGGAGTTTGATATTAAACTCATAAACATACCAAGTTTACACCGTTTACGAGTAGAATACGCGTTTATATGAAAACCCTTATTAACTCATGATTACAATTCAATTTAATTAAGTTTATAAGCTATACATATAAATTAATTTAATTTTTGCATTAAAAATACAAAAATTGTTTGGTCGGACTTTCCAAATAGATTTTTATATATTTAGTTACAATATTGTTTACCTTAAGTCCAAATTCGAATACGATATTGTAACATTAGATTTTATTTGTTATTTCAAAATATCATATTCGAATTTGGACTTGAGGTAGAACAATATTCTAACAAATATATGAAAGTATAGATATAAATTTTAACTTAAAAGTTCAGATATACTAGTTACACTATACACCACTACTTCGACAGGGTAAAATAAGTTTAAACTGCTGTTTTTAACACCAAACAATATTGGACCTAGACCAACCTATTAGTGTACGGATTTACTCAGAATCGCGTTTTGAGTCGATTTGGCGATGTCCGTCCGTCCGTCCGTCCGTCCGTCAGTCTATCTATCTGTCGATGTACCCTTGTGCGCACGCAATAAGTCGTCTATATATACGGACCAAATTTCGTCAACGTTTATCGGTCCCTAAAAATTTCAAGTTTCTTTTCAGGATTTCTGCATAAATTTTATATACGTTACGAATATGAAATCCAATTTTTTATAGTTCATTTGCTGAAAGAAGTTTATTTGTGAATTGATCAAAGTATTTTTAATCGTTAAATTGTCTCTATATGAAAAACCTTTTCTGTATTCCATGGCCGAGAATCAAACCGGCAACTCTCTGCACAGGCTACGACCCGTAACATCATCTCTTAACGACACACACAATGGTCGACATATCGATGAGTGTGGCTAATTGAAGTTTTGTCAATCATAACCTACACCAGGGGTGGCAAGACTTTTTTCGCTGCGTGCCAGAAACGGACAAATTTTTTTTGTAAAAATTTCTCGCGTGCTACCCTAATTTTAGTTGTCTTCTAAAAGTCCTTTTTAAAAAATTTTTAAAATTTGGAAAACTTCTCTTAAAAATATCATCGCAGATGTACATATTTATAAACGCTACGGATAACCCGCATGAAACAACCCCAAAGGGAAAAATTAAATAACATCCAAGAAATAATGTAAAAATGTTTGACGGTAATTTTATTTTTTGGGGTTTATTTAATATTTAAATATTGAGATTATTTCAGTATGAAAAAATCCCCAATGAAATAAAATTAAAACAGTTTGAACATTATTGCCTTTTAATTTTTTTGGTGGTTATTTGATTTTGTTAAAAAAGTTAAATTATCGGGTGCCATCAAATATTTAAGTACCTACATAAGAAACTAGTTGAAAAACGTGCTTCAGGCATAAATTTGATTTTGTTAAAATAAATCGCGCGGTTTTTATCGACATAATAATGAATAAAAAGCGCATATTATGGATTTGAACAGAGAAATTTCTATTTCCGATGAAGTGGCTCTTCGAAATATGATCAAAACCCAATTTCAAATTCCGAAAAAGCGGGTTATTTCATTATGAAACTTATTTTCAGCTTTTATTTCATTGAGGGTCATTTCGTAGGACATATTTTTCCTTTAAAAAACTTAATTTTTTAGACCCAATTTTATTACTAGTTGTTTTCCATTTTTGTTAAACTTTCTGGTACTTTTTTTATTTCTCCAATTATGAAGCATTTTCTCATCGAAACATTTAAATTCCTTTCAATCTAGGATTTTAGAAATTTTCCTAGAATTATCTGATAACCGAATTTGCGAGTTCTTTATTAACCATATTTCTTTAAGCAAAATATGGTGGCAATACAGAGTTTTATTAATTTTGCAAATGTTGCAAATGGTACTTCTCAATCTGCCTTTAATTTACATGCTAATAACTCCTATTCGGATGATACTCTTATTAAACAAACTGACTCTAATTTGCAGTCTGATGTTGTTGTAAATTTTTTGGATAATAATAATAACAAAAAGAATCATTGTAGTTTACCCGCGCTCAAAACAGGTTTAAGCTCTGGTTTGACTTTTGCTGATGTTTTACAAACAGCTTCTGTTGATGCCAAAGCTGTATACAAAAATCTAAACACTGTTCTTACTACTGCTAATGTTACACTTGATCATGAGTTGCCTTCTGTAAGTACAAAAGCTTTAATGGTTACTAACAGTACAGCTTTTGCTGTTAAGGCTACTACTGCTGTTAAAGCTGCTGCTGCTGTTAATGATATTGCTATTAAAGCTTCTGCTGTTAAAGTTTCTGATGTAATTAAAGTACTTGTTAACTCAAATGCCTTTGTTAATTTAAAATCTGGATCTGTTAGTAACAGTATTGCTAATTTGGAGGTTTTTAATCTAAATAACGTAATTGATGCACAAAGTTCATCAAATTGGAGTAATGTTACAAATAGGAAAAAAAAACCTAAAAAACATAATTTCATAACTCGTGATAGTGATAATTCTGAATTGGATGTGGTACAAAAAATGAAATGGATCCACTTGTCGTCATTTAAGCCTACAGTTTCAGAAGAAAACATTCTATCATATGTGGCAAAACATCTTAATATTGCTAAGTCCCGCATGACATGTTATAAACTTGTAAAAAAAAGATGCTTCGTTGTCTGATTCAAAATTTGTTAATTTTAAACTTGGAATTTCAGCTGAATTGTATGAAAATCTGTTTAAACCTGAGTTGTGGACCTCTGACATTAGAATCCGTCCTTTTCAGTTTTTTCAGAAAAAGCCGTTAGATCAACATCAAGTGTAACATCAATCCACAATTGCTTAAAAATTTTAATAAATTAGAGAATAATACTGATTTAGATTTTAGTTATTCAAAGGATATGTTTAAACTTTACTTAAATAATTTGTGTTCATTTTCTAATTTTATTTTTAGCGGGTAGTCTGTAGGGATCATTGTTATCCATAGACTTTATAAAAAAAAATAAAGAAATGAGAAATTTTAACATTCGCACTCCTAAAGCTTTTTACATACATAGTATACTGAAACCCACCCGGGTGGGTTCTTAATATTTTACACATTTTTTAAATAAAAAAAATGCATTTACTCCAACACATAATGGGTTACATAATGGGTTAATGAAGAAGAGATGAAAAAAAGAATAATAACAAAAAACTATAGAAAGTATGGCTAGCAATACATACCGTGAAGCATAAGCCAAAATATGCATAATTTCTTGTTCAAACTTCTTGTAATTTGTATCAACAAAGTATTTAAAAAAAGGACTAACAATGAATAATAAATTTTAGATAAATTTGTCAAAATATTATTGTATTTTGAATAATAAATGAATAAAAACAATATGAATGTTATTTTTGTTCGGTTTAAGATCAAATATTACAAATTCTAAATAGAATTTACAATTTTTATTTTACAACCAATAGAGAAAAAACTTATGAAAAAAACTTTCCTAGAACCAATGGTTGACAATGAATGCATTTTCAAGTGTCACCGCATCACTGTCATCAGATTGTCTTTATGGGGTCCTCTCTAGGCTATAATGTAGATTTTAGTTTTTTGTATATATATGTTAAATTTCAAAGAAATGCATTTTGAGAAGTAAATTCAAACATTTTTACTTATCCATTTTTCATTACACTATGGAACATTTTTGGGATTATTGTCTGGGGGGTGAGAAATTCCAAGTCAGGGTGATGGTACTACGTCAGTATAGTAAAACCCTCAAAGGGTTTGGCGTTCGTATGTGTCATTTTTTTTATGACCTTTTAAATTTTTTCCTTATCTTGATGTTTTTTCGCTTAGTTGTAACTCGAGAACCACTTGTCCGATTTTGATGAAACAAATTTAGAAAAATTTAGAATTACAATTTCTTTAATCCGTTCATATAACATTTTTCTTTATAATCAACAGTTTTGCCGGTAAAAATAAATTTGTGGAGAAAAAAAATATTTTTTTGCCTAAAAATTAAAATTTTTTATGAATTTAAAAAAAAAAAATTTTAATTTTTAGGCAAAAAAATATTTTTTTTTCTCCACAAATTTATTTTTACCGGCAAAACTGTTGATTATAAAGAAAAATGTTATATGAACGGATTAAAGAAATTGTAATTCTAAATTTTTCTAAATTTGTTTCATCAAAATCGGACAAGTGGTTCTCGAGTTACAACTAAGCGAAAAAACATCAAGATAAGGAAAAAATTTAAAAGGTCATAAAAAAAATGACACATACGAACGCCAAACCCTTTGAGGGTTTTACTATACTGACCTAGTACCATCACCCTGACTTGGAATTTCTCACCCCCCAGATTGGCTGTTGTACTGTGTTATTATACCTAACGAAAACCACATATCTTTAACAAAATTATTATTTTTCACTATGTTGTAGTTGTGCTTATTTATAAAAGTTCCTTCGATATGTAAAGCAATGATTCGTGCTTTTTAACATTCAAGCTTTTAATTCTATTTATAGAAATTAGAACTAAAGCAAAGAAACTTTTACACGGTTGTTTGTTTTTGTGTATAACATCCTAACACAACACGCCGTATAAATGACTAACATGTTGCTATTAAGGAATATTACTTAACAATTTGGACTGTACCTTGTCTGTGGGTATTTTATTGTAGATTTTTTTAGTTGATCTGAAGATTGTTACAATGAATGTTATTTTTGTTCGGTTTAAGATCAAATATTACAAATTCTAAAAAAAAAAAAAAACAATATTTTTAAAAATTATGCTTCCTGCACGATTTTTATACTAAATAGTGATAAAAACCCCAATATTCTGAAACAAGTCCCCTGGGTGGGTTTCAGGCGACAACGTAGAAAAATTGAAAAACTAACGAAGAAAATTATAAAGAATATTTGAATCTTGAATAACTAAACAGTTTCTGATAAAAGTAAAAAAATAGTCACTGAGTCGAAAGAATTTTTTGTTTTGACCAAAAATCGTAAAGTTATCGATTATTGAAAATCTAAAAACCCCACCCGGGTGGTTTTCAGGAGTGCGAAGGTTAACCAACTTATTGCAATTGAAAAAATGTTTTAAGACATTTTACTGAAAAATTAATATTTAGGGCCAGCTTTATTGTGTAAGATCGATTTCTAACAAAATTACTTAAGAAATATTTAAGAAAACTTAAGTAGTGGTCAGAAATGCCTTACAATCGTAAAATCTCTAAAAAAAAATTCACTTAAGTATTTTATTTTATTTAAGTGTTTACTATAATATCGGCCCTCATATTTTTTGAACTCCTTTTTTGACTTTTTATCGTAGAAAAGTTTACATAAAAAAAATTGTTAATTCTTAGACATTAAAAAAATAACAGATTTGGAGTCATATTTTTATAAAAAAAAATCACACATCTAGGAAAAAATTACCCCATTTAAAATATTTTTAGTGTTTCTTCGTATTGTTTTAAAGAAATTGTAGACAAATTGAATAGCATTGCATATTTTCTAGTGTTTTAAAATTTGCTTTTATTCGCGTTTTTAAAAACTTTAAGTTCTTGAAAAAAAATTGGTTTGAAAAGTTGTAGGATTTGGAGTAATTTTTCTTATAAAATACAGACATTGCAAAAAAATGTTACAATTTAAGGCATATTCCTATTGTCATATTCTGAGACGTTTTTTCATACTAGAATCTTCATTGTGTTTCCTAAGAAATTATTTAATTTTAAAATGATTTACAAAACAGAACGTTAAAATCTTGTGATTATGTCAGTAGATGAGTGTGTAAATAAAGCGATATTTTTTCTTAAAAAGGATTCTGTGCTGCTATTTCGTAATCTTATTTATGATAAGATTTGATAGTTAACGAAAAAATTTGCTGAATATAGAAAAATATATCCTTAAGTTATTCCAATAGAAAATTCTTCTAAGTTTATGTTAAAAATTTTTTGTTTAACCCGTACATTTTCAAAACAACTTAAACTCAAATTAATTATGTTGGTGCTGCTTATAAAAAACTTCGAACCCAGATTTCTGGAGCTGTAGTTTTGTAAGCAATGTTTTGTATTAAAAGTAGCAGAAAAAATCAGAATATTGCCAAAATTGTATGTAGAAATATTACAAAAAAAAAAACATTTTCACTCTGGAAGAACTCAAATTCAAAACTTTAACGAAATTAGTATCCATTACGAAATCTATGTAATTATATATTTAAAATACTATTAATTGAAAACATAATTTGTGTCAACAGCAACAAAAGTGTATAATCTTTTTAAGATCTGTTAAAAAAATATTTATAAGTAAATCAAATTGAGTTCAAAAAAGTAAAAAAAAAATTTTTTTTGCCTCCTCTCAGTCACATTTTAATTATGTTGCAGTAAACATAACAGGTGCTGTTGGCAGAAAATGGGTTAATTTTTTTAAGATCTGTAAAAAAAATATTTACAAGTAAATTAGATTGAGTTAAAAAAGTTAAAAAAAATTTTTTTTGTGCCCGAGCTGGGATTCGAGTCAATGCGAAATCTTCCTGTCATTACAATAATTGAAATTATAAACCAAACATTATTTACGCAAGTACAAGTGCCGGGTATCTTGTTTGTTGGTGATTCGGTTAGTCAGTGACCAGTGCTATGCCTTCATCACTAACTAAGCCAACAACAAACAAAACACCAAGCAACTTGCACTGCATAAAATCTAAAAAAAGTAAAGGAATATAACAACAATGACACTAGCAAAGGCAAGCATAAAAGCCCTTTGTTTGGTCATTGGAGAAGCAGAAAAAAATGTATTGAAAAAAAACTGTGATAAGCAGAGGTATTCTTGATATATTGTATTGTATGTATGTTACATATATAGCTGTGCAGTTGGTGTGGAAAGCCACATATATATATATATATATTCCCAATAAGCAATTTTGCTTGAATTCAAGTTGAAATCAAATATAATTCCAGTCGTATTTTCCAATTTCAAGCCTTGAATTATACTTGAATTACACTGTCATTCAATAGCATACTCCAGTAAAAGGGATAGTTGAATCCATGCCAAACATATCACTGTAAATCAACTATAATTCCAGCCTTGAATTTTACTGTTATTCAAGTGTCGAACATTGTTACAACACTTGAATTAAAAGCTAATATTGTAGTACAATTATAGCCTTAAATGTAGGCTAAATAAGAATAATTTAAAATTCCTGCGAAAACCTATTTAAACTGAATATATTTAAATTAAAAATAAGGATTTTATTCATTCAAAAAATTGACGATACGCAACAAATTAATTAACAATGAGATTATCTCTAAATATTCAGATGATCACTAAAAATTGTTCAGTATTCGTACATGTAGATGAGGTTGATGTTGTATTGAATTGATTGGTGAAGGGAAAACTAACCAATAATAATCCGGCATTCGAATGACCCAGAGATTGTTTATTTTGCTTATGCCTTTAAGATACTGAAAACATGAATATTAATTATCTAAATTGAAAGGTTTGCAAGATTTATATTTGCTTACCATTATTTTAATCTTTTCAGCGGGAAAACGAATTAGAGAAAAATTGTATTATTTCTTGAGATATTTTTCAAACTAATTTTAAAAATATTTTTTATTATTAAAAGGAAAATGACAATTTTTCCAAATACTTTCAAACTTAACTGAACTGGATTTTGGCTTTACAAAATGGCATTAATTCCACTTTAATTCAAGTAATATTTAAAGCACTTGAATGTTTAGTTTCTCGATGCTTATTGGGTTCTTTCCCTTTTCTATTTTGTTTTGTATTTGTTTGTTATTGGTAGATTTTATGCATTTCAAATATTGTTGCGGTGTTTATTGTTATTGTATTTATTGACACATGTATGTTGTTAGTGTTATTTTGTGTAACTTTTTTTTCTATTATTTTGTGTGTTTGTTATTTGTACGTTAAAATTTATTTTTTTTTTTTTGGTAATATTGTTTATTGTAATTGATTTTATTTTGGTAATTTAAAAATTGCACATATTTAATTTGGCACAAAGAACGAAACGGACGACAATAAATAAACAAAATTTAAAAATTAAACAAAAACACGCTAGAGGCTATAATATAACGTGTTGACAGCACGACGGACAGAACACTGGATTTAAAATAGCTAATAATATCACTAAAAATGTTAACATATTTTTATTTTTTTAATTTATTTGAATTTTTATTTATATTTTTGTTTTTATCAATTCTACTTATATTGTTAATTCAAGATGGTTTGTCCATTCTTTTATATTTTTTATTTTGAAGAGTCGGATTGACCACACTTTCTATTTTATCTGTATTTTGTGTAGAATTTAAGCAATTGGATGGTTTGTCCAATACTTCATTTTCATTCTCTTGGGTGGGAAAAGGACAAACATTATGGATAGACCTTTTAGTTTCTCCATTGCTGGTCCTTACATCCACCATTCTACAATAACCCATCCGAACCCATTGTAGTTCGGATGACCCTCCCCCGCCTCCAGCTTAAAGGAGGAGTGTTGTCGTCTTTTAGCAGAACTAATGTTCCTGGCTTAATGTTTCCAAATGGTTTATTCCATTTGTACCTCTTTTGTAATTCGGACAGATATTCAGCCGACCAACGTTTCCAAAATTCTTCGGAATTAGATTGCACAGCTTTCCAGTGCTCCCTTAACCCATGGTAACACTTGCTACTAGAAGCGTCCACAAATCTTGTAAAAGTTTCGCCAACCAAAAAATGTCCTGGCGTTAAAACTTTGAAATCGTTTGGATCATCTGATAACGGAGTTAGTGGACGAGAGTTCAGTATTGATTCTACTTGAGTCATTAGTGTGCATAGTTCTTCGTAAGTCATTATCCCTTCTGTCACCCGGTAAAAATGCTTCTTTACGGACTTCACGCATGCTTCCCATAATCCTCCCACATGCGGTGATCTGGCTGGTATATTCAACCGTTCGATACCACGCTGAATACAAAATTCATCTATATTGGCCTTATGCTGCTCATTGGCAAACAAACGAAAAATTTCGTTAAGGCTATTTGCTGCCCCAACAAAGTTTGTGGCATTATCCGAGTAAATTTTCAATGGACAACCTCGCCTAGCTGCAAATCTTTTCAGTGCTCCTATGAATGCAGCTGAAGTCAAATCTAAGACTACCTCTAAATGGACCGCTTTGGTGGTGAAGCATACAAACACACATACATAAGACTTGTCCGTCTTCTTCCCGCGTATTTTGTAATGAATTGTAATTGGCCCTAGAAAATCAATACCAATATTTAAAAATGGTCGAGTTCTAATAACTCTATCTTCGGGTAAATTTCCCATTAGTTGATGCAGATTTCTTGGCTGTATTCTAAAACATCTATAGCATTTATTAATCACCTTTTTTACCAACTGCAATTTACTCGCAATGGCCAAAACTGTTGCCTCACTATTGCCAGCAATCCCTGAGGACCTACGTGCAAATGTTCTTTATGCAACTGGTTTATAATTAGTCCTACGATTTCATCCTTGAAGGGAAGGAGAATTGGATGTTTAGCTTCGTATGACAAGCTACTATTTTCTAATCTGCCTCCTACTCTAATAATATTATTTCCATCTAATATTGGACACAGATTTGTTAGATTTGACGATTTACTTAACGTCTTTTTTGATTTTAATATCCTGATTTCGCTGCTGAAATGATAATTTTGGATCTCTTTAACAATAAGTGTTAGTGCGTCTTTTTTATACCATATGAATGATTTCCTATTTCCTTTTCTAGATATGTTAATAAATTTAAGAACGTAAGCAATTACATTCTGTAAAAATTTAAAACTATTCCTATGGTTAATTTTATCACACAGTGTTTGTTCTTGTTGCATTAATAAAATCTTTCTGCATTTTTTTTGTTCGGGAATATCATTTACTAAATTAAATGATGATAATTTAAGTATTTTCTCCTTTAAAAATTTAGGACCTTCAAACCAAAATGGATTCTTAATCATTTCCTTGCCTAACAATCCTCTCGATATAAGATCCGCAGGATTTTCTTCTGATCTTACATGTCTCCATTGAGACATCACTGTTTGTTTGAATAGCACTTACTCTATTTGAGACAAATACTTGTAACGTAGCAGGATCCAATTTAATCCAACTTAAAACAATAGAAGAATCTGTGTAGTAGTATATGTTATTAAAATCAATCTTTAAGCTCTCTGCAACTACTTTAATTAGATCTATTAATAATACACTGGCACACAGCTCTAATCTTGGCAATGTAATTATTTTAATCGGAGCCACCCTTGATTTTGATGCTGCTAATTTTGTAATAATATTTCCACCGCTATCAATTGACCTGACATAAACTACTGCTCCATATGCTTTCATTGACGCATCGCAGAACCCGTATAGTTCTATTTTTATTGGTTTAACACAAATAATATGTCGAGGTACTATTACTTCATTTAAAAATATGAAGTTTTCCTTAATTACCTTCCATTTAGATGCAATTTCCTCTGGGACCTTTTCATCCCAATCAATTTTCAATTTCCATAATTCTTGAAGAAGAATTTTGGTTGCTACTACTACTGGACCTACTAGACCAAGTGGATCAAACAGTCTTGAAATTTCATTCAAGATTGTTCGTTTCGACTCTTTCTCCAATTTCTCCCATTTGCACTTAAACCCTAATTCATCAGAATTCGGATTCCAGCTAACAAACAATGCCTTGACAGAATTTAAGTTATCTGAATCTATGTCCAAATTTCTCTCAATATCATTGTCATCAATACCTTCCAGTAATAATTTATCATTCGCACACCACTTTCTCAAGGGCATTCCAAATTCCAACATTAAATTATTTATCTTACTGATTCTAAGCAGTCTCCTCCTGTCATCAAATCGTCCATATACAAATCATTCCTAATTGTATCCGATTCTTTAGGACATTGATCCGTTTTCCAGTCAGCAATCTTCTGCAGGCATTTAACTGCCAAATAAGGAGCTGATGAAGTACCATATGTCACAGTTTTCAGTGCATATGTTTCTACGCTCTCATTTGAATTCCATCGCCAAAATATTAGTTGATATTTTTGATCAGCTTCTGCCATCCAAATTCGCCTATACATTTTTTCAATATCAGCTGAAAACACATAGCGATGTTTTCGAAAACGCAATAAAATATTGAACAAATCTTCCTGAATTCTGGGACCTGTATGTAAAATTTCATTCAATGAGACATTTCCTGTGGCATCAAATACTACCCTCAATTTGGTGGAAGTGCTTTCCGGGCGTAAAACACAATGATGAGGTAAATAATACCCACCATTCAAAAATTACTTGTTGGTCATAAGTTCCATATGGCCCATTTCCAAATATGTTTCAAAAAATCATGATACTGAATTTTCAGATCTTGATTTTTCTCTAATTTTCTTTCAAGAGCGAAGAATCTTCTTTTAGCCACTAGGCTAGAATTCCCTAATAAGCCCGGCTCACTCTTGAAAGGTAACGCAACCTGAAATTTTCCATCTAATTTCAATTTTACACTTTGATTAAAAAGTTTTTCACAAACTTTTTCTAAGACTGTTAACTTATTAATCTGTGGGACCTCCTCAATTTTCCAAAATTTTTGTAAAAGTTCTTCATTAGATGTCAGAACTGTTGTGGTTCTGGTCTGGAACCATCTATTTTCGTCATGCTATATGCAAGCCAGCCTAATTTTGTATTCTGTAATTTTTCATCATGTATTTTACCATCGCATATGAGATCAAATACAAACTGGTTTGATAGTAATAAATCAATTCCCTTCGGAATAATATATTTAGGATCAGCTAATGTGACATTTTTTGGAAAATCTCCTGCCATCATTCTTGTACCAGGTACATTTGACACAAAGTTGTCCATAACCACCGCATTTAGGAAAGTTACCTACTACCTACCTACCTACCTACCTACTTTTTCCTTGGATGAAGACTTTTTCCTTTCTAAACCTTCGAATTTTCTATTTACTTGTTGACCTTCCAACTTTAATTTATCCTTAAATTCCTTGGAGATTATATTTACCTGGGATCCACCATCTAATAAGATCCGGCAATTATTCATTATTATTCATTATTATCATTTTTTATTTCCACTATTGCTGTGGAAGTGTATTATGATCGCCATGACAATTTTTACAGATAATTGCCGTAGTACAACTATTTTTTCCATGACCCGGATTTAAACATCTTGAACATACTTTGTGTTCCGTTACCTTATCCCACTTCTCTTTGATAATAAATGCCCAACTGAACATTTCAGGGGACATTTTATTTTGTCCGCATTTCTTGAGGGATCTGTCATCTGACATGCCTCCTGAGCTCCATATCTGGGAGGACTTGCAACATTTCGGCTCACCTCCCAAGTTTTCTGAACACTTCCTGAAATATTTGTCATATTTTTGTCACATCTTGTGAACTGTTGACTTGCTTCCAAGGAATAATTCATTTGGTTTAAAAAATCTAAGAGATTATCCAATTTTGGTAGATCTCGAGACTTTCCCAAATGCTGCTCAAATTGAATTCGTAGACGTTCATCCAATTTTCTTTGAAGTACGAAACATAAAAAAGCCTGATGCATTTCTTCTGCTTCGATTTTCATCGCACTCAGAGCCTGTACACTCTCGTTTACAATTTCTGTAAAGTGTTTTACACTTCGTGCATTATAATATACTGGAGGAGCATCCAGTACTGTTCTAAAATATAGGGACGTTGCTGCCCTTCTGTTGGAGTAATGGTCTTCCAAAATTTTCCAAGCAGTTTCAAAATTTTCATCCTTAGAGGGCAGTTTCGAAATTTTCCGAGCTGCCTCTCCTGATAATTTAGCCTTTAGCATACACATTTTTTGTGTATTTGAGATTGGCTGATCAATTATTGATCATTGATTTTAGATTCAAAATCGTCCAAAATATATTAAAATTGCCGCACCAGTCCCCTATCTTGAAGTTTCCTGGCGTATGGAGGCGAACTTTTCATAGCACATTTATCCCCTGTCGAGAATTCTGGAGCAGTTGGCTACTTTTCTTGACTTTTGGTTGCAGTCCTGTCTCCTGAATCCGGCGCATTCACATATACTACATCCTCCTGAGCAAATTTATGCTTCAATTGAGAATATAAGCTATTGCAATTTTTCATAGCTTCTCTCACCTCGGCTACGAAATTTGTCTTGAAGTACGCATTTCGTGCTAATGTCGAGGAAGGAGGACGGAGTTCTTTGTCATTCTTCTCGAAATCTTCCTCAAACCCGTAAAACTTCTCCCTTAATCCCATCACCGTTTTCCTAATTTCCAAATTTGAGACATTGCTTTGAGCAATCGTGCTCAAAGCATTGTATGACTTCGCTATTTCTCCCACTAATCTATCCTGTTCCTTAATAACTTTAACAGGGTCCATTTCTGAGGTAAATAGGTAAAAAATGCAAAGAAGAAAAAAAATGTATTCCCTTAAAAAAAAATAACCTTTGAATTACTTTCCCGAGTAATTACAAAAAATAAAACGCACTTAACGTAAACAAAAAATAAAACTAAATATAAAACTTTCCACCTTGTAATGAAAGCGATTTAATTTTTCCCCTTTTTTGTTGTATTTGTCCTTTTTCTGGTGTTGATGGTTGTTGTGGCTTCTACAAATTTAGGTGGGAATTTTGGCAGTTATTACAACAATACAATATACCACGTTGGCAAAAGATAATCTAAATTTCACTTTTTCTTAGTTTTATTATTTTTTTATTATATTATTCGCGAACCGAAATTATTTATTGTTATTATTTTTTCTCTCTGCTTTAAAAAAAAACACGTTTTTGTTTTTATTTTATTTAATTTTATGAAATCCTTTTTCACTGGATTTTTATTTTCTAAAAAAAATTTTTTTTTTTTATTAAAAGACGCGTGGCCTTTTTGTTTTTATAGTATTTAGAGTTCCTTACCACTACTGGTGGGGGGAAACTCAAAATTTATAAAAACGCACGGGGTCACCAAAATGATTAAAATGAAGGGAAAATGTTATACACGTATTGAGGTTTTTATTGAACTGAACTTTATTTACAAATTTACAAAAATTATATACTAAAATAAAACTAAATATCTTACAACTATATGCCTGCTTAGAATTGGTATTTTATCTACAGACTTCATTTCTTATCACACAACAAAAGAATACACATTACCTCATGTAGAACACATTCAAAGTAAAGCAAAAGAAAATGAGTGAGTTCTAAATATACACTGCTTTGATAAGGTTAACAAACATAACAAATCTAATGCAACACAAAGAGTCACATAAAATGCCCAAATTTATTACTTCCCGGTGAAAAATGCCCATATATGAACATTTATGGTTCAACCATATATGTATGGATCCGAAAAATGAGGTAACACCTAAGTATATGTTCATATATAGACATATATGAACATATACATTTATTAAATATATGCGAATATTTGCGAAAGTTGCTGTCCTTTATTATAAGGTTGTACGATAGATGTAAATTTATGTATGACATTCAAATTAGGCGCTACACATGTTCCTTTTTTTTTTATTCATGGCATTAAATATAATTCCATATTTATCCAAATATGAGTTCCTTTTACATATATGGAAAAATGTATTCTTCGAAATATGTTCATATACAAGTCCCTTTTGCATAAATTGAATAACATATACTTTCATATTTGTCCATATATGAGTGACATTTCCATATATGAAATAACAGATGCTTCCATATATGTATGTATATGAAATTTTTTCCATATATGGAATCACATATACTTCCATATATGTTCATATAAAATCCATATATGTTCATAAAAAATCCATATTTCTTCATATGTGTCCATACATAAACCATATATGAACATGTTTAAGCGTATATGAACATTTTTCACCGGGTTTACAATTCTATTTATATTCAATATCTATTTAAAACTAAATAATTTTATCTGCGTTCAATAGTAAAATAGAAATTCTATTTTACTGACTCAAGCAGTGAACAATATGGTTATATAAGGTACAGAATAAGAAACATATAATTATATATGGCTATTCATGACAACATAAATATAAAACAAGATATTACTATATATGACTATATATGAATATTTTTGATCGGGTGGTGAAACTCCCTATTGAATAAGTTAGTCGTTAAGGATAATATAGAAAACAATAATCTCCGTTGTTTAATTAGAATTTGATTTTTTTTATTAAGTTATTTATTATTCACTTTGTTCACATTGTAACCCATATTTTTTTCTTTTTCAGCTGGACAGAGTTCTGAAAATAAAAACATTATTGTGTGGGATACATTATTGCCTCAAAAGAAATCATGTGTTAGTGGTAAGTAAAAACGAACAATTTCGAATTTGATAAAATTTGGCCATATGTTTAGTATACTTATTTAAGATTTTTTTATTTCCTAATATCCATTATGCATGTCCAGGCACGTGGCCGGGATTTTTTGGGGTTGGGGGGGGGGGGGCCTTCGTTAAATTGTTTTGTTTAATTTTTCCCGTCTTTTTTTGTATACTGGGGAAACTTATAAAACTATATACACAGAAAAAAATGTCTAACCGTTACAAAAGACTCGTTATTTTAAGTGTGCTCGTTTACTTTTTGTGTAAAGTTCACTAAAATGAGAGTAAGCACAAAATTCGTATATCTGTACTCTGAAAAATCGTACAGATACATATATTTTTTGCATTTAAAAGTTTTTTTTTACTTTGTTCAGTTGATTTTTATATGTTGTATAGAAGTTTTATTTTGTGTATTTCTTTGATTATTTAAAATTTAGAATTTTTTTCACAATGGTGTAATTTGTTTATCATTTCACCAGCTGTGCCTTTTACAATTTTCCGAAGTTAATAGTAAAAAAAGAGAATTACAAACACAATATTTTGAGCGCTCTCATTTACCCAATTTTCGAGTACGGGAACGCTTTTTGGTAAGAATGGTTCCTGCGGTAACGTAAAGGAACAGACCTTTTATGTGATAATTCATCAGAAAAATTAAAAGACAAATTTCTTTTATTAATTGCCTGATGTTGATAAAGAAAATTGTAATATAAATTTTTTTTTTATAAAACAGTCAGAGGCAAAAAATTTTAGAAAAATATCTGTAAGAGCGCTTTTTGCAGTTTTTGAATCTTTTTAAATATTACAATTAAGAATGATTAATAACTATAAAAGAAAATTTAATTTTATAAGTTCTTAACTAAATTTTATATTTCAAATGTAATGTGATTTCTAGGTGAATTCAATTTTCAAAAATTTAATTTTTTGTCACTATTTAAAATTTTCTGCATTCGGTTTCTGACATTTTTTACCAAGCATGGATTCCGTGCGAATTTTCTGACAAAACTTTGTAGAAGGATAGGTCGGTTTCGCATTAAGAATTTTTTGTATTTTTATATCTTGGTCGCGCTCTCAAGTGGTTTAATAAATGCAAATTGAAGACTTGAAGCTTTTTTTTTTTTTTTTTTTTTTTTTTTTTTTTTTATAAAGAGAAGCAACACTCAGGAAATTCTTCCTATTAATTAACGTGTTGCTTCCTTTGGAAAGGGGATAAAGAAGAAGTGAAAGGTGGTGAAAGATGAAGGGCTTCAAATATGGCAACACTGTAATTGCGCGAGATGTTGAATTTTTGTTGCGCGCCATCTGATGGTGAGTTGGCGAACTTTGTTGAAGCTTTTTAGTTCATAGCCCTGTTATATTATTTTACTTCGGCGGGGTTAAGTGCTATGGGAACACCGAAGGAGGACGCTGCGATAGAAAAAACTCATACATATTACTATTTTTCATAAATTGATGTTCCCTTGGTTGGGGCTCGAACCCGCAACCTCACGTGTAACAGTCCAACGCGCTAACCATTACACCACAGCGCACTTGATAAAAAAAAACTAAAAACTTATATTTTGATAACATAAACTTCTGTGAAAAAATTGCAAAAAATTTGAATAATTTCTTTCGCAATATTTTTAATAATTTTTCACTCTGGTTGCTCAAATTTGTATGATTCTTTGATAGTTGAGTGAACATATCCAAATTTTGATATTTAAAAAACGGATTTATTTTCTGCATACCTACAATTTTACAAATACGGAAACCCCTTGATCTGAAATTAAAATTTTAATAATTTTTTAAATTGCGTTTTTATCAAGGCCTCAAACTATCACATGCTTTCTACTGCGTTGTTATATCGTCTTCCTATCAAAAATTATGGTTTCCTAAAGTAGACGTGTCTTTAAAGATACGTTGGTAAAAAATGAATGGGTTAAACAATTTAAATACTGTGTCTCAAAGTTTTGTTATATGATTTTAACAGCGAAATTATATTTTAACTCTTTTTCTTAAAATTTTTTTATTTATTTGTCCGGTTTCCTTATTTGTTATTAGTTTCAGAAGGTTTTATTATAATTTTATAGATTATGAGAAAGCTTATAAATAAAAACTAAATTACATCATTATTATATTGATCTCCAAAATATTATCTTAGACTAATTTCACAGCGCAACAATAATTTTAAGCCCGATAGTTCCAACGCGAAATTAAAGTAAAATTCCAGAGGATTTTGCAAAGATAGCTCGGTTTTTTATTTTATGACCTCTTGAAATGTATGTGTGGCGCGAAACATCCAAAAATTTAGCTCATTTTTAGAGTTAGGAACTCTCTCGCGTTCACGAATAAGTTAAATTTCAACTGTTCTTTTCGGTTCTTTTATTTTATTCGGAATTATCAAGCAAACCATTTATTATGTCAATAATAATATTCTTATACTGATAGAAAAAATCCTATAAAAATACCAAACAAAAAAAGCTACTCAAAAATAGTGCAGCGACCCTGCACAGAAAGCTTTTGAAACTAGTAAATCCTTTTTGCTAAATATTAGTAAGATAAGAAAAGCAAAAATGCCACTGTGAAATATACGAAATTTTATTAATATTAGTAAAAAACGCATAAAAGAAATTGTCATATATTCAAAAGCTAATTTATCTTTAAATTTAATTGAGTTGAATACAAATAACGACCTCTCCTCCTACAATAAACAGAAGTATCTGCTGGAAAATAGTAGAATGCTTTCTGCAGTGTACACTTTCATTCGCATTAAGAAAATAAAAAATAATTTTTAATTGTTTGTGATGGTTTAGTCAACTAATACCCATCAAATTTTTGCTGATTTTAGCAGGGTAAATTGTCATTTTCGATCAACTAAATATATCTGAAATTTTGTAAATTTAACGGATTTTTTTTGTATCTTTCTAATGTTTAGCAGACAGATCCTACTAAATTCAATTATTTTTTTCAGCAAAAATTTTTAAGACATTATATTAGTGTATGAACAATTGAAAAAATGTCTCAAATGAACGACGGAACTAGAAGAACACACTAGTTCAAAAATAAAATTGAGTAAAATGAACTGTGAACTATAATGCCCAATTTTAGTAATTTTTATTCCGATTGTTTGTACAAAATATAAAGGGTTTTTCAATAAGAGCGCTACAAAAGTAAAAAAGTTTAAATAAAACAAAAACGGTTTTGGATATCAATGAAATTCTTTATTCCTGTGAAAGTACGTTCGATGCCATTATGTATGGAAATCGATCTCTTTTGCATGGCCACCACGGGCACGCTTGCAGAAGTCCAGACGCTGAACCCAATGTTCGACGGTTTTCAAGCATAAATCGGCCGATACTGCTGCTATTTCACGTTCGATATTCGTACGAAGTTCATCAATCGTCGCTGGCTTAGACCATAGATTTGACGTAGCCACACGCTCAATTGTTGATCTGCTAGGACGATTATGACGACCATAAATTGGACGTAGCGCTCTTAACATTAAGGCCACTGACTCCGAATTTCGGTAGTAAATTTTAATAATTTTGACTCGTTGTAGGCTCGTATATCTTTCCATCATGAAATGGCAAACCTTACTGAAGAGAAATGTCAAAAGAACGGCAAGAAATATGGCGTCGTTTGCTGTCCCTGTCTCTCTACTTTTGTAGCGTCCCTGTTGAACAACCCTTTATCATTTTGTATGGAAATTTCCGGATGACCTCACATTTTGATTCACAATTTTTAAACCGATTTCGACAATTTTTAACACCAAACTGCTAATAGCATACAATTTAAATAAAAATAAGCAACTGATACTCGTAGTGCGTCTTTTTGACGTGAACGCGATTAAAATAGACAAATGTTTCAAGAGGCCGCGATGATCATTTTGCAAGATCTTCTAACACCGCAGAATCTATTTTTGTTAAATATACTGCAAGAAGCCTTTTATTTATTTCCTGTTACATACTCAAGGCTAAGAGTCTCATATTACAGTATATAACTGAGTATTTTTAAAGGTAAAAAAACGTTAATATAACAAAAAACTTTTAACTAAAAACTAATTACAATTATTCAAAAAAGAAAAAAAAATTATATATAATTAAACAATCTTAAAGAAAATCATTAAAAATCATAAGGTCATCAAACTAATTTTAAACATGTTCTTATCAAATCAATGTGAGATGAAATTAATAATATTTTTCTTGAACTGTTGTGCGCAGGGCTGCCAGATAATTTTTATGAAAAATCGGAACTTTTTCCGAAAAAAATCGGCATTTTCGGCACTTTGATTTAAAAAAAATCGGCATAAAATTGGCACAATCAAAAACTTTTATAAAAATATATATATATGGGTGAAATCAAAAAATGTGATAAATTTTTGGGCCAAATTTGTGAGAAGCAAAAAGTGTTAATATTTCGGTTTTTTCTTAATGGAATCAGTAAATTTAGTCATTATAAACCTAATTGCAAAAAATCTCTTCTACAAATTGTCGCAATAACTTTTTTTGCACAATTTTAATTTTTTTTGCTGTAACGGAGTTTACATTTCTGCAAGCAAAAGATATAACAAAAAAAATTGCGTACGAATTTTCTTCAATTTATTAGTTTTTCGTATTTGGGTTTTCAACTTGCTTTCCAATGATATATTGTTGATCAAATTGGCGGTTTCGCGAATAAAAATACAATTCATTCCGCGAAAAAAATTTTTTTTTTAATTTTGTATTTTTGGTCCTTTTAAATGCTTTTCAAAAATATAAAAATTTTTAAAATCCAAACATCGGTTGCGCAGTTACAAAATAATATATTAAAAACATAACATTTCGCGATCAAAAAATTCTTAAATTATGTGAAACAAATTTAATTTGTAAAACTAATGTCAGTAATGACTCGAAATATCGATTCAAAACCAATGAAATGCAAAATCAATGCTCCAGCAGCTTAGGGTAAAAAACTGATAACTTTTTTGATTTGACGCAAAATTATTAGTTGAATCGTCTTTTGACGCATAAATATTAGTTGAATCACCTCTGTTTATGGTTATTTTAAAATATTTTAAACATTTATCTACATTTATTTGAATGAAACCTAATGCAAACAATTGTGGTTACGGAGTTTACAGTTACAGAGTTTACATTTGGTTACTTTTTTCGTTTTCTTTCATAAACGCTTTGTCAGAATTTTTTTTCCGAAACAAAATCGCATGATGCCTACAAGGTGAATCCAAATATGACATTGTTTTTCTTACTCGTTAAATAGTTTGGTGTAAAAATTAGGAACGGAGTTTACAACATTTTTTCAAATCTTATTAAAGACATCAATTTTCATCTCGAACCGAATTCAGCACAAAACCGAATTCAGCTTTAGAAATTGAATATATATCATTCCATCAAACCATTCCTTTATAATTAATTCATATGTTTCATTTCCAAAGTTTAATATTAAATAGAATGCATTCTTATGTTGAATACATTCCTTATAGAATTACAATCAATTTAAATAATCAATTAAATGTTAAAATGAAATAAAAATCAAATTATTTCATCCTTTTCACTCGACGTTTCGTTGACGGTATTTCAACTTCTTCTGGAGTGCGAATTTTATTAATTTGATTTTACTTATTTACATTAGCTGTATTTTCTCTCATGCCTTTCAACGTTAAGTATTTAAAGCAAACCTACGTTAAACCGATTGTAGTATAAAAAAATTTCATACAGGTTATGTTTATAATTCTTCCGTTATAATCGAATGTGCTTCAGCAAAATTAAGTTACGTTAGATGTGAAAATGCATAAACGTTGAGATTTCAACGTTGAAAATTATCCGTGTTGAAAGTTAACGTGCATACGAAAAGTAATATGTTAGTTTTCGTCTTAAACGCGTTTTTATGCACTTTGAGTTTTTTTGTGAGTTAACGGATATAGTTGAGTCGAAAACACAGCTATTGTCAAGTATTTTATTTAAAATTGAATAAAAATTGGACATCACAACACGCAATTTAATAAAAACTTTAACGGTGGGTCTCATACTGCAAGTTTAAACTTAGGTTAATAGTTAACCCAAAAATTTGTTGTTGTTTTGTGTACATTTTTTTGAAATTTTATTTTGTTTTTAGTTAAGTTAAAGTTAAACCTACAGTATGAGACCCACCGTAAATAAATAATTACAACTTAAATAAATCACAGTTTAACCTAACGACTAGTATCACAGAATTTTCCTATTTTTTTTTTCATTAATTCTAATCTTTTACAAAATGGCTTATCAATCAAGTAATTTCATTCAATCCGTAAAAGACTAAGGTATGAATATACTAATGATTCTGACAACACTTTAGTTTATAATTACAAATTAAATAAAAATGTGGCTTATTTTAGGGATTTAATATTGATATCAAATAATAAAAATAATGAAGGTAATTAACCAAAATTTAAAAACGCAAACATTTGTTTTAATATTTTACAAACCGAATAAAACGTGAAATATAATTATAAAAATAATGAATTCATTAAAGAATTCGTTCACTATGCATGAAAATTAAAAGAATGATGCCAGTGAATGAATTCATAAGGAATGGTATAAACGAATGATATATAAGTAAATTTTAATTAAAAATCCAAAAGTGAATTAATTCATTCGAATCTATGGTCGTAGGTTTGGTTAAGTAGATCACATCACATTTTTCAGAAATTTCAGTACACCTAAAATTATTATCAAAACCCAAGTAAAAAAAATGATATGGAGCCATATGAAGTTATATTTAATTATATATAATATTTTATGTAACTAGATATAATTATATCCGAAAAATGAGAACGTCTTATTGTATCATATTGTATCGAATTGTATACAATTGTATATAATTTCGTACAATTTGATACAATTTTATGCAATTCGATACAATTGTATCCGAATTTTGTCCTCATCCAATTACATCAAATTATATCTTTTTGTATAAAATTATATAAAATTTTATAAAAGTGGACATAGTTTGATACAATTATATCTAAATATTGACCTTATATTTTTTATCATATTATATATGACCATATCTAACAATATAAAAAATTATTTTTTTAAATAAAAATATATATACAATATCTGGAGATCAGACCTGAGGGATTTCAATTACAATTATTGTAATTTGTAATTGAAAATTTTCAATTACAATTACAAATAAATAGAATTGAAATTAAAAAAAAAATCAATTACATTTCATGTAACTGTAATTGAAATTTTTCAATTACAAATTACAAGTAATTTGTAATACACATGAGTATATTAAAAATTTACTCATCATCCGAAAATTCTCACGCCAAATAGTAAAACTTACTAAAAACATATAATGCAAAAAATAAACTCACACACGGATCATGCACAGGTTATATATTCTTACTCACGCTCACGCACGAATTACGTACGAATTATATATTCTCACTCTCAAGCACGAACCACTTGAGTATAGTAATTATTACTCACGATCACGTGTGAATAACGTGACTCACGAACATTTCTAGTCACGCGCCAATCCCTAGTAATTATTAAATCTAAAACTAGTAGTATCCGACCGAACAGTACGGCCAAAAAGTGACATTTAGTCGATTTTCTGTTATTTGAAAGCATTGTGGAGAAATTTTCATACTGCTAAATTGTTTGTTGAGCGGATTTAATTCGATTTTCAGTGTCAAATTTAAGGAAAACTCCGTAGTTTAGCTGTAAAGCTAACTGTTCGGCCGCCGAATTTTTATCAATTTGGCCGAACTTTCGGAGGCCGAACAGTGAATTTGTTGCTTAACTTCGGAATTTTCCTTAAGTTTGATCCTCAAAATGCATTCTAATCGGACCAACAAATATTGTTTCATAAGCAAAATTTGTCCATAAGGCTTGAAAATACCAAATACCGACAAAATATATTTTCCAGCTGAACTGTTCGGTCGGACACTAAAAACTAGTTCAAAGTCATTGTTAACATGGAACCACATATAATATAATACGGTTTTATATGGACCTTGTATATTTTTATATAAAATCACTTTGAAAAAATTGCTTATGTGGGATGATATATAATTACAGATGATTTTATAAAGAACGTAATATTGTTATATATTAAAGAAATCATGAAATATTGTATGTATGGAACCATATAAGTTATATATGGGTTCATTTTCGTCAATATATAATCATAACTAACACAAATTATAAAATATTTCTTATATGGCTCCACATATAGTTTTATATTATTATGTATAGCGCCATACTAAATTATATATAAACGCATATGTAATTATATCTTTTATATGTTAATTTATGTACTTATATAATTTTTTTTTTTTTTTTTTTTTTTTAATTATTTATTTGATTATTTATATTAATTATTTTATTACTATTATTAATGTGACGATAACTTTTTAAAATCAAAATTTTAGCACTTAAAATTCCTGTACTTATAATTACATTAATTCTTGTTGTACTGGAATGGAAATAAATAAACTAAACATACAATTATATGTAGGCCAGTATGTAATAATATAAAATAACATATGTCTCCATATTAAAACCTTTGAGGAAAAAATATCTAATATATGACTATATAAAAGTATATATGCTTGAATTTAAAAGCATATGTGGCCATATGTAACTATAAGTTAATATATGCAATTAGATAAAATAATATATGATTATATCATAACTTTTTTACTCGGGAAGACACATTTTTAAGACATTGCGAAAAAAATGTTAAGTAAGTTATTTCTCGGTCGACTTATAAAATTGGGGAGATATTTACAATAATCGACGCTATTCTGAGTTCCGAAGCCACAAAAAAATTCTAAAGTGAAACATTCCGGATTTTTTTGCTGTTCCGTGATCCACATCCGAGTTATTTTTTTCGATTTATTTCGTGTAGAAAAAGCTTGATGATAGTGAAACGAATATATATTTTTTAACAACAATTATTATATAATAATTTATTTTAAAATTAGTCTATGAATATTAAAATTTGGTAGGAACAGAAAAATTTCGAAATTTTTAGTTCCGTGTGATTTTACAAATCAACTCTAATTAAAAAGTTTCGGGACTCAGAACAGGGGTGAATATCTGAATGTTTTTACTTTTCTTTTAAGTTTTTCAACTTTGACATCTTTTCGAGCATAATTTTTTTCGAACCATTTTTTTTTCTAGTTTATTAGAACTCATTAAATTTTGAGTGAAAATAGAGTTTGTTTATTTCTAAGTTCCGAATCCACACAAAAAAATTCTGAAGTGAAACATTCCGAATTTTTTTGCTCTTCTGTGATCCACAGAAGAGCAAAAAAATTCCAAATTTGATAATTCCAAATTTTTCAGTATGCTAAAATTTGTTCGAAACAGTCAATTTCCGACATTTTGAATTTTGTGTGATTTTACAAAACTACTCTAATTAAAAAGTTTCGGAATTCAGAACAGGGGTGATAGTGTCAAAACTCTGTTTTAGCCGTACGATTCATAACCAGCAAAACTCCTTTAATTTCATATCCAGGTACCCGGGTACCCGAAGTAGGTTGTTTTGCGTTTATTGAAATAAAATAATATTTTCATGTAAATATTTTTGTTGTTGATTATATTTTGCGTTCTCAACTGTACAAATTTGATATTTGGAAAAAAAAACTGGTTTCTGTTCGTATATAAGTACCTAAAGCGACACAAGTAGGCAGAAACTGGTTTTATGTAAGGGTTGTTTATTTGCTTATTTTGCTTATTTTCGGTACCTACTTGCTTAATTGCTTTTGAATTAGATAGCAGATGTTCATTTGTGTCGTAAAATTGAAATATTTCATTTGCTTCGCCAGTCTGTGTTGAATATTTGAACAGTGAAGTTGGTGAAAAATGAGCCGCAACGACCGATATTTGACTACAAGGGAATACTGGAATTTGAGTGATGAAGCAAGAAGCACATATATTCAACGTTTATTTGAGGAAGTGACTCAAGATGAGGACCTTGAAGTGGACCCTGTGGAAGACCAAAATGAAGGAAATGTGTCATATACTGGCGAAGTTTTGGAATCAGAGAATGAAGATTTGAATGTTGACAACGCAAACGAAATTGCAGCTGCTATTGACGCACCAGAGGAAATTTTCTTTGATGATGAAAGTGAAGATGATGATATGCAAGAAGATGCACCAACAACAAACCCAGCAGACTACATGACTGCACGTGACGGCACACAATGGCAGCGAACACCACGTAGTTGCCAACAAGTGAGAAGCCACAATATATCCAGAGACCGCTGTGGTCCAGCGCGGATTACTGAAAATATGACGCCTTTGCAGTGTTTCAAATCATACCTCACAGTGGAAATGGTGGATATAATAGTGCGCCACACAAATAGAAAAGCGCATGCCACATATAATGCATACAATGAAGAGAATCCCAATAGACGTCAGTTGAAGTGGAAAGACACGACAATCAACGAAATTTATGCGTTCATTGGAATGGTTTTGATGGCTGGCACAAATCATTCTAATGACGAAAACGCAAGAGATTTGTGGACGTCACAGGCTCACCCAATATTCCGCGCCACCATGGGAATAAACAGGTTTTTCGATTTGCTGCGTTTTATGCGGTTTGACGATCCCAGAACACGGGTAGAGCGGCAGCGTCAAGACAAAGCGGCGCCAATTCGCGATATTTGGATAATGCTCAATGCAAATCTTGCCAGATATTATGTGCCATCAGAATATTTGACCATTGATGAACAATTATATCCATACCGTGGTAGAACCAAATTCACCCAATATATACCCTCGAAGCCAGCAAAATATGGCATAAAAGTATGGTGGATTTGCGATGCCAAAAACTCATATCCACTTCATGGCCAAATATATACTGGCAAACAAGAAACTGGTCGTGAAGTTGGTGTTGGCGAAAGAGTGGTGAGAGATTTAGTTGGGCCATACTACGGTAGCGGACGAAATATAACAATGGATAATTTTTTTACGACGCTGCCGTTGGCTAGGCAACTAAAAGTAGAAAAGCTCAGCATTGTGGGTACACTCCGCCGCAACAAAGCTTACATCCCTGCGGAGATGAAAGAAGACAAAAAAAAGACGTTGGTTCAAGTTTATTTGGCTTCTACGACAACGTAACACTGCTCTCATATAAGCAGCGGAAGTCCAACTCGGTCATCCTTCTTTCTAGTATGCATGATGATGCACAAATTGACGAGAATGGGAAACCAGAAATTATAAATTTTTACAACCAAACAAAAGGTGAGTTGGACGTAATGGACCAAACGCTCCAAGAATACACGACCCAGCGACAAACAAGAAGATGGCCGATGGCATTTTTCTATAACATCATTGATGTGAGCGCATTTGCATCACACATCATATATTATGGAAATAATCCAACTGCATGATACACCACGACGCGCAGGAAGAATTTCCTGCGACAACTGGCAGAAAACCTGTGCATTCCTGTTATAGAAAATAGAATTTCAAATGTGCAAAACGTGCGCCAATTTTCAACAAAAAATGCAATTGAAAGCATCATCGGAAGGCCGTTGGAGAGTGTGCTTTGTGCTGCAGGTCCGTCAACATCTCCGTCAGCACGACAAAGGCGCAGAAGAAAAACTATAAAAAATTGCAGCATATGTAGCACGCCGATATGCGATGAGCACGCCATAACAATTACTAAATGCTACAATTGCCACAATAACAACGATAGTGATTCGGATGAATTATATTATAATATATATAAAATATGATAAAATAAATAAAAAAGACATTTATTTCCAATAAAAACAACACAAAAAAACGTTTTTTCATTTACATGTCAGGCATTTACATAGGAATTGCATTAGGGTACCCGGGGACCCGGTTGTGTGTTTATGGGGGTAAAACATTTAAAATCATTTTTTAAAGAAAATATTGAAAATATTTTGAATTTTTTCGTATTTAAATTTTAGTTTAGCCAAAATCTCTCATGATTCGGAGTTTTATGTCCATATCTCAAAAATTATAGGCACAGCAGCAATTTAAAGTCAAAAAAGGTACACGGGTACCCGGTTATGAATCGTAGGGTTAGAGCGACTTCAAGCACTTAAAAATTTTAAATTCAGCAATTTTACACGGGTACCCGGTTATGAATCGTAGGGTTAGAGCGACTTCAAGCACTTAAAAATTTTAAATTCAGCAATTTTTCAACCGATTTTGAATCTTGGAACGTTTTTGGAAAGACAAAAAATTTAGCTTTCCAAATATATGTATATAGAATTATTTATTTGTAACTTAAATATGTTGAAAGTTTTTTTAA
Organism: Leucophora obtusa; assembly: GCA_949987735.1. NCBI lineage: Eukaryota > Metazoa > Arthropoda > Insecta > Diptera > Anthomyiidae > Leucophora > Leucophora obtusa. The sequence continues at coordinate 54,106,936 of OX465297.1, read as the reverse complement.
AAAATATTGACGGCTTTTTTACAGTATTAAAAAATTCTTAACTTTTGTAATTTATTCTGAAAGTGGGTTTTTAGTAAAATCAGATTATTTTGCTTAAATTAATTGAAAATTGAAAAAGTTATCGTAATTTTTCTAAACATTTAATTTCAGCTATTATAAGACATCTCTTTGTTCTTGTTTGCACACTCATTAAGGTTAACTTTTTAAATTTGTTTATAAATGCAGAGATTCCATGTTTATAAATAAATGTATAACTTTGACAATTTTAAAGCGATTAAAGTAGAACTTCATTTTACTCTGAATTAAGAATAACAAATTTTTTAACAAAATATTGTAATTAAAAGCCGTCAAAATTAAACAAAATAAGAAAAATTAAGAAAATCAGTTTTATTTGAAAATATTTTCACACAATTTTGTTGAATATATAAACATATGTATATATTTGGAAAGCCCAACTATCTCTCCTTCTAGGTCCGTCCAAAAACTAAAAATCCTAAATTTGTAATTTTTATCGATGAATTTAACTTAAAATTATTTTTTATTTGATAATTCCAAATTTCTTGTACAATTTTCTACTGCTATATTTTGGAAAAAACCTTAAACATCTTTAAATTACGTGTATAACCCTCTAACCGGCCTAAGCTTTTTTGCAATGAAATTTATACCATGTGTTCCTCACGAAAAATAAACAATAAGTTCTTCTACAAAATTTTTTTTCGTTGCCTACTTTAGGCGATATGGGCCAAAATAATTTAAGGGTGAATCTTGAAAACTAGCGCATAAAAATTACTATGTTTAGCCACAAATTATTTCTTTTACCAAGAAATAATTGCAATGAAAAAATTACATTTTTTGTGCTGTTACTTAAGAGGATGTAGCGATTTTCGTTTTTCGAAAAATGCGAAATTGAGCGAAAACGCACCAAAACTTCAATATGTATTATTCAAACTTATAAGATTTGCTACCTATACCAAGTATATTCTTTTTACCAAATTTCAAAAAAATCCGTCCATTCGTTTTGAAGTTAAGGCGATGTCCTTTAAAGGTATCCTTATGGAATCCTGTGCGTCCTTGGACCAAAGTAAGGAACTTTTTGAATAGCTTAAGCTCCAATTTTACTTCATGGTCACTATCAATTGTTTTAGTCAATTTAAATATGTTTTTAAGATTTTTAAAACTTTTGGTTGTTTTAAAATATTTAATTTTTGAAATTTTACGAAATTTTATCTTTGACACTTTCTCGCTTCGAAACCGTGCATTGTATATAAAAAAATTCTTCACAAAAAATTTTATAAATTTTGTTTTCTGTTGAAAAAGCATAATTTCTTATTATAAAATACCCCTTTGGCGAATTTCTGGTCAATTTAATATACCCCGTCTGGAGGCGGGCTTGCCGGTTAGAGGGATAATGTTCTCTCAAGCCGATCAAGCCGCCGCCGCCGCCGATTTTTATCCGGCTCAACCTTAATCGCCGCCGCCGATTTTTTGCTTGCACCGCCGCCGCCGATTATTTTGATCGGCTTGTTTCTCTGATCCATGCATTAGAAATTAGGTGGTTACACGGTTATTATCACATTTTTTAATATCACCCATATACTCTTAAAAAATATATAAAAAGAACATTTCAGTGTAAAAAATATGACTTACACTGAAAATAAATTAAATTTAATAATTAGCAATCAAATTAAAATAAAGGTTTTTGAGATAAATTAAATAATAATAACTTCCCTATTAAAAATGATTTTTATATAATCATATATGATTTTTATACAATCATTTATGATTTTATACAATTATAACTTGTCGAGTATTGTGAAACATATATTTTTATATGATTATATCAGAAGATATTTAATTATATAAAATTATATTAACCAGATCCACCATTTTCCGGATCAAATTATGTATGGGTTAATATAATTATATAAAAAATATATGATTTGATCCGAAAAATGGTGGATCTGGTTAATATAATTTTATATAATTAAATATCTTTTGATATAATCATATAAAAATATATGTTTCACAATACTCGGCAAGTTATAATTGTATAAAATCATAAATGATTGTATAAAAATCATATATGAATATATAAAAATCATTTTTACTAGGGTTATGCCAATACTACATAAATTAGTTCCACAATTTTTAGAGATATTTTTCGTTTCTATGAATCAGTGAATAATTTAGGTTATAATAACTTTAAATCAACGATTTGATATTGAATAAAGTGCGGTAATGATTTAGTACAATTTATATCGAATTAATATTGATTCGATTAAATAATTTATTTTATGAAATAATTCGCGAAGTACAAATCAATTTAATTTAGTTGAAATGATTTATTAAAATTTTAGTAATTTGCTTGATTATATAAAATGATTCAACAAAAATTAAACTAATTCTTTGAATAAGATATTTATTGAATAAAGTCGCAAATAATTTAATCTTTAAAATGATTAAATGATGCGAATCGTCCGGATAAAATTGAATCAGATTTCAAAATGAAATTAAAAAATTATGTTTTTAAAATTTAGCAACATATCGTCCTCTTGCTACATATTGCAATAAGTTGTATAATACTTTTACAAAATATGGAATATTGTTTTTCTTATATTTTGGAGAAATACAAAAATTTCAATATGACATACATACAATCAAATGAATCTTTGCACTATGTCAAAAGTTGTATAAGAATATTGCGTACCTTTTCGTAAAACAGAAAATTCTGTAAGAATTTCAAAGATAGAATTATTTTATTACTTATTAATACACACAAAAAAATTAAAATTGCGTGTTTTTTGAATTTTAAAAAAATCGGCATTTTTCGATCAAAAATCGGCAAATCGTCATTTTGCATATTTTTCAATAAAAAATCGGCAAAATACCGAAAAATCAGCAAATTTGGCAGCCCTGGTTGTGCGTTACAAAAAAGTTGAATGTCATGAGGAAGTGAGTTCCAGAAAGGAATGACGTGAACATAATACTGCCATTTGGACATTAGGCTATTATATTCAATTGATAATAAGTAGTCTCTTGCCTCTGCTAGAAAAGTTTGAGAAATTTAGTTTTTCAAAAAGATGTTTAGGTTGGTGGGTACAGATTATTTTAAGTAGGAATATTAAAACCCACGTGATACCCATTGATACCCTCGCACCTCTTTTTAAACCAAAAACATAGCGAGCAATATTGTTAAAAACAACTTTTAATTTATAACTACTTATTTCGTCACAGCCAGCAAAGAGTTCACACCAGTGCATTAAAATCGGTACCAAATAAGTTTTGACAAGTAACATTCTTATTCTAAATAGTGTGCAATATTGAGTTCTCCAAAGTGATCTTATCATCGAAAAAATGCGACCACAAGCATTATTAATATGATCTGATCATGTAAGTGAATTATTAATATGAATACCAAGGTTCTTGGCAGATTTCACAAATTGTATTTGCTGATTGTTGATAGAGATATAAGGTGTTAAATTTATTTTGGCAAATCGCTTTTGGTCAACACTACATTTAAATTTTTCTAGGATTAATACTTAAGCCATTTGCGGCTGCCCATAAAAAAATATGATTCAATTCCTGATTTAAAGTACGAACATACTGTTCAGACGAAGCTTTATTACATCTAGTGTTGCCAAAACTTATTTAGGAAAAAATGCTAGATTTTTTTCATAAAAATGATAAAAAATGCTAAAAACTAAAAAAATATGCTAGAAAAAATATGCTAAAAAAATTATAAAAAAATGTTTCAATCCCGAGTAAAACGGGTTATATATTATTTTATATTATTTAATACAATTATGTCTCGTTATATATTGCTTTGTATGGCACTATATATAATAAGACATAAATTTCGTCTTCCGAACAAATTTTATATGACCCAATATCCAAATATATCATTTTAGTGTTGTCATATTTAATAAGATCTCGCCCATGGAATTGAAATTGTAAGACCAAAAATAGCCCAGTTTCATGTTTAATTTAAATTTAATTTAAGATTTTATCGAAGTCAATTACAATCCATTTTTAATTGGAAAATATTCTTTTACAAAAACAAATTTTAATATAAAATTCAAGTGATTTAAAAAATAATATGAACACAAAAAACCGGCAAAATATTTTAGTATAAAATCTGAATGAAATTATGTGACAGTTACCCATACATTATCGACATTGAAAATATTATGTTAAAAGAGTTAACACTTAACATTAGCAGTCAGACTATATGGGATTTCGTACCACATATGTATAGCAACAAAACAAGTCTATTGATTTAAAAAAGAAACATTTATTTTCCCTATATAATTTATGTTATAGTCTTATTTCAAATGAACTCTTAATATCTTAGTAAATTGAAATTCATTTTCATTTAAAACGTTTATAAATTTACATCGAAACAATTCTTCGAAGTAATTATTTTGGTTTAGGAATGACGTACCACCAAATTTATCCATAGGCTTGAAGGATACCATAAAATATAAATGAAAATTAAAACAAAAAAATTGTCTACCCGCAAGCAGACTATAAATGCAAATAGAAAGACTAAAATTGTGTAATAAATAACTTAAAAACCTAATAAATAATTCCCCCATTAGTGAAATCTGGTTTTTATTCACTATTTACAAATTTAAAACACTTTTAAACGATTATTTCATGACGTTTAATTGTATTAAAATCTGTTTCAGGTCAAATTTGTTATCACAATTTTAATTCATTTTTCCCATTTTTTTTAAAGTGAAAGCCCAAAAATAAAAGCTTCATTTGAACATATCTCACTTTCAAAATTAAAATCTCACCTTTAGTGAAAAATTCAGTAATGATTTATGGAAAATTATTTGAAATTTCATTTTATTTAGAATTTTTATGGATGATTCCTAAACTATACTATAGCTCGTATAAGTACTGATTAATGTGTAGATAATTTTTATGTATGCAGTTTCACATCAAGACTCGCAAACTTACTAGATTTGCTTAGTTCACACGTTACGTGAATCCCCCATTGTTTTTCAGTACAATATTTAATAAAAACATAAATACGAAAATTTTTATCCAACTGGATCTAATTGAATCAACTTTTAAATATTAAGGTATTATTTCATACAATAATGTCTGGTCAAAATTCGGATTAAATTGTATTTAATTTAAAGTAATTAAATCCAATTTGATCCACGTAGATACAATTATATTCACCATTTTTCGGATTAAATTGTATGTGATTAGTTATTGTATTTCATCAAATTAGATATGTCACCATATCATCTTTTTTAATCGGGATTTGTTAAAAAAAAAGAAAAATTATTTTAGCGACTTTTTACAATTAAACTGAAAATAAGTCATCTATAATTGTGAATTCATTTCTTTTTACTAACTAAAATTATATAAAAGATAAATTAAAAACAATTCAACAGTTTATTATTGTAAAAAAAGGTCAAAAATCCTTTAAAATAAATTTATTATTATATTATTTGATTTCCCAACTGTGTCATTGAAAATATGTTATCTCTAAAACTTAAATGCGGATAAACAAAAGTACCCCAAAATGTTTTATTTCTAAAATAGGTGGTAATGTGGAATACTTTGGCGGATAATATAAATTTCATATTCTGCCTTAATTTATCTACTCAAGATTAATTTAATGGTTTTTATTGCACGCTCTGTTTCCCGTTTTCAAATTTCTGCATCTTTTGGCTTATCTGCATGAAATTCTTTTAAAAAATAATTTTCAAGGTTTAGGTTTAACACTTTTTGTGGTGTTGGTTTACATTGAAAGATTTTTGGTATGATTAAATAAAAAAGTGTACAGGTGTTACAGTAAAAAAATCAAAATTCACTGAAATTCTTAAAAGATAGCAAAACGCTATTTGTGACCTTCTCCGAGAAAAGGGGCCTAGTGTGTGAAAATGAAGTTTTGAGAAGAACGCATTTAAATAAGGTAACCATACGTCATCTTTTTTGGAGGACAATCATCTATTTTCACTCGCTGTCATCTATAAAATTTGTGTCCTCTTTCTGTCATCTTTTTCATAATCGGTCATCTTTATTTTTAAAAGCATTATTAATATTTTTTATTATTGATCTTATAGTATGAACAGTACAAGCACGGCACTAGGGACGGTTTCCTTTAAAAATTACATCAAATTTTATTTCACACCGGTGCAAGCACCGGTTTTTTCTGTCAATTCGTATGAAAAATGTCGTGCAGTGCTTGTTCTATTAATTAACTTTCGCTTTTCGTAAGAGGGGCGGGGGCATACATGATACTGCGTGCTGTACAATTTGTTGGATGAAAATGCGATTTTGAGCGTGTATGGGCTTGTTTGACGACCATTACAAAAACAAAATGCACATGTCCATCCAGAAAGTTGGACGACATGCAGTACCGTGTATGGGCTCTTGTAAGCTTTATGATTACAGGGTTGATACATTGCAAACATTTAGTTCTATTATCCTATTTTTTAAGTTTCGTTATTTTTTTAACTAACTTTATATATTTATAAGTAAATGTAAATTTTTTTTAAACTAATTTTACATATTTACATATGTGAATGTAAATTTTTCTGTAAAAAATGTTGAATTCAAATAAATTTTTTCTTTTTCAAAATCTGGTCGCCTTAATTTAAAGTTAAATTAAAAATAAAATTTTAATGTTTTTTTTCATTTTTATCGAAACCCGTTTTTTCATTTCATTTCTTTATTTTTTATAAAGTCTATGGATAACAATGATCCTTACAGACTATTCGCTAAAAATAAAATTAGAAAATTAATACAAATTACTTAAGTAAAGTTTAAACATATCTTTTGAATAACTAAAATCTAAAACAGTATTATTCTCTAATTTATTAAAATTTTTAAGCAATTGTGGATTGATGATACACTTAATGTTGATCTAACGGCTTTTTATGAAAAAACCGAAAAGGACGGATTCTAATGTCAGAGTTCCACAACTCAGATTTAAATAGATTTTCATACAATTCAGCTGAAATTCCAAGCTTAAAATTAACAAATTTTAAATCAGACAACGAAGCACCTTTTTTTACAAGTTTATAACATGTCATGCAGGACTTAGCAATATTAAGATGTTTTGCCACATATGATAGAATGTTTTCTTCTGAAACTGTTGGCTAAAATGTTTATATAATATTATATATGAATGGATATATTCGCAATATGTAACTGGATATAATTTAATCCGAAAAATGGTTATATTAAATTATATCAAATCGGATAAAATTGTATTTACAGCGATAGAAAGTTATATCAAGTGATCCACTTATATCCGAGTTTTGCCCCGATCAAATTGGATATAAGTTAATACAATAGGATATGATTAAATTTAAATGATAAAAAAAACTTTGTATTGGAGTGCAGCAGGGATTGAACATACAACATTCTGATTTCATGGCGCGCCCACTACCATTGACCCACAGGCTACTGTTGATAAGGAGTAGAGTTTGCTGTTCAGTTTTATTCGAAACCGAAACCGCGGGTTTTCAAGCCTCAAATCCGAAACCGACAAAAATAAGTCGGTTTTTAACAATGACTTTAATTATTTAATTGTAATAAATATTTTCTCCATTAAATATTAGTTTAAAGAATATTTTATTTTTTGTTATTACGGATAACATAAGTTAAGTCAAGTCACCAAAAAGGCAGATAGTTTAACAGATATTGAGTTTCATATATTCAGTTCAGATTTTCGTAGTTCTCGAAATTTATGAAATTTTAGCTTCATATTGTTTTAAACAATTTGCTAAAATTTAAACTCTTGATAATACAGCAGTTGGCGACAAAAGAATAAAAAAATATTTATAACGGTTTTCCGTATTTTTTTCTTCTCTTGCAAAAGTTCTAGAAACGGAGTAATTTTTCTTTATTCGAGTTAGAAATTCTTTCGAATTTCAATAAATATCTTGAACGTGTTAAAATATTTAATTAATTTCAAACATTGTTTGAAAATAATTAATTATATATTTAATTATTTTCAAACAATTGTATTAATATCACAAGAAAACCGAAAAATAACCGAAACCGCGGTTTTTATAATTTTAGAAAACCGAAACCGCGGTTTTAAAATTTTTCGGTTTTTAGCAAACTCTAATAAGGAGTAACTATTAAAGACTTTGAAAATTCCTTTCCAAACATGGATTTTTTTTTCAACTTAGAAATTTTTTACACAATGGATTTTTTTTATTTTGAAAGAAATTATTAGCCCGGCAATGCACTTCATTTTTGTTGGTGGCTCATAGTTCCCGAGTTATAGAGCTGAAAATTATATCTTATTATATATACCATACATGGGCAAATGCGGCCCGTCAACCTTTTCGTGCGGCCCTTCACTAATTTTAAAGCAATCAAATTTCTTTTTTTTAATTTTAAACAATATTAAAAAAAATTAAATTAAATAAAAAAAAGTAAAATCAGAATTTAAAAAAAAAATACAGAATATAGAAAACAGCGATAACAAAATAAACATTAAATGGAGCTTTAAAAAAATTTCACCGGTCAACAAATATCGACCTTTTTGCACAGACTTCCTCTAAAACTTTTTTAAAGTATTTTCGCCTCCTACGTACAAATTTTTAGTGAAAAATTCCTTCTTCTTTATTTAAACCTTAAGCCTGGGAAAAATATTTTATGGCTCAATATAAAAGAACTTAGGAATCTCTTAGTTTTTTATAGGTGTGAATTCAAAAATATACCTTTCATTTAAGGAAATTTTTAAGGCCGTTCTACGGACTCCGTAAGGATCGCTAAAATTTACTTTTGGGAATTGCTCTTGAAGCACTTAAAATTAGTAAAACAGTTAGACACAATAAAATTTTATTCATAAATTTATAGAAATAAACCTGTGAAAATAACAAAACAATTAGTAGTTTTTCTGCTATTTTTACAGGTTTATTATTTAAAAGTGAATTTGCATAAATTTTTTTGCCGATTTTCGCTAAATATTAGTAAAATTAGAAGAGCAAAAAAAACTGTTAAATATAATATAGTAATCCTGCTAAAATCAACAGAAATGTATGACGAAAAATAGTAGACTGCTGATTTCATAAAAATAGATTTTTATTCTCTCAATACAATTAAAAATTAGAAATTTACTAATTTAGTTCGAGGCCAATTTCCTTATTATGAATTAACATAATAAGTACTTTTTCAAAAACTGCTATTTTTCTTCATCAGGATACTCTCCTGACAAATACTTCACAGAGTTTTTGCTTTCAAAAACCTCTACACTTTCAGGAATGAAAAGACTATCGTTTCGGGGATTTTCCAGGCCCCCTTCATGAGGTTTCTTTAGAAAGTGGTGGCGGTAGTTCAATGCAATTTGAAGCATCAAAATCTCATATTAAATGTAGTCTGCTACGTAAATTTTTTAAAAAATTAAAACCCAACATTTTAACAATTAAAAGTTTTCTTTGAGTTTGATAATTATACAAATATACAGCAAAATTTGTTGATGATTCTAGCAGAGTAATTTTTTTATTTTAACTAACTAAAATTTAGCTGAAATATAACTAAAATTCAGTATATTAAACAGCTTTATTTTTGCTATTTTTATCTCATTAATATTTAGCAAAGAAAATCTGCTTCTTTCTGTAGTTTTTTATGCTAGGTAATTTTAAGCAGCTTTAGCAAAACTTTTTACAGGCTTGTTTCTATTAGTGTACTTACTTGATCAACCAATCCACTTTTGACGGGATTATACCTTTTGAATATAGTTTTCATAATTTATTTTTTCTAGAGTTCCCAGCCAGCAAACGAGTCCAAAAAGGAATTAGAAAAGTGCTCAAAATATATTATTAAAGTTTCACTTGTATGAAAGTGCTGCATTAAGAAGGGCTTTTTTTTATTAAAAAATTACTCAATGAAATATTTAAAAAAATTCTTTAGGCTAAAAAATTAATTTTTTTGAGTCGTTTTTGAATTGCTCACAAAATGTTCAAATTAATTTATATTTTTGAGTCGTTTCTGAATCACCTTTGGATTTAAAAATTTCCCTCAAATGTTTGTGCCTTTTATGATTCATTTTACTAAGACTGACTAACGAACAATTTTTCAAAAACAAGTTTAAAATTTAAAAAATATGTGCGTTTTTCAATAATTTTTGATTTACAGAATAAGAACCATAAAAGTATCCAAATTTTTAGGCTAGGTTATGAGTCTTGTGATTGAAATTTTAAAATTTAAGAATTAGCCCTGGTTATGTATCATGAAAATGGTCTAAACGAAAGCAAAATAACGAAAATTTGTTTTTGTTTCCCATGTAATTTTGTCGAAAGTAACTGTCAATTTCTATCGTTTAGACTTAGACAATGCCTTAATTTAATGCAATCAGAGCCTGAGAGGTTTGATATTTGTTATACATTTTCGATACGAAAATGTTATTGACCTATGAGTTTTAAATATCATTTACATTCACATTTTCGATAAAAATTATATTTTTCCACGTTTTTAATCAAAATTATGTTCGCCACTTAATTCTTGTTACACATTCCAATAAATAAAACTAGGGATCAAAATCCATTAAGTAAATTTAAAAATATTTAAAAATTAAAAACTATATTTTCGAAGATTAATTCGACAAAGTTTTTTGACTTCAGAGGGGTTACCGCGTAATCGATTCGAATAAAAATTGTCGAATTCGCAAATTTTCTACCTTTCGTAAAAAGAAAAGTTTAAGCAAAAATCTTACTTTTTGAATTTTTATGTGTAGTGTAAAAGTTTTAGGATAAAAATAAATTAAAAAGTAGAATTTTTATACAAAATTATATTTTTAACAACATTTGCAAGATTTACGAATTCGAAAATTTTTTCGAATCGAGTTATGCGGTTACCCCCCAGATTCGTATTAAGGGCAATATATTTGGATCCAAAATCATAAAAATATAAAAGATTTTGATGTACTTCTCCGCAATATTGACTCATAAAGTATTTCCCTGGGTGAGGGAATAAAAAAAGAAAGACCCACAACTCGAAGGCTATTCAGTAGACCTTTTTTGACTTTAGATCCGGGCTTAGGAAACCAAAATACTCAAAAAAAGGTTTTAGCAGAAGGCTGTACAAAAAAATAATTTTTGTCGAGTAATGTATTAATTGGTGCGGCCCTCAGTAAGTTTGTGAAATCCCAAATTTGGCCCTTCAAGCCATTTATGTGCCCATACCTGATATACATATACGATAACAATATTCAGTGGCTTATTTCTCCAATAGAAACAAAATATATGTCGTTGGAAAGGTACTTGAAATACTTCACCAATGGTATGCAACACGGCTGAACTTATTAACCCATTACGATCATGATTTTAAATGTTAATTTGTTTCAAACTGGATTTTTAAATTATTTTAAAAGTCAGAAAAGCTCAGAAAATATTAATTTAATTGAAAAAGTTGAGTAAAACATACAAAAAAAAATAGTTTTTGCCTTAATCGGATAAGCTGAGCTTCGAACTTGGTTCCGAGATTAACTAATATATAAAATTAAATTGAAAATTTTTAGCTATTTTATCAATTGTATATTCCTATATAAACAATTTACGATGATGCTAATATTGATATATGATTACATATGAGAAAAATTCTAAATATTTTTCTAATATATCATCATATAAAAAGATATAAGGGCGCTTACATTATTTTATATAAACATATGTATATTTTTATGTTAAAAAATATATGTTATATATACCCATGAAAAAATGTTTATTCAATTTAATTCGTAAAATGGATTAATTTAATTTGATAAAACAAAGTCTAAATATATCAATTAATATATTTTTGAGTATAATTTGATACAATTGTATCGGGATTTTGGTCTTATCTTATTGATATTTTGTATGCATTTATATATAAGTTATTTCATTTAAATATGATCATATGCATTCATATGTTACACCGTATAAGCAATATCTGAATACATAAAAAAACGAGTAAACCATTATAAAGCTTTATCTAATTGAATAAATTTGATTAATTTTGAATAAAATTATTTTTTCACGGGTACTCCTTTTTACTCGGGAAGGCACCAACAAAGAAATTTGTTAATCCAAAAAAAAAAAAAATTCCTTTCTTTTTGTAACTTTGAATTTTTATTTTTAAACAATTTTTATATGAAAGATAACAACCCGAGTAAAAAAGTGTATATAAAATTATATGTGAATGGATATATTTGCAATATGTAACTGGATATAATTTCATCCGAAAAATGGTTATATTAAATTGTATCATATCGGGTATAATTATTTTTACAAGAATACGAAGTTATATCAAATGATAAACTTATATCCGAATTTTGTCCTGATCAAATTGGATATAAGTTAATACAATACGATATGATTAAATTTAAATGATAAAAAAAACTTTGAATTGGAGGGCAGCAGGATTTCGGATCTACACTCAAAAAAAAAAAAATCAGTAAAGTCAGCAAAAAAATGTTGCTGTGTCAGCAAATTTTTAGTCAGGAGCGTGCTTGCAAAAAAGTTGGTAATTTCAGCAAAAGATTTGCTGAAAATCAGCGAGCTGATTTTTACCAAAAAAATAGTAATCCTCAGCGAAAGTTTTGCTAACACTTAGTCGATTGCAAATGAAAAAAATACTTGCTAAAATCACTAAACTCTTTGCTGACTGAAAAAAACTCAAAAAACTTGTAGCGAAATTTTACTTTAGTTAATTTATTTGCTGAAAATTTAAATATAGAAATTGTGTAGAGTTGTTTTTCTTTTTTATCATTTCCGTTGTCTGTACTACATTCAGACAAGATGTGACATCCACATTCGTCTATCTGGTTGTCGTCCACGCTATAAATGCGGTTATCAGCACAATTTTTTTAGCAAAATAAATTAGTAAAACATTAGTTCAAAATTAGTTTAATGCTAAAAGAATATAAAACTTTTGCTGAAAACGGAATTTCAGCAAAAAAATTGCTGAAAGCTAGTACACTTGCTATACAAGACGTTTTACTAATTTTTCTACTAACTTATTTTTTTGTGTGTGACGACCAAATTTTCGCAAACGAATGTTAGCCTAACTTGGTGGCGACGACAAATTTTGTTGTCACAACGAAATTGTTCTGAGAATGCACATATTACGTTGCATTTACAGCTTTAAAAATTGGGTCCTTAAGGGGTTAACTAAAAATCCACTTCTTTTTATACCTTTAACCCTCTAATGCCCAAGGCCGCCAAAAAGCGGTCTTCAGATTTTAAATAGTTTTCGGCTAAATAAAAAAAAATTTATTAAACCAGTAATATTGTATCGATATATAACATAATTAGCTACTTTTCTCAAAGAGTATACATAATAAAGAGATTGGGGGACTCTCTATCACTGAGAAAGCATTTGTTCTATTATGTGCCTTGGAACAGGAACATACTCAAAACAATATCACCCAGCAAACATGGCAATACGAAGAAGATTCTCCGAACATATCGCCAGGAAGAAAACATTTATTGCCGGCAATATTAATTTCGTATTCCGGATGTTTCCTCCGTCGGAAACAACTGTTACACTAAAACAATACTTCCAGACAATATGAAAGCAATAACTTATATGGAAGATAAAAGGGATATCGCTAAATAAACTCCCAGTACAATAAAAAAAAACGATTTAATTTTTTCATTATTAAATTTAAGCCTGAAAAACAATATCTGCATACATAGTCCTTTGACCAACTTATAAATTATTTTGATTTCATCTTAGCCGATTTTTCCGGCGCAATTAATCTTAAATTTTCACGAGTTTATTTCCTATATATCTTGATTGTTTTTGTACAAATTTAGTTTTAATTTTTTTCCAAATTGATAAAAGATTTCAAACAAATTTGCTTTATCTTCCAAATGATACAAAGATGATATTGCCGAAATATTGTTATAAAAAGTTATGACAAAAGATAAAATTTTTGAATTATTTTTTTCCAAATATCGTCGAATTATCTTCCAAGTGATAAAAGAAAGACAATTTCAAAGTAAATACTACTTGATTATTTTCATTCAAATGACAAATAGAAGATATCGCTTTAATATCTTCTTGGAAGGTATCTTTTAAATGTTTGCAGGGTCATTATGTGCGCTCTTTGTATGACTCAAAACATCGATTGTAACCAGGGATGGAAAATAATAATTTAGTTATAAAAATCAAGAATGGAACTATTCTATGGAATTATACTATTCCAACAGTATTATTTTAAAAAACCATACGTAAAAAATTGCAAAATAATATCGGAATGCGAAAAAAGGGATTTAAAAAATTAATTAAAAGATTTACATTCTGCAAACGATGCCAAAATTTTCTTTTTTTGCAATTAAACACCAAAACTTTGTTTTATGAAATGGGCATTATACTCCGTAGATTACACTATGTGACAGTCAAAATCGGGATGGGATGAAACCAACGGGAAATGTTATATCGGTCAAAAACAAGTTATACGTGTCCCGGCGTTTCGCCGGGTCAACACTAGGAATCGAGATATATCTTTTTTTTGACATAACTCGAGAACCACTAGTCCGATTTTGCTCAAACAATTTTAAAAAAATTAAAAATTACAATTCCTTTAATCTGTTCATATAACGTTTTTCTATATACTCAACAGTTTTGCCGGTAAAAATAAATGTTTGTTACCGCTACCATAAAAATCAATAACCTTTTGTTTATTACTTTTTTTTTAATATTTTAGGCAAAAAATATTTTTTTCTTCATACATTTATTTTTACCGGCAAAACTGTTGAGAAAAACGTTATATAAACAGATTAAAGGAATTGTAATTTTTAATTTTTTTAAAATTGTTTGAGCAAAATCGGACTAGTTGTTCTCGAGTTATGTCAAAAAAAAGACCACCAAAGGTCAAATCGATATATCTCGAATCCTAGAGGTGACCCAGCGAAACGCCGGGACACGTATAACTTCTTTTTTACCGATATAACTTTCCCCGGTAGTTTGAACCCTTCCCGATCACTGACCCCTACCAATTGTCTCACAGTGTTATAAATTTAAAAAACCGCACTTCAAAAATAGCAAAATAATAGAGGAACGCGAAAAAAGACTGTGGTAGAAAAAAATAATTAAAAAACTCAATCAGCGATTAACAATCTGCAAATGAATACAATGACGCAAAAATTTTCCTTTTTGCAAATATTTTTTTCGCGATTTATTTTTTTTTTTTTTTTTTGCAAACTAAGCACCAAACTTTTGTGTATAAAATTGGTACTATAGACCCTGTATTATAAATTTAAAAAAACCACACTTAAAAAATTGCAAAATAATCGCGGAAAGCGAAAAAAGGCTTTATGGTACAAAAAATTAATTAAAAAACTTAATCAGCGATTTACATTCTGCAAACAAATATATTGATGAAAAAATGTATCCTTTTTGCAAATTTTATTTTTCGCGATGTTTTTTTTGCAACTAGCCACCAAACTTTTAAATTAAAAAGAAACGTACTTAAAAAATTGCAAAATAAAAGCGGAACGCGAAAAAAGACTTTGTGGTACAAAAAATTAATTAGGAAACGTAATCAGCGATTTAGATTCTGCAAACAGATATACACGCTGAAAAAAATCGCCCTGCAGGAAACATATTTGCTGGTGATATATATATGTTTGGAAGAACTGTCAAAATATATTTGCCGTGTTTTTAATATAATATGTTTCCCAGCAAATATAATATTTTTGCCTGTAATTATATGTATGTTTGAATCATATGAAATACATCTACTCGCAAATATATAAATGTTTGCAGGCAAACATATATATATTTATCATTATTATATTTGCACTCCACAAACATAATAATGATAAAATAAAAATGCAAATATATTTTTGTTTAAGTGGGAAAATATGACTAACATTCAAACATTACAGTGTTTGCCTGTATTATAACGATAAAAATAAAATAATTGGAAACACACCTCAAACATAAGTATAGTAGTTTATAAACATATATACAATTGCCTGTAAATATATCAAACAATCTCTTTTTTCTGCGTGTATTGATGCAAAAATTTTCCTTTTTGCAAATTTTATTTTTCGCAATTTTTTTTGCAACTAGCCACCAAACTTTGTTGTCTTAAATGAGTATTATAGCCCCTAGATTATAAATTTAAAATAAATCCACGTAAAGAATTGCAAAATAATAGCGGAATTTGAAAAAAGACTTTATGGTACAAAAATTTAATCCCTTGGTTATATATTTAAAAAAAAACCGCACTTAAAAATTGCAAAATAACGGCGGAATTCGAAAAAGGAAAATTACAGAAAATTAATTAAAAGAGGGAATCAGCGATCGACATTCTACAAGCGAATATATTGTTGCAAAAATTTCGCTTTTTGCAAATGCTTTTTTTTTTTTGCAATTTGTGCTAATATTTGCTAATATCTAAATATTTCATTTTTATGTTTTTTATCGAGCCAAAAAGAAAGCTATTTTTTAGTTACTTACATTTTTAAATATGTAAGAGTGATCTAACATTTTTTGGTATAAGAGACCGATTAAGTGAGCCTTTTCCATCCCTGATTAACCAGTCGGAGTTGGTTCCTGTTCCAAGGCGCCTAATATTTTTTCAAATAAAAAATATTGAGGGAGTTGCAAGGCCATTGCTTTTCTGCATTCCGACTTTTTTGTACAAGAAATGATTTTAAAGCGACAAGGATGTAGTTGAAGTGAAAATTTTTTAAATTTGAAAAAAAAATAACTTCTTAAAACAGAACCAAATATTTGAAAAGTTGCCAAAAATACATTTACGATTTGGCATATATTACCGGTAATCACGAAGCTAGTGTAGAGTATCTACTTGTAAAATGAGTTTTGCTCCACGGCTCAAAGGATAACGTCAGGATACGTCTTATCAATATCTCTCTAACTCAGAAACTAGTTGGTAGATTTTTCTGAAATTAATTATTATACGCTCAGAGTTAGTAGTAAGCAAAACTAATTTCATCAAAATTTATTGATGTTTATTGCTGAATTCGTCAAAAAAATAGAAAATCGCCATAACTTCTAAAATAATAATACTAGATCAACAGTTTCCGGTACGTAATTTTATTTTACTAATAGTATTATTTATAGCAAAACCTGAAATTATTTGACTATTGAATGTTTTGATTCCTCTTCAGCTTTTTTTCTATATCGCCTAAATTATGCGATAAATTTAAATTTTAGTAATTGTTCCATGGAAGGTTTTTAATGCCAAATATATAGTTTAAATATTATCGCAAATAGAAGAAAGATAGTTAGGTCAAAAATCACAAACAAGTGAAAAACCTTCAAATTTTTTTTTCCATTTTTTTTAATGCAAATAAAAATCGAGCCTTCTAAAATCACCAAATATTTTTGCTGATTTTACCAGGATAGACTACTATTTGTATTAAACTAGATTTAACTTAAAAAAAAAAACTTTTGTAGATATAACGGTTTTTTAGAGTTAGCTAAAAACCGAAAAATCTGAAAACCGCGGTTTCGGTTTTTCAAAATTATAAAAACCGCGGTTTCGGTTAATTTTCGGTTTTCTTGTGCTAATAATAGAATTGTTTTTAAATAATTAAATAAGTATAAAAGTAAATAGGTTAAAACGTACAATGTGTGCGCTGTGGTGTAATGGTTAGCACGTTGGACTGTTACACGTGAGGTTGCGGGTTCGAGCCCCAACCAAGGCAACATCAATTTATGAAAAATAGTAATATGTATGAGTTTTTTCTATCGCTCATACATATCGCAGCGTCCTCCTTCGGTGTTCCCATAGCACTTAACCCCACCGAAGTAAAATAATATAACAGGGCTATGAACAAAAAGCTTCAACAAAGTCGCCAACTCACCGACAGATCGCGCGCAACAACTGTTCTAAAAAATTCAACATCTCGCGCAATTACAGTGTTGCCATATTTGAAGCCCTTCATCTTTCAACCAGGGCTGCCAGAATTGCCGATTTTTCGGCATTTTGCCGATTTTTTATTAAAAAATATGCAAAATGCCGATTTGCCGATTTTTTGTCGAAAAATGCCGATTTTTTGTTAAAACTCAAAAACACGAAATTTTAATTTTTGGTGATTTGCAATGCATTAATAAATAAGAAAATAATTCTATCTTTGACATTTCGAAAGTTCATGTAAATTTATGTTTGTTATCGTTAGCTGAAAAAGAATGTTAACAAAATATCTTTGCGACAACAAATTTTCAGCAAAATGACATCGATTTGTTAATGCTTGTTTTTTTCATATTATGCGCAAATGCATTTTTTAAAATATTTTGTTGCACATTGTGGTATAAATATATATTTTTTGCATTATTTGCTAAAAAAGAATATTTTTTAGCATACTTTTTGGTATTTACTTTAAAACTGTAAAACGGTAGAAAAAATTATTTTTAAAATTTCTAAATATCATGTTAGGATTTGCAATTAATACTGAATTTAGACTAAAAAAAAACTACCTTTTTGTACAAAAGTAGTTTTTGTTTGTTGCGTTTTTACAAGTAAAAACTAGCAACGGCCAAAAAAAAATTAAAAAAAAAATTGGAATTTTCACGCTCCACAACCCTAAAAATATGCCACTTTGAAAAAAAATTTGGTCTGATCAAAAAAATCACCAAAAAAGTTTTGTTTAGAGGTAGCACATCGCAATTGAAGTTTCGAGGTTGTACTTGTTCTATTATTTTTAATTAATTAAAAATCAAGGTTGGTTACCGTTATCGTTATAATACCGTTATCGCTAAAATACCGTTTCAAATTGAATACCGTTATCGATACCTCTAAAAAAATTTCTAAATACCGTTATCGTTAGCGATACCGTTATTTTTATGGGTAGTTACCGGTATTTTACCGGTATTTATTATTTTATATAAAAATTACAATTTTTTGATTTTTTATTTTATAATCTTGAGTGTTTTTTTTTTACAAAAAATTTATAGATAATAATTTTACTTATTAAAACTACCAGTATTGAATTTATAGCTTAAAATCTGTATTTTCAGTACTTAAAATTAAAAATATGCCATGTTTTTACTTGTTTTTATATGTTTTTAACATCATTTTTAATACCGGTACGTACCGGTATTGCTGTTTCGATAACGGTATACCGTTACCGATACAGTCTTAAATACCGTTACCTTTACCGTTACCTAAACAAACGAAATCTGATACCGTTACCCTTACCGTTATTCGTTTCGGTAACCAACCTTGTTAAAAATAATGGAAAAAATGAGAAAAATTAAATATAATTATTACGATCGCGACATATCAAATCTAACACATTTTTAGGTGTACATTACGAATATGAAATCAAAACTGAAATCGGAGTCGCGGATTTCGCGAAATTTGAAAATTTCATACACAAAATTATCAACTTCGATCAGTATGTTTTCTTATATTTACCAATATGAAAATTTCGTTTATACATTAATATATATCTGTGGAATGTCCTATTATGTGAGATAGGGTTTTTGGTAGCAATAAAATTATAGCAAGCTAAATAATAGCGAAATATTAAAAAATGTCAAATTTTAAGATTATTTGCAAGGATATCTGTTATCCTTTTTAAAATTAAAATCAGTGTTATATATAATGAAGGTCCTAGGTAAATAAATTGCAAAAGTATAATAAATTGCATTTTCGATAACACCGTTTACAGGTAATTAGGAGAATATCTCAAAAAACTTGAGTTTTTTTGAATTTTCAAAAACCGCGAATAATTTATAAACCACAAATTTTTTTTAAGTTTCGATTGCTGATTAATAATCTTAGTTAAAATAAAGATCAGATTTGAGAAATTTACGCATACAATGCTAAAACGAGTTGAATTTTTAATTACATCTTTTCGGAAAATTTCGAAAATTTGACTAAAATATGAATTTTTTCATATAAATTTTTAAATAACCTCGATTTACTCAAAAGTTACTTAATTTTTTTTAAGTTTTGATTTGAAATTCCTTATATTCACATTAATTAATTTTTTTTAAGTTTTGATTTGAAATTCCTTATATTCACATTAATTAAGACCAGATTTAAAAATAATAGCGTACAGGTTAAGAAATAATTAAATTTAAAGTCAACCCTACTTTTTGTATAAATTACTCTAGAGATAAATTACTAATTCTTAAAAGACAACTTTTTGTGCTACCTCTAAATAACAGCGGATTTAGCTGAAACTTGGCACAGAGAGTTTTTAGACATTAAGGAATAGGGGTAACATTGTGGAGATCGCGAATTCCAACTTTCAAGTTTTTTTGGACCACTCTAATGTACATATTATTGGTCAGATAATATCTGAATATGTATCATAAAAATATTCATAAAATTACAACTAACATTTTTTTATTATCATTTCATTTAACTCTTAAGCCTTTATTTTTATTTAATTGTTAAACTTAAAACATATTATTTTACACAAAATTTCTTTTTCACATATTTTTTAATGTAAAGTAACCTGAATATTACATAAATGAATATTTTTGAAAGTGCCGATTTTTTTGCCGATTTTTTAAAATCAAAGTGCCGAAAATGCCGATTTTTTTTCGAAAAAGTGCCGATTTTTCATCAAAATCATCTGGCAGCCCTGCTTTCAACACCTTTCACTTCTTCTCTTTCCCCTTCCAAAGGAAGCAACACGTTAATTAATAGGAAGAATTTCCTTAGTGTTGCTTCTCTTTATAAAAAAAAAAAAAATATACTTATTACTTAAAATTCAATTGAATTTCTTACTCAAATATATGCAATAACGCCGTTTCGAGGTCTTTGAGGGAGAAAAAAAGAAAAAAAAAACGCGTAAAACTATTATGAATTAAATTTTTTTTATTCTTTTGTCCGCAACTAAATCAGTATTTTCAGAGTATAAATTTAAATTTTAGCAATTTATTTAAAACAATAAAAGGACTTTTTGAAAAATACAGTGTTAAAATCTGAACTGAATATGTGAAACTAAATATCTCTTAAACCACTTAATTTTTTGGTGCAATTTTTTTTATAAAATTATAAGAAAAATTCTTTAAAGTAATATTTAATGGAGAAAATTTTAATTACCCAGCTAAAAATCGACATACATGCAGGTTAAATGTATGTTCATGCACGTTCTCTTGTGCTCATGTATGTTCATGCATGTACACACATGTAGATATTACCTCATATTTCGTTAATGCACACGTATGGTCATGTATGAAGATTTATGTACCTATGTATGGTCATGAATGCATATTTTTGAGCATGCACGTACATACATTCAACCTATATGGATCCATATACATATGTCGATTTTTAGCTGGGTACAATTAAATACAAAATTTTGTAAAATAGCAGCTGATCCCTTTTTGAAATTCAAGTTTCAATAATATCCCAGCCGATATTTTACTGAGCGCTCAGAAATTTTTACTCGTAGAAGACTCAAATTTTGGAGTTACAAATAATCATGTTAGACTCGTATTTATGAGTTCATTAAAAATTTTTCAGAGTGCTCAAATTTTAGATTTATAAATGAAACATACTGGACTCGTATTTATGAGTGTATTAAAATTTTTTCATTATTGAAAAATTAATAATAATAAATAATGGCTCAGAAAATTATAAACTTTCCAATAATTCTCATTATTCGGAGGCCTGCATCAGAAGGTGTTAGAGCTCTTTTATGAATCTTTGCAATTTATTAAATTATTTTAATTTGTTAAAGTATTTAAGAAAAACTTAAAAACCGAAACCGAAAACCGACTTATTTTTGTCGGTTTTCGGTTTAGGTTTTGAGACTTAAAAAACCGCGGTTTCGGTTTCGAATAAAACCGAACAGCAAACTCTAGGTTTTTTGCTATTTTGAGTCTACTAATATTTAGCAAAATTTTCTGCAGATTTTAAAGAATAATTAGTTATTTTCAATTAACTAAAAGTTAACTCAAATGTGACTAAAATTATGTGTATTTTTGTTTGCTGTTCTTATTTGCCTGGTATTTAGCAAAAAGATCTGCTAATTTCAGCAGTGTTTTCTGCAAGGTTATTTTTAACTAAATTTTGGTAGATTTTTCTGCCATTTTTACTGGTTTATTTCTATGAGTGTAGTGTTGCATATGACACCACAAGTAATATTAACAGAAGCCCATCATTCAATTTTAATATAATTACTTTGTAAGAACTCAGATCCTTATAAACAAAAATAGCTATTTGTATAAAAACCAAAATTAAGGTACATAAAATGGCAATTTAAAAAAATAGCTATGTGCAGTTTTTGGGAAAAATCGTTAATAGCGCCTATGCGCCTTAAAAGCTGGAGTTTTTTGTGGTATAATTATGGGAAAGTTGTAAAGGAATAAAAAAAAATATAACATTAAAAAACTATCGCGAAATTACAAAATTACAGTTTTTTTGCTCTCCTGTAAAGTTGGGAAAAAACAAACAGCTATTTTCTTAGGCGCAACGGCGTTATGTTTTCTACATACATAACTCCATACACAAAATACAATACAGTATAAATATAGAACTATGCATGAGAAATAAGTGTCTGTTTACAATTGCAGATACTCTACTTCATGCATATACTATAGTATAATAGATGGATATTTTCGGGTGTAAAGTATAAAGTTTAGAATCAAAACCGAGACAAAATTAATTACTTTAAAATATTTTAAATAAAAAAAAATTTCACGAAACAAAATTTAACAATAAAACATAAGGCTTGGCAAGAAATTTAAAACTTTAAAAGAAAATTATCTATATGTTCTGAAGTAAAGATAAAGTTGAATTTTAAATTTGTCTAGTAGCGTTGTCATTGGCCGTATGAAAACCATTTGTCATAATGAAAGAATAATCTTAAATTAAGGAACTTTATCTCTGTTATTTTCTGCTGCCGACTAAAAATACAATAATTTCTAAGATAATTTGACCATTTACAATTTCAAAAGTTATTTGTGTTCATTTGCGGACAACATTGTTTTGATACGCGTTCCTATGGTCCTGAGATCCTTAACCCTTGACAATACGGATGACGACTCGATGCGGAAAAAAATGGGGGGAGCTTTATCTAAGTGCTATGTAATTATACAACTACATAAGTTCGAAGTAAGTTTTACAATTTTCTAGCAAAATATATGTATTTTTTCGGATATTTTTCACTACACATGTATATATTTTGCAAGAATTGTATATATTTTACAAAAACTTTGTTAGAACTTTGTAAAACAAACTTGAAAATTATGTAGTTGTATAATTACATAGCTCTTAGGTAATATATATTTCCCATTTTTTTTCTGTGTGTAGGCGAAATTCACAGAGTAAATAGTTTTTAAAAAAAATTAAAAAAAAAACTTGCATAAGCAATTGAAATTTGTGCATAAAATTAAAGTTTCCAAACCACACACTTTTGGGAGAAGCATGAGATGAATAGCAATTTCCTGTCGACCTCTGTGTCCTACTAAAATTTAAATAGGGACATAAACTTAGCTTTAAGTATTCAGTGGAAGATGACCTGTCTACTTACCTCCCAAAATATTCCCCAGTAATATGGCAAATTAAATTAATAGCCTGTGTTACGAGAATATAGATAAAACTACAGCAATAGTCGCCTTAAGTCAACACGGGTTTACAGAGCAATATATAAAATTCGCTGAACAACATAATTTATTTTCATTGAATATTTTGAAGTTTCCAAAGAAAGTTTGATTTTTCCAAAAGCAAATAAAATTTTCCAAAGTAATTGCAGAGATGTTATTTGCCAATGCTACTTTAAAGTTACAACAAAGTTTGCTATCATCAAAATGTTACTATGTAGTAGAGGTCAGTATGAATGTTTTGCAAGACATTCACAAAACATTTTCTTATACAACACCAAAATATTTTTTTTTGTTTTCTGTTTTATTTATTTTTTTTTCTGTAATGATCTGAATTTTAACATCTTGTAAATACCCAGTCAGAAAAATACAAACGGGAAAGCGGTGGCAAAGCACTTTAACAGGTGGTACAAATACTGGCAAAAAGTGCTTTTCCATTCCCAAAATGATAACATCATTAGACAAAAGGACCTGCTGTTCAAAAAGCGCCGGAAAAGCACTGGAGGAACAAAATTTTTAAACGTTGGCAAAACTCTGGCAAAACCAATAAATAGGTGGTCTGGAAATATATTTTCCAAAATAAAATTTAAAAAAAGTTCATATGTATTTTTTTTGGTCCTGCCGTGATTTGAACCCAGGCCGTCAGATTGACAGACGATTGCTCTACCCACTGAGATAACGAGACATATAATATTTGATGGCTAAACACCAATGAGTGATAATAGCTGGACAACTACTGGCTGTTCCAAAATGCTAGTACTGGCAAATAATTTTTTGTAACTAGTATGCCAGTGTAGGGAGGGCAAAAAAAAAGTTGGTCTTGAAGGAGCTTTCCCACAAACAAAAAAATTGATTTTATAAAACAAAAAAAATTTTAAATTAAAAAAAATCCAAAAATATGTTTTTGCTTGCAACCGGATTTGAACTCGGAACCTTCCGACTACAAACATTTTTTAACGAAGCGTCAGCATTTTTATAAAATCATTGGTTTTCCAGTGAATTGATTTTTGTGCGCCTGGTAGCATTGGCTACGTAGCACTGGATAACCACTGGTTGCAAACCTTGGCATATCACTCTAAGCCAATTCTTTGCCAGTGGTTTTTTTTATTAACCACCGAAATTTTTGTAAAACAAATACTGGTGAAACGCTTTTCGCAAACGCTGGAAAAGCGTTATAAATGAGTGTTCTGCCAGTCATTTATTTTTAATACCGTGGTTACCCAGTGGTATGCCAGTGCTTGATTTTTTGTACCACTGGCGATTTCTGACTGGGTAACTACAAATAAGCAAAATGGTCAATTTTTGTTATATTTAGTATTAAAAATCGTCAAATCTCTCATCAGCGCATGCAAGAGAATGTTTTGTAAGACATTCATTCAGCCCTTTACTATGTAGTAAATAATTGCGGTTTTCATTATTTACATAAATATCTGTAATTTTTTTTTGTATACCAGTTTTTATGCTTATTTATTTTTTGAAAAAGTGAAAAATAATTGCGCAAAATATGTTTTTATAGTTTTTGAAATGTCAAACTGTACACTCATACAAATAAGTCCGTAAAAATAGCAGAAAAAGTTACTAAAAATTAGTTAAAAATGATGCTGTAGGAAAAACTGCTAATATTAGCAGAATCAGTTTGCTAAATATTAATAAAATGAAAACAGCAAAAAAAAAACTGTTAAATTTACAGAATTATAGTAATATTTGAGCTGAATTTTTGTTAATTGCAAATAACAATTTATCTTGCTGAAATCAGCAAAAAAAATTGCTAAATAATAGTAGAATGTAAAATAGGAAAAAAAACTGTTAAATCTACAAAATTTTTGCTAAAATTTTCTGAAATCAACAAAACTTTTGAAGATTACTAGTGGACTGGAAAAAGGTAAAAAAGGAGCAAATGAAATGAAAATTAATAAATAAACGAGTAAAAAGGTTAAAGTCGGGCATGCCGACTATACAATACCCTACACCAGTCTGGGTAAAAGCCAACTAATGTTTGGATCCGAAATTCGAATGGGTTAAAATGGGGCTTGTGTAAAAATTTTCTATAATGTGAGTCAGCGCACCAAATTTCATTAAAATATCTTAATATTTGCGATCTGCAGTTTGTAACCAAACCAATTTTGGGGGGACCCTTATATGGGTACTAGGTCTAAACATGGACCGATGTTCACCAAAATCAATAGGCTTCGTCCGTGGACCAAAATAGGTCTGTGTACCAAATTTCATCAAAATATCTTAATATTTGCGACCTGCAGCGTATAAACAATATAATTTTGGTAGGACCATGGACACTAGGTCTAAACATGGACCGATATTCACCAAAATAAATAGGCTTCGTCCTTGGGCCAACGTAGGTCTGTGTACCAAATCTCATCAAAATATCTTAATATTTGCGACCTGCAGCGTATAAACCATATAATTTTAGTACGACCCTTATATGGGCACTAGGTCTAAACATGAACCGCTGTTCACCAAAATCAATAGGCTTCGTCCTTGAGCCGACATAAGTCGGTGTACCAAGTTTCATCAAAATATCTTAATATTTGCGACCTGTAGAGTGCGCACAAGAATGCATGGACAGACAGACAGTTGGACAGACGGACATCGTTAAATCGCAATAAAAAAAAAATTCTGAGCCGATCGGTATACTATAAGGTAGGTCTAGGACCAATATTTTTTGGTGTTACAAACATCAGCACAAACTTATAATACCCTGACCACATAGTGGTGTAGGGTATAATAAAAAATAAATGTGTATTTAAAAACATACTTGGGACCAGTTTATTGAATGTGTCAATTAATTGAAATTTTTTCAATTGGCATTGTTCAATGCCTAAATGCCCATTTATAATTGATGAAAGAAGTATTTCTTTTCATGTTTTAATAAAATAGACCCACCTTATAGTATACCGATCGGCTCAGAATTTTCTTTTATTTCGATTTAACGATGTCCGTCTGTCCGTGCCTCCGTCCGTCCGTCTGTCTGTCTGTCCATGCATTCTTGTGCGCACTCTACAGGTCGCAAATATTAACCTATTTTGATGGTACACAGACCTATGTTGGCCCAAGGACGAAGCCTATTGATTTTGGTTAACATCGGTCCATGTTTGGACCTAGTGCCCATATAAGGGTTCCCCAAAATTGGCTTGGTTACACGCTGCAGGTCGCAAATATTAAGATATTTTAATGAAATTTGGATTGCTGACTCACATGGTCCAGAGAAAAAAGCCGATAGATTCTAGATAGAATCGGTCCATATTTGGACCTATCGCCCATAGGAGCTATATTTACGATTTTCTCTTCTTTTATAATTTTATAGAAAATTTTGACACAAGTCCCATTTTAACCCATTCGAAGTCCCATTTTAACCCATTCGGTATTGTATAGCCTTTTTACTCGTTTTTTTATATTACAATGCTTTTTCTTCAATTATGTGTACATTACCATTGTTTTCATCAATGCTAATTGAAAAAAATTGCATTGGCATTGAATGGTGATGAAATTTGTTGGCATTGACATTGAGATAAAGTAATGCCAATTATATTTCAATGCCAATGAAAATTTCCCAAGAATTATTTTTTGTAAAAGTGCTAATATTTATAGACAATAATATGTTAACCATAACAAAATGTATTTCAGAGACCCTTCTTTTGATTTTTCATTGTTTGCTGATCGGATATGTACTTCCGAATTTATTTGAGTTTCCATTTTCACCTCTAAAGCTCCACCCACAGGAAAGAAGGCGTGGCCGATTAAAAATATCGTATTCTTTAAATATGCTTAAAAAGTACAATATTGGCGGAAAAAATTATGGTCATACCCGTAAACTCTACTTGCTCCCCAGAGATACTTTTAATCACAATTTTCATATTAAAATCGTTCGTCGAAAATAAACCTTGATCTTTCAAAATTAATGTATTACGATAAATAGAAACTTTTCTCATAAATTTTAATAATTTAGATATTTTATGAGTAGGACAAATTTTCAACCATTTCAATTTAGCTTTATTTAAAAACTTTTTGCATTATTTTTGGCGAGTTAAAAATATGAAGTAATTTTTATGAGTCATTTAACATTCTGTTTATAAGCGCTCCAAAATTGGTGCTTTAGTTTACAAAAAATTTGTAAAATTAGCAAATATTCTGTTAAAAATTAGTAATTGTTAAAAATTAGTAACTAAATTCAGCAAAAAAAAAATAGCAAAAAAATTTGTAAGTTAGTAATGTGGAGGTAGCAAAAAAATTAACTAAAAATTAAATTTTAACTAAAAATTAGTTAAAAATTTGTTAAATTGAAGTACTAAGAGTTTACTAACTTTTCTACAAACTTTTTTCTATGAGT
This sequence comes from Leucophora obtusa, assembly GCA_949987735.1. Lineage (NCBI taxonomy): Eukaryota > Metazoa > Arthropoda > Insecta > Diptera > Anthomyiidae > Leucophora > Leucophora obtusa. Next base: position 54,079,086 of record OX465297.1, on the reverse strand, counting down.
GTATAAACCAAAAGACCGTTTCTAGATACTTTTAAAATCAATGTAACGTTAAAGTAACATTGGTAAGAAATGGGTTAATACATTTATTATGATGACAAATTTCAGATATTAAAGTGAAATATTCATTTTCATTTTTATTTAAGCATTTACTTGCCATGATCAAGGAGCATCTTGCTTTGTGTTTGCCCCACAACATCAGTTACTAATATCCTGCGGAAAGAAAGGAGACATCTGTGTGTTTGACATGAGACAAAGGACATTGAAAAATCGTTTGCAGGTAAGTGCAACTTCAAATCTTTGCTAACAACGAAACATTAGGAAAACAATAACATTGTTATTTTCGCCCAAGAAAATGAAGTGTATTTTTATCTGTCGTGAGTGTTAGACGTGTTTTAAAAAAGTTCGGTTTAAAATCAATTTTTATTACTTGTATAGTTGTTATTTAAACTCTTTTCCCACAAATTATGTTCAACCCTTTCCTTGTAAACTACAGTTTACACTGGCTCTCACAAAACGATTTCTGTCACAAAAAAAAATTGGAAATACATCTGGCATTTCTTATCTACAAGACCGATTGTAAAGAAATTGGGAGCAGTTAGAGCTAAGGTATGCATATTCATACTTAAGGTTTAGGGCCCAAATTGTGATACCTCATGTATAAAATAACGTCCAACAATCGCCATTGTAACGAATTATTTTTGCTTGGGTATACTCAACTTTTTCCCAGTGTTAGTTACTAGAAATAATGTACACAGCTTTGTTCAAATTTACTTTATAATCCGTTATTTGTAACAATTTCTATATATAAATTATTTACAGAGTTTACCTTTCGTTTTCGCTTCGTATCCTCTCGCGCACTCGTTTCTCTTTATAACTCTGCGGCTCGCTCGCCTGCTCTGAAAGTACTTACCCGGTGAACTGTCCCGGAACCGGTAAAAACGCAACTGGTCTTAAAGTACCGTTCCTGTGACTGGTGAAAAGAGTACCGGTCTGAAAGTACCTATCCCGAGACTGGTGCGAAATGGTACTGAACCAGTGGTACGAATATTAGAGTTGTCAATTATTCGGATTTTTATTTTGATCGATTAACCCTTACATGCCTGATTTGTAATGACAGGGAATTTTCCGGCCAAACTTCGTGGAAATATAGATCTATACCAAAGAAATATTTTTATTATTTTTATAGCTTTGCAGCAGCCCCTAGCGGAGATATTGGGTTCTTTTGTGTCAGTCCTGTGACAGGAAATTATGAAGTGTTACTCTGCAAATTTCCTAGTGGGTCGTTTTTGGGCAAAAGTGTAAAAATTAACCTTATGTGGATCATGTTACACAAAATAATTATTTTTATCCAGTTGAGATTTTTTTACGTGAATTTAATGGCTGTACAATCTCGTAGTTATAATTAATATTAAGTTTCATGGGTCTTTTCTGACCCCAGTCCCTCAAGGGTTAACGATTTTTTAAACAAATGTAAAGATAATTATAATCTTACCAAATTTAAGTGATACTTTTCCGAAAACTATGTAAAGTTTGATGAAAACATTCAAATTTTTTAAATTTTTGACAAAATAAGCAATTCCTGGAAAGCAGTCCCTCCAAACACAAACTCGAGTTAACATTTTTCCAATTTATTTATTTTTTTTCTTTAATATCAACTATTATGTGGTACAAATAGCAATCGGCATCTCCAATTTAGGCATTTTAAAAAAATCTTTAAAATTAATTTTAAAAAATCTTTAAAATTAATTTAAAAAAAACACGTTTTTGCATTTTTATTAAATTTGTGGGTCATTTTGGATTCCAGGCTAAAGTGGGTTAATAATATGCGATGAAGTCAAAATTCCATACCTGAATTATTTTGACTATATTAAATGAATAAATGAAATAAAAAATAATTTTATTGTAGATTTTTAGTTGATCTGAAGATGTTTTACATTGAGTGTTATTTTCGTTCGGTTTAAGATCAATATTTGATCTTAAACCGATCGAAAATAACACTCAACATATAAAATAATTTTTTTGTAAATTTCGAATTTTGGGAATTTTTACTTACACTTTACACTTTTTTCAAAATGGGCCATTTTCGTCCAACTTTTCCAAAAAAAAAAAAAAATTGATTTCTTCCATTTGGGACCATTTCCAATAAAACTGGGGGGGTGTAATGAACGAAAATCGACAATCGTTATTTTAAGGAACATCCTAATACATTTCAAATTTTATTTTTTTTTTTATTTATTCAACTTTTTCGCCTTTATTTTCTAATACTTTATTTGAAAACCTATTTCGTTCTTATTTTTATTTGAAAGTACGTTTATTAGTAAGTAAAACAAGTCCTTGTTTTTGAAATATTTTAGTCCGTGAAGTGTTTAAAAGACGTCTTTTGCCGATAACCTCAGATTTTGAGGGTGTATTCAAAATTCTGCAAATTGAAAAGTGATTTACTCAACCAGACCTACAACTTACATTAGGTAATTTTACAAGTATATTTTCACTGTAGCACCATGTAATCAGTCTTTTATAACTCGCTGAGTTTTCAAATTTTCATTGGCCGATTCCGCGACACCGCGGATCAATGCAAAAATTATAAAAAAAAGTGTTTCAATAATGTTTAATTCTACTTATGTAATTCAAAAATACCAAAACAGAATTCGAAAAAGTTGAGTTTACAATGAGCTGCTGTGGATTTGAAAACGATTTTTGTTTTACAAAAAAAAAAACAAAGCATCAGTTTCTTTTGCTTTCATTTCACTTAAAAATTTGTAGTTTTCTTTTTTTGATTGTATGGTGCGGCCCTGTATGTATAATTTATGCAAAACCACAATATGGCCTTGTTATATGGTACATTTACAATGCCCTGTATTGCTGCTAAAATAATGAGCACTTCTGTTTTCTAAGCTGCACTTTTATACTCATCGACAAACAAATAAATACGTTGAATTTAACATTACCGTTAAGCAAATTAACTAAAAACGTAATGTTAAGCATTTTTCTTCGGCTTTCTAGTGTAGGCAATTTAACTCGTTCAAGTCTAACTGAATAGGATGGAAGAGCTTCAGAAGGGTTCCAAGTTGAGTTCCCTAAGCAGCATAGGCGTACCTAGACCATTTTTCTGGGGTGGGCAAGGGACCCATTAATGTTCGGTTGTTTATTTGCACATTCTCAAACTCTTAATTTTGAAAAACACTTTCGACATTATGCTTACAATTTTTTTATATACAAAAACTTTTAAAAATGGCTCCCTCCCTTCTCATAAAATTTCCATAATTTTCAAAATTCAATAATCCTGGTAGCTTATCCTTAGCAAAATCGCCATGTTTTTATAGAAAACTCTGAAAAGTTCATCTATTTTTCTGACGAAAACCTCGTAAAAGGAATGTATTCCAAGCTATACTCTCAGATTAGTATGAAATTTAGATATTTGATAGAGAAAAGAAATCTTAAATCAACCTGTCTCATTTTTTCGTCGACCTCGGACGAATCCATTCTAACCCTATATTTTGACCACTAAAATTACAGAGGTGGCCAAAAACCGTGAGATGCTCATCTTAAAGTTTTTGTTTCTACAACATATTAAAATTTCATCAAAATAGTAATGTTTAGTTTGAAGTAACTTGTTAGATATTAACTAATTACACAGTACAACAGCCAATCTGGGGCTGTTGTACTGTGTAATTCATAAAAAATTTTAATTTTTAGGCAAAAAAATATTTTTTTTTCTCCACAAATTTATTTTTACCGGCAAAACTGTTGATTATAAAGAAAAATGTTATATGAACGGATTAAAGAAATTGTAATTCTAAATTTTTCTAAATTTGTTTCATCAAAATCGGACAAGTGGTTCTCGAGTTACAACTAAGCGAAAAAACATCAAGATAAGGAAAAAATTTAAAAGGTCATAAAAAAAATGACACATACGAACGCCAAACCCTATGACGGTTTTACTATACTGACCTAGTACCATCACCCTGACTTGGAATTTCTCACCCCCCAGACAATAATCCCAAAAATGTTCCATAGTGTTATTGGTTTAGAAAACTATTAAATCCAAGATATTTATCTCACCAAAAAATATTCTGCGATATTTTCCTATTAAAAATCCTTTTCCATTTTCGTATCAAATGCCTTCAGATGCTTATTGAACAACTCTGTGATTCTATTGTAATAATTTTTCTTAAAGGAAAACTCTTAGGGCTACCCGAGTAAAAAAAATTATATATAATCATATGTGGCATATATTACAATATATAATTAGACATGTCGTTATGTATATCCATATATAATTATATATGACGTCTTTTTCCACAAGTTTCCTTATATTATGCCATATATAATTTCATCTAATTAGATACCGGCCTTTATAATATTGGATATGGTATATATGATTATATATTACATATCATGGCTGATCTTATTGGATACATAGTTGTATATAGAGCTATATATGGTGGCATTTTAGCAACATATAATTATACATGGTATCATTTAAACAATATATAACTATATATGGTGCCAGTTAAACTAGATAGTATCATATACGGTGCCATTTAAACAATAAATGGTCATATATGGTACCTCATGATCAAAATTTTTAATACAGTTCCAGATATGATAATATATGATACTATATATAGTGCCATATATATTTATATATGGTGTTATTTAAGCAATATATTACCATATATGGCGCCACTTAAACCATATATTATCACATATGGTGCCATTTCAACAATATATGCTTATATATGGTACCTCATGAACAACATTTTTTATACAGTTCCAGCTATAATAATATATGCTACTATATATTGTATAGTACCATATACTTTGATATATCGTATTATTTAAACAACATACCATGTATGCTACCATTTAAACAATATATTTTCATATATGGTACCATTTAAACAATGTATTGTCATTACTGTTTCCAATTAGTCGACATAGGCGGTTAACCGGTTATTGCATTATTCGAAAAATCACTAAAATTGATTAAGCGGTTATTCGGGTCGGTTATTCGAGAAAATTGGCGATTAATCGATTAATCGTTTAAAGCTAAACTAATGTATTTCCTTAACTTTTTATCAACAAAGACACTAACAGCTGTTTTTGTTAAATATCAACATGATATATGAACACGATGTATTTAAAAAAAAATTTTGAAATTAAAAACCCGAGTAAAAAAAATTATATATAATGATATATGGCATATATTACAATATATAATTATACATGTCGTTATGTATATCCATATATAATTATATATGACGTTTTTTCCGAAAAATTTTACTTCTATTATGCCATATATAATTTCATCTAATTAGATATCGGCCTTCATAATATTAGATATGGCATATATAACTATATATTACATAACATGGTTGATCTTATTGCATATATAGTTATATATAGAACTATATCTTAATATATATGGTGGCATTTTAGCAATATATAATTATATATGGTATCATTTAAACAATATATAATTATATATGGTGACAGTTAAACTAGATATTATCATATATGGTGCCATTTAAACAATATATGGTCATATATGGTACCTCATAAATAAAATCTTTAATTCAGTTCCAGATATGATAATATATGGTACTATATATAGTGCGATATATATTTATATATGGTGTTATTTAAGCTATATATTATCATATATGGTTCCATTCAAACCATATATTATCATATATGGTGCCATTCAAACCATATATTATCATATATGGTACCATTTAAACCATATATTATCATATATGGTGCAATTTCAACAATATATACCCATATATGGTACCTCATGAACAATATTTTTAATACAGTTCCACATATGATAATATATGCTACCATATATAGTCCCATATATATTTATATATGGTGTTATTTAAGCAATATATTACCATATATGGTGCCATTTAAACCATATATTATCTTATATGGTGCCATTTCAACAATATATGCTCATATATGGTACCTCATGAACAACATTTTTAATACAGTTCCAGATATGATAATATAAGAAAATATGTATAGTGCCATATATATTTATGTATGGTGTTATTTAAGCAATATATTACCATATATGGTGCCATTTAAACCATATATTATTATATATGGTGCCATTTAAACAATATATGCTCATATATGGGACCGCATGAATAACATTTTCAATACAGTTCCAGATATGATAATATATGCTACTATATGTAGTACCATATACTTTGATATATCGTATCATTTAAACAACCCGAGGAAAAATAGTTACATATAGTCATATATGTGATTAAGTTATATCTGTATAAATATACAGTTTCATCCGAAGAATGGCCCGATATATTTTTATAAATTGTTTATCAATTTTTATCTAAATGTATCAGTTTAGATCTGACCTGATTAAAATATGTGTTAATCAGATGAAATTGTATCAGATTTTTGACCTGATACAATTTTATCGGTTTGATCGTAATTGGTTAAATTTTATATAAATAAAATATAATTGTATCCGACATTTACCTTATACAATTGTATCAAAGTTTTAAACTGATATCAGGTCAAAATTGGGATATAACTATATAATTGTGTATACAAATATATCTATTTGGATCTAAACTGATACCATGTAATATAAACCAATAAAATTGTATCAGGTCAAAAATCTGATACAATTTCATCTGATTAACACATAATTTAATCAGGTCAGATCTAAACTGATGTAATTAGATAACAACTGATACAAATAAGAACTGATACAATTTTATCGGGCCATTTTTCGGATCAAATGGTATATGGATGAATCTAAGTTATATATTACCATATAAAGCTCCATATTGGTGCTATTTAAACAATATATTGTCATATATGGTGCCATCATATATGGTAACTCATCAGCAACTACAATATTAACTGTATTTCAGATGCTATTAATTGTATTTCAGAAATTTTAAATGTATTTTAGAAATTACGGAATGTATTTCAGAAATTTATTAATTGTATTTCAGAAATAATCAAATCTATTTCAGAACTTGTTGTTAATAGAGAAAAATTTCTAAATTACATTTCCTAATTTCTGAAATACAATTGATAATTTCTGAAATACAGTTTGATAATTTCTGAAATACAGTTGTGAATTTCAGAAATACAATTAATTTCTCAAATACAATTGATAAAACTGAAATTCAATTGACTAGTTCTGAAATACAATTCATAAATCTGAAAAATAATTGATAAGTTCTGAAATACAATTGATAAAACTGAAATTCAATTGATTATTTCTGAAATACAATTGATAAATCTTAAAAACAATTGACACAATTGGAAATGGTGTAGAGCGTTAAAAATATGTAAATAAAATAATTTTTAAAAAATATTCAATTTAATAAAAAAGAATATAATTTTATAAAAACATTTATAGAAAATAAAATTATAATTTTATAAAAAGACATTCTTTTGAATGGGGGAAATGTTTTTAGTTGATCTGTTATTTTTAAGTAAATGAATGTTATTTTAGTTTGACTCAAGATCATAAATTAATATCACTTTCTGTTTAAATTATTTTCAAATCAAAGAAAGATGATACAATTTTTACAAGTAAATTACAAAGAATAAAAATTATTGAAAAAATTTCGATCAGACCAGCAAGGAGAATGCGCATTTTTATAAAAAAAAATGCATAGCCGTGAAAGGTATCGAACTCGAGACCTTCTGAGTTTAAACCTTATTTTAACAAAATATTGTAATTTTTATAAAATCAGTGCTCTTCCAGTGTATTATTTTTTGAACTATTGTCAATATCTGTCTGGGATCTTATTTAATCCCAAATAAATGGAGATCTTACGTAGTACCCAAATATAATGCGGGATCTAATTTTAGCTGTCATTTTTCTGGATAGTTTCAGATGTCAATCTCCAAATATATTGCTGTTTCTAATTCGATCTGCAATTTATGGGATAAATTAAGATCCTACCAAATCCCCAAATATATCACTGGATTTAATTCGATCTGCAATTTATCGGAAAAGTTAAGATCTTACGCAATCCCGAAGTTATTACTGGATCTAATTTTATCTGTAATTTTTTGGATAAATTTAGATCTTACTTAATCCCCAAATATATTGCTGGATCTAATTTGATCTGCCAATTTTCTGTTCAGTTTATATCCAAGTTTATCCACAAATATATTGCTGGATCTAATTCGATCTGCCATTTTTTGGATAAATTTAGATCTAAGTTAATCCACAAATATATTGCTGGATCTAATTTGATCTGCCAATTTTCTATTCAGTTTATATCCAAGTTTATCCACAAATATATTGCTGGATCTAATTCGATCTGCCATTTTTTGGATAAATTTAGATCTAAGTTAATCCACAAATATATTGCTGGATCTAATTTGATCTGCCATTTTTCAGATCAATGTATATCTAAGTTTATCCACAAATATATTGCTGGATCTAATTAGATGTGCCATTTTTTGGATCAAATTAGATCTAAGTTTATCACCAAATATATAGCTACATCTAATTCGATCTGCCACTTTTTCGGATCCAATTAGATATACGTTTATCCACAAATATATTGCGGGATCTAATTTGATCTGCCAAAATTGAGATCAAATTAGATCTAAGTTTATCCCCAAATATATAGCTGGATCTAATTGGATCCGCCATTTTTCGGATCAAATTAGATCTAAAAATATCCGCAAATATATAGCTGGATCCGCCAATTTTCGGATCAAAATAGATCTAGGTTTATCCCCAAAGATATCACTGGACCTCCCAATTTTGAGATATAACTTGATCTTAGTTTATCCCCATATATACAATGGGATCTAATACGATATGATTGGATACACCCAATTTTGAGATCTAATTGGATCAGCTAGATATTACAGCAGATCTTAAACAATATCAAATTGGATATAATTAGATATTGCGCGAGATCAATTTTTTTTACTCGGGAAATCACATCACATGAGAGGAAATGCTAGAGATAAAACAAAATATTTATTACAAATATATGTATTTTAAAATATTTTATTTATATTTAAGAAAATTCTATTTGTATTTGAAAATTGTCCAAATACATTTCAAAATTATTCATTTGTATTTAAAAATTTTAAATCTGTATTTCAAAATTGTCCAAATGCATTTCAAATAATTCCATTTGTATTTAAAAATTCTCTAAATGTATGTAACGAAATTCTAATTGCATTTCAAATTTTTCGAAATGTATGTATTTCAGAAATTTTTATTTTTATTTTAAAAGCACCCGAGTAAAAAAAATTGCTCTCGCGCAATATCTAATCATATCCAATTTGATATTGTTTAAGATCTGCTGTAATATCTAGCTGATCCAATTAGATCTCAAAATTGGGTGTATCCAATCATATCGTATTAGATCCCATTGTATATATGGGGATAAACTAAGATCAAGTTATATCTCAAAATTGGAAGGTCCAATGATATCTTTGGGGATAAACCTAGATATAATTTTATCCAAAAAATGGCGGATCCAGCTATATATTTGAAGATAAACTTAGATCTAATTTGATCCGAAAAATGGCGGATCGAATTAGATCCAGCTATATATTTGTGGATAAAATTAGATATAATTTGATCTCAATTTTGGCAGATCGAATTAGATCCAGCAATATATTTGTGGATAAACTTAGATCTAATTTGATCCGAAAAATGGCACATCGAATATATTTGGAAATAAACTTAGATATAAATTGATCTGAAAAATGGCAGATCAAATTAGATCCAGCATTATAAACTGAGATCTAATTTGATTCGAAAAATGGCAGATCGAAAAAATGGGTTAATCTAATTATATCTTATTATATTATATAAAATTAGATTTAATACAAAAAGTTACATTTTAATTGATACCATTAGACAAAAATAACCCAATAAACCATGAAACGATACAGTATCGTTAACGAATTCATATTAAGTATCATATTTGCTATCGTTTATGATACAAAAATATGAACTCGTAATGATATCATAATTTTTAAAAATAACGATAAATTTTCTGAAAAAGTGACATTTGCTTGTTCTTATTTAATCGTTAAAGATATCATATATACTTCTTTATTTCTATATCGCTAATGATATCATATTTTCATCGAATAGTGCTAAAATAACGACAAAAATTTTGCAATATGACGAAAATATTATCGCATTGCCTGATATTTTCGATATCATAACGATATCGTTATTTCATGAAAAAACGATATTATTAACGATTGTGCACTTTTCTTCGCAGTACCTATTACTTATGAATCGTTAATGATATCATTTTCGGACAAACGTATCATCGAAATGATATCGTTACGAATTCGAAACGATATCGTTTGGTTTGTTGGGAATTCATTCAGATATCGCTCAAATTGCATAAAACGGTCCATTCTATTGAAATTATTTCTTGATTATCATTATGTCACATCCAATTTTATATAGTTAGATAAACTCGTTTTTCGGATCGTATTTCATCATATTAGATCCAAGGTGGATCTAAATTACTGTAGTACGATCCACCATTTTTCGAATAAAATTTTATTTTGGCCGGTATCAAAAAAAGATATGATTGTATGTTGTACTTCATTAATTTTTTTAATAGCCCGGTGAAAAATGCTCATATACGCTCAAACATGTTCATATATGGTTTATGTATGGACACATGAACAAATATGGATTTTTTATGAACATATATGGATTTTATATGAACATATATGGAAGTATATGTGATTCCATATATGGAAAAAATTTCATATACAGACATATATGGAAGCATCTGTTATTTCATATATGGAAATGACACTCATATATGGACAAATATGAAAGTATATGGTATTCAATTTATGCAAAAGGGACTTGTATATTTCGAAGAATACATTTTTCCATATATGTAAAAGGAACTCATATTTGGATAAATACCCGAGTAAAAAAGTTTTGATATAATCACATATTATTTTATCTAATTGCATATAGTAACTTATAGTTACATATGGCCACATATGCTTTTAAATTCAAGCATTTATACTTTTATATAGTCATATATTAGATATTTTTTCCTCAAAGGTTTTAATATGGAGACATATGTGATTTTATATTATTACATACTGGCCTACATATATATGTATATGCTATATGTAAGTACATAAAGTAACATATAAAAGATATAATTACATATACGTTTATATATAATTTAGTATGATAATATACATAATAATATAAAACTATGTGGATCCATATAAAAAATATTTTATAATTTATGTTAGTTATGACGAATATGAACCCATATATAACTTATAACGTTCTTTATAAAATCATCTATAATTATATATCATCCCACATAGGCAATTTTTTCAAAGTGATTTTATATAAAAATATATAAGGTCCATATAAAACCGCATTATATTATATTTGGTTCCATGTTATCAATGATTTTGAACTAGTTTGAGATTTAGTAATTACTAGGGATTGGCGCGTGACACGAAATGTTCGTGAGTCACGTTATTCACACGTGATCGTGAGTAATAATTACTATACTTAAGTGATTCGTGCGTGAGCGTGAGTAAGAATAATCCGTGCATGATTCGTGTGTGAGTTTATTTTTTGCATCATATGTTTTAGTAATTTTTACTGTTTTGCGTGAGAATTTTCTGATTGTAAGTTTTTAATGTACTCATGTGTGCTGAGTAAGAAACGAAATGCTCGTGCGTGAGTAATTTGTTTTTGTTTAGGAGCATGAGTCAAAAATGGCTTACGCACCCATAACATTAACAACACTGAAGCTCTAATACGAAATTCTCTATTCTATAACTTACACTTGACTGATTTTTTATATTATATCTTGGTTGTATATAGGGTTTTTCTTTTCCCGGGACAGCGGGATTTTTTTCTGAATTTCCCGGGATCCCGGGAATTCCCGCTCAATAGAAAATAAATAAATCCGACATATGTTGTACTTGAAAAACTCGATTTCTATTAAAACACCGTCCGACAAAGTTCATCTTTGGTTGTACAAATGACAAAATCTACTTGATATATTCTGAAAGAAGGGCTAAATATAAAACATCCATGACTTCCACTTTTTCTAGAACAGTTCGTTTAACAGTTTAAATCGCGAAGTACTATCTAGAAAATATTTTCGTTGTCGTTCTCTGTGCTTTATAAGTTGTCGATCAGAGTTGAATTCCATAGGAAGCAGCAAAAACTAAAACAAAATAACAGCAAAAACAGTAATAACAGAAGATAAAAATAGCATTGTTAGAATTTCGTTGATGTTAGCCTAATTGAGTTATTTTCTTTCAATTTGCTATTGCATTTTGTAATTAATTACACATGCAATTACTCAATTACATGTAATTGTAATTGAAAAAAAACTCAACTACAATTAATTGTAATTGCAATTCAGAAAAGAACAATTACAATTACAAGTAATTGAACTTGTAATTTTTGTATATTGTTAGATATGGTCCTATATAATATGATAAAAAGTATAAGGTTAACATTTAGATATAATTGTATCAAACATTGTCCACTTTTATAACATTTTATATAATTTTATACAAAAAGATATAATTTGATGTAATTGGATGAGGACAAAATTCGGATACAATTGTATCGAATTGCATAAAATTGTATCAAATTGTACCAAATTGTATACAATTGTATACAATTCGATACAATATGATGCAATAAGCCGTTCTCATTTTTCGGATATAATTATATCTAATTACATAAAAGATTATATATAATTAAATATAACTTCATATGGCTCCATATCAATTTTTTTTACTTGGGTATGGAATTATATTTAATGCCATGAATAAAAAAAGGAACATATGTAGCGCCTAATTTGAATGTCATACATAAATTTATATCTATAGTACAACCTTATAATAAAGAACAGCAACGTTCGCATGTATTCGCATATATTTAATAATATGGACATATATGAACATATACTTAGGTGTTACATCATTTTTCGGATCCATACATATATGGTTGAACCATAAATGTTCATATATGGACATTTTTCACCGGGAGTGTATCCACAGAAATGACAGATAAAAATAGATATTTTTTTGGGACTACCCGGGTAAAAAAAATAATATGATGTTATATGTAATGATATCTTATTTAATATAATTGGAGATATGCTATGATCCGAAAAATTGTGGATAAAATTATATCGGATAAGATCTATATATTGAATCAAATAGAATCTTATCCGGATTTGACCCGATATAATTATATCTAATTTGATGTAGAAAGACATAATTATATAACGCTTCATACTTCAAGATCAAAACAAAAACTATTAAAAAGTACTGAAAAATAACACCCTTAAGTTAAGAATTAAAAATTTAAATAAAAATTTAGAAGAAGTTGTACATAATTGTAACCAAGCCTTCTCATATAAACTTGTATTCTACCCGTAACCTGTGTAAATCTGGTATGTTTATGAGTTTAATTTCAAATTCCATACATAAAAATATGGCTTGTATTTATACAAGGTTTACAAGGAATTTAGGAGTTATAATGAGTACGCCTTTTATATTTTGAAATCATACATAAATATATCTCAAAAAAACAAAGAATTTTTTTTACATTGCGCTATACTTAAACATATCTAAAACAACTTAGAAAAAAAAATAACATATAGAGCTATATAAAACTTTATATATTTTCCGATAAAGCCATTTTTAATTATATATGACGATGTATTAAAATTGTCATAGCATATGTAAATAGATATGGCACATATAAATATATATGGGGACATGTATATTTATACTGATCTATATATGACATCATATAAAAAATTTTTGAAAAACTCAAAGCTATACATAATTATATCCGCAAAGATATAGCATTACACTTGACTACCCGAGTAAAAAAAATTGATCTCGCGCAATATCTAATTATATCCAATTTGATATTGTTTAAGATCTGCTGTAATATCTAGCTGATCCAATTAGATCTCAAAATTGGGTGTATCCAATCATATCGTATTAGATCCCATTGTATATATGGGGATAAACTAAGATCAAGTTATATCTCAAAATTGGGAGGTCCAGTGATATCTTTGGGGATAAACCTAGATCTATTTTGATCCGAAAATTGGCGGATCCAGCTATATATTTGCGTTTATTTTTAGATCTAATTTGATCCGAAAAATGGCGGATCCAATTAGATCCAGCTATATATTTGGGGATAAACTTAGATCTGATTTGATCTCAATTTTGGCAGATCAAATTAGATCCCGCAATATATTTGTGGATAAACGTATATCTAATTTGATCCGAAAAAGTGGCAGATCGAATTAGATGTAGCTATATATTTGGGGATAAACTTAGATCTAATTTGATCAAAAAAATGGCACATCGAATTAGATCCAGCAATATATTTGTGGATAAACTTAGATCTAATTTGATCCGAAAAAGTGGCAGATCGAATTAGATCCAGAAATATATTTAGGGATAAATATAGAGATTGACATCTAGAACTATCCAGAAAAATGACAGCTAAAATTAGATCCCGCATTATATTTGGGTACTACGTAAGATCTCCATTTATTTGGGATTAAATAAGATCCCAGACAGATATTGACAATAGTTCAAAAAATAATACAGTGGAAGATCACTGATTTTATAAAAATTTAAATATTTTGTTAAAATAAGGTTTAAAATCAGAAGATCTCGAGTTCGATACCTTTCACGGCTATGCATTTTTTTTTATAAAAATGCGCATTCTCCTTGCTGGTCTTATCGAAATTTTTTCAATCATTTTTATTCTTTGTAATTTACTTGTAAAAATTGTATCATCTTTCTGTGATTTGAAAATAATTTAAACAGAAAGTGATATTAATTTATGATCTTGAGTCAAACTAAAATAACATTCATTTACTTAAAAATAACAGATCAACTAAAAACATTTCCCCCATTCAAAAGAATTTCTTTTTATAAAATTATAATTTTATTTTCTGTAAATGTTTTTATAAAATTATATTTTTTTTTATTAAATGGAATTTTTTTTAAAAAATAATTTTATTTACATATTTTTAACGCTCTACACCATTTCCAATTGTATTAATTGTTTTAAAATTTATCAATTGTATTTCAGAAATAATCAATTGAATTTCAGTTTTATCAATTGTATTTCAGAACTTAGCAATTATTTTTCAGATTTATGAATTGTTTTCAGAACTAGTCAATTGAATTTCAGTTTTATCAATTGTATTTCAGAAATTATTAATTGTATTTCCGAAATTCACAACTGTATTTCAGAAATTATCAAACTGTAGTTCAGAAATTATCAATTGTATTTCAGAAATTATGAAATGTAATTTAGAAATTTTTCTCTATTAACTATGATAAACCATCAACAAGTTCTGAAATAGATTTGATTATTTCTGAAATACAATTATTAAATTTCTGAAATACATTCCATAATTTCTAAAATACATTTAAAATTTCTGAAATACATTTAATAGCTTCTGAAATACAGTTAATATTGTAGTTGCTGATGAGTTACCATATATGATGGCACCATATATGACAATATATTGTTTAAATGGCACCAATATGGAGCTTTATATGGTAATATATAACTTAGATTCATCCATATACCATTTGATCCGAAAAATGGCCCGATAAAATTGTATCAGTTCTTATTTGTATCAGTTGTTATCTAATTGCATCAGTTTAGATCTGACCTGATTAAATTATGTGTTAATCAGATGAAATTGTATCAAATTTTTGACCTGATACAATTTTATTGGTTTATATTACATGGTATCAGTTTAGGTCCAAATAGATATATTTGTATACAAAATTATATAGTTATATCCCAATTTTGACCTGATATCAGTTTAAAACTTTGATACAATTGTATAAGGTAAATGTCGGATACAATTATATTTTATTTATGTAAAATTGAACCAATTACGATCAAACCGATAGAATTGTATCAGGTCAAAAATCTGATACAATTTCATCTGATTAACACATAATTTAATCAGGTCAGATCTAAACTGTTACATTTAGATAAAAATTGATAAACAATTGATAAAAATATATCGGGCCATTCTTCGGATGAAACTATATATTTATACAGATATAACTTAATCACATATATGACTATATGTAACTATTTTTCCTCGGGTTGTTTAAATGATACGATATATCAAAGTATATGGTACTATATATGGTAGCATATATTATCATATCTGCATCTGTATTAAAAATGTCGTTCATCAGGTACCATATATGAGCATATATTGTTGAAATGGCACCATATATGACAATATATGGTTTAAATGGCACCAAATATGATAATATATGGTTTGAATGGCACCATATATGATAATATATGGTTTGAATGGCACCATATATGATAATATATAGCTTAAATAACACCATATATAAATATATATCGCACTATATATAGTACCATATATTATCATATCTGGAACTGAATTAAAGATTTTGTTTATGAGGTACCATATATGACCATATATTGTTTAAATGCCACCATATATGATAATATCTAGTTTAACTGTCACCATATATAATTATATATTGTTTAAATGATACCATATATAATTATATATTGCTAAAATGCCACCATATATATTAAGATATAGTTCTATATATAACTATATATGCAATAAGATCAACCATGTTATGTAATATATAATTATATATGCCATATCTAATATTATGAAGGCCGATATCTAATTAGATGAAATTATATATAGCATAATATAAGGAAAAATTTTCGGAAAAAACGTCATATATAATTATATATGGATATACATAACCACATGTCTAATTATATATTGTAATATATGCCACATATGATTATATATAATTTTTTTTACTCGGGTATATATAAACATATTAATTCATATTAAATTATATAATTTCCTATATAACTATTTTTACTCGGGTATGCATTTTTTTTAATGAATTTCTTTTTATAACATTAAAATTTTTTTATAAAATTATATTTTTTTTATTAAATTGAATTTTTTTAATAAAATAAATTTATTTACATCTTTTTGACGCTATACACCATTTCCAATTGTATCAATTGTTTTTAAGATTTATCAATTGTGTTTCACAAATAATTAATAAGTTCTAAAATACAATTAATTATAATTAATTGTATTTTAGAACTTATTAATTATTTTTCAGATTTATGAATTGTTTTTCAGAACTAGTCAATTGAATTTCAGTTTTATCAATTGTATTTCAGAAATTATTAACTGTATTCCCGAAATTCACAACTGTATTTCAGAAATTATCAAACTGTATTTCAGAAATTATCAATTGTATTTCAGAAATTATGAAATGTATTTAAGAAGTTTTTCTCTATTAACTATGAAATACAATCAACAAATTCTGAAATAGATTTGATTATTTCTGAAATACAATTAATAATTTCTGAATTACATTCGATAATTTCTGAAATACAATTAATAGCTTCTGTAATACAAGCTGTATTTTCGACTTAACTATATCCGTTAAGTCATAAAAAAACTCAAAGTGCAAAACAACGCGTTTAGGACAAAAACTAACACATTACTTTTCGAATGCACGTTAACTTTCAACACGGATAATTATCAACGTTGAAAACTCAACGTTTATACATTTTCACATTTAACGTAACTTATTCGCGTTACTTCCTAAAAACTTTTGCTGCCGTTCGTTCGATTATAACGGAAAAATTATAAACATAACCTGCTAAAATTTTTTTTATACTACAATCGGTTTAACTTAGATTTGCATTAAATACTTAACGTTGATAGGCATGAGACAAAATACACCTACAGTTAATATTGTAGTTTGTGATGAGTTACCATATATGACAATATATTGTTTAAATGGCACCATATATGAAAATATATTGTTTAAATGGCACCATTCAGATATATGCTACTATATATTGTATAATACCATATATCAAAGTAAAGTATATGGTATTATACAATATATAGTAGCATATATCTGGAACTGCCCGAGTAAAAAAAATTGATCTCGCGCAATATCTAATTATATCCAATTAGATATTGTTTAAGATCTGCTGTAATATCTAGCTGATCCAATTAGATCTCAAAATTGGGTGTATCCAATCATATCGTATTAGATCCCATTGTATATATGGGGATAAACTAAGATCAAGTTATATCTCAAAATTGGGAGGTCCAGTGATATCTTTTGGGATAAACCTAGATCTATTTTGATCCGAAAATTGGCGGATCCAGCTATATATTTGCGGATATTTTTAGATCTAATTTGATCCGAAAAATGGCGGATCCAATTAGATCCAGCTATATATTTGGGGATAAACTTAGATCTAATTTGATCTCAATTTTGGCAGATCAAATTAGATCCCGCAATATATTTGTGGATAAACGTATATCTAATTTGATCCGAAAAAGTGGCAGATCGAATTAGATCTAGCTATACATATATTTGGGGATAAACTTAGATCTAATTTGATCCGAAAAATGGCACATCGAATAAGATCCAGCAATATATTTGTGGATAAACTTAGATATAAATTGATCTGAAAAATGGCAGATCAAATTAGATCCAGCAATATATTTGTGGATTAACTTAGATCTAATTTGATCCGAAAAATGGCACATCGAATTAGATTCAGCAATATATTTGTGGATAAACTTGGATATAAATTGAATAGAAAATTGGCAGATCAAATAGATCCAGCAATATATTTTGGGATTTAGTAAGACCTAATTTGATCCAAAAAATGGCAGATCGAATTAGATCCAGCTATATATTTGTGGATAAACTTAGTTCTAATTTGATCCGAAAAAGTGGCAGATCGAATTAGATCCAGCAATATATTTAGGGATAAACTTGGATGTAAATTTATCCGAAAAATGCCAGATCGAATTAGATCCAGCAATATATATGTGGATAAACTTAGATCTAAATTTATCCGAAAAATTCCTAATCGAATTAGATCCAGCAATATATATGGGGATAAACTTGGATCTAAATTTAACCGAAAAATGGCAGATCAAATTAGATCCAGCAATATATTTGGGGATAAACTTGGATCTAAATTTATCAGAATAATGGCAGATCGAATTAGATCCAGCAATTTATTTCGGTATTAAAATGGCAGATCGAATTAGAAACAGCAATATATTTGGGGATTGACATCTAAAAGTATCCATAAAAATGACAGATAAAATTAGATGCCGCATTATATTTGGGTACTACGTAAGATCTCCATTTATTTGGGATTAAATAAGATCCCAGACATATATTGCCAACTGTTCAAAAATAAGAGACTGGCAGAGCACTGATTGTATAAAAATTACAATATTTTGTTAAAATAAGGTTTAAACTCAGAAGGTAACGAGTTCAATATGCATTTCTTTTACAAAATTAATTTCTTTTTATAAAATTAAAATTTTTTTTTCTATAAATTTTTTTATAAAATTATATATTTATTTTTTTATTAAATTGAAATCTTTGAATAAAATAATTTATTTATTTGGGATTAAATAAGATCCCAGACATATATTGCCAATTGTTCAAAAAATAATAGACTGATTGTATAAAAATTACAATATTTTGTTAAAATAAGGTTTAAACTCAGAAGGTAACGAGTTCAATATGCATTTCTTTTACAAAATTAATTTCTTTTTATAAAATTAAAATTTTTTTTATATAAATTTTTTTATAAAATTATATATTTATTTTTTTATTAAATTGAAATCTTTGAATAAAATAATTTTATTTACATCTTTTTGACGCTCTACACCATTTCCAATTGTATTAATTGTTTTAAGATTTATCAATTGTATTTCAGAAATAATCAATTGAATTTCAGTTTTATTAATTGTGTTTCAGAACTCATCAATTATTTTTCACATTTATGAATTGTATTTCAGAACTAGTCAATTAAAGTTCAGTTTTATCAATTGTGTTTCAGAAATTATTAATTGTATTTCCGAAATTCACAACTGTATTTCAGAAATTATCAAACTGTATTTCAGAAATTATCAATCGTATTTCCGAAATTATGAAATGTATTTGAGAAATTTTTCTCTATTAGCTATGAAATTCTGAAATAGATTTCATTATTTCTGGACACAACTAAATAAATAAATAATTAAATTTGCGTAATATTGTAGTTTCTGAAGTGCAAATAATATTTTGTGATATACAATTAAAATTTTCTAAAATACATTTAATAATTTCTGGAATACCTTTTTTCGATGCTTATAAGTTAGCTCGAAATGCTTTTATCATTCATTTAATTTGTAGCTTTCACACATCTATAACAAGTCTCGTTAGATTAGAGTGTAGAGGTCTTGGCTGACAATCTGGTGGACTGGGTTAAATTTCATGTTTTTAAAAGCAAATATTAAAAAAAGTTTTCTCAATTTTTTCAAAAATGTTTTTTGAAATCTATTTTTTTGCCAAGATAGTTAATGCAACGTTCTGCTAACGCATAACCGACCATCGCCAACGGTTTGCCAGCATTGTGCAGAATTATATTTTTCTGTCTGGGATGTTAAACTTAAACCTATTGTATATTAACATTAATTAACACTATATTTTTATTTTTAGGAAATACATTTTTATTTTATTATAAGTTAACATTGAATTAAATTTTAGATAATGGCACCAATTTGTAGTTGTAATTATTATATATTAAATCGTATATTCATAAACATTCTATACAGTTAGACGAGGTTTATGGAACTATTTAACTTTATAAAGTGTTTATAAATTATAACTTAAATGTACATATATATATGTTAAATGTACGTGCACAAATTGCTGATATGGACCCTCAAATTGTATCTCAACTGATATTGGAATTATTGTACCATTACCATACATCAATATATATTGAATGATATACATATATTACAATATATGACACTGTTTTATAAATATTGTTAATGAAGTAACATATCTGATAATATTTTTTATAACGCCATACATAGTTTTACATTATTCAAATTAAACCATATATGGAATTGTATTCAAAATGTTGATGTGGTACCAAATTTGACCATATATTGTTTAAATTGTGCCATATATGACAATATATTGTATAAATGATACCATATATGTCTATATATTAGTATTGTTTAAATGACACCATATATCAATATATATGGGACTATATATGGTAGCATATATTATCATATCTGCATCTGTATTAAAAATGTCGTTCATCAGGTACCATATATGAGCATATATTGTTGAAATGGCACCATATATGACAATATATGGTTTAAATGGCACCATATATGGTAATATATTGCTTAAATAACACCATATATAAATATATATGGCACTATATATGGTAGCATATATTATCATATGTGGAACTGTATTAAAAATATTGTTCATGAGGTACCATATATGGGCATATATTGTTGAAATTGCACCATATATGTTAATATATGGTTTGAATGGCACCATATATGATAATATATAGCTTAAATAACACCATATATAAATATATATCGCACTATATATAGTACCATATATTATCATATCTGGAACTGAATTAAAGATTTGGTTTATGAGGTACCATATATTACCATATATTGTTTAAATGGCACCATATATGATAATATCTAGTTTAACTGTCACCATATATAATTATATATTGTTTAAATGATACCATATATAATTATATATTGCTAAAATGCCACCATATATATTAAGATATAGTTCTATATATAACTATATATGCAATAAGATCAACCATGTCATGTAATATATAATTATATATGCCATATCTAATATTATGAAGGCCAATATCTAATTAGATGAAATTATATATGGCATAATATAAGGAAAAATGTTGTGAAAAAACGTCATATATAATTATAAATTGGCCTCGACCTGAATTAATAGATTTCTAATTAATCAATTAAAAAGGTCGAAAAAAAAACAATTTTTATTTTTGAATAATAAAGGGTTCTTCAACAGGGACGCTACAAAAGTAGAAAGACAGGGACAGCAAACGACGCCATATTTCTTGCCGCTCTTTTGACATTTCTCTTCAGTAAGGTTTGCCATTTCATGATGGAAAGATATACGAGCCAACAACGAGTCGAAATTATTAAAATTTACTACCGACATTCGGAGTCAGTTGCTTCAACGTTAAGAGCGCTACGTCCAATTTATGGTCGTCATAATGAATGGCTTCGTCAATTAACAAAATATGCGTTATTAGTCAGACAGCAATCCACACGTACTCCATGAGTCATCATTGCATCCCGAAAAAATTACGGTTTGGTGCGGTTTATGGGCCGGCGGAGTCATTGGGCCGTACTTCTTCCGTGATGATCAAGACCGGCACGTTACTGTGAATGGGAATCGCTACCGTTCAATGATAACCGAATATTTTTGGCCCCAATTGGATGATATGGACTTGGAGGACATGTGGTTCCAACAGGACGGCGCCACAAGCCGCACAGCGAATGTCACAATCAATTTATTGCAAACCAAGTTTGGAGAACGTGTTATCTCACGAAATGGTCCAGTCGATTGGCAGCCTCGGTCGCGCGATTTGACGCCGTTGGACTATTTCCTGTGGTGCTACGTCAAATCTATGGTCTATGCCAACAAGGCAGCGACGATTGATGAACTTCGTACGAATATCGGCCGATTTATGCTTGAAAACCGTCGAAAATTGGGTTCAGCGTCTGGACTTCTGCAAGCGTGCCCGTGGTGGCCATGCAAAAGAGATCGATTTCCATACATAATGGCATCGAACGTACTTTCACAGGAATAAAGAATTTCATTGATATCCAAAACCGTTTTTGTTTTATTTAATAAAACTTTTGTAGCGCTCTTATTGAAGAACCCTTTATATGAAGCTTTTTCATCAATTTTAAGATTTTTTTATTTATTTTGTTAAGAAAATTTCATTACTTTAATGAAAAAATTCGTCCAGCAAAACTCTCGGTGTGTAGGGTTAATGCGTGTTTGTAGGGACCCAGCAAAATCTTTCATTACCAAATAAGTGGTTATATAGTGAAACTAATTTGGACAACTAATTACAAAAACGACTTTGTCGAGCAAAAATAATGAGTTTTGACACCGAATTAGTTCAGTAGTGATTGTCGTTTAAACAAGTTCATTTTTATTTTTTCTTCCTAATGCAGTCTAATACTGCTTGTGTTAGTTGCTTTAAAGCTGTTGGTAGTATATTTATTAGATGCATAACATGCAGTGGTCTATTCCATAAAGGGTGTTCTGGTGTCAAAAGTGATCGTGATTTTAATGTTTTAATTTCATCAAATAATATTGTTTATAACTGCAATAACTGCGCTAAAGGATCTAATAATTTAATTGCTATGATAACAATTTTGTCAAATGAAGTAAGAGAATTAAAAAAGTTATTCAATGCCTGTATATACAACAACAATGCAGTTGAGAGTGCTTCTTTTAAAAATAAAAACATACATGCTGAGTCAAGCTTAAATTCAAAAAATAATGAACTATATAATGAATTACAACTAAAAGGTCGTTCAACTCTGAGTGATTCCTTTTCTTCAAGTTCTGCTAATTATGCTTTTCGTAAAGATGTTGTTAATACCACTGAACCAAGTAATAATGTTTTAAATTCTAATATGCGAATACGTAGAGCTAGTCTTTGTCTTTCTTTACATGATGATGATGATATTCATAATGATGTTATTGCTACTATTAAACCAAATGATGTTATTGCTGCTACTGAGCCAAATGCCGTTTTAAATTCTAAACGAAGAGCTAGCATTTGTTGTTCTCAAAACTCTGACAATACTGTTAGCTCAGCTTCAACTGCGTACTCTCAAGTAGAAAGTAATATCCCAGTTAACAATACTGGATGGACTAAAGTTAACTACAAAAAAAAGAAACGTAAGCATGTGGTGTTTGGAGATAATAGTTCCAAAGACTTAGAAGTTATCGCTAATCAAAAATGGGTGCATATTTCCTCATTTAAGCCCAGCGTAACAGCAGAACAAATCCTGAGTTATGTTGCAAAAGGTGCTAATATTTCCAAAACCCATCTAAAATGTTTTAAATTGGTTAGAAAGGAAATTGAGCAGAACACATTGAGGAGTGTTTCTTTTAAAATTGGGATCTCCGCTGAATTATATGATAATCTATTTGAGCCTTCCTTGTGGCCTACTAATGTAAAAGTGCGTCTGTTCTTGTTCTTTCAAAAGCCTATATCTTAAAACATGTATAATATTAATTAATATTTATAATTATTTTATAGTTTAATCATAGTCTGTAAGGAAATGATGTTCCATAGACTGAATAAAGAATAATAATAATAATTATAAGCAGTAGATCCTAATTCTACTGCTTATTATTTAGATATTAGTAATGAGCACCCAATACTGAGATTTTGCTGTGGAGTTACCTCAATCGACATGTCCTTGCTAAAATAAAACGTTATATAATATAAAATTAGGAAATCCCCTAATCTCCAATCGCATACCTTAGCTTGTTCTTATAAAACTCATTACTGGGTAATAATAGAAGGTTTTATTGAGATTTGGATATGCCGCAGAACTCTATCACATATCCGAATATTCTTAAGATCAGAAAGAACCAATCGTGATAGTTTAATCAAGCCTTTAAAATTTTAGGTCATTCTTCTTGTAAAATATTTTTCTTTATTCAAAAGTTGTAATAATTAGGGCCAGTTTCATAGTGAGAACAAAAGTTGATTTTTTCTTATATATTTTTAAGTAAGAAATTTTGTTTTTGTTAAATATTTTTTAATAAGAAATTTTTAAAGACGCTAGTTCTGATTATAAAACTGCCCGTTAGGCACTGATTCTATATTAAACTTATTAGATTTGAAAACATTTTTGTATTCGAAAAACTCTTTGACACTGGAACATTTTTTATATTCTAGGTTTGATATGAAAGTTGTAGGAATTGGAGAAATTTTTCTTATAAAAGATTCACAGACACTGCAAAAAATTTTAAAATTTAAGGCGTATTCCTATTACTATATTGTGAGAATTTTTTCCATATCAGAATCTCCATTGTGTTTGCTATGAAAATGTTATTTAATTTTTAAATGATTTTGAAACGTCCCAGCAAAATATTGGTAATGACACCTCATTGCTGTCTGCATTACCAATAATGATATATCATTACCTGTTACATTATTTTATAATATAAAATAATGACTTCCTAATAACAGACTATTGTATTCATTGTTTCTAAATATAAAATAATGACTTACTCGTAATAGTTTAAATAAGTACTTTTTACACAGTTAAATTTTATACATTTTTATTTATTATAGTATGTAAATATGTTTTATGTTTAAATTTTTAGGACGAGTCCTAAAATTACACACTAGAGAAAAATTTTTCTGAATGTATTTCCTTAAGATAATAGTATTTGCTTATCTCCTTATTTTTAAGAATCAAGTAAGCAATCGGATAACCACTTATAATTCAACTTTTTGTAAGCATGTGTGTAACCACTTATTATTCAAAATCTCATAGCTACTTATTTCCCATTTTTTCGTAAGCGAGCGGGTAAGCGTGACTACTTATAAAAACGCCCACGCCAAACACAAATAATGAGTTAGACGCCAAAAAATAAGTTGTGCGGAGCTATGAATTTCTATTATATAACCACTTATTTGGTAATGAAAAATTTTGCTGGGGTACTAAGTTTGCGATTTTAGAGATATTTTCTCTTAAAAATAGTTCGGAGTCTGTACTGCGATTTCTTAACTTATTTATGACAAAATTTGATAGCTAACGAAAAAATTTGGTGAATATAGAAAATATATCGCTAACTTCCCATAAAAATTTTCTGTTCCAAAGAATCGGTTGTAGAATAGCTACTTTTCATTCACAACCCCTTCTACTGTCGATTCTAACACGGATTCTTTTTGTTTGAAATTGTCCCAAAAGCAACCCTTCTATAGCTCCAAAGTGGAACCGGTTGCTCTAGAATCAGTTCTGGAACAAATTCTACGTCACCCACACCTTCCATATGGGATCCCAGGAACTGGTTCCGGAACCAGTTCCATGGAATCGGTTGCAGTGGAACCATTTGTAGAATGGGTGTGGTTGGCTACCAATTGTAAACAATTTTCTTGGGTTATTACAATAACAAATTTTTCGAAGTTTATGTTAACAATTTTTTGGTTAAATTTTCCATTTTCAAAACAACTAAAACTCAAATTAATTTTGTTGATTCTTATAAAAAATTACCGAATAAGCTTAATTAATAAAATACTAATATTAATATTAAACATTTTCTGTTCGTTTTTAATTTCATATAAATTATTTAACCCGTAAACATAAGACCTGCGAAGCCTTGTGGTTTGTCCGCAGGTGAGAAATTCAGGATTTATGTATATTCATATGTAATTTCATTGCGACGATATTAAATAATTCTTAAGGATTTTTTTCCTATTGACCGCATTTGTATTGTCTATTAGATTATTTGGCAGTTCATTGTAAATCGTTGGTAAGATTATTTTCAGAGTTCGGTCAACGTAGCTATTTCTTGTAGTTTCGACCTTCTGAGCGAAATCTCGTGTTGTAATGGTGATCTATTTTTTGTAGAAGCTGGGAGTCATTTAATTCTGTCAAGATTGTTAGACGATATATGTTTTTGATATTAAGGACTTTTAATGCACTTGGCAGATTTTTTGATTGTTCGTTGTTTTTGTTGGTAATAGCCATGTTGTTGTTGTGGATGCTGTTGTTGTTATTGTTGTTGTTATTGTTAATGTTGTTGTTATTGTTGATATTGTGGTTGTTGGTAATGTTGTTGTTAATATTGTTGTTGCTGTTAATGTTGTTGTTGATGCTATTATTGATGTTGCTGCTACTGATATTGCCTACGTTGGTATTGTTGTGGTGTAAATGGTGTTGACTATTCCAAAGAATTTTGAGTACCCGATGTTGAGTTTGTTGTAGGCTCTTACAGTGGGCAGAGTTACCCCAAGCAGATATACCGTGTCGTATATATGATTCAGCTAACGAGAAGTATGCCTGACGAAGTACTCTGTAAGTTGCGGCATAACTGAGGTTGTACAGCGAATAAGCAGCTTTACGTAATTTCTTTTGCAGTTCTTTTATGTGCGTTTTCCATTTAAAGGTATTATCTACATGTACTCCTAAATATTTGTAGCTATTTACTAGTTCAATTGTAGTATTACAAGAATCATTTGTAACATTGGTTTTGTTGTGTATGCATTCTATGCTGTGGTACTTAATTTTGATGTTGATTGGCTTAACATTCGGTTGTCTGATGTGCATTATTTTCGTTTTTGAAGCGTTTATTACTAAACCATTATCATGGCACCATTTAGATACGACATCGAGCTGAAGTTGCATAGTTTTTGTGGCAATTTCTATATTTTTATTCGTCACAACGATTGCAGTATCATCAGCATATGCGTATGTGTAGCAGTCTTTTAGGGTATTGAGCATATCGTTTGCGTATATTAAATACAGGAGTGGGCCAAGTTTGGATCCTTGTGGAACTCCGTTGTTTGATCTGATTTCATTGCTAATTTTGTTGTTAATTTTTACTTGATAACTTCGGAGATTTAGGTAGTCCGCAAACCATAATAAAACATTTCCGCGTATTCCATTTCTAGCAAGAGTTGAGAGAAGTTTTGAATGTGACAGTGTATCGAATGCCTTGCTGAAGTCTATAAATAATACTAGACAGTGTTCACCTTTACTAAGAGCATTATTTATGGTATTTGCAAATTTACCAAGCAGTTGATTAATGTTCTTTTCTTTTTGAAAACCATATTGATTTGGGTTTATTATTTTGAATTTCTTTAAAAATATATTTAATCTTTTTACGATAACTTCTTCCAATACTTTTTCCATGACTGATAGTATGGCTATTGACCTATATTTGTTGACATCATCTTTCTTACCGCTTTTATAAATGGGCCTTATGATAGATGTTTTTAATAATTTTGGAATAGTTGAAGAACAGATACTTTGGTTTATGGGATTAGTTATTATTGGTGTAAAGATTGAAGCATTATATCTCATATCTTTGGGCCTAATTCCATCGATCCCTGCACCTTTTTTTACATTTAATCTTATTAATATATTGAAGATTTCATCTTCTGTTGTTCGTTCAATATACATTGAGTTTGGTAAGGTTATTTCTGAGTAGTTAATTGTTTTTACATTACACGCGTGAATTATTTTGCATACATTTTCATTGAAGTTTATGGCAAAATTTTGCAAAGTATTTTCAATGTTATAGTTTTTAAAATTTTTCAAAATTACATCATCAATGTTATTTATAGTCTTACCTTTGATCTCATTTATCAATTGCCAAGTAACCCGAGCTTTATTACGATTTTCAATAAATTTTTGGCGGTAATAATTATTTTTTGCATAAAAAATTTTTTATTTAAATTATTTCTAAATTGTTTATATTCTTTTTCATAAATTTTATTTCCTTTATTATTAATCCATTTTTTATAAAGTTTATCCCTTTGCTCACAGCAATTCACTATTTCATCACTGATCCATGGATTTGTAGATCTTTTTTTGATTGGTTTTTTATTAACTTTTGATTTTTCATATATTTCACTAAACTTTTTATGTATATTATTGTAAGAATCATTTACATTATTTGGTACGATTAAATTATTCCAATTTGTTTCCTTTATGAATTTATTTATTTTAAAAGTACTTCTATAAGTCTCTTCACAAAAACAGTTTGGCGATCTCTGATTGTTTGTTACATTGGTTACTTCATTATGTTCGAAACAACAGAAAGTAGAAAAATGATCGGATATTGTTGTTCTAATTACTGCTGCATTAACTAATGTTTGAGTTTGTACATTTTTAACAAAACAGTGGTCGATACATGTTTGTGTGTTTCTTTTTATATCTATGCGTGTTGGTTCGTTGATTGTGCTCTGCAACCCGTTTGACATAAGCATATCAATATAATTTGTTATTGTATTATTTTCGCACATAATGTCCATGTTCCTATCACCCACGATAACTATATTTTGTTTGATACGAATTTGTTTGATTACTTGCTCAAGTTCTTTTATAAACACATTTTTATTTTGTTTCGGTTGCTGGTATATCGAAAGAAGGGAAAGAGGTTTGTTGCTTATTTCAATTTCTAATTGTATCAGTTCGAAAGAGTTGGCGTTTATTTCATTTTGTGTGTAGTTAATATTTTCTTTTGCATACACTACTATACCCCCACCTTTACCTTTTTCTCTATTTAAAAACGTTGAGTTAAAACCACGAATATTATACAGACAGTTCTCGTCATTAGTTATGTTAGTTTCGACCAGCACTATAAAATGTATTTTATCTATTATTTTGTCTATTGTTGTTAAAAATGTTTGAAAGTTTTTTCTTAGTGAACGGATATTCATAAATATTAGTGAAAAGGGATAACTTAAGAGTACATTATCAATTTGATTAAAATGATCATATGTAACAGATTTAATTGTATTCATTTTTCTCTTTTTTTTCTGTACTTTTACAGGGTGAGTTTAAATTTCGTTATCTATTAACTCAATATCAGCTGTGTTTGTTATCATTATTAAGGGAGAGTTTTCATTTTTTCTGGCACATATAGAGCCACTGCGAACCCATACGAATTTCCAACTACACTCTTTAGCTTTAGTTTTAGCAGACCACAGCAAACGACGGTTGTATGCAGTGAGCTGATCATTGATGTAAATAAATTTGTCAACATCACTGGTATCTTTATTTACAATATTTGCGTTGATTCTGTGGCGTCGAATCTTGCTCATAAACTCTTTTTTTTTTTGTGTAGCGTTGTAAATTCAATTATTGCCTTATTATCGGCTTTTTTAACACGATAAGCATTATTTATATCAAAATTATTGATTTCGACATCTACGGAGGCAGCAATTGTTTTTATTATGTCGCTTGCACTCATGTCTGGATTAGCAACGTTTTTTATTTCTATATTATTTTTATTAAATGTTGATCGATTCTATTAACTGTTTTATCTATTTCATTGATTTTTTGATCTTGTTTAGCTTCTCTTTCGTACAAATCTCTAACTTGCGTAGCTAGTGTTGTTATTGATGAGGCCATCGCTGTTATGGAGTTCTTTAGTTCATCTATAATGTTTGAATTTTGTGAATTATTTGCACTGACGGTATTATTTTGCAATTCGATTGATGTTTTGATTTCTTTTAATTCAGATTGCACTGTACACAACCCAGAGTTAAGTGAGCCAAGTGTAATCGCGTCCTTAAACTTTTTGCTGGAACTATTACTTTCATTATCTTCATCATCGTATTGTCTTTGCTTTTTATGTTGGGATATGTCATCAAACACGATGGTTTGATAGGTGTTGTTCGATTCAGATTTGCTTCGTCCCTTGCATTGATGGCATCTCCACTCGTTTTTCTTATCCCCATACACTGTGTTATACGCTTTTTCAGTCATGGAGCAAAATTGAGAGAGATGGTATTTGGAATCGCACTTGTTACACTTTATATATTTTGTATTTGTAATGTTTGAGTTGCATTGTTTGCAAATAATATTCTCATCGGTTAAGCCCATTTTGTTGTTATATTTTATATTTATTTCTGAGTTTTGTTTACTGCTTTTTCTATGATGCTTTCGTTTGTTTTATATATGTATACAGATTTTTTTATATGAAATTTTTTCAATTTTGTTTTTGTTAAAAAAAAGTCGCTTTAAAGTAACTTTTCTTTGATTTTTTATCACCACTGTATAGATTTTTTGCCAAGCTTTCAGATGGTTATCTTTAAGATTTTTTAAAAACACTTTTTTAGATAGAAAAGTTGATACTTTGTAGACGATTTGGAAAAACACAACCACTCGCAACGAAATTTCTATACCGATATAGCTGGATCTATTTCGATCCGCCATTTTTCGGATCAAATTAGATCTAAGTTTATCCGCAAATATATAGCTGGATCCGCCATTTTTCGGATCAAATTAGATCTAGGTTTATCCACAAAGATATCATTGGACCTCCCAATTTTGAGATATAACTTGATCTTAGTTTATCCCCATATACACAATGGGATCTAATACGATATGATTGGATACACCCAATTTTGAGATCTGATTGGATCAGCTAGATATTACAGCAGATCTTAAACAATATTAAATTGGATATAATTAGATATTGCGCGAGATCAATTTTTTTTACTCGGGCATATATAGTAATATAACACTATTAAATAACACTTATATATAACACTATATATAAATATATAAGGCACTATATATAGTATCATATATTATCATATTTGGAACTGTATTAAAAATTTTGATCATGAGGTACCATATATGGCCATATATTGTTAAAATGACACCATATATAATAATATGTATATGGTTTAAATGGCACCATATATGCTAATATATTGCTTAAATAACACCATATATAAATATATATGGCATTATATTTAGTAGCATATCCCAAGTAAAAAAAAGTGATATGGAGCCATATGAAGTTATATTTAATTATATATAATCTTTTATGTAATTAGATATAATTATATCCGAAAAATGAGAACATCTTATTGTATCGAATTGTATACAATTGTATACAATTTGGTACAATTTGATACAATTTTATGCAATTCGATACAATTGTATCCGAATTTTGTCCTCATCCAATTACATCAAATTATATCTTTTTGTATAAAATTATATAAAATGTTATAAAAGTGGACATAGTTTGATACAATTATATCTAAATATTGACCTCATAATTTTTATCATATTATATAGGACCATATCTAACAATATACAAAAATTATTTTTTTAAATAAAAAAGATATGCAATATCTGGAGATCAGACCTGGGGGATTTCAATTACAATTGCAAATAAATGTAATTGAAATAAAAAAAAAAATAATTACATTTCATGTAACTGTAATTGAAAATTGTCAATTACAAGTAATTGTAATTGAAAGTGATTTCAATTACAAATTTCAATTACATTTAGAATTAAAGTGTTTTTTGTTAAAATTTTGTAGAAAAAACTGACTGGGATAGGTTGGATAGGCGTGGATAAGTATAAAAAGAATACGTCATGTTGGGCTGACCCCTCACTTGTGCTTTTTGTCATTATTTCTTTTCCGAAAAAAATGTAATTGTAATTGAAATTTTTTCAATTACAATTATATGTAATGTATAATTGCAAATTTTAGATTACAAATTACTTGTAATTGTTTTTTTTAATTACAATTACAAATAATATGTAATTGTAATTGATTTTTTTTCAATTACAATTACATGTAATTGTGTAATTGCATGTGTAATTAATTTCCAAATATAATGATTAACCCAAAGGTCTGCTGAAGATCCTCTAATTTCGATAAATCTTCCATTACTTTTATCCAGATTTACCATGACAGTGCATTAAACATGAACAAAACTTTCTTTATTTTTAGTAATTTTAAATTAAAGTTGACAAGACTGAAATTTTAAAGTCAATACGATCATGTTATATGTACAACCAAGATATAAGAAAAATAGTAAAAAAAAAATAGTCAAATATTACAAAATAGTAAAAATTACTAAAAATATACATATGATGCAAAAAATAAACTCACACGAATCATGCACGGGTTATATATTCTTATTCACGCTCACGCACGAATCACTTGAGTATAGTAATTACTACTCACGATCGCGTGTTATTCACAGAGATGTTCGTGACTCACGAACATTTCTAGTCACGCGCCAATCCCTAGTTATTACTAAATCTAAATTTAGTTCAAAATCAATTTTAACATAGAACCACATATAATATAATACGGTTTTATATGGACCTTATATATTTTTATATAAAATCACTTTGAAATAATTGCTAATGTGGGATGATATATAATTATAGATGATTTTATAAAGAACGTTATATTGTTATATATTAAAGAAATCATG
The DNA here is from genome assembly GCA_949987735.1 of Leucophora obtusa. Classification (NCBI taxonomy): domain Eukaryota; kingdom Metazoa; phylum Arthropoda; class Insecta; order Diptera; family Anthomyiidae; genus Leucophora; species Leucophora obtusa. Next base: position 54,046,117 of record OX465297.1, on the reverse strand, counting down.
AAATATTGTAGATATGGAACCGTATTAAGTTATATATGGGTTCTTATTCGTCAATATATAATCATATCTAACACAAATTATGAAATATTTCTTATATGGCTCCACATATAGTTTTATATTATTATGTATAGTGTCATACTAAATTATATATAAACGTATATGTAATTATATCTGTAATATGTTACTTTATGTACTTATATATAGCACATGCAATTATATGTAGGCCAGTATGTAATAATATAAAATCACATATGCCTCCATATTAAAACCTTTGAGGAAAAAATATCTAACATATGACTATATAAAAGTATATCTGCTTGAATTTAAAAGCATATCCTGCCATATGTAACTATAAGTTACTAAATGCAATTACATAAAATAATATATGATTATATCAAAACTTTTTTACTCGGGATATTATCATATCTGCAACTGTATTAAAGATTTTGTTCATGAGGTACCATATATGACCATATATTGTTTAAATGGCATCATATATGATAGTTTAACTAGCACCATATATAGTTATATATTGTTTAAATGATACCATATATAATTATATATTCCTAAAATGCCGCCATATATATAGGATATAGCTCTATATACAACTATATATGTAATAAAGGCCGATATCTAATTAGATGAAATTATATATGGCATAATATAAGGAAAAATTTATGAAAAAGACGTCATATATAATTTTATATGGATATACATAACGACATGTCTAATTATATATTGTAATGTATGCCACATATGATTATATATAATTTTTTTTACTCGGGTGGTGCCATTTAAACCATATATTATCATATATGGTGCCATTTCAACAATATATGCTCATATATGGGACCTCATGAACAACATTTTTTAAACAGTTTCAGATATAATAATTTATGCTACTACCCGACTAAAAAAGATGTTATATAATCATATATCACCATATATAAACCCATATATATGTTCATATCTAATTTGATCCGAATATTGGAATATATAATTATATGAAACGAGATAAGCATGTTATTTAAACTGATACAATTTGATCCGAAAAATGGGTCTATCTAATTGCATTAAATTATATATAAATACATATAATTTGATATTGTAAATATTGTTCACACAAAAAAATATTGTTCAACTTTTTTCAATTAAAACGATTTGTTAAATTAACTGAAATTTGCTTGCCACCCGACTAAAAAAGGTATTATATAATCATATATCACCATATATAAACCCATATATACGTCCATATCTAATTTGATCCGAATATTGGAATATATAATTATATCAAGCGAGATAAGCATGTTATCTAACCTGATACAATTTGATCCGAAAAATGGGTCTATCTAACTTCATCAAATTATATATTAATACATATAATTTGATGAAGATTTTCAAATAAAATTTTGGTAAATATTGTTGAGATCACTTATTTTCATTCATATTAAATACTAATGCTTAATGTTTCGAAAAATTTTTGTTAATAAACTTGGAAATAGCTGACAAAATAAAACATTAGAAAAAGTTGTCGGAACAACTGTCTTATAAAATAAAAAAAAATAACTTTCAGAATTAATTTTTTTTTTTCACGGAAAAAATAACTGAACTTAAACCATATTTATTTTAACATATGTTTTTCTAATTTTTATTTTTAAATTTAAAAATTGCAATTAAATTTAGTTAGAATATTCTTCCACCTCAAGTCCAAATTCTAATATGATATTGTCATATTAGATTTTTTTTATTTCTTATTCTAACTAAATATATGAAAATATAGAAAGTCCGAAAAAACAGTTTTTGTATTAATAATAATTAAAATAATAATTGCAATTAAACTTTATAAAATTTTGTATAATTAGATATCATGTCAGATATAATTATATATAAAATTAATACAATTTTCTATTAACTTTGTTATATATTTTGATGTGATATGGTTTATAAAAGCTTATATGCCATTGTATATAATTCTGTATGAACTATATTTGCAGATCTCTTAATATATGGCTGGAGACCAAATCGCATATGATTATATATAACGTTATATCAAACATATTTATAAAACCAAAGTGTTAATATAAATGTATATGGTTATTTAAAGCCACGCATATAAACCTTTAAAGTTATATCAAATCATATAAGATTATATAAAAACTTTTTTAGTCGGGCATTTTTTTATTCTATCGCTCAAAAGCATTTCATAAACCAAGAGAAAAACATCAGCATATTCTTGTGTTTTTCGTTTGTTTTATTTGTGTAGTTGTTTTTATAAATGTTTATGTATTAGTAACTGATATTTTAAATTATTTTTTATAAAATTTTATAAATTCTCGTTGAGTTTATTATTTTATTTAGTTAAATATTTTAATTTTGCCATATTAAATTTGAATATTTATTTATTCTAGAACATTACTGTAAAATAGTAATGAAATTTTTGAAATTTTGTTTAAAAAATTAAAAATTTTTTTAAACAAAAAATCGCAAAAAGTTTTCAATAAAAACAAACTATTTTTTTAATTTTCAAAAAAAAATTTTGACAGAGTCCTTATGCCAAAAGAAGAAAACTAATTTCTGTGAGAGAATCTTTCATATAAGTATAAATAAATCCATCAAATGAATGAAAATTTCATACAGGTTTTATTTAAATAAAATTCAATGTTATGAAAGCAAGCTAAAAATAAAGAAATAAATTTTTTATAGTTGGCATGAAAACTACCACTTGATCCAGCTGAATAGAGTCTTATTTAGAATTTATACAATATTGATCAATTTTTAATCCAATGAATTAATTTTTAATCAAATACATATAAAAAAACAATAAAAATCCTAATCAAATGTATCACTATTTTATTGAAAATTTATTCAATTAAAGAGCTACAAATTTTTAGTTGAATGGACAATTTTTGTGATTGGAGAAATTTCAACGATAAAAGTTATTGCATAGGCAGTTTTCATGATTGAATTTAGTTTTTATTTTTTTGTGTGTTGAGATCACTTATTTTCATTCATATAAAATACTAATGGCCGACAGAACAGTTTGGCTAACAAAGTGGGTATTGGTCGATTTTTGGTATTGATAGAAATGAGGATTGAATGCGATTTAGGACGTTTTTAGGACGCAAATTGTCCTTAAACTTAGAATAACGCAGTTTGTAATTGAATATCAATAAAAAGCAAAATTCAAAACGAGAAAAAGTTGCTTAGAAAAATGTATGCTAATAAACTTGGAAATATTTGACAAAGTCAATTTTCGGTTTAACTCAACTTTACAAAAATTTGTCGGAACAACTTTGTCTAGTTTAGAGTTTTGGTCTTATAAAATTTGTCTTATAAAATAAAAAAAAACTCTTTCTAAGTTTGTCTTCTTCATTGTTATAGTGCAATTAAACTTTATAAAATTTTGAATTAGATTTCATGTCATGTTATATATTTTGATATAAGATTGTTTATAGAAGCCTATACGCCATTATATATAATTATATTTAAACTATATCACAGATCTCTTAATATATGGCTGGATACCAAATCGCATATGATTATATATAACGTCATATCAAACATATTTATAAAACCAAAGTGTTAATATAAATGTATATGGTTATATAAAGCCACGCATATAAACATTTATAAAAATATCAAATCATATAAGATTATATGAAAACTTTTTTAGTCGGGTATATATAGTGCAATATATATTGATATATGGTATCATTTAAACAATATATTACCATATGTGGTGACATTTAAACCATACATTTGATATCCCGAGTAAAAAAGAGTATATATAACATATATTTTTTAATATTAAAATATATGATAATATAAAATATTGTATGCGACCTTATATGTTTTTATATGATGATATATTAGACATTTTTGTAGAAATTTTGTCATATGTAGTCATATGAAATCATATATCAGTATTTGCTTTATTGCAAATTGTATATGTAGGAATATATTATTGATAAAACCGTTCAAAATTTTATATATAAATAGACCCGAAAAATATTTTTAATTTTATATTTTATATAACAATATCGTCGGCTTGCCTGCAAGTAGTGTTATGTGTTCTTTAACAGGTTTTCAGGAGGGCGAAAAAACTGATTTATATTTTCCTTTTTATATATTTCATTGACATCATATGCCTTAATAATTATTATAGTAAATAAGGTCGTGAATTATTAGGGCATATGATGTCAATAAAATATCTTAAAAGGATAATATAAATCAGTTTTTTCGCTCAAACCTGTTAAAACCAAAAACATAGCACTTTTTGCAGGCAAGCCGACGATATATTAGTTAATATGAGACCTAATTTCGAGATTAACTAATATCCCAGCAAAACCTTATATTACCAGGTAAAGGGAAATGTAATAAGAAACCAAAAAGTGTAACTACCCTACGGGAAATGGATCAGTCACAGAGCTGGTCACGTGACTGGAACTTTGTGGGAGTCACCGGTCCTCGATTCGGGTTTTTTATATGAAAGTAACCGGCAACTTTAACATGGGCTTGTCATAGGAGGTGGCAATTTCCTCCTTTTGAGCTACTTGTAACTTGTCGCAAAGCTTGTCGTTTATAGCATATCACACTACTGGTTTAAGAGAGTATGCAATATAACAAGTTAAAATTATCTAATACGGAAGTAGTCTCATGTTAGACATTATGTGATATGTACCGAAACTAGTGAGAAATAAAATATCAGGTGACTGGTTTAAGCGCACCTATCACAGAACTAAAGAAAAATATTTGTTAAAAAACTAGTCACACATTAGTCAATATGTGTGTTGTTGCTGAACTAGTACAAAATAATAGTTTCGTGACATATCACTATACTGCTCTAAGTTAACAAGTCACAGGACTAACTGAAACTAATTGACTTGTAACATGTCACTTATTATTCACCATGTGTCATAATAAGTATGGGTGCTGGAAGAACCCAGAAGGCATAGTATACTATAGTAGCCTAACTCATTAAAAAATTGAGAGCTTGTCCCTATCTCATGTAGTTGTAGTGGTATTAAGAACCATATGTACAAGTAAAATTACAAACACTACTTAATATTTTCAAATGACAGAAAATGAGTAAAGCTACTATATTATACTATGCCAGAAGGATCCAGTCACTGAACTTACGTAAAACGACAAGTCACCGAATCTGTTTTTAAAACATCACAAAGTCACAAAAAATTATTTAAAAAAAAAAAAGTTTATTCCAAATTCCAAAAACATAAATATTAGGGGTTTTCATATAAACTCGTAAATTCCATGTAAATCTTGTATAAATATAAACATATTTTTCATGTATGGAGATTGATATTAAACTCATAAACATACCAACTTTACACTGTTTACAAGTATAATACGCATTTATATGAAAACCCCTATTAACTCATGATTACAATTCAATATAAGCTATACATATAAATTATTTTAATTTTTGCACTAAAAATTCAAAAATAGTTTTTTCGGACTTTCTAAATAGATTTTCATACATTTACTTAGAATATTGTTCTACCTCAAGTCCAAATTCGAATACGATAATATTGTAATATTAGAAATTATTTGTTGCTTCAAAATATCATATTCGAATTTGGACTTGAGGTAGAACAATATTCTAACAAATACATATATGAAAGTATACATATAAATTTTAACGTAAGTTAAGAAATACTAGTTACACCATACACCACTACTTCGACAGGATAAAATAAGTTTATACTGCTGTTTGTAACACCAAAAAATATTGGACCTAGACCAACCTATTAGTGTACCGATTTACTCAGAATCGCGTTTTGAGTCGATTTGGCGATGTCCGTCCGTCAGTCTATCTATCTGTCCATTAGACCGTACCTCAAAAAAAAAGTTTGCCGTACACCCTCCAATATGAAGTATTTTTAGAAGGCGATTTCATAAAAAAAAATTTTTTTTTTGCCGAACGTAGGGTCGCCTTTTTTAATTTTTTGTTATAGCTTTGGCATTTAAAATCGGATTTTAAAGTGTGATATATCGATTTTTTTGCCTCGAGGAGACCAGTGTTTTGCTACATAGTAAAAATCCAATTAAAAACAATTTAAAAAGGCGACCCCTACGTTCGGCAACCAATATATAAAAAAATTTCTACTGGGTTTAGCGAAAAACTTCCTTAGCAAAAGTTGAATGATTTTTTGCGAGCTTTAAAATTCTAACATTAGGGTGGTAGCAACTGAGATCTGGTGGGTAACTACTATAACGGGAAACTTGAGGTCAAAATGCCCTTAGAGCAAAATACTGGTCTCCTCGAGAGAAAAACATCGATGTATCATACTTTAAGATCCGACTGTATATGCCCAAGATATAACAAAAAATGTAAAATGGCGACCCCTACGTTCGGCAAAAAAAATAAAAAATTTTTTTTGAAACCTTCTTGCAAAAATACTTCATATTGGAGGGTGTACGGCGCACTTTTTTTTGCCTGTAAGGTGGTACGCTCTACTGTCCATGTACCCTTGTGTGCACGCAACAAGTCGTATATACATACGGACCAAATTTCGGCAAAATGGAATGACGTTTATAGGTCCCTAAAAATTTCAAGTTTCTTTTCAGGATTTCTGCACAAATTCTGAACAATTTTATATACGTTTCGAATATGAAATACAATTTTTTAAAATTCATTTACAAAAAGAAGTTTATGTGTGAATTGATCAAAATATTTTTTATCGTTAAATTGCCTCTATATGAAAAACTTTTTGTGTATTTCATGACCGGGAATCAAACGACCAACCCTCTACACAGGCTACGACTCATAGCATCATCTCTTAACGAGACACACCATGGTCGACACATCGATGAGTGTGGCTAATTGAAGTCTTGTCAATCATAACCTACACAATGAATGTTTTGTAATCGGAAGAAAATTTCTATCGTTATTTCCTTTTCACATGTAATTATCACATTATGATGATTTCTTTGGCCAAAATTGGATGATAAGGATGTGAACGACATGTGGCTCTAACAGGCGGCGCTACGTGCCACATAGCTGAAGCGACCTGGCCATTCTGCACGACCGATTTGAGGGCATGGTTATCCCACACAGAAGCGACTTAAACTAGTCACCGAAATCGTGCGGTTTGACCGCTTTAGACTTGTTCTTGTGAGATTCCATCAAGTTGCTTGTCTATGCCAATAAGTCAATTAAAAATTGTATGTATTATAATAGTTATTAAACTTCGAAAAGTGTGCGATAATCGTCTATCGTATTATAGAATCTGGGCACATATTTTAAGTAAAACCCTGTTAAGTTTACATATAAAAAAATATATGCGCAATTTACAAAGACCATTCCTGAATTCAACACTAAACTGGTTTTCGGGTCATTTTAGGCTTTTTGAGCTAGTTTTCAGTTATTAACATAAATTTAATCTTCTCTTTAATTAAAATACAGATGTGATGTACCTATTTTAGTCCAATGGGTCATTTCGACCCCTTAGTGATTTAAGCTTCCCTAGTGATTTTTTTTGGAATACTTTCCTCTATTTCATAATGGTAATATCGGTATTATAAAACATTTTCACCAACGATTAGAGAAAAGAACCGGAAATCAAAATATCCAATAAAAAATTCTGACTTTTTGGATATAACATCCCCAGTGTTTGAGAATAAATCCAAAAGGGTTGCACAGCCTTTCAGTCAGTCACTGAACAGTTTGTTTTGTTAGTCATTGACAATCTATTATGCATACTCGTATCCGAACAATATTTTTGAACTACTCGTAGTTTATTATTATGTCATCATTTCTGTGGCCACAAAGTCAAGTATTATGTAAACTTTGTAACAGTCACGGGATAGGGTTTTACGGTACCGATCGCCATTTTTTCATACACATCTAATTATACTGCACCTGTTCTGTGTTATATCACTACTTCAACTGCAAAGGTACTAGTTACTTTTGCCAATTTGATGTTATGATACTTTTTCTCCAGTTATAGGATATATCCAAAATGAACTAGTTAATGTTTGGCCTCCATTTCAATAGTCACGATGTTGAATATTTTGCTGCAATTACCACTTTTTGATACACCGAAATTTGGGTTTACATCAGTTTTGTAACCTGTCCCCCATGCACCTGTCACAGATTTGTCACTTTGGATCAATCGACCCTTCATTTCCCGTAGGGTACTTACACTTTGGTCGCATAACACATTATTTTAACATGGGGGTGTCATTGGGGGTAAATGGTTGCCTAAATCGTACCGGTATAGGCTGAAATAAGTGCTTACGAAGGAAGTATTGAAATATTAAATTCACTAGTTAGCTAAAATAAGAACATACTTCTATGGAGTGAAATAAGTCGTTACACATTAGTACAAATTTAATTGGTTACAAATAGGGAATAAAATAAGACGTTGCCAGTAATGACTTTGTTTAAAAGTACACCGATCCGAGCAATGTAATTAGATTCTAAATTTTTATTAAATCGTACTTTCGCATAATAAGTAGTTATAATATAATACGAATAACTTATTATTTTTACCCTTATTAATAAGTTATTATTTAACACAATATCGGTAATATATTATTTTAAAGGCTCCAAATAAGTAGTGATATATCTCCATATCGGTAACTCATTATTTCATATCTCCCACAAAGGTATTGATGTATCGCAATATCAGTAACGTATTACTTTAGGTTTCTAAGTAAAACTAAGGGTAAAGGGGTACCCATTGCCAGGCAATGCGTGAAAAAGGTCAAACCTACTTAGAAACCTACCAAGGTTTTGCTGGGATATTCAAGATTAATATAATATTTAATCAAAAACAATTTTTTTATATGTTTTACTCAATTTTTTCATTAAATTAATATTTTCTGAGCTTTTTTTTCTTCTAAAAGATTTTTTTTATTTAAAAAATGTAATTTAAAAAAATTAACATTTAAAATCATGGCCCGGCTCGTAATGGGTTAATAAATCTAGGCATGTTGCATATCATTGGAAAGGTATTTCAAGTACCAATAAAATTTTATCAGTTCAAAAATACAATTTCATTTGATTAACACATAATTTAATCAGGTCAGATCTAAACTTATACAATCCGATAAAAACTGATAAACAATTGATAAAAATATATCGGGCCATTCTTCGGATGAAACTGTATATTTATACAGATATAACTTAATCACATATATGACTATATGTAACTATTTTTACTCGGGTTGTTTAAATGATACGATATATCAAAGTATATGGTACTATATATGGTAGCATAAATTATTATATCTAGAACTGTATTAAAAATGTTGTTACACAACTACAATATTAACTGTATTTCAGAAGCTATTAATTGTATTTCAGAAATTTGAAATGTATTTCAGAAATTATGGAATGTATTTCAGATGTATTTCATTAATTATTATTATGGAATGTATTTCAGAAATTATTAATTGTATTTCAGAAATAATCAAATCTATTTCAGAACTTGTTGATTGTTTATCATAATTAATAGAGAAAATTTCTAAATTACATTTCATAATTACTGAAATACAATTGATAATTTCTGAAATACAGTTTGATAATTTCTGAAATACAGTTATGAAGCTACGTTGTTAGCGTGTCTTAAAGTTTTTTTTTTTTAATTCCAGTTTATGTAAAGGTAGACCTGGCAATTCAAGTAAATTCACAAATTCAGTTGGAAAATTTACTGCGTCGGTTTCTTCCACCGGTGCTTCGTTACATGAAGTTTAAATATCGGAATATATAAGTTCCATTCCTTTTCTAAGGTTTTTTCTCTTTTAGAAAATTTGTTTAACTTTTTGGAGAGTAAGTTTCAATGCTACATAAGTTTCATATTCCGTGGATAGTGTTTGAACAGGTAATTCCCTCTTCCAATCCATTTGCATTCTCTATAATTTCAATTCTACTCGTTCAACGTTTATATCCATTTCATTCCACTTGTGTAGTGTTTCATTCCACTCGGTTCCTATTTAGTTTCTTAATTTTAGTGTTTCATATACACTTGTTCTTTCAGTTTTAGGTTTCTAGCTAAAGACGCAGACGTTAACGGGGGGGGGGGGGCAATTTTCCCCTTTTGAACCACCATTTTTACCACGTTCCTGTCCAAAGTCCTAGAAATGCCTTGTCGATAAGTTAGCCCATACTCCAAGGAAAACGTATTATATATTACAGGTTTCTAGCCGAAGGGTTCGGTTAGGCCATCAAGGGGGAGAATTATTCCGTTTTTACCCCTCCCGGTAGGAATTTCCAAAAATTCCGTCTTAGAGGACGTCTGCGTTGGAGGAGGAACCTACTACATACATAATTTTAGGTCCCTATATCCAGCAGTTTGGCCAGGACGTCAAGGGGGAAGTTTTTTCCCTTTTTACCCCTCCCGGTATGAATTTCCAAAAATACCATCTTAGGGGACGTCAACGTTGGAGAAGGAACCCAAATACCGAATTTAAGCTCCCTTGTTCCAGCAGTTTGGCCAGGCCGTTAAGGGGGAGACTTTTCCTGTTTTTGACCCTACCTGTAGAAATTTCCAAAAATCTCATCTTAGCGGATGTCTACAATAGAGGAGGAACTTTAATACCAAATTTCAACTTCCTACCTCCAGCGGTTTGGGTAGGCCTTTAAGCGGCACTTTTCGCTTCATTAATCCCCATTTTTGCAATGTCCCTGTCCAAAAAGCACCTTCCCGGTCCAAAAAGCCCATACTCCAAGTAACATATGTTTTACATTTCAGGTTTCTAGCCAACTTTTACTATTTGTGCCCCTCTCGGTAGGAATTTCCGAAAATCCATCGACAGGGAATTTCAGCTTCCTAGTTCCAGCAGTTTGAGCAGGCTGTCAAGGGGGATACTTTTTCTTTTTTTGTCCCTCCCGGTTGGAATTAGGCTGGAAGAGGAACCTAAGCACCGAATTTCAGCTTCCTAGTTGCAGCAGTTTGGACAGGTCGTTAAGGGGCAACTTTCCCTTTTTGAGCCCCCATTTTATAACGACCCTGTCCAAAATTCAAAAATTATCTTTCCAATAAGTTAGCCCTTACTCCAGGGACCCTCATTTTAATCTTCAGGTTTCTAGCCGAAGGGGTTTTTACCGGCCCCCAAGGTGAGGCTTTTCTTCTTTTTGCCCCTCCCTTTAGGAATTTACAAAAATTCCATCTTCGCGGCTATCTGCGATGGATGAGGAACATTCATACCAAATTTCAACTGCATTGCCTAAGCGGTTTGGGCAGGCTGTTATTGGGGACATTTTTCCCTTTCAACCACCATTTTTACTATGTTGCTGTTCCAAAATAGAAAAATTACGTTGCCGGTGAGTTAGTCCTACTCCAAGGAATACATATTTAAAATTTTAGGTTGGCCAAAAGGGATTGGGCAAGCCGTCAGGAGAGACTTTTACCTTATTTCCCCTCCCGATAGGAATTTCAAAAATTCCGTCTAAGCGGACGCCTACACAGAAGGAGGAACTCACATACCGAGTTTCCTTTTGGGATATCCTGTAGGGAATTCCAAAAATACAAACTTAGTCGATGTCTACTACAGTGGAGGAACCTTTATACCAAATTTCAACTTTGTACCTCCAGTGGTTTGGGCAGGCACTTTTCCAATTTGTGAGAATGTTTATGTGGAGACTTTTCCCCTTTTTGCCCGTTCCGGTAGGAATTTACAAAAATCCCGTCTTAGCGCACGTCTATGCCGAATATCAAGAAACCTTGTTTTAGTGAAGATATCCGTGGGGGAGGAAAAAAGTAGTTTTTTTGAAATTATATATTATTTTAAATGGTACTTTTTGGAAAAACGAAATTTTTTGGAAAAAGATACTTTGTTTTTACAAAGTACTTTATCTGTACTTTTTTTGGAAAAGGTATTTTTTTAATAAGGTGTTTTTTTTTGGAAAAAGGTACTTTTTTTGGAAAAGGTACTTCTTTTGGAAAAGGAAAATTTTTTTAGAAAAAGGTACTTTTTTTGGGAAAAGGTACTTTTCCTTGGAAAAGGTACTTTTTTTTGAAAAAGGTATTTTTTTGGAAAAATGTATGTTTTTTGGGAAAAGGTACTTTTTTTGGAAAAGGTACTTTTTTTTTGGAAAAGGTTCATTTTTTTGGAAAAAGGTACTTTTTTTAAAAAAGGTACTTTTTTTGGAAAAATTTACTTTTTTTGGAAAAAGGTACTTTTTTGGAAAAAGTAATTTTTTTTAGAAAAAGGTACTTTTTTGGAAAAAGGTACTTTTTTTGGAAAAAGGTACTTTTTTTGGAAAAAGGTACTTTTTTTTGGAAAAAGGTACTTTTTTTGAAAAAAGGTACTTTTTTGGAAAAAGGTACTTTGTTTTGAAAAAGGTACTTTTTTTGGAAAAAGGTACTTTTTTTGGAAAAAGGTACTTTTTTTGGAAAAAGGTACTTTTTTTGGAAAAAGGTACTTTTTTTTGGAAAAAGGTACTTTTTTTGGAAAAAGGTACTTTTTTCGGAAAAAAGTACTTTTTTTGGAAAAAGGTACTTTTTTTTGAAAAAGGTACTTTTTTTGGAAAAAGGTACTTTTTTTGGAAAAGGTACTTTTTTTGGAAAAAGGTACTTTTTTTGGAAAAAGGTACTTTTTTTGGAAAAGGTACTTTTTTTGGAAAAAGGTACTTTTTTTGGAAAAAAAGTACTTTTTTTGGAAAAAGGAATTTTTTTTGGAAAAAGGTACTTTTTTTTGAAAAAGGTACTTTTTTTGGAAAAAGGTACTTTTTTTGGAAAAAGGTACTTTTTTCGGAAAAAGGTACTTTTTTTGGAAAAAGGTACTTTTTTTGGGAAAAGGTACTTTTTTTGGGAAAAGGTACTTTTTTGGAAAAAGGTACTTTTTTTGTCCCCTTTTTGCCCCTCCCGATAAGAATTTCCAAAAAAGCCGTCTCAACGGACGTCTACACCGGTCGAGGAACCTACATACCAAATTTCAACTTCATAGCTCCAGCAGTTTGAGCAGGCCGTCAAGGGGGAGACTTTTCCCCTTTTTGCCCGTCCCTGTAAAAATTTACAAAACTCCCGTCTTGGTGGATGTCTACGATAGTGGAGGAACCTTTATACCAAATTTCAACTTCCTACCTCCAGCGGTTTGGGCAGGCCGTCAAGGGGGGCCTTTTTCCCCTTTTTAACCCCCATTTTTACAACGTCCCTGTCCAAAATTCCAGAAAGTACTTTCCAGAAAAGTTAGCCCATACTCCAAGGAACACATATCTTAAATTTCAGCAATATGCATTTTTTTTATAAAATGTTTTTCTTTTTATAAAATTATAATTTTATTTTCTATAAATGTTTTATAAAATCAAAATGTTGGGTTTTAATTTTTATTCAAAAAAAATAAAAATTGTTTTTTCGACCTTTTTATTAATCAATTAGAAATTTATTAATTCAGTTCGAGTCCAATTTCCTTATTATGAATTAACATAATAAGTACTTTTTTCAAAAACTGCTATTTTTCTTCATCAGGATATTCTCCTAACGAATACTTCACAGAGTTTTTGCTTTCAAAAACCTCTAAACACTTTCAGGAATGAAAAGACGATCTTTTCGGGTATTTTCCAAGTCCCCTTCTTCAGTTTTCTTTAGAAAGTGGTGGCAATAGTGCAATGCAAATTGAAACATCAAAATTTCATATTAAACGTAGTCTACTACATCAACGAAATGAGAATGGAGTAAACAATAAAATATGTTTTCGAAGTCTCTGCAAAGACATAACCAACAATAGAAATTTTATGAAAGTTTTTGTTTTTGTATTTTTTTCATTCCTGAAAGTGTTTAGAGGTTTTTGAAAGCAAAAACTCTGTGAAGTATTTGTTAGGAGAATATCTTGATGAAGCAAAATAGCAGTTTTTGAAAAAAGTACTTATTATGTTAATTCATAATAAGGAAATTGGCCTCGAACTGAATTAATAAATTTCTAATTGATTAATAAAAAGGTCGAAAAAACAATTTTTATTTTTTTTGAATAAAAATTAAAACCCAACATTTTGATTTTATAAAACATTTATAGAAAATAAAATTATAATTTTATAAAAAGAAAATCATTTTATAAAAAAAATGCATAGCCGTGAACGGTATCGAACTCGAGACCTTTTGACTTTAAACCTTATTTTAACAAAATATTGTAATTTTTATAAAATCAGTGCTCTGCCAGTGTATTATTTTTTGAACTGTTGTCAATATCTGTCTGGGATCCTATTTAAACCCAATAAAATGGAGATCTTACGTGGTACCCAAATATAATGCGGGATCTAATTTTATCTGTCATTTTTCTGGATACCCTAGTAAAAATGATTTTTATATAATCATTTATGATTTTATAAAATTATATCTCGTCGAGTATTGTTAAATGTATATTTTTTATATAATTATACCAAAAGATATTTAATTATATAAAATCATATTAACCAGATCCACCATTTCCCGGATCAAATCATATATGGGTTAATATAATTTTATATAAATATATATTATTAGACCCGAAAAATGGTGGATTTAGTTAATATGATTTTATATAACTAAATATATTTTGCTACAATCATATACAATTATACTTGGTGTTACATATGATAATATTCAGTGATATATAATTCTATAAAATCATAAATGGTTATATAAAAAATATTTTTACTCGGGTAGTTTTAGATGTCAATCCGTAAATATATTGCTGTTTCTAATTCGATCTGCCATTTTAATACCGAAATAAATTGCTGGATCTAATTCGATCTGCAATTTATGGGATAAAATAAGATCTTACCAAATCCCCAAATATATCACTGGATTTAATTCAATCTGCAATTTATCGGAAAAGTTAAGATCTTACGCAATCAGGTAATATATTACTGGATCTAATTTGATTTGTCATTTTTTGGATAAATTTAGATGTTACTTAATCCCCAAATATATTGCTGGATCTAATTCGATCTGCCATTTTTCGGATCAAATTAGATCTAAGTTTATCCACAAATATATTGCTGGATCTAATTCGATCTGCCATTTTTTGGATCAATTTAGATCTAAGTTTATCCCCAAATATATTGCTGGATCAAATTCGATCTGCCACTTTTTCGGATCAAATTAGATCTAAGTTTATCCACAAATATATTGCTAGATTTAATTCGATCTGCCATTTTTGAGATCAAATTAGATCTAAGTTTATCCAGAAATATATAGCTGGATCTAATTCGATCCGTCATTTTTCGGATCAAATTAGATCTAGGTTTAATGCTGAACAAAAGAAACCCCCAATTGAGCAGGAACTATTAGCAATACATTTTGCAATAACGCAATTTAGGCCATACGTTTATGGTACTGAATTTACTGTTAGGTCCGATCACAGACCTTTAGTATACTTGTTAATTTAAAAGATTCGTCATCAAAATTAACAAAAATCAGATTAGAACTATCAGAATACACCTTTACAATAGAGTATATAAAAGGCAAAAACAATGTGGCCGCAGATGCACTCTAGCGCATTTCAATTAACGAATTGAAAAACGCAAATAGGGAGAATTTTGCAGTGACAACCCGCGGAATATCTAAGCAGATTCAGGAAAAACAAGGCAATATAGGCACAATGAATAAGAATGATAGTATAAACAGAATACCATGGCAAGCACTACCTTTTCAATATAACGGTAGTTTCCTACCACGTCCACAACAATACCGATATTAAATTTTTAGGACTGCGAGTACAATAGTGGCATATGTCTCCTAATATCATAGGTTTTATTTCATAATATTACCTGTTACATTTTGTTGTATCTGCAAAATACCGTTATAGATCTGTGTTTCGGTATTTTAGCGGTATTTTAACGGTAGTTAAAATTATTACAGAATTAGACCGGTAAAAAAGCGAAATGAAACCGGTGATACAATGGGTCTTGAAGTAGCTGCTGTAGCCAACTACCGTTATTACCTAGTGTCTTCAAATGCAATGAAATGTGCAAAGAAATTTGAAAATAACAGACAAAGCAACAACAAAATTATTTTCGTTGTTGTTGTTTTGTGTGTTATTTTCAAGTTGTGCAATTTTTTTTTTTATTCGAAATCAAAAAGAGGATATTATATATAATCCATACCTAAATAATTTTTTTTCAAAAATGTTCAAACTAATAATAAGCTGACGATATGATTTGTTATTTACATTTTGCTTTTTTCCGTTATTTTTTATATTTGAACAAGAAATGAGAACGTGTTTATTTCAGTTTAACGTGATCATTTTTTTAATATTTTATGATTGTTTTGAACTTTTCGCCATTTTTTATCAATAATATTTGAATTAATTGTGGAATTATCACTAAAACATTAAATTAATACCTAGTCAATATTGAAATAACCTTGTGCTGCAGTAGTCATTACAATCAAATAGTGAACCCTCGTGAGGTTAATAATCTCACTGGTTCATCTCTATATTTATGCATAATAAAACTATTCTGTTATATTTATTTAAAAGTTGTGAAACAATATTTTTCGATAATGACAAATGTTATTATAAAATCCGATTTAGTTGATTTTTGGTTATCTGTTCCTTCAAAAAATAAAATCCCAGAACTATATAAATTTATAAAAGGCAAAATTGGGGATTCAAGTGTTGAAAAACAAGTGTTGTTAAAAAAAATTAGATTGTTTGACAATAAAATAAAAAAATATTGGACCGAGAGTAAATCCAATAGGCAATTCTTCGATAAAAAGTATTCTAAGTGGTTGAATTGGAAATTTTTCGAGCCAGACAATGTAAGTTGTGTATTGATATTCTTTTTAATCTAAGTAAAAAGGTTTAACTTTAAAACTAAAATATTTAGGAACCAAGCACAAGCAAAACTTGCCAACATGAAATATCTATTGTATCTGATATAGAACAACTAGAAACAGTGGAATCTTCAATAGCAACAGAAATGGAAACAACTGTGTTACATACTACAAAAGAAGAAATAAATAAAGCTGGTAGAAAAAAAAAAAGTATTCAGTCAAAGTTCTGTTACATCGAAAGATAGAAAGATTTCAGAATTGATTGAAAATTATTCATTTGAAGAACTTTTATATGCAGCAGACAAACTAATAAAGAGGTATAATTATAATTTAGACAGCACTAAAACAGATGTAAAATGCATTTCTATTGAAAAGTCATTGGCGCTATATATGGATTTGGATTTGTGGGAACGAAAATATAACGTATTGCGGCAAGCAATTGATGAGCTTCATCCAAACTGTTTGCCATCATTGTATGCGTTAAGAAATGAAAAATTAAAATTCTTACCCCCTATTGCAACGACTGAAATTTCAGCAGAGGTTGACGATTTTATTGAAAAATTTAAAAATTTAGAATGTTTTGTAATTGATATAAATGGTTCAACTGTTGAGGTGTCTTACGATATGCACTGCACAATGATAGATGGTGCAGTTGCAAATGTTTTGAGTGACACAAACTCAGCAAGTAGGTGCTTTATTTGTAATGCAAGTCCTACAGATATGAACAATATAAAAATAATTAAGGACCCTTGTATTAATAATTATAAATATGGACTTTCTACACTCCACTGCTGGATACGCTTTTTTGAATGCATATTGCACATTGCTTACCGTCTTCCTTTGAAAGTTTGGCGAGTCAATAAGGAAAATACCTCAGTTTTTTCACAAAACAAAAAAAGAATTCAAAATGAATTCAAAACACGGACGGAATTAATAATAGACCAAGTAAAAACGGGATTTGGAACTACTAACGATGGAAACACGGCTCGACGACTTTTTGAAAATAGTGAAATTTCTGCTGAAATTACGGGGATTGATAGAAGTCTTATTGATAATTTTGGCACAATATTAAGAGTTTTATCTTGAGGATTCCCGGTTAATGTTACAACGTTTAAGGAGCTGCTAACTATTACTAGAAACTCATATTTAATTCAGTATGGCTGGTATTATATGCCAAGTACAGTTCATAAGGTTTTAGTGCATGGATGCGATATTCTGGAATACTTCAACTTGCCAATAGGTAATAAAATATTAAAAAAACGTTTTACACATTTTTTTAAAACTATTTTTATTCTAGGGTGTTTGTCCGAAGAAGCCTTAGAAGCCAGTCATAAAAATATAAGGAATGTGCGATTTTCCCATACAAGAAAAACGACAAGAGAAAATACAAATAGAGATTTAATGGCTCATTTGTTATTAATTTCGGATCCGGAACTATCGTCACTTAGGTCTACAAAACACATAAAAAAATGATGAATTCAAAGAAATTGAAAAATACATTTTGAAAGAAAACATTATAAATTACAATTAAAATAAATTATCTTATTTGTTGAGCAAATTTAGAAACAAATTTATTTATGACCCATTTTAAAGAGAATATTAAATTATTTGCATTTTGATCACAAATGAAGCTAAAGTTTAGTTTTTGAGAAAAAGGATATATGGGAGATGGTAATGTCCTTGTATAGAATGAAGCGAAATTTCTCAGAGAGCTTAAAAATATAGTTTTATAAGTAGTTATTAGTTTTTAGTGCATTCTGATCACTAATGTAGTTAAAATTTAGTTTTTGAGAACAATTATATATGGAAGGTAGTCATGTCCTTGCACCGAATGAAACAAAATTTACCACTGAGCTAAAAGACATATTTTAACAGACAGTTACCAACTTTCGGTTTATTCTATTTACAATTATAGCTAAAATTAAACTTTTTAATTTAAGGATGTATGGGAGGTAGTCATGTCCTTAGACCGATTTTTCCGAAACTTCGAATTTTTCTTAATTAACATATTTTGAACCAGCACACCAAATTTCATTTTTCTGCGATAACTCCTCTAATTTTGCCGATTCACTATATGGGGACAAAGCACTGTGCGTCGCCATCATTGCTGATGATCATTTGGGCTCTTTTTACCCCATTTTCCATTGTTCTGCGGGCGATAAGTTCCCGCACTCTTTTTTTTTATAAGAGAGCATACATATATTATAATATCTCAAAATATATAGCTCACTAGCTGCACGTTGTTAGCGTGCCTTAAAGTCTATTTAAATGCAATTTATGTGGAGATATATTTTGTAATTTAAGTTAGTTTAAAAATTCTGTTCGAAAGTTAACTGCTTCCGTTTCTTTAACCACTTTATCAATAGAAAGTTTCAAAGTCAGATACTTGTACCACTACTTTTCGTTTCCCCAATTTTATCCAATTCTACTCGTTCCCCATTCTATTACATTTCGTTCCAATTGTCCAGTGCTTCAATTCCACTCGTTCCCCATTCCATTTCCTTCCACATGTCTAGTGTTTTAATTCCACTCGTTCCCCGTTCCATTCCATTTCGTTTCTCAATTTTATTATTTCAACTATACTCGTTCCCCGTTCCGTTACAATTAGTTCCCCGTTATGGATCATCAATTTTTAAAAACAATAATTGGTTACTCGTAAGAAATGACAGTGCTTTCAAAATGATTCTCTTGTTTAAATATTTATCAAAAGACAATATCGCAGTGTTGCCACTTTTTGAATAATTATTCAAAAATAGGACTGTTTACACATTCCTTGGATAATTTTTGAATATTTACATTTTTGTTTGGTTTTTGTGTAATTTCGATTTTTACTGAAAAATTACCTAAATTCCATGCTTTCAAGTCCAACAGTAGATAAAATGAGTTTGATTGTGTAACATCTACCAGAAATTTCCAGTTTCTGCTGAATTTTTGTAAATTATTGCAACACGAAAGCCAATTTAGTTAGACGAAGTAAAACATCCCGAGTAAAAATAGTTATATAAGAAATTATATAATTTAATATGGACTAATATGTTTATATATAGTCAAGTGTAACACTATATCTTTGCGGATATAATTATGTATAGCTTTGAGTTTTTCAAAAATTTCTTATATGATGTCATATATAGATCAGTATAAATATACATGTCCCCATATATATTTATATGTGCCATATCTATTTACATATGCTATGACAATTTTAATACATCGTCATATATAATTAAAAATGGCTTTATCGGAAATTATATAAAGTTTTATATAGCTCAATGTTCATTTTTTTAAGTTGTTTTAGATATGTTTAAGTATAGCGCAATGTAAATAAAATTCTATGTTTTTTTGAGATATATTTATGTATGATTTCAAAATATAAAAGGCGTACTCATTATAACTCCTAAATTTCTTGTAAACCTTGTATAAATACAAGCCATATTTTTATGTATGGAATTTGACATTAAACTCATAAACATACCAGGTTTACACAGTTTACGGGTAGAATACAAGTTTATATGAGAAGGATTGGTTACAATTACGTACAACTTCTTCTAAATTTTTATTTAAATTTTTAGTTCTTAACTTGAGGGTGTTATTTTTCAGTACTTTTTAATAGTTTTTGTTTTGATCTTGAAGTATGAAGCGTTATAAAATTATGTCTTTCTACATCAAATTAGATATAATTATATCGGGTCAAAATCCGGATAAGAGTCTATATGATTCAATATATTTAGATCTTATCCGATATAATTTTATCCACCATTTTTCGGATCATAGCATATCTCCAATTATATTAAATAAGATATCATTACATATAACATCATATTACTTTTTTTACCCGGGATGTTTTATATTTTATTTGTATATAAACCCCATATTTTGTTAGTTTTTTTAGAAAACTATTGTCAAACTGAATGCAAATTATTTATTTTTGTCTTGGTTGCCACCCAAGGCCATTTGAAATTAAGCAAAAGAAATTTGGGTTTATTATGATTAAGACTTTCTCATGACTGAAAAAAACTTGTAATTTCCAAAGTTTTTGTAACAGTTACTGGGCTTTGATCAGACAAAAATTTTCTTACAGCAGCACAGTTGAGCAGATTTAAATATATTTAAGTAATTGATTAATTCAGTCTTCGTTAACATGCAAAGGCTATTTTTATTACAACTGGCACTTTATAATTGACTTTTTATATGCCCTTTGTAGGTAAACTGTGTCTAAATATTAGCCCATTTTCTCCAAATTTAGTACTTTTTATAAGATTGTAATTCAAACACCATTTGCCAACTTTCTGCCGCATATAATTTTGTGTTACATTTTTAAAATCTGTAGATATATCGGGAAATGGCAAGCTTTCGAAATTTTCACATTTTAGAGGTGGCTTTCTTTGGAGCTGAATGGTCAAGCTCCTGTTGTGTCCATGGGTTCCGGCCTCAAAACTTAACTCTATGACATTGTGACATTGCATAGCAATCCAACCAGCCGGTAAGAAGTGGCTGAATTATTTCCAAATTATTTCGATTCTGCCCTACCGTGCGCAGGAGAGTTCAAAGAGCCACATAATTTAAGAAAAAAATAATTAATTATTTTAAACTAAAAAAATATTAATTTTTTGTGTAATTTCATAAGGTTTTGGATAATTTTTGACATACTGCTGTGTATTTTTTTTTTGTGTTACTGGTGGCAACACTGCAATATCGTGAATATTGAAAAGTAATTGGGCTACTACAACTTTCTCTTATTTTGTATTTAATTGTCAAACTACAATATAAATTTATTTTATAATCTCTTACAATTACAGGGTCATGATAATGCCATAAAATGTATAAGCCTTGATCCACACGAAGAGTTCTTTGCTACTGGGTCAATCGAAGGAGACATAAAGGTAAATCTTATATCGCCACATTGAAATTTAAAATTCGATCACAGAAAATTTTTTTCGAACGAGTTCTAAAACAACAGGTTTCAGAATACAGTGGACTTGTTTAGAGGCAAGTCTATGTTGTTCAGAAAATTGTTATTTGCACCAGAAAAAATAAAGAACAAAGGGGTCCCTTATTTCCCCAGTAACAAAAAAATGTTCCATTGACGATTCTCATCCTCGTCTCATGACGAGTACATGTATGCCCATATATAGTACAATATATGACCATATATGAACTCATACTCATATGTGAACATAAATATATGATAATCTATATGCATGTGTGATTATATACGAACTCATATTAGAGGTGTCCAATAAAATGAAAATACGATTTTAAAGAGTGTCGGTGTCCAATTTGTTTCCTTTCTATATAAAACTAATAAATATGAAGTTTGGGGGCAATCGAATTAAAAAAGTCGAGGCGGAAATCGATTGAAAATTTCAAGAGTGTTTATATGGGAAAAATAGGACTTTTTTCAGTTTTTATGAAAATTTCGTTCTATACTTTAATTTTTTAACCACTTGTGTTATGAATCGACTTCAGTAGTAAACAATCTTTTCAAAAAGCTACAAAGCTTCAAAATCAGTTAAGAACTCGCAAAGAAATAGCAAATGCCCCAGACCAATTTTGTGCCAAAAAAAAAACTAGGTCATGAAATTTGATGGCACTTTTTTAAACTTTCAGAAATTGATTAAAGCCACAATTGTTTTTTGCTCTCTATACTTATAAATACTCAGATATGAAATATTGTTTTATTACCTGTCTATTAACCTGTCGCGCAATAAGGCAAAAAACGCATAAATTTTTTGGCATAAGTTTTAAAAATCTATTTTTGATTTTTAAAAAATGTTTGTTTAATTTTTCCCGTTTTTTTTTTGGTTTTTTTTTCGGGCATGCCGACTATACAATACCCTACACCAGTCTGGTGTATTGTTTGGATCCGAAATTCGAATGGGTGAAAATGGGGCTTGTGTCAAAATTTTCACAAAAACACATATTTTTTGCATTTAAAAGTTTTTTTGATTTCGTTCGGTTAATTTTTATATATAGAAGTTTTATTTTGTGTATTTCTTTGCTTAATTTAGAATTTTCACAATGGTGTTTATCATTGCACCAGCTGTCCCTTTTACAATTTTTTTTAATAGTAAAAAGAGAAGTTAATAGTAGACAGAGGCAGAAAAATAAAAATATCTGTAAGAACCCAAAAATATCTGTAAGGGCCTAAAGGGTTTTTAAACTTGTTTAATATTACAACTAAGAGTGGCTAATAACCATAAAGGAAAATTTAATTTCTAACGCATTTTCTAAGTTCTAAACTAAATTATAAGTGTAATTTGATTTCTAGGTGATTTCAATTTTCAAAAATTTCAGTTTTTTGTCAATACTTAAAATTTTTTGCAATCCGTTTGTGATATGGAGTATATTGTTTTACCCATTTTCTGCCAAGCATGGATTCCGTGCTTATTTTCTGACAACCCAGTCTGCATTTGACTGCAATCGCGTGCGCATGCACAAAAAGTTCTCTTAGTTCTTTAGTGGAAAGTGTAATTAAACAAAACACCTAATTGTCTTGTAACAAGAACAATATTTAAAATAAAAGAAATTTACCTTGCTAATCATCATGGATGATGGCAATGAAAGTGAAGAGAGCGATATAAGCTGGCAGGTAGTTTCCTCGTCTAGACTAAAAAAACGTCATTTAAATGAATCGCCAAAAATTTATAAATATAAAAAACCAATTTACAACAATTCAAATACGAGTAATAATTCATATAAAAACTATGCTAGTACATTAGCAAACATCGACAACAATGCTAGTACATCGAAAAACAATAACAACGGTGCTAGTACTTCTAAGCAAGTAAACAAAACTACAACAACACCCACAATTGATTATCAAGTAAGTCAAAACCAGTTTTCAGTTCTAAGCAATGATGAAGATGTTGATGATAATGATGTTGATGAGGAATGTGATAGAGATAACGATCAAACAACAGAAAATAATTTACAAAGACCTCCTCCAATAATTATACCAAATGTTGCTAATATCAGAGCTATGATTAAAAGCTTCTCTAATATAATATGTCCCACTGAATTTAATTACAAAACTTTAAAAGATGGCCAGATTAGAGTAATGATAAAAAATATCCAAACTTATAGAATGCTAGTAACGTACTTAAACGATAAAAAACTAAACTTTCACACGTATCAAATGAAACAAGAAAGAGCCTATAGAGTAGTTATAAAAAATTTACACCATACAACACCAACTCAAAATATTAAGGTATTTATTGAAAATCGTGGCCACCAAGTGAGAAATATTACCAATATTTGTAGTAGAATCACAAAAGCACCACTTCCTATGTTTTATATTGATCTCGAACCAAATACTAATAATAAAAACATCTACGACATTAAACATATTGATAATGCCATTGTCTCTATAGTTCCACCCAAAAAAACATATGACCTTGTTCAATGCCACCGTTGTCAAGAGTTTGGGCATACTAAAAGATATTGCAAAAAACAAGTAAACTGTGTTAAATGTGGATTAGGCCATCTTACTATAGAATGCACAAAAACTAGTGATACTCCAGCAAGATGTGTAAACTGTTTACAAAATCATTTAGCTAATTATAAAGGCTGTGAAATTTACAGACAGATATTAAAGAAAAAATTACAAGATAGTAACTTTGTTAATAAAAATAGGAATGTACGATATGCATACAATAATGATGAATTTCCAACAACAATAACAAACAACAACAATGGTGCTCAATTTAATCAAAATATTAATCAGTCCTCATATGCTGATGTGCTTAGAAACTCACAACAAAATACAAATAATAATCCTTTTGAAAAAATTGAAGTTCTACTACAAAACCAAATTGAGCTAACAAATAAACTTTTAACAATGATGTCAGTTTTAATAGCAAAATTATGCAACTAAATCTTCGTATTGCAATATGGAATGCCAACGGGCTTTCTAACCATACACAAGAAATTGAAATCTTTCTTAAAACCAATTTTATCGACATACTCTTAGTGTCAGAGACACATTTCACAAGTAGAACCTATTTTAAAATAAGAGGTTTTGATTTAATAATAGCTAACCAACCACATGATAACGCACATGCTGGATCTGCAATTCTAATAAAATCGTCAATCAGCTATGAAGTCTCCGATATAATTAGTCAACCGTTTCTCCAACCTGCTTGTATTAAAGTAAAGAGTGATCAAAATGATGTTTCTATATGTTCTATTTATTTCCCCCCTCGATTTAAAGTAACCAGTCAAAATTTTAAAGATTTTTTCAGTCGCTTGGGACCAAGATTTCTAGTTGGAGGCGATTTTAACGCCAAACATCCTTGGTGGGGGTCTAGAGTACAAAATCCAAAAGGTATTGAGTTGCGTAATTGTATTATCAATAATAACTATTCGGTCTTATCAACCGGAAGTCCAACATACTGGCCGACAGATCCAAGAAAAATTCCGGACCTAATGGATTTTGTTGTTTACTCTGGCATTTCTAGCCAATTCCTTCACATATCCAATGAACTTTGTGATGAACTTAATTCTGATCACTCTCCAATTTTACTAAATTTTAATACATATCTACATTCTAATACTAAAAAATATCAAGTCGTTAGTCGTAAGACAGATTTTACCTCTTTTAGAATTTGGATTGAAAGAAACATTAATCTAAATGTCCCCATTAAATCGCCGAATCAATTAGATAATGTCGTTGAAACTTTCAATAACCTGATTCATGAAGCTGGTTTCCTTTCTTCTCCAAAAGAAAAGGTTTTCGATAGTCAAGATAAAATTGTTATTACTGCTGAAATAAGAGAAATGATACAAAATAAAAGAAGATTAAGAAAAATTTGGCAAACCAGTAGATACCCCAATGACAAACAACGTTTTAATAAGGCAACTAAAGATCTGAAAAAACGACTTTATGAATTAAAAAATTAGCAGCTTGGTCACTTTCTTAGAAATCTTGGTGTATCTAAAAACGACGAATTTAGTCTATGGAAAGCAAGGAAATATATAAAACGTCCAACTAAAAGAAATGCTCCCATAAAAAATGTTAATGGCACATGGTGCAGAACAGACAAGAGCAAAGCAGAAGCATTTGCTTCACATCTCCAAAATACCTTTCAGCCACATGCTTTAAGTAATAGCACTCATATAGATGAAGTTGATAATTTTTTAGATATCCCATGTCAAATGGATTGGCCCATCAAACACATATCGCCTTTTGAAGTTCAAGAAGAAGTGAATAAGTTAAATTGTAAAAAGACTCCTGGATACGACAGAATTAATGGAATTGTAGCGAAAGCTCTACCTAAAAAAGGTATTATATTTCTAACTCTGATTTATAATTCTATTTTGCGACTAAACCATTTCCCGTCTCAATGGAAGTGCGCAGAAATAATTATGGTAAATAAACCCAATAAGCCAGAGAATGTTGTTACATCTTACAGACCTATAAGTTTATTGGTCACATTCTCCAAAATATTTGAAAGAATATTGATGAAACGATTATCTCCAATTTTGGAAAAACACAACATCATACCTGAATATCAATTTGGATTCAGGCATAATCATGGTACTCCTGAGCAATGCCATCGTATCGTAGCCTTTATAAGGGATACTTTGGAAAGGAAAAAATATTGCTCTGGCGTCTTCCTAGATGTACAGCAAGCATTTGATAAAGTCTGGCATAATGGCCTATTTTTCAAACTTAAAAAACTGTTTCCTACACCTTTCTACTTACTACTAAAGTCTTATTTAAGTCAACGACATTTCTATGTTAGAGTTAACAACGAAGCATCACAAATAGATAACATCAACGCAGGCGTTCCGCAAGGCAGTGTTTTGGGGCCAATATTGTATACAATATTTACGTCAGACATGCCCTCTACTAACAATGTTTTAGTTGCAACCTATGCAGATGATACAGCGTATTAGCTTCTAGCACGTGTCCAATTGAAGCTTCAAGTCTCGTACAAAATGAACTTAATCAAATTGAAATATGGCTAAACAAATGGAACATAAAAGTCAACACAGAAAAATCGGTACATGTCGTATTCACTTTAGGTAAAGGCGTTTCCCCAAGTTTGTCCATCAATAATAGCGAAATTCCTCAAAAGGACAGCGTCAAATATATTGGTCTTCATATTGACAAAAGATTAACATGGAGCACTCACATCAAAGCTAAAAGAGAGCATTTAAAAATTAAAACTAGACGTCTCTATTGGTTGTTAGGTCCTAAGTCGCAGCTAAATCTTGAAACCAAGGTAATAATATATAAAACGATTCTTAAGCCAGTATGGACGTATGGCTTACAGTTGTGGGGAACTGCTAGCAACTCAAATATCGAGATATTACAACGATACGAAAATAAAACACTAAGGTCAATTGTCAACGCTCCAAAGTTTGTATCTAATAAAACAATACATAATGATCTATTTATTTCTAAGATAAAAGATGAAATCAATAGATTCAGCATAAATTATCTAGAAAGATTAAGTAATCACTGCAACCCATTGGCTATCTCCCTACTTGATGACACTGAAGAAGATAGAAGACTTAAGCGGCACCACATTCTTGATTTACCATTTCGTCAATAAATTAAATCTTTTCAAAGTGTAAATACTCTTTTTTAAAATATTCCTGTAAATACTCATCCATTTGTAAATAATTGTTTAAGTACTATAAAATTTTTAGTTAATATGTTGTTGCTCTCACTGGAGTTCAACAACTAGTGTAAATATTATTTTATCCAATTTGCTTATTATCCTTAAATGGATAGATTGTAAATAAAGTTTGTTATGAAAAAAAAAAATAAATTTTCTGACAAAACTTCCTAGAAGGATAGGTAGACGTGTCCTTAGAGATATGTTGATAAAAAATGGAATAAACAATTTAAATACTGTATCTCATAGTTTTGTGACTTGATTTTAACAATGAAATTATATTTTAATACTTTTTGGACACATTTTTAATTTATTTGTGCGGTTTCCTTTTTCGATATTAGTTTTAAAATGTCCCAGCAACTTGGATGTAATGCTTTACATTTTTATTTTTATTGATTTTTTAGAAGTTATTTTGCACAACAACAAATCACATCTTTCAGTATCCGCTAGTATATTTTTACAGCTTTTTTAGAATTACTTCTGAACAACATCCAAAAAATCACTTAAGTATTGCTCCTAAAGAGTAATTGCTCTAAAAGTGATCGTAAAAAGTAATTTTCTTATCATTTAGCATTTCCAAACAGAGGGCCGAGGGTTCGATTCCCGGCGGGATCAATATTTTTCTATTTTTTTTTACATTTTTTTCTTATTCTATTAATTTTGTTTTAAATTCAATATTTTTTTTAATTTTTAAAAATATGTATATGGGTGAAATCAAAAAATGTGATAAGTTTTTGGGCCAAATTTGTGAGAAACAAAAAGTGTTAATATTTCGGTTTTTTCTTAATGGGATCACTAAGTTTAGTCATTATAAACCTAATTGCAAAAAATCTCTTCTACAAGTTGTCGCAATAACTTTTTTGCACAATTTTAATTTTTTTTGTAGTAACGGAGTTTACACGCAGAAAAACAACAGGTGTATCTTTTAAAAAGCCTGCTATGTAAAATTTGCATAGTATTGAACTAATCAAAATACAAGCCCCAAATTCTTGGTAATTAATTGATATGCATTTTTGCCAAATTACGAATGCTTTTTTTTTGTTAAGTTGGCTAAGTACGTGCTTTGTTAAATTTACATTGGTGAAATTTATTTAAAAACGTACTATGTAAAATTTGCATTCATCAAATTTTGAAAATAAAATAAGCAATAAGTATATTTTTCTAATAAGACAGGTAAATGTCAAAAAGCGCTTAGAATTTCCTGTGACATATGCAAATCAATATGGTGGATGTACATCTCTAATATAATATGATGCTGGATTTTCCCAAGTTTTTATCTTATAATAGTATTAATGCAAACAAAAATAAAAATTATTAATGCAAATAAAAACAAAAATAATATATTTTTATTGTAATTTTCATGTCAAACTTGCTTGCTTGTTGAAAAAGTACAAGCCTAAAAATATTGAGTAATTACTTTTCAGCAGTGGGTACCCTAAAAAAAGTCGGAAATGAGTACTCGGTACTCAACACTTTTGCAGACATAGTAATTTTCTATTTAGTAAATTTTTTTTGCAAAATGTGTCTTATAATTCTCATTTGTTTTTTAGACAAATAGTTTTTATATATACATCATTATTATACCTGCAGTTATTGAACGGAAATGACGAATAGAGCAATGAAGGGTTGCTAAACACAAAACACAATTACAGTTCGGCAGCAGAGGAATTTAAGGGCAAAGAAAAATATTAAAATATAAATAAAATTAATTAATTAAAATTAAACAAACTAAAATAAAAATACAGAATTTGCAAATTTTCTTTTATTTATTTAAAAAATAAACCATGTTGTTTTTACTTAAAGAAAAAAGTTTATTTTCCTTTGCGAAAATAAACATACATATTACATATATATCTCTTTGAAAATTTACCTAAGCGTCTTGACAAATTTGTCATTATTTTTATGTAGTTGTATATCTACCACGGAACTTTGTAAATTTTTACTCTAATTTTTGTAAATGTTACACCTTTTTTTCTGCGTGTACATTTGGGTTTTCAACGTGCTTTTCAATAATATACAATTTGTGGTTATCAAAATTTAATTTGTCAAACTAATGTCAGTAATGGCTCGAAATATCGATTCAAAACCAATGAAATGCAAAATCAATCGTTTTTCGCTCCAGCAGTTTAAAGTAAAAAACTGATAACTTTTTTTCTTTGGACGCAAAATTATTAGTTGAATCGTCTTTTGAAGCATAAATATTAGTTGAATCACCTCTGTTTATGGTTATTTTAAAATATTTTAAACATTTACCTACATTTTTTTGAACGCAATCTGATGCAAACAATTTTGGTTACGGAGTTTACAGTTACGGAGTTTACATTTGGTTAATTTTTTCGTTTTCATTCAAAAACGCTTTGTCAGAATTTTATTTCCGAAACAAAATCGTATGATGCCTACAAGGTGAATCCAAATATGACATTGCTTTTCTTACTCGTTAAATAGTGTAAAAATTAGGAACGGAGTTTACAACATTTTTTCAAATCTTATTGAAAACATCCTTTTTAATCTCGAGAATGTTACATGCTGCAGAAAATTTTCAAGTCTGTTATACTAGATGATTATTTACAGCCCAGCGATCATTTGTATATAAATAACACTATACTTTTCGCAATATAATTAATAGATAACTCCAAAATTCTGGTGTATGAATTTTTATCAAAAATTATAACAAAAAATCGTTACAGAGTTGAAGTCGTGTTAGCATAGATATACGAAAAAGTTTGTAAAACGTATTAATTTTTACTAAAAACGATACTTTTCCTCTTCATAAAAATTCTTACAGTTAGTGTCTAGCTTCATTGGTTATTAAAATATAAGTTATTAAAGTTGAACAACCTTATGAGTTAATGGTTACGGAGTTTACATTTGGCCTTTAAAATTGGCCACAAATTTTATGTATTAACCAAAAATTGTAAAACAGGTGACAGTGCGCTGATATATATCGAAATATATAACTCAAATGTAATCCATGCATTAGAAATTAGCTGGTTACATGGTTTTTATCACATTTTTTGATATCACCCATATATAAAAAAAAATGGTGAGAATTTGCTTTTTATGTACCTGTAATAATAGTACTGAAAACAATATTGAATTGGAGTGCACCTTTTGCACTTGTTTATTAAGTACTTGTTTATTAAGTAAGGAACAATATCTCGCAGTAACAAAGTGGTGTTTTTATGTCACTCAACTTTCATATCAAAGAATAGCTCAGCGGTAGAGCTAGACTAGCAATTTTGAGGTCGCAGGTTTGATACCCGATGGCGGCAATAAAAAACTTTTGTAAAATAAAAAAAACATAATTTTTTTTTGCGAAGAATGTTGAAGTTGGAGTACTCCTCTCCTATAACAACTTAATGTTAAAATCATTAATGTTTTGTATTAAAAAAGAAGTACATCTAGATCATCATTATAGTGCTTTTTCTACTGCTTCGGCATCTCTTTTTTTGCTGTGTTTTTATTACAATTTTATAGATTATCGGAAAGGTTAAATATTAAAAGCAAATTACATCATTATTATTTTGATTTCCAATGGAGTGCGCCATTCCAATATGATCTTAGACTAATTTCAAAGCGCAACAATAATTTCAAGCCCGATGGTTCCAACGCGAAATGAAAGTAAAATTCCAGAGGATTTTGCAAAGTTAGCTGGTTTTTTATTTTATGACCTCTTGAAATATCTGTGTGGCGCGAAAAAACAAAAATGTTGAACATTTTTAGAGTTAGGAACTCTCTCGCGTTCACGAATATGTTAAATGTCAACTGTTCTTCTCCGTTCTTTCAGTTTATTCCGAATTATCAAACAAACCACTGATGTAATATAATCTTGTACTGATAGAAAAATCCTGAAAAAAGAGCAAAAAAGGTACTCAAAATTAGTTAAAAGAGGCCCTGCACAGAAAGCTTTTGAAATTAGTAAATCCTTTTTGCTAAATATTAGTAAGATAAGTACAGCAAAAATGCTACTGCTTTAGTAATATTTGAGTTAAATTTCGTTTAATTGAATTGCAAATTTACCTTGCTAATATTGGCTAAAAAAAATGTTGCCGAATATTAGTAGAAAAAAAGCAGTAAAAAATGTTTATATATTCAAAAGTTAATTTATGTTTAAATCTAATTGAGTTGAATACAAATAATGAACTCTCCTGCTACAATAAACAGAAATATTTGCTAGAAAATAGTAGACTACTTTCTGCAGTGTAGATTTTATTAGCATTAAGAAAATTAAAAACAAAAAGAATTCTTTGTGATGGTTTAGTCGACTAATTTCCAGTAATTTTTTTGCTGATTTTAGAAGGGTAAATTGTCATTTTCGATTAACTTAAATATAGCTGAAATTTTGTAAATTTAACAGATTTTTTCTTGCTGTTTGTATCTGTATAATGTTTACCAAACAGATTCTGCTGGATTCTGCAGTTTTTTCAGCAAATATTTTTTAAGACTTTTCATATTATTGTATGAACAACTGAAAAAATTTATCGAATGAACGAGTGAACTAGAAGAACACGCTAGTGCAAAAATAAAATTGATTGAAATGAACCACAGTTCACAACTGTAATGCCAAATTCTAGTCATTTTTATTCCGATTGTTTATTTGTACAAAATATTTTATTTTGTGTGAAAATTTCCGAGTGTCTTTACATTTTTACTCACTATTTCTAATTTCTTTTTTGCGATAGACTAACACTCAGGCGATGCTCCTACTTATGATAGTGCATTATGTTAGAATTAGGAAAATAGAATAGATTTAGACAATTTTTAACACCAAACTGCTAATAACAAATAATATGAATAAAAAGCAACTGATAGTGCGTCTTTGTGATGAGAACGTGATTAAAATAAACACATGTTTCAAGAGGCCATCAAATTAAAAACCGAGCTAGATTTGCAAAACACTTTGAGGGTTTTATTTTAGCAACAGTGTACTTTCATTTCGCGTTTAAAACATTGATTCTGACCGCGATGATCATTTTGCAGGATATTTTAAAACCACAGAATATAGTTTTGTGAAATATACTGCAAGAAGCTTCTTGGGACAATTCCGAATTTATGTACAATATGTATTTAATTTACAGTCACTTCTAGAATAAGTTTCTTGTTTCTTCTCAAGTACGCTTTTTCATGGACAGTTTATAATATTAATTTTATAATGCTTAACTTAAATTATAAAATGTCGAATTATGCCAAATTGTCAACCTATAGTAACAGCTTGTGCCTGCAAGCAGGAAACCGGTAATTTTTAAGGAAAACCGAAGGTTATTTTTATCAATTTTATGTTTATCTTATAATAAATATGACGAAAACGACTAATAGTAACAATAAAAAATAGCCACTTATCATTATTAATTTCGCAAATACAGACTGTTGATATTTAGACTTTTGAGCCATATAAATCGGTGCCTAGACCCTTCAACAAACATAAGTCATCTATATATATAAATTTATATAATTATATATAACTCAGTAACACGAACAATGTTGTCTCATATAGTCAGTCATTTTGTATAGCAGTGTGTGGCTGAGTGAGTTAAGTGTCCGACTACAACGCCAGCAATCTGGAATAAATATTTTTTAAATAATAAATATTTATTTAATATTTAAAAATTGTATCATCTTTCTTTGATTTGAAAATAATTTAAACAGAAAGTGATATTAATTTATGATCTTGAGTCAAATTAAAAATAACATTCATTTAAATATTTATTTTTTAATTTTTTGTGTTATTTTTTAAATTTAATTAAAATTTAAATAATTCCAAATATATCATGGGATAAATTTTGATCTCAAATTATCCAATTCGATCTGCCAAAATTAGCTTATCCGTTTGCTTCTAATTGGATCTAAATTGGTCCCATAGGATATTTTGGGATCTATCAGGATCTCAATTTTATATTATTGGATATTATTGGATCTCCCAATTTTGAGATCTATTTGGATCTAATTTAATCCTGTAATATATTTGAGGGATCCGATTGGATATTACTGAATACCCCAAATTTGAGATGAACTTAGATAAGATTAAATGTCGATCTATATCGAATGAGATATGACTACATATGCTAGATATAATGTTTTTTTGAGCGGGATGGCAAAAATAAACCAAAAATATGTATAGATTTATTATCTTAATATTTTTTGTTAAATAAATTTTATTAGCAGTTAAATAATTAAGGAGTTTCCATCCAAAGGATAATTCACTATAGATCAATTTGACCCCAGAGGCACAAAAGGATTAATTTTCGAAAAATATAGCAGATTTTTTTAATGGTATCTAGAATAAGTCATTTTATTTATTAATTTTTTGAAATATGTAAAAATTCAAAGCTTGGCCCTGGCAAGGAATGGGTTAACGTATTTCGATTTATTCCAAATTTTTATCATGGAAGATCCGCATATTTGTCTATTATATTCTAAGCTTCACTTCGAATTCAAGTTACAAAGTATTTGCGTTTTTTGAATAAATTGCCCTTTATAATCTTGGAGTCATATGTGACCCCATGTCCAAAAGGGTTAATGAGGTCATATTTTTCTAAACCGCTAAGCTATTAAGATGAAATATAACATTTAAAAGTACGAAATTGATTCATTTTTGTTACAAAGTACTTAAAAAGAGTAAATTTACTTAATTTTTTATAGAAATCACACTTTTCTCTAAATCCACAAAAAATAAGAGCTTGTCACAGGTCCATGGAGGGCTTTACCTCAGAATTGGCATACTTCATCTCTAGGATGTATTTAACAAGCTCTTAAAGTGCAAAATCCATTTTTTGTAAATTTGTAAATACTGTACCAACAGCATTTTAAAGGGCATGTTTGAACGGTTGTCAAAAATTCTATTAATAATATTTTTAATATTTTATTTTTTTATTTAAAAATAGTGTTTTTCTTTTCCCGGACTTTTTCATTTCCCGGGACAGCGGGATTTTTCCCGGGATCCCGGGAATTCCCGCTCGTTAGAAAATAAATAAATCCGACATATGTTGTACTTGAAGAACTCGATTTCTATTAAAACACCTTCCGACAAAGTTCATCTTTTGGTTGTACCCATGATAAAATCTAATTAATATATTCTGAAAGGAGGGCTAAATATAAAATATGCATGACTTCCACTTTTTCTAGATCAATTCGTTTAACAGATTAAATCGCGAATTACAATTTATGTAATATATTTATATAGAAGGCCGTCTTCATTTTAAAATGAAATATTAATAACTAAATATTAATTCGCGTTTGGAACGGTTAAACGAATATATATATTAAAAAAAGTGAAAGACACGTGTATTTTAATTTCTTCCCTTCTTTCAGAATATATTGGAATTCTTAATGGGTGCAAACTTGTCTCGGACCAGTTTTATAGTCAGAACTAAGATAGACTTTTTGCTGAAGTATTTCTTAAACATGGAATCCAAAAATTTGTATTTCTAAAGATTTTGTTTCTATGCAGATTTATAGAAGTATTTGTATAGAATTATTTTATAAAAAACTTTAAAAGTGAGTATTCTTCAATTATTAGGCAAATTCTCTTAAATATTTTTATAAAAATCGACACTAGAATATTATTAAATAATATTTTATTCATCTTATCACACTAGATATAGTGACAAATATAATTTAATAAGTATGCCTAACTGTTTACTATCAACATGGATTTATGTTGGAGGTTAAAAAATAATTAAAATATGCATTTAAAATTAACGATTCGTTGTCGTTCATAAATCTGTGCTTCATAAGTTGTCGATTAGAGTTGAATTCCATAGGAAGTAGATGGATAAAAATAACATTGTTAGAATTTCGTTGATGTTAGTCTAACTGAGTTGTTTCAATTTGCTTATTTGTTTCAATTCAATATAAATAGATCATCATCAACTATTAACCTATAAAGGCAAAGTATATTGAGGATGGGTTTGTAGCAGGACCCAAAAATACGTATTCTATCCTGCTGGCCTTATCGCCTTTTTAAAATTTTTACTCTATGTAATTTAATTGTAAAAATTTGATGATCTTTCTTTTAATAATAATTTAAAGGAAATGTGATAATATTTGATTTCAAATTGAACGAAAAAAATTCATTAAATAGTTTTTTAACTCGAGTTGGTATCTTTTGAATAGAAATTTTTTATAGCACAACTATTTAAAAAGAAATTATTATTTAATTTCAATAGTTGCACTTTAAATCAAGGTTGGTTACCGAAACGAATAACGGTAAGGATAACGGTAACGGTATCGAATTTCGTTTGTTTCGGTAACGGTATTTAAGATTGATTCGGTAACGGTATACCGTTATCGAAACAGCAATACCGGTACGTACCGATATTAAAAATTACGTTAAAAACATATAAAAACAAGTAAAAACATAGCATGTTCTTGATTTTAAGTCTTAAAAATACAGATTATAACCTATAAATTCAATGCTGGTAGTTTTAATAATTAAAATGATTGTCTATAATTTTGTTTGTAAAAATAATTCAAGATTATAAAATAAAAAAGTTAAAAAATTGGCATTTTTTATATAAATTAATAAATACCGGTAAAATACCGGTAACTGCCCATAAAAATAACGGTATCTGTAACGATAACGGTATTGGAACATTTTTTTAGAGGTATTGGTAACGGTATTCAATTTGAAACGGTATTTTAGCGATAACGGTATTATAATGATAACGGTAACCAACCTTGCTTTAAATTAACATATAAAGAAATCCAAAATAATTTGAAAAAGCATCTGCATAATATTTAAAAAATACAATTGAAATAAAGGAATAGCAGTTGAAATTTAAATAAAATTATTTGAAGTGGAAAAACCTCAAAGTACTCAATTGAAAATATTACTAATTTTTTAATGCCTAGTTTTCTTGGAGGTATTTGGAACTGAGATACGGATGTTGAATTGCTTTATTTGAACAAAGATCACCATTTTAAAGACAAAAAAAAAATTCTGAAGTTTGAGTATTTGTTTTCGGATTAAATTAACTAAATTCAACTGACATCCAAAAACAATTTGGTCTAAATAATATTTTTACATTAATTCAGTTTATTAAATTTTAAATCGCATTTTTTAATTTCAAATTTTTTAGCTTCCGAAATTGCAATATATAATAGCTAAAACTTCTTCAAAAGAATAAAAAAAATCCCGGAAAATCCCGCACAAAATCCCCGGGATTGCGGGATTGAAAAAAGTGCGGGATTCCCGGAAATCCCGTCCCGGGAATTCCCGGGACATAAACCCTATTTAAAAACCATGTTGTTGTAGTATTATTGAAAAATATCAGTTTTAAATTTCCCCAGCTAAAATCGCCAGATATCAAAGTTACCTTATAAACTTAAAAATTCCAAAAAAAGGCAAGAAAAAACACATTTGCTCTAGGATATAAAACTTATTTAACCAAAATTCAAAAAAAGGGCCACGATAAGGACTACAGTTTTTTGTTGCCTACGAAAGAAAAAACCCCAGATCGAAATCAGTTAAACCACATTGGCTGTACAGTGGCAGCCGATTTTGAACTCAGGGTTGTGGGAAAACGCGTTTAAAGTTTAAAATTAATTTTACGCTAAGAAAGCAGCAAAATTTCAAAAAACCGTGTATGAACAAAATTTATATTTCGCAGTTTTCTACATGTACACCAAATTTGGGAATAATCGGATAAAGAGTATTTTATATATTACCCGACTAATAAAGATGTTATATAATCATATATCACCTATAAACCCATATATACGTCCATATCTAATTTGATCCGAATATTGGAATATATAATTATATCAAGCGAGATAAGCGTGTTATCTAACCTGATACAATTTGATACGAAAAATGGGTCTATCTAACTGTATCAAATTATATATAAATACATATAATTTGATGAAGATTTTCAAATAAAATTTTAGTAAATATTGTTGAGATCACTTGTTTTCATTCATATTAAATACTATTGCCCGACAGAATAGTTTGGCTAACAAAGTGAGTATTGGTCGATCTTTGATATTTTGATGCAATACAAAAAATTTTATTGATGGAAAGATGTTTGAAATGAGGATTGAATACGATTTGGGCCGTTTTTAGAACGCAGATTGTCGTTAAACTTAGAATAACGCAATTTGTAATTGAAATCCTTCTTTGAAATGTGATTTTGTTGTTAAACACCAAAATTCAAAACGGGAAAAAGTTGTTTAGAAAAATTTTTGCTAATAAACTTAGAAATAGCTGCCAAATTAATTTTCAGTTTAACTTATCATTACAAAAATTGGTCGGAACAACTTTTTCTAGGTTAGTGTTTTGGTCTTTCTTATAAAATGTGTGTCTTTCTTATAAAATAAAAAAATTAACTAAATGAATGTTCTTTTTAGTTTGACTCTAGATCATAAATTAATATCACTTTCTGTTTAAATTATTTTCAAATCAAAGAAAGATGATACGATTTTTACAAGTAAATTACAAAGAATAAAAATATATTTGAAAGAATTCCATAAGACCAGCAATACAGAATACGTATTTTCGGCTTTCGCTACAAAGCCATCATCAGTGTATTTCGTCTTGTGTGGGCTAATATTTTAATGTTCGTCTACTTATGTGACCGCTGAAAGAAAATCGAATTTCGTATCAACAACTCAACTTAGACTAACATCAACGAAATTTAACGATTCTATTTTTATCCTTTGTTATTATTACTCTATTTTGCTTTGAACCTTAATTCTTAAGATATCTCAGCTGATTCTATTCAACTCTGTGTATATAAATAATTTAAACAGAAAGTGATATTAATTTATGATCTAGAGTCAAACTAAAAAGAACATTCATTTACTTAAAATAAGAGATCAACTAAATATTCCCCCATTCAAAAAAATTAACTTTCAAAATTAATTTTTTCTCACGGAAAAAGTAACTGAACTTAAACCATATTTATTTCAACATATGTTTGTTTAATTTTTATTTTTAAACTTCAAAATAATTCTTTCGAACTTTAATTCCACAATGAAAAAATTTTTTTTCCTCATTTCTTTAAAATTATTTTTATTTTATTAAAGAGTATTTTGCCAAATATTTGAAAAATAGATGTTAAATTCAAATATAAACATTTGTTTATATGTCAAAGTAAAAAATTCAAAACCTGATCCACAATTTCTGAATTTTTTTTTTAATTTTTTTAGTACAATTAAACTATATAAAATTTTGTATAATTAGATATCATATCAGATATAATTATATATAAAATTAATACAATTTTCTATTAACTTTTTTTTATATTTTGATATAAGATTGTTTATAGAAACTTATACGCCATTATACATAATTATGTACAAACTAATCGCAGATCACTTAATGTATGGCTGGAGACCAAATCGCATATGATTATATATAACGTCATGTCAAACATATTTATAAAACCAAAGTGTTAATATGGTTATATAAAGCCACGCATATCAACATTTATAATTATATCAAATCATATAAGATTATATAAAAACTTTTTTAGTCGGGTAACCCAATTTATGCGATGGTAAAGAATTTATTAGACATTTAATTTCGGTCATAATCTTTTATTGTGTACATTTTTTAATTTGTTTTTTATTTTTTATATACATTGATTACTTTTATGCTTTATAAAAAGCCATCAAGTACCTGCTTCATCCCAGCAAAAATAGACATTACCGAGTAATTAAGCGAGTAAGTAGCACACAAAGGGTTTCACTACTTACCAGGCTATTTACTCGCAACATTACTTTTGTTCGCGATGTCCAAAAATTCATGGGTGGTCATTACCCGCTCGCTTACAAAAAAAGTTCGAATAACCAGTTATCCATAGTGAAAGAATAAGTAGTTACTCACAAAGATAGAATAAGTGGTTGCTCAGAAGTTAGGAAATAAGTGGTTACTCTACATTGTAAAATAGTTGGTCATATTGGCAAAATAAAACTTTTTACCTTGGAAAATTTCCTATTTAGTTCAAAACAAATTTATAAATAAAATATTAATATAAAGAAGACTTAATCAGTACTTATTTAATCAATTACCAGTAAGTGATTACTTTGCACGAATATATAAGTACTTCTATAACTTATTATCGGTAAGTCATTATTTTGTCATTATTATCAT
Organism: Leucophora obtusa; assembly: GCA_949987735.1. Taxonomy (NCBI): domain Eukaryota; kingdom Metazoa; phylum Arthropoda; class Insecta; order Diptera; family Anthomyiidae; genus Leucophora; species Leucophora obtusa. The sequence goes on along the minus strand of OX465297.1, from coordinate 54,006,680 downwards.
TACTTGGTAATCCGTTTGGTAATGACCTGTCATTACCATGTTTTTGCTGGGATATAACGTGCCTTCGCCCACCATCGCAGAATCGTCATTGGATTTTCTTTAAAGACTGCGTACAATTCTTGCATCTTTGGATGTAGTTTTTTTCTTTTTGTTCTGCTGCATTATGCCAAATAAGATTTATAATAAAGACAATGATAAAAAACGCTCCCAAAAAATTTTGTGTACAAATTTAATGCATAGAATATTACTTTGTGACTAAAATATATTTTACAAAAAAACATGTGTAAATTTTATTTCCTCGAATTTTATACTGATATTTTCTGAGTATATAAAGAGTATGCCCTATCCAAATAAAATATAAAAAATATTCGAAAACAAAATTTTTCCGAGAGTCGATACCCCCCTTAAGAAAATTCATAGGCATACCTAGACCATTTCTCTGGGGTGGGCAAGGGACCCATTGAAGTTCGGCTGTTTATTTACCCATTACCAGAATATTAATATTAAAAAACACTTTCGACATTATACTTGTAAATTTTTTCATACAAAATTAAAAAAAATATAAAAAGTCATAATTCAGTAATGGTTTTATAGAAAACTCTGAAAAGTGCCTCTATTTTCTTGAGAAACCATCTTACAAGGAAAGTATTCCAAGCTATAGTCTCAGATTAGTATGAAATTGATAGAGAAAAGAAATCTAAGATCAAACTGCCTCATTTTTTCGTCCCATTGCGAACCCATTCTAACTCCATGTTTTAACCACTTAAATAACCGATGTGGTCAAAAGCCGTAAGATGTTCATCTTAGAATTTTTGCTTCTACAGCGTATTGAAAATTCATCAAAATAGTAGTGTTTAGTTTGAAGAAACTTCCTTGGTAGATATTAACTACTTACTCCTTTAAAAAACTATTAAATCGTAGATATTTATAACATCAGAAAAGATTCTAATATATTTTCATATTAAATTAAATTATTAAAGAATTTAAAAAAACTCTTAGAGCCAGTTTTATAATCAGATTTTTTAATTTCTGGGGTAGGCAAAAAGCAGTCTAGGGTGGACCTTGCCCACCCCATACCGACCTAAGTCCGCCAATGAGAACATTTTTTAAAAATCAAAAATGCATTTGCATTTTGATAATTTTGCCAAAAAATTTATGCTTTTTTTGCCTTATTGCGCGACAGGTTAACAGACAGGTAATAAAACAATATTTCATATCTGAGTATTTATAAGTATAGAGATCAAAAAACAATTAGGGCTTTAATCAATTTCTGAAAGTTTAAAAAAGTGCCATCAAATTTCATGACATAGTGGTTTTTGGCACAAAATTGGTATGGGGCATTTGCTATTTCTTAACCGATTTTGAAGTTATGTAGCTTTTTGAAATGATAATTTTATACTGTAATCGATTTATAACACAAGTGGTTGAAAAACTTAAAGTATAGAACGAAATTTTCCTAAAAACTGAAAAAAAGTCATATTTTTCCGATATAAACACTCTTGAAATTTTCAATCGATTTCCGCCTCGACTTTTCTTCTTTATTCGGTTGCTCCCAAACTTCATATTTATTAGTTTTATATAGAATGGAAACAAATTGGAACCCGACACTCTTCAAATTCGCCCTTTTAAAAATTGCCATATAATCTTGGCCGCCTCTAATGATCATAGATGTTCATTAGGGCTATAATTTTTTAACATTTTTTGCAAATTTCAAAATTGGCATAGTATAGTCGAATAGGCCATAAAAAATCTATGAAGAAATACGTCTTTACTTTTTAAAAAGGTCACCCATCAACAGCGATGAAGTTTTAAATTTGTATTTTTTTTAATTTTTAATAAAAAATGTCATATTTTCATTTTGTTTTTTATAAGTAATTGAATTGTAATTAACAATTAGGGGTGGAGCGAAAGTTTCCCGCCAAACGCAAAGTTTTTATTTTTTCTAAATGATTTAACTAAATTTGAGTCCTAACTATTTCGGCATATATCCATTATATGTACGGGTAAAAATTTTTGTAACCGACGAACGGATTTTCCCGACCACCTTTGAATATTATGGGACCACTCCTTTTGCACCTTATTTAACTAGATAAATGTAAAATTTTGGACTTCCAGCTTTTCTTCCTGCGAAATGGCGCGTCAAAAAATGAAAAAATCATTAAAAACACACATAAGTGGTCTGCCATTATTATGTATATCTTCAAAAGTTTTTAACATATAGGGTCAAAATTGGTCTCATTTAATAGGTATTGAAATTAGTTTTAAAACTACATTCACCGATTTTTTTTTCGAAAGGTCACTGTCACACGATTTAAAATTTAGGGAGCTATATCTCAAAAAATGAAATGAAAAATTAAAATTCTGAAAAAATAAATGTTAATCCTGATAGTCTCCTCTGCATTTTGTGCCAAAAATTTTGAGTGAGCTCTTATTGTTTGAAAAAAATTAATACTTTTTTTATATTCTTTTATTTTTTTAAATTTATTTGGGTGATATTAAATACCTTAGACCGACTCACAAAACAAAGTAAAAAAGTGCCCCACCCCCCTCAAAATAAACCTTGGTTTGTTTTATGATGATTCCCAAAATATTTCGGGTCTAGCAATGAGATCTCACGAGCTGAACCATTTTTAAAAAAGGTACTTTTCTAGTTTTTGTAAGAAATTTTCATTTTAGCTGAAGACAAAATACTCAATATGGGCATGATATGAAACGTTTTTTGAGGCGCGTCCAGCGGTATATATGACATGTTCAATCATGTCAAGACATGTCCTATTTTTAAGGATATTCTATAAAAAATACCCTTTTGTACGGAGATGTTTGTGATTGAAATGTCACAATTACATATCATTAGATTAGATACGAAGGCACTACGCACCGCGACCAATATAGATCTTTTGTGCGGCCTAGAGTTCTCTAGAGATTCAGGCTACCAATAAAGCCAATAATCCTGTTAGGAGAATTTCCCCAAACGTCCGAAGATGACACAAAGCGGTCACCCAGAAATCTGAGTCTCCTGTCGCACAGTCTCGGACATTCGCAGAGAACATGCTCCGATGTCTCTTTTTCCAGCTCAGAAAACCTGCAAACAGTGTCTGACCGGTCCTGTTTGTGAAGCTGGTACCTGAGCCCACAATGCCCAGTTAAGTATCCCGTCAGGGTCCTAAGGTTACCCCTGTCAAGTGACAATAGTCGCTTTAATACTCCGCTGGACAGGGAAATAAATCTTTTGGCCTGTCTTTGGCCAGTAGAAGTTTCCCAATGTTTTGCAAACTCAGTCTCTCTCCATTGCCTGAGTTTTTCCCTAGCATACCCCCTAGGTATCCCAAAGAATGGTTCCGGACCGATGAAGGGTCGTCGGGCTCCACAATTGGCTAGACAATCAGCCCTTTCGTTACCCTCGTGCCCTTCATGGCCAGGAATCCATCCACACACTTCATGGCCAGGAATCCATCCACACACTCCATGACCAGACCAGATGATACCCCGTAAGCTCCAAGAGCCTTTAGCGCAGCCTGGCTGTCAGAAAGAATGTAGATGCGGGATCTAACCGTGCCTCTCCGCAGGCACTCTCTCACACATACGCAGATGGCGAAAATCTCCGCCTGAAAGACGGAGGGGTACTTGCCCATTGGTAGAGCACGTTGGAATCTGGGTCCAAAGACACCTGCCCCCGTGTCACCGTGTTTCGAGCCATCAGTGAATCATATCTGAGCCCCCTCTTCGGGCTTCCAATATGGTCCACATATGCCTGTCAAATGACATGATGTCAAAATACCTGACAAAGATCTGCTCTGGGATCATTTTGTCCGCGACCCTTAAAATTGGGTCGTCTATAAAGATCCCGGCGATCTTCATGTGTCCCTTTAGGTCCCCGCTCCTCATGTCCCCGACCCCCCGGAGACGAAGTGAGCCCAAGCTTGCAGCTTCCTTCACGGAGATATGCAATGGTGGAATACCCAACATGGCCCCAATGGCATCCGTTGGGCACGATCCCCCAGCCCCCGTAATGCCAGTACACACCAGCCGATACAACTTCCTCAGAGTATCCTTTGCTGTTGACTGCTCAACCTTTGGCCACCATGCTAAGGCAGCATAGGTGATCATAGGTTTTACAATGGTGTCGAATGACCAGTAGACCATGTGTGGTCTTAGACCCCATGTTCTCCCAAAGAGCCTCTGACAGGCATAATATGCCCTGGTGGCCTTCTTGGTTACGGTGTCCAGATGATCATTCCACGTAAGCGATTTGTCCAGAGTCACCCCTAAATATTTCACACTATCCGAGAAGCCTATCGTTTTTTTCCCAACAACAGGTTCGGTCAGGTTGACCCTTCTTCTCCTTGTGAACGGTACCAGGATCGTCTTCGTTGGGTTGATAGTCAACCCCTTTTCCCGACACCATGAGTGAGTAAAGTTCAGAGCCTGCTGCATACGATCAGAGATGGTCCTGTCATCCCAGCCGACAACGGATATGACAAGATCATCGGCGTAGCCATAGGTCCTGAAGCCAAGGTCGTTCAGACCCTCAAGCAACTCATCAATGACCAGTGTCCACAGTAAAGGCGATAGTACACCTCCCTGCGGACATCCTCTGGTCGCATTCACGGTTCTACTAGTAGAGCCTATGCCGAACGTGATCTCTCTTGAGCTGAGCATCTCTAATGTCCAATTTATGATCATTGGAGATATGCCCTTTCTCATCATAGATAGCCCGATCGCATCGTAGGACGTGTTGTCAAAAGCGCCCTGTATATCAATAAAAGCACAGAGGACAATGTTCTTTGCCTCCAGTGCCTTCTCTATCACCGTGACAACATGATGGATAGCACTTTCTGTAGACTTACCCCGTTGAAACGCGAACTGAAGCTCGTGTATCAGCTTACGCCCGAGATACGTGTCCCTAATGAAGTGGTCCAAAACTTTCTCCATTGTCTTAAGAAGAAAAGAGCTGAGGCTAATTGGTCTATACGATTTAGGCAGTTGTTCGGATTTCCCCCCCCCGCCTTTGGAATAAAGACCACCTTAACCCCCCTCCAATTCGTCGGAACATGACCCAACAGAAGACTGGATCTAAATATCCTAACCAGTTGTGGGGCTATTATATCCACCCCAGTTAGGCGTACATACCTTCCCGTAAGATTTGGGATTCTTTGAATCGCTACAGACCCGCGGGAGGCTACGCAGCCTGGGAAGTGCATGTCTAACAATAGTTCACAGGTTTCCTCAGGAGATCCAGTGTAGGAACCATCGGGTCTCCTGAGAGTGCAAAGACCATTCGTGTGATCCTGTGAAAGGGCCTTCTGAAGTCGCGCAGCTTCCGGAAGATCTGAGATCTTCTCACATTAGCTGCGCCACGTGGACCTTTTGGATCTACGTAATTCCCTATTATATTCAGTTAGAGCCGTCTTGTAGGTGACCCAGTCACCTGTTTCCTTGGCTCTGTTGAATAGTCTCCTAGCCTCCCTTTTGAGCCTATCCAGACCATCGTTCCACCATGGAACGTCCCTTTTCACCCTCCTGGTCTTTTGAGAGCAGCCCGCAAAGTAAGCAGAAGTCAAACTAGATTGAATCTCTGATGCCTCATAATCAATCTCATCTGGGCTCAGAATCAACCCGTTGGAGATATTGGCATCGCTTTCCAGATGATAACGGAAGTTCTCCCAGTTTGTGCATCTGGGATTACAATATTCCTGGGAGTCCAGCGCACTAACAACGTCAAAGACCAGGTGTTGATGATCAGACATTGATAGTTCGTTGGATACATGCCAGTTAGAGATGGCGAACGAAAGGTTAGAACTAGTAAGAGTGAGGTCCAAGACCTCTGACCTAATAGCATTCCTAAACGTCGGTTCGTCGCCCCTATTTGCTATGTTTATACCATTACTACATATAAATTCAAGCAGGTACTCACCCCGTTTGTTGACATTGGTGCTTCCCCACGTTGTGTGATGAGCATTGGCGTCACAGCAGAGGATCCAACTCAGACCCCTCAATCGGCAATATTCCACGAAGGCCGAGACCTCCGCGGTTGGTGCCGCGTCGCTGTCGCCAGGCAAATACGCAGAGGCCAACATCACCTCATGCTCCCTGGCCAGGGAAGGCACTTTTGCCCAGATTGCAACCAGGTCTCCCAATATGAACTCTGAAATTGGAAGAAATGTTAGGTTGCTCCTCACAAGGATGGCCGCTCTAGGCCTGCTATGTTTGGAATCATAAATCAACCTACCATGGTTCGCGTTCAGCCCCTTAATGGCCCCATTGTGCACCCACGGCTCCTGAATGAACATTACATCCAGAGCGTCGACGGTGAACCTTCTGTTGGCAACATCAGATGCCGCCTTGGCATGGTGAAGGTTCACTTGCAAGCACCTTAGGTGCTTTGGTGTTCTGCCCCTTATGGCAGTCATTACCTGCGAGCAAGTTTGGTAGCACGCTTTGCCACCTTTCTGCCCCGATTGGTGTTCAGCAGAGCAGCTTCCTCTGCCGAGTTCCTCTCCCACTTTTTGCGCCTGCTGGGAGCCATAAGCCTGGCCGACTTTTTGGCATTGGGCTCAGTAGAATTAGGTTTGGCAAGGTCCCTCGAGCAGCCCGGTTTTTCATCCGACTTTGAGTCCTTAGAGACTCTTGTGTCGGATTTAGCCGCAGCTGCTGAGGTGCTTGCCTTTACCTGTTTGGATATGTCGCGCCCGACCTCTTGTCTTCCTGTAGGTCTTACCAGCGCCGTTCCATATCCAAAATTCACCCTGTTGTTCTTTCGTTTGAGTAGGTCGGCTGAGATTGGGTCAATAGATAGGGTTAGTTCCACTATTCCACCCTTAATGACCCTGTTCAGCACCTTCCAGTACTCAACCGAAAGTTCACAGTTCTGGCCCTCCACCAGTCCAAGAATCAAGTCATTGGACGTGTCCTCTTTCTCCGGGAAGTATCTCACGAACACTTGGGCCCTCGGCACTTCGTCTTCCGCGACGACCTTCAGCACAGCGTCACTCCATGGCTTTAGCGTGGGGATATGCGTCTCCAGCCACTGCGCTGTGTCCTTATCGCGGCACACAAAACTAAGCCACCCCGGCTTAAAGAAGCAACTCGAGAAGCAGGGCTTGATGGTCCCCTTTCTCAGCTCCGCTATTTTGTACAAAACAGCTCTTTGGATGGACTGCAGCTGTTCATCAGTCCATCTAGTTGCCGGGAAATCAGGCGGAATAACGCCAATTTTCGTCGTCGCAACAATTTCCTTGTAGGATGCTACCGCTATTCCTTGCTGTGTTACCGGGGCTGCCTTTGGTAATGTTTTTTATCGAGTGTCCGCTCTAGATCCGCCATGTTCTGCGAAAGCAGGGACACCTCTAGCCGGATGTGGCTCTTCACCACGCATGGACGGTCTTTGGATTCTATGAGAGGCTGAGGCAACATCAATAGAGTTGCTAAAACGCTTCAAGGTCCCTGTAGCACTCTACTTGTCCCCAATTACATATCATAATTTGTAGTCGATTTAATTGAGTATCTAGTTGATGTAAGATAAAAATGCAACTTAAAGGAAAAAAATCCAGCATGGGCTTTTTTGGCGGAATAACTTTTTTCGCGAAAAAGAAAAAAATTATAAAATTTTAATAATAAGTGTTTATTTTGTTCCGTTTAAGATCTAATATGATAAATTCCAAATAGAATTTACAATTTATTTTACAACAAATAGAGAAAAAACTTATGAAAAAAACTTTCCTATAACCAATGGTTGACAATTAATGCATTTTCAAGTGCTACCAATTTCACTATCATCAGATTGTCTTTATGGGGTTCTGTCTAGGCTATAATGTAGATTTTAGTTTTTGTATATATGTTAATTTTATAAGGAGTGAGATCATAAAAATGTTAACAACAATAAAGTTAAATAAAGAGCAAACCACTACATTCTAAGACTTCAAACCAAATTTTTATTAAATGAAATTTAATACAAAATCAAACAAAAAAAACCACATGGAATTCTAACCACTACGAACAAAGTTATCCACTTTTTCCGGAAACCCTCCCATTAAGGCTTTTATAGTAGTTTCTGTCACCTTTTTAGAGCAGGTGGTCCATCTATGTTTGAAATATTGCATGTCCTGGGAGGCCTGGTGGATTTGCCTCTCTTGGTACAAGAACCACATTATTATCATTATACCACTCCAACGCTTTCTTGCTGTAGTGACAAGATGCTAAATCGGGCCAAAAGTAAGTGGATACATTGTGCTGACTGAAAAATGGAAGAAGTCTCTTCTGCAAACACTCCTTGATATAAATTTCGCTGTTTATAGAGCCAGATGACACAAATAACTGGCTTCTTTGGCAGCAGCCACATATGGCTTGCCATACTAGGAATTGTTTAGGGAATTACGTTTGCTTTTTCGACATAAATTTTTCCCGCAACATTTCCTCGAACATCGGAAACATAAAATTCTTGACCAGGGAGCTGCGAAAAATCAGCCAGGACATAAGTTTTGTCGTCCATTACACAACAGTTGTATTTTTGTATAAATTTGATTTCAAATTTCGAGCTCTGGTTTTGGCCTCCAAATTTTTAAAAGCGTTTCTATCGGTAACTTTTTGAACTTTTAAGGACTTTAGTCCTGCCTTACGTTTCACTTTACGTACAAAAAAGTCAAAGCATTGGGCTAACCAAACTGTTTTTCTGCCAGATGTGTTAGGAGCTCTCTTAAGGATGCTTTTAACTTTATATGCCTTACCAATGTTACGATAACCAGTCGTTGTTCCTGTTCCCGGCTTACTTTCAATTGTTAGGTGTTCCAGATACCTTTTTACCACTTTTGAAACTGTTTGGCGGCATACATTAGTTTCATTGGCAATTTTTTTGTATGTCCATGTTTGGTTTTGTTGAAAATATTTAATTATTTTTGAACGCACATTCTGTAAAAAATTGCTAATTAAAACTCATGATGTAAAACAATTTATTAACCGACATATTTTTGGAATGTAAACTGCCAAAAAAAAAATATGAGAAGCTTTAAACCAAATTTAAAGTGTGTATTAACATTTTTATGATCTCACTCCTTACTACAACGAAAACCACGTTTTTAACAAAGCTATTATTTTTTTCTATGTTATATTCTTACTTTGATTGAAGCTCCTTCAATGGCAAAGCAATGTATTCGTGATTTTTAACATTCAAGCTTTTTAATTCTATTTGTAGTGATTAGAACGAAAGCAAAGAACTTTTACACGATTATTTATTTTTTCTGTATTACACCCTAACCCATCATGCCGTATAAATGATTAACATGTTGCATTTGGACTGTACGTTTTCTGTGGGTATTTTATTGTAGATTTTAGTTGATCTGATGATTCCTTCAATGAGTGTTATTTTTGTTCGGTTTAAGATCGAATTGCTAATTGCTTTGCCATTGAAGGAGCTTCAATCAAAGTAAGAATATAACATAGTGAAAAATAATAGCTTTGTTAAAAACATGTGGTTTTCGTTTTAGTATGAAATGCACAAGTAAAAATGTTTGAGTTTACTTAAAATGTTTTTCTTTGAAAGTTAACATATTGTTACGAAATTTGATTGGTATAGTTCTGGTATTTTGGAATAAAAATATCCCGAGAAACGGGATTCACTCAAACTGTCAATCTGGCAACACTACATATACGTATACCACAATATGATATAATGTGCTATAAAGTGTTATACTGTGAATTGGTTTGTGTCTCGGCTAAGACCGAAATGGTTTAGGTATTGGCTAAGTATAAAGTGGTTTGTGTCTTGGCTAAGTATAAAGTGGTTTGTGTCTTGGCTAAAATCCGAGTGGTTGGTGTCTCCGCTATGAATACTTTAGATGCTTCTGGAAACTTCTGGTATGTTCTACAACCATGGCTAGCAATCTGGGTGCCTCTAGAACCTTCTAGTTCATTCTACACACAATCTGGTTGTCTCTGGAACCTTCGAGATCATTCTACACACATAATCTGGGTGTCTCTGGAACATTCGAGATCATTCTACAACCGCAGACATTACACTATAAAAGGGCTGCCGCTTGTGTTAAGGAGTCAGTCACGCAGTAGCGTTTGTACAGTTAAGTTGTGCTCTAGTCAATCGTTGTGAAATTGTTTGTGAAGTAATAAAGTGTTAAAGAAATAACCAATAAATAGTAAACAACAAGTGTGTGTGTGTTTTTAGTTAATTTTAATTGCCAGCCAGGTTTATTTAAAGGAAATAAACGTACGTTTTTGAAGGTAAAACGTAACAATTGGTGTCTGGATTTAGATTGGTTATTTTGATTGCAATAGAAAAGAATCCGGTTTATCTAAAGGAGATAAACCAACGTACATTATAGCCTACAGAGAACCTCATAAAGACAATCTGATGATAGTGAAATTGGTAACACTTGAAAATGAACCATTAGTTCTACGAAAGTTTTTTTTCTCTATTTGCTGTAAAATAAATTGTAAATTCTATTTGGAATTTATCATATTAGATCTTAAACAGAACAAAAATAACACGCGACGTTTGTTGAAAAAAAAAATAATTTATGTTGGAAGACCAGCGAAATAATAAGTTAAAAATGTACGTAAATATTTTCGCTGCAATATTGCTTTAAACCGCAAATGCTAAATAGTTTTTTTCTAAATAATTAAAAAAGCGTCTTATGTTGCATTTACATCTGCACCCAAATCCCGAGATTTCGACTAAAATTGAGATTTCAGTGAAAATCTCATGTGAAATCCCGAGATTTCCCATACAAAGGAAATCCCGTAAATTTGCGAGATTTCTAAGAAATCTCATGAAAATCTCACAAATCTGGAGACTTTTGCAGAATACAACACTATGTATCGCTTAATTTGTAGAGTTTTTGCATGAAAAAGTGGCAACGATGGTCAACAGCTGACTAAAAAAATAACCTAAAAATAACACAAAATAATAAAATAAAAAAATTATTAATAATTTAATAAATATGACTTTAGACCCAATGGAAATATACTAATGATTATAAGAAGTGTTGCGTAGTTCTAATTTTTGCTTCCCGCGAAGCATAACTATGAAGAAAGCTTTGGGAAGTGCATGTCTTCCTTCCGCCAAAATATTGCAAAATCTGGCTTCTAGCTTGTCGTCCTTATAAAATAACAAATTTACTAACATATTTAGCGTTAGATCTTTACATAAAATAATGTAAATTGTACTCCGCAAATGAATAAAATGGTTTTTAGAAATATTTTTATTTTGAGGTTATTTTTTATGGTACTTTGTTTACAAAAAAAGTGCAGTTGTCAAATCGAAATCTCGCTACTGTCATAAAGTGCAAATGTAAACGGTCAAGATTTTGGGTCGAGATTTCCATTGAAATCTCGGGATTTGAAAACAGATGTAAACGCAACTTTAATACTGCTTTTTGTTTACACAATTACACTGCTCTACAAAAAAAGGTGAATGTTATTGTAGCGGATAACTAGGGGGTGCTGATTGCTGATTTCGAATCTGCAACCAGTATGTTCAAATTACCTATGGATTTTGCACAATTGGCGATTTTAATTTTTTCCATTTTTCAACCGATTTTTTCAATAAAAAATTTATAATTTAGTAACAATAGCTTCGGAAAGAAAACGCTTTACACAGTTTAAGCTTAATTCCGTGCCCTATTTTTCGAACTTAAGTGCACTCTAATAAATTTTTATTTAAATTTACCCTATTTATAGTAGGTAACTTTTTACCTACTATAATATCGGTAAAATTATTCTATGGTTTTAAATTTAAAATGATACACACATTGTGTGTAATATCCGTACATACAATGTGTGTAAATTAATATTAAATGTGTGTATTCAGATTTTAGTTATGGATGTAAATTTACCTCTTTATGTGCCTAAAAAAACATTTTAAAGTAGTAGTAGTATGCCTAAAAGTGCAATAAATATTTAATTTTTATACCAGAAATGAAATTTGTCCCGAAATCCGTTTTATATTACAATAAATTACTACAAAAATTATTGTGTTTTACTTAAGCGATTCAAAAAACGATATTATTAGATATTAGTAACGTTTATTTTCATATTTTAACCGTAGAGAAAACAAATGATACTCGTTATTTAGAAAGTAGACCAACTAAATTTTTACAAGTTAAAAGTAAGAAAACACTTTATGGGAATATACTTAATAGCAAGCTCTTTTGTAAATTGTGAACACGAAACTACCGTTTAATTGCGCCAGGTTTTTTCAGTTCTTTGATTCTATCGCCGGATAAGACAATGTCCCGTTCAAATTTAAACTTCAATTTAAAATTTATATGGTAAACGACAAAAATGTGTCAGTTAAAGTCCCACTTAATAGCTAGGACAGAGTGTTAACGTATATATTAAACCTGATGTGCTACTAAATTTAAAAATATTTATATGAAATTAAAGACTGAATTACCAACAATTTTTAATTTCATTCACAATGCCATAACACTGTAGTGATTGGCTGCCAGTACCTTAACTACACATGCTACTAAATTTATAAATAGGTCATGAAAGTTCATATCCTTAAAAGCTTACTTTCGGATGTTTTTGAGCACAATAGGTTTATAAGATATAAAATCTTAAATACTTACAATCACGTGGTATTTATCGTGTTCAACATGATAGTTAATCGAAAATATCAAATTCAGTAGACTCAGAGAAGTCATAAGTTAACGATATATACAGAATTCTGACGATATATAGCATACATGAGCAAATGCGGCCCCACGGGCCGCATGCGGCCCGTCAACCAATTTCGTGCGGCCCTTCACTAATTTTAAAGCAATCAAATAAAAAAAAGTAAAATCAGAATTTAAAAAAAAAATTCAGAATATAGAAAACAGCGATAACAAAATAAACATTAAATGGAGCTTTAAAAAAATTTCACCGGTGAACAAATATCGACTTTTTTGCACAGACTTCCTCTAAAACTTTTTAAAGTATTTTCGCCTCCGACGTACGAATTTTTAGTGAAAAATTCCTTCTTCTTTATTTAAACCTTAAGCCTGGGAAAATTATTTTATGGCTCAATATAAAAGAACTTAGGAATCTCTTAGTTTTTTATAGGTTTGAATTCAAAAATATACCTTTCATTTAAGGCCGTTCTACGGACTCCGTAAGGATCGCTAAAATTTACTGTTGGGAATTGCTCTTGAAGCACTTAAAATTGGTAAAACAGTTAGACACAATAAAATTTTATTCATAAATTTATAGAAATTAACCTGTGAAAATAACAAAACAATTAGTAGTTTTTCTGCTATTTTTACAGGTTTATTATTTAAAAGTGACTTTGCTTATTATTTAAAAGTGACTTTTTGCCGATTTTCGCTAAATATTAGTAAAATTAGAAGAGCAAAAAAAACTGTTAAATATAATATAGTAATCCTGCTAAAATCAACAGCAATGTATGACGAAAAATAGACTGCTGATTTCATAAAAATAGATTTTTATTCTCTCAAAACAATTAAAAATTAGAAATTTACTAATTTAGTTCGAGGCCAATTTCCTTATTATGAATTAACATAATAAGTACTTTTTTCAAAAACTGCTATTTTTCTTCATCAGGATACTCTCCTGACAAATACTTCACAGAGTTTTTGCTTTCAAAAACCTCTACACTTTCAGGAATTAAAAGACGATCGTTTCGGGGATTTTCCAGGCCCCCTTCATGAGGTTTCTTTAGAAAATGGTGGCGGTAGTTCAATGCAATTTGAAGCATCAAAATCTCATATTAAATGTAGTCTGCTACGTAAATTTTTTAAAAAATTAAAACCCAACATTTTAACAATTAAAATTTTTCTTTGAGTTTGATAATTATACAAATATACAGCAAAATTTGTTGATGATTCTAGCAGAGTAATTTTTTTTATTTTAATTAACTAAAATTTAGCTGAAATATAACTAAAATTCTGTATATTAAACAGCTTTATTTTTGCTATTTTTATCTCATTAATATTTAGCAAAGAAAATCTGCTTCTTTCTGCAGTTTTTTATGCTAGGTAATTTTTAGCAGCTTTAGCAAAACTTTTTACAATTGCTCACAAAATGTTCAAATTAATTTATATTTTTGAGTCGTTTCTGAATCACCTTTGGATTTAAAAATTTCCCTCAAATGTTTGTGCCTTTTATGATTCATTTTACTAAGACTGACTAACGAGCAATTTTTCAAAAACAAGTTTAAAATTTAAAAAATATGTGCGTTTTTCAATAATTTTTGATTTACAGAATAAGAACCATAAAAGTATCCAAATTTTTAGGCTAGGTTATGAGTCTTGTGATTGAAATTTTAAAATTTAAGAATTAGCCCTGGTTATGTATCATGAAAATGGTCTAAACGAAAGCAAAATAACGAAAATTTGTTTTTGTTTCCCATGTAATTTTGTCGAAAGTAACTGTCAATTTCTATCGTTTAGACTTAGACAATGCCTTAATTTAATGCAATCAGAGCCTGAGAGGTTTGATATTTGTTATACATTTTCGATACGAAAATGTTATTGACCTATGAGTTTTAAATATCATTTACATACACATTTTCGATAAAAATTATATTTTTCCACGTTTTGTATCAAAATTATGTTCGCTACTGAATTCTTGTTACACATTTCAATAAATAAAACTAGGGATCGAAATCCATTAAGTAAATTTAAAAATATTTAAAAATTGAAAACTATATTTTCGAAGATTAACTCGACAAAGTTTTTTGACTTCAGAGGGGTTACCGCGTAACTCGATTCGAATAAAAATTGTCGAATTCGTAAATTTTCTACCTTTCGTAAAAAGAAAAGTTTAAGCAAAAATCTTACTTTTTGACTTTTTATGTGTAGTGTAAAAGTTTTAGGATAAAAGAATTTTTATACAAAATTATATTTTTAACAATATTTGCAAGATTTACGAATTCGAAAATTTTTTCGAATCGAGTTATGCGGTTACCCCCCAGATTCGTATTAAGAAATGCAATATATTTGGATCGAAAATCATAAAAATATAAAAGATTTTGATGTACTTCTCCGCAATATTGACTCATAAAGTATTTCCCTGGGTGAGGGAATAAATAAAGAAAGACCCACAACTCGAAGGCTATTCAGTGGACTTTTTTGACTTTAGATCCGGGCTTAGGAAACCAAAATACTCAAAAAAAGGTTTTAGCAGAAGGCTGTACAAAAAAATTATTTTTGTCGAGTAATGTATTAATTGGTGCGGCCCTCAGTAAGTTTGTGAAATCCCAAATTTGGCCCTTCAAGCCATTTATGTGCCCATACCTGATATATAGTTTTGAGGAGTTATAAAAGACATTATTACTTAAGCCGTTCGCTCTTTTTTAAAGTATTTTTTTTTGGAAAACATCGCAAAAAAGTAAAACAAATATGCTTTTCGGACTCTTTGAGAAAAACATTACGAGGTTGCGCTGGCGAAAGTCATGTTACAAGTAATGTTACAAGTCATGTGATTTAAGATAATCCAAAAATGGGTATATTTTACTTTTTCGCAAATTATTTTTATAAAAAATTTTAGCAAACAAAAACAGCAAATTTTCTATTTGTTTTTTAAAATTCCTTAGAATCAAAAGCTCTCCTCGCCGGTGCATCGGATATACCCCGCTACCATTTCAACTCCCACCATCACGCCTACCTTTTATAAAGCTTTCACTAACAGCGTTGCCCATGATTGGATTCATTTCTAACATGAAAAGCTCAACTGTTGACTAGTTCCTGTAGAATTGAGGGAGGAGAAACATATTGCAAATTTAGGCAAAAGTGTGGTTTTTGCTTTACAAATATGAAAATATTTGCCATTACATGTTGATGTTCTAATTGCATTTGCACCTCTGCCAGCTGTGAAGTTTGTGCAACTCCATGTCCAACACCCAAGAAATCTAAATTTAATTTGGTAACCAGATAGAATGCACAGTAGAGGAATATCATCCACGGGAGCCATAATGGGAGCGTCATGTTAGGCATATAGAAATAAATTCTTTAAACCTGTTTATAACATTTTATGATACGCTTACATTTCGTTTTTTAAATGATTTTTATTTGCATACATACCTCTAAATAGACCGATACTGAACAAAAGCGCTGATCAGCAGTCATAAGCAATTTGTTTTGATATTCTTTTGTTATTTTTAATAATTTTTGATATGATTTTCAAAATTTTTGATATTTTAATTTTTTTACAAATAACAAAATGACAAATTTTTTATTACTTTAAATGTAGTTTAGGCACAAAATATTATTTGTACACACAATGGGTCATATGAATAAAACTTAGCAATTACTTCGAAGTAATTACTTTGGGCTTAGGAATGGCTTTTAACTCCAAATTTACCAATTGGCTGGTAGAATAGCATGAAATGTAAACGAAAATTAGAAAAATAAATTTCTAGTCTACTCCCAAGCAGACTAGATTTGGGAAGTAAATGCTTAGAAAACCCTGTATTTCCTCCTATTAGTAATATCTATTTTTTATTCATATGAGTCATCATGTGTAATTATAGATAAAAAGTGTCCATTAGCACATTTTATATGTATTTTTGTTGACAAAAATGTGTATGTATATACGATTGGTGTCTAAAATTAGACATTTTTCGCTATATTACAAAAAAATTCACATACTTTATAGTAGTGAATTTACAATCACTTTTTAGAGTGTGTGTATCAATAACTTTCCAAAATATAGTCGCTCAAAGTCAAAATTTCAAAATTTTTTACGGTTTTAACGGCTCTAAAAGTGCACATAATTTGTTAATGCAATATGACATATATGGGTGATATCAAAAAATGTGATAAAAAACATGTAACTAGCTAATTTCTAATGCATGGATTACATTTGAGTTATATATTTCGATATGTATCAGCGCATTGTCACCTCCCTACGGGAAATTTTAACAAACTGTCACCGAACTGGCCCCTTTATATGAAATAGACTGCCCAGGTGAAAATGTTCATATATGGCCATATATGCCAACATATATGGGTTCGGATCCGAAATTTGAGGGTATATGGCCATATATGGAGATATATGAATGTTCATATAAAATTTTTTTTTTTATTTTTTAATAAAAATATTGCTTTTTTTATTCACATTAAAAGTAAATATTATAATTCTATTCATACGTTACTGATGAATTTGTACATTTGAATGAAATTGAGAAATTATGAAATTTTTAATGAACATAAACATTTTACTTCAAGTTTAGCAAATATTTTATGACTGTTTTTTGATTATTTAATGATTGTTTATACACTAATAGAAAAAAGTGTGTAAAAATTTTAGTTAAAGCTACTAAAAATTAGTTCAAAATGAAAAACTGCTGAATTATCAGAGTATTTTTGCTAAATATAAATAAGATAGGAACATCAAAAATAAAACTGTGTAGTATATTTACAAAATTTGAGTTATAAATGAGCTAAATTTCAATTGATTAGAAAATAAAATTAAATTGTAGTAGTAGACAAAAAAACATCACATAAAATTTAAAATTTTCAGAGTTCCTTTTTCGTTTTTTTGTTTTTAATGGGAATACTAATCTAGCCTTCTGAAATCAACAGATTAATATTTTTAGCAAATATTTCTGTTGATTTTATAAACTGCTAATTGCATTGAACAAAATTTAACAAACATTTTTTTTAAATAAAACAGTTTATTTTAGCCATTTTTAGTTTACTAATATTTTGCAAAATTTTCCGCAGATTTTCTAAATTTAGCAGTTTTATTTTTGCTGTTTTTATCTTACTGCAACATTTTCAATTGTATTTCAAAATTCATCATTTTATTTCAGAAATTATCAATTGTTTTTAAGATTTATCAATTGTATTGTAGAAGTTATGAATTGTTTTTCAGATTTACCAATTGTATTTCAGAAATATGCTTTTTTTTGATTTTTTTAGCAACTGATTTTCATATTTATTAATTGTATATCAGAAACTACCAATTGTATTTCTGAAATTATGAATTGTATTTCAGAAACTGAAAATTGTATTTCAGAAATTTATTAATTGTATTTCAGAAATTTAAATTGCATTTCAAAAATTATCAAATGTATTTTACAAATAATCAATTGTATTTCAGAAACTAGCAATTGTATTTTAGAAATTGCCAACTGTATTTAAGAAATTATCAAATGTATTGTATTTCAATATTATTTGAATCCGCTCACGTAATTACCCCCATGATAAAAAAAACTTAAAACATTACCCATATGTGACCTTCTCGGAGAAAAGGGACCTAGTGTGTCAAAAAACGGGAACTTGGAAAAATCGATAAAAATGAGAAAAACATTAAAATTTTTCATTTTTTATCGATTTTTCCAAGTTCCCGTTTTTTGACACAATAGGTGTCACCTAGTGTGTCAAAAAACGGGAACTTGGGAAAATCGATAAAAATGAAAAATTTTAATGTTTTTCTCATTTTTATCGATTTTTCCAAGTTCCCGTTTTTTGACACAATAGGTGCCTTTTCTCGGAGAAGGTCACATACATATATGGAATAATATATGAATTCATATATGAAGATATATGGCATATATGAACCAATATATGGACCAATAAATGCAGTATATTATCATATATGAATTCATACATTTGAATGTATTTACCGATATATGCTTCCATACATAACATATATGTTCATATATGATCATACATTAAACCATATATGCTCATACACGAAACCATATATAACAATATACGAACATATATGAACATTTTCAACTGGGTGGTCACTTTTACATGGCGTTGTCATAGGAGGGGGAAATTGACCCCTTGTGACATGTCACAAGACAAATCCTAGGACAGGTCCCTGGACTTTATTTTTTATGAGAGTTCAGTAACCTGTCCTAGGATTTGTCTTGTGCCATGTCAGAAGGGGTCAATTTCCCCCTCCTATGACAACGCCTCATAAGATTTTTTAACTTTAATATTTTATATTTTAATAACCAATGAATCTAAACACAATGTATGGCTACAATGTATTCGGTTATTGCTGACATGCCATAACGCCATAACCGTAACCGTAGATACCAATTGAATTTTGGTTTTCTGCTATGGCGTTATGGTTACGGCTATGGCGATATGGCACGTCTAATTGAACCTTAAAAAGCCGATTAATCTTCGTCGTTCTAACAAGTGTTTGGGCCAGTGTTGCCGTTTTGGTTATTTTTAACCAAAATTGGTTATTTTTTTTTTCCAATGTGGAGATGTGAACTTTTTTTCATTTTGGTAACTTTTTTGGCAATCAGGTATACTTATAAATTTTTTTTGTGTTTTTAGATTTATGTACTGCTTATGCTTATAAGAAGCTTCCCTTGGTAGGAACATTTGTAACTTTTTTGCGCATAATTCGAAACGTATTCTTGAATTTTAAGATTATTGCAGTGTAAAGTCATATAAAATATTAGGTATTTCTGATACCCGGTGACTGACACTATGTAATGTAATCAATCGTGTAACTGAGCAGTGCCCTGTTTTGCATTTATATTTTATATCGTTCGACTTGGAAGTAAACGGTAAAAAGCTTGTGAATTGGGTTAACTAGTAGGCGATACTAGCTATAAGGTTTATTTTTTATTTCTTTCATATATTCTTAATATATTAAATAAAGAAATTCATTCGGAAGAAATGCGTCTGCCATATCTTAATGGTCAATTGAAATTAAATTTTAAATTAGATTTGAGTAATTTCACCAAAAGTAATTACGTTAATAGTTTAATTTCATTAAAAACGGTTAATTTACTTGATGTCCCATCGTTCTGGGCGTTATATTATTACAAAATTCCTTAAATATGCAGCATTTATGATGAACTTTTGGGTCTCATATGAATCTTCATAAAATTTAGAGAAAAAATTAACTTTAGAACAAAACACTTAAAAAGCTTGTAAATAAGAGTCAGTTATGATCACATGTGAACGATTTAAAAATAATCTTATTTTAGAGTCTTTCAAAAATTAAGTTTTATTTGCGCTTTTTAAATACACACAAAAAAAACTTTGGCAAACAATTGGGAGCACTTCAACTAAAATAATGTTTTTGTGGCATATACAATATAATACATTATTCGATAAAACTTTATTAGTTGAAATTTTCTTAATTACTTGGTAACGATTTTTTGTGTACGTTAACAGCTTATTTGTATAACGAAAGAATTTCAAAGCATGTATAGATTAATACACTTTCCTGATGTATCGGTTTAATTCTTGGATAATCAGTCGCTGTGAATCAATTCATTAACTCGTATGAATAAAAAATAGATATTGGAATTTTTATGTAATTTTAGTCAGTTTGCGAGTAGTCTAACATTTTTATTTTTATTAATATTTCATGCTCTTCTACAAGTCAACGGATGAATTAGATGTTAAGTCATTCATAAGCCAAAAGTAATTACATACATTGAGGCAGGGTTGGTAGGCTATATCGCTAAAATACTGTTATAGATTCAAATATCGATACATTTAAAATACCAGTACCGAAATTAATGATTATCCATTATCCTTACAACACCATTATTTTTTGGTCTAAACTTTTTGTAATTCCACATCGTAATTGTGAATTTTACATACACTTAGTTAATAAATTTATTTTACTTTACTTTTTTGTAAAAAAAAATTTGCGGAATGCACCCAAAAAACTGAATACCGGTTATCTTAAAATAACATTATCGAAATAATTGCAATACAGTTAACCTTAAAATACCGTTATCGAAATAATCGAAATACAATTATCCTTAAAATACTGTAACCGAAATAATCTACAATAGCGTTACTTACCCTCACCGATAATCGCACCGTTTCTGCTACCAACAATGCTTTGAAGTAATTGCTAAGTTGTATTCATAGACCCACTATCTATTGGCTAGTTTATGAATTAAATTCTTTTTTTATGTATAATATATTTTTTTATTTACAAATTTGATAACTTTCTCAATTCATTCATTTGAATTGAAATTTAAGTGAAAAACTAAACAATTTAATAACACTGTGAGACAAATGGTAGGGGTCAGTGATCGGGAAGGGTTCAAACTACCGGGGAAAGTTATATCGGTAAAAAAGAAGTTATACGTGTCCCGGCGTTTCGCTGAGTCACCCCTAGGAATCGAGATATATCGATTTGATCTTTGGTGGTCTTTTTTTGACATAACTCGAGAACCACTAGTCCGATTTTGCTCAAACAATTTTAAAAAAATTAAAAATTACAATTCCTTTAATCTGTTCATATAACGTTTTTCTATATACTCAACAGTTTTGCCGGTAAAAATAAATGTATGAAGGAAAAAATATTTTTTGCCTAAAATATTAAAAAAAAGTAATAAACAAAAGGTTATTGATTTTTATGGTAGCGGTAACAAACATTTATTTTTACCGGCAAAACTGTTGAGTATATAGAAAAACGTTATATGAACAGATTAAAGGAATTGTAATTTTTAATTTTTTTAAAATTGTTTGAGCAAAATCGGACTAGTGGTTCTCGAGTTATGTCAAAAAACAGATATATCTCGATTCCTAGGGGTGACCCAGCGAAACGCCGGGACACGTATAACTTGTTTTTGACCGATATAACATTTCCCGTTGGTTTCATCCCATCCCGATTTTGACTGTCGCATAGTGTAATTGCTATCATCCATGCCCTACCCATAAAGTGGCAACACTGCTTATGTTATTCATATATAATTCCTGAATTCGTATTTTAAATCCCAATTTTGTAATAAGTTGGTCTCAGTGAATTTTTTTTCACCCCGATGTAGTACTTTTGAAGCTGATCTGAAAAAAAAAAATCCGCGGAAAGACCTCTGTAGGGACCCAGGTAGAAAAATAAAAACGGCACAATGTTGGCCCGGTATTGGAGGCGGTAGTACATGTACTGGCAATGCGTCGAATTTGTAACTTTCACTGTACTGGCATGTTGTCGAAATGATAACACCAATAAACGCTTGGCCGTAGTTATTTCCCAACGTGGGCGCAGGCTTGGAATTTTATTCTTTTGGTATTATCCCAGTACATTTAATAACAAATTTAGTAGTTTGCTAGAACTTTACTGTCCTCTTAGTGTACATCACAGATTTTTTTTATTTTATTTTTGTTTTTTTGGCAATGTCTTGAGACTTGATGGAATTTCGTCAAATTTATTCTTTCGAAACTTCACAAGAAAAGAATGGCGATGTCTCTCTTACATAAATAATTGTGTAATAGATGTAAAATTACGTAAAATTGATAAAATTGTTCATTTTAATAAATTAAAAAAAGCTCGTTAATTTTCAGAAAAATTTCGTAAAAAACAGTGCTCTCCCAGTACAACTTTTGTTGTAACGTCGGCAATTTCTACCTGGGGAGTTTATTTCTGTGCAAAGTTTTGAAATGGACTTAGCTATATCTAAGTCATTTATAGTCGGCTTGAACAATATATATATATATACCATTGGAAAGATAGTAAAAATATCTTATGGACGACATTTTTTTTGTTTGTTAACCCATTACCGGCGAATGAGATTTATTTTTAAGATTTTTTAAAATAAACCGTTTTTATAAAAACCACCGTATACTACCACATAATTTTTTACTTATTAATATATTCTTAAGATTAAAAACTTTTGAGATGCAGTTCAAATTTTATCACTTCAAACACCGAAGATATTAGAAGTCAAACCTAATTTTTTTGCAGATGGTACAAAAGATACAACTTTGACTCTAACCAACAATTATACTGAATTAACTCATCGGGAATCGAACATATTTTGGGAGTAAACACATTTTAAACCTATTGTCGGTATTGAGATTTTTCATTTGTCAAAAGTTAGCCACACTTTGAAAGAAAAAAAATCTCACGGTTTTGACCTCTAATATCTTCGGTGTTTGAAGTGATAAAAACTTGATCTATATATCAAATGAAAGCTTTTCGTCTTGATAACATACTAATAAGCACAATTTTTGTTCTTATACATATAGGTGTTTTATGGAATAAAAACATTAAAAAAACAAAAAAAAATTAAAATTCCTACGCCGAATCATAATGGTTCAACAAAAAAATGCTATCCTAAAGATATTTTTATTACCTTTCCAATGGCGTACATATTGTTCCAAACCTATCATAAATGAAGAAAATATAGTTAAGTTCATTTTTAAAATTTAAACCCAAGTAACTCCCCATACAGGCTTTTCGGTGAAAAAAAAATTTATTCGGGCCCCCAAAAGAGAGTTATATCAGTAGTAAAAATTTAGAATCAATCGGTGAGGCGCCTCTAAAGCAGGGATCGGCAAACATATACAACCTTATTTTGTGCTTGTATGAGTGAGTTGCAGCCTCACTCTCTCAATGCACTGACAAGGAACGTTCGTATAATAATTTGAAAAATTTTAAATGTTTATAATGGGAATAAAAAATAAAAATTTAAAAGCAAAGAACAACTACAAAAACAAATATCAAAAAACAACAACACAAAAAAAAAATAAAAACAAAAGAACTTAAAAATAAATTACCAAAAAAATGTATCAATAAACATTATGCAGAGTGTAAAAAATCTGGCAAACAAGCGATCTGACAACCTACTTCATTGAATGCTTGTTTGCGACTAAGTTATTTTTTTGTTCTATGTGTGAGCTTATGTAGGTGTGAGAGAGCGCCCATGGGCATAGGTGTTGCCGACGCCTTCTCTAAAGCCAACATACGTCCAAATTATTCAATCAAATCAAAATTGAATCAACACAAATAGGAACAAATCTTATCTCACTTTATTCAATGTCCAATCATTGATTTAAAGGCATTATGAATTATTCAGTAATTTATAAAATTATTCCAATTTTATGCATATAAATTCAAAAAAGAATTATCTCTTTCAAGGTCTGGGTGTGTATATATGTATTTTTTCTTATTCAGTAACAACAACAACACACAGTTAATATATTTTTTCATGTTAATATGGAAAATTCTAGAGGTGCTTTTACATTTTCATTCATAACTTTTAAACGTCTGGACCAAATATGCCCATTCCAATACCAAACTGCTTAAGAAATTGGACAAAAATTTTGACTAAAAATCAACATTTTAAGCATGATCGTGATTTCAACAGACGGACACGGCTATATCGATTTCGCTATTGATAACGATCAAGAATATATATTTTTTTATCTCCCAGATTTTTTTTTCGATGAGTTACAAACGGAATGACAAACTGATTATACCCTCCTGCACATTGTGATGGAAGGTATAAAAACACAATCTTTTTATATAGAACTTTTAAAAGAAATCTCAAAATACTTTGAATTTTCAAGAAAAGATTTAAAACATCTTGCCATAATAACACCAAATTAAATTTTAAATAATTTATAAATAACTTTGGAGCCTTTATTGTCATTTTTTCCCAAACTTAACGAGCGGTAATGAAGAAAAGATTTTAACCCAATGGAAATTATTAAGATTTTCGAACATTACAGAATTAAACAGTGACATGGATATAGTTGAATTTTGGGATGAAGAATCCAAATTCAAAAAGGGAATGGATGAAAACTGTTTTGAATAACTAATTTATTTTGATCACAATCCACTGACATTGCCACATAGTTTATTTGCTGCCGAAAGAAAATTTTCACAACTTATTTTAATAAAAACAAAGTTTCGAAATAACCTTGATTTTATTAATAATATAATGCAATTAAAAAAATTGTTCAAAAACTAAAATCATTCCCACTATGTGTGGTCTGCCAAAGAGATATTTTAACCTTATAGAATAATATTTTTTAAACTTCAAATAACACAGTGATGAATTATACCTGAAACTAATTTGTTGATCTCTATTTCGAATGAAATTAAATTAAAATTTTTTAGTTATTAACGGAAGGTTTTAGAGTATGAGACCCACCGAAGTAAGTATTTAATATGTAAAAGAATCTAAAATACAAATTTTGTTAATAATTAAATTTAAATAAAAGCATTGTAAAGTTATAGGCGGTTTACAAAAAGAAATCTTCATACAAAATTTGTTCAATAAACCTCCTATAATTTTACAAAGCATTTATGAATTTAGGGTAAATATTTTAATATATTTAAATAAAAACTAAGAAACTTTAAATTTTGGTTATTTTGTTTTTCATTTGGTAACTTTTTTTAAACATTTTGGTTACAAAAAATTTTTGTTTGTGGCAACACTGGTTTGGGCGTCACTAGCATATAGTATACGCTCTGCAAAGGAAATGATCATACCATTGCAAACAAATATGTGTACGTCGATAAAAAGTAATATTTGGTACTTTTTTGTAAGAGAGCATAACTTAAATGCCTTTATTCCAGTGCTGCCAGGTTTCTTAGGCATAAAATCGTCAAAAAGTCTGGAAAAAATCGTCAAAATCGTCATAGCTTTTGAAAAATCGTCAAGAAATAGTTCAAAATCGTCAAAATAACACAATTTGTGTTATAAGGACCCAAAAACCTATTTAAAGTATCCCTTTTTAATCATTTCGTGCTTGTTCGAATTAACATATTTACTAAAATGTTTATTAACATCATCGAAATTTGCCATATCCTGAAGTTGTTGCTGTAAACAAAAATAAATACCAACAAAAATTTCAGATTTTAAAATATTTATTATGTATTTTACAGACATTCTTGCGAAAAATTGAGATTCGTTACATTTTTAGGATAAAAGTTTTACACAAAAATTATCATATTTTTTATTATTTTTCTGTAAGTTTTGCACATTTTAAAATACGTATCTTAAAGAAAAGTTGGCAGTTTCGCAATAAATAAAAAATTATGATGTACTTGAAACGGATTTTTACATTTTTTCTAGATATAATTTCAATTAGAATTTCAATATTTCAACACTTTTAATCTAAAATATTTTTCAAAAATCGTATAGATTTTCTGAATAAAAATTATCTGATTTTGCAGCGGTTTTTTTAAATTTGTTTCCCACATTAATTTGCTTGCAATTTTGCATAATTCTAAAAACTAAAAATTTGAGATTTAGAATTGTAGATTGGAGAAGTATCATATTGTTGCACATTTCTTGCTGTATTTCGTATTTAAAAAAATCGTCAAATCGTCATTTGGCTATTTTTGATAGTAAAAATCGTCAAAACTGGCATCACTGCTTTATTCCCTTATTTTGTTTAACAGTGAGGTTACATGATCAAGATTTTGCTTTCAAGTTGATAACACATACTGCTTGTCAAATTCAGTTGAACTTTAAGCTGTGACGTAGGCTGCATGCAACTTGATAGTCAATTTTGCTTTCAAGATGCCCTCGTCAAGGAAAGAACTAAAAATGCTCGCCTCTATGGGCTGTTTCCGCACTGTAGGCTGTTCGAAAAGACTTTATTTTTTTCTTCACATATTCCACAGACATTTTCATGTCAGCAGAAATTGATTTTTTTATTTAGTTTTATTTTTAAATCATTTCGTCGATATACCGAAATATTCACATTCCGTATTTTATCAATCATGTTTTATTGCGGCACAATATTTGTAAAAAGAAAAACAAATTTACAAGAAATTGATCAGCTGTTTAAAAACTTGACCGTCAAGTTTTCTCAAAACTTGAAAACAAAAATTGTTATCAAGTTGCTGTTCAATTTTTAAAATGTGAATGTGTTAGTAAAAAAATGTGAGTGTATTGAAACTTGAAAGGCAAAAATTGATCGTGTAACCCCTATGTAACGACGGTTTATATATCATGTTCAGTGTTGCCACGAACAAAAATTTTTTGTAACCAAAATATTTTAACCCTCATCGGTCCCTCGAGAAATACATCTAATCGGTCCCATTGTATGCGCGCGCACATATATTTAGTTGTAAAAATATTAACAACCATTTATGTTTTGTAATTTTTTATGTTTATTATATTGTTTACTATCATATTAATACACCAAGTGTATAAAATCATTACCAGATATGTGGTTATGTAACTACAAACTTGGTAATGGTAACTACTTAATTTTGTTATTACATTTCTTATTACCTTTATATGGCGATGTCGCGAAAAATAATGAGTTGTCGTTACACACCAGCATACGAAAAATCAAAAAATATATCGTTACCTATGTGCTTACCAGTACTGACAAAAATAATGAGTCTAAAAATAGATTTTCTGAAAAATAAATTATATAAAAAAAAATATTTTTATTGTATTTTTTTTTTTAATAAAATTTGCTGGTGCGGGATTCGAACCTGGGTCTACAGAATGCCAGTCAACAGCTCTACCATCTGAGCTATATCGACATGTAATATTTAATAGATAAAAACACAATTGAACTGCTGCACACAAGTAGCTTACTCGCCAACATACAAAAAATCAAAAAATATGTGGTCCCTACCAGTGTTTAAAAAATATTGAGTCTAAAAATAGCTTTCAAAAAATTTTCAAAAAAATCTAAAAAATTATTTTCTATTTGAAATAATGATAAAAATAAGTCATTATCATTAACTCATTATTAATGTTTTAAAATAATACAGAAGGTAAGTGGGGTGTCATTACTGGTAGTCCAAAAAATAATGATATGTCATTACCGTTTCTACACTGGGCATTTGAACTTCATAAAGGTAGATTTAGAATGAAATTAAAATTAGAATATTACATATGTATATTAGAAAAAAAATTTAATTTTTAATTTTTGTCAATTATTTGTAAATTTTTCGCATAAATTGAAATTATGTTCGGCACAAATGAAATTTCTACACTTTTCACAGCGTGTAGCAAAAAGATTTTTGTTATTTTTATATGTGCAGATGTAGCATCGGCCTCGTTTTGATGTACTTGGTAAATGGCGAATCTCCCGAATTCTTTGAATAACACCGGAAGCATCATTACTTTGAGGTTGTTTTTTACGTTTAGTGATCTGTTTTTCAACGAAATTCAATCCAAGCTCCTCGATAAAAAGGCGACGACAAATATTATGGTTCGTTTTAGAATTTTTCCAATTCGGGAACAATGCAATGAACGTCACGAATGCATTCAACGCACTAACATCAAGCATGTTACAAAATACTGCCATTGGCCACCGATTGACTTTTCGTTTGCATGTGTACGTAGCCACCATTTGATCCATAGTATCAACTCCACTCTTGATTTTGTTGTAGTCTTCAATGATGTTAGGTTTCTTCTGTTCACTATTCTCATTTATGCTGACAACATTGTGGTATGTACTGAGCAATGTCACAAATCGGTACCGGCGAGGAGCATATGACAACATAACTGCTTGCAATTTATGTTCATATACAACTTCTGTATGATAAATTGGCTTTTGACGCATGTCGAGTAGAACTGAAGGGATTTCAGTCCTAGTTTTCCTTATTGTTCCCAAAATAGTCATGCGATTCTTATGCAAATCTTCTGCCAATTCATACGAAGTGAAAAAGTTGTCACACGTTAAATTTCTGTCAGAAAGTCCTTCCACCAAATCCAAAACAACACGCCGTCCGAGATTGCGTTCAGGAGTGGCATTACGATTCCGACCAACATAAATTTGTGTGTTGTGTGCATACCAGCTTTTTGAGTCGCATAGCACCCAAATTTTGATGCCATATTTCGCCGGCTTGGATGGAATATACTGACGAAACGGACATCGCCCACGATACGGAACTAACTGTTCATCTACGGTAATGTTTTTTCCTGCTGTGTATACAGCTTTCAAATTATGATTCCATTTATCGTATACATTTCGAATCGGTGCCAATTTGTCACGAACAGAAGTACTTGTAGATGCAGTGTTGGCCATACGTTGTTCGCGGTCGTCAAATCGAATGCAACCATGGATACGCTTGAACATTTTCAAAGACATTGTTGCTCTAAATATTGGCCGACCAGTTTCTTCATTCCACAGTTTAGTGACACATTCACCGTATGACCGATACACACCAGAAAGCAGCAACAATCCAAAGTATGCGTGCAGAGTGTCCAAGGCAATGTTTTCCCATTCGTCTTTGTACTTTCGCACACCATATTCGTCATTCGTCATGTTCAAAATAATATTCTCAACCGGTCCAAGGAACATGTGAAATGCAGACGAAACATCAACTAGTTATATTAGCAGCTGCTAATGCTTTTGGACCTGAATTATAACAAAAATGAAACATATAATGAACATGAACCCATAACAAAGAGGGTAGGTTTTTACCTGAAGTGGAATTTTCTGCACGTCGAAATGAATTTCTTCGATTTATTTCAAATGGTTGCGATGAATATTCAATTTTCTTATTTTTTGAAAAATATTTATTTTCAGGATTTGCTGCATTTTCTTCTGCTAAATTTTGCTCAAGTGGCTTAATTTCGTCTTCACCCGAATGCACGCTAACGGAGATTCGCCCGCTTCGCTTTCCAAATCAAAATCCATTTCTAGTTAATCTCGCTGCCTTCTTTCACGTAAAACTCTATCCATTTTTAATCAAATACTTCGAAACACAACCAAAATTCAAATAAATGCACAAACAAACTACACTTATGTGTGTTCCAGAACAAACTGAATTTCATAAAACGAAAAAATAAGAGCGTACTATAAACAAAAATAAGCGGCAAATCCAGGTACCTGCTTATGCGTGCAAATACACAGGGACCGATTCGTAACTATAACTGCACAGGCAAATACAGTAAGGGTACAAATTCAAAAACGGCTTTTTTTGGTTGTTCAGGCAAAATAATTCTACTTTGCAAAATACAAGGTCATTCTGCTGAACCGTTTTTATTTTATTCAAGGTTAAAGAACCCTAATACAGGGGACCGATGAGGGTTAAAAAAGTTACCAAATGAGAAAAAAAATATCCAAAATTTTAAATTTTTAGTTTTTATATAAATATATTAAAATATTTACAGGGTTGGTAGGCAATACCGCTAAAATACCGTTATCAATTCAAAACCTTTTCAACTGACTACTGTTACCCCTAAAATACCTCTACCGAAATACCCGGAATACCGTTAACCTTAAAATACCGTTACCGAAATAACTGAAATACCGCTATCCTTAAAATACCGATACCGAAATAAAATAAATATCGATAACCTTAAAATACCGTTACCGAAATACATGAAATAGCGTTATCCTTAAAATACCGTTACCGTTATTTTTAATTCTCTACTCTTGGTCATTGCACGTGGTTATTAAGTATTTCACATAAATTAAGTCAATTAATTCGTTTTGTTTTTACTTTAGTGTGGTTTTTTCAACAAAAAAAATGCGGTTGTACCGAAATAACTGACTACCGTTATCCTTAAAATAGCGTTACCGATATAACTTAAGTACCGTTAACCCTAAAATACCGTTACCGAAATAACCCAAATATCGTTATCCTTAAAATACCGTTACCGAAATAAATCAAATACCGTTATCCTTAAAATACCGATACCGAAATAAATGAATTAGCGTTACCCTTAAAATACCGTTACCCTAACGATAACCGCATTCGTTTCGGTTACCATCCATGAATATTTATTATTTAAATTTAATTATTAACAAAATTTGTATTTTAGAGTTAACAAAAAACAAAACAAAAATTCAATTCTTTAATTTGCTTTTTTGATAACAATAAATTAGTTACTGACAACATTTTACAACCACTGTTTAATTCTCTAATGTTCGATAATCTTAATTTCCATTGGGTTAAAAGTTTTTATTCATTACCGCTTGTTAAGTTTGGGAAAGATGACAATAAAGGCACCAAAGTTATTTCTAAATTATTTAAAACTTGATTTGTTTTTATTATGACAAGATGTCTTAAATCTTTTCTAGAAAAATCATAGCACTTTGAGATTTTTTTAAAAGTTCTATATAACAAGATTGTATATTTTTTTTTTTATTTTCATATTTTTTTAAGTTGGACAAGTCACTTTCATTTAAACATAGTTCAGCTTTACGGCCAATAAAAATATTTTCTACATTTAATTAATTACATCAATTAATTTTATCAAATAAATTAACCGTTTTTAATGAAATTAAGCTTTTAACGTAATTACTTTTGGTAAAATTGCTCAAAACTAATTTTAAATTTAATTTCAATTGGCCTTAAATGTATGGAAGACGGATTTCTTCCACCCATGTGAAAATTGAAATATGCTGGTATTGGTAAACAGCATATTGAGTACTATTTATTAGTTAAAAAAGATACTGATCTTAAGCAACTCAAAAGTGTCAACTTTAAGCTCGGTGTTTCTCCAAGTGCCTATAATGAAATATTAAAGCCTGATCTTTGGCCATCAAATATTAAGGTTAGGCAATTTGTAAATTTTCAAAGGAAACCAGCGCCTGCGGTAAAACTTTAGACTCTGTGAAAACTGGCTTTCAAATTTATTACCAGAACTTATCTGGAATGCGAACAAAATCTAAAAGTATATATGATTTTTCTTCTCAATGTCAACATGATGTCATTGTTTTGATGGAAACTTGGTTGAATGCTGATTTTTGTAATGCTGAATATTTTGATACTAAGCTGTACAATATATATCGTAAGAACGCTGAGCGTACTGGTCATTCTAAAGGTGGTGGTGTTTTAGTGGCCGTTAGAAGTCATTATAAATCTTTTCTTGTTAATATTGATGATAATGGTTTGCTTGATCAACTTATAGTATCAATTTCCGGCTTTAATATTATACTGCATTTGTGTGTATCATATATTCCTCCTAATAGCTCAGACTTAATTTATTTCGCACATGTTTCCAATATTTTATCATTGAATGAGAACTTGTCAGTAAATTCTCGCTTTTGTATTATGGGTGATTTTAATCTTAAAGATGTTTTTTGGTCACAACTTTATGATAACGCTATTTTATCACCAACTAATGGAAATAAATTTCATGAAATTGAGGTTATTGATAGTTTGATTGGTTTGAATTTAATCCAAATTAATCACATTGCTAATCAATTAAACCAATTTTTGGATCTAATTTTTGTTCCTCATGATTGTAAGTTTAAACTTTACGATAGTTTACTGCCAATATCGCAATCTAATATTCATCACCTGCCACTAGTCATTGAGATAGAATCATATAACTTTTTTAAATGCTCTCAATCTTTAATTTCTTTAAATTTTAATTTTTGTAATTTTGATGTACTTAACTCTATTTTTAATCGAGTTGACTGGTTGGAAATCTTTTCCGGGCTATCAACATCAACATGTTATGCTCAATTTTTGAATACAATTTTGAGTATATGTAAAGAAAATATTCCTTTTAAAAGGGCTAAGCCTTCGTAATAAGTGGAAATTGGCAACAATTACACCGGTTTTCAAAGAAGGAAAGAGGGATGATGTAACTTGTTACCGACCTATTTCTAAGTTGTCCTGTGTGTCTAAGATATTTGAACAAGTTCTCTATAAAGACTTTTTTTTATTACTAAATCATGGATTTCTCCTAATCAACACGGTTTCTTTTCTGGTAGATCATCTACGACAAATTTAGCAGTTTTTAATGAATATTGTATATCAGCCTTAGAACAAGGTAGCCAGGTTGAGACAGTTTATGCAGATTTTTCTAAAGCCTTTGATAAGGTGTCTCATGGCATTCTTCTTGCCAAGTTACATCAAATGGGATTTCATTATATTTTTTTAATTTGGATTAAATCATATCTATACAATAGAGCTTCTAAAGTTAACATAAAGAACTACTTTTCTGATCCGTACATTCAAACTTCCGGTGTACCTCAAGGTAGCATCTTAGGACCACTTCTATTTAATTTATTTATAAATGACATTTCGTCTTTTTGTTTAATTTTATTTTATCGGGATATAATTGCATTAAAGGAATTAAATATGCTAAAATCCCAAACGTATTTAACAAATTGTGAAAAAAAAGTCCGCTGTAGGCATGTCCCTATCCGGATTTCATTCTTGCCTAAGGAAATCGTCAGGGGACGACCTTTTTAGAATTTCTGGAAATATTTGTTAAGTTAAATTACAAACTCAATGAGAATTTCTTGTTCTCATCTAGGAGCGTTATTAAACATTTAAAATATCAAAGAAAAAACAAAAAACAACAACAGAAATTTTTCCACAATTTGCTTTGTCATCTTCCAATGTAATACTCTGTTGTTTTGACGATCTGTCAAGCAATGTAGTGACATCCATTCATGTAGAAACATCAAAAGAAAACAATCTTTTCTAAAGTGTCAGTAACATTTGTTTTCATAAAGCTAAATTTTTGTTGTATTCTGATGACTTGAAAATATTTCATAGAATCGACTCAGTTCGTGATGTTTTAGATTTGCAAGTAGATTTAAACAATCTTCTTGCATGGTGTAATTTAAACAGGCTGCATTTAAATCTCAACAAATGTTTCCACATCTCGTTTTCTAGGTCTTTAAATCCTATTTATACTACCTTTAATATAGGTGACTATAATCTGGAATCTGTGGATTCCACAGTGGATCTGGGGGTTGTTTTTGACTCAGTGATGTCCTTTAAACAACATGTGGCCTATATTGTTCCCAAAGCTTATTCTATGTTAGCTTTCTTAAAGAGAAAGTGTGCTGAGTTTTCTGATCCTATTACATTGAAGTTAATTTATACTGCCTTTGTCAGATCAAAATTAGAGTATGCAGCTATTATATGGGTTCCACATTGTGGAACTCTTATCTCGCGTACTGAGAGAGTGCAAAGGAAATTTGTTAAATTTGCAATCTCATCTTTTACGTTTGTTGATCCTATACCCTCTTAAAGATCTAAAAGCTTATTAATAGGTTTAGAAACCCTTGAGTTTCGTAGGTTATTGCAATCTGCTTTATTTCTTTTTGATATTATTAGTGGTGGTATTGACTGTTCAGAGTTGCTTTGTCTTATTAGATTTCATGTTCCACCATCGTACCAATTATGGTCTTAATAGCATTTTGACCCGCACGTTTATTCAACTGAATGATATTAATCATTATCAACAAATTCATTTAAATCCGCAAATAGAGTTTTGTGCATCAAAATCTGCCTTTAAGCAATATTTATATTCTATTTTGATGGGTTTAAATTTGTAAATTAATAAAATAATGTATTAATTAATATTTCGATTATTCTAAAATTGTAACATCATAGTCTGTAAGGAATTTTGTATCCATAGACTGAATAAATAAATAAATTAAATTAACCCTTTCACTACCGACCTTTTGTTTGCGAATGTATCGTTATTTTGACTTCAGATTTTTTTTAAGAGTACTCAAATTAGAAAAAATATGTAAAATAGTTTGGCCCCTCCCCCTCTTACCCACCAAAAATGACGTTCGAAAATCGATTTTTTTAAACTTCTGAGCCCCGTTTTACCCCTTAATCATTCGAGTAGTCAAAAATCCTCCGGTTAGTTTTCTTCTCGTCATAAAACGAAGCAATATGCCAAATTTCAATTATCTATCTTTATTAGTTTAGGAGAAACACCAAAACCCCATTTTCACGGAGATTATGATATATTCAAAAAATTAGATTTCATTAACAAATATCGCGACCATATTGCCATGTTAAACTCCTTATACATATAATGATTTTTATTTGAAGTCCAAGATCCTAGTAAACTTATTTGAAAAAAGTATAAAGTTTTTTTGGCACTATTAAATTTTGTATATTCTGTTAAAGATGTGTACACTGTAGTGTACAAGGGTAGTGAAAGAGTTAAATATATGTACGTACATAATAATACATGGATTGTATATGATTATGCATGGGCATACATGATCATATACATCCATTCATAGTTCAGTGCATGACCATACATTATCTCATATATTTCCATATATTTTCGGATCCGAAATTTGAGGGTATATGACCTTACATATTCATATATCATCATATATGCTCACATATGATTCGTGTATGCTCATATATGATCATATATGGCCATATACCCTCAAATTTCGGATCCGA
The DNA here is from genome assembly GCA_949987735.1 of Leucophora obtusa. Taxonomy (NCBI): domain Eukaryota; kingdom Metazoa; phylum Arthropoda; class Insecta; order Diptera; family Anthomyiidae; genus Leucophora; species Leucophora obtusa. The sequence goes on along the minus strand of OX465297.1, from coordinate 53,971,892 downwards.
AGATATATGGAAATATATGAGATCATGTATGGTCATACATTGACCTATACATGGCGTATATGATCTTGTATGACTATGCATGATCATATACTAGTCAATGTATGATCATGTATGTTCATATATATTTCGATTTTCACATGGGCAATTAAAATTCTTTATTTAAGTTATTTATTATGTTAAGAATATGTGAGAGAAAAAAAATAAACCTTAAAGCTAGTATCGTCCACTAGTTAACCCAATTCACAAGCTTTTACCGTTTACTTCGAAGTCGAACGATATAAAATATAAATGCAAAGCATGCCACTGCTCAGTTATACGATTGATTACATTACATAGTGCCAGTCACCGGGTACCAGAAATATCTAATACTTTATGTGGCTCTACATTGCAATAATCTTGAAATTCTTTAAATTCAAGAATACGTTTCGAACTATGCGAAAAAAAATTACAAATGTTCCTAGAAATAATTTCAATTTGTACGGGAAGCTTTTTAAGGCACATCTATACGGGATAGAAATCTCGTAGAGTTTGCGTTAAATTTGTCATCTCTAATATTGTTGGCACTAATTTGTATCGTAAAAGTACCATCTCTAGTTGTCAAGAATTTGTTTTTATTAAAATTGTTGTATTTTACAAGACATTTTAAAAATTGTTACTAATTAAAGAAATTGTGTATGACAGCACTTGTCAATGGGCTAGAGATTATATTTCGTAGACTTATACAGAGCTGCATTTTCATAAAGTCTCTCGAGTTTTCTATCCCGTGTAGATGTGCCTTTACAAGCATAAGCAGGACATAAATCTAAAAACGCAGACAAAAATGTATATACTCGATTGCCAAAAAAGTTACCAAAATGAAAAAAAAATAACCAATTTTGGTTCAAAATAACCAAAACGGCAACACTGATCATGTTTTATATCACTGGAAAGCTTATAAAAAATACATGATCGGATGTATAGCATTTATAAGTATAGCATTTTATATAAAAAAGACGGAGTATGTAAAAAACGCATTTTTCAAACTTTTTGTATGGGAGCACATTTCAAATTTACGAAATTAAAAAAGAGTATATCACAGGATTAATATATCCATCAAGATATGAAGTTTAATGTACATATTTCCTTTGTTTAGCACAGGAAATGTAGTGCGAATATTGAAAAACGCAAAAACACATGTGAATTCAGCATCCATAGCAGCATACTTTTCCGTATAAAGTACCCAAAATTTTGGAAAATTTTAAAACAGCAAATTCGAAAGAGCAAAAAAGTACAAAAAAAGGTACCTTTACAACAATACCACACTTGCACATGGTTCCTTTGGTCGAAATATCTTAAAAAGCAAAAAACCCTAAAAAGGACCCATTTTTGAACCCCTTTTTGGACCCTTAAAATTCCGAGGTGGCCGATAAGCTGAGACAGGTCGATCTTAGATTTTTTTTTTCTATCACATATCCAAATTTCATCAAAATCGGAGTGTTTAGGCTGAAGTACTTCCCTTGTGAGGGAATTATCTGAATGATATTAATAAATTTTTGCATAAAACCGATAAATTTTCACTGGGCCTCGTCCATTCAAACTTTTTATTGAATTAATGGAATTTTTCATAAAATGTTGTGAAAATATTCATTTCATTTATTAAAACTTTCATACACTTAATGAAACAGTTTTCATCTAGTTAAAGAAAATTTTTCATTTACCTTGTGAAGAAAACTTTATTATTTTACGCAAAAGTATTGTATTTAAATCAACATATATTTTGTTCGATTCGAGATAGTAAATAATTTTATCTAAAATATTTTTGGTCTTGGGTCACATTTAGTTTTATAAAATGTTGTTCAGAGCAATATACAAATTTATCTTCGACGAGATATAATTTGATCAACTGTATGTATTTGTATATGGCATATAAAATGATATAAGAGAAAATATATTTTCGGATATGATTATATAAGGCAACGAACAAGAAAATTTTGAAAATCAGAATCGCAGATAAACTCAAATCTAATTTTATACGTTGTTATTCACTATCTAATAGGTATAGACAATTGGATCAAGCCTAACTTCATTGAATCTAATCGTTTTTTCACGGATTTACAGTATAATACGGTTAATCCAATCTTATATGACGTTGTACATAACCTAAAATAATATATATTTTTATATGATGGCATATTTAAAAACCACAATTTCGTTTTGGATGAAATTGTATATAACTTAGGGTTTATGTCCCGGGAATTCCCGTCCCGTGTCTTCGCCCACCATCGAGGAATCGTTATTGGCTTTTCTTTAAAGACTGCGTGCAATTCTTGTATCTTTGGATGTACCCGAGTAAAAAAATGTATATAAAATTATATGTGAATGGATATATTTGTAACTGGATATAATTTCATCCGAAAAATGGTTATATTAAATTGTATCATATTGGATATAATTGTATTTACAAGGATACAAAGTTATATCAAATGACAAACTTATATCCGAATTTTGTCCCGATCAAATTGGATATAAGTTAATACAATACGATATGATTAAATTTAAATGATAAAAAAAACTTTGAATAGGAGGGCAGCAGGATTTCTGGTCCTACACACTCAGGGGTGTGATGAAAGTCAAAAACGAACAGTTTTTCAATCTAGAATAATTTGTTTCGCGAAAATCAAATTGGCTTCAAATTATTATTTCTCGTTTTATTTGGCGCCGGACTTCTATAATTGGTATTGTACAGATCCTTAAATATTTGCCATTGAAAATCAGATCGTTTTCGTTTTCGATATTCATCGCCTGACTGTCAGCCTACTGTTGATAATGAGTAACTATTAAAGACGTTAATGTATAAATCTGTTATTCTTTAAAGACTAGATAATTTTTTTTATCAAATATGGGAATTTTCTTTGGACTTATAAATTTTTTTTAAATATGTTAAGCTTTTTTTTATTTTAAATAAAATTTTAATGGTTAGCCCGGCAATGCACTTCTTTTTTGTTGGAGGCTCATAGTTCCCGATTTATGGAGCTGAAGATGATCTACAACAATATTCAATGGCTTATTTCTCCACTCAAAACTTATCGGACCAAAACAAAATATATATATCGTTGGGGAGGTACTTGAAATACATTTCCAATGATATGCAACAGAAGAGCGAAAAAACTGATTTATATTATCATTTTAAGATATTTTATTGACATATATGCCCTACTGATTCACGAACTTATTTATTACAATCATTATTAAGGCATATGATGATATATTAAAAGGATAATATAAACCAGTTTTTTCGCCCTCCAGAAAACCTGTTAAAGAACACATAACACTACTTGCAGGCAAGCCGACGATATGGTTATATAAAAAATAAAATTAAAAATATTTTTCGTATCTATTTATATATAAAATTTTGAACGGTTTTATCAATAATATATTCCTATATATACAATTTGCAATAAAGCAAATACTGATATATGATTTAATATGATTATATATGAGAAAATTTCTAAAAAAAAATTCTAATATATCACCATATAAAAACATATAAGGTCGCACACTATATTTTATATTATCATATATTTTAATATTAAAAAATATATGTTATATATACTCTTTTTTACTCGGGTAGTTTTTTTTTTTCTTTTTTTTTCTGCTGTATCATGCAAAATAAGATTTATAATAAAGACAATGATAAAACACGCTCCCAAAAAATTTTGTGTACAAATTTAATACATAGAATATTACTTTGTGGCCAAAATATATTTTACAAAATAACATGTGGAAATTTTATTTCTTCCAAGTTTTTATTGATATTTACTGAAGAATATGCTCTATCCAAATAAAATATAAAAAAAAATCCGAAACAAAATTTTTCCTAGGGTCGATACCCCCTTAAGTTAAACCGAAAACAAATTTTATCAGCCATTACCAAGTTTACCAACAAAAATACTCGAACTGCAGAAAAATGGTGATCTTTGTGTATTGAGTATTTTGAGGTTTTTGTACTTTAAATAATTTCATTTAAATTTCAACTGTTATTCCTTTATTTCAATTGTATTTTTTAAATATTATGCAGATGCTTTTTTAAATTATTTTTAATTTCTTTATATCCCGAGTAAAAACAGTTACATATAGTCGTATAAAATGCGATTAAGTTATATCTATATAAATATACTGTTTTATCTGAAAAATGGCCCGATATAATTGTATCAGTTTTTTATCAGTTTTCATCTAATTGTATTAGTTTAGATCTCAACTAATAAAATTATACATTATTCAGATGAAATTATATCCAATTTTTGACCTGATAAAATTTTACCGGTTTATATCTCCTGATATCTGTTTAGATCGTAGTTGGTAGAATTTTATATAAATAAAATATATTTGTATCCGACATTTGCCTTATATAATTGTATCAAAGTTTTGAAGCAGATATAATTGGATCAGGTCAAAATTCAGATATAACTATACAAGTTTGTATAGTAATGTATCTATTTGGATCTAAACTAATACCATGGGACATAAACCCATAAAATTGTATCAGGTCAAAAATCAGATAAAATTTCATCTGCTTAATATATAATCTAATCAGTTTAGATATAAACTGATACGATAAGATAAAAAGTGATAACCAACTGACACAATTATATCGGGCCATTTTTCGGATGAAATGGTATATGGATCGCATTAAGTTATACATTACCATATAAAGCTCTATATTAATTTTTTTTTAATAGGGATGTTAATTTAAAATGCAACTATGCAAATTAAATAATTTGTTTTTAAATAGTTTATAGGGAATAAAAATTGAAAAAATTCGATAAGGCCAGCAGGATAGAATACGTATTTTCGGGTCCTGCTACAAATCCATCCTCAGTATTCTATGCATTTATGGGTTAATAGTTGATGATGATCTATTTATATGGAAATTCTAAGAATGCTTTTTTTATCTTCTGTTATTACTGTTTTTGCTTTGAACTTTAATTCTTAAAGAATCGCAGCTGCTTCCTATGGAATTCAACTCTGATCGACAACTTATGAAGCACAGATTTTTGAACGACAACGAACCGTTAATTTTAAATGCATATTTTAATTATTTTTTTACCTACAAAATAAATCCATGTTGATAGTAAACAATATGCCTACGTATTAAATTATATTTTTCACTATATCTAGTGTGTTAAGATGAATAAAATATTATTTAATAATATTCTAGCGTAGATTTTTTCAAAATGATTTAGGGGAATTTGCCTAATAATTTGAGTGAAAAATACCCTTTATACCTTTTTTATAAACTAATTCTATACGAATACTTCTGAAAATCTGCATACCCGAGTAAAAATAGTTATATATTGTCATATATAATGTGATTGGGCTATATCTGACAATGAATGGAGTCACATTAAGACACATATCATAATATACAACTACATCTGAATTTAATTTTTCAACGAATTTTTTGTATGGTAATTTATATTATTACATATCCCCAAATCTGACTCCATATATAACTACATAAGCCTTATAAAACTAATCAAATTATATGTAATGACCGATATAATTATATATGATTTGATACTAAGTTTTATAACACTGTATGTGTCGTCGTACTAAAAATATATTTTAATTTTATATAACTTTCTATATAATCCCATATTAATTAATATATAGTTCAACATCAAATTTAGTTATCTGCAAATTCAGAGTTAATTACTCCATAGCCAAATATATTTCACGTGATGTTTTTGCATGTAATATCATATTAAAAAATGATGCGTACGATTTAGAAGACAAAAGTATTCAAATAAATTTTTATTTTATATTATAAAATTTCAGTCTTCAAAATTGTTAAAACCATAGACATTTCAATGTCAATTTAATAGCTGGTATGCATAAAAAGTATGCCTACTATCAGACAAAATTTTATAAAATCAGATATTTTTATATCGAATTAGATATAATTTGATGTCCTGGATATGGACAAATCTCGGATAAAACTGTATCAAATTATATCTAATTTGATATAATTAGACACATGTAGATGACCCATTTTTCGGATCAAGTTGTATGTCGTTGTATATGGGGATTTATCAAAAAAGATATAATTATGTATGACACCATATTAAGATTTTTACCCGGGTAGAAACAAAATATTTAGAAATAGAAATTTTTGGATTCCACATTTAAGAAATGCATAAGCAAAAAAATCTATCTTAGTTCTCACTATAAAACTGGTCCGACACAAGTTTTCACCCATTAACAACTCCAATATATCCTGAAAGAAGAAAGAAATTAACATACCCGTGTCTTTTACTTTTTCTATATCAATTCGTTTAACCGTTTAAACCGCGAATTAATATTTAGTAAATATATTTCATTTTAAAATTAAGACGGCTTTCCATATAAATTTATTACCTAAAATACACTTTGCGATTTAAACTGTTAAACGAATTGATCTATAAAAAGTGGAAGTCATGGATGTTTTATAGTTAGCCCTCCTTTCAGAATATATTAGGTAGTTTTTTATCATGGGTACAACCAAAAGATGAACTTTGTCGGACGGTATTTTAATAGAAATCGAGTTTTTTAAGTACAACATATGTCGGATTTATTTATTTTCTAACGAGCGGGAATTCCCGGAATCCCGGAAAATGAAAAAGTCCGGGAAAAGAAAAACCCTAATATAACCCCATTTAGAGTCACACTAGAAAATTTGTCAATCGTCTTTTGGATATAATTACATATTACATTAGGGTGGCAGGTATTTTACAAAATGTTGAATTTCGAGATGTGCATGCACCTATTTTTTTACAGTTGACCCCAAAAGCATATGTGACGCGCAAAATAGAAAGGGACCTAAGGATAGAAAGGGACCTAAGGTCAGGAGAGCATGGGATCGGTCTCATTCGATGCTCAGATGTTGTCCACAAAAAAAAAAAAAAAATTATTTTTTTACCCTTAGGTCCCTTTCTCTATGCGCTGTCACATATGGCAATTGGACAATTTTAAACCGCGGCACAAAGAGGTCAAAGGTCAAATTTCGGTAAATTTCACTTTTTTTACAAAAAATTAATACTAAAAGTCATATTTGCCCGAATAATTTAATGAAAATTTGTAATTGAGTTCTTTTATGTTCATTTTTGTTATTATGATAATTTTTGTTGCAAAATAATTAACCCTTTTATTACCCAGAGGTCAAAATTACCCAATTTATACAATTTCGATAAATAATCATACAAAAAGACAATGAGTTTTACTAATTATAAACAATATATCTACGGTCATAAATTGATACCACATAAGACTGATTTTTAATTTTCAGATAACTAATATGTGTAATTAATAAGTTTCTTCGGGTACTTAAGATAAACTGAAGGAAATGGCAATTAAGTGGTATCCCTTTATAATTTTCGACACTTTGAAAATTTTTTTAAACGTTAACCCTAATTCTGACCATTTGTACCATCTCTATTTAATTGCATTCAAGTTTGTTTTAAAAACGTAAATGTGATTTCTAAAGCCCAAATTCCTTGAACGTAAATGTAACGTGACGAATCAGCTGATCCAACCTGCTTAATGAAAAACACATAGTGCTGAGTACTAGACGTAAACGAGTCGTAACGTGCCGGACATTTCTGTTGAAAACAGAATTTTTCTCCGTTTTTACGTGAGAGTGCAAAACAGCTGTTTTTAGTTGCATATCAGTGATGGGAGTTGTGGCACAATTGTACTATGTTTTGCACAAAGTTTGATTGGAACACTGTCACATTTTGGTTATTTCCAAAAATTCTATAGAAATCCGGTTTATTTAAAAAAGAAATTTATTGGCAAAAGCAAAATTTTTTTTTTTTTATTTTCATAACAAAACACATAAAATATTATATTTGAAAAGTAAACCAATCAAATCGATTGAATTCACAAATAAATTAAATTTGGCATAAACTAATTTAATGTTTCAATGAATCAAATGAGCTAAATTGACTACAAATTATTTTCGATTTAAAATGAAATTGAATTCGATTTTCAGGGATAAAATATAATCCACAATGAATTTTTATGAAAGTTCTTGTTTGTTATTTTATAAAAAAAAATGTAAGTTTTGGTACTATAGGGGTAGAAAATGTACTATTCATAACCTGGTCGGTACTATTCTGAAAATCAAATTTATCATTTGTTAATAGCACGTTACATATTTTGAGTAACTTAGCAAAAATAAAATACCACGTTACGACTCGTCCTCGTTACATTTACGTTCTAGTAACGAGACCTTAACAATATGTACATAATTTAAAATTATTGTATTCAGTACGTACTTAACTATTAAAACGAAATGTTGGTTTAGAAAATTGTGAGAATTTTCGTGCTTGCTCCCGGCACTTTACTTTGTAATTTTGTAAGAGAAGAGAAGAAAAGAAAAAAAATTATACTTAAAACTAACTTAAAGATACCTTAAAACTTACTTAAAAACTAAGTGTAAAAAATATACAAACATTTTTAAGTACTAGTCTCTGTGTGTACCGGAAGTAATGCTGACAAAGAAACTATGAACCAGCGACGATCTCGGTTAAGTAATTGAATTACTACGCTCATGTAGTAACTAGGGTTCGGGAATTCCCGGGCGGGAATTACCGGGAAATCCCGGAAAAAGTTTGCCGGGAATTCCCGGGAAAATAATATATTTTTCCCGGGAAAACGGGAAATTTTAAAAATATAAAATTTTTTGATTTGTTTTTGTTTGAAATAGGGCTTTTTAATTTTAGTCATAAAAAACATTTTAAATACCAAAACAAAAATGTCATTGTTAAAATCTTTTAAAAGGGAATCAATTTATTTGACACACAAACAAAATCTTTGCCAAGTAATTAGGAGCATTTCAACTAATAAAAACTTTTTGCATAACTTATTCAAAATTTTAGTAGTAAAACCTAAAAACTTGTTAAAATGTTTAAAAGAAATATGAAAAAAAGTTTAGTTGAATGGGGGAAAAGTTTTTAGTTGATCTGTTATTTTAAGTAAATGAATGTTATTTTAGTTTGACTCAAGATCATAAATTAATATCACTTTCTGTTTAAATTATTTTCAAATCAAAGAAAGATGATACAATTTTTACAAGTAAATTACAAAGAATAAAAATTATTGAAAAAATTCGATAAGACCAGCAAGGAAGAATGCGCATTTTCGGCTTTCGCTACAAAGCCATCATCAGTGCCTTTCGCCTTTGAGTGGGTTAATATTTTGATAATCGTCTACTTATATGAATGTTGAAAGCAAATCGAGTTTGTTATCAACAACTCAACTTAGACTAACATCAACGAAATTTAACAATGCTATTTTTATCCTTTTGTTATTATTACTCTTTTTTGCTTTGAACCTTAATTCTTAAGATATCTCAGCTGATTCTATTCAACTCTGTGTATGATAAACACAGATGTTTGAATTACAATGAACCGTTAAATTTATATTTAAATGTATGTTATTAAATTATATTTTTGCACCGTGTCAATGTGTTTAAGATGAATGGGGGAAAAGTTTTTAGTTGATCTGTTATTTTAAGTAAATGAATGTTATTTTAGTTTGACTCAAGATCATAAATTATTATCACTTTCTGTTTACAAATAATCGCCCTTACTATCTTAAGTTTTCAAATGTATATTTTAGTTAAAGTCGACTTTAGTAAAATATTGGGTGGTAGTATACCTTGACTTGGCTTATTTTTGGAGCATTCTGATTGGTTAATTTATTTTCAACCAATCAAAATGTTTGAAAATATAAATATTTTTGTACGGTTTTCATACACAAAATGAACAAAACCGTATGATTAAAAATAAAGTCGACTTTAAATTTAAAATACTCCTTTATATTAAGGGCCAATAATTTTATAAGTAACGTTTTCATTAATAAGGTCGGCTAACTTATCTAAAAGTACGCTCAATTTAAGACTATCTAGAGTAACGTGACTGAATTCACTACCTTTACCAAGAGTAAAATTGTCATCAAGATAACTCTAAATAGTGTTAAAACAAGCATTATTTTCGATAAGTTAGCCGACCTAAATGTGATATTTTCAAGTAAGTTTACTTTATTTTAATACACCTGCTTTTAAACTAATATATTCTTTTATATTAAAGAATAAAATGTCAGGAGTATGGAAATACTTCACAAAAAAGGACAATGCAGCGCAATGCAATATTTGCCCTAAAACACTAATGGTTAACGGTGGTATCTAAATTTGGTTATCCGACATCCAAATTTGGTTCACAAAAAAAAAAAAAAAAACATTGATGGTCATGCAACTTCTCTTGAAGAAAACAACAACAAGAATAACGTTCCGCCTAAAAATTAGCAAAGTACCAGAAAAAAAAGTGTAAGCTGAAAAGGCATTGAACATTTTATGGTAGGGCAACCATTTTCTGAAATGGTATCCAAATTAGCCGCAGTCGAAGGAATGTCTATCCGCATAACTAGATCTTCGTTTATTCGAGAAAGTTTTTATAATAAAAACCTGGCATTGCCAAAAAATTAAACCGATGTAAAGAACATTATATTAAATTACTACAATCATGTAAAAGATATCATGATAAAAGAAATATCGAGCAATATTTCTAACAATAGGAGATTTAGATGAATGGACAAGAATATCACAAAAGAGATATTTGAACATATGTATAAACGGAAATTATTCATTTTATAACCTGGGGTTGGTTTATATATCAAGAAGATGTAATGCTAATGAAATAAGAATAATTGTAGAAATAAGACTAGAAGAGTTTTATTTGTCTTTGGAAAATAACATTGTGGCCACCATATCTAATGGGCCAAATGTGATGAAACGGTTTGTTTGCGACAGTCCAGTAGTGGGTGCTTTCTGCTGGAATCATGCACTTCATTTGGCAGTGCTTAGATTAATTTATGTGAAATCAAATGTTCAACGTTCTGATATTTTTACTTTGAATTCTCACTATACAGACTGGATTTGTACTGAAATAGTGTTTTTTTAACAAAAATTACTTATATAGGTGGTTTTCATTAACAATTTTGTTCAAAAATATTTCCCGGAATTCCCAAGAATCAAATTTTTTTATTCCCGTTTCCCGGGAAATAAAAAAGTCCGGGAAATTCCAAACCCTACTCATGTGTTATTTACCGTTATAAGCATGATGAGAAAAGTGATATATACCAAGAAGTTACAACTTCAGTGGGCTATAAAAAAAAGGACCAAAAAAGACTTTTTTTTATATTTTGATATAATATTTTTACAAGTATGTACTTCTTAAAAAACTTGGTTTCCCTTCCCCCTTCTTCCCCCTTTAATTTTTATTTACAATTGATTATTGAAGAAATTTTAAGAAATAAGAGAAAATTCGATTGAAAGATGAAGCAAGTGATTCTGAATATGATAATTTGAGTGAATAAATATTAGAGATGGGCACGTGAGCAGAATTTTGCGTAATTCCCATGAATCACGCGTGAGTGAGATCTTAATTTATTCACGTGAGCGTGAGTGAGTGTGATTGGAAAAATATTTGTTCGCGAGTGTACGTGAGCGAAATTTTTGCGTGAGTGAGTGTGCGGGAGTCGAATTTTATCAAATTTGTTTTTCGACGTTTAATATATATTTCCATAAATTTTTTGCCGATTTTATATACAAGGCAATTTTATGTTTAATATTTATAATTTACTGTAATTTACTGTAATTTTCTCATTTTATTTTTTTTCGGTAAAGATTTTATTTCGTGAATTGGCGTGATTCACGTGAATCACGCGTGATCACTGGTGAGTGTAAGAAAAATCGGAATTCAATCACATGAACGTGAGTGTGATTAGAAAAAAATATCCGTGAGTGATTGTGCGTGATTGAAAAATTTCTCTCGTGAGCGTGGGTCAAAATCCACTCATGTGCCCATCTCTAATAAATATGCATATTCTTCTATTTTTAATTCTTGTTGAATATAATTGTTTTTTTAATATTAAAAATAATTTTAAAAAATACGTCTTCAAAATACTCATAGTTATATTCTTTAACTCTGTGAATTATTTTTGGATGTAGTTTAAAGTTTTACGATTAATTAGAAATTTATTAATTCAGTTCGAGGCAAATTTCCTTATTACGAATTAACATAATAAGTACTTTTTTCAAAAACTGCTATTTTTCTTCATCAGAATACTCTCCTGGCAAATACTTCACAGAGTTTTTGCTTTAAAAAAACCTCTACACTTTCAGGAATGAAAAGACGATCGTTTCTGGGATCCAGGTCCCCTTTATCAGTTTTCTTTAGAAAGTGGTACATTTTTTATATGGGAGATGGGCATGGCCTATGTCAAAGTTTTTTAAAAATTTGTTTTTGAGTAGGGTTTATGTCCCGGGAATTCCCGGGACGGGATTCCCGGGAATCCCGCCCTTTTTTCAATCCCGGGAATTTTGTGCGGGATTTCCCCGGATTTTTTTATTCTTTTACAGAAGTTTTAGCTATTATATATTGCAATTTTGGAAGCTAGAAAATTTAAATTTAAAGCATGGATTTGAAATTCATTTAACTAAGAAATATTTGAAATTAAAAAATGTGATTTAAAATTTGATAAACTGAATTAGTATAAAAAATATTATTTAGGCCAAATTGTTTTTGGATGTCAGTTGAATTTGGTTCATATAAACCGAAAACAAATACTCGAACTTCAGAAATTTTTTTGTCTTTAAAATGGTGATCTTTGCTCAAATAAAGCAAAATATACAACAGCATCTCCAAATACCTTCAGGAAAACTAGGTATTAAAAAATTAGTAATATTTTCGAATTTTCAATTGAGTATTTCGAGGTTTTTTCACTTCAAATAATTTTATTTAAATTTCAACTGCTATTCCTTTATTTCAATTGTATTTTTTAAATATTTTGCAGATGCTTTTTTAAATTATTTTGAATTTCTTTATATGTTAATTTAGAATGCAACTATGCAAATTAAATAATTCCGTTTTAAATAGTTGTACATAAAAATTTCTATTCAAAAGATACCAATTAAAGTTAAAAAACTATTTAACGAATGTTTTTCGTTCAATTTGAAATCAAGTATTATCACAGTTTGCTTTAAATCAGAGGTCGGCATCACCTATGCCCATGGGCGTTCTCTCACACCTATATAAGCTCACACATAGAACAAAAAAATAATCAGTCGCATACAAGATTTCAATGAAGTAGGTTGTCACATCGCTTGTTTGCCAGATTTTTTACACTCTGCATAATGTTTATTAATACATTTTTTGGTAATTTATTTTTAAGTTTTTTTGTTTTTATTTTTTTTGTGTTATTGTTTTTGATATTTGTTTTATTAGTTGTTGTTTGCTTTTAAATTTTTATTTTATATTGCCATTATAAACATTTAAAATTTTCGAATTATTTTTTTTTTTACAAACGTTCTTTTATTATACAAACGTTCTTTGTCAGTGCATTGAGAGGGAGAGGCTGCAACTCATTCATACAGGCACAAAATAAGGTTGTATATGTTTGCCGATCCCTGCTTTAAATTATTATTAAAAGAGATATGATAAAATTTTTACAAGTAGATTACATAGAATAAAAATTTTAAAATTTCGATAAGGCCAGCAGGATAGAATACGTATTTTCGGGTCCTGCTACAAACCCATTCTCAATATTCTTTGTCTTTATAGCTTAATAGTGGATGATGATCTATTTATATTGAATTGAAACAAATAAGCAAATTGAAACAACTCAATTAGACTAACATCAACGAAATTCTAACAATGATATTTTTATCCAGCTGCTTCCTATGGAATTCAACTCCGATCGACAACTTATGAAGCACAGATTTATGAGCGACAATGAATCGTTAATTTTAAATGCATATTTTAATTATTTTTCAACCTATAATATAAATCCATGTTGATAGTAAACAATTAGGCATACGTTTTAAATTATATTTTTCACTATATCTAGTGTGTTAAGATGAATAAAATATTATTTAATAATAATTCTATACAAATACTACTGTAGATCTATATAGAAACAAAATCTTTACATATACAAATTTTTGAATTCCATGTTTAAGAAATACTTCAACAAAAAATCTATCTTAGTTCTGACTATAAAACTGGTCCGAGACAAGTTTGCACCAATTAAGAATTCCAATATATCCTGAAAGAAGGGAAGAAATTAAAATACCCGTGTCTTTCACTTTTTTTTTTGTATATCTATTCGTTTAACCGTTCCAACCCCGAATTAATATTTAGTTAATATATTTCATTTTTAAATTAAGACAGCCTTCCATATAAATATATTACCTAAATATATATTCGCGATTTAATCTGTTAAACAAGTTGATCTAGAAAAAGTGTAAGTCAGGCATATTTTATATTTACCACTCCTTTCTGAATATATTAAGTAGATTTTATCATGGGCACACTTAAAAGATGAACTTTGTTGGACGGTGTTTTAATAGAAATGGAGTTTTTCATGTACAACATATGTATGTCGGATTTATTTATTTTCTAACGAGCGGGAATTACCGGGATCCCGGGAAATTCAGAAAAAAATCCTGCTGTCCCGGGAAATGAAAAAGTCCGGGAAAAGAAAAACCCTAGTTTTGTTAAAAAACTAATGTGCAAAATGTCATTGTTGCACGATTACACCTTCCTGACATTTGCCAAAATTTGTTTGGAAATCATTATTGATCCTAAAAAACATGTGTGCCAAATGCCATTGTTGTACAACTACTCTCTCTATTTTTATACATTTCTTGGTTAAAAAACATATAGGACGTGGGCGTCGCTTTTGTCCAAATTTTCCAAAAATTTAGTTTAAAGTCAATATTGACCCAAATAAACATTTGTGCAAAATTCCATTGTTTTAAATTTTTATACATTTCTTAGTTGCAAGGACATATGGGAGGTGGGAGTATCCTTTTGAAAAATTTTCAAAAATTTGGCTCATAGTCATTATTTGACCAAAAAAGCATTTGTGCAAAATTTCATTATTCTACGATTACTCCTTCCATTTTTGGCCGCTCGTTATATGAACTCGCGACACTGTGCGACCCCACGTTCGATAAAAAAAAATTTTTAGTATTGCCTTGCAAAACTACTTTATACATATTTGAAGGTGTACTGCGCACTTTTTGCCTGTAAGGTGGTACGGTCTAATGAGCACCCATTGCTGAGATTATACTGGGTCTCGCTTCAAAATCGTACGTTGTCCAACAGAAGTAGTAACTTATGCTTTCTATTGACATAATGGATTTTATAAAAATTGTTGTTCAGCCAGAAATTTTTTTAGATCTGAAAACCGCTTTTTAGAGGCCTTGGGTATTAGAAGGTTAATTTATAAGTATCAATGGAGCAAATGACATTGGCAAGCGATAAATTGGGTATGTTTTAGATATGCCTATTAATATTTACTTGCCTATTCAAAGTTGTGACTATAATAGCAACATTATTAAATTTAAAAAACCTTCACATTCGAGAAGAAATAACTTGTAACGTGCCGTTACAAATAACCTTCTTATTAATATACCTAATGGAAATACTGATAACCCTAACCAACAATATATTTTCACTTGAATGGGCAAATATTCTGGTAATTCTCATTAGGTTGATAAAACCTATTACTTATAATGGAAAAGTTGTATGGCCTAGGGGAGCTTGAATCCAGTTGGAGTTTTACTATACTTCGTCCCGCGGCCGAAGTATACAACAATAAGCCAGCCCGATTACAGTTCCCGAATTATCCCGACTCACCTGCTTACTATTCTCGTGAGTTACTTAGAATTATTTACTAATCATATTTATCATATTTCCTCGTTTCCCCGAATTAACCCGACCCACCTGCTTACTATTCTCGTGAGTTACTTAGAACTATTTACTAATCGTAGTTACCATATTCCCTCGTTTCCCCGAAATAACCCGACTCACCCGCTTACTATTCTCGTGAGTTACTTAGAACTACTTACTAATCGTATTTACCATATTCCCTCGTTTCCCCGAATTAAACCGATTCACCTGCTTACCATTCTCGTGAGTTACTTAGAACTATTTACTAATCGTCTTTACCATATTCCCTCGTTTCCCCGAATTAACCCGACTCACCTGCTTACTATTCTCGTGAGTTACTTAAAACTATTTACTAATCGTATTTACAATATTCCCTCGTTTCCCCGAAATAAGCCGACTCACCTGCTTACTATTCTCGTGAGGTACTTAGAACTATTTACTAATCGTAGTTACCATATTCCCTCGTTTCCCCGAATTAACCCGACTCACCTGCTTACTATTCTCATGAGTTACTTAGAACTATTTACTAATCGTAGTTACCATATTCCCTCGTTTCCCCGAAATAACCCGACTCACCTGCTTACTATTCTCGTGAGTTACTTAGAACTATTTACTAATCGTAGTTACCATATTCCCTCGTTTCCCCGAAATAACCCGACTCACCTGCTTACTATTCTCGTGAGTTACTTAGAATTATTTACTAATCGTATTTACCATATTTCCTCGTTTCCCCGAATTAACCCGACCCACCTGCTTACTATTCTCGTGAGTAACTTAGAACTATTTACTAATCGTAGTTACCATATTCCCTCGTTTCCCCGAAATAACCCGACTCACCTGCTTACTATTCTCGTGAGTTACTTAGAACTATTTACTAATCGTAGTTACCATATTCCCTCGTTTCCCCGAATTAACCCGACTCACCTGCTTACTATTCTCGTGAGTTACTTAGAATTATTTACTAATCGTATTTACCATATTTCCTCGTTTCCCCGAATTAACCCGACTCACCTGCTTACTATTCTCGTGAGTTACTTAGAACTATTTACTAATCGTAGTTACCATATTCCCTCGTTTCCCCGAAATAACCCGACTCACCTGCTTACTATTCTCGTGAGTTACTTAGAATTATTTACTAATCGTATTTACCATATTTCCTCGTTTCCCCGAATTAACCCGACCCACCTGCTTACTATTCTCGTGAGTTACTTAGAACTATTTACTAATCGTAGTTACCATATTCCCTCGTTTCCCCGAAATAACCCGACTCACCTGCTTACTATTCTCGCGAGTTACTTAGAACTACTTACTAATCGTATTTACCATATTCCCTCGTTTCCCCGAATTAACCCGACTCGCCTGCTTACCATTCTCGTGAGTTACTTAGAACTATTTACTAATCGTCTTTACCATATTCCCTCGTTTCCCCGAATTAACCCGACTCACCTGCTTACTATTCTCGTGAGTTACTTAGAACTATTTACTAATCGTATTTACCATATTCCCTCGTTTCCCCGAATTAACCCGACTCACCTGCTTACCATTCTCGTGAGTTACTTAGAACTATTTACTAATCGTCTTTACCATATTCCCCGGTTTCCGCGAATTAACCCGACTCACCTGCTTACTATTCTCGTGAGTTACTTAGAACTATTTACTAATCGTAGTTACCATATTCCCTCGTTTCCCTGAAATAACCCGACTCACCTGCTTACTATTCTCGTGAGTTACTTAGAACTATCTACTAATCGTAGTTACCATATTCCCTCGTTTCCCCGAAATAACCCGACTCACCTGCTTACTATTCTCGTGAGTTACTTAGAATTATTTACTAATCGTATTTACCATATTTCCTCGTTTCCCCGAATTAACCCGACCCACCTGCTTACTATTCTCGTGAGTTACTTAGAACTATTTACTAATCGTAGTTACCATATTCCCTCGTTTCCCCGAAATAACCCGACTCACCTGCTTACTATTCTCGTGAGTTACTTAGAACTACTTACTAATCGTATTTACCATATTCCCTCGTTTCCCCGAATTAACCCGACTCACCTGCTTACCATTCTCGTGAGTTACTTAGAACTATTTACTAATCGTCTTTACCATATTCCCCGGTTTCCCCGAATTAACCCGACTCACCTGCGTACTATTCTCGTGAGTTACTTAGAACTATTTACTAATCGTAGTTACCATATTCCCTCGTTTCCCTGAAATAACCCGACTCACCTGCTTACTATTCTCGTGAGTTACTTAGAACTATTTACTAATCGTAGTTACCATATTCCCTCGTTTCCCCGAAATAACCCGACTCACCTGCTTACTATTCTCGTGAGTTACTTAGAATTATTTACTAATCGTATTTACCATATTTCCTCGTTTCCCCGAATTAACCCGACTCACCTGCTTACTATTCTCGTGAGTTACTTAGAACTACTTACTAATCGTATTTACCATATTCCCTCGTTTCCCCGAATTAACCCGACACACCTGCTTACCATTCTCGTGAGTTACTTAGAACTATTTACTAATCGTCTTTACCATATTCCCCAGTTTCCCCGAATTAACCCGACTCACCAGCGTACTATTCTCGTGAGTTACTTAGAACTATTTACTAATCGTAGTTACCATATTCCCTCGTTTCCCTGAAATAACCCGACTCACCTACTTACTATTCTCGTGAGTTACTTAGAACTATTTACTAATCGTTGTTACCATATTCCCTCGTTTCCCCGAAATAACCCGACTCACCTGCTTACTATTCTCGTGAGTTACTTAGAATTATTTACTAATCGTAGTTACCATATTTCCTCGTTTCCCCGAATTAACCCGACGCACCTGCTTACTATTCTCGTGAGTTACTTAGAACTATTTACTAATCGTAGTTACCATATTCCCTCGTTTCCCTGAAATAACCCGACTCACCTGCTTACTATTCTCGTGAGTTACTTAGAACTATTTACTAATCGTAGTTACCATATTCCCTCGTTTCCCCGAAATAACCCGACTCACCTGCTTACTATTCTCGTGAGTTACTTAGAACTATTTACTAATCGTATTTACAATATTCCCTCGTTTCCCCGAATTAACCCGACTCACCTGCTTACTATTCTCGTGAGTTACTTAGAACTATTTACTAATCGTATTTACAATATTCCCTCGTTTCCCCGAAATAACCCGACTCACCTGCTTACTATTCTCGTGAGTTACTTAGAACTATTTACTAATCGTAGTTACCATATTCCCTCGTTTCCCCGAAATAACCCGACTCACCTGCTTACTATTCTCGTGAGTTACTTAGAACTATTTACTACCATATTCCTTCGTTTCCCCGAATCAACCCGACTCACCTGCTTACTATTCTCGTGAGTTACTTAGAACTATTTACTAATCGTATTTACAATATTCACTCGTTTCCCCGAAATAACCCGACTCACCTGCTTACTATTCTCGTGAGTTACTTAGAACTATTTACTAATCGTAGTTACCATATTCCCTCGTTTCCCCGAAATAACCCGACTCACCTGCTTACTATTCTCGTGAGTTACTTAGAACTATTTACTAATCGTAGTTACCATATTCCCTCGTTTCCCCGAAATAACCCGACTCACCTGCTTACTATTCTCGTGAGTTACTTAGAACTATTTACTAATCGTAGTTACCATATTCCCTCGTTTCCCCGAAATAACCCGACTCACCTGCTTACTATTCTCGTGAGTTACTTAGAACTATTTACTAATCGTATTTACCATATTTCCTCGTTTCCCCGAATTAACCCGACCCACCTGCTTACTATTCTCGTGAGTTACTTAGAACTATTTACTAATCGTAGTTACCGTATTCCCTCGTTTCCCCGAAATAACCCGACTCACCTGCTTACTATTCTCGTGAGTTACTTAGAACTACTTACTAATCGTATTTACCATATTCTCTCGTTTCCCCGAATTAACCCGACTCACCTGCTTACCATTCTCGTGAGTTAATTAGAACTATTTACTAATCGTCTTTACCATATTCCCTCGTTTCCCCGAATTAACCCGACTCACCTGATTACTATTCTCGTGAGTTACTTAGAAATATTTACTAATCGTATTTACAATATTCCCTCGTTTCCCCGAAATAACCCGACTCACCTGCTTACTATTCTCGTAAGTTACTTAGAACTATTTACTAATCGTAGTTACCATATTCCCTCGTTTTCCCGAAATAACCCGACTCACCTGCTTACTATTCTCATGAGTTACTTAGAACTATTTACTAATCGTAGTTACCATATTCTCTCGTTTCCCCAAAATAACCCAACTCACCTGCTTACTATTCTCGTGAGTTACTTAGAAATATTTACTAATCGTAGTTACCATATTCCCTCGTTTCCCCGAATTAACCCGACTCGTTTGCTTACTACTCTCGTGAGTTATTTGGAACTAGTTACTAAACGTATTTACCATATTCCCTCGTTTCCCCGAAATAATCCGACTCACTTGCCAACTACTCCCAAGCGCACTAACAGGAGATTGTCTGCAGTACGATAATAATCATGCTGACAATCAAAAGGAAGCAGACCTTTAACGAACCTAGCCCCGCTGAGTTCTTCCCCGGCTGGAAACAAAAACTGCATCAACTGTGAATATAAGTTGTACATTCGGCGTCATGATTTTAAAACTCTGGATGAATTGATGGAACTTTCGGACGAGTACGAGTTGCTCCGCCGAGAAGAAACTCGACACGGAAAACCACAGCCCAATCACTGCTTAGGCATAACCATGAACATACCACCCTATGCTCGAAGGACTTACTGCTGGCGTTGCAAGAATTCAGGTCACACCCGTCGGCAGTGTCGACAGCCGCAACGAATATTTTGTTCCCGATGCGGTCGTGACGGTTTCGTGTCCCGAGCTTGCTCTTGCGCGAGTATGGTACCAGAAAACGACCGCGGGGACGGACGCTACTATATAAACATACACGTCAACTCCATTAAGGCACGTGCCTTAAAAGAGCTCGTGAAAAAGCTCAGGTGATTTTTCTTGGAATTTTCATAGTAGGAAGGAATAATATATTTTTAAAAATGGAATGAATAAACTGAACCTAAATTTTATACTAAAAAATTTCTCCATAAAAAAATAAATAAAAAAAATTAATATAGAAGTTAATTTTAGAAAATTGAAAAAAATTTTAAAAATTATGGAAACAAATTTTAACTTGCTTGAAAATTATTAAAAATCAATGGATATATTTGTCTTTATTTTATCTAAATTTTTTTTACAAACACTATTTGAGTGGTCTTAAAACTAATCAGTGTGTTCGTTTACTCGAAAATCTTATTAGTTTCACTCAATCGTTGTTTTGGTCACTTTTTGAATTTTTACAGTTGTGGTAAAAGTAGCAAATTGTAGTAAGTAAACGAACAAGCCTATCACTACTATTACTATTTTCAAAAGGTTGGAAAATTTTGCATAAGAAAATTCGAAATAATTAACTTTATTATTTTAAATTGCATTTTTTGAAATCCCGGGATTCCCGGTCCAAATTCCCGGGAATGTGGGAACTGAAAAATGCTTAATTTCCCGGGAATCCCAGGACGGGAAATCCCGGGATACATTCCCTATCTCTAATTGAAACTAACCAAAAATAAACAACTTTTTACTACAAAATTTAATTTATCTGATATTTTTTGATTTTATTTATAACAAAAAAATCCTTAAACTCCCAAACCTTGCGCATCCAATGTAAAATAATTAATTTAAATTTAACAAGTAGGCTGGGGTACATGGTTCATATGGACCAAACCCATTTCGAAATAAAAATTTGAGTAATGAAAATGGGCGTGGTCGACGAAAATTTCAGCCAAATTAAATATTACTCGTACATAGATAAAAATAATTTTCCGTAATAATATATTTTTTGTTCAAAAATATATATTCTCATACAATTTGCGTTCAACAAATACGCAATAGACTATTAAAGTTTCCCACAAGCGTTTGATGTATTTTTATTTATTTTCAGATTTGGAGCTTAAGTCAAAATTCCCTTATAACTACTTTTCCTGGAGAGCATGCCAAAAACAGCTTTTTCAAACATGTTGGTCAAGGTGTTAGTCAAATAAATATAGATGCTTATGGACGTTTGTTTTCTTGCGGCTCAGATGGGTGCATGAAAGTTCGCCAATTATTTGAAAAAGATACAATTGTTCAATCTATGTATTAAAAACGCTAACAAAAAATGTTAAAAATACTAATATTATATTGTTTATTAAAATATACGCATCTATTTAATCGTTAAATTTTGCTTTATTATTTATAATCATACATACGATACAGAAAGTAAGTATAAAATGTCTCTCGTATACGGTCGGTCTTATTGTTAGCAGGGATTCAAATTAAGTCAATAGTTTTTTGTCTACTACCAACAACTATGCACAAAATATGAAACGTTTTCATATTCAACAGCACCAGAAATAAAAATTACCCTTTCCAGCAAAACCTACCTACGGGCCGGTCCAAAGTGACACGCAGAATAGGTCCCAAGGGGCAGGGACCGGTCCTTGATCGGTCTTTTTGTTTGAAAGAGACACGTCACTTTAACATGGCGTTGTCATTGGAAATGACCAATTGCCACAGTTTAGCAACCTTGTGACATGTAAGGTGGTGTGTCTAAAAATAGCTTTTCAAATAAACTAATAAAAAATTAAGAATTAAAAAAATCTACTTCGCGTCAAAGTAGGGCTCGATAGCACAACCTTCTGCTTGTAAGGCAGACGCTCTACCGTATGATCCAATGTTGCTTGTGCATGATGACTGGCTGTTGGTAAAGTTATATATTTTTCGTTTCTGTTCAAATCCAAAAGAAAAATAAAAAACAAACAACAACCAAATAAAAAAAAATGGAAAAGACAAAAATAGAAAGAATTAGAAAAGAAAACAACATTAACACACACACAAATATAGTGGAAGTGCCTTGAATATGCGCCCGATTGACCGGTCATGGGATAGGTCCTTTAATGGCATTTGACTCGTTTTTTGCGTTGGGCATAATTAAATTAAAAAATCAGTTAAAAATTATAAAATTCCCGAGTAAAAAAGTTCATATATAACAATAATTTTTAATACAAAAATACACATAGTAATATAAAATGGCTTCGCATCCATATGTATTCATATTGTTACGTTTTTACTTTTTAAAAACGTTGGTTTATTTCCCTTAAATAAACCGGATTCTTTTCTATTGCGATCAAAATAACCAGTCCCAACGCTGACACCAATTATTACGTTTTACCTTACAAAACGTTCGTTTATCTCCCTTAGATAAACCGTCCAGGTGCTGTCACAGCGATATTAACAACCAATTAGCCAATAACCAAAACACGAACACACTTAAGTTTGAAATAGCTTAGACACTCGTATTTATTTACACACTATTACTTATTTACAAACTCTCTCTATTATGACGATTACTAAAGCGCTACTAACTTTAACACGATACTAACTCGCGGTCTTAACAACACAAATGTTAATAATCAACTTCTTCTCACTAATGTTAACGCGCGCCTTATATAGTAACAGCCATATTTCTAAAACACACTGGATAATTCTAGCATGCTATACTTAACTCTACATACGCTTACAGACTATACATACAACCATTTATACATACAGTATTACTCTACATTAGTCTTAACACTATACACAAACACAAACTGTTATAATAAACACTTATCATTAACCAACTATACAATATAACTCTACATTAGACTTAACGCTATACAAACACACAAACACTTATAATAAGTCTACATCACGCTTAGAGACTATACAGACACACAAACATTTATCATTAACCACCCTGCAGGAAATGTCAATAGTGAAACAGTACTGATTCACTATCGACTTTGTCACCAGTACTACTGACCAAGTATTCCCCAGACAATGTAATTTGCTATAGACATTTAACATATGCTCGTCATTGCGAATCAATAGTGACATTGGAACTAGTGAGTAGGTAGTGACTAGGTAGTTCTCATGAGACCATGTGTAGACATCGGAACCAGAGATTCACTACTGACTAGCTAGTTCTCATGGGACCATATGTAGACATTGGAACCATAAATTCACTAGCGAATCTACTAGCAAATCGGATTGTTCTTTCACTTTTCTTTTATAGTCTCGTTTACTCATTATGTTTCGAATTTATTAATAATAAATAAAATATTTTTATTCACCTTTTTAATCACTTTTTTATTTTTTTAATTTTAAAACTTAAGTTTTTCGTTCAACCACGTGTATTTAAAACAAAACTATAAAAATATCAAGAAGAAGCATTACTACACTCATCTCTCAAAAAATTTCTCTACCTATCAAAAGAAGAGTAAAAAAATTTCTCTACCCATCAAAAGCAGAGTAAAAAAGTGTAGACTCTTAGTTGACAATGTCAACAAAATAGTAGACAAAAGTGGTGACATGGAGACACTTGGCCCTAGGCTTCCTGCAGGGCAACTATACAATATAACTCTACATTAGGCTTGACATTATACATACACACAAACACTTATTATTAACCAGCTATACAATTCTAATGCGTAATTAACCATAGCATATTCTTAGGTGTATAATTAAATGTAGTACTATGTTGCCAGATTGATGTATTTGGTCCATCCCGTCTCTTGGGCTATTTTCTTCTAGAAAAGTCCAGAGTTTTCTATACTAGGCCAAGCCATTTTCGTAACACTGCCGCCCACTTAAGCCTCTTCGTCCCGAATAGGCACATATGTTCCCTTCCCGTAATTGGTTAGTCTCTCCAGGTGTACCACCTTCATTTTAGATCTTGGGCTGTTGTACTTTTGGATTCTATAAACCACGTCATTTAGCCTCTTGACTACTTTATAGGGGCCGTCCCAATGGGTTTGCAGTTTCGGTGACAATCCTTTCTTTCGTTGTGGGTTAAAAAGTAGGACCAATTGCCCTTCGTTGAAACCTTCAGAGTTTGCAGCTCGGTCGTATCTGGCTTTCATTTTATCACTGGTCATTTTGATTCGGTTACGCACGAATTCATGAAGTTCTTCAAGGTCATTCATGGAGGGGTCTCCACCATCTTCATCTGTTGGTGTAGGCTTAACGCCAAACTCTAAGTCTCCAGGCAGTCTTAACTCAGTTCCAAATATAATCTTTGCAGGTGCTCGTGAGGTGGAGTCGTGCACAGCTGACCTATATGCCAACAGAAATTTTGGTATGTGCTCATCCCAGTCCTTTTGATGTCCACTTTTCTCAAATGTTCCTCCAGGGTGCGATTGAATCTTTCAACCATGCCATCAGATTGCGGATGTAGTGGCGTTGTTCTTGTCTTTCTTATTCCATATTTTTCACACATTTCCTTAAATATTGCAGACTCAAAATTCCTACCTTGGTCGGAATGCAGTTCTAAAGGAGCTCCATAACGGCACACCCAATTGTTAACAAATACGTCTGCTACTGTTCCAGCTCCCTGGTTCGGTATCGGATACACTTCTGGCCATTTGCTGAAATAATCTATGACTACTAGTATATATCGGTTTCCAGCCTCACTGACAGGAAAAGGACCAGCTATATCCATTGCTACGCGCTCAAATGGGGCACCCGAATTGTATTGCTGAAGCTGCCCGCGGCTTCTTCTTATTGGACCTTTGGCTATACTGCATTGCGGGCAGTTGGCTATCCAATCGGCCACAGCTTGTCGACATCCAACCCAATAAAACCTTAGTTTCAACTTTTCTAGCGTTTTTGTCACACCAAGATGACCGCCACTAGGACCATTATGGAATTCTTTTATTACTTCGTTTATTTTGGAGGATGGTACAACAATTAAGTCAGTTGCCGCTTTTCCGTCTGCATCTTCCCATGTCCGATATAAGCAGCCATTTATCAGCCTAAGACTGTCCCATTGTGTCCAATATGATTTCATTATTGGGCTTTCTGAAGATATTTCGAGCCGAGCTGGTCTTCTGTCCCGTTCTTTAGCAGATATTATTTTTGACAATATGGGATCATTTCTCTGTGCCGTTGCCCAGTCCACACTGGAGTCTATATGCGTTAGCCGAATATCAATAACACATTCTTTCCTCTCCGCCCTGCTACAATGTTTGCACTCCAGGTTGCAGGGCCGTCTTGAGAGAGCATCTGCATTATTATGCTTACCACCTTTCCTGTGCTCAATGCTGAAGTCGTAGCTTTGAAGGCGTTCAATCCAACGAGCAAGTTGTCCTTCAGGGTTTTTAAATTGTAGTAACCACCTGAGTGCGGAGTGGTCTGTCCTTAAGGTGAAATGCTGACCATATAGATACTTGTGGTAATGTTTTACGCACTCTAATACTGCCAGAAGTTCCCGTCGCGTTACGCAGTAGTTCCTCTCAGGCTTTGAGAGTGTTCGGCTGTAGTAGCCTATGACTTTTTCTGCCCCATTGACTATCTGCGAGAGCACACCTCCTATTCCGTAACCGCTCGCATCACTATCTAGTACAAATTTCTCTCCAGATATTGGATACGCCAGGACTGGTGCTGTACATAATAACCCTTTTAGCTCCTGGAATGCATGTTCTTGTGATTCACCCCAATGGTATGGCCGGGACTTTTGGGTCAGCTCATGTAAACTTGCAGCAACTCTGGCAAAGTTCGGCACAAATCGTCTATAGTATGTGCAAAGACCTAAAAAACTGCGCAATTCATGAAGATTTTTCGGATGAGGCCAGTCTTTTACTGCTCCTATTTTATCTTCATCGGTTGATACACCCTCTGTTGTTACGCGATGTCCTAAGTACTTAACTTCTTTCTGGAATAGTACACATTTCTTTGCATTTAGCTTTAGCCCAGCCGCTGATATACGATTAAGCACGTCTTCTAGGTTTTTCAGATGTTCGTCAAAAGTCTTTCCCGTGACTATAATGTCATCAAGGTACATCAAACAAGTCTTCCAGTGAAGTCCTTTTAACATCCGTTCCATCAAGCGCTCGAACGTAGCCGGAGCGTTGCAAAGCCCAAATGGCATCACGTTAAACTGCCATAAACCATCGCCCGCACTGAAGGCAGTTTTCTCTTTGTCTTTGTCTGCTATTTCAACCTGCCAGTATCCGTTTTGCAAATCTAATGTGGAGAACCATTTTGTTCCGGCTAGCGTGTCCAAAGTGTCGTCAATTCTGGATAGCGGATAACTGTCTTTCTTGGTGACATCGTTTAGCTTTCTATAATCGACACAAAATCTGGTGCTGCCATCTTTCTTCTTAACCAAAACCACTGGCGAGCTCCACGGACTTGTAGATGGTTCTATTATCCCATTTTGCTCCATTTCATTGATTAGATCTTTAACCTCACCTCGCTTTGCTAAGGGGATACTTCTAGGTACTTGTTTAATTGGCGTCGCTTCGCCAGTATTTATTTCGTGTTTAACAATAGCCGTTCTCCCATGGTTTTGGCTCTTAAAGGCGAAGACGGAGGCATATTTCTTAAGCAGCTGTTTGGCTTTATTTCTATCAGGCGCCGCTAATCCTTCTACCCATTTCCTTGCATGTTCGGTTAGCAACTCATGTTCTTTTGCTGACATATTCGCAGGTTCCGGTCTTCGCTCACAATTTATTATTGCCTCTGCTGGAGCACATTGACCTATATCGGTGTTTTGTTTAACTAATTTTTCGTTGCTGGATAGATTTAATACTCTTACCGGGACTCTTCCGTCGTTACAGGCTCTTACGAGGGCTTTTGCGGTTATAAGGTCACTCTTTATTTCTATAGGTTCTACTACCCACAACCGATTGTCCACACAATTTCCCTCCATACGTGCCCACACTACGGTTTCTGACTGTGGTGGTAGTTTCTGGCGTCCAACAGTAGGTAGCTTTCTTATTTGAGCCTTACTTTTATAACCAACATCAAGAGGTATTTGAATGTTGTGCCAAATCATTATTTGTTGCCCCATATGCAGTTTAACGTTATGGCTAATCATAAAATCTGCACCGATTATTACTTCGTCCACAATATCAGCAACAATAAATACATGATCTACGTTGATGTTGGCTATAGTTAATTTAGTTTTAACTTTACCGTAGACAGTAGCAGGATCCCCAGTAGCTGTTCGCAGACTTACGTTGCTTAATGGTTCAATTGCCCCTTTTACTACATCGGGCCTAATAATTGACTGTGCCGCCCCTGTGTCTATCGTAAAGATGTGCTTTTTGCCGTAGACGAACCCACAAATTGTAAGATTGCTATTTTTCTGCTGTATCACTGATATGGAAATTGTGGGGCCTTCGTTTGTGGGAGCTAGCTCATGCCCCGTTGTGCTAGCTCGTTTTAGTTTAACGGTGACTCTTGTGATACTTGATGGTTAGCCCGCTTATTGTCCCGTGGTGGCGAAGAAGATCTAGATCGTTTTCTTGGTGCCTTACATTTTCGCTGAAAATGGCCAACTCTACCGCAGTTGTAGCATTTAGCTTGGAGCTTGTTTTGTTTCTCTTCTAGTGCCTGCATAACTGCCTCTCTTAAGTCGTTAACTATGTCTCTCTCTTTTTCAGCGATAACCTCCAAATTTCGCACCTTGTATGTTTGCGGCTTGGAAATTACTTTAGCCGTCTCCTGTGCCAGCGCAAAGGAAACAGTTTCTGCAAAAGTTAATTTCTGTGTAGCGCATACCGCATATTTCACATCGGGATCACGAATGCCATTTACAAACGCCTCAATCTTGAACTGGTCCAAGAATGGATGGTTTTCACCGGGGTATGTCATCTGCACCAATCTTTCAACCTCCATCGCGAAATCTTGCAGTGTTTCATTGACCTTCTGCACTCTGCCTCACAATTCCATTCTGTAGATTTCCTTTTTATGTTCACCACCATACTTTCGTTGCAGTGCAGCCATAATATCGTCATAATTATTCCTGTAGCTCATTGGTATGCTTTCAAGGACTTCTGCTGCGGTTCCTTTTAAGGCCAAAATCAACTCAATGGCTTTTTCTTCATTTGTCCACAAATTTCTGCTAGCCACAGTTTCAAACTGGAACTTGAATACGTTAAACGGTGTACTGCCATCGAAACATGGTGTCTTTATTCTACTAGAGATTTCTGGAATAACACGAACTGGCCCACCTTGGCATTGAAGATTGTTAATTTTCGCCTCTATGTCAATTTCCAAATTATTCATCTTACTTTCCAAATCGACAAGCTTCTCATCAAATTTGCTGACTTGTACCTCAACGCGATCCATTCTTTGGTTTATGAATTCTGTGACTTCATTCAATTTCTCATTCGTGGCTCTAGTAGTTTCCCGAACTTCCTCTAGGTATTTCTCACTTGTAGCTCTAACCTCATCTAGGAGTTTCTTATTATTTGTTCTAGAGTTTTCTTCTATCATTCTAGAATTCTCTTCCATTTTTCTAGAATTCTCTTCCATCATTTTTCTAGAATTTTCTTCCATTTTTCTAGAATTTTCTTCCATTTTTCTAGAATTTTCTTACATTATTTTTCTAGAATTCTCTTCTGTTTTTCTAGAATTCTCTTCCATCATTTTCCTAGAATTTTCTTCCATTTTCTCCATCAAGGCTGTGAACACTGCATTAATGTCCATACTGCTTGCCGCTGAACGGGTACATACCTCCATTTCTTCTTTTCCGTCAAATACGTAAGTATTGATGTCTATGCCAAGCCGCATGAATTCATCTATCAGCCTTTTTTGAAGTTCTGCCTTATTACCTGTTGTCGGCAGCTCCAACTTACTCAATTCCTGCTTGAGCTGTTCCACTTTAAGCTCTTCAAACTTCATTGCTTTTAGTTATGTTTATTTTGCAATATCCTGGTTACTTATTTTTCGCAATCCCACTTCTGACACCAATTGTTACGTTTTTACTTTTTAAAAACGTTGGTTTATTTCCCTTAAATAAACCGGATTCTTTTCTATTGCGATCAAAATAACCAGTCCCAACGCTGACACCAATTATTACGTTTTACCTTACAAAACGTTCGTTTATCTCCCTTAGATAAACCGTCCAGGTGCTGTCACAGCGATATTAACAACCAATTAGCCAATAACCAAAACACGAACACACTTAAGTTTGAAATAGCTTAGACACACTATTACTTATTTACAAACTCTCTCTATTATGACGATTACTAAAGCGCTACTAACTTTAACACGATACTAACTCGCGGTCTTAACAACACAAATGTTAATAATCAACTTCTTCTCACTAAAGTTAACGCGCGCCTTATATAGTAACAGCCATATTTCTACAACACACTGGATAATTCTAGCATGCTATACTTAACTCTACATACGCTTACAGACTATACATACAACCATTTATACATACAGTATTACTCTACATTAGTCTTAACACTATACACAAACACAAACTGTTAAAATAAACACTTATCATTAACCAACTATACAATATAACTCTACATTAGACTTAACGCTATACAAACACACAAACACTTATAATAAGTCTACATCACGCTTAGAGACTATACAGACACACAAACATTTATCATTAACCAACTATACAATATAACTCTACATTAGGCTTGACATTATACATACACACAAACACTTATTATTAACCAGCTATACAATTCTAATGCGTAATTAACCATAGCATATTCTTAGGTGTATAATTAAATGTAGTACTATGTTGCCAGATTGATGTATTTGGTCCATCCCATCTCTTGGGCTATTTTCTTCTAGAAAAGTCCAGAGTTTTCTATACTAGGCCAAGCCATTTTCGTAACAATATATTATAATATCTTTCAAATATTTCCCCAAATTTTCTTATGTATAACCATATAAAATCATATATCAAAAAATGTGTTAATGTTAATGATACACATAACTATATATAATCAGATATGGTTAATCCCATAAAAGATATAACCCAATACATAATCACATATAAACCCAAATCGAAGAAATGTTCTAAATCATTTTAGATGTAATTTAATATAAACCTTTATCAAAAAAATTCTAAGTTGTTTTGCATATAACTTTATATGATAAATTATCAAAAATATTTTCTAAGTCATTTTAGATAGAACTTAATACACTCAAAAAAATAAGTTAGTAGAAAAATTAGTAAAACGTCTTGTATATCAAGTTTACTAGTTGTCAGCAATTTTTTTGCTGAAATTCCGTTTTCAGCAAAAGTTTTAGTTGTATTTTTTAGAACTAAAGTAATTTTGAACTAATATTTTACTAATTTATTTTGCTAAAGAAATTGTGCTGATAACCGCAATTATAGCGTGGACGACAACCAGATAGACAAGATGTAGATATCACAGCTTGTGTGGATGAAGTACAGACAACGGAAATGATAATTAAAAAAACAACTCTACACAATTTCTATATTTAAATTTTCAGCAAATAAATTAACTAAAGTAAAATTTCTCTACAAATTTTTTGAGTTTTTTTCAGTAAAAGTTTAGTGATTTTAGCAGGGATTTTTTTCATTTGCAATCGACTAAGTGTTAGCAAAACTTTTGCTAAGATTAGTATTTTTTGTGTTAAAAGTCAGCTCGCTGATTTTCAGCAAACACTTTTGCTGAAATTACCAACTTTTTTGCAAGCACGCTCCTGACTAAAAATTTGCTGACACAGCAACATTTTTTTCTGACTTTACTGACTTTTTTTTGAGTGTATGGTAATTATCAAAAATAGTTTCTAAGTCATTTTAGATAAAACTTTATATAATCTAGATTCCAAAACATTTTCTAAGTAATTTTATATATAAATTTAGAGAAATCTTAAATAATATTTTCTGAGTTAGTTTTTGATAAAAATTTAATTTATTTAAAATCAGAAATAATTTCGGAAGGAAACTATTTATACCCTACACCACTATGTGGTCAGGGTATTATAAGTTTGTGCTGATGTTTGTAACACCAAAAAATATTGGTCGTAGACCGACCTTAGAGTATACCGATCGGTTCAGAATTTTTTTTTATTTCGATTTAACGATGTCCGTCTGTCCGTCCGTCCGTCTGTCTGTCTGTCCATGCAATCTTGTGCGCGCTCTACAGGTCGCAAATATTAAGATATTTTGATGAAATTTGGTACGCAGACCTATGTTGGCCCAAGGACGAACAAGTTTAATTTTGGTGAACATCGGTCCCTGTTTAGACCTAGTGCCCATATAAGGGTCCTACCAAAATTATATTGTTTATACGCTGCAGGTCGTAAATATTAAGATATTTTGATGAAATTTGGTACACAGACCTATATTGGCCCAATAACGCAGCCTATTGATTTTGGTGAACATCGGTCCATGTTTAGACCTAGTGCCCATATAAGGGTCCTACCAAAATTATACTGTTTATACGCTGCAGGTCGTAAATATTAAGATATTTTGATGAAATTTGGTACACAGACCTACATTGGCCCAATAACGCAGCCTATTGATTTTGGTGAACAGCGGTCCATGTTTAGACCTAGTGCCCATATAAGGGTCCTACCAAAATTATACTGTTTATACGCTGCAGGTCGCAAATATTAAGATATTTTGATGAAATTTGGTACACGGACCTATATTGGCCCAATAACGCAGCCTATTGATTTTGGTGAACATCGGTCCATGTTTAGAACTAGTGCCCATATAAGGGTCCCCCCAAAATTGGCTTGGTTACAAACTGCAGTTCGCAAATATTAAGATATTTTAATGAAATTTGGTGCGCTGACTCACATTATAGAAAATGTTGACACGAGCCCCATTTTAACCCATTCGAATTTCGGATCCAAACATTAGTTGGCTTTTACCCAGACTGGTGTAGGGTATTGTATAGTCGGCATGCCCAACTTTAACCTTTTTACTCTTTTTTATGTCAGTTTTACAATTCAAACATATTTCAAAACCCAACATATTTTGGGTATAAATCTTGAAATCCAATTGTATTAAATAGTATATAACTATATCAGATTGGATATAATACGATTCAATTAAATGTGCCCAATTTTGGGATGCAATTGCATCAGAGTATATGCAATTGTATAATATTAGATTGAAGTGTATCTAAAAGAATACAATCTGATATAATTTTATAGACCCATTTTGCGGATCACTTATATGATTATTTTATATTCTTATATATAAGACATATAAACTTTTTTACTAGGGTTACCTCAAAAACTCTGATAATATAAAAAACAATTTCAAAAATTCCGCTTAAGTTAAAAACAAAAGTTAAATGAAATACCAATTGATAAAATTAAAACAGCTTTAACATTAAAAAATCATTGAAAATACAAAACTGAAAATTTCTTAGCAAGAAACTATAGATGCCCAATTTGATATTTTTTAAGATCTGCTGTAATATCTAGCTGATCCAATTAGATCCCAAAATTGGGTGTATCCAATCATATCGTATTAGATCCCATTGTATATATGGGGATAAACTAAGATCAAGTTATATCTCAAAATTGGGAGGTCCAATGATATCTTTGGGGATAAGCCTAGATCTAATTTGATCCGAAAATGGCAGATCGAATTAGATCCAGCTATATATTTTTGGATAAACTTAGATCTAATTTGATCCGAAAAATGGCGGATCGAATTAGATCCAGCTATATATTTGTGGATAAAATTAGATCTAATTTGATCTGAAAAATGGCAGATCGAATTAGATCCAGCAA
The DNA here is from genome assembly GCA_949987735.1 of Leucophora obtusa. NCBI lineage: Eukaryota > Metazoa > Arthropoda > Insecta > Diptera > Anthomyiidae > Leucophora > Leucophora obtusa. The sequence continues at coordinate 53,938,510 of OX465297.1, read as the reverse complement.
TATATTTGTGGATAAACTTAGATCTAATTTGATCCGAAAAACTGGCAGATCGAATTAGATCCAGCAATATATTTGGGGATAAACTTAGATCTAATTTGATCCGAAAAATGGCACATCGAATTAGATCCAGCAATATATTTGGGGATAAACTTAGATCTAATTTGATCCGAAAAATGGCAGATCGAAAAAATGGGTTAATCTAATTATATAAAATTAGATTTAATACAAAAAGTTGCATTTTATTTGATACCATTAGACAAAAATAATTCATTCAGATATCGCTCAGATTGCATTAAATGGTCCATTCTATTGAAATTACTTCTTGATTATCATTATGTCACATTCAATTTTATATAATTAGATAAACTCGTTTTTCGGATCGTATTTCATCATATTAGATCCAAGGTGGATCTAAATTACTGCAGTACGATCCACCATTTTTCGGATAAAATTTTATTTTGGCCGGCATCAAAAAAAGATATTATTGTATGTTGTAACTCATTAATTTTTTTAATAGGGAATCCACAAAAATTACAAATAACGAGTAAAAAGGTTAAAGTCGGGCATGCCGACTATACAATACCCTACACCACTCTGGTGTATTGTTTGGATCCGAAATTCGAATGGGTTAAAATGGGGCTTGTGTCAAAATTTTCTATAATGTGAGTCAGCGCACCAAATTTCATTAAAATATCTTAATATTTTCGACCTGCAGTTTGTAACCAAGCCAATTTTGGGGGGACCCTTATATGGGCACTAGTTCTAAACATGGACCGATGTTCACCAAAATCAATAGGCTTCGTCCTTGGGCCAACATAGGTGTATGTACCAAATTTCATCAATATATCTTAATATTTGCGACCTGCAGCGTATAAACAATATAATTTTGGTGGGACCATTATATGGGCACTAGGTCTAAACATCGACCGATGTTCACCGATATCGATGGGCTTCGTCCTTAGGCCAACATATGTACCAAATTTCATCAAAATATCTTAATATTTGCGACCTGCAGCGTATAAACAATATAATTTTGGGGGGACCCTTATATGGGCACTAGTTCTAAACATGGACCGATGTTCACCAAAATCAATAGGCTTCGTCCTTAGGCCAACATAGGTCTATGTACCAAATTTCATCAAAATATCTTAATATTTGCGACTTGCAGCGTATAAACATTATAATTTTGGTAGGACCCTTATATGGGCACTAGGTCTAAACATGGACCGATGTTCACCAAAATCAATAGGCTGCGTTATTGGGCCAGTGTAGGTCTGTGTACCAAATTTCATCAAAATATCTTAATATTTACGACCTGCAGCGTATAAACAGTATAATTTTGGTAGGACCCTTATATGGGCACTAGGTCTAAACATGGACCGATGTTCACCAAAATCAATAGGCTGCGTTATTGGGCCAATATAGGTCTGTGTACCAAATTTCATCAAAATATCTTAATATTTACGACCTGCAGCGTATAAACAGTATAATTTTGGTAGGACCCTTATATGGGCACTAGGTCTAAACATCGACCGATGTTCACCAAAATCAATAGGCTGCGTTATTGGGCCAATGTAGGGCTGTGTACCAAATTTCATCAAAATATCTTAATATTTACGACCTGCAGCGTATAAACAGTATAATTTTGGTAGGACCCTTATATGGGCACTAGGTCTAAACATGGACCGATGTTCACCAAAATCAATAGGCTGCGTTATTGGGCTAACATAGGTCTTTGTACCAAATTTCGTCAAAATATCTTAATATTTACGACCTGCAGCGTATAAACAATATAATTTTGGTAGGACCCTTATATGGGCACTAGGTCTAAACATGGACCGATGTTCAAAAAAATCAAACTTGTTCGTCCTTGGGCCAACATAGGTCTGTGTACCAAATTTCATCAAAATATCTTAATAGCTGCGACCTGTAGAGTGCGCACAAGATTGCATGGACAGACAGACGGACGGACGGACAGACGGACATCGTTAAATCGAAATAAAAAAAAAATTCTGAACCGATCGGTATACTATAAGGTGGGTCTACGACCAATATTTTTTGGTGTTACAAACATCAGCACAAACTTATAATACCCTGACCACATAGTGGTGTAGGGTATAAAAATAGATCCCGCATTCTACGTAAGATCTTCATTTATTTGGGATTAAATAAGATCCCAGCCAGATATTGGCAACTGTTCAAAAAATAATACACTGGCAGAGCACTGATTTTATAAAAATTACAATATTTTGTTATGGCGATTTTTGCTTTTTGAAAATTACGAAATTTGGCGAATTTGGCACTATACATCAATAGATTTTGACGAAATTATTTCTACTTACTATTACTATTACCTCTAAGTATATAAAATGTGTTTAATTTCAAGGAAATCTGTTGGCTAGTTTTTGAGTTAGAGAGATATTTGTAAAACGTATCCTGTCGTAATCCTGTGAGTCCTGGAGAAAAGTTTTTAACTGATTTTACAATTAGAGACTCTAAACTTGCTTTGTTATTATCGTACATTATCGATAATAACAAAGCAAGTTTAGAGTCATGTCGTAAATGTATTTTTGGCAATTTTTCAAATATTTTTTTCTGTTTTCAAAAGTTAATTTTTTCAAATTTTCTAAATTTTCACTTCACATGCTTCTCGCTTGAAAACCGTTCCTTATTCAAAAAAAGGCAAAAAAGTAGATAGTTAAGTTTTCCATGGATATAATACAACTTGTTTAATAAAATATTGTTATTAAACCAAAAACTATTTAAAATCTGAAGACGGACTCGCGGCCTTCGGCATTAGCGAGTTAAGTCTAAATTTTAATTTCTTAATTTTAAATTTATTATGGAATAAAATTAAGTTAAGACTATTTGTTTTTATTAAATTAATAATTTTTAAAATAATTTTCATTTATGTTATTTTAACTACATTTGCAGTTATTTGTAAAGTTTTACAATAATTTGCATGTACGTTGTTTTTACTACATTTGTCAGTTGATTTTTAACAGTTAAAAATAACTTCACATTGCAGTTGATTTAAATGCAAATGTAGTATTCACCTTTTTAACTGCAAATGCAGTTATTTTAACTCTTATTTGCAGTTGATTTTACCTACATAATTCCCTGAGTGTATGCTAAACATTGAAAAACCCTCGTCTTGAGTTATAAATTATTTTTTTTATACATATCCCACTCGCATCCCACTAAGCGACCAAAACTACCTTAAAGGAAAAGACCTAAGCTTTCTTTTGAGTCAAAAAAAGTACCCATTTAAAAAAAAATAAAAAAAGTTTTAATTAAAAACAAAATATTGAACAAAATTTTTATAATTTAAAAAAAAAAAATTCGAAAGATTGCATAAATGGCTATATAATTTGTTTGGGACAAATTTTGCTTACACCAATAGGTAATTACCCAGGAAACAAATTGTGCAAAAAGAAGTAGTAAAAACATAACAACAATTGAATAGGGAGTAGTGATAATTTGTGGTTTTCACTGATGAATTTAATATTGGCTTGTCATGTGAGGGAAGTTGTTCTTTTTTGAAACAAATTATGTATATTTGAACCGATGAAAAGGAAGTTCATTTTCACTTGTTTGTATTTTAACTTAATTTAAAAAAAATATCATGCATCGTGTGGGGTTTGAACCCACACTCGTTGGCATTTCAAGCAGACGCTCTACCCCTTATGCTATGGCTTGTTATAACTTATAGCTGACTTTTAGCAGTCTTGTTCAGTAAATTGTTATATTTATTTCTTTCTATTTTTATTAACAAAAATATATAACATATTGGAAAATATATAAAGTTGTTTTTTTTAAAGTGTTTTTTTTATAAAAATAATACACTCATAGAAAGAAATAAAGCTGTAAAAATATGAGAAAAAGCTACTAAAAATTATGTAATTAAAAATGACCTTGCAAAAAAACTGCTGATATTAGCAGATTGTTTTTTGCTAAATACTAGTAAGATAAGAAGGAAAAATAAAACTGTTAAATTTACAAAATTTTGGTTACATTTAAGTTAACTTTTAATACGAATTACCTTGATAAAATCCGTAAAAAATTTTGCAGCATATTAGTAGATAAAAAATTGTTTTTTCTGCAAGGTAATTTTTAACTTATTTTTACTAGTTCTAAATAAAATGTTTACAGGATTTTTCTTTTTCTGCTATATTTAGTTTCCAAATACATTTAGTAAAAGCTAGATCAAAATGGATTTTTTAAATACAAACAAAATTGTAACATTTACCTTTTTCGTATTTTAACAAAAAATATTTGAAGAATTACATATTTATTTAGAACTATTATATTTCCATAAAATTTCATTAAAAATTAATAGAAAATTAAAAAAAATTTTAAATCGTTTCAGAAATTAATTTTTGAGTGTACAAAAATAGAAAAAAATTAAAATTTTACAGTAAAAACTACAAAAAATTATTTATTGTGTAAAAAAAGTTACAAAAAAATTTTTTACATTTGGTGAGATTCGAACCCGCAACCCTCTGATTTCTGTACCAGCACGCTGGGTACCCAGCAAAAATAAATGGAATGACTTCTAAATGAATCACTTCCTTCATTACATCACAAAGAATTACTCCCTTAGGAATGGGTTTAAACAACATCTAATGCTGCAATAAATATATTTTAGTCAGAGGTTCTTTTTCATGGGTGATAAGAATTTAATATTTTGTATGGGGGTTGCATAGGAACGTGCTGGTACAGAAATCAAGGTGGAAAAAAATTTTTTGGAACTTTTTTTACACAATTAATAATTTTTTGTAGTTTTCACTGTAAAATTTTTATTTTTTTTTCTATTTTTGTACACTCAAAAATTAATTTTTGAAACGATTTAAATTATTTTTTTTAATTTTCTATTAATTTTTAATGAAATTTTATGGAAATATAAATGTTCTACATAAATATGTAATTCTTCAAATATTTTTTGTTAAAATACGAAAAACGTAAATATTACAATTTTGTTTGTATTAAAAAAATTGTAATTTAAAAAATCCATTTTGATCAAATTTTTACTAAATATATTTAGAAACTAAATATAGCAGAAAAAGAAAAATCCTGGAAACATTTTAGTTAGAACTAGTAAAAATAAGTTAAAAATTACCTTGCAGAAAAAACTATTTTTTATCTACTAATATGCTGCAAAATTTTTTTTACGGATTTTATCAATATATATATTCCTCTAACTCCCACTGGAGCATAGGGCGCCAAATTTTATCAAGGTAATTCGTATTAAAAGTTAACTTAAATATAACCAAAATTTTGTAAACTTAAGTTTTATTTTTCCTTCTTATCTTACTAGTATTTAGCAAAAAACAACCCAGCAAAAATAAATGGAATGACTTCTAAATGAATCACTTCCTTCATTGCATCACAAAGAATTACTCCCTTAGGAATGGGTTTTAAACAACATCTAATGCTGCAATAAATATATGCTAGTCAGAAGTTCTTTTTCATGGGTGATAAGAAGTTAATATTTTGTATGGGGGTTGCATAGGAACGTGCTGGCACAGAAATCACAGGGTAATGGGTTCGAATCCTACCAGGTCGAAAAAAATTTTTTGGAACTTTTTTTAAACAATAAATTTTTGTAGTTTTCACTGTAAAATTTTTATTTTTTTCTAATTTGTGCACTCAAAAACTAATTTTTAAAACGATTTAAAATTTTTTTTTAATTTTCTATTAATTTTTAATGAAATTTTATGGAAATATAAAAGTTCTAAATAAATATGTTATTCTTCAACTATTTTTTGTTAAAATACGAAAAAGGTAAATATTACAATTTTGTTTGTATTTAAAAAATTGTGGTTTAAAGAATCCATTTTGATCAAATTTTTACTAAATGTATTTAGAAACTAAATATAACAGAAAAAGAAAAATCCTATAAACATTTTAGTTAGAACTAGTAAAAATAAGTTAAAAATTACCTTGCAGAGAAAACTATTTTTTATCTACTAATATGCTGCAAAATTTGTTCCGGATTTTATGAAGGTAATTCGTATTAAAAGTTAACTTAAATGTAACCAAAATTTTGTAAATTTAACAGTTTTATTTTTCCTTCTTATCTTACTAGTATTTAGCAAAAAACAATCTGCTAATATCAGCAGTTTTTTTGCTAGGTCATTTTTAATTACATCATTTTTAGTAGCTTTTTCTCCTATTTTTACAGCTGTATTTCTGAGTGTATTATTTTTATAAAAAAACACTAAAAAAAACAACTTTATATATTTTCCAATATAATTCGTATTCGTATTCGCCGCTTTATATATTTTTGTTAATAAAAAATTAAAGAAATGAAGATAAAAACAATTTACTGAAAAAGACTGCTAAAAGTCAGCTATCAGTTATAACAAGCGATGGCATAGTGGGTAGAGCGTCTGTTTGAAATGCCAACGAGTGTGGGTCCAAACCCCACACGATGCATGACGATTTTTTTTTTTTTTATTTAATTAAAATAAAAACAAGTGAAAAAGAACTTCCTTTTCATTGGTTCAAATATACATAATTTGTTTCAAAAAAGAACAACTTCCCTCCTATGACAAGCCAATGTTAAATTCATCAGTGAAAACCACAAATTTTCACAACTCCCTTTTCAACTGCTTTTATGTTTTTACTACTTCTTTTTCCTCACTTTTTTTCCTGGGAAGTTACATGGATGAGAAAGAACATCTGTTTGGCCAAAATGTCAAATTTTGACCCCCTCTAACTCAGAAACTTTTTGCCGATCTTGTTGAAAATTTATTCCTACTATCAAATAGGAATAACCTTGGTGCAAATTTTATCCAAATCGGAAGACATCTATTTCAAAAGTTGGGTCACTTGACATGAAATCCCCCATATGTAAGTGTGTAAAATTAATGAAGAAAGAAGTTTACATTTACTTATGTACCCAGCAAAAATATGTGTAAGTCATTCAAAACAAACAACTTTTAAATTGGTTAGAATTAGTGTTTCCAATAATTCGACATAGGCGGTTAACCGGTTAATGCATTATTCGAAAAATCACAAAAATTGATTAACGTTTAATGCAAAATTAATAAACATATTTCCTTAATTTTTTTTATCAATAATACACAAAGAGCTTCCTGTTTTTGTTAAATGAATGATTCAGTTGCCAAATCGATTAACTCCATAAAGAAAAATAAATGAGTCTTAAAGAAAAAATATTATACATAGTACATATATTGTTTTTTAAAATTATTAAAATAAAAATTTTGTCATTTAGTAGTGTTAATATTTATTATCAGAGAAATTTGTTTTGTATATTTTACAGTTAGGAGTCAAAAAAAAATTTTGGAATAAAATTTTATAAAATTCTGAAAGTGGAGTTATAAAATATGTAAATAAATTCGATGTGTTTAAAAAAAGTTTTCAAATTAAAAAAGCACATCTACACCAGAGAAATAGAACAAAAACTCCTATTAGCAAAAGCAACCTCTAATTAGCTCTACTAAAAACTAGTTAAAAATGGCAAAAAAAACCGCTGAAAGAACACCAAACCTAAAACTGTTACATATCGATAACTCAATGTAAATTTTTTATTTCTTGATAAAAATTTTTAAAAATCTGAGAAACTTTAGATACAACATATCTTTAAATGCAATTTTTAATTAATACATACTACACAGAAAAAATTTACAAAATTCTGTTTGTAATGTTAAACACCTTTTTTGCATAAACAAACAAAAAATTTTTTAAAAAGGCACCAACAATGGAATTTGTATATACAAATCCCTTTTTGTAACTTTTTTGTAACTTTTTTGTAATTTGTTAAAAATAAAATCAATTTTTTTTTTACAATGTGTTTTGTAAATACAATAATTTTTTTTTGTAACTTGTTTGTATTTGTTAAAAATAAAAAGTTAAATTCAACAACGAGTTTGTTATATTAAAACAATTTTTCGCTTTATGTTGTCGTATTGACAAAAACAAAAATGATTTGTTTTGTTTTTTGTTTCAAAAAATTCTAAGACTACTTTTTTGAAATTTTTGTTACAATTTACAAATATTTGAGCAATTAAAAACAAAAAATAAATGTTTTGTTTTTTTTTTTTGTTTCAAAAAATTCTAAGGCTACTTTTTGAAATTTTTGTTACAATTTACAAGCATTTAATAAAAAAATTTGTTAGATATCTAAATAAAAAGCCAACAATTTTTTTTAATTACTTAAAATTTTGTGATACTTTTTTCTGTGTACAATAAATTTAATAAGGCACTTAAAAAAATGTATCCAAAATGTTTAAGAATTTATTAAGGTTCTTCCTCCTCCTCTTAAGAAATAAAAAAACAACTAGTTGGAGCATCTTTATAATGAGCCATTGATATAAAAAAAATTTAATTATCTTTGAGTAAAATTTTAGTTAACTGAAAATACGAATTTACTCTACAAAAATTTTTAAAAAAATTTGCTGAATATTTGCATAATTAGCTGAAGATTATCATAAAGAATTGTTAAATTCTCAGCCTTTTTTCGTTATTCGTTATTTAAGGGCCATTAACAAAATAAACGAAAGTTTGAACTAACTTACGCATAGAGAAGTTTCTTGGTCGAGTTTTAATGAAAATTTTCACTTAACTAATGAAAAAATAAATTTTGTAAAAAAGCTTCAAAATTTTTATGAAGCTCTTTTTAATAAAACTTTTTTATTGGGTGCATGGAAATTTTCAAAAAAACTACATCAATTCAATGAAATCTTTCAATGGACAAATTCCAGCGAAACTTCATGGAATCAATGAAAAATTCATAAATAGCATGTAGACAATTCTCTCAGTGTACAGTTACAGATGTCAAATTTCATATAAATTTGAATATTTTCACGTTAATTTTGTGTCAACTTTAGGTTATTTGTTTATTGTTAATGGCACTAATGCGAAATGTCACTAAATTCCGGGAAACGGGTTTGGTTTCCATGGTATTTCTAGTGGAACATGTTATAGAAATAATGTGATATTTGAACCGAATATACACACTTTCTTGGGAGATGTAAGATAAGTTGGACCATAGAGTTGGAGTTTTTACAGAATTAAGATGTTGATTGACAGCATTGGCGGACTTAGGCCGGTCTGGGGTGGGCAAAGCCCACCCTAGACTGCTTTTTCCCCACCCCAGAATTTAAAAAAAATCTGGCTATAATTCTTGTTCTATGATTACTTTGTTTTTAATATCAGTTAATCCTGTGTTTTGATTGGGAAAATGTCTTCTAGTTTCCTAGGAAGATAATTTGTTGGAATCTAAGGGTCAGTTTTACAGCCAAAACTAATATCGATTTTTGCCTTGAATATTTCTTAAATAAAAAATGTTGTTTAAAAATTCTTACTTAAGAAATATTTCAGAAACAAATCGATCTTAGTTCTGGCTATAAGAGAAAAATTTTATTTGATTTAATATATTTTAAAGGAATTATTAGTTAACTCATAGAAATAAATCTGCAAAAATAGAAAAAGCAACTAAAAATTAGTTAAAAATGATGCTCCAGAAAGAACTGTTTTGCTAAATACTAGTAAAATAAGAACAGCAAAAATAAAGTCGGTAAATTTGCAGAATTTTAGTTACATTTAAGTTAAATTTTAGTTAATTGAAAATGACAAATTGTATTGTAAAATCTACAGAAAATTTTGCTAAATATTAGTTGACTAAAAATAGCAAAAACAAACTGTTATATATATAATTTTTTGTTATTTTTAAGCTAAATGTAGTTGAATGCAAATAGCAGTCTATAATATTAACCCTCTAACCGGCCTAAGCTTTTTTGCAATAAAATTTATACCATGTGTTCCTCACGAAAAATAAACAATAAGTTCTTCTACAAAATTTTTTTCGTTGCATATTTTAGGCGATATGGGCCAAGATAGTTTAAGGGTGAATCTCGAAAACTAGCGCATACAAATTACTAGGTTTAGGCACAAATTACTTCTCTTACCAAGATGTAATTGCAATAAAAAATTACATTTTTTGTGCTGTTACTTAAGAGAATGTAGCGATTTTCGTTTTTCGAAAAACGCGAAATTGAGCGAAAACGCACCAAAACTTCAATTTATATTATTCAAACTTATAAACTTTGCTACCTATACCAAATATTATCGTTTTACCAAATTTCAGAAAAATCTGTCCATTCGTTTTGCAGTTAAGGCGATGTCTTTTAAAAGTATCCTTATGGAATCCTGTGCATCCTTGGACCAAAGTAAGGATATTTTTGAATAGTTTAAGATCCAATCTTACTTCATGATCACTATCAATTGTTTTATTCAATTTAAATATGTTTTTAAGATTTTTGGAAATCTTGGTTCCCAGCAAAACCTTTCATTACCATCCCAGCAAAACCTTTCATTACCATGTAATGAGTTTTAGGTATTGAAATCTTAAGTGTTCACTAGTTACCTTTTAATTACTAAACTACTTATTTTAACATGGTGATGTCATTGGAGGAAAGTCATTACACTGATGTTACCTGTAAGTAGTTTATCAGTTGTTCTTAAATAGATGTTGAATATAGATTTAAAAAAATATAAAAATTTAAAAACCAATAGGAGCTGACACGTATTGATCAGCGTACCCCACGATTGTCAGGCAAACACTCTAACCATTAGACCACGACATCACTATGATTTTTAATGCTTTAACTTATGTATACATTTATTGTGGCAACTGTTATACATGTCTATTTTTCACAAAACTTGTTGTTATTAAATACTGCTTAATGAACATCAACATTTCTATAAATAGATGTTTAATATAAATTACAAAAAAAAACAACAATGAAAGCTAACACGAGTTGAGCAGCGATCCTCATGTCGATAACCACTAGGCTACGCCATAGTTATGGTTTTTAATGATTTAGAACATATATTATTGGTTTCAGCTATTGTGAAATAGTAATGTGTGGGGTATAATTATCGGTAACTCATTACATTCAGTTTAAAAGTAATTCAACGGGTAATGAGATATGAGATCTAAGTAATGCATGTAGTAATGACCAGTCATTACCAAGTTTTTGCTGGGTTGTTTTAAAATATTTAATTTTTGAAATTTTACGAAATTTTATCTTTGACACTTTCTCGCTTCCAAACCGTGCATTGTATACAAAAAAATTCTTCACAAAAAATTTAATAAATTTTGTTTTCTGTTGAAGAAGCATAATTTCTTATTTTCTTTGGCGCATTTCTGGTCAATTTAATATACTCCGCCTGAAAGCGGGCTTGCCGGTTAGAGGGTTAAACAAGAAACATTTACTAAAAAAATTGCAAAACTATAAATTTAACAGGTTTATTTTTGCTGTTCTTATTTTATTTGTATTTAGCAAAAAAAATCTGCTGATTTAACAGTTACTTCTGCAGCATCATTTTAACTAATTTTTAGTTACTTTTTCTGCAATTTTTACAGATTAGTTTTTATGAGTGTACTATTTTCAAGAAATTTCAGTATGTTGTATAAGCAAAAATTCTGTCAGTTTTTGGTCACCTCGGTAATTTAAGTGGTCAAACTATGGGATAAGAATGGGTTCGTCAGAAGTGGCAGAAAATATGAGATCTTAGATTTCTCTTCTCCATCAAATATCAAAATTTTATACTATTCTGAGCGTATAACATTTCCTGAACGAGGTTTTCTTCAGAGAAAAAGATGCATTTTTCAGAGTTTTCTATAAAAAACATTTGAAATTTTTATCAAAAGGTAGGGAGTTATTCTTAAAATTCTTTTTTTGTATGAAAAAATCGCAAGCATAATGTCGAAAGTGTTTTTTAAGATTAAGGGTCTGATAATGGGCAAATAAACAGCCAAACATAAATGGGGCCCTTGCCCACCCCAGAAAAATGGTCTAGGTACGCCTATGATTGACAGTTGTGTGACACAGATTTGAAACAAATGCAGACAAGCCAACCGGCTTCGCAGGGATATTATTAAGGCATACTAGGTGTGTTTCTTTACTTTTTGGGTAAAGTTCGGTAAAATGAGAGTAAGCACAAAATCCTCTCACAAAATGACAAAATTACCCAATAGTACAGGAACGCAAAAAACCACTTTTATAGCCCAAAAACTTATTCCAAAGAATAACGTTAAACAGTGATGGGACTTGAAAAATTTTGTTTTGTGCCAAGTGTGTGACTAAAATGTGCCAAATGGGCCTTTATTGTGCCAAAACTCAATTTGCACTTAGAACCCGTGTTTTCAACTTTCATTTTGTAAATGCATTCTTATGGAATTAGTTCTATCTTGAATTCTTATGGACTTAATTATATTTGAATTAATTAAAATTTTCTTTCAATTAAAAGGTGAATGATAAATTAAATTCATCCGATTCTTATTAAAGATTTGGGAATGCAGCCAATGAATGAATTCTTTAGGAATGGTTGCACGGAATGGTATACATATAAACATTTTCTAAAACTGAATTAATTTTTTCATGAATTAAACTTAAATTAATTCTTTCGAAGCTCTGATATAAATTTATAGCATTTGAATTTTTAAAATTCTATGGATTAAGCACCGTAAGTTGTTCAGTTTTCACGTGAAAAAACTGTTATACTCCATATAAAAAAAAATTATTTTTCACGACAATGAGTTTCACGTGAAAATTGTGCAAACTTAGCTTTCACGCAAATTTAATGTACAAGACTATTATTTTTTTGGTGAAAAAGTGACATTTTGTGTTAATTGTGATTGTGGCTTTGTTATAAAATTAAAATATTGTTAATTTTTTTAACTTAAATTACAATGTAACGCATTTAAAGTCTGAGAGAAATTTTTTCACGTGAAAAACAACTTACGGTGCTTTATTCGGTAATATCTTCGATGCCATTTTTTAGTTTTGCTTTATTCGAAAAGGTATTTTAATACCAATAAATGCTTAGAAACTAAAAATTAAAGAATTGTTATTTTTTAAATTCATTTTCTATTAAATTTTGTAGATAACCAAAATGTGCCAAAATAGTATCGGTTGTGCCATTGTACCAATCAATCTTAGATTGTGCCAAAAATCCCATCACTGATGTGAAAATACGTATAATTTCAGTTTGCAAATCGGCACAAATAGACATATTTATTCGCATTTAAAAGTTGTTTTTGATTTTATTCAATTAATTTTAACAAAAAACCAAGTTTCTTTTACTTATTTCTTTATTTAATTACAATTTTTAATTTAATTTCACAATTGTTTTTTGTTTATATTTGCATCAGCTGTTTTACCAAAGTTTACCCGAAGAAAAAGTCTGGGTAAATTTTGGTAAAAAGAGAAGCACTAATACACTCTCATTAGCGCTCTCATTTACCCAATTCTCGAGTACGGGAACGCTTTTGGGTAAATTTCGGTAACTTTGGGTAAATTTCGGTAACATTGGGAACGTACGGGAACACACTGACTGTATAATTTTTATAAAATTGAAAATAAAATTGAATTGAAATTAAAACGAGTAAAAAGGTTAAAGTCGGGCATGTCGACTATACAATACCCTACACCAGTCTGGTGTATTGTTTGGATCCGAAATTCGAATGGGTTAAAATGGGGCTTGTGTCAAAATTTTCTATAATGTGAGTCAGCGCACCAAATTTCATTAAAATATCTTAATATTTGCGACCTGCGGTTTGTAACCAAGCCAATTTTGGGGGGACCCTTATATGGGCACTAGTTCTAAACATGGACCGATGTTCACCAAAATCTATAGGCTTCGTCCTTGGGCCAACATAGGTCTATGTACCAAATTTCATCAAAATATCTTAATATTTGCGACCTGCAGCGTATAAACAATATAATTTTGGTGGGACCCTTATATGGGCACTAGGTCTAAACATGGACCGATGTTCACCAAAATCAATAGGCTGCGTTATCGGGCCAACATAGGTCTGTGTACCAAATTTCACCAAAATATCTTAATATTTGCGACCTGCAGCGTATAAAAAGTATAATTTTGGTAGGACCCTTATATGGGCACTAGGTCTAAACATGGACCGCTGTTCACCAAAATCAATAGGCTGCGTTATTGGGCCAATATAGGTCTGTGTACCAAATTTCATCAAAATGTCTTAATATTTACGACCTGCAGCGTATAAACAGTATAATTTTGGTAGGACCCTTATATGGGCACTAGGTCTAAACATGGACCGATGTTCACCAAAATCAATAGGCTGCGTTATTGGGCTAATATAGGTCTGTGTACCAAATTTCGTCAAAATATCTTAATATTTACGACCTGCAGCGTATAAACAACATAATTTTGGTAGGACCCTTATATGGGCACTAGGTCTAAACATGGACCGATGTTCACCAAAATCAAACTTGTTCGTCCTTGGGCCAACATAGGTCTGCGTACCAAATTTCATCAAAATATCTGAATATTTGCGACCTGTAGAGTGCGCACAAGATTGCATGGACAGACAGACGGACGGACAGACGGACATCGTTAAATCGAAATAAAAAAAAATTCTGAACCGATCGGTATACTATAAGGTGGGTCTACGACCAATATTTTTTGGTGTTACAAACATCAGCACAAACTTATAATACCCTGACCACATAGTGGTGTAGGGTATAAAAAAACCTTGCCATGAAGGGCATGGAAATTTAATTTATATTACTTTTATAGTTTTTAAAATAATTAAAACAGAAATAATAAATTGTCTATTTTATTTCCTTAGGCCTATATAGAACTTCAAGGCTGATCCAGCCAAACACGTCGTGTGTTTTGAGGAGTTTTAAAACATCTTTATTTTAGCCTTGCTGAAAAAATATATCTAAAGGCTTAAGGACCTCTTTCACTAGATTTTGAAAGAATTCCATGGTATTTTAGTTAGTTTTTGTTTTTTCTAAGCTTTTCTTGCAATTTTTTAACTAAAGTTAAGAAAATTATGAAGAATTGGGAAAAAATAAAGGAGAAATTCCATATTAAAAATTTAACCGGTTAATCGACCTATTTTAACCGATTATTCGGATCGAATCATTATTTGAGTTTTAAATTATTTGTTTCGACATTAACCGAAACAGAGGCGATTAATCGAGGAATCGGTTAATCTATTAACCGAATTGGAAACACTAGTTAGAATGGAGGAAGTGCTCTTTTTCTGTTTCGAATGTATGTGCTTTAAAATAACTTTTAAAAATGTATATACAATGTTGTTTTTTTTTTCTTTGTAAATGCATTTGTTTGTAAATTACGAATTTATTAGAGATTCCATTTTTTATCTCTAAAAAAATACAATAGTAATTTTATTATATGGCTGAAAGTAGATGCCAAAAGTGAAAAAGTATTGGAAACAATATAAAACATAAAAATTTAATTGTAATAAATAAACTAAATCATATAGTGCCTTAAAGAAATCCATGTGCAATTAATAAAAGGTTTGCATTCCAAGGAAGATGTGAAGGAAGGAACACGTTAAGTAATTAATATAGTTTTCTTATTAAGGCACATCTACACGAGAGATAAAATAGCTAGAGATAGAGCAAAAAACACCTCTAAACAGATTAAATCATTCACAATAGGGCTAATTAGAGGTGTTTTTTGCTCTATCTCTAGAAATTTTATCTCTCGTGTAGATGTGCCTTTATAAGTATTTTTAGTACAATATATATTTATAACATATAATAATAAGCGTGCAATGTAATATAATAGTAATAATTGTAAAATAAAATAAAGAAATAACTAATTAAATTAATCAAATTGTTTTAATAATAAAATATAGCTTAAGTTTAATAAATTAGTGCTAACAATTCCAAAAATAGAATAAGAAATATTTGCCAAGTTTTTTTTTGTATAGTTATTGTTTTCTTATTTTATGCCAAGCATATTATATAAGTTATAACCAAAACTTGGGTAGAGCTATAATACATACTAAAACTAAAAAAATAAAGGTAACTTATACCCTTATTTTATTTGATTTCCTGCTTTTTATATTTTGCGTGTAGTGAGTATCATTCAAAAAAGTCATGTTTAAAGTTGCGTTTACATCTGTTTTCAAATCCCGAGATTTCAATGGAAATCTCGAACCGAAATCTTAACCGTTTACATTTGCACTTTGTGACAGTAGCGAGATTTCGATTTGACAGCTGCACTTTTTTTGTAAACAAAGTACCATAAAAACATAACCTCAAATTAAAAATATTTCTAAAAACCATTTTATTCATTGACGGAGTACAATTTACATTATTTTATGTAAAGATCTAACTCTAACTATTTTAGTAAATTTGTTTTTTTATAAGGACGACAAGCTAGAACCCAGATTTTGCAATATTTTGGCGGAAGGAAGACATGCACTTCCCAATACTTTCTTCATAGTTATGCTTCGCGGGAAGCAAAAATTAGAACCACGCAACACTTCTTATAATCATTAGTACATTTCCATTGGGTCTAAAGTCATATTTATTAAATTAATAATAATTTTTTTATTTCATTATTTTGTGTTATTTTTAGGTTATTTTTTTTAGTCAACTGTTGACCATCGTTGCCATTTTTTCAAGCAAAAACTCTACAAATTAAGTAAAAAACACAGTGTTGTATTCTGCAATAGTCTCCAGATTTGTGAGATTTTCATGAGATTTCTTCGAAGTCTCGCAAATTTCCGGGATTTCCTTTGTATGGGGAATCTCGAGATTTCACATGAGCTTTTCACTGAAATCTCAATTTTAGTCGAAATCTCGGGATTTGGGTGCAGATGTAAATGCAACATAAACCCGCCTTGTTAGCATCTACGTATTTTGAAAAATTATTAATAAGTTTACTCACGATGGGTATTGCAAGCGATGCAAACGTTGCAAATGATTGCAAAAAAACAACGATTGCATCAACACAACAACAAAATGTATGTATTTGCAATTTCCCAGCAAAATATTGGTAATGACACCTCATTACTTTCTGCATTACCAAAAATGATATATCATTACCTTTTACGTTATTGTATAATACAAAATAATGACTTCCTAATAACGGCCTATTGTATTCATTGTTTCTAAATATAAAATAATGACTTACTCGTAATAGTTTAAATAAGTACTTTTTACACAGTTAAATTTTATACATTTTTATTTATTATATGTAAATATGTTTTATGTTTAAATTTTTATGACGAGTCCTAAAATTACACACTAGAGAAAACTTAAATTTTTCTGAATGCATTTCCTTAAGCTAATAGTATTTGCTTAATTCCTTATTTTTAAGAATTAAGTAAGCAATCGGATAACCACTTATAATTCAACTTTTTGTAAGCATTTCTGTAATCACTTATTATTCAAAATCTCGTACTACTTATTTCAAATTTTTTCGTAAGCGAGCAGGTAAGCGTGACTACTTATAAAAACAACCACGCCAAACAAAAATAATGAGTTTAGTTGTGCGGAGCTATGAATTTCGATTATATAACCACTTATTTGGTAATGAAAGATTTTGCTGGGTTGCTTTATTTTTCTTCATTTGCAATAAAAAAACCTTTAGCAAAAATCACTTTGCATATAAGCTAAGTTGCAAATAAAACAAAACATCTGTTTTTAACATATCAGCCGCCATATTATGATTTATAAAATAAGAAATTAAATAAAAAAAATTGGTTGTGATTTTTTATTAACATAAAATTTTTTTTATTTATTATTTTATTATTATTTTTATGATTCACAAATTTTCTCAAAAATACGATTTATTTTTACTTTTGACGTAAACAAAATCACTGTTGCCAATTTAGCTATTTTCTTGTCAAATCTAGCGATATTTTACCATTTTCAGCTATTTTCTAGTGATTTTTTAGTTTGATTTAGCGATATTTTTAGGAAAAAAGTTAGCAGCAGTGAACAAAATAGCTCATAACATAGGGGTTACACGATCAATTTTTGGCTTTCAAGTTTCAATACACTCACATTTTTTTACTAACACACTCACATTTTAAAAATTGAACAGCAACTTGATATCAATTTTTGCTTTCAAGTTTTGAGAAAACTTGACGGTCAAGTTTTAAACAGCTGATCAATTTCTTGTAAATTTGTTTTTCTTTTTACAAATATTGTGCCGCAATAAAACACGTTTGATAAAATACGGAATGTGAATATTTCGGTATATCGACGAAATGATTTAAAAATAAAAATAAATAAAAAATCAATTTCTGCTGACATGAAAATGTCTGTGGAATATGTAAAGAAAAAAATAAAGTCTTTTCGAACAGCCTACAGTGCGGAAACAGCCCACAGAGGAGAGCATTTTTAGTTCTTCCCTTGACGACGGCATCTTGAAAGCAAAATTGACTATCAAGTTGCATGCAGCCTACGTCACAGCTTCAAGTTCAACTGAATTTGACAAGCAGTATGTGTTATCAACTTGAAAGCAAAATCTTAATCGTGTAACCTCACTGTAAAGCAAATATGCAATTGATCTTAAAAAAGACGCTCACGATATGTTACAATTTGCATAGCAAATTGCAAATATGTACATGTACCATCGTGAATACTAATATGTTATGTTATTAATATGTTACATTGTTCTTTAAGAGATGGTAACTTATCTAAGAAATATAAATATAAATCATTTTGGTATCGTAAGGATCAAAAAAGGACAATTTGTTTGTCTGGTTGGTACAAAATCTAAAAGCTCATTTTCCATCACTTGTCTCATCCGTAACTTGGAAACTGAGCAATAAGTGAGGAGAATGGCAATTACGACCAACATAGAGACCGTTGGTCCTAAGATAAGTTTGCCCTCAACTTCTTTAATATAATGCAGATTTTGGATGCCCAACTTTTGGAGATAAGGGAGGCTTAATATTTCCTGGTGGCCGGTGACGTTAAGAATTGCCACGGTTGCTGAGGCTGGTATTTTCCTCGCATTCCGTTTCAGATTTTTATAAGTGGACCCATTAACCTGAATCTCATCATCAAAGGTGAGTAGGTAAGTTCCAGTGATAGTTTTTATTGAAGTTTCATTATTCCTGATTATGGCGGTGTCATCATTGATGATGATAATGCCATCATCGACTACGACCAGTGGACTAAGGTGACTAGGTTGAGTGCTGCAATGAGCTATACCACCCGAGTGGAGTTGTTGGGCACACGTGGGGTATAATGACTCTCTACAAAACGTGGTTGTAAGTGTAGCACTGCAGTTTCCGACTGGGAGTATTTCATTTCCACAATCAGCTACATTATTATTCTTGCCGAGGTGCAAAATCGTGCCATTATGTTGTACCGGGAATAAGCTAACCTTCTTACATTCTAGTCTAGGCTTGGGATACTTAATTATAAAATGTAAAAAATTATTATCTAAAAGAACCTTAACAAATGACACTTCCATTAGATCAGATACAGTAATATTTGTAGAGTGCTGGTTTACAATATTTTTTAAATCGCTTGAATCCAAAATTGCAGGGTTAATTAATCTTATCTTTGCAAGGGTGACAGATAGCATTAAAGTTTCGAGTTCCGAAATTATTATTCTATTTCTTGCCAGCAGTGTTTCATACAGATGACCCGTATCAATCTGTTTGATTTTCGAATTTTTAATGATTACGTTAACCGTTTCCGTAAGTCTATTTATCTGGGCTTGCGTTTTCGTATTTACCAGTATTTGCCTGTTTTCCGATTCGATGAGTTCCCGTTGTTTAAATTTTACGTTCTCAAAGTCGTCGAAATCTGGTGTACCTGCGACTACCTTAAGGGCAGTACCTAAGATATTAAGGCTTCTGGCGTGTCGGTGGTGAATATCGAAAGATGCCAAAATTGCTCTAATTCGAGTAACGTCCGAGTCCAAAATTTTCACCATATGGGATAAAGGAAAATGTTCCGTAAGATGTTCCGTTTCATCAGCTATTTCAGAGTACATTGTCAAATTTGTAGTATGTCGCAAGTAGTCGAAATCTTTCCATATAACTACGTCACCGTCGATAATGGGAATGTAATCCGAGTTAGAGTAGTCCATTAATTTCGCCGTCATAGGCCGGAGTGGAAGTATCATGAGTAAAATCCTATAAAAAAAACAAAACGAAAAGGTTAAAATTTAGCGTTGCCGGGGGTTAAGAAGTTGTCCTTATCCTAGGTTGTCCCTATGGACCACCCTCCCTTTAATAAGAACCGTAGTTCCCAAGTCTGCCTCCACTCTTTCTTCTGTGTACAAAGGTGTCAGTTTGTTCCCTAATCTCCTATTATTTCTTACTAACACACGTTCCCCAGTTTCAAAGATCCTATTGCGTCTGAAAGAGTTGTCCCTATTAAGCTGGGTTTGTTGGGCCTTCATGATTCTTGCCTTTATTTCCTCCCTTATCCCTACCGATGTACCATGAACAACGTCCAAAAGTCTCCTGTTGGTCACCGAATGAATAGTTCCATTATATCTCGCAGTAGCCAACACTATCAGCTCGGTTGTATTGTCGATTTTCCTCTCAAGCTTGAGACACCTTGCAATCTCTGCGAGAGTGCTATGAAAGCGCTCGACCTGACCATTTGAAGTACTATGGTGCGGAGGTGCGTTTGCGACCACGACGCCAAATTGATTTTCCAACATTGACGTGATGGTCTCTGATTTTAAGGCCGGTTCATTGTCACAGTAAATGTTCCTTGTGTCGGGGTAGAGGTTCATTAGCTGTATGATTGGAATTTTCAAATCTACGATCGTACGGGATGGTATTGGTTGAACCACGGCAAACTTCGAAAATTTATCAACGCATGTGAGAAAATATTTCCTGTCCGTAGAAAATATATCGATGTGGAGCATTTCCCCCGTATAGGATGGTATCGGAGTCGCTCCCATCTCTTGCTTGTGCGGATGCCTATCGTATTTGGCCCTGTTACAGGTCCTGCAGTTTGTCACGACCTCGGCCGCTAATTTAGCCATTTTCGGGAAATAATAGTCATCGAGAATCTGTTTTACATTCTCCTGTGCTGCCCTATGAGCGCGATTGTGTTCGGTGTTCACTATCTCCATTTGCTCATTTTTATCAAAAATATCCAATACCATTTTCCTGCAATGCCAAAATTTCGTTGCCGGGAAGCACCTGACTAACTCATTCTGGACACTAGCTAGTGTCGGCAAATCGCAGTATATTGCGTTCACCACTCCTGGGTTAACTGCCTGTTTCACTTCATCGATGAGCATGCTCCTGTCAGTGAAGTCAATCAGGTGACGAGTTTTTTCGGTGAAAAGTATGAAATTTCGCTTCCGAGGAAAGCGCGATTCTTCCAAGACTATCTGATTTCGGAAGCAATTGATTGGTTTATCTGTTGCCTCGATCGTGTAGGTAAGCGACATCTCGCTGTGTATAGTGGCAGCATCAGAGGGAGCGCTTTCTTCCAGGGCATGGATATTTTGACGCGACAAAGCGTCGGCAACATAATTCTCCTTGCCCGGTTTGTGAAAAATGTTTGCATTATGTTCGTCCACAAACGACTTCCAGCGCTTTATCTTAGCGTTAGGATTTCTATCCGAAACTGCGAACGTAAGTGGCTGGTGGTCCGTGTAAATATTCAAATTTTTTACGCCATAGAGGTAGTTTCTAAGCTTCTGTAGGGCCCACACTATTGCCAGCAACTCGCGCTCGTTAGTCGCGAAATTCAATTCCCTGTCCTTTAAAGTCCTGGAAATCATGGTAATCGGTCTACCCCCTTGTGAGAGGACTGCCCCTAACCCCAAAGAGGAAGCATCCGTCGTTAGATCGAATGGCTTCCTAAAGTCCGGGTAAAGCAACATGACCTCCTCTGAGGATAATATCTCCCTCAACTTGTTAAAAGCCTGAACTTGACTTTCATTGAAGTCCACCTTTATCCTTTTCGACTGGTGAGCGCTCATCCTACCATTTTCACCCTTCAGGATATCGGTCAGTGGTTTCGCTATCGAAGCAAAATCCTTAATGAAGCATCTATAATAGCTCGCGAGCCCCAAAAAAGATCTAACATTGAATAGTGTTCTAGGCTGTTCGTAATTGCGAATTGCATTTACCTTTTCAGGGCTTGTTCTGTAGCCACCTGTGGACACCATAAAGCCGAGATATTCAACACTTTCCTTAAAAAAGTGCGACTTCTCACGGGAGACTCTCATATTTGCCTCATACAGTTTACGCAAAACCCATGCTACGTGATCAACGTGGTCGTTTTCATTTTCCGAAAAAATAATCACGTCATCAACGTAAACGTAGCATGACTTACCTATCTGTTCCCTCAATACATCATCAATGGCACGCTGAAAAATACTGGGAGCGTTCTTCAAACCGAAAGGGAGCCTACAGAATTCGTATTTTCCATTTCCGACCGAGAAAGCCGTTTTTTCCCTATCTTTCTCTGCGAGCACTATCTGATGGAAGCCCGATTTAAGATCAAGCGTTGTAAAGAATTTCGCTTTACCCAAGTTCGACAAAATCGACGTCACATCCGGGATGGGATATTTATCGTCAATAGTTTTCTGATTTAGTTTCCTAAAATCAATAACAAGCCGGTTCAAGACGTTACCGTGGTCATCCTTGCCCTTCTTGTCGACGACCCAGATGGGGTTGTTATAAGGGGACCTAGAAGGTCTGATTATGCCATTTTCCAACAAACTACGTATCTCAGAATTAACAAAGTCAGCCACGCCCATTGGGTAAGGGTAGAGCTTTGAATAAACCGGGTCGTTACTCTCGGTTCGGATAGTGGCGACTATGTTTGTGTTGAAAGGTAGAGATTCATTAGGGTTTGCAAAGACTCCCAATAAACTCTTTATCATGTTCCGAAATTTCATAAGGACTATGTGGGGTACTACTATATCCTCCACCTGTGTGAAATTCACATTTGCACACTTCAAAAATCTTATCTTCTCCGAACCGTTCTGAGTTTGGAGTTCACCGTTTCTAAAATCTAGTTTTGCATTTATCCGCTTTAGCAGATCAAGGCCCAGTATGCCATCAAATGTTGACAATGATGGCAATATAAAAAATGTACTAGTCGTGTTGAATAGGTAAAGTTCACACTTTTTATCAATGGTGTTGAAGCCATGGATTGATTTTACTAAGAAAGGTTCTTCTACTGGGACCATGTTCCCAAGCCCGCTCAGGGGTTTTATGTAATTTTTCGAAGCCCCCGTGTCGATCAATAATCTAATATTTTTCCCTGCAACAGTCCGTTCTATGAATGGCAGCAGGGAGTTTTGGCTAAAAAATTAATCTCATCAAGCTCCTCCTCAGCATCGAGTTCCGATGCCACCAATTCCGTCTGTTCCTCGTACTCGTATTGTCCCTGCTCTGCAGAGGCAGTGTCCTGGGAAAAATGGTTGATCCTCTGTTGTTTGGGTCCGGTAAATCTAGCGGAGCCACTGTTCTGACGCTTTACTGCCGGCCCAGAGGCCTGATTACCGTAATAACGGTCATGCGTTCGATTTTCGTAATACCGGCTCTGAGGCGGTCCATTAGTGGCCGGTTGCGCGGACTGTACGGTACGCATCGATTGATCAGCATCAACAGACGGGACCAATTCCTCATTTCGAGGGACCCCGTTCCCCGGACTTTGACGTCTGGAAAAATGGGGGTTCTTGACCGTGCGGGTTCCCGCAGTAGGATTGCCATCCCGTTGTCCCGATCCAGATCCTCCCCTTTCTTTGTTCTCAAGACTTCTGGCAAAGTTGGTCGTGAATAAATACCTTTCCCGATTAGATTCGACTTCCTGTGCCAATGCCAGGGCTGAGGGTAGATCGCTCGGGCGAGCAGAAAAAAGTACGTCACTTAACCCCTTTCTTGTTCCCGATATGAACACGCGTAGCGCGTCCATTCTATACTTTTCATTAATAACTGCCGCGGTGGTCCTGTCATATGTCATAATAGTCTTATTTGTCAATAAAGTCAGTTTCTTTTCAACTTCATCATAAAACTGTAAAAGGGTCATGTTTCCCTGACGGAGAATTGAAAGCTCCTGTTCAATTAAGTAAATCGGCCGCTTGTCCGAATACGTAAAATCGAGCCGAGCAATGATTGCTCTGAAGTTTAGAACAGTGTTAAAGGAGGACAACACCATATCGGCCGGGCCTTTTATTTTATTTCTAATTATGGCAACGGCCTGGTAATGTTTGGAACTGCCCTCAAAACTTTCAAAGACCTTGTAAGCGGTTTGCGCCGCTTGGCGCCACGAGACATACGTCTCCTGTTTGCCCTCGAAGTCGGGCAGAGATTCTACTATATCAAGGGGTTCTTCGCATTGTCGCCCCTGTATTATCTCTATATCCCTGTAAGTTTCTACCTCGGGAGTCTGTACAACACACTCGTTGAATTTTTTATTAAGATCCTCGATTCTCTTGTCAAAAGCTAGTTTCTGAGAATTTAGGGCGGTGTTTATAGCAACCTCCACAATTGCCCTTAATTGTTCTGGTGTCACAGCCATCGCTTTGCCTTCCCACCAATTAGTTTCCCTTAAATCTTTTCTATTTTCCCTCTTATCAACTTCTATTCTGTTGAGTCTTTCCACTACCTGTTGCAATTCGGCTTGGTCTTTAGAATCACTCATGAAACACGGGGAAAAACGGTAAAACCGGTGCAAAATAATACGCGGACACTTAACCCGGTGCCCTTGCAAAGATTCACAATAATTTTAATTTTTCTAAATTTAATTTTCTAATAAAAAAAAAAATTTTTTAATTTAATAAGATCTTTCTAGTTTTAATTTCTCAAAACTATTCTATTACTATATGTTTTCTTTATTACAAGCACTCTACTTACAGATACTTATAATTCATGTTGTTGGTGTGGTTGTGTTCTTCTTAGTCTGTTGTTACCACCGTTGTTGTTTCTGCTGTTACTGCCGTTGTCGTTTTGTTGGTGTTGTTTCTCGGTTGTTGCTGGTTGTATTCCTTTCACGCTGCCCAGGCTATTTCGAAGCGCTGGTGACACTGTCCTGATTATGCTCTTCGACGCAGCCCAGGCTTTTTCGAAACGCTGGTGACTTTGATTAGGTTCTGTTTGTTTGTGCTTTTTTGACTTTATGTCTCTTTTTTTCTAACTTTTTTCAATATTGTGTGTGTTTTTTTTGTTTGATTATATAAAACACTTTTCGTTTATTATTTAATTTAATAAACTTAATTCATTTAGTTTTTTTCTTCAACTTGTTTCTTTGAGAAAAAAAAATTTGTTTAAACAGTTTTTGCTTTTAATTTATGTTTAACAAGAGTTTTCCTGTTTAAAAATTTTTTTATTATTTTTTTTTAGTTTTTGGATTGTGTTTTTCTTGTTTGTTCATATAAAACTTAATTTATTCAGTTTTTCTTTCACTTGTTTTTTTTTTTTTTTTTTAAATTTGTTTAAAAAGTTTTTGCTTTTAATTTTATTTTACAAGATTTTTCCTGTTTTAATTTTTTTGAATTGTGCTCTTTTTTTGTTTGTTAATATAAAACAATGAATTTATTTAGATTTTCTTTCACTTTTTTTCTTTTTTTTTTTTAAAAAAACTTTTGTTTAAAAAGTTTTTGGTTTTAATTCGTGTTTTACAAATTTTATTTTACAAGAGTTTTCTTGTTTTCACTTTCCTTGTTTTTGGGTTGTGTTTTTTTTTTTTTTTTTAAAACAAAAGAAAAAATTTTTAGTAAACTTAATTATTCAAACCACGTCGGGCGCCAATTAAACAGATTCATTTGTTAAAATATTATGTTTATTGAATGAAAGATCACTTTAGTTTTAAAGTGATCTTTTTTATTTGAGTACTAGTTTTAGACTAACTAAAATAAAATACAAAGAAGTGCTTAAAAACTAAACCAAGCTTATTGAATGTTCCCATACGTTTCTGTTGACGTTGCACCTCGTGTGGGGAATCAGATAACACAAAAATGTGTTGATAAATAAATTATTATGAATTGAGCAATAAATGAATTATTGCCAGACATGTCGTCAGCAGTTTACACGAAATGTGTTAGGGTGTCACGTAATAAATAAAAACGTTAAGGTGGCACTTCAGATGTACCAACGTTAACTTACACGCTCCTATTAGTCACATGAGGTAGGTCCGAGAGCGATTCCCAGGAATCAATTTTTATGAACAGTCACGGAGACCCACGTGACTGCTTTATAGAAATGGATCAATCGGAAGCGTTACAAGCCCTGGCCTATTTGTATTATTATTTCCGTTTTGCTCTATCTCGCTTGGTTTTCGAGATAGAGGCCATTAGATACGGACATTTTACAAAATGGCCTGTATCTCGAAAACTAAGCGAGATAGAGCATTAAGATATGGGCATTGAGTGAAAACTTAAATTCAGGAATTAAACAAAAAGAATTTAATTCCTTGACCAAAAGTTGAATTAACTAAAATTGAATGAATTCCTTGACCAAAAGTTGAATTAACTAGAATTGAATGAATTCCTTGTTGAATGAATGCATTAAATTTTATGAAGGCATTAGAAAAAAATTAATGGATTCCTTTAAGATAAATCGAATGGAAAAAAAGGAATTCATTCAATTCCTTAAGTCTGGTCAGGGAATTCATTCCCAAAATATAAATTCAGTTCAAAAACAAAGGGAATTAGGAAATTAATTCTTCGAAACTCTGCTCTGTACTCATAAAGCTTGCAGGATCCCATACACGATACTGCATGTCGTTCTGGTGGACGTGTGCATATTTCTTGTAATGGTCGTCAAACAAAATCAAAATCGTATTTTCATCCAACAAATTGTACAGCATGATGTATCAGAGCTACGAAGAATTAATTCCCTAATTCCCTTTTTTTGAACTGAATTTATATTTTGGGAATGAATTCCCTGACCAAACTTAAGGAATTCAATGAATTCCTTTTTTTTCATTCGATTTATTTTAAAGGAATTCATTACATTTTTCCAATGCCTTCATAAAATTTTATGAATTCATTCAACAAGGAATTCATTCAATTCTAGTTAATTCAACTTTTGGTCAAGGAATTCATTCAATTCTAGTTAATTAACTTTTGGTCAAGGAATTCATTCAATTCTAGTTAATTCAACTTTTGGTCAAGGAATTTTTTCAATTGTAGTTAATTCAACATTTGGTCAAGGAATTCATTCAATTCTAGTTAATTCAACTTTTAGTCAAGGAATTAAATTTATTTCGTTTAATTCCCTAAGGAATTAATTTTTTTTCGTTTAATTCCCTAGGAATTAAATTTTTTGCTTAATTCCCTAGGAATTAAATTTTTTTCGGTTAATTCCCTGAATTTAAGTTTTCACTCAATGGCCATCTCTTAATGCTCTATCTTAGTTTTCGAGATAGAGGCCATTTTGTAAAATGGCGAGATAGAGCAAAACGGAAATTTTTGCTACTATGAAGTATTAACACACGCCAATAATACAAATAGGCCAGGTCTTGTAACGTTTCCGATTGATCCATTTTTATAAAACAGTCGCGTGGGTCACCGTGACTGTTCATCAAAATTGACCTACCTCATGTCCCCTGGGACCTACCTCATGTGAATAGTAGGAGAGTGTACGTTAACTCAAAACTTGCAAAAATTTTGTCCGTTTTGCTCTATCTCGCTTAGTTTTCGAGATAGAGGCCATTTTGTAAAATGGCGATTTTTTAAAATGGCCTGTATCTCGAAAACTAAGCGAGATAGAGCAAATCAGACGAAATTTTTGCTCCATAGGAGTATTTACACACTCCAATAATACAAATAGGCCAGGTCTTGTAACGTTTCCGATTGATCCATTTCTATAAAACAGTCGTGTGGGTCACCGTGACTGTTCATTAAAATTGATTCCTGGGAATTGCTCTGGGACCTAGAGGCGATTTTGTAAAATGGCGATTTTTTAAAATGGCGCGTATCTCGAAAACTAAGTGAGATAGAGCAAATCGGACGAAATTTTTGCTCCTTAGGAGTATTTGTTGATGTTAGTCCAACATTAAATAAATTCAACACAACAGTTTGTATAAAAATTAAATTTATTATATTTAGCATGTGCTCTGTTCAAAAGTTAAGAAAATTGTGTATATCAGAAAAAGTAACAAAAGACAATCAAAAAACAAAACTGATGTTGCCAGACTGATAGTGTGCGGTGTTTTTACTTCAACACTTCCTCCAAAACACTGCATTCTATCTAAGCATCCATCGGGAAAATTCCAATATTAGAGCGAAGCAAATTAAATCGACTTCCTTCTAAGGGTTTTGTAAATAAGTCAGCCAGCTGATTCTTGCCATCAATGTGTTCTAGTCTT
This sequence comes from Leucophora obtusa, assembly GCA_949987735.1. Classification (NCBI taxonomy): domain Eukaryota; kingdom Metazoa; phylum Arthropoda; class Insecta; order Diptera; family Anthomyiidae; genus Leucophora; species Leucophora obtusa. The sequence continues at coordinate 53,910,413 of OX465297.1, read as the reverse complement.
AATTCCTCATTTAAATATTTTTCTCGAACGTAAAAGTGTCGAACATCTATATGCTTCGATCTTTTATGGTGTTCTGGGTTTTTCGCGAGTTTAACAGCACTAGCGTTATCCACATAAAGTGTTGGAAGTTGTCCTTCACACGTTAGTTCCGATAATAATCGCTTGAGCCATATTAGTTCCTTAGCACCTTCACTTGCTGCAATTATTTCTGATTCTTTTGTTGAGAGGGACACAGTCTTTTGTAGTTGGCTGCACCAAGATAAGTATGGAATCATATCGAGCAACTGGACTGAAAGTTTCGTCATAATCGATTCCATATTATTGTACACAGTCCTTGGCCACCAATCTGGCTTTAAATCGAGTTTCCTCATTGGCTAGGGGTTTCATTCGAAATACCCAACGGTTTTGTAATACGTTTTTATTAGCAGGTCGCTTTACAAGTTCCCAAGTTTCATTTTCTTTTAAGGATTCCAATTCATCGATCATTGCATTTTTCCATTGTTTACGTTGTGGTGACTTCATAACTTCAATGTATGATTGTGGGTTATCATCTTTGATACAAGTTGGCAAGTTTGCCTTTAACACGAAATCTTAAGATTCTATCCAATTTGGTGCTTTTCTATCACGGTTACTGCGTCGAAGATCAGGTGTTTCTTTTTCAGCATCTTCGCTGATTTCATTAGAATTTTCGTCATTTTCAAATTCTTCAATGACACTGCAATTTGTTTCCTCTGGTGTTATAGTTTAATTGCCGACAACTATATCTTGATCTTTGTAACTAACAGTTTCTGTACTAGGTTGTGTACTGCAAACATTTTCAGGTTTAAACAAAACATCATGGCTACAGACTATTTTGTTCTTCAATGGAAGCCATACTCTAAAGCCGTCTTTATCATTTACGTAGCCAACCATATGGCCAAAATCTGCTTTATCATCAAACTTTGATCGAAATTGTACATAACAATTAGTACCAAACACTTTTAAATGATTCAAATTTTCTACCTTTCGTTTGTACCAAAGTTCAAATGGAAACTTATTTTCAACTTTACTTTTACCTGTAAGATTTAAAACGTGTACTACGGTACTGCATGCTTCAGCCCATAAAATTTTTGGCAATTTACTTGAACTTAGCATAGATCGAGCAGCTTCTACAATGGTTCTATTTTCTCGCTCCACTGTGCCGTTTTGTTGCGGTGTGTAAGGTGGTGTAACTATGTGTTGAATTCCTCTTTGAGTTAACAAATATGCAACTTCCTTATTTACAAATTCTCCCCCACCATCGGATCCATATTAAATTGATGAATGGGTGATCACTATACAACTAACAAAACATGTCCATCAATTTAACGCATTGTTTAGTAGATTTGTATTTTGACGTTTAACTATTAACTATGACAAAATATCGTCAAATGTATTAACAAAAATTAGTTGTCTTAACAATTATATTTAATTAAATTGCATAATGATTTTGTTGTTTTTCCAATGCATTAATTAATTAATTTTTTATCGATTTATTATTAATTTTTAGACTTATATTTCATTATTGTTATATTTCACCAATTTAAAATTTTTTTAAGCAATATACATACAATGTCTATTTTATAATGAATTTGATAAAATATAAAAAATAATGAAATATAAAATTGAAATTATAATATAGCATATACTAAAAACTCTTTATTTAAAACACATATACCATTTTATATACAAAAACATATAACTTTATTTAAATTAATAATTCAAATACATTATATAACTTTCATTAATAGTTTGCCTTAAATAAAATAACAAAAAGATAGATAATAATATCAAAATTAATTACAGAAATTTTAATGTACGATTTAATTGAGAACGTTCAAAATTATATAAATTTATTTAGATTAAAATTAATAAATCTTCAATTAGCAATTCAATGTCAATTTATTGATATTTCCGACAATTACAAATACACATGCTAGCACGAGTAATGACGCGACAAAACTAACCTCACTAAACTTTTTTCCACAGATTTAATACTCTTTTTTCAAATTGAAGAAAAATTATATCAAATTTACGTTGCAGCCTTTTTACAAAATTTTTTAGAGTTAACAAATTAAATTTTGTTAAAAAATGGACAAAAAAATTATCAAAACAACAATTGTTTTGTAGAGAATTATTGACGGAAATAAGTATGTTCATTTAAAAAAAAAGTAGTTGATTTAAAAAAAAACACACATTAATATGAATAAAAAATATATTGTTTTAACAATTCGTTTCATCAAAAAGTAACAAAATTTTTATGTTGATTTTACTTACGACTTTTGGTTCAGTGAAGCTGCTTGCATACTTCGTTTTTATTTTTCAAAAAAGCTATTTTTCTAAATTTAATATAATCATCTTTAAAACAAACGAAAAATCTGGATCCCCCAAATGAGGTTGTTTGCATAGGTCCATTTACGTCAGCATGTATCAGCTCACCTGTTTCTTCTGATTGACTAGGTCTTCTTCCGAAGGGCAATCTATGCATCTTTCCCAGGGCACAACCGTCACAAATATTTTCGTTATCATCGACAATATCAATGTTCCTACGTTGTAGTATTTGCTTTACATATCTTTTATTCTGATGAGCAAAACGTTCATGGTACAATTGCAAACTATTTTCTTCCCGTACAATATTTACTCGTTCAGAAGGTGTTGAATTTATTCATATTATATTCATATTATGCATATTCAATTTATTTATATTATGCATATTCAAAATATACAGTTCCTCAGTATTATTCTTATTGTGCTCTCATCAAATATCGTCTTAAAGCCACTTTTTGCCGCTACTTTCACTGAAAATAGATTTACGCTTGCATGGGGTACATACCAAACACTTTTCAGACTTGCATCATCCCATTTGCCTTTGCAAAATATTTTGACGTCAATATTACCATGCCCATGAGCCAACATTATTGCATTTTGTTTACCAAGATATATTTCCTTTGGAGTGTCAAAACTTATGTAACACTTAAAATTATGCTTATTTGGAGAAATATGTCTGGAAGCGCCGATGTCACAACACCAAACATCTGATGCAGTGCTATCGTTACATTTTGCCTTAAGACTGTATGCCAAAAAAGCATTGGTTCTGCCTTTGAAATCACCATTATTCTTTTCGTTTACGTTTGTACTTACTGCTGCAGAATTCAAGTAACATTCTGCTGCCTAATGACCAGTTTTACCACATTTGTGACAAGGGAACTTTTGCTTTGCACGAACCATCTTATCGGAATTCTTGTTCTTTTTAAAATTTGATTTATTTCTATTTTTGGTATCCTTTGCAAAAAACGCCTCTTCTTTTACTTCGACTTTATCGGTTCTTAACTCACGTGCTTCTATTGCACAGAAAGGGTTTTCACAAGGGGTGTACTATTTGTTGTATCGTTGTATCGTCCTAACAAATAACAGAGTTGTTAAAAATTAAATTGAAAAAATACAACATTTGAAAATAGCACGATACAACATTTTTACGTATGTTTAGTGTCCTATGTTTGAGTGTGCTAACCGATAGAAAACTGAATAGAAAATCGTTGTTAAACACAAATAAAAATTTTAACAACTCTGTTTTTTGTTAGGACGATACAACGATACAACAGATAGCACACCCCTTATGAACAACCTAAGAGTTTTTCGATTAGAAGATTCAACTTTTGTTCGTTTGTTGGAATAATATCCCATAAGTCTTTAAAGTTATCATACTCTTTTCCAAGTATTGACAATATTCTACTATTTAGCATTCTTTCCGACAATTTGTTTTCTTTATGTTTTTCTAATTCGTTGTTCAAATCTACGAAAAGTTTCTGCAATTTTGCCACGTGAATACTGATATCTTCTTTTTCGTCCCGCTTAGCCTGGAAAAAAGATTCAATTAGCATGTTCAAACGTTGTGTACTGCTTCGTTCAAAACGAGCGCATAATTTATCCCAAATGTCAGCTGCATATGTACAAGTCAATACTAATTCCGTTGTGGTTTTACCCAAAGCACTTGCAATGATGCTCGCAGCCTTTGCGTCATCTTGCTGCCACTTCTGAAGCGCCGCTTTGCTTTCAGGAGTTGTGCCTACTGATGGACACCTTCTGGCACCATTAACAACATCTTCAAGCGCATGTGCGCGAAACATCATGTTGATGTGCCATTTCCATTTTGCCCAATCTTCAGGGCCTTCCAATTTTTCAACCTGTACCTTTAAATCCGTGTTCGATGACATATTGTAAATTATCCACAAGTTTGGGCTATACGTGTTCGTTTCAATTTTACGTTTTCCCCTTATTATTTAACATTGTGGTGACTGGGCCCATAACCTGTTGATGTTAGTCCAATATTAATTCAACACAACAGTTTGTATAAAAATTTAATTTATTATATTTAGCATATGCTCTGTTCAAAAAATAAAAAAATGGTGTATATCAGAAAAAATAACAAAAGACAATAAAAAAACAAAACTGATTTTGCCAGACTGATAGTGTGCGGTGTTTTTACTTCAACAGTATTAACACACCCCAATAATACAAATAGGCCAGGTCGAAAACTAAGCGAGATAGAGCAAAACGGACAAAATTATTGCAAGTTTTGAGTCATTGTACACGCTCCTACTATTCACATGAGGTAGGTCCCAGAGCGATTCCCAGGAATCAATTTTAATGAACAGTCACGGTGACCCACGCGACTGTTTTATAGAAATGGATCAATCGGAAACGTTACAAGACCTGGCCTATTTGTATTATTGGGGTGTGTTAATACTCTTATGGAGCAAAAATTTCGTCCGTTTTGCTCTATTTCGTTTTCGAGATACGGGCCATTTTAAAAAATCGCCATTTTACAAAATGGCCTCTATTTCGAAAACTAAGCGAGATAAAGCAAAACGGACAAAATTTTTGCAAGTTTTGAATTAGTGTACACGGTACAACTATTCACATGAGGTAGGTCCGAGAGTAATTCCCAGGAATCAATTTTTATGAACAGTCACGCTGACCCACGTGACTGTTTTATAGAAATTGATCAATCGGAAGCGTTACAAGACCTGGCCTATTTGTATTATTGGGGTGTGTTAATACTCCTGTGGAGCAAAAATTTCGTTCGTTTTGCTCTATCTCGCCATTTTACAAAATGGCCTGTATCTCGAAAACTAAGATAGAGCATTAAGAGATGGCCATTGAGTGAAAACTTAAATTCAGGGAATTAAGCGAAAAACATTTAATTCGTAGGGAATTAAACGAAAAAATTTAATTCCTAGGGAATTAAACGAAAAAAAATTAATTCCTTAGGGAATTAAACGAAATAAATTTAATTCCTTGACTAAAAGTTGAATTAACTAGAATTGACTGAATTCCTTGACCAAAAGTTGAATTAACTAGAATGGAATGAATTCCTTGACCAAAAGTTGAATTATAAATTTGAATTCTTTGAATTCATTCACAGGAATTAATTCCTGCTTATGTTTTATTAATAAATTCATTCCTTGTAAAATACGTTTGGGATTTTAGCATATTAATTTCCTTTAATGCAATTAATGTATGTCCCGATAAGAATAAAAATAAAAAAACTAATATGCAAGTGCTTGTGCAAATTTGAATGTTACTGACACTTTAGAAAACATTGTTTTCTATTGGCGTTTATACATGAATGGATGCCACTACATTGCTAGATCTGTCAAAACAACAGAGTCGTGGCGGTCGGTGAAGTTGTCACAGTGTGCTGCGGTTTTTTAAGTAATTAAAATTACGCCTATAATTTGTGTGTTTTCAGTACGTATCATGTGTTTATGATGGGCACAGATTAGATTTAATTAATTTTGTATATTTTTAATTCATATGCCGTTTAAATTCTATTTTACGCACACTTTTCTAATTGTTGACTTTTTTGTTGACCGTGTAAGGGGAGCGCAAATAATATGCTTACTACATAGAATTTGAGTTGCATATCAATTAAAAAAATATAAAATCAATAATAAACTGAACTCTGTTTATAGTGGGATGTGACAGGTCCTTGGAAAATATTCATTATATACGTAATTTTTACATTTTTAAAAAAGGCAGCACACTTTTGACAACTTCACGGAACGTCACTGAACAGAGTAGTATATTGGAAGATGACAAAGCAAATTGTGGTAAATTCTTTGTTTTTGTTTTTCTTAGATATTTTGAATGTTTAATAACGTTCCTAAACGAGAACAAGAAATTCTCATTGAGTTTGTAATTTAACTTAACAAATATTTCCAGAAGTTCTAAAAACATCGTCCCCTGACGAGTTCCTTAAGCAAGAATGAAATCCGGATAGGGACATGCCTCCAACAGATTATTTTTCACAATTTGTAAAATACGTTTGGGATTTTAGCATATTTAATTCCTTTAATACAATGTATGTCCCGATAAGAATAAAAATAAAAAAAAAATTGAATTAAATTTTTGGGAATTAATTCCAAAAAGGAATTAATTCTTTAAAGCTCTGTGCTGTATCGTGTATTTTGTTCGTACTTTTGCGAAAACATCTGTCAAACACCATATAAAAAAGTTATTTTTCACTTGCGTGGAATTGTTGCGAAATTGCGGTGGAATTTTTTTCGCATCAATATAATAGACAGGACCATTTGAAAATGTAGCGAAAAAGTGACAATTGGGTTAATTATGATTGTAGCTTCTTATAGACCATACAAAATTTGTGCATTTTAATATTTTTATTATAGTTTTTGAGCTCTAAACGTAGAGCGACATTTTTTCACTCTTTTGAATAAAATACTGGGCTTTACGAAAAGAAAATATGTGCTAAAATTTATTTTCAAAAGCGAAAGTTAGGTAAGAGTATGAACATAACAAGCTCGGCAAGACATTTTTGATACGATTTCACCAGTGTGAAATAGAATTTGTTGTAATTTTTAAAGGAAACCGTCCCTTGTGCCGTGCTTGTACTGCTCGTATTATAAGATCAATAATACAAAATATTAACTATGCTTTTAAAAATAAAGATGACCGATTATGAAAAAGATAACAGAAAGAGGACACAAATTTTATAGATGACAGCGAGTGAAAATAGATGATTGTCCTCCCAAAAAGATGACATATGGTCACCCTATATTATTTTACTTCGGTGGGGTTAAGTGCTACGGGAACACCGAAGGAGGACGCTGCGATATGTATGAGGGATAGAAAAATCTCATACGTATTATTATTATTATTTTTCATAAATTGATGTTGCCTTCCCAAGAAACATTTTTACGGACTCTCCGGCATGTACGGAATCATGAATCCGGCTTTTACGGCACATTAACGGTCCGTAATACACGTATCCGTCAAAGCTTGTACGTATACGGAACATTAACGGAACGTGTAATCAGATTTTCGAACATAATACGTTTTAACTCCGTTTCCGTACCGTAAAATACGGACTTAATGGATTTTAATTTGTGTTCAAAATAAAAACAATTAAATTCTTTTAAAAACTTTTTGTGGCGATAAATTGGTGGTGGTAGCTAGAATATATCCAACACAACACAATCAACACATCATCAAGTCGCATACATATATTAGATGGTAAGATTAATAAAATTTAGTGCGTGTTTTACAATGGTTTGTGTAAGATCTCTTGTTTTTGTAACAAAAGCTCTGTTCCACGTTCGTTAACGCGGCTACCCAATTTTCCAAAAATTGTGTGTAAATTGTTGTTTCGAGTAAAACACCATTGTAAATGCAATCAATTAAACCATAACTAATTTATTTTTTCTTTTGCATGTAGATGATCGATTTTGTTATGGGTGACTATCGTGAATTGATGCGCAAGATAAAGAGGTAAACTCAAAGGTAAACTGATGTACTAAATATAGTGTAAATGTAAATAATATCGTTATTAATAAATCTATTAATAATAAAAAAAAAATTTACTCAAAATTAGTCAATTTAGATAGACCCTACGGGAAATTTTAACAAACTGTCACCGAACTGGCCCCTTTATATGAAATAGACTGGTCACTTTTACATGGCGTTGTCATAGGAGGTGGAAATTGACCCCTTGTGACATGCCACAAGACAAATCCCAGGACAGGTCCCTGAAATTGAGAGTTCAGTAACCTGTCCTAGGATTTGTCTTGTGACGTGTCACAAGGGGTTAATTTCCACCTCCTATGACAACGCCATGTAAAAGTGACCAGTCTATTTCATATAAAGGGGCCAGTTCGGTGACAGTTTGTTAAAATTTCCCGTAGGGGATATACAAGTCCGTTTTTGGTCCGAAGTCACTCCGTTTATACAGGGTATGACGGTCCGTAAATGGTCCGTCATTGACGGACTTTCAACGGACTTGTCCGTTTTTTACACGACGCAACCGTCCGTAAACGATGACGGACTTTCAACGGACTTGTCAGTTTTTTACACGACATATCGGTCCGTAAACGGTCAGTCATTGACGGACTTTCAACGGATTCGAATCAGTTTCGATGTTCCTTAAAATCCGTTTTCTGGTCCGTATACGGATCCGGAAAACGGTACGTAAACGGAGTTGGATTCCGTTTATGACGGACCGAAAACGGTACGTAAACGGAACGATTTTTTTGTTGGGTTGGTTGGGGATCGAACCCGCAACCTTATGTGTAACAATCCAACGCGCTAACCATTAACCCACAGCGCCCACAATGTTAAAAGCAATTTTAATTTATTTTTTCAAATTTAACAGTTGCACAGTGGTTTGAAACAAATAGAAAAGTGGTAATAAATCTGTATCTTCTAAACTACAAGTCCGATTGCATCAGTATGTATGAGATAATTGTTAAGGAGGACCCAGTCTTTCTAAATTGTTCCCCTGTGTTATCACAGGGTAACTTATTGGGCGTCAAAGTAGACCACCTCAAAAGTAAAATAGCTTTTGGACCGTGTAACTCTTTCAATTATTGCCCAATATGGTTGATTTTTTATATTTTGGAATGAGCTTAGAGAAACGAAGAAAAAACATTTTTCTCTTCGACTTATTTTAGTTTTTGGCCGATTGTGAATTCGATATTATAACGATAATTTTTAAAAAAATACCGACATATAGGCAATATGGTTGATTTTTTATATTTTGGAATGAGCTTAGAGAAACGAAGAAAAAACATTTTTCTCTTCGACTTATTTTAGTTTTTGGCCGATTGTGAATTCGATATTATAACGATAATTTTTAAAAAAATACCGGCATATAGGCAATAGTTAAGGAAATGAAACTGTGAAAACCTTTTTTAAGTATCTCGAACCATTTAGTATTGAGAAATTTCCGAAGTCAAACATTTTTCGCTGATCGAAAAAATTGCATTTTTTCTCAAAAAGATGCTATCAACTTTTCACTTTTTACTGAGAAATTATTTAATAAAAGTTAATGTTTTATGATGAATGAGGGGAATGTTTAGTTGATCTCTTATATTGGTAAATGAATGTTCTTTAGTTTGACTCTAGATCATAAATTAATATCACTTTCTGTTTAAATTATTTCCAAATTAAAGAAAGATGATACAATTTTTACAAGTAAATTACAAAGAATAAATATTTTTGAAAGAATTCGATAAGACCAGCAAGACAGAATACGTATTTTCCGCGTTCGCTACAAAGCCATCATCAGTGTCATTCGCCTTTGAATGGGTTAATAATTGTCTACTTATGTGACAGTTGAAAGCAAATAGAATTTGTTATCAACAACTCAACTTAGACTAATATCAACGAAATCTAATCTATTTTTATCCTTTGTTATTATTACTCTTTTTTGCTTTGAACCTTAATTCTTAAGATATCATATTTTTCCAAATTGTGTGTAAATTGTTGTTTTTTCGAGTAAAACACCATCGTAAATACAATCAATTAAACCATAACTAATTTATTTTTTCTTTTGCATGTAGATGATCGATTTTATTATGGGTGACTGTCGTGAATTGATGCGCTAGATAAAGAGGTAAACTCAAAGGTAAACTGAGGTACTAAATATAGTGTAAATGTAAATAATATCGTTGCTAATAAATCTATTAAAAATCAAAAAACAAAATTTACTCAAAATTAGTCAATTTAGATAGATATACAAGTCCGTTTTTGGTCCGGAGTCACTCCGGTTATACACGACATAACGGTCGGTAAATGGCCCGTCATTGACGGACTTTCAACGGACTTGTCCGTTTTTTACACGACGCAACGGTCCGTCAATGACGGACTTTCAACGGACTTGTCAGTTTTTTACACGACATAACGGTCCGTAAACGGTCCGTAATTGACGGACTTTCAACGGATTCGAATCAGTTTCGATGTTCCTTAAAATCCGTTTTCTGGTCCGTATACGGATCCGGAAAATGGTACGTAAACGGAGTTGGATTCCGTTTATGACGGACCGAAAACGGTATGTAAACGGAACGATTTGTTTGTTGGGGTATCATCTCTAGTTGTCAAGTATTTTGTTTTATCAAAATTGTTGTATTTTAAAGAATAATTTTTTGTCCAAATACCAAAAGGTGCATTTAATAAACTGAATTGTTCAATAATGTTACAAGACATTTTAAAAATTGTTACTAATTAAAGAAATTGTGTATGACAGCACTTGTCAATGGGCTAGAGATTACATTTCGTAGACTTATACAGAGCTGCATTTTCATAAAGTCTTGCGAGTTTTCTATCCCGTGTAGATGTGCCTTTATAATATGATGGGCACTAGGGATACCGATCCCGAAAATCCCGGGATTGATCTTGAAAAAATCCCGGGATTTCCGATTTCATTATTTGGCATATTTTACCTCTTTTTTGTATTTGTTTTCATTGCTATATTCAACCTAAATCACATAAATCTAATATGTTATTAAACGTTATTAAGGAACTAATTTTTCTCATTCATAAATAAGAGATTAAAATAGATTACAGCATTAAGGCCTGGTATCTTATGTGATATTAAACAATGATTAAGAAGAAAATCATTGTTTGGCACTTAATTACAGTAACTCATCAAATGTTTTTATCTGATTTTACTCTAAACATTGCTTAAATTTAATTACAGAAATTTCTGTGATTAAGACCTTAAACGTAGATTTTCCACCCTACAATTCATGTTAGTATTAACATTTTTTTCTAATGTTGGTGACTTTTTAAAAAGGTTTACGTAGACCAATTAATTTGAAATTAAACACCGTACGACATCATTATGTGCCATCTAAATAATGAACATCTTTAGTAACTTGCACATATATCTTCTCTAAAAATACCAATTGGAATTAATAAAATATTTGGTGGAAATTTTAATAATATGACATAATATTGGATTCTGTACGAATTGTTTGTTAGAATAGGTCATAATTTTTATCTTTATTTAGCACAAATAAACCATGATTCGTGGAAGGAAATTTTAACCAAAAAATGTGTTTCAGGTGTCTCAAAATAATTTTTTTAAATCTGCCGTTTTTAGTTACAAATAATTTAAATTTTCGAATTTTCTGTAAAAATATGAGCTATATAAAGATATAAGACATGCTTCACGTGCTCCTGCAATATCTTAAATTGCAGTTAATGAGTATAGTTTTTTATTAAATTTTTCTTATTTTGCTTATTTATTGAACCAATTTTTATTATTTAATAAAATTTTACCATAAAACTTAATCTACCACATTCTATTAAAAATTGTCGGACAGAGTCAGTTAACAGAGGTTAAGATTTATGCATACTGCTAAGATTCTATGGTAGTTATTTACACCATTTAAATATTTCCTGCAGTATAATTTTTATGTACGCCATATATTTTTTCCTCCGAGGAATATTTTTGGATTCATATCTTTTATTTTCCACAAAATTAGAAAATTCTAATTTTTTCAATTAACACAAAATTTCCCAGACATGCCCCTTCAGCAGAGCTTTGAAGAATTAATTTCTTAATTCAATTTTTCAATTCTGAATTAAAAATTCGATGAATTAATTCACTAAGCACCATATATTGAATGGAATTAATTCATGTTTGCTTTCGTTCGATTTATTTTGTTACGAATTAAATCAATTGCAATAGTTCTTTTTATTAAATCAAATGAATTAATTCACCGGTGAACGCGTTCAATTTTATAAATCGAACGGAAAAAAAGTGAATTAATTCCTTACTGAATTAATTCACCACTGAATTCATTCAATTTCATTTTCATTCAGTGAATTAAAAAAAAATAAAATTACATTCATTGATTTAAAAAAAAAAATAATAAGTTCACTGAATTGAAAAAAAAAACAAAATAAGTTCACTGAATTGAAAAAAAATAAAATAAGTTCACTGAATTAAAAAAAAAAAAATAAGTTCACTGAATTCAAAGCCTGTTTTCTGCCGTTCAGTAGAAGAAAACAATAATGTACAAATAAAAGTTTTAAATAAGCAATTTTACAGCGTGTGCTAGTAACAAATTAGAAACCGGATGCTGTTTATCAACCTACATGATTCAAAAATAAAGCCTTTTACTATTAAAAATAAAAACTACAGATATAGATAAATTTGGAAAAAAATATAACTATTAATTTTTCAAACTAGTTATATACAGAGCTTTGAAGAATTAATTATTTTTTGAATGAATTCACTACAAATCGAATTCAATTTTCTATAGAATTGAATGAATTCCTCTTCTTAAGTAATTCACTGAATTCGTTCAACTGAACGCGTTCATTAAACAACAAATTCAAAGACTTAATTCAATTGCAATAGTTCTTTGTATTAAATCAAATGAATTAATTCACTGGTGAACGCGTTCAATTTTATAAATCGAACGGAAAAATAAGTGAATTAATTCCTTACTGAATTCCTTACTGAATTAATTCACCACTGAATTCGTTCAATTTCACTTAGTGAATTAAAAAAAATAAAATTACGTTCAGTGAATTAAAAAAAAAATAAAAATACGTTCAGTGAATTAAAAAAAAAAAAATACGTTCACTGAATTAAAAAAAAAATTAAGTTCACTGAATTGAAAAAAACAAAAATTAAGTTCACTGAACTCAAAGCCTGTTTTCTGCCGTTCAGTAGAAGAAAACATTTATTTACAAATAAAATTTCTAACCAAGCAATTTTACAGCGTTTGCTAGTAAAAATCAACAAATTACATATTTGTATATTAAGTGTTAGAGAAACCCGATGCACTTTATCAACCTACATGATTAAAAAATAAAGCCTTTTACTATTAAAATTTTTTTTTTACAGATATAGATGAATTTGGAAAAAATATAATGTGTGTGAAATTATCCATAGAAAAGTTATCCATAGATTTTTCTCGTGTAGAACTTAAGTGGAACACAATTTTGTTTTATAAAATAATTAAAATAAGTCGAATTTAGTCAATAAAATTACTTAAAAATAAATGAATTTTAATGTTTAAAGCGTTTTTTTTAATTTGAAAACAATGCAAGTGCTGTGGAAATGTATATTTACTATTTTCCTTTACTTTGTAAATGGAAATTTTAAGTGCAACTGTCTTCGCTCCTCCGATAAATTGGATGATGGGAGACATACCTATAAAATCTACAAGAGTCCGGGCATATTTTAAGGTATGTCACATATTGGGGAATCGCACCTGTGCAATACAAACAGTCTTACAAAATCATCCATAGATTTTGAGTCTGACAAAGTTATCCATAGATTTGAATTACGGCCATGTAAGAAAATATTTCAAGACTAAATGAAAACCGTAGATTCCGAAAAAATTTTCTTATCAAATATCGAAAGTAGGTTTTAGAGAAAAAAATGTTTTATGTGTTAGAACCCAGATTTCTAAAAATAATTTATTTAATACCCAATGCAGGTAAAATTAGGAATGGTCAGAAGATAAACTATATTTCTTTATATGCCAAGCATCATCTGTAAATGCAAAAACACTTTTCATTTAAAAAATCGAGTGCAGGGTTTAAAATTTATTGTAATTTTTTAAATTGTACAAAATTGAAAATTTTTAAAAATGTTGTTTTAATTTTCTTAGCTCGTCCGATCATTTGGAAAATGAGTCACATACCAACGGACTCTACTTGAGTCCAAGTGTATTTTAAGGTATGCCCCATTTTGGCGAATCGACGTTGTGTACTACAAAAGGTCTTTCAAAGTCATCCATAAATTTTAATTTTTGGCAAATTTGTAAAATATGGCAGTATTATTTTCTATGCTCCTCCGATGATTTGGAAAATGGGACACATACCTGTAGAATCTACTTGAGTCCAAGAAAATTTTAGTGAGTGTCCAATCTTGGCGAATCGTATTGGGGCCTTACAACCGAAAAAAAATTAAAAATAAAAAAATTAGGAGCGTTTTCCAGGAAAATATAGGAATGGTCAGGGCTTGAACTGTTCCTAGAATCGAAGGATGAAAACCGTAGATCTCGAAAATATTTTCTTATCAAATATCGAATGTAGGTTTTAGAGAAAAAAATGTTTTATGTGTTAGAACCCAGATTTCTAAAAACAATATACTTAATACCCAATGCAGGTAAAATTAGGAATGGTCAGAAGATAAATGATTTCTGTAAATGCAAAAACACTCTTCGTTTTAAAAATCGAGTGCAGGGATTAAAATTTATTGTAATTTTTTAAATTGTACCAAAATGAAATTTTTAAAAAATTTATCATTATTTTCTTAGCTTGTCCGAACATTTGGAAAATGAGTCATATTCCAACGGACTCTACTTGAGTCCAAGAGTATTTTAAGGTAGGTATGTCCCATTTTGGCGAATCGCCGTTGTATACTACAAAAGGTCTTTCAAAGTCATTCATAAATTTTAATTTTTGGCAAATTTGAAAAATATTGCCGTACATTTTCTCCGCTCCTCCGATGAATTGGATTATGGGACACATACCCATGGCATCTACAAGAGCCCGACAATATTTTCAGGTATGTCCAATATTGGCGAATCGCCATGGGGCTTTCAACCGACCATAAACGTTGTCCATAAATTTTATTTTTATATGCTAAAAATTTTAAATTAAAAATTTTACGAGCGCTTTCCAGGAAAATATGGGAATGGTCAGGGCTTGAACTGTGCCTAGGATCAGAGGATGAAAACCTTAGATTCCGAAACTATTTTCTTATCAAATATTGAATGTAGATTTTAGAGAAAAGAATGGTTTATGTATTAGAACCCAGATTTCTAGAAACAATTTACTTAATACCCAATCCAGGTAAAATTAGGAATGGTCAGAAGATAAGCTATCTCTTTAAAGGACGACTATCATCTGTAAATGCAAAAACACTTTTCGTTTTAAAAATCGAGTACAGGGTTTGAAATTTATTGTAATTTTTTAAATTGTACCAAATTGGAAATTTTTAAAAATGTTGTCCTAATTTTCTTAGCTCGTCCGATCATTTGGAAAATGAGTCACATTGCAACGGACTCTACTTGAGTCCAAGAGAACATATATGATCTATGATCTATATGATCATATATGCTCATATATGATCATATGTCCATATATGGAACAATATATGCAAATTATCTGCAGATTTTTTTTAAAAATATTTAAAAAATAAAAAAGTAGGGTGTTTTTTGATAAATTGAGTTTTTTATAAAACACAAGAAATCCAAATTCAGAACTTGTTCTGAAAATTTTAATTTAAAATTGTCTCTGTCGAAATTTTAACGAAGGTCGTTTAAAATGAAATCTTCACACACATTTTGATTTTGTCCCCTTAAAATTTCACTATACATCATACTTAGGTAGAAGTATAGTATGAAGGAATTGTTTGTCTTCTTATTCTACATGAAAATGCCTTTATAGTATATTTTCAAAAAACGTAAAATTTAGAAGTTATGACGCAGAAAAGCTTTGAAGTGTTTGTAAGTAATTTTTAGGATCAAAAGTTTAATACAGGCCAGTCCTGTATGCCCCCGATAGATCCAATTTTTGTACCCATATTATTTTTTATGCCCAATCTATCGGAAACTGCTGGTGGAGCGAACAAAAAAACTTTTAAAAATCTCGTACAGTTCATGGGTGGTCTATTGTAGAGTTCTTAGTATTGTTAAAACGTATAAATGAAACACGTCATAGTCAAGCATCTATCTACATTTTACGGGGAAGCATAAGTTTGAAAAATTAATTATATTTTTGCCAAATTCATCTATATCTGTAAAGTTTTTATTTTTAATAGTAAAAGGCTTTATTTTTTAATCATGTAGGTTGATAAAGTGCATCGGGTTTCTTTAATACTTAATATATATGTAATTTGTTGATTTTTACTAGCAAACGCTGTAAAATTGCTTATTTAAAACTTTTATTTGTACATTATTGTTTTCTTCTACTGAACGGCAGAAAACATGCTTTGAATTCAGTGAACTTATTTTATTTTTTTTTTAAATCAGTGAACTTATTTTATTTTTTTTCAATTCAGTGAACTTATTATTTTTTTTTTTAATTCACTGAATGTAATTTTTTTTTTTTAATTCACTGAATGTAATTTTTTTTTTTAATTCACTGAATGTAATTTTTTTTTTTAAATTCACTGAATGAAAATGAAATTGAATGAATTCAGTGGTGAATTAATTCAGTAAGGAATTAATTCACTTTTTTTCCGTTCGATTTATAAAATTGAACACGTTCACCGGTGAATTAATTCATTTGATTTAATAAAAAGAACTATTGCAATTGAATTAATTCTTTGAATTTGTTGTTTGATGAACGCATTCAGTTGAATGAATTCAGTGAATTACTTAAGAAAAGGAATTCATTCAATTCTATAGAAAATTGAATTCGATTGGTAGTGAATTCATTCAAAAAGGAATTAATTCTTCAAAGATCTGCCCTTCAGCAGATTTTTGCTTTTTACACAAAATTGTTGGAAGATATCTTAAAAATAGAATCAAGAAAATCAAGCGTTTAAGTTTCGCCGTTTGTAAAAATTTACTGCTTTGGGAGATGTCACTGTATGTGTATATTAAATTTGATCCAGATATACATATTTACCTAAACGAATAACAAATAATAAAGAGGCATAGTTATTTTACTTTTCCTTTGAACCTAGTTTTCTAATAAATTCTGACTTTAAAATTTGTATTGAAAAACATCAAAAATCATCTTGTCCTTTATAAATATTTCTTAATAACACCTTCCTCGACTAAAAACAAATTTATAATTATACACACTTACCCAATGAAAAAAATTAAGATATGCATGTAGCATGCAAAAAGACACTTCCTATTTGAGGCATTTAGCGATTGATGATTTTTAAAAAAACAAATTGGGCATCTATTTTATAATTTTATGACCCCGTATCATGCGAAAAATTCAATAAAAAACGCTATTAAGCATATGAATATTCTTTACCCATTGTTACCTTGGTCTAAATTCAATGACAGATTACATATCATCTTGAAAATATTATTATTTTCTTCTTTTTTTTTTCTTTTTTTTTTATTGGTTATTATTATTATTTTTCTTTTAATATATCGGTTATTATTATTATTTTTTTTTTTCTTTTTATATATTGGTTATTATTATTATTTTTTTCTTTTTATATATTGGTTATTATTATTATTTTTTCTTTTTATATATTGGTTATTATTATTATTTTTTTTTTCTTTTTATATATTGGTGCACCAAACTTATCGTTGTTTAATGATTTATGTTTTCAACTCATCTTTTGTAGTATTATGTTAAGAAATAATGATTTTGTGAAAAGAAAAAAAAATTACTTGTTTCAATTAAAAAGTTTAATTCTATTCCTGTGAACCTTCTGCTTCTTATTTCCCTTAGTTTCTATTAATATGTTATCGTTATCACCTATTTCTATAATCTTATATGGGCCCTCATATCTATTGTCTAACTTATGTCCTACCTCATTCCTTAATAAAACCAAATCTCCTAAATTTAAATCTAACTGTTCTGTATTTATATCATAAAATTGTTTCTGCTTAACCTTAGCCTTATCTAGTAGTAATCTTGCTCTCTTGTATGCAATTTCTAACCTATACTTCACTTCTTTACTATAATCATCTATATTATAAATAGGATATATTCTATCTATACTATTAAAATAATGAAAACCATGAGGTATTCGTCCAAAAATTAGTTCGTATGGACAGTAATCGTGAACTGCCGATGGGGTGGTGTTAAAACAATATGTAAAGTATCTAAGCCATTCGTCCCAATCGTCTCGTTCAATCGATATATATGAACGTATATATTCGTTGAAAGTTCGGTGACTGCGTTCCACAGTACCTAGAGTCTGATGGTGATATGCAGTAGAGGTAATATTCTTGATTTTCATATATTCACATAAATCCGTTATTATCGAGTTCCTATACTCTGTTCCCGCATCTGATATGAACGTCTTCATTGGACCGTAACATAGTATAAAATACTCAAATATAGCCTTTGCAACTTTGCTTGCACTCTTGTTCGATATTGGTATGGCCACTAAATATTTAGTTAGGTCACATATTAATGTGACAATATACTCATTACCATTTTCCGTCTTTGGTAATGGACCAATGGTATCCACTAATACGATGTCGAATGCAGTTGCTGGGGTTTGTGTCAGTATCATTGGTGTCTTAGTATGTGTTGTTATCTTAGCTTTTTGACATTTTTGGCATGTTTTAATATATTTTTTCACGTGTGAAGGCATACCTCTCCACTTGTAATGACTTCTAATTTTCGCTAATGTTCTTGATATCCCGCAGTGGCCGCCTTCCGCTGGATTATCATGATATGTAGTTAATATCTCTTTTATTTTATTATTATCTTTAGCATCAATTATGGTCACCTTTGGCAGTAGCGCTACTGTTAATTTTTTCAAATAATCATTGCCCATTCTTTTGAATTCATTTATAGATACAAATTTAAAAATTTCTTCATCTGGTGCCATTTTTAATTTTTGAAGATTCAGCATACCGGCTTCTTTTTCAAGCCTTAGGAAAAATTCTCCTAGGTCCAATTTCCCATTAGTACACAGATCTTCAACATTTATTCGCTTCAATATTAATTTTCCATGCTTCAATAAGCATCTTCCTGGAGTTAATATTAACTTTACTAGTTTTTTAACGTCATCATATTGTATGACATCACATATATTGGGCTTTTCCTTTATATTTTCATGATGCTTTTGTTTAGTTACTTTTTCGTTCTTTCTGGTGTCGGACCTTGTGGTCACTTTATTTATTACTAATACATTTTTGTGTAATTCTTTAAATTCTTCAATGCTTATTCTTGATAAAGCATCAGCAACGTAATTTTCTTTACCCTTGAGATACTCAACTGTAAAATCATACTCTTCCAAGTCCAAGCGCATTCTTGTTAATTTTGAACTTGGATTTTTCATCGAGAATAGGTATGACAAAGGTCTATGATCGGTCTTTACAAGAAAACGTGTTCCGTAGATATATGGTCTGAAATGTAATATGGCCAAATGGATAGCTGTGAGCTCTTGCTCGATTGTTGATTTGTTGCTCTCTCCTTGTGTGAATGTTTTCGAGGCATATGCTATAGGTAGATGTTTGCCATTGTACTCCTGACTTAATACCGCTCCGCAAGCGTGCTTACTCGCGTCAGTTGTTATACAAAATTCCTCATCAAAGTTTGGATATTGTAGGAGGGTTGGTAGCATTAATGCTTTCTTTAAGTAAAGAAATGCGTTATTACATTCTTCTGTCCACTCGAACGGTACATTTTTCTTGCACAGACGCGTAATGTGACGTGAGTAAAGAGAGAAGTTTTTAATAAACCTTCGATAGTAATTACAAAACGCAATAAATCGTCTTGCACTATTTGCGTCAGTTGGAACTGGGTATTTCCTAATGGCTTCGTATTTTCCATCATCCGGCAGAATGCCCTTATCTGTACATTTATGCCCAAGAAAAGTTACTTCATGTCTAAAGAATGAACATTTTTCAGGATGCCACTTCAGATTATATTTTCTGCATAGATCAAAAACGCTTTTCAAGTTATTTATCATTTGCCTCTCCGATCGACCTATTACCACTAGATCGTCCATATACAAAAATGCTTGTGAGGGGTTTAACCCTGAAAATGCTATTGTCATCATCCGCTGAAAAGAGTTTGGAGCAATTTTCAATCTGTAGGGGAGCCGTTTAAACCGATATGAGCCGTTGTTTGTAGAAAAGGATGTAATGTCTCTTGACTTCTCGTCGAGTTCAATTTGGTGGAAACCTGACATTAAATCTAGGCACGAAAAGTATTTTGCTCTTCCTAATTGATCTAAAATATCTTCGATTCTTGGTAGTGGAAATTTATCAGTGACTAGTTTTTTGTTTATTTGACGATAGTCTACTACCAAACGCCATCTCTTCTTATCTGAATTAGGTAGTGATTTCTTTGGTACTAGGAGTAGTGGGCTATTGTACTCTGATGTGGAAGGTTCAACGATGCCGTCTTCTACTAAATTTTTAACCTGTGTATCAACTTCGATCTTGTGTGTATGGGGTATCCTGTAGTTTTTAATATAAACGGGTTCCTTGTCTTTGAGTTTAAGTTTTTGTGTATAGAAATTGTTCGCAGTGATGGGTTCCGTATCTAATCCAAAAATATCAATGTAGTCTGTACATCATTTTTCCATTTGTTCCTTAAATGGTTCAGGAAAACTTTTTGACAATTTGTGCATAATTTCAACTTTTCTGGATCCACTACACTTCTGTGTAGATGATGTTGTATAATTGTCGAGATTTTCCGAACGACATCAATACATTTAAGTGATACTGTTACTGTATTAGTGTTAATAACCCTGATGAAAGCTCTTTTACTGTTTACTATTGTATTACCTATTATTACTCCTGGTTGTGGTTCTTGATTAACAACAAGTACTTCTTCATAAGGTGTGTTTATCTTTATTTGTCTAATAACTTCAGAACGTGCTGGTAACAAGATAGTATCATCCGAACTGTAGTGTAAGATTGGGATGTGAATTCCGTCCCGAACATTTCCGGGTCTTAATATAAACCAATCTTGCGTTTCACCGAAATCCAAGATACAGTTGTAGTGTTTGATGAAATCTATACCGAGTATTCCGTCGCATGGAATAGGAAAATTTTCGGGTACTATGTGAAACTCATGAGGAACAAAGTAATTTTTAATACGAAGTTCCAAATGTGTGGTACCCAGTGATTGTATTGTTCCTTCACCTATTCCACTAATTGTTGTTATATTATATTCATTTACCCACTCATATTTAATGCCGTTCTGTTTTAGTAACGATATATCCGCTCCAGTATCAACCAACATAGTTAATAGGTTGTTACTTTCACCATCATAGACTTTTACAAAAATGCTTAAATTCAGATTTAAATGTAAAATACGGTTGAATCGTTTTTTGTCATACTTTGTATTCTTAAGGGTGTGAATTAGTTTTCCGTTTCCGTTTCATGTTCTTGTTGAGTTATAGCTCGTACATTACTCGTACGGTAGTGATTATTATTATTATAACCACGGTTGTTATTATTAAAATTTCGGTGGCCTCTGCCCCGATTAGCATTGTAGTTCCGATTACTAGTGTTATTGCCGTTACTATTTTGATTATTATTACGCCAACAGTTATTGTTATGACCACGTCCTCTAAAAGAACGTCCTCTCCGATTTCTGAAGTGCATTACTGAAGAATCTTTCGTTTCCGTGCAAGTATCTACATATTTCATAATAAGCTCGTCCATTGTCTGGAACTTTCCCGCACGCATGATAATTTTGACTTGCTCATTTTGAGTGTTTTTCGCCATAGATTTTACAGCAACTTGGGTTGCATATTTGCCAGCTGTTTCAAGTGTTAAACCGTCTGATATGTATGCGCTTTCCAATGCTTTTGTAAGCTCTTCTATTTCCTTGACGTAAGCCGTTGTGTTTTTATTTTGTTGTTTTATATTCATCAGTTTTGCAGAGAGAACACCAACTGTTTCTCCCTTCACAGTGCTTCTTAACTTACTTATAATCTGTTGTATAGTTGTTTCTGAAGAAATTAAATTCTTGGCTGTACCTTTTAGTTTGGTTTTTATTACATTTACCGCTAATGTTTCATGGGTTTCCTTTATAGTTTCCAAAATGCTCAAGGCGTCTATGAAACTTTGTAAGTTTTCGTGTTTCCCGTCAAAATCAGGTAAGATCCTGGTGACGGTCTGCAAAAACTCTATACTAGTTTGCGGCATATCTGCGCTGTTCTCGTTTTCTACAGATTCCAATTCTTTATTAATTTCAGTATCGTCTTCGGACAAATCTTCGCTCTCTGAACTGCATTCGTATTTTGCGCCCTCTGTGGGTGAGTGTGGAATTTTTATATGCAAGCTATGTTTTGCGGAAACTTTCAGAATTCTATCCCTACAATTATTGTAGATAGCAATTGCCTCCCTATGGTGATCTGATTTTAACTTATTCTCATACCCAATTAAAAATGTTCGTAATAATTCAAAATTATCTAATAAGATTTTCTTATGTTTCTCTATAGTTTCACTTCTAATTCCTCTATTCTTATTCAAACACTTATATGATTTTCTAATCTGCCCTTCATATGACTTCAATTTATTCAAAACTTCGGACCAAGTGTCCATTATATTCTCTCTACTTCGTTAATTTGACCAATATATCTCTTTTTTATTCTCTTATTATGCATTTTATATAATTTCAAAACTAATTCTATCCCTAATATAACTGTGATAATAAGCAAGTAAATTTTTATTTGTTCCCAACTATTATCTCTTTGTTCAACAATTACTTCGTTTACAACATTAGCCTTAGGGTTTGTTAGCTTTGCCTCTTGATTACCCATTTCAATTTTAATTTATGAGTTTTAATGCAAAATGATTTTTAAGAGCGAAAATATATAAAAGCTGATTTGAATTTATGTTTCTAATTCAACAAAAAAAATTAGTAAAGACTGGTGCATCAATTAAAAGAAAAATTTGAGTATTTTTTTTTTTTAATTCTTAAATAATTTTTAATAATTTTCATTTATTCAATATAAAATAATTTTTATTTTTCTTTGATAATTTTCATTTTAATAATTTCCATTTAAAAATAGTTTTTTATTTTTAATTTTTACTTGTAGTAATTTTCATTAACTTAAAATTGTTACTTGTATTTACTATTCATTTATTTAATATAATTATCATCATGACCGTTGCCATTACACAAGGAGAAAATAAAAAAAAATTGTGTCGGATACGGGCGAAATCGCCTCCGTCCTTACAGGTGCATAACCAGGTTAGCACTCTGTTAAAATTACTTTGTATTTTACCTCTATTATAAGGTTTTCATCAAGTTTTTCGAGAATTTATATATTTTTATCTCCTTCTCCAGTTCTTCTATTTTGTTCCATAACCTGGTGGATACGTCCCATGAAGGTGGTGGATTGCTGCTGATAAGCCTCTTCAGCTGGGCTATTCTTCGTCTTTTCCCCACAAGATATCCTCCTCGTCTCTTTGGCTTGTTGGTGGCTGGTATTTTTGGGGTATCCTTTTTTGGTCTTCCTTGAGTTCGTCTCCGGTACTCCTCGATAGATAACGGTTTCGGACCCTGGTTATCTTTACGTGACTGTTTTGATGTGAACACTGTCACGGTCGCCATGTAGCTAATAAATTAGTTATAAGCGATAGATATTCGCCATTTAACATTTGAAGAAATAGGCGAGTTCGATTTGGTTGTAGATTTCAATCTGTTTTATTCAAATGAAAGTTACAGGTTTATATAGTAAAATTAAAGTAAAATTATTGTCTACTTATCATAATATAATAATTAGGTCAATATAATAACGTAACATAAATTACCATACAATACAATAGAATGATTCACTATTAGTTAAGTTCAATATCTGTATATCAGTTAGAACAAGGAAACCTGATCACCGCTTAATGGTTTGTACATTCATTCAAAACAATGTTATAAGAGATTATGCCATTTATGAATATGACGGTATATGCGACTGTCATATCCGATACACAATCATTAAAGTGAACTAAGCATAGGAGATAAGATACCAGCCCTAAAGGAATTAAATATGCTAAAATCCCAAACGTATTTAACAAATTGTGAAAAATAATCCGCTTATTACAGATTAAATAAATCTGAATAAAAACCTTAATAATTTAAAAACTTTTATTCAGCTGTGAAACTTTTGAAAATCGTAATTCAATTTTTAATGGAATTGTTTTTATTTATTTTATTGATGATTTGCTAAAATCATAAGTTCATGCAAAATAATTTTGCGGACTAAAAACAGCAAATTTTTGTTAAAGTAGTAAATTCTAACAATCTGCCTTTCTGAAATCAGCAGAGATATGTGCTTAATATTTTATGTTAGTTGATTTAAAAAAACTATTAGTCACTAAATATTTCTGGTGATTTCAGCAGAGTAGTTTGTATTTGCTTTCAATTAATTTTAGCCAAATATAACTAAAAATTTGTATATATAGCAGTGTTTTAGCTGCTTTTGGTTAAAAAGTTTCTTCAGAGGTAAATTGTAACTTGCAATTTTCTTAAATTTAACTCATAAGTATACTTCTTATATTTCGGAAATTTAACAATTATTTAGCAAACAAGTTCTGCTGATTTCAGTAGTTTTAATCGCGGATCCTTTTTTGCTAATTTTTAGTAGCTTTTTCTGCTATTTTTACATACTTATTTCTATGAGTGTAGTTTTTTTTTAAAGCCAGATTCACAATGCTTTAGCACTCCACTCTGAATGGATTTTGTTCCTTTCTTTTTGAACTTACATATTTTTTGTATCATGCTATCTCTATTTTACACACTCCACTCTGCAGCGTGGAGTACTCCAGCATTGTGAATCCGTCTTAATTTGTTTATTTCTTCATACTTCAAGAAATAATAAGTAGATTTATAATTTGTAGGGTTTATTTCAGTTATTTATTTTTAAAATTAAAAATATGATGAAACAAGAAAATCCCGAAACCCCGAAAAATCCCGAAATCGCTAAAAATTTAAATTTTCAAAATCCCGAATCCCGGGATTTGTCAAAACCAGTCCCGCTCGGCATCCCTAATGGGCACAGATTAGATTTAATTAATTTTGTATATTTTTAATTCATATGACATTTAAATGATGGAGGCTGGCAACCCTGATAGCTGACAAGATCACGTTTTTTATTTGCGCTGAAAATTTTTATAATTATTTTTGAAAATAAATAATATTAAGTCTTAAATTGAGTCTTAATACAAACAAAACATTTGTGTGTGGTATTTATACGAAGTAATTGTTACTGGTTACCAGTATGAATATGGATTCCTCTACTTTGGTAAACTCAATACCAGATGCTCAAAAATGGCCGCCTGATAAGGGCAAGAAAGAAGGCAACAATATTATCAGCCAATTAATGTTACAAAGCGGAATCCCTATTCAGTCTGGGACTGGTGAAACGTTTATGGAGACTATTTCCGTGGATTACAGCAATGATGAAGATTTCTATGAAGTCAAATCAAAGAGACAGAAAAGACATCTAAATGATGAAAATGCCACTCCCACGCAGGTCAGGAGCACAACTAAGACCAATGTAGACGTTTCCAGCTTTGGGACTACAACAATTTTGCAAAATCGTTTTGAATTATAGGACATCTTAACATAGAAGTAAATGAAAGTGCCTCCACAAGCAGTAAAGCAGCTAAAATTATGGACAACATTAAGAATGTAGAAAAAAACTCAGGTAAATCGGTTAGAAAAAAGTTTTGTCCACCAATTATTTTACATAATGTAAATGTAAAAAAACTGGTTGATCAGCTAAACGATAGAACACCCAAAGTGCCTTATAAGATAATTAACTCCTCTAAGAATAAAAGTAAGATTTATTTCGAAGATCTTTCCGCTCACTTGGAAATGATGGAAATTTTAAGAGCACAAAATATTAAGTCGTATTCATTCACTCCGACCGAGTTGAGAAGAACGTCGGTAATTTTGCCCTTGATGAGCAATTACCTGACACAATTAAAAAGTTAGTAAGTTAGTTACGCAGTATTCTACAAAGAAAAATATTGATACTGGTTTATTTGTTGTTACCTTGGTACATGGGAAAACACTAGGTGATATTAAGGGTTTACGGCATAGTATACTATAGTAGCCCCACTCAATAAAAAATTGAGAGCTTGTCCCTATCTCATGTAGTTGTAGTGGTATTAAGAACCATATGTACAAGTAAAATTACAAACACTACTTCATTTTTTCAAATGACAGAAAAAGAGTAAAGCTACTATATTATACTATGGTTTACGGTATATTTTAAACCAATCTATTACTTGGGAATCACCCAAGTCAAAGAAAAGGGAGATTCAGTGTTTTAGGTGTCAGTCATGGGGTCACTCGGCGCGTAATTGTAATTCTAAATTCAAATGTGTAAAGTGTAATCTGAATCATTAACCCGGCTTCTGTAGCATTAAAATGGGTGAGTCGCCTCCTATTTGTTCTAATTGCAATGAAAGCGGCCGTGCCGCAAATTATAAAGGTTGTGAACAATATAAAACCTATATGAAAAGGCATAAAGAATTATTGGCAAAGGCTAGAAGCAGAAAAGAGGTAATTAGAAATAATGTTAATACTGCTCTAGTAAGTAGTCAATTTTATAACGAGAAAACCTCGTTCGCTAGCCTTTTTAATGCTAATCGTAATGATCATATCATTAAAACACAACAGTTACCTTCAGTTGTGGAAGAATTCTTAAAGCTCGGGGAATATTTTAAAGAGCCTACGACTCAAACTTTGGAATTGAGAATTTTAAATTTCCTTAAATCGTACAAATCACAGCCATTAGAGATGGCAAAAAAGGAATATAGAAGTTTATTAGATGAAGTACTTATCACTTATGGTCCGAAATAAATTAATTTTTATTACTTATAATGTAAGGTCGTTAGTCGAATTAAGCCGACGTATCGAATTAGTTAAAATTCTTAACTATAATAAAGTTGATTTTTGTTTCGTACAGGAAACACGTTTTCGTAAGAATTCAAGAGTGGTGTTTGATAACTATAACGTTATTCGTGATTACTCTAGTTAAGGTACAGCAATATTAATAAATAAGAGCATTAAGTTTAATTATGTTAATATAGATGATTTAAAATTTCCAAATTATTTCATTGAACTGAATTTGTCATTTATGGGGCAGATTAAGAAATTTCTTTTAGGTAGTGTTTATATTCCTACTAATTTTGCTCGTGATGATTTCGTTTTTAGTCTGAATGATATTCGCAATTTTTCTTCGTCCTATGATGGTGTTTTTGTAGGTGAAGACCTAAATTCTAGAAATGCGTTTTGGGACGATTCGTTTGACAATATGAATGGGCAGAACTTGTTTGATTGGTTAAACTTTTCTGGTGCTGATATCACGAGACTTTCTGACGTAACTCCTACTTTTCCTGGAGGTTCATCATTCCTGGATCATTTCCTTATCAGTACGAATCTAATTGATGCGGTGGATCAGAATTTTGAAATATCTAGTCTACCTACTTTCTCGGACCATTACCCTTTAAAGTTAATTTTTAGGTTTTCGGACTTCGATCTGATTCTGTCTCCTCCGAGGTTCCTTAAATCGTTTGAGAACACGAACTGGGTAGATTTTCAAAATGATTTTCGCGAAGATATTTCAAACTTATACCCTCCTTATAACAGGAACTTAGGTAATGACGAAATTGATGACGGCATTTTTCGATTTAGTGATTGCATCAACGGTAGACAGACATTCGAAAAAAATTGAGTTGATTAAAAGAAGATTCTTTATGCCGGAAATTTAAGGAAACTTTTTAAAATTAAATACACCTGGAAGAAGGACCTGAAAAAAATTTTTCACAGGAACGGTAGTAGATGCTCTGATGAATATCGGTCAAATTCAACTCCTTAAAATTATAATAAAAGAACAGGTTGAAATTCTTCAGGTTAGGGAGTTCACCAATAGAATGGAGAATATAAAGCCAGGTCCTCGGGCATTTAAAGAGATGTTTAAGGTGATCGGTAATAGAAAATCTAGGAGCTTTGATAAACTTATAGCAGATGGGAATACTTATCATGCCGACAAAGTTTATCAGTTCAGAAGTCATTTTTCGGATATTTATAAATTCACCGCTCCGGATAGAGCCGACACAGAGGAAGTTCCTGTAAATAAAAACGTAGTAATATTTGTATTACTTTTTATTTGATTGAATTTTGAAAATGTTTTGAATAAAGAATTGTCTTGGATTTGAAACTCGAATAAACAAGCAACAGTTTAATTCTTTTAAAAAATCTTTATTGGCGCAGCCGTTAATCGAATCTACAATGTCAGTTCTACCGTCATTTCGCCCATTTGATCACGCGTGTGAAAAATGGTCAATATATTATAACCAATTAAAATTTTTATACATCACACAGAAAATTACTACGGATGAACTGAAAAAGGCAGTTTTATTGTCAAATATTGGTTACGCTACATTTTCATTAATTCAAACACTTATTGCACCTAAAGACATTTGCGATATTTCAGTAAAATTATGGGACATCACAGAGGCGCTTAGTGAACATTTCGTACAATCTCCAAACTACATGAGTCCACATTTGAATTTTATAACTGCAAACAGAAGATTAATCAGTCTTTTTCTGACTGGATTGCCGAATTAAGAAGTAAGGCTCAAGATTGTGGATTTTCCGAATCCCAGCTGTCTAATAAACCACTAGAAAGAGCACTGCGAGATGCAGTGCTAATGGGAACTAATAATACCCATGTTCTCACAGCTTTACTAAAGAAAAAGGAACCTTTATTATCTGATGTTATAGAAATTGCTAAGGAAGGTGAAATGGTACTACGAGAATGTGAAAGGCTTGATAAATTATCAGTTCAACCAGTTAATTTTATTCACAAAGTTCAACAATCCAACAAGAACAATAATGCACATGATAATAGCAAAAAATTCGTTTGGGGTCCATGTGCATCGTGTGGCAACACTAGCCACAAACGTGAAAACTGTAAGTTTAGAAACGCCGAATGTTTCAATTGTAAAAATAAGGGACATATCTCAAAAGTATGCCGCTCCAAAGTACATACCACTTCTGTTGATGATGATTTTGCAGACGAAAATTCGGAAGACTTTAAAACTCATATGATTCAAGTTCACCAATCTTCTAAAGATGATTAACAATGTAAACTGGTGTCAGTAGATGTTACATTGAACGGAAAAAGGGACGTTCCATTATTGGAACGAACATTTGGAAATTGATTGGTTCACCAAAAATTTACCAATCACTTAAAAGAGTAAAAGCATTTGGAGACAATAACTTTGTACCTGCAAGAGTTTTCGTTAAAGTCAATTTAAAATACAAATCTAAGTCGGTTGACGCTGTTTTTGTTGTGGTTGAGGAAGATTCTGAATCAATCCTTGGAATTGGTAATATTCGTAAACTGGGTATAGATGTTAATTTACTTATTTACGGAAAGTCTTCTATATCGGTTCATTCTATTGCAAATTTGAAACCAAAAATTCTTCATGAAAAATTTAAAGCTGTATTTGAACCTGGGTTAGGTCATTGTTCTAAAGTTAAAGCCCATATAACACTTCATGATTCAGCCAATCTTAAAATGTTCAAACCCCGCCCGATTCCGTTCACAAGATTGTCTGCTACCAAAGCTGAACTATTACGATTACAAGCCGCTGACATCATTGAACCTGTGTCAACGACAGAGTGGGCTTCTCCAATCGTTGTCATTCCCAAATCTGATGAATTTTTAAGGCTATGTGGTGATTATAAGGTTACGATAAATCCATGTATGAAAGTCGATCAATATCCAATACCCAACATCGATGAGCTGTTTTCTAGATTAAATCGGGGGAAAGAATTCACAAAACTTGATTTCTCAGATGCTTATCTACAAGTTGAACTAGACGAAGAAAGTAAGTCCTATACTACAATCACAACTCCGTTTGGTTTATTTCGATATAAAAGGATGCCATTTGCTAATGCTCCCGCTATATTCCAAAAGTTTGCAGACCAGATAATTGCTGGCTTTTCACATTGCGCTGCATATCTCGACGATATTATAATCACTGGACGTAGTCGCGAGGAACATGTTCAAAATATTTTGGCAGTTTTAAAGCGTGTGGAAGATTTTGGGTTTAAATGTAAACTATCAAAATGCGAATTTTTCAAAAAGGAGGTTAACTACTTAGGGTATGTGATTTCGAAAAACGGTAGGAGAGCAAATCCTGATCGTGTCTCTGCCATTTCCAACATTGCAATTCCATCTTCATTTAAGGAAGTTGAATCTTTCATTGGTAAAGTTAACTACTATTCTAAGTTCATTCCAAATTTCTCATCTTGTTGTGTCCCTTTAAATCAACTTCGTCGTGCATTTGAGGAACTGAAATCGTATTTGATGAAGGAACCATTACTAGTGCATTATGATCCAAGCTTACCAGTAATTCTTAATACTGATGCTTCTGCTTATGGCGTAGGAGTAGTTATTTTCAATCGCTATCCTAATGGTGATGAATTTCCAATCGCTTTTGCTTTAAAAACGTTATCTACAGCTAAAAAAAATTATTCGAGAATTGAAAAAGAAGGTCTTGCCATTATTTATGGCGTTAAGCAATTTCATCAGTATTTATCAGGACGAAAATTTTAAGTATTGACTGATCACCAGCCACTTTTAGCTATTTTTTCATTAAAAAAAGGTTTACCACAACATACTGCGCTACGTTTACAACGATGGGCTCTTGTTTTAATGAATTACAGCTATGAAATCCGATACAAGCCAGGAAATAAAAATCATGTAGCTGATGCACTTTCAAGACTGCAAGCTGGACCAGATACATCTACTGTTGATAAAATTAATTTTGATCCAACAATCCACAAAATTCATTGCAACTCCTATAAAAACTTAAAGCTAAATGACTCTGATATTAGTAAAGCAACAAAATCATGCCCTGTTCTCAAAAAAGTTTTGCTTTACACCAGATTTGGTTGGCCAAAGAATTTTAATTCAAAAACTAGTCCTCAGCTTCAACCATATTTCCAAGTTCGTTACAATATTTCAACAGACAATGATGTACCTACTCTTAATTGGGAAAACAGTTATAGTTCCTAAATCTCTCCAAGCTAATATTCTCCAAACCTTACACTCTTCTCATTTTGGCGTGGTTAAGATGAAGCAACAGTGTCGAAACTACTGTTGGTGGCCAAAAATTAACGCAGATGTAGACAATTTGGCAAGGAGTTGTCCAAATTTTGCAAAATACGCCTTGTTGATGGCGGAAAATCAGTCAAAGATGCATTAAAAATATTTCTACAGAACTACAACTGGTCTATTCATTCAACACCACTAAAAATACCTTCGGAGGTCATGTTCTCAAGAATAATTCGAAGTGATTTATCTTTAATACACCCACAAAATAACTTTACAAATAGCGAGGGAAGTAAATTCCTAGTCAATGAACCTGTTTGGGTACGTTTAAAGAAATCGGATTCTATATGGAAACCTGCAGTTATTGAAAAGGTTTTAAGTCGCCATATTTTTCAAGTTAAACTTACTAATAGAACTTGTAAAATTCATGAGGACCAAATTCGTAAACAAACCACTCACACACCACCCGGTATGGCTAAACACGATCTTGGCTTAGGACGGTCTTCAAGTTCGCCTTTAAATGGATTTTCTACATCTGATTCTCGAATTTCTGGGGAATTATCAATGGATTCTAGGCCACAACGAAAGTGCAAAAAACCGGACCGCCTTGGTTATAAAACCTAGGGAAAATGATATAATAAAAACGTAGTAATATTTGTATTACTTTGATTTAATTTTGAAAATGTTTTGAATAAAGAATTGTCTTGGATTTGAAACTTGAATAAACAAGCAACATTTTAATTCTTTTAAAAAATCTTTAGTTCCTAACACTGTAAATTCATTTCTCAACAATTGTTCTGAAAGTTACTGTCTATTTAATGATGGGTTTAATGCCATGACGGTATTAAGAATCAATTGGGGTATAAGAATCAATACGCTGAAATCGGAAGCTATTTGTTTTCGAAACGCTTCAGGTAAAGGTCCCCGTGATGTTGTCGGCAAGAGTAAAAGATTGAATCTCTCTTTACATGGTTCAGATATTCCCTTTGCTTATTTACAAGGTATGCATTCGTTCTGCGATGCTATATGGATTTCCCATATGGTTTTCAATCTCTCCAACGGTTATGATGGAGTTGGAGGTTTTAGAACGAAGTTGTTTAAGACTTTGTGTTAATGCTAACTATGAAAATTATGTCAAAAGATTTTCTAATAAAATCATCTATGAAAAGGCTGAGGTGCAACCTTTTTCATCGTATGCTTTGGTCTTGCTTAATAACTTCATTAGTCGTCTGATGAACCACGAGAATAGTCTAATGACGGGTGTTCTTCAGGATCAGTCTGAATTTAATTGGTATAACAGTTTGTACATGTCACCAGTTGGAATTCTACATGCGGATATTAACTTATTGAATAACGTAGGTGAATACCGTTTACCAGAGTTTTATTCTCATTCAGTTTCTGGCTCCAATAGGGGCTAATAGTTTTGTTGTATGTTTTATGATCTCATTCTTGACATATCAACAGTCATTGTAAACTTTTATTATATTTTGAGCAATATAATTTTAATGTTTATCTCCTGATGAAAAACCTCGTATTCGTCCATTTTATATAAGCATGTTGCGTTATTCTGTACTTATAATGTCTTAAATGTTTATTAAAATAATACTAAATAGTTTTAAGTTTTTACACATTTTATTTTATGATTGCCTTTATTTAGCTGCTTTGTGACCTAATTTTTAAAAAGTCTCAATAAAATTTTAAATAAAAAATGACATTTAAATTCTATTTTACGCACAGTTTTCTACTTGTTGACTTTTTTGTTGACCGTGTAAGGGGTGCGCAAATAAAATGCTTACTACATAGAATTTGAGGTGCATATCAATTAAAAAAATATAAATTCAATAATAATGTGAACTCTGTTAAAGGCAGCACACCTTTGACAACTTCACGGACCGTCACTGGTTTAACGTCGCTGTTTCTAGCTTCCTGCGCTTTTTCTGTTAGCTCTACTAATGCGGCAAATAGACTATGCAAGTCACTTGCACAATAACGAGTTTGTTCAAGTCACCTTACTCGCCATACACCATTCAAGTAAACTGTGCAATATTCATTTTAATTTACACATAGCAGCAGAAACATGTAGCGGATTGTTATTGCCATGAGAAAATATTAGTCTTAAAAAGCTTTATTTCACCCTTTGCGCAGGCCAAAATACCTGAACTTCGTTGGCGATGTTAATAAATTTATATTGACATTTTTTACTTTACGTTTATTCATAATTTTAATTTTTTTTATCCGTATTTATGATGTTCACTCTTCAAAAATTACTGCTGAACTGTGCTAATTTCAGCATACACTGCGCAAATGACTTGCACAAGTTCTAAAATATTGCGTAAAAATCAAAATCGTTTTGATTTTTACTCAAGTCTAAAAATACACTTGTACAAGTACACAAACCAGGCCACACACTGTTCAACTGACCTGCACAAACTCATTATTGTGCAAGTAACTTGAGTAGTCTATAGGCCGCATAAAGAAAGGATGCTATTTTCTATTATTGTTTTTCCATGGGATAATATTTTGTGCACGGTTGGTGTTATTGGTCGCCAATAATACAAGCTACTTAATAATGATTTTGTTTCATTAGCAAAAATATGGAATTTATCAGAATTTATACATTTTTTGCTATTAATCACCGCTAACAATATTTTAAAACGTTTGATTAAAGTTTCGTCGAGACCTGTTATTTCAGATGTTGTCTCAGAATCTTCAAAAAAACGCCTGGTTGTGTTTCCATAATTAGAGCTGCCATAACCGTGAAGAGGTTTATCCACAATTATACCCACCTGTTGCTTAAATTCATTTTGAATTAGTTTCTTTTCCTCCGATCGCATGTTTTGCAAATCTGTTATTTTTTACACTTTTTTTTCCTGGAATTTGCCGATATTTTATATCATATGCTAAATGTAAACAATATTCCATAAATCGTATCCTTGCATGAAGAGGAGATATTCCAAATTTCAAAGCTTCTTCATTAACGACAGTTTCATTGACTATTTCGTGAAAATATGAGCTTTTCTTTTCGCATATATTACACTTCCAGGTCGATGCAGTATCTGTGAAGGTATTGGCTACTTTCCCATCAATCATCGTAAATACTAGTTGAAATGAAATCTTTAGGATAGATCCATTTATTTCCACGTACAAAGGAGATAATTTGGAAATTTCTAACTCTATTTTATCCACTATATTTTTTGTTGAGCTTACAGTTTCCTTGACATACTCAAAACGCACTGGCCGACATAAAAACTTAGAACCTGGTGTAAAATTTGTCTATAAGTCTTCGTAATTCTTATTTAATGCGAAGGAAGTTGATGGGGAAGTGGTTTCCTTAAGAAACCGCATTCTGAGCGGTACCAAAGATGCCATAAAAACACTTGAATAATCAACTTCTCCATTGCGTGTAGTTTGTTGTTTGTATTCAGTAAATCCAGACGTTCCATCGCAGCCCCATTTACATATCAACGTTAATTCAGAATTGTGGCATTTTTCGAATTGTTCCTTACTAAAATTAGAAATAATTCTCGATGCTGTTTTATCTAGCAATTGGGAAAGTTCAACAATGCCACTTTTAGAATTTACTTCTACTGGTGATGGCACAATTTTGTTTTCCGTTTCTTTAATTGACTGACTGTTTGGTAAAATATCATATCCTTTTTCCTGGAGTGCTTTTCTCAAGATACCATACTTGTCTCTCGATAATCCTAAGCTTAGTATTAGAGCTAACGCATCTTCTTATGTGAAAGATTTTGATGATTTTGGAGTTGAAATACTTTGCACCATACGATTCAATCGCTCGGGAGATGCTGTTGGTAATACGTCTACAATTTTTCCAGCTTTTTTTGGTTGTGTTTGTATTAAAACTGCTTTGAAGGAATCCTTTATTTCGTTCGAATAAAAATTTTTAACGACTTCTTATTGTCTTATTTTTTTTGTCTTTTGTTGAACATTTTCGTAATCATTTTTTGGCCGACCTAATTTCTTTCCGCCGATCTCTACATTGAGCTCCATATTTCTCCTTAAATATCCATACGTGTGATGGATAGTTTCAAGAAGTTTTGCTATTTTTCCCGCACGTAAGGATATATCTCCGAGATTTTGCCAAATGACCTCGCATAAGGAATAATGTTTTAATGTTATCTCCATGATAGATTATACTTAATAAGTCAAATATTTAAACAATATCGCGGCTTATATATTGAATAATAATTCTCAACAGGTAAATTTAGTCACGTATTAAGCTATTTTTAACAAAAGGGTTGCGCAAAATATCCTGAGAGTAAATAATCAATCATTAGTTATTTATATTATACTTTATAATATGCACTTGTAAAATATTTGTCCCATGTTGAAAAATGTTTTTTTTATCTGGGGTGTATGTTTTTAATGCAATAATTGTACCTGTCCCAAAATGAAAAATGTTTTTTTTACCTGGGGTGTATGTTTTGAATGCAATAATTGTACCTGTTACCAATATTTTTTATATACCTTTAATACATGAATGGAAAGGGAAATACGTCTAGTTTATTGTTGTGTTAATTTTTTAGTAACATTCAAAAAAACTAAACACTTCTGGGAAAAATCTACGAAAAAACTAAAAAACAAGAAAGTGAATGTTTGCACAATATTTGCATGTGGTTATATTTTTTGACCTGAGGTGTGTGTTTTAAATGCAATAATTTTACCTGTTATCAATACTTTTTATATACACGCAAAAAATAAGCGTATGTTATATTATACAAACAATAAAAACGATTTCCTACAGAAAAAAATAGTTTTCATTAGCTTAGTTTAAATCGAACCCTTAAATTTTTATATAAATTACCTAAAAATATAATTTTTTATTGCTACATTATAAATTCTTTTGTACATTATGTTAAATTACTTTCTTTTCTTATCTATTTAAAAAATTATCAATCCCAAGAAACATTTTTACGGAGACTCCGGCACGTACGGAATCGTGAATCCGGCTTTTACGGCACATTAACGATCCGTAATACACGTATCCGTCAAAGCTTGTACGTATACGGAACATTAACGGACCGTGTAATCGGATTTTCGAACATAATACGTTTTAACTCCGTTTCCGTACCGTAAAATACGGACTTAATTGATTTTAATTTGTGTTCAAAATAAAATAATTAAATTCTTTTAAAAACTTTTTTGTGGCGAGAAATTTGTGGCGGTAGCTAAAATATGTCCCACACAACACAATCAACACATCATCAAGTCGCATACATATATAAGATGGTAAGATTAATAAAATTTAGTGCGTGTTTTACAATGGTTTGTGGTTTATGTAAGATCGTTTGTTTTTATAACAAAAGCTCTGTTC
This sequence comes from Leucophora obtusa, assembly GCA_949987735.1. NCBI lineage: Eukaryota > Metazoa > Arthropoda > Insecta > Diptera > Anthomyiidae > Leucophora > Leucophora obtusa. The sequence continues at coordinate 53,874,045 of OX465297.1, read as the reverse complement.
CACGTACGTTAACGCGGCTACCCAATTTTTCCAAAATTGTGTGTAAATTGCTATTGTTTCGAGTAAGACACCATCGTTATGTCAGTTTTTTACACGACATAACGGTCCGTAAATGGTCTGTCATTGACGGACTTTCAACGGATTCGAATCAGTTTCGATGTTCCTTAAAATCCGTTTTCTGGTCCGTATACGGATCCGGAAAACGGTACGTAAACGGAGTTGGGTTCCGTTTATGGCGGACCGAAAACGGTACGAAAACGGAACGATTTGTTTGTTGGGATATTTACACCGAAAAAATTTCTCAGTTACTGGCTACTAAATTTTCAACTGAGTCTCAGGTGAAATACCCCTTACTAAATCTCAGTTGTTTAAATTAATTAAAAATAACTAATTTTTCTAAATGACAAAATTAACTGAAATCTCAGTTGCTGGAAACCTAACTATTAGTTAAAATAAATAAATATGAAATTTTAGTGACAAACAACTAAAAGCCAACAAAATTAATAAAAAATTCCTGTAATTATTCAATTTTTATTTATATTATTGGAATATCTTAAATGAAATTGAATTAATTTTAAACTTATATGATTTTTACACTCCCTTGTTTGAGCCAATCGACAAAATTCGAGATACATTACGTGAATAATTTCTTTGGGATTTTTTTAAGATCTAAAAAGAAATATTGCAAATTTTATTATACAAACTTTTTTAATCCCAGCTAATAAATAAGAATTACCTTTCTGGAAAAATCCCTTCAGTTTTATAAATTTATTATTTAAAAATTTAGATGATTTGCTTTTCTTAGTGGCCAAATGTGCGTGTTTTTTATCAGATATTAAGTTGAAAAGAAAATTAAATTCAAATTTGTTTTCTATTTATTTTTAAAAATATTTGTCAATTTCAAATACAGGGTAACAGAAACAAATTGTATTTAACCAATTTCAGTTAATTTAAATTTTTTCAGTTTTAACTGAGAAATTCTTTAACTGAGTAACTGTAGAATTTTATCGGTGTAGTTATATTATGGGAAAATGATAAAAAAATTTATGTATAAGACCCAAAATAAACTTAGGAAGTTTTGGAATTCATTTATTTGTTGCTAGATGTTTGTAAAATGTGTATAATTCCTAAAAATAGCATTAAAATTGCCGAAATTAAAAATTGTTGAAAAAAATAAAGAAGATAAAACAATATGGCGAAAAGTAGATACCAAAAGTGAAAAAAGTTAGAAACATGTAAAATATAAAATTTTATTTTAAATGTCATATGGAATTGTCGGTGGGTTAGGCTAATGGACAATCTCAAACGGATATGGCTTTATGTTCACATAAGACACAACTATCGGTGCGTTTACAAATTTATCGTCCACATTTTCATCAATGGGTTCACCTAAAACTTTTCGGTTAGTAAAACTATTATATAATAGTATAATAATAAAATAGTTAATAACTTTTATTATTATTTGCATTGCAGTTTAAGTTTTTAATAAGTTGATGTCATCTATAAATGGTTGGCCGATTATCCAGAATGTGCTGATTGTTATTTTTCATGGTTGCTGCCACAAGCTGGGGGTGATCAACATGTTTAGGCTTGAAGACTATTATTTATATGGCCCAACGATTGAGACTGGAAAAGGAATTAGTATTAAAAACAGGAAACAGGAATGGTAACAAATAAAAAAATTAGTTTTTATGTTGTAATTAAATTGCGATTTTAAATATAGGCTCAGCTGATACTAAAGTGATACTAAATAGTTGCTCAGGTGATACTAAATTTCAGAGCCCCCTACCGGTGAGTAGTTTAAGTTTTGATTTCCTATCTGTATAATTAATAGTCTCTGGCACAGTTTAAGCAAATCTTCATCTTCAAATTAAAATTTTTGTAAAAATAAAGCAAAAAAGCGCGCTCAAAAATTTTTGCCGCCCAGTAAAACAGTATTACGAAAAGCAGGATTTTGAAAACAGGATTTTGTTATACACAGGATTTCGACCCGAACCCATATTATATAAGTTATACCCAAAACTTTGGTAGAGCTATAATACATACTAAAACTAGGTAAGTTATACCCTTATTTTATGTAATTTCCCCCTTTTTATTTTTTGAGTGTATATCGGTAACTCATTATTTCATACCTCCCACATAAGTATTGATGTATCACAATATTAGTAACGTATTACTTTAGGTTTCTAAGTAAAACCAAGGTAAAGGGGTACCCATTGCCAGGCAAGGCGTGAAAAAGGTCTAACCCCATTACCAAGGTTTTGCTTGGTGGTTTTGTGCGTTCTCGGTATTATGAGCATTTTTACCATTTTTTGAGATAATTATTTGTTTACTCTCATTTTACCAGGATGGTCATTACGTATCTTTTTTAATCATAGTCATCTTAACGATACTTAGAAACGATACCATTTCTGTTTTGCTTTATATATGACTATCATTATCGTGTCGTCTATCATTTCTTTTTGACGTTTAAAATATGTCATAAGTAAAAGTAAGTGACATTTGGTTTGCTTTGTTTTGTTTTAAAAACGCGGAATTCAACTATTTTAGAATGGCAAAATCGTAAGTATATTTTATTTTATTATGAAAAAAATATAAAATGTATAAGTTTAGGTATGTCTCACAAACGCAACTCGAGCATTTGTTAGCCTTTATGGAAAATAATCCATCTTTGGCTAAAAATTACTCACCCAAATCAGCTCAGGGAAGGTATGAATTTAGTAGCCTGTGGAAGAAGCTTACGGGCGAGTTAAATGCCTTAGGATTCCCCAATAAATCAGATAAAGAATGGAGAAGAGTAAGAATTTCTGAAGCCATATTAACAAACAATAAATTTAATTAATAAATATTACACATAATTTACACTTTTTGTTTTTTAGTATTGTACAGAGTATAAATATAGGTAAAAAAAAAAGTTTTCCGATAATATTCTATCAAAAAACAAAACAGGAGGAGGGCCAGCGGAGGAGGTTCCTCTTGATCAAACGGAAGAAAGAGTAGTTAGTTTGGCACGTATAAAAAACGCCGTTTGCGGCAACGGTGGAAACTTCTTTGGGGCAACTACAAAAAGACCTTACGCTGTGGAAATTAAAACTACACATAAGAAAATACCTTATTCTGTGGAAATTCAAAACAGTAATAAAAAAGGATATAATTTTACTGAAAACGAGTACATATTTAACAAGAGACGCGATTCTTTGGAAAATGATTACGAATGTGTTGAGTTTATTGATGAAGATCTATTTTAATGTGAGCTTCCTGAACTGAACGAAAGCTATAAGTAAGTCTGCAAGTTAAAGTAGCATTGAAAGTCTCCCAACGGGTAAAAATTGGTTTTGATAAAATTTGAACATGTCATAGAATAGAAAGAATTAGGAACGTGAGCAATTTTAAATTTTATATCTAGGGATGGAAAAACGACCCTAGTAAAAATATTTTGGCTGTGCAGTTTTAGGGCACAACTCCGATCGCTCTAAAATTTTTATCATAGTTAGACATTTTTATTGTGTGTTCGAATATTCTAGTTAAATATGCAAATTTTTGTAAAATATATACAAGCCTTGTAAAATATATACATGTCTGGTTAAAAGTGCCTAAAAAATACATAAATTTTAATAGAAAATTGTAAAATTAACTTGGAACTTATATAGTTGTATAATTACATAGCACTTAAATAATATTCCCCCTGCATTTTTCGGCATGTGTATAGTTCCAAAATGATCGCAAATTGAACTCAAAAACTTCAGTTACACTATACGACACTTTTGTTTTAATAAAGAAAGAATATATATTTTTTGTAACAATGTTTTCCGCAATTTTTTTCAATTTAAGTTTCCTATTCCTACATCTGACTCGTTATGACCATCATAAGACTATTTTTAAGACCCAAAAGTCACAACTTTCCAAACAAAACAACAAAAAATTCAAATTTTATTTGTCAATTTTATTATGGTGTTGCTACCAGGTCTAATTTTTTGAAGTTTTCAAACAAAAAAAAGTTTTCAAAAAAAATCTCTAATCTTTCCCAATACTGGGAAATAGTAGATATGAATAGACAGGTTTGAATAGCATATGAAAACATATTTAAGCCTCAATTTATAGGCAGGATTTATGTTTCAAAGTAGGTTAAACTAACGACCTTTTAATTTAACCCACATCCCATAAACTCGGACTAAATTAGTTTTAAAATGATCTCAAGTTAAATCTGTTAATGAATATGTTAAGTTTTCTGTTGTTTTTTTTTTTTTTTTTGTTTAAATATATTAATTTATTTTTTTTCCTAATGAATTATTAAAAGTTTAAATTAAAAAACAAAAAAATTAAATTTTGTGTTTAATAAAATTGTACTCATAAGCACAATTAGTATCAATTTGTTAATTTATTTTTATTATTTCTTATTTTTATTATTATTTTTTAACAGTGAATTTTTTCTGTTTTATTATTAATAAATTTTTTAGCACAAGTGCCTTATTTGTTATATTATTATATTACTAAATACAAATAATATGTAATGGAATGAAAATGAATAAATTTAATATTGTATAAATAAAATTTGGTGGTTATATATAATTAAATAGAATTTTTCATATCATCTCTTATTTTTTCGGCTAACTGCCTCGTTCTTCCTTCAGTCTCGTAATTCCGATTAAAATTTTCAGATATGTTGTCATCAATTATTCTGAAATTGCAGTCTACTTTAAAATGTACACAAATATTGTGTAAAGCAGCACAGACATTAGCAAAAGATGTTATTTTACGGGGATCATATTTACTTTTTCTTTCTTCCATCAAAATCCTCCATAGTCCTGCAATTTAACGAATAGTAAAATTATTCATACAAGAGTATGCAAAGTATTGGTGCGGAGTATCAAAGCCTTAAGTTTTTATAAATTATAAAACTTTAAGAAACAAGCAAATAAATTTTACCTTTATAAACACCATTGCACCTTTCTATGATATTTCTTGCCTTTGAGTGAACCTCATTAAATTTGGTTTTGCTTTCATCCGAAGAACTACGGTAAGGTGTTATCAACCAAGGTTCTAGAGGATATCCACTATCACCTTTCGTATATGAAATAAATTAGTAAAGTTATTTTTTATACGCAAAATTTCTGAAAATCTTATTGAAAGTGTATAGTTATGTTATAGAGAAAAAAAAATTAAGAACAACCTGTCTCATTTCTCCTACCACTTCGTGGATTAAGTAATGAAATAGAGAATGGAAAATCTGCCTTTTTGATACTTTTTTTGTAAAAACTCAGGTTTTTATATTTTTATACGAAAAATCGCCAACATTTTGAAAAAATTTCCAGCAAAGAAATTTTTAGTATTTCGAAAAGTTTATTTGTGGAAAAACTGGCATATTTAAGGACAATTTTCTATAGAAAAATGCCTAGGAACTTCAGATTTGTTAATAGAAAGAGTACTAGATCCGATTCATAAAAAAGAAGCAGTAAGAGAATTGTATTGGTAACAATTAACAACAATTGCATTTAAAAAGTGAACACTGCAATTGCCTTTAAAAATATGTAATTTAAATTGAAATTCTTTTCCGTTATTTAACGAACATTATCTGTTAAAAATTACTGCTGTTAGTTAATTTTCGTTAAACGATTCTTCGAAAAAGAGACGTTCACTCGAGTGTTTCCAAACCAACGAGTCATGTGTAGAACCGGGATACGTTGCATTTATAGCTAATATTGGATGCGTTCGGCAGATACAATTTGACAGTCAACAGTTCTACAACAGTTGTGCAACTATCTGCTGAACGACCTGATCACTAACCGCTCAGTCTGAGCGCTGTCATATTTTGGTAGCGTAAAAAATGTTTGCTACTTTTGATCAAATAGTGATACATTTCTTGCTGTTGATTTTAAAAAATTTTTGTTTTGTATGATTGACAAATAAAAACATACAAATATAATTCAAAAACAAAAAATTTATAAAATCAAAGGAAAATAAAAAAAAAATGTATTTAAAAACAAAACAAAGAAAACATCGTTCAGCAGAGTAAGTAATCACAAAGCGCTACAAGTCACCGGTATCATTTTAAGGTTTCTCTGCCGAATGCTACCATTTTCATTTCATGATCACACACCTACAATAAATGATCGGATAGATAAATAAGGTATAAAAAAGGTAGCTTAAAAACTTGCAATCATTGCATTTATGCTGTGTTTCCCTTTTCGATTAAAATATATGTCCTCATCTTCCTTAGGGCGCTGCATATACAAATGACAGCCGTCAACACATCCCACAACTAAGTATTAAGAATATATAAAAGTTCTTTAAAGATTTATAAATAAAATTTCTTGTTCACCTCCCGGTATTCCATATTTTTTATAAAACCATTTTTTTGTTTCATTTTTATCTTCTTCGCTGCTGCATGTCCATTTTATCCATAATGGGCATAATTTGTTTTCTAAGGCTCCTACAACTTCCGAAACAATTATAGATAAAGTACCTTGGGCCATGCTTAGTCCCAAATCGATTCCCGTAAGCCATTGGTATCCTCCTGAAGCCAGCGTTTCCAAAGTGGCTGCTAGACGCAATATTGGTGGCATAAATGTTGAACGTTTACCATTTTTTAAACACACAGTATCTAAAACATATTTGAAAGCGTCTTTATTCAATCGAAATCGTTGGATAAAGCTAAAAATTAAAATATATATTACAATAAAAATTAACCAAAATTAAAATCTTCCTACCTCTTTGATGGAAGGGACAATGGGTCGGATTTATCTCCTTTGCATACGCAAGTGTTTCTTTCTTTCCTCCTCTTCATTATTTATTGCTGAAATTATTAAAATACTGCGACGAAACATTGTTTATTTTTTAAAATATCAATTTTAATACCAAAACGACAATGAATTCATTATCGTCTAGAAATGCTTAAAAAAGGCGCGACTATCACACTTTTTTGACATATTTATATTTTACATAAAGTCTAATATATATCGCCAAAACGATAATCGATTAAACGATACTCTTATATAAAGCAAAGGTATCGTTGAAATGATGTCACTGAGTGAAGGGCGGATTATGGGACCGTAAACGTATATGTGATGTAACTGTACCGTGCCGTAGCTAAAAAGTACACTTATAGATTATCGTAAACGACATTACTATTTAGCATCTATTTCATGTGGTTTTATATTTTATTCTAAATTTTTCAATTTATTTGTTAATTTTTATTCCTTATTTGTTGTTTGAATCATTTTTCTTTATTGATTTCATATTTTTTCCGACTAAAATCAGTCAGCTGTTTCGATGCCGGATAGAAAATTCTGATTTCAACAGAATGATCCGGCAAGTTCGTTTACATTTACGTGTTAGTAACCATTCGTATACATTTCTTCTTGTGGTATCGAAACAGCTGATTCGTTACAGATACGTTTACGGTTGGGTAACTCAGCCTTGACATTGGTCTTACATAATTAGGGTCCAGACTTTACCCAAAATTACGTCGAACAAACTTAATATTACGACCGTTCGTATAGTTAACAATACCATTTGTAATTAATAGTGTTTCCAATTCGGTTAATCGATTAACCGATTCCTCGATTAATCGCCTCTGTTTCGGTTAATGTCGAAACAAATAATTATTCGACCCGAATAATCGGTTAAAATAGGTCGATTAACCGGTTACATTTTTAATATTGAATTTTCCTTTTATTATTTCCCAAAATTTCATGATTTTCATAACTATGGCTAAAAAATTGTGAGAAACGCTTGGAAAAAACAAATACTAACTAAAATACGATCAAATTCTTTTAATATCTACTGAAAGAGGACTTTAAACATTTAGATACCATATTTTGAGCAACTCCACGCAAGTCGTCAATGCTCCAGCGAGACACGTGATGAGTTTTTAAGAGACTCCTAAAACGGAATAATAAAATTTTTTTGAATTTTTTTAACATCTTTATAAAAACATCGCGAAAGGCCAAAATAAAGGTCTTTTTAAACTCATCAAAACACACTACGTTTCTGGTTGGAGCAGGCTTTAGGAAAGACAAGCTGTTTTTGTGCGGAAAACTATCAAAATTGGCTTATGTCATTCTTACTTTATGTTGACATCACCAACGTTTAGCGTTAACCTCTAAACGTTACTAATGCCAAATTTGTACATAAGCCAACGTTGATAGTTTGTCGCACAAACACAGCTACAATAGAAAATTTCTGATTTCGGTTCTAATTCTTTTAAAATGTAAAACTAAGGGTGGGTGGGAACTGGCTAAATAAAATATAAACTAAATTCAGGTTTTCAAGTTTCAATGAAAAACTTTTCGAAAAATGTTCAAAGAAATTTTAAACCCTTTTGTCAATTCGTATTTAGTTTATAATTTATTTAGCCACTTCGCACAGGGCCTTATTTTCAAAAGTTAGAGCAGTTTTTCAGCCTCTAGTTCGATGTTTTTTATTTATATTCTGGTTATGAATTTTTACTTTGAATCAATAAAGTTTCGCTCGAATTGGTCCGTAAAAACTTTTCATTGAATTGATGCAGTTTTATGAAAAATTTCTTATTATTTATTGAAACTTTCCACACCCAATGAAGGAGTTTCAGTGTCAAACTTTCATTGATTTGATTGCAGAGTAAATTGGTATTTTCAAATACGCTAAAAATTTTTATATCGATGGCTCAATCTTAAATAGCTCTTGATAAAATTTGGGAAATAGATTCCGAAACTTTTTAACATTCCCAGGAAAATTATTTACAATCGGTTGCCAACCACACTAGTTCTGCCACTTGTTTTACTAGAACCGATGCCATGGAATTGGCACGGATCTCATATATAAATTATAACTGATGGAGAATCAGTTCTAGAACTAGTCCCAGATGTTCTACACTCAAAACAAAAAGTCAGTAAAGTCAGCAAAAAATGTTGCTGTGTCAGCAAATTTTTAGTCAGGAGCGTGCTTGCAAAAAAGTTGGTAATTTCAGCAAAAAGGTTTGCTGAAAATCAGCGAGCTGATTTTTACCAAAAAAATAGTAATCTTTAGCAAAAGTTTTGCTAACACTTAGTCGATTGCAAATGAAAAAAATCCTTGCTAAAATCACTAAACTTTTTGAAAAAAACTCAAAAAACTTGTAGCGAAATTTTACTTTAGTTATTTTATTTGCTGAAAATTTAAATATAGAAATTGTGTAGAGTTGTTTTTCTTTTTTTTCATTTCTGTTGTCTTTACTACATCCAGACAAGCTGCTACATCTACATCTTGTCTATCTGGGTGTCGTCCACGCTATAAATGCGGTTGTTAGCACAATTTTTGTAGCAAAATAAATTAGTAAAACATTAGTTCAAAATTAGTTTAGTGCTAAAAAAATATTATTAAAAATTTTGCAAAAAACGGAATTTCAGCAAAAAAAAAATGCTGAAAACTAGTACACTTGATATCAAGACGTTTTACTAAATTTTGTACTAACTTATTTTTTGAGTGTAGTATTAGTCCCATAATTTTTCCAGAGCAACCATTTTCACTTTGGGGGCTATAGAAACGGTTGATTTTGGAACAATTTCAGACAAAAATCATCGATGTTAGAATTGATAGTGGAAGGCATTTCAAAGGAAAAGTAGTTATTCTACAACCGATTCTTTGGAACAGAGAATATTCCTGGATTAGAATATGAAACCTTTTTTAAATACATCGAGTTATTTATATGTCACGTTAACATTAAAAAAACATGTAGCTCTTTGTGTTTTTATTGGTAAACAATTAAGCAAATACATTAAGTTTTGCATTAAACGATTAATCGCCAATTTTCTCGATTAACCGACCCGAATAACCGGTTAATTAATTTTAGTGATTTTTCGAATAATGCATTAACCGGTTAACCACCTATGTCGAATAATTGGAAACACTATTAATTAATCAAAACAAACTCATACAAACTTATTTTTTTTAATTTAATTTTTATGTTTTTAGAGAAAAAAAACCTAACGTAATTCTATTTCGTTAGGGTATTTTAGGGCTAACGGTATTCTTAGTTATATCGTTAGAGTATTTTAAGGTTATCAATATTTTAATTTATTTCGTTAGGGTATTTTAAGGTTAACGGTATTTTAAGTTATTTCGTTAGTGGTATTTTATGGTTAAAAATATTTCATTGAAAGGGTTTTGAATCGTGAACGGTATTTTGCGGTTAGTGTTTGCCAACCATGCGTTTAATACATCAATGATAAGGAAAACATGTCTAGTTTATTGCACTGTTAATTTTTAAGTAACATTCAAAAAAACCTTAAACACTTCTGGGAAAAATCTACGAAAAAACTGAAAAGTGTATTTTTTACAAAATCATCTTTGAAAGTTGACTTTCAATATCTTAAAAACTATCCGAGGTACGTGAATGATTTTTTGCAGCAATACAGACTATTTTATTGTTCATGTAAAACAATTAAAATAATTTAAAAAAATAAACCGAACTATCTTTTTTTTGCAATTAAAATTATGGTGTATGGAAATTTGCCATTTTTTATAAAATCATGTTTTCTGGATTCGTTTATGAATTGGCGCTACTTTTTATTTTTGAAATCAAAACAGAATATATGGCGCTATATAACTGTATTTCAAAAAGTAGCAAAATCGGCGTCACTTTTCTGTTATATGATCGAAAACTCAAAATATTATCTCATAAAAATTAGACCAATTTCGGTCAATGCTGTACGTAGGGTGAATGTTGTACCGACTTCAAATTTGGATTAAATCATCTTAGAACCCCATTCTCCACGAATATATAATAAAACATTAACTTTTATTAAATAACTTCTCAGTAAAAAGTGAAAAATTGATAGCATCTTTTTGAGAAAAAATGCAATTTTTTCGATCAGCGAAAAATGTTTGACTTTGGAAATTTCTCAACACTAATGATACTTAAAAAAGGTTTTCACAGTTTCATTTCTTAAACTGTTGCCTATATGTCAGTATTTTTTTAAAAAATTATCGTTATAATATCGAATTCACAATCGGTCAAAAACTAAAAAAGTCGAAGAGAAAAAAGAGTTTTTTTATTTTTAAAATGAAATAACTTAAAGCCCATAGCAGTTATTGTAGTAAAGTAAGCTGGTTTTTTCTTCGCTTCTCCAAGCTCATTCCAAAATATAAAAAATCAACCATATTGGGCAATAATTGAAAGAGCTATACGGTCCAAACGCTATTTTACTTTTGAGTTGGTCTACTTTGACGCCCAATAAGTCACCCTGTGATAACACAGCCTAACCATGAATGCAAAATTCAGAAAGCCTGGGTCATCCTTAACAATTATCTCATACATACTGATGCAATCGGTTTAGTTATAGTTTAGAAGATACAGATTTATTACCACTTTTTTTTCAAACCACTGTGCTAAGGAATGGAAAATCCCGGTCTTTCTGATTTCCCGGGAAAGCACGAAAATTAATTTAAATTCCCGGAATCCCGCAAGGGAAATAAATTAGAAAATATCAAGGTTCGTTACCGTTATCGTTATAATACCGTTATCGCTAAAATACCGTTTCAAATTGAATGCCGTTACCAATACCTCTAAAAAATTTTCCAAATACCGTTGTCGTTACCGATACCGTTATTTCTATGGGTAGTTACCGGTATTTATTAATTCATATAGAAAATTAAAATTTTTCGACTTTTTTATTTTATAATATTGATTTTTTTTACAAAAAAATTTATAGATAATAATTTTACTTATTAAAATTACCAGCATCGAATTTATAGCTAATAATCAGTATTTTTAACACTTCGAATTAAAAAATAGGCAAAATTACGGTATACCGTTAACGAAACAGTCTTAAATACCGTTACCTTTACCGTTATCGAAACAAACAAATTTTGATACCGTTACCCTTACCGTTATTCGTTTCCGTAACCAACAGTGGAAAATATTTTATAATTTAAAAATTTTTATAAACGAAATGTCTTAAAGTACTCAAATTTTCATGATCGTGAAAAAGCTCAGGTGATTTTTCTTGGAATTTTCGTAGTTTGAAAGAGTTAATATTATGTGCGTTCCCGTACGTTACCGCGGGTACCCGCGGGAACCCAAAACAGCCCAAACAACAACAATTTACACACAATTTTAAGTACGGGAACGCCTTTGGGCTAGTTTGTGTAACTTCGGTAAAGTACGGGAACAGACATATTATATTAGAATATATATAAGTCTAATTATTTATTTTTAAAAATTGAATAAATTATAACTAGTTTTTAGATTAAAATTTGTCAAATTTGTCTTTAATTCTGTACAGAATAAGTGCTATTCCAAATTTTTTATGCAAACACTATTTAATTGAGTGGTTTTGGTAGAATTTGCACAATTGGGATCTTAAGTGGAAATTATATGTTCCATCTCTTTAGTCTGGCCATACACTTGCAATATTGTTGTACAGCTTCTCGTTTTAGTTCTTTATTCTAATACCATGTGTGTTAGTAGTTTGGGGACTTAAATGGAGAGGTTGCGCAATGTATGGATAGCTTTAGTATGTACGCATTTTTAATGAAACTTTGAAAGCTTATCTTGCGAGAGTTCAACTGTTTCTAGAATTTATTCTTGCAGCATTCATTTATTATTTATTTTTTTTTTTTAGATCTAATCAATTTTTAAATATATTATTGTATTAATTGATCTCATGTAAATGTTAATTTTTGGAATTTTGAGTTTATTATTATTATTGTATTATGCATTAGCCTTAACATATATTTATATAGAAGTCTGTTATATATTTTTTAGTAGCTTTAATTAGCCATATAAGGCCCTAAGGGCTCAGTTATGTAAATGAAGATTTAATAAAAAAAAAAAATATACATATTTTTTAAGTTCCTTATAGTACCTGTTTTGAGAGGCACTAAAAGGAACTTAAAAAGTTCGATCAAGTATACAAATTAATCAGTATATTCGTTTACTCGAAAATCTTGCTACAATTGTTGTTCTGTTTACTTATTGAATTTTTCCAGTTGTGGTAAAAGTAGCAAATTGTAGTAAGTAAACGAACAAGCTAATCTAAAGTTTTACTATTTTCAAAACGTTGGAAATTTTTCCATTAGAAAAATTTAAATAATTAACTTTATTATTTTATACTAGATTTTTTTAAATCACGGGATTCCTGGGAATGCGGGAACTGGAAAATGCTTAATTTCCCGGGAATCCCGGGACGGGAAATCCCTACTCACTGTTGATAAGCATTCCCTACTCACTGTTGATAAGCTTCACATTTTGGCAATCAAAGTAAGTGATGACAAGTCAATTGAAATAACAGCGACAAAACAGCGATGCCAACAATTCAAAAGTTTAGAAGCAATAAAAAAAGTTATGGAGAAAAGTGCAAAAAGTAGGCCAAACCCGGGCACTTACTGAAAATGAAAAGAAAAGAGGACCGTGTCAAGGGAAAAGAGGACGGATGGGAACCCTAGTTTTGATAAAATTTTAATTTCAACGTCTTTAAATAAAAATACTACTTTTTTAAGTGTATTTTTCAAATTTAAATACATAAAAATATTTGAATTTATTCTAAAAATTTTATTTTTTCTTTAAAATTTGATCATTTTCCCGAATTAGTACTTTTTAGTTTGACCCATAGCTTCGAAAGACTTATGGCCTAATTTTGTAAATCACCTGCGTTCATCACATCACCTACACATCACTTCACTCACCTAACGCGGGGAATAAAAAATGTTATTTTATAAATCCCTACGTATTCGTGATTGATTTTTACGTTATCACTTGAATTGTCAAATACTTACGTTTAAGAGTTGCCATCTTTCTGCAAAAATAGACAAATTTTAACCGTTTTTTTTTGGAATTTATATAATTTATTATTGGTATCTCTTAAAATAAAATAAAAATGAAAACAAAACAAAAAAAAAATACAACATTTGTTTCAATGTGCAAAATATCTTTAAAAAATTGGTAGAAAAAATTAGTCAAAAAACTCAATCAGTGATTAATATTCTGATGCAAAAATTTCCCATTTTGCAAAAATTTTTTTTTCCAAACTAAACATCAAACTTTGGTGTATGAAATTGGTATTATAGTCCCTAGATTATGAAGTCAAAAAAACACACTTAAAAAATTGTAAAATAATCGCGGAACCCGAAAAAAGTTTTATGGTATAAAAAATAAATTAATAAACTTAATCAGCGATTTACATTCTGCAAAAAAATATATTGATGGAAAAATGTTCCTTTTTTACAAATATTTTTCGCAAATTTTTTTCGGGTTTTTTTTTCTTTTTTTTTGCAATTAGCCGCCAAACTTTGTTGTATGAAATGGGTATTGTAGTCCCAGGATTACAAATTTAAAAAACTGCCCCTAAAAAATTGTGAAATAATAGCGGAACGCGAAAAAAGACTTTATGGTAGAAAAAATTAATTAAAACACACAATGTGCGATTAACATTCTGCAAACAAATATAATGATGGAAAAATTTTCAATTTTGCAAAAATTGTTTCGCTATTTTTTTTTTGCAAACTAAGCACCAAACTTTGGTGTATGAAATTCGTATTATAAACCCTAGATTATGAATTAAAAAAAAAATACACTTAAGAAATTGTGAAATAATCGCGGATCGCGAAAAAAAAGTTTTATGGTACAAAAAATTAATTAAAAAACTTAATCAGCGGTTTACATTCTGCATACAAATATATTGATGTAAAAATTTTGCATTTTGCAAATTTTTTTCGCAAACTTTTTTACCGGAATTTTTTCTTTTTTTTCTAATCAGCCGCCGAACTTTGTTGTATGAAATGGGTATTATAGTCCCTAGATTATAAATTTAAAAAAACCACACTTAAAAGATTGCAAAATAATAGCGGAACGCGAAAAGACTTTATCGTAGAAAACTTAATTAAAACACACAATCAGCGATTAACACTTTGCAAATGAATATATGATTAAAAAATTTTACATTTTCCAAAAATTTTTTTCCCGATTTTTTTTTGGAAACTAAGCACCAAAATTTGGTGTATTAAATCGGTATTATAGTCCCTAGACTATGAATTTAGAAAAACGACACTTAAAAATTTGCAAAATAATCGCGGATCGCGATAAAAGGCTTTATGGTACAAAATATTAATTAAAAAACTTAATCCGAGAAAAAACGAAAATTTTTCCACCAACATATTTGTTTGCGAAATGTAAATCGCTGGTTATGTTTTTTAATTAATTTTTTGTACCATAAAGCAATTTTTCGCATTTCGAGATTATTTTGCAATTTTTTAACCCTTTGGCGAGTGGCGTACATTATAATGTACGTCGACTTCATCAACTCGTCACGGATTTGAATTTTAACCAAAGCACTATTCCTTTACTGTTATCGGTTCGTTATTTTGTTCTTATTAAAATTTTATGCAGGCTGTGAAATTTCCAAACAACGTGAGAGCAGTAGAGTGCGTTTTGTCTTGTGATCATCAACGCTGCTGAGAATGTGTTAAAATTTAAAAGTTCAAAAAAGGCTAAAGTTTAGTCTCAAAAATTGTGTGATGAATAAAATTCAAAAATTCAAAAGGTTTTATGTAGAGATTAGTAATAGGAAAAATAAAAAATTAATTTTAAAAAAAAAATTTAACCCGCTCGGAGTCGGCAGCATGTTAATGTTTGAACTTTAATTCCAAATATCCCCGCTAGTGGGCACTGCAAAGCCATAAAAGTAATAAACAATATTTCTTGGGCATAGATCTACATTTCCACGAAGTTTGGTCGAAAAATTCCTAGCGATTAAAATTCCCGTGTCAAAGGGTTAAGTGGTTTTTTTTAATTCATAATCTAGGGACTTAATACCAATTTCATACACCAAAGTTTGGTGCTTAGTTTGGAAAAAAAAAATCGCGAAAAAAAATTTTGCAAAATTGAAATTTTTGCATCATTATATTTGTTTGCAGAATGTTAATCGCTGATTGTGTGATTTACTTATTTTTTTCTGCCATAAAGTCTTTATCGCGTTCCGCTATTATTTCGCAATTTTTTAAGGGCGGTTTTTTAAACTTGTAATCTAGAGACTACAATACCCATTACATACAACAAAGTTTGGCGGCCAATTGCAAAAAAAAAATCGCGACAAAAATTGCGAATAGGAAAATTATTCCATCGACATATTTGTTTGCAGAATGTAAATCGCTTTTTGAGTTTTTTAATTAATTTTTTGTGCCATAAAGCCTTTTTTCGCGTGCCGCCATTATTTTACAATTTCTTAAGTGTGTTTTTTTTTTAATTCATAATTTAGAGACTATAATACGAATTTCATACACCAAAGTTTGGTGCTTACTTTGCAGAAAAAAAAAATTTTCAAAATTGAAAATTTTCGCGTCATTATATTCGTTTACAGAATGTTAATCGCTGATTGTGTGTTTTAATTATTTTTTCTAGCATAAAGTATTTTTTCGCGTTCCGCTATTATTTTGCAATTTTTTATGTGCGGTTTTCTTAAATTTATAATCTAGGGACTATAATACCCATTTGATACAACAAAGTTTGGCGGTAAGTTGCAAAATGAATTCGCGCAAAAAAAATTGTGTAAAAAGTAAAATTTTTTTAAGTAATATATTCGGTTGTAGAATGTTAATCGCTGATTAGGTCTTTTAATTAATTTTTTGCACTGTACTTTTTCAATAAAATTTTTGAGATTATCTTATCTATATTTTTTTTAGCATAATTGTCGTTAATTACTTTTTCCTAGTGTTTTTTCTTAAGTTTTTGGTGTTTTATTGCATTATTTTTCATTCAACACCTAAAAAATTCAAGTGATATATTTGACAATTCAAGTGATCGAAATAACAGTCTGGTGATTTACAAAATTTGCTTTTTCATATAATTTTGTTTAAACTACGTAAGTCAGCACAGACGATCACCGCGTTCATCACCGGGATTTACAAAATACAAAATTTTAAAAAATTAGGTGAAGTGAAGTGTAGTGTTTTAAGAAATTAGGCTATTAGTACCTAATTTCGTAAAACACTTGGGTGAAGTCAGAGCTTTGAAGAATTAATTCCTTAATTCAATTTTTCAATTCTGAATTAAAAATTCCATGAATTAATTCAGTAAGCACCATATATTGAATGGAATTAATTCATATTTGTATTCGTTCGATTTATTTTGTTACGAATTAATTCAATTGCAATAGTTCTTTTTATTAAATCAAATGAATTAACTAACTGGTGAACACGTTCAATTTTATGAATCGAACGGAAAAAAGTGAATTAATTCCTTACTGAATTAATTCACTACTGAATTCGTTCAATTTCATTTTCGTTCAGTGAATTAAAAAAAAATAAATTTACGTTCAGTGAATTAAAAAAAAAAATAATAAGTTCACTGAATTGAAAAAAAATAAAATAAGTTCACTGAATTGAAAAAAATATAAAATAAGTTCACTGAATTCAAAGCCTGTTTTCTGCCGTTCAGTAGAAGAAAAGAATAATGTACAAATAAAATTTTTAAATAAGCAATTTTACAGCGTGTGCTAGTAAAAATGAACAAATTAGAAACCGGATGCTGTTTATCAACCTACATGATTCAAAAATAAAGACTTTTACTATTGAAAATAAAAACTTTATAGACCCGGTGAAATATGTTCATATACGCTCAAACATGTTCATATATGGTTTATGTATGGACACATATGAACAAATATGGATTTTTTATGAACATATATGGATTTTATGTGAACATATATGGAAGTATATGTGATTCCATACATGGAAAAAATTTCATATACAGCCCAGCAAAATCTTTCATTACCAAATAAGTGGTTATATAATAGAAATTCATAGCTCCGCACAACTTATTTTTTGGCGTCTAAACTCATTATTTTTGTTTGGCGTGGTCGTTTTTATAAGTAGTCACACTTACCCGCTCGCTTACGAAAATATGAAATAAGAAATAAGTAGTTATGAGATTTTGAATAATAAGTGGTTACACACATGCTTACAAAAAGTTTAATTATAAGTGGTTATCCGATTGCTTACTTGATTCTTAAAAATAAGGAGTTAGGCAAATAAGGAGTGAGATCATAAAAATGTTAACGCACATTTTTGCCTATAACTTTGGTTTAAAGCTTCTCATATTTTTTTTCGGCAGTTTACATTTTAAAAATATGTCAGTTAATAAATTAATTTACATCATGAGTTTTAGTTTGCAATTTTTTACAGAATGGACGATGAAAAAAAATTGCCAAAGAAACTAATGTATGCCGCCAAACAGTTTCAAAAGTGGTAAAAAGGTATCTGGAACACCAAACAATTGAAAGGAAGCCGGGAACAGGAACAACGACTGGTTATCATAACATTGGTAAGGCATATAAAGTTAAAAGCATCCTTACGAGAGCTCCTAACACATCTGACGGAAAAACAGCTCGGTTAGCCCAATGCTCGGACTTTTTTATACGTAAAGTGAAACGTAAGGCAGGACTAAAGTCCTACAAAGTTCAAAAAATTACCGATAGAAACGCTTTTAAAATTTTGGAGGCCAAAACCAGAGCTCGAAAATTAAAATCAAATTTTATACAAAAATACAACTTTTGTGTAATGCACGACAAAACTTATGTCCTGGCTGATTTTTCGAAGCTCCCTGGTCAAGAATTTTATGTTTCCGATGTTCGAGGAAATGTTGCGGAAAAATTTAGGTCGAAAAAGCAAACGAAATTCCCTAAAAATTCCTAGTATGGCAAGCCATATGTAGCTGCGGCCAAAGAAGCCAGTCATTTGTGACATCTGGCTCTATAAACACCGAAATTTATATCAAGGAGTGTTTGCAGAAGAGACTTCTTCCATTTTTGAGTCAGCACAATGTATCCACTTACTTTTGGCCCGATTTAGGATCTTGTCACTACAGCAAGAAAGCGCTGGAGTGGTATAATGATATTTATGTGGTTTTTGAACCAAGAGAGGCAAATCCACCAAACTGCCCGGAACTCAGCCCAGTGGAGAGATATTGGGCTCTTGTTAAAATAGAATTAAAGGACACGAAAAAGGTCTCCCAGGACATGCAATATTTCAAACGAAGATGGACCACCTGCTCTAAAAAGGTGACAGAAGCTTCCATAAAAGCCTTAATGGGAGGGTTTCCGGAAAAAGTGGATAACTTTGTTCGTGGTGGTTAGAATTCCATGCGGTTTTTATGTTTGATTTTGTATTAAATTTCATTTAATAAAAATTTGGTTTGAAGTCTTAAAATTCAGTGGTTTGTTTTTTTATTTAACTTTATGTGTGTTAACATTTTTATGATCTCACTCCTTACTATTAGCCTAAGGAAATACATTCAGAAAAATTTAAGTTTTCTCTAGTGTGTAATTTTAGGGGTCGTCATGAAAATTTAAACATAAAACATATTTACATATAATAAAAAAATGTAACTGCCCAGCCAGCAATTTCGGAGCGCTATAAATAAGATTTTTAAATGGCTCATAGAAATGATTATTGTTTTTTTGAAAACACTCTATTTTGGTAGAAAATATGAACCCTCAGAAAACAATCCAAAAAGTTGTCTCTACATTCTAAAAAGCTGTCTCTAAACGAGGGTTCATTTTTCGGACTCAAAGAAGATTCCAAAATTATTTAAATTTATGAAGAAAATTTCGATTTTATACGTTCTTTTTTGTGAGTCATTTCTGAGTACACAGGGGGCTTTTTTGGACGGACCACTTTCATAGGAAAAAGTGGAAAAATGTTTATGTTTTTGGAGCTCATTTCTGAGTCATTAATGATCATCTTTGTTTGCTGGGTGTGTGAAAAGTACTTATTTAAACTAATACGAGTAAGTCATTATTTTATATTTAGAAACAATGAATACAATAGGCCGTTATTAGGAAGTCATTATTTTATATTATAAAATAATGCAAAAGGTAATGATATATCATTTTTGGTAATGCAGATAGTAATGAGGTGTCATTACCAATATTTTGCTGGGAGACATATATGGAAGCATCTGTTATTTCATATATGAAAATGGCACTCATATATGGACAAATATGAAAGTATATGTTATTCAATTTACCCGGTGAAAAATGTTCATATACGCTCAAACATGTTCATATATGGTTTATGTATGGACACATATGAACAAATATGGATTTTTTATGAACATATATGGATTTTATATGAACATATATGGAAGTATATTTGATTCCATATATCCAGCATTCCAGCATCCCGGTGAAAAATTTCCATATATGAACATTTATGGTTCAACCATATATGTATGTATCCGAAAAATGAGGTAACACCTAAGTATATGTTCATATATGGACATATATGAACATATACATTTATTAAATATATGCGAATACATGCGAACGTTGCTGTCCTTTATTATAAGGTGTACGATAGATATAAATTTATGTATGACATTCAAATTAGGCGCTACATATGTTCCTTTTTTTATTCATGGCATTAAATATAATTCCATATTTATCCAAATATGAGTTCCTTTTACATATATGGAAAAATGTATTCTTCGAAATATGTTCATATACAAGTCCCTTTTGCATAAATTGAATAACATATACTTTCATATTTGTCCATATATGAGTGCCATTTCCATATATGAAATAACAGATGCTTCCATATATGTCTGTATATGAAATTTTTTCCATATATGGAATCACATATACTTCCATATATGTTCATATAAAATCCATATATGTTCATAAAAAATCCATATTTGTTCATATGTGTCCATACATTAACCATATATGAACATGTTTGAGCGTATACGAACATTTTCACCGGGTAAATTTATATCTATCGTACAACCTTATAATAAAGGACAGCCACGTTCGCATGTATCGCATCCCGACTAAAAAAGATGTTATATAATCATATATCACCATATATAAACCCATATATATGTTCATATCTAATTTGATCCGAATATTGGAATATATAATTATATCAAGCGAGATAAGCATATCATCTAACCTGATACAATTTGATCCGAAAAATGGGTCTATCTAATTGCATCAAATTATATAAAAAAACATATAATTTCATGAAAATTTTCAAATAAAATTTTAGTAAATATTGTTGAGATCACTTATTTTCATTCATATTAAATACTAATGCCCAGAACAGTTTGGCTAACAAAGTGGGTATCGGCCGATCTTTGGTATTTTGATGGAATACAGAAAAATTTTATTGATGGAAAGATGTTTGAAATGAGGATTGAATGCGATTTACGCCGTTTTTAGATGCATATTGTCGTTAAACTTAGAATAACGCAGTTTATAACTGAAATCCTTCTTTTGAAATGTGGTTTATTTTGATTTATTTCGATAAAGACCAAAATTCAAAACGAGAAAAAGTTGTTTAGAAAAATTTTTCTTAATAAACTTGGAAATAGCTGACAAAATAAATTTTCAGTTTAAGTCAAAATTACAACTTTTTCTAGTTTCGAGTTTTGGTCTTTCTTATAAAATGTGTGTCTTTCTTTAAAATTAAAAAATTAACTTTCTTGCAAATATTCTTAAAAAAATAATTCTGTACAAAAATTCTACTTTTTAATTTATTTTTACTCTTAGCATAGTACACTATATATAAAAATTCAGAAAGTAAGTTTTATGCAAAAACTTTTCTTTTTACATAAGGTACAAAATTTACGCGTTACGCGGTAACCGCCCTGAATTTAAATCGTATTTATTTCAACATATGTTTGTCTAATTTTTATTTTAAAATTTAAAAATAATAGTTATTTCGCCCTTCAATTTCACAATGAAAAAAAAATTTGTTTCCCATACCCGGTGAAAAATGCTCATATACGCTCAAACATGTTCATATATGGTTTATGTATGGACACATATGAACAAATATGGATTTTTTATGAACATATATGGATTTTATATGAAAATATATGGAAGTATATGTGATTCCATATATGGGAAAAATTTCATATACAGACATATATGGAAGCATCTGTTATTTCATATATGGAAATGGCACTCATATATGGACAAATATGAAAGTATATGTTATTCAATTTATGCAAAAGGGACTTGTATATGAACATATTTCGAAGAATACATTTTTCCATATATGTAAAAGGAACTCATATTTGGATAAATATGGAATTATATTTAATGCCATGAATAAAAAAAGGAACATATGTAGCGCCTAATTTGAATGTCATACATAAATTTATATCTATCGTACAACCTTATAATAAAGGACAGCAACGTTCGCATGTATTCGCATATATTTAATAAATGTATATGTTCATATATGTCCATATATGAACATATACTTAGGTGTTACCTCATTTTTCGGATCCATACATATATGGTTGAACCATAAATGTTCATATATGGACATTTTTCACCGGGTATTTATTTCTTTAAATTTTTGTTTTATTTTGATAAAGAGTATTTTGCCAAATATTTGATAAATAGATGTTAAATTCAATTATAAACATTAATTTATATGTGAAAGGGCAAAATTCAAAACCAGATCCACAATTTCTAAGTTTTTTTTCTTAATTTTTATAGTGAAATTAAACTTTATAAAATTTTGTATAATTAGATATCATGTCAGACATAATTATATATAAAATTAATACAATTTTCTATTAAGTGTGTTATATATTTTCATATAAGATTGTTTACAGAAGCTTATACGCCATTATATACATATAATTATATATAAACTACAGATCAAATCATATCAAACATATTTATAAAACCAAAGTGTTAATATAAATGTATATGGTTACATAAAGCCACGCATATAAACATTTATGATTATATCAAATCGTATAAGATTATATGAACACATTTTTAGTCGGGATATATTTAATAAATGTATATGTTCATATATGTCCATATAATGAAAGAAAAATGCTCATATACGCTCAAATATGTTCATATATGGTTTATGTATGGACACATATGAACAAATATGGATTTTTTATGAACATATATGGATTTTATATGAACATATATGGAAGTATATGTGATTCCATATATGGAAAAAGATTTCATATACAGACATATATGAAGGCATCTGTTATTTCATATATGGAAAAGGCACTCATATAAGGAAAAATATTGAAGTATATGTTATTCCATTTATGCAAAAGGGACTCGTATATGAACATATTTGAAAGAATACATTTTTTCATATGTGTAAAAGGAGCTCATATGGATAAATATGGAATTACATTTAATGCGGTGAATAAAAAAAGTATATGTAGCGCTTAATTTGAATGTCACACATTAATTTATATCTATAGTATAACCTTATAATAACCCGGTGAAAAATGTCCATATATGAACATTTATGGTTCAACCATATATGTATGGATCCGAAAAATGAGGTAACACCTAAGTATATGTTCATATATGGACATATATGAACATATACATTTATTAAATATATGTGAATACATGCGAACGTTGCTGTCCTTTATTATAAGGTTGTACGATAGATATAAATTTATGTATGACATTCAAATTAGGCGCTACATATGTTCCTTTTTTTATTCATGGCATTAAATATAATTCCATATTTATCCAAATATGAGTTCCTTTTACATATATGGAAAAATGTATTCTTCGAAATATGTTCATATACAAGTCCCTTTTGCATAAATTGAATAACATATACTTTCATATTTGTCCATATATGAGTGACATTTCAATATATGAAATAACAGATGCTTCCTTATATGTATGTCTGTATATGAAATTTTTTCCATATATGGAATCACATATACTTCCATATATGTTCATATAAAATCCATATATGTTCATAAAAAAATCCATGTTTGTTCATATGTGTCCATACATAAACCATATATGAACATGTTTGAGCGTATATGAACATTTTTCACCGGGAAAGGACAGCAACGTTCGCATGTATTCGCATATATTTAATAAATGTAACACCTCACCTCATTTTTCGGATCCATACATATATGGTTGAACCATAAATGTTCATATATGGACATTTTTCACCGGGTAATTATATAGTTTTATTTTTTTCCAAATTTATCTATATCTGTAAAGTTTTTTATTTTCAATAGTAAAAGGCTTTATTTTTGAATCATGTAGGTTGATAAACACCCGGTGAAAAATGCTCATATACGCTCAAACATGTTCATATATGGTTTATGTATGGACACATATGGACACATATGAACAAATATGGATTTTTTATGAACATATATCGATTTTATATGAACATATATGGAAGTATATGTGATTCCATATATGTAAAAAATTTCATATACAGACATATATGGAAGCATCTGTTATTTCATATATGGAAATGGCACTCATATATGGACAAATATGAAAGTATATTTTATTAAATTTATGCAAAAGGGAGTTGTATATGAACATATTTCGAAGAATACATTTTTCCATATATGTAAAAGGAACTCATATTTGGATAAATATGGAATTATATTTAATGCCATGAATAAAAAAAGGAACATATGTAGCGCCTAATTTGAATGTCATACATGAATTTATATCTATCGTACAACCTTATAATAAAGGACAGCAACGTTCGCATATATTTAATAAATGTATATGTTCATATATGTCAATATATGAACATATACTTAGGTGTTACCTCATTTTTCGGATCCATACATATATGGTTGAACCATAAATGTTCATATATGGACATTTTTCACCGGGCAGCATCCGGTTTCTAATTTGTTAATTTTTAATAGCACACGCTGTAAAATTGCTTATTTAAAAATTTTATTTGTACATATTTGTTTCCATTAGTAAAGAATTCAATCATAAGCTTCATTGCCAAAGCTTTAATAAGAAATGAATGAATTCCCAACTTGAATCATTCAAATCGCATGTTCAATCACCATTTTACTAATTGAATGAAGAAATTTTTTTACCATTCACTTAGTTCAGTGTAGTTTGAAACTAACATATAATCAAAACCAAAGCATACCAGCTGTAACAAAGCATACGATACTATTTATTTCTGTTAGATGAAATTTAACGTTTTTCATTTGTATTATGCTAATATTTCAGCAATTACATGTAAATTAAAATTTTTCATGTGACTGAGTGAATGAAAACTAATCAGTTTTCATTCACCTTTTTATTAAATGAATTCAGATAAATTGGGTTTCATTCAGTTAGAATTCAAACAAAATAGAATGAATTCATATAATTTAAATATATTGGGAATTAAGCTATCGAATTAATTCCATAACGGTGAGTCTCATACTGCAGGTTTAAACTTAGGTTAATAGTTAAGCCAAAAATTTGTTGTTCTTTTGTGTACATTTTTTTGACATTTTATTTTGTTTTTAGTTAAGTTAAAGTTAAACCTAAAGTATGAGACCCACCGAGAGAATGCTATTACGGAATGAAATTTAACCCAAATTTCATTAATTTTTAAAAAGTTAATGAAAGAATTAAGCCTTTTAAACCTTTGGTTTGACCCCATAATTCACTTGAAAATGTTTTGATCAAATTAGAACCTAGCTCTTTTAGCGGATTTTTAATTGCCTGATTGCGCGTTTTGCTTTCATAAAGTTGACATCACTTTTGGAAACTATATCAATTGTTTTTATATATTTTAGAGGACTACAAATATTAAGTAGTAATAGTTTTTTTCACATTAATATTAAATATTAATAATAGGATACAAAATGGAAGGGGAAGATTCTAGTGAAACTGAATTATATGAAATTGCTCCTAAGAAAATGAAGACTGAATGGTCCAAGAGTTACTCTAACAAAGCCATGCAGATGATGAAAAAAATGGGATATGAAACCGATAAAGGTCTTGGCAAACAAAATCAAGGGCGACTAGAGCCAATTGTTGCATTCCAACAAGACGGGAGGAGGGGATTAGGTTTAAAGCCTGAAACTATTAAGTTCTCCAGCGAACACTGGGATCCTAATAATGAAGATATAAATATTCCAGAGACTGTATTATGGCTTTCAAACAATAGTGAGTTTACATATAGTTTACAAGAACTAAAGTTTTGGATCAGATTCGGTGAACAAAAAGAAACACTTGACGAAGAAACTTTCTTTGTACAGCCTGATATTTTAGCTGGAATTTTAGAGGCCAAGACAGTATTTGATCAGCTCAATGAAAATGAGTTAAGAAGATCCCGTTCCCGAAGTAACCCGTTCGAGACAATACGATGTTCAATATTCCAAAATAGAGCTGCTGTGAAAATGGCCAACATGGACTCTATGTTGGATTTTATGTTCACAAACCCCATAGATAAAATTGGCAACTCTCTCATTCAAGAAAATGATCTTTTATATTTTGCAGATATATGTGCTGGTAATTATAATGAAACCCTTACGAAATCAATGAAAAATATATTCAACATACTTTTTTCTTGATTTTATTGAGAGAATAATTTAATATCTTGTTAAAAATTAATATTTTTTTACAATCTATAGGCCCGGGAGGATTTTCCGAATACATTTTATACAGAAAGTCGTGGGAAGCAAAAGGTTTTGGATTTACCCTTCGTGGTGGGAATGACTTTAAGCTTGACAAGTTTTTCGCAGGGTCGCCAGAATCATTTGATCCCCACTATGGAGTTCAAGACGATGGTGATGTTTATGTCGAGGCTAACCAAGATTCCTTTGCCGATTATGTGTTAAAGCATTGCGAAGAGGGTGTTCATTTCGTTATGGCTGATGGCGGGTTTTCTGTCGAAGGTCAAGAAAACATACAGGAAATATTATCTAAACAGCTGTATTTATGTCAGTGCCTAACTTCTCTCAAAATTCTTCGCTTCAATGGAAGTTTTGTGTGCAAACTTTTTGATATTTTTACTCCTTTTAGTGTTGGTCTTGTGTACCTGATGTATCAGTGTTTCGAAGAAATTACAATAATTAAACCAAACAGCAGTCGCCCTGCTAACTCAGAAAGATACCTGGTTTGTAAATGGAAAAAAGCAGACACGAGTACGATTTGCGCATACTTAAATCTAATCAATAATATTTTAAACAAAAGATCGAATGAGCAAGACGTTTTGGAAATTGTCGATTTGGATATAATAATGCAAGACGAAAAGTTTTTTAATTATATAAGAGAATCAAACAATTCGATTGGTCGAAATCAAATTATCGGGCTGAGAAAAATAACAGCATTTTGTAATAATCCGCAACTGAAAGAGGTACGACAGTCTGAATTTCGAAAAAAATGCTTGGACTTGTGGAATTTACCTGACAAACTGCGACAAGCCCCTGAAAGTAAGTCTGTTGAAAAATTTTTGGAAGAGTTTTTAAATAATTGGTACGAGGATAAAACATGGTTTAGCTCAATGCCTGATGAGTTGCTATCGACCGAAAACTTATATAAAAGAATAGAGAGTGTTCATGATTGGTATTTTGTTCCGATAGGTCGCGGGGAGACTAGCGCAAACACATGTAGCTTTTTCATTTGCACAACAAGGGGCAAGTTACTTCGGTACACAGATATGAGAAAATGGGAACCCATCGAATACATGTTTGAAATATCGCCAAAATCACTTTTTTATGGAGAACTTGTTTTTGAGTATAGTAGTGAAGGCCGTACCCAAACCAGGGCATGCGGCCTACACATTATTGACGCCATTTTTTTAGGAGGCAAAGATGTGCGTAGAATGCCCTTAAGTAAGCGACTGTCAATGTGTACCAAATTTGCGAAGAGTATTAACAAGCCTTTTCGAAAAGGAAATACGCCTTCGATACGTAGTAAACCTCTATACAGATTAAGCGACATAAAAGAGTTCTTTGACGAAATGAGGCATTACTCATTAAAGGACAATTCTTTGCGACTTGGAATATCTCTAAATGATTCGGACACCAAGTTTTTTGTTCCTGGTGGTATTTTATTATTGTGTGAGATATGTCATAATTTCGCATCTAAAATGTCCAAATCACAAAATATGCTGTATTACTTTGATAAAACAAAACGTGTGTCTTATTACAAAAACAATATGCCAGTCGAAATGCTTAATATACTCTATGCATCATTCCGCAATAGTTTTGTAAGGCGGTTACTTTGGAAATGGACGAATACGTTCCAAGTAGAAGAACACAGTAGTAAAGTGGATGAAAATGTTTTATATCGTGATGACATTATACAATTTGTTATTAATAAACAAAACGTCTGATATAAAGCACTTTAATAGAAGTATTATGATATTTTTCTTGAGAATGCAATATATCTGGAATGATGTATAGGATTTAAATATGTCCTACTGTTTAAAAGGTGTGGTGTATTCAATGTATGTATACGATGTATGTTAAATTGTATATAGAAGAGTAAAAGAAAAAGTAAAATTGTTCGTAATTAATAAATTTTTTATTAATTTTTTTTTTATAAAAGAAAATAAGAAACCAATCATTTAAATTAGGGCGGGAAGCATTACCTAAGAAATACTTATTTATGGAAAATATACCAGCGGGTTTTCATCGCCTCTTTCGAACATTAGGTCTGTTTCTTTACTTTTTGGGTAAAGTTCGGTAAAATGAAAGTTAACAAGAATTACTCTCACGAAGTGACAAAAATGCCCAAAAGTAAACGAACGCGAAAAACCACATTTGAAGCCCGAAAAACAAACATCAATAGATTTGTGCATTATAGTTCGTTTTGGTGAGCGCTCTTTCTAGTTATTGTTCAATTTGTTGTAAAAATCTAGATAGCTTTTCTAGTTAAACCCCTTTTTAAATCAAAAATTTCCTTTTTAGGCATTTCTATTTACAAAAAGTAATACATAGTTTATTATATTTGGAAAAGATTTTAATATTAAAAAAAAGCTTCGATTTATTTATATATTTATCTCTTTAACAAATTTAAACAAGAGTCTTCAAAAAATTGTCGGTAGTTTTATGGAGTTGTAACATCACCGATAGGCTTTTGCAACTATTACACTAATTTTTGTAAATGATAAACATATTTTCTGAATGAATGAAATGACCGATTATACTAAAAGTGCTATTAGTTGTGACCTAGGTCTTTGGTTCAAATTAGTGAATAATTCAATTGAACTAGTTGAACCCAACTGATGATATAACAGCTGATAAAAACAATTTACCCAAATTTACACGAAAAAAAAGTCTGCGCTTTTTCGTGCAAGAAGAACAAGAATATTACGCTCTCATGACAGCTCTCATTTACCCAATTGTGTAGTGAGAAACACTGTTGGTAAAAGTGGCACAAAAGTGCCATTTGTGGCACTATTGAATGTTAAATGGCACCTTGGCACTCTCGATAGAATTTTGACACTTTTTACGAAAATTTCTATATAATTTGATAAAAGGTCGATATCGCTGGTTTTTCATTAAAAGCCACGCCTATTAAGAAAGGGTAGCAAAATTAAAAAACAAATGCTACACTAAATATATCTACAATTTTTTGGACCACTTCCAGTTCTTCGGGGACAATTTAATCATTATTTTGATATTTAAAAATAAAAGCAACGGGTATTGTCAAATTTAATTGTAAAATTTTTTGAAAGTCTTGGACCTGCTAACTTATCTTAAAATAACGTAAGTTTAGTGCTTTACTATAGTTAAGAATGGCATTTTTATATGAAAATATTTGTGGTAGGTAATGTTAAACTCGGGTTACTTTTTAGATAAGTTGCCCGCCTTTTTTTTTGTCTTTTTACTTAACCCTTAAATGCATGATCTCTACAATTTTAACCATTTTTTTATATATGATTTCTAAAGGCGTGTACATTTCAAGAAAAATACCAAAAAAAATGCCAAATAGCTAAATTGTGATTATTTTAACGTGTATGAAAAAAAAGAAACAAAAAAAATATATGAAATATTAATTATACATTTATTGTTGCCAAAATTAATTTTATTGCGAGAATACCACTTTAAATATTTAAACAAATATTTTTGAATATTGCACTTTTTGTAAAAAAAAAACGCGTGTTTTAGATTTTTCCTATAACTGTTTAAAAAATCTGAATTATAGTTTATAAGAGAACTTTGTGCAGAAAGGGCCCCAATGCCCAAAAATTGAGTTTTATGCATCAAGTGGCGTTTTTTATTAAGAAACTGGTATGTTGCCAAATGGCTACACCATGCATTTAAGGGTTAAAGTAACTAAATGTATAAATATTTGAAATAAAATCTGAACATATTTTTTTTGAAACATTAAATGTTGCTTAATTTTTTTTTTTGGCACTTTTAAAGCATTTTCGGCACTTTTTTGGCATCATTGAGGCACCAAACGAAAATTCTCAAATACCATCACTGGTGAGAAAACGCTTTTTGGTAAAATTGGGATCCCGCGGGATCCCAATGCACTATAGGTAATTTGACCCATTTTTGTGGCAAAAAGTCATTTTTCAAACATTCCAGAATGAATTTTTTTTTTGTTGGTATTCAATAAAGAACACATCAAAGTCATTGTTTGTGAGCAAATTGTTGAACGCAGTATATACAGTGCAATTTGGTCGAATTTTTAAATTTCTTTAAATAGTTAAAAAAAAACACAAATTTAAACTTAATA
This sequence comes from Leucophora obtusa, assembly GCA_949987735.1. Lineage (NCBI taxonomy): Eukaryota > Metazoa > Arthropoda > Insecta > Diptera > Anthomyiidae > Leucophora > Leucophora obtusa. The sequence goes on along the minus strand of OX465297.1, from coordinate 53,843,611 downwards.
TGGAAAACAAAAGTGATAGTAAGTGCTTAATGGTTTAAGAAAAAGAATTTATTAAAAAAATATTTTTTTTTGGCGAAAAAACTCGTACTTCTGACATAACTTTTAATTCAATTTTTAATTTTTCTGAAAAATGAACTTTGGATAAGCTTTTAAAAAGTTGGCCGAATTTGAATGTGTTCAAACAATCAGAAACGTGTTAAATGAAGAGTTTTGAATTTAATTTGTCAATTTCATGTTGCGATTTTTTGCGTTTTTTGAGAAATATCATTTTTGGTAGGCAGCCTCCGCTTGCAAAATAGCGAACTGGCGGAAGTTTACTTGGATGAGCAAAACATAATATGCTACTTACTCTATGGGCAACACAGTACTACACACCACCTAATATAAGAATGCTTCTAGCTAAAGCCTATTTGATGCCATCTCTTGTATACGGCTGTGAAATTTTTTCAAATTGCGACGCAAATAGTAAGCGAAAATTAAATGTTGTATTTAATAATATTACCAGATATGTATTTGGGCTAAGAAAATACGATCGTGTATCTTCATATTCCTTACAACTTGATAATATTTTTAAACAAAAAAGTCTTATGATGCTACATAAAATTATTTATCATAAAACACCGAGGTACCTTTATGAATATCTGTTTTTTAACAATTCTGAAAGAGGAAAGAGGATAATTCCTATATTTTATCGAACTCTAATTTCAGAGTTGCAGTTTTTTGTAAATGCTATACGTTTTTGGAATGCACTTCCGCACCACATTCAAAAAAATAGTAACGCATTAAAATTCAAAACTGAACTATTTAATATGTTCACATAAACGCATATATGAAATGATAGGCGATACAATTGACAGGTTTTTTATTTAATTATTTTTTATTTTCATTTATTGTTTTCTTATTTTTTAATTTTATTTTTATTTAAATTTTTAAAATTATTTATATTTCATTTTCATTTTTTATTTCATTTTTTATTTTAATTTTTTATTTTCATTTTATTATTTTCTTAGATTTTCTTAGATTTTTAAAGTTATTGTGAAAAAAAATAGTTGTGATTTCAAATTATCCATTTTATTTTAATTTTTTTTTTACTTTTTTTTCAATTATGGTATTATACTTTACAAATTTGTTCTTTTTATTATTATCATTTTTAATATTTTTTATTTTAAATTCAATTTTTATTTTATTTAAATTTAACTTAAATAAATTGTCACATTTAAACATATGTAGTCAAATTAAATTCTATGCTGTAATTCATAAGATGTAATCTAGTAGCATAGAAAATCAATTAAATAAATAAATCAAATCAAATAAATCAAAAGAAAGAGGAGAAGAATACTACTGTTTACAATTTTATTGTTGGTAAAGCTGAATGCGGCAATGTTTTGAATGAGGAAACTGCAGCTTCAATAGGGCTTCCAAAGATAGAGTATCCAGAGGAATCTGAACGAACAAATAGGAAATTTTAAATAGCTTTATTAAAAAATAAAAATTGTTTTTACAAAAGATTCCACTTGTTCAATTTTCTGCTATAATGTGCCCAGATTAAAAAAAAATATTTTTTTTATTTTTTTTTTGAGATTTTGGACAGAAAAAGTTTGTTTAACACAGTTAACATTTTTACCCAAGCAAATCAGAAGAAATTTTAAAATTTCCGCCATTTTGAATTTGAAAAATTTTACCTGAGATTCGAAATCAACAACCTTGAAAACCCCCGTATACCAATTTTCATGTAAATCAGAAGTAATTTTAAAATTTACGCCGCCATATTGGATTCGCCATTTTGAATTTGAGAAATTTTACCTCAGATTCGAAATCAGCAACTTTGAAAACCCCCCGTCTACCGATTTTCATGTAAATCTAAAGAAATTTTAAAATTTATGCCGCCATATTGGATCCGCCATTTTGAATTTGAAAAATTTTACTTCAGATTCGAAATCAGCAACCTTTAGGGTTGCCAGAAATGAAATCGACAAAAAAAGTACATCGAGGAAAAAAAGGCAGTACAATTACTAAAAAAGAAGTACTTTTTTTTCATTAAAAATATCTTAAAATTAAGTATTTATATATGTACTTTGTAATTGATAACAAAATATGCCAATCACCCTTTTCGCTACCAATTTTTCAGTTGTGAATATATTTATATTTTAACTTCAGAATCTTTTTAAGTGCCTTCAAATTAAACACCATTTGAAATTTCTTAGCGTTTTACCGTTTTTACATTCGAATAGCCAAAACCTATTTATTTGGAATTGTTATAAATACCACAAAATCCCTTTTTCTTCAAGACAGTAAAGGCAGATTAAAAATATTTAACTTCGTTGACAAGAGTCTAATAAACATAAAATCGCAGCTTTACAGATTTTTCGATTTCGTGGAATTGCAACTTAAAATCTTTAAAAAATTTTATGGTTTTGAAATCTTTGTAGTAGTGTTTCCAATTCGGTTAATCGATTCCTCGATTAATCGCCTCTATTTCGGTTAATGTCGAAACAAATAATTCAAAACAGAAAAAGTTTGTTTAACACAGTTAACATTTTTACCCAAGCAAATCAGAAGAAATTTTAAAATTTCCGCCATTTTGAATTTGAAAAATTTTACCTGAGATTCGAAATCAACAACCTTGAAAACCCCCGTATACCAATTTTCATGTAAATCAGAAGTAATTTTAAAATTTACGCCGCCATATTGGATTCGCCATTTTGAATTTGAGAAATTTTACCTCAGATTCGAAATCAGCAACTTTGAAAACCCCCCGTCTACCGATTTTCATGTAAATCTAAAGAAATTTTAAAATTTATGCCGCCATATTGGATCCGCCATTTTGAATTTGAAAAATTTTACTTCAGATTCGAAATCAGCAACCTTTAGGGTTGCCAGAAATGAAATCGACAAAAAAAGTACATCGAGGAAAAAAAGGCAGTACAATTACTAAAAAAGAAGTACTTTTTTTTCATTAAAAATATCTTAAAATTAAGTATTTATATATGTACTTTGTAATTGATAACAAAATATGCCAATCACCCTTTTCGCTACCAATTTTTCAGTTGTGAATATATTTATATTTTAACTTCAGAATCTTTTTAAGTGCCTTCAAATTAAACACCATTTGAAATTTCTTAGCGTTTTACCGTTTTTACATTCGAATAGCCAAAACCTATTTATTTGGAATTGTTATAAATACCACAAAATCCCTTTTTCTTCAAGACAGTAATGGCAGATTAAAAATATTTAACTTCGTTGACAAGAGTCTAATAAACATAAAATCGCAGATTTACAGATTTTTCGATTTCGTGGAATTGCAACTTAAAATCTTTAAAAAATTTTATGGTTTTGAAATCTTTGTAGTAGTGTTTCCAATTCGGTTAATCGATTCGGTTAATGTCGAAACAAATAATTCAAAACTCAAATAATTATTCGATCCGAATAATCGGTTAAAACAGGTCGATTAACCGTTTACAATTTTAATATGGAATTTATCCCTTATTTTTTTCTTAAAACTTCATAATTTTCTTAACTTTGGCTCAAAAATTACAAGAAACATAAACACAAATATATTTTATTTGTATTTAAGAAAATTCTAATTGTATTTTAAATTTGTCCAAATACATTTCAAAATTATTCACTTGTATTTAAAAATTTTTTAATCTGTATTTCAAAATTGTAAAATTGCATTTAAAATAATTCCATTTGATATTTCAAAATTCTCCAAATGTATTTCAGAAATTTCCAAATGTATTTCAAGACTCTATTTGTATTCCAAAATTTTCAAAATGTATTTAATAAAATTCTAATTGCATTTCAAATTTTTCTAAATGTATTTCAGAAATTTCTATTTTATTTTAAAAGTATTTTTATAAACGCCTGTTTTCTCTTTCGTAATGAAAATTTTATAGGAATTATGAGACATGTACGTTAGTAAATATGCTTTTAAAATAAAAATATAAATTTCTGAAATAGATTTCGAGAAATTTGAAATGCAATTAGAATTTTATTAAATACATTTGTAAAATTTTGGAATACAAATAGTCTTTTTAAATTCATTTGGAAATTTCTGAAATACATTTATAAAATTTTGAAATACAAATGGAATTATTTGAAATGCATTTTGACAATTTTGAAATACAGATTTAAAATTTTTAAATACAAATGAATGATTTTGAAATGTATTTGGACAATTTTCAAATACAAATAGAATTTTCTTAAATACAAATAAAATATTTTAAAATATATTTGTAATACATATTTTAAAATATATTTGTATAATTAGTGAGGGCAGATATTATTCAGCCTCTAGTTCGATGTGATTGATATATTTGTATAATTTTGAAATACATTTTGAAAATTTTAAAATTCATTTTGAACAATTTTGAAATGAATTTTGAAACGTTTTTATACAATTTTAAACAGTGTTTGGACAATTTTGAAAAATTTTTGAACAATTTTAAAACATTTTTGGACAATTTTGAATGATTTTTGGACAAATTTAAAACATTTTTGGAAAAATTTAAAAAAGATTTGGATAATTTTGAAACATTTTAGACAATTTTGAAACCTTTTTAGGCCATTTTAGAATATATTTGGACAATTTTAAAACATTTTTGAACAATTTAAAAACATTTTTGGAGAATTTTAAAACATTTTTAAACAATTATGAAATATATTTGGAATTTTCTGAAATAAAACTGAAAGAGGTGTAGAATACAAGGGAACCCGTAACCGTTTCACTGAAATTAAATTTTTATTCGCATTTGTGACATTAATAATAACGAAATAACCTAAAGTTAACACAAAATTAAAGCTAAAAAATCAAAATTAAATGACATTTTTACATTGATTCAATAAAGTTTCGCTGAAGTTCGTACATTGAAAATTTTTATGAAGCTTTCCATTCATTTTGTTAAGAAAACTTCATTAGTTTAGTGGAAATTTGCATTAAAACTGGCAGAGTTTTGAGCTACGTATGTTATCTCAAACTTTGGATAATTTTATTTATTGTCAATGGGCCTTAAAAACGGAAAAAAAGACTGAGAAATTTAACAACTATTTATGATATTCTTTAGTCTACTAACTCTGCTAACTATTCAGAACATTTTTTTGCAAATTTTTGTAGAGTAAATTGATATTTTGAATTAATTAATATTTTACTCAAATGGAACTAAATCTTTTTTTTATTTCTTCAGAGGAGGAGGAAGAACTTTGGACAATAATTTTTTTAAAATGCAATCCCGGTGAAAAATGCTCATATACGCTCAAACATGTTCATATATGGTTTATGTATGGACACATATGAACAAATATGGATTTTTTATGAACATATATGGATTTCATATGAACATATATGGAAGTATATGTGATTCCATATATGGAAAAAATTTCATATACAGACATATATGGAAGCATCTGTTATTTCATATATGGAAATGGCACTCATATATGGACAAATATGAAAGTATATGTTTTTCGATTTATGCAAAAGGGACTTGTATATGAACATATTTCGAAGAATACATTTTTCCATAAATGTAAAAGGAACTCATATTTGGATAAATATGGAATTATATTTAATGCCATGAATAAAAAAAGGAACATATGTAGCGCCTAATTTGAATGTCATACATAAATTTATATCCATCGTACAACCTTATAATAAAGGACAGCAACGTTCGCATGTATTCGCATATATTTAATAAATCTATATGTTCATATATGTCCATATATGAACATATACTTCGGTGTTACCTCATTTTTCGGATCCATACATATATGGTTGAACCATAAATGTTCATATATGGACATTTTTCACCGGGATATTAAATTTATTGTAGTATTCATTAAATTTGCATTTAAATAAATTTTGTATCCAAAGTTTTACAGATTAAAAAAAATTTCGTAAAGAAATAGAAAATTTACCTTTAGGTTATGCTGTTTTTAACTTACTAATTTTTAGAAAAAAATCTCCTAGTTTCAGCAGTTTTTTTTTGCCATTTTTAACTAATTTTTGTTAGCTTCAGCTATATTTTTAAATAAATTTTTCTATTAGTATAAAAAATGTTTCAATTTAGATAATCTCAGATTCCGAAATTTTCAACCTTAAGGTACATTTACACGCGAGAGAAAACTGCTAAAGATGGAGCAAAAAACACTACAAAATAGCTAAACTCATTCAAAATAGAGCTAATTAGGAGTGATTTTTGTTTTATCTCTAGCATTTATCTCTCGTGTAGATGTGCTTTTTAATTTGAATTTTTTTTTAAATACATCGTGTTCATATGTCATATTGATATTTAACAAAAACAGGAAGCTGTTAGTGTCTTTGTTGATAAAAAGTTAAGGAAATACATTAATTTTGCTTTAAACGATTAATCGACAATTTTCTCGAATAACCGACACGAATAACCGGTTAATCAATTTTAGTGATTTTTCGAATAATGCAATAACCGGTTAACCACCTATGTCGAATAATTGGAAACAGTACTTTGTAGTAAAGCTTCCATTTGGGTATTATAACGTTGTTATTCTTGTGTCGAAATACATTGGATATATCCTAAAATATTTGAAAAATAAATCGAAATTTCAATCAAGTTTTCATTTAAATTAAAAACAAAAGATTAATACTAAGACTAAAATTTTTATTTGCCTTTTAAATATTTTAGAACATATCCAATGGTTTTGCAACTTTGATACAAAATAAACATAGTTAATTAAAGTGTATTGTTTATATATTAATAAAAAGCAACGAAATCCATCAAAATTAAAAATAAAAAGGATTAAACAAAAAAAAAATTTAATTTTCTGAATTCTTACAAAATTCTGGATACATTCTTAAATACTAAAAGACATTATTAAATTCAAATGAAAGCTTAACTTCTGTTGATTTAAAAAATATAAAAATTGGGCCAAAACTTATGAAAAACAGTGCTTTTAATGAAATCTAATAGTTGAAAAATCTCAAAAACTGCCCTACCAATTAATTTTTTTTTGCAATTTTTGTTTTACCGTCAATAATCTGATAGTGGTATCAAATAAGAAAAAGTTTTCTCTTATTTTATGTTGTTAACAAAAAAAAACGTACAAAAAGAAGTAAAGAAGCTAAAAAAAAGTACTTTTGCGTACTTCTTTAGGAGTTATGCAGGAAGCAGTACAATTAGTTAAAAAAAAGTACGCGTACTGCTGAAAACAGTACGTCTGGCAAGCCTAGCAACCTTGAAAACCCCCGTATACCAATTTTCATGTAAATCAGAAGAAATTTTGAAATTTACGCCGCCATATTGGATCCGCCATTTTGAATTTGAAAAATTTTACCTCAGATTCGAAATCAGCAACCTTGAAAACCCCCGTGTATAGATTTTCATCCTTCTTCAGTGTTTCCTTATAGTTTTGGCCAGAAAATGGGGTCATTTTACCTATAGTGCAATGTTGAGTACCCGAACACAGCTATTATAGAATTGTGAAATTTCGGTATTTTTTGAGTACTCAATACTACTCAATACTTTTCAATTGAGTACTCGATACTACTCAATACTTTTAACGGTTTTTTTAATTTAAAAATAAAAATGTTATGAATTCGTATTTATTAGGAAAAATTATCACAATTCACATACACGTGTTAAATAACTATTGTTATTTACATTTTAATTAATTTAAAACATTTTAAATAAATTAATTAAATAATTTTTCCCAAAAATTCGTTACAAATTTCTTTGCTTCACAAATAGAGTTGTATTTTCAGAGCTGTATTTTTAGAGTACTATTTTTAGAGTTGTATTTTTATATGAAAAATACACATTTCTACGGAAAATTGCATCTTTAAAAGTATTGAGTAGTACCGTTTTAGTATTGAAAACTCAAAAAAACAGTCAGTATTGAGTACTCAGTACCGGAATACTCAATACTTTTACAACTCTAAGCTATTATAACATTTTGTATCGAAAAATGTAAGCCTTTGCAGACATGTGTAATCAGTGTTGCCAGTTTTTTTCAGACTTTATCCCCAATTTTCAAATTGTTATCTCCAAAAATCCCCAATTTCCAATTTTTTATCCCCAAAAATCCCCAATTTTTATTTTCTGGAAAAAATTCGTATTCGTTAACTTTTTTTAAATTAATGTAAAAATACCATATTTATTTAATTCTTTTCGGAAACCTTATACACTCAAACTCAATAAATTTTGTAATTCTAAAAAATTTTAAAAAAGAACAAATAAATTTAAATAACAGCATAAAAAAATGGGAGCCAAATTTTTTCGTTTTAAATATTTCAGAATCAAAATTTTCCGATTCATCAGCTTCAGACATTTTGTTGCGTATGGTACTGTATAAAAAAGTTTTAATATTTCAGCAGATGGATTGAATTTTTGGCAATTGAATAACATGTAAAGTATATATTTAATTTAAGAAGAGCTTCTTATAACTTATATTACATCCGAATAACCTTAAATATGTTGAGGGGAGCCCTGGGTGGTGTATCGGTTAAACTTTAACCATAGGTGGGCCAGGGTAATTATCATTATTTCTGTCTGTATGAATGAAGGTGAATGCCTCTACGGCAAAGGCAAGTTTCCTGGTTAGAACTTTGGCAGTTATTGGTGATAGCATGATACACAGTGGTATATCTTCGCCCTTTAAAGTATCTAAAGTTACTGAAAGAGTATTTAAAATTTCTAAAACTGTTTTACTAGAGGGCACTAATGATTCGACATCTTCTGGCCAAGATAGAGTTTCAGGGAAAAATGTGGGAAAGTCCATAATAAGTCCAAGGAAAATCATCGCATAATATCCTTTGTACTTATTTCCAAATTATAACACATAATTGTATCTTTAATTTCATCAATTATCAATGATACAGTTGGTAAAATATAAAATATAAAAATTGTCGCTTATTATCGAAGATGGATATTCCATTTTGACATTACGTTTGCGTTCAATTGTTTCGCGTTTTATTTTTATGGGACAACTATGCAATGCAACTTTAGTTTGGGGCTTACGCGGTGGTACATGTATACCATTTTCTTGTATCATTTTTCCAAAAACTTCCTTGTGGCGGTACTGAAGATGAGCTCGCAAATTTGTTGTAGTGCCATGATTGGTCAACACCTTGTGGCATAGGGTAGAGTACATTTTGTTTTGTTATGATGCAGTTATCTTCATTTGTCGGGGAACCAAACGTATACAACCATCAATGCAAGTTTGTTGTAATGTATTCGATGAATCCATGCGTAAGAAATTGCATTGAATCTTAATGGAGAAGAACACGGTGTGTTTCATTTATAATAGGAGTATATTCTATTAATATTCCTAAAGCTGCTTTTGATAAATTTTTAATTAATGAATTCACACTCGTGTTCTCTCGTTCGTTCGTGGTAAAGCAAAGATATAATTGACGGGAAGGCCATACTGGAAAGACATTTATCGGAACAGAGTTGTATTTGCGGTTATACGCAAATAGGAATGATGTTGCCACTTACACAGGGTGAGCGGAATAATTTAGAATCTGTAGAAGAGAAAGCGATTTTCTCTTAAGGATCAAGAGTCAAAATAATTATTCAGAGGATTGCCGACAATATTCAAGGCCAGAGAGTAAAACAATACATTGACCCTTTATATAGTTATGTTACATTTCGGTAGTTAGTTTTTTTGCATAGATTTTATTAGTGTAATATTCAGTTAATGTATGTACATGTAGTTAAAGTAGTTTGGCGGTTTGAAAATTAAAATTTTGCGGCCATTGGCAAAGTATCAGTTCAAGCGTTGGCTAGAAATAAGCGGAGAATTCTTAACGTAGAATATTATAAAGTGAAAATACAGTGTAGTTTAATAGTAGTTTAATACCTGTACACCAAGTCACAACAAAGTTAAGAGGAAAAATATACTGAAGATAACATTGCTAAATTGGACGGAAAATCGAGCTCTATTGGGAGTCCTGCGGATGAGATATAAAGGATCCTAGGCGAAAATTTTAGTGAAGTTTAGGAAAACTTTTTATATAAAACCCGTAAGTTTTAAATTAAATTTGAAGTGAGTGAATGTATTCTAAAGGGCGTATGCGGGTTATTTTATTATGTAGTGTGGTCTATAAATAGTTGAAGGAGCAACCCAGGATAAATACGCTTGAGAGAAGTTTGTCTTTGTCTTAAAGCTATTGGCCACAGGCAGCTTTTTATATAAAAAGGTAACCAAAATTTTATTTCTTGTTTTAAATTGTTTGTCGTTGACGACTACCAAGTGGCAGCCTTAAGAATCTGGGATAGAACAAAAATACCCAATATTGAATGGTAACTCCTTTAAATTAGCTAACCGTTTGGAAAGAATACATTCCCAAGTGAGAGTCATATTTGAGTGATAAAGTGAGCAGTTCAAAAAGGGGTTACCTGTCTCAGATCTCTCCAACCGTTTGGAGCGAAATTTGCAGTCAGGTTACTTACCTTGTTTGCAAGTAATATCGTTTCCGGGGGCATTTATTTATATAATATATGAAGGGAAATAAATTTAAAAAGAAAAGTAAAAGAATTTATTAGTGGCAAATATAGTAGATTTTTTTTTGGTTTAGATTTTTTTTGTTTGTGATTAGAAAATTTTTTTTTATATATATTATTTTTATGTTTTTAGTGTTAGTTTCCTATTATTAACTAAATTTTTTGTGGTATTGTAAAAGGGCCGAACTAGATTTCTTTTTGTACTAAACATAGAAATTCGCGAAAAGAAGGCAGTAGAGAAAATTGTTAAAATTTAGAAAGTTTAAAGCCTTAGAGAAATACATTCGTCTAACGAGCTCATTAGGGGAATAGGATCGGGAAATATAGCGAAAAGGGAAATATTCAGGGTACCATAAGATGGCCAGATTTTCAACCTTTATGGTAAAAATTTAGTTGGTCCTTGTATGTTCTAATGTTTATGTACTTGTTTTTATATATATATAATTTCTTTTGTTGTGTTAAGCTAAATTTATTTTTATTATTTTATTTGATAGACATCTATGGTTTTTTTGTTAGAACTTAGGTAAACTTTTAGGTAATACTAAATTGAGTTTAAAAAACCTTTTGTTCTGATAGTCTATTCTGAATTAGTTGTAAATAAAAACGGGAAATTTATGCGATTGGGTAATTAAATTGTTTACTTCAATCATTTATTTTGGTATCTGATACCTTTCGAATTGCGTTAAATCGCTGTCACTTAAAAGAATCTTTTTATGGAAGTTTGGACCAGTGGTTTTTTTTATTAAAACGATTCAAGTAAATTTTTTGTGAAAATTTTGTCAAATACATTAATATTAATATTTAGACGATACTAAGTTTGCCATTAAGCCCGGGAATTAAATTTATATTTCCAAAAAAATTACTATTATTAAAATCACGCCTAAATTTAGGTAAAGCAAATAGGAAAAAAATTTTAAGCCACTATTAGAACTAAGATATATTTGTGTTTAGTATTAGTGTTTATATATTATAATAAATTATGATTTGTAATTGAAATTTTTAAATATGTGTTGCTAATTGTTTTAATAGGGATTTCAGGTACAATGGCGTAAGTGGTTGTAAATAAAGGTGAGTTGTTGGAATACTGTAATGGGGTCATCTAAGGATCAGTGAGGTTACGCAGGTTGGGTATGGGCAGCGCAAAGTGGGAAGTATCATTCCCAAATATAACCGTTACATTTTGTGGATATCGTCTGTTTGGGTTTTTTTTTTATGAATTCAATTGAAGGTTAATTAGCAGATTGTTTATTCTACTGGCACATCTATATGTCAGTTTTTATTGTTGGACCGGTTTGTTTGTGTGTGCGGGTTGAGAACACACGCCCGAAATGACAGGAGCTAGTTAGGGTGGCACCACAGGCACAGTAAAAAAATGAGGTTTCACAACAAATATTTTGGAACCAAAAGGAATTAAGGTTTGTACGCACATTAACTTTCCAGGCAAAAATTTTGTGTAGCCTAAAATCATGCACTATTATCATCATCAGAGAAGACAGAAAAAAGCAAATTTCGATATGCTTAAAGCAAAAAAAATGTTGTAAAATAGCAAGAAAAAGCAAAAGTAAAAAAACTTGGAAAAACAACAGTTTTCAAAAAAAAAAATTCAAAATTAAGAGAAAAAATATTTTTTTGTGAGCAAAAAAAAATTTTTGGGCAAAAAGTTTTAAAAAAGCAATCACAGCTCAAAAATCTTAAGAAAAAGCTATTTTAAAAAAAAGCAAATATGAGTAAAACAAGCATATATAGCATAAAAAGCTAAAACAGTAATTTTGTCTTCTCTGATCATCATACTTAAAAGAAATATATATATATATATAATATTTAGAATTATCAGGGTTAAATTCAAAAAATATAAAAAGGCAATAATATGTTATGCCCAAAAAATCCCCTAAAATTTCGTGTCATCCCCAATAAATCCCCGGATCCCCAAACGGAAATTTTTATCCCCATTGACGACAAAAATCCACAATTTGGGGATAAATCCCCCTAAACTGACAACACTGTGTGTAATTCATATGGTAACATTTTTCGATACAAATATGAAGAGACTGATTTAACAGACGTTGGATGAGTTGGTACCTTTTTAATTATATGGGAAAATCTACGAAACAGGTCGATTTCAGATTTTAAAAATGAAAAATTTCAAATTAGTGGCACACATTTTTTTTCTAGATTAACTTATTTAAAATGCATTAAAAAGAAGTAATCTATTCGCGTGAATCAATTTTTTTGAGTGCTAAAAAAGTTCTAAACAAAAAACCGCACACATTTTCTCTAATAAGTATTTTAAAATTTTTGGATTTTTCGGGCATGTGACCACACATTTTCAAGTAACCTTTCCGTGATGAGTCCGAATTTGGTTTCCAAATTTTTCCAACACATCTGGTTTTTGAGAAAATTGAGGTCAAAGTTTACAAAAACCTTTTTTTTTTGGCTATTTTTGAGTGGTTTTTACACGCTTTTACCTCGAGTTAATGAAAAAGACGACACAGTGTGTTCCCGTTAGGGATGCCAAACGGGAAATCCCGAAATCCCGGGATTTTCGGGATTGGCTAAATCCCGAATCCCGGGATTATTTCTCAAAAATCCCGGGATTTTCCTATTTTTTAATATTAATATAACCGCAAATAAACAAAGTTAGCAATTTTAGATTACCTACGTTTTTTCTTGAATTTTCTCATATTGACAAGAAATTGATGCCAAGATATTGGTAAAATTATAAATTAAGTAGATTATTCGAGTAAACTATGCAAAGACTTTGCAGAAAAATTTAAAATTTTGGTAAACATTATTAAGTTTTTGAGGAATACATGCGAAAAATCAAGTTTGTTTGTTATTTTACCGATTTATTCTTCCAAGCGAAATTCGATTTCTGAAATCTAATTTTGGCTGGGACTGTAAGTTTGAATTCTTCCATGAAAACATTTGATAACGATAACCAAATAATTTTGTTGCTGTAATTACACGATTTAGTGGGCAAGGTTATCGCAACGAATATGTTTTAAAATCTGCTTACAAAATACTGGGCGCAAGTGTACTTAATGACAGGCCTTCATATATTATCCCAGCCAGAAAAATACAAAAGGGAAAGCGATGGCAAGGTATTTTAACAGGTGGTACAAGTACTGACAAAAATTGCTTTTCCATTTCCAATATGATAACGTCAATAGACAAAAGGACCGACAGTTTAAAAAGCGCCGGAAAAGTACTGGAGAAACAAAATTTTTAACTTTGGCAAAACGCCGTCGAAACCAATAAATAGGTGGTTTGGAATTATATTTTCCAAAATAAAATTTAAAAAAGTTCATATGTATCTTTTTTGGCCCTGCCGTGATGTTTTGTAAAACAAATACTGGCAAAACGATTTTTGAAAACGCTGGCAAAGCGTCCCAAATGATTCTTCTGCCAGTCATTTATTTTTAACATCGCGGTTACCAAGTGGTATGCAGGTACTTGATTTTTTGTACCACTGTCAATTTCTGACTGAGATGTTTCAATATTCATAAAATGTACCACATTATTAATTAACAACTATTAAATAATTATAAAACGCTTTATTCTATAAAAAAATTAGTTACATAACATAAAAATTTTTACAAATAAAGGAAAATTTAAATCCCGAAATCCCGTAAAATCCCGGGATCCCGAAAAATCCCGTAGTACCGAAAATCCCGGGATCCCGGGATTTTCAAATATCAATCCCGATTGGCATCCCTAGTTCCCGTACGTTCCCAAAGTTACCGAAATTTACCCAAAGTTACCGAAATTTACCCAAAAGCGTTCCCGTACTCGAGAATTGGGTAAATGAGAGCGCTAATGAGAGTGTATTAGTGCTTCTCTTTTTACCAAAATTTACCCAGACTTTTTCTTCGGGTAAACTTTGGTAAAACAGCTGATGCAAATATAAACAAAAAAACAATTGTGAAATTAAATTAAAAATTGTAATTAAATAAAGAAATAAGCAAAAGAAACTTGGTTTTTTGTTAAAATTAATTGAATAAAATCAAAAACAACTTTTAAATGCGAATAAATATGTCTATTTGTGCCGATTTGCAAACTGAAATTATACGTATTTTCACATCAGTGATGGGATTTTTGGCACAATCTAAGATTGATTGGTACATAGAGTTGTAAAAGTATTGAGTATTCCGGTACTGAGTACTCAATACTGACTGTTTTTTGAGTACTCAATACTAAAACGGTACTACTCAATACTTTTAAAGATGCAATTTTCCGTAGAAATGTATATTTTTCGTATAAAAATACAACCCTAAAAATAGTACTCTAAAAATACAGCTCCGAAAATACAACTCTATTTGTGAAGCAAAGAAATTTGTAACGAATTTTTGGGAAAAATTATTTAATTAATTTATCTAAAATGTTTTAAATTAATTAAAATGTAAATAACAATTGTTATTTAACACGTGTATGTGAATTGTGATAATTTTTCCTAATAAATACGAATTCATAACATTTTTATTTTTAAATTAAAAAAACCGTTAAAAGTATTGAGTAGTATCGAGTACTCAATTGAAAAGTATTGAGTAGTATTGAGTACTCAAAAAATACCGAAATTTCACAACTCTATTGGTACAATGGCACAACCGATTAGAGTTGTAAAAGTATTGAGTATTCCGGTACTGAGTACTCAATACTGACTGTTTTTTTGAGTACTCAATACTAAAACGGTACTACTCAATACTTTTAAAGATGCAATTTTCCGTAGAAATGTGTATTTTTCGTATAACAATACAACTCTAAAAATAGTACTCTAACAATACAGCTCTGAAAATACAACTCTATTTGTGAAGCAAAGAAATTTATAACGAATTTTTGGGAAAAATTATTTAATCACCCAGCAAAAAAAGTCATTACAAAAAAGTTATTTTAAAAGCACTCCGAATAGCATCAACTGATTGTGGAGTAGTTACAATTTAGCTCTAACACTGATTTATTTTACACGTGATGTCCCATGTTGTCAGTAGTTCAATTTAAGCATTTTGTTAGTAATTTAAAAGTGATTATTTATTTATTTATTTATTAAATTAAGTCTATGGAATATAATTTCCTTATAGACTAGAAGTGTATTACATCATAATTTGATTGGGAAGAACCAACAAACACTTGATTTAATTTTGTTCTGATTCCACCTATATTTTGAAAATAAAAATTAAGTTTTTTAAATTTAGCAGCAACATTCTTTAAACATTTACGCCCTCGGTTCGAGGTTTCTGAAAAAACTGAAACTGACGAACCTTTACATCAGATGGCCACAAAGATGTTTTAAAAAGCTGTTTATAAAATGCAGCAGAAACACCAAGTTTGAACGAAACTTTCCTCATTAAACTTAAGTCAGCATCCTTTTTGATTAATTTAAAGCATTCTAAATACATTTTTTGGATTCCAGCATATTTCACTACATAATCCATAATTTGGTCTGCAGTAACATTCGGCTTAAAGGATGACAAATGAACCCATTTTTTACTAGCTACAACATCCAATTCACTATTAGCATTATCCCCAAAAATCACTTGATTTCGCTTTCTTTTCGGCTTAACAATATTCCACATTGAATTGTTTGCTGGGAAATCATTTTCAACATGAGAGTTTATAGTGGCAGCATAACTAACCGTATTTTCGGATGTATGAGAAATAGAAATACTCTCATTGTCATCATTTGCTTGTACGTTAGTTTTATCAGAACCAACAACATTTACATCAACTTGTTTACTAGCATCAGCGACAGCACCACGACCGACATCATCATTAACAGCATCAACAAACACATCATGATTATTAGCATCATCATTAGCATAAAGACCAGCATTACATCCAGCACTATTATTAGCAGCAGCACCAACAATAGCATTATTACGATGACTATCAGAGAGTGTAAGAAAATTAGCAGAAGTAGATGCAGGGGGTGAACGACTTTTTTGTTGTTTATTATTAGAACTTGATTCGGCAAGTGTTTTTTTGTTTTTTAACGAAACACTCTCAATAACAGTGTTTTTGTTGATTACATGAGCATTTTTTAACTCTTTAATATCATCAACATTATTTACTTTTTTTGTAAGATCAATGATCATTAGCTTTAAGTTGTTTACTTCATGTGTTAAACGACTTATACAGCGAACTGAATCACTTGACGAATCCAAACAATTGTCACAGTTGAATAAAATGTTTTTATTACTTTTTAAGACATTATATTCATTATCAGATGTAATGTTAGCACAAATATTATGATAACTGAGCTGACACAAATTGCACTTTATTTTAATGATGTTCAAACATTTTGAACAAACAACTTTCTTTAAAGAAGACATAGCGAAACACACGTCTTACTCAATTCGTTGCAAAGCGAAGACTTGAGTACATGATGTTAATAAAGTATGGTTTTTAAGTATACATTTTCATCACATCAATACGAGTTTATTTTGTTTGCATTTTTAGAGTGATTTGGAAGTACTATTTTTAATATATAATATAATAGATTTTTAAAAGTGATTTAAATTTGCTTTTTATAATGTATGAAATAGCATATTTTATAAGCAATTTTAATGTTTAGCCTTTACAGAACCCATTTCTGAACCTATTGTGTAAAAAAAGCTTCAATTTATTATTATTTGTTGGACAATATTAAGGAAACGGTTCTTTTGCATCTGAATCAATTCGATTAAGTCAAAATCAGACAAAACCAACATTTTTTTTAATTTTGGTTTAACAGTTTTTTTTAAATAAGTTTGTAACATGTATACTTCAGTCTTAAAATTAAAAAAAGATACGATATTGAATTAAAGATAAGATAATGCCGAGTGTTTGGGATGTCAGTTCAACTTGGTTTAGTTAAACAGAAAACAAATTATATCAGCCACTTCAATTTTATTAACAAAAATTGGCTGAACAACTTTTCCTCGTTTAGAATTTCGGTCTTCATTGAAAGAAAATAATATAGATCCATTTTAGAAGCAGTATTCCAGTTATAAACTAAGTTTAAAGATAATCTACATCCTAAAAACTGTAACCTACTCTGATTAAATTTTTTAAAAACATTACTCAAGGAATTTTCAGAATATTAAAGCGTACTAGGAAACTATTTTTTCATATTTTTTTTTACAAATAAAGGAAAGAAAAGCATCGACATTTTACAACTCTACAGTAATAAGGCCATCATTATAAATTTGCTCAAGCCGCAGATCTATGATTGAAATTTTAGCTTTAAATTCATTAAAGAATCGGAGAACCGTTGGAGGACAGTTTTTCCCCAGACATATTTCGAAAGCGAATACCATGTCGTCATTTGAATTTTGCAAGGCTTCCATCTTTAGCTGAAAAGAACGTTTTTATAAAACGATGCATTAAGTTCCAATTCTATAATTTGCAATACGTGATTATTTAGTTAAATTTATGTTGAAGAAGATCATGTACCAAATTTTAACTTTAATTAAAATTTGGAACTTAAATTGGCAAACTCCTCTTGACATTTTAAAATTGACGGCAGTAATTTTTTTAAGATCTATTTTTTAGTTGAAATATATTTTTTGTCACTATAGAATTATTTATTTCGTTTGATTTTACGACTTTCAAGGCGTAGTGGCAATTAAAGCATATCGACATTTAAAGCAGGTGATATTTACAGTTCTTTTTGTGTATAAGCAACGAGTAAGGAATTGTAACATCTGTTAACCAACCTCTTGATGGGTCTGTTTTAAACGATAAAATGTGTTAACATTGGAACAAATTTTATTAGCATATTTCTTTGGTGTACGCGAGCGAATTACATAGATCCTTAACAATACATTTTAATTGTTAAGTTTTATATATTTGCATTTAGTGAAAAAAAGTATTCACATTTGGGTCATAGTCCAGGAGATTCAATGGGATCCAATTCTTTATTTCCTTCCCTTTTTCAATGGGAACTGTAATTCAAGTATTTTTTAAAATATGTACGAATCATTAAAAAATATGTAACTAATCGTAAATTAATAAAGTACGTGAATAAAATTAACTATTTTGTTTTTTTCGAGATAAAAAAATGGAATCTCTAATAAATTCGTAATTCACAAACAAATGGATTTAAAAAGAAAAAAACAACATTATATATACATTTTTGAAAGTTGTTTTAAAGCACATACATTCGAAACAGAAATAGAGCACTTATCGCTCCATTGTAACCAATTTAAAAGTTGTTTGTTTTGAATGACTTCCACACATTTGTGCTGGGTAATTTATTTAAAATGTTATAAATTAATTAAAATGTAAATAACAACAGTTATTTAACACGTGTATGTGAATTGTGATAATTTTTCCTAATAAATACGAATTCATAACATTTTTATTTTTAAATTAAAAAAACCGTTAAAAGTATTGAGTAGTATCGAGTACTCAATTGAAAAGTATTGAGTAGTATTGAGTACTCAAAAAATACCGAAATTTCACAACTCTACAACCGATACTAGAGTTGTGAAATTTCGATACTTTTTGAGTACTCAATACTTTTCAATTGAGTACTCGATACTACTCAATACTTTTAACGGTTTTTTTGAATTTAAAAATAAAAATGTTAAGAGTTCGTATTTATAAAGAAAAATAATAACAATTCACATACACGTGTTAAATAACTATTGTTACTTACATTTTACTTAATTCAAAACATTTTAAATAAATTAATTAAATAATTTTTCCCAAAAATTCATTACAAAATTCTTTGCTTCACATATAGAGTTGTACTTCGAGAGTTGTATTTTAAAGTAGTATTTTTAGAGTTGTATTTTCATACGAAAAATACACATTTCTACGAAAAATTGCATCTTAAAAAGTATTGAGTAGTACCGTTTTAGTATTGAGTACTCAAAAAACAGGTGGTATTGAGTACTCAGTACCGGAATACTCAATACTTTTACAACTCTAACCGATACTATTTTGGCACATTTTGGTTATCTACAAAATTTAATAGAAAATGAATTTAAAAAATAACAATTCTTTAATTTTTAGTTTCTAAGCATTTATTGGTATTAAAATACCTTTTCGAATAAAGCAAAACTAAAAAATGGCATCGAAGATATTACCGAATAAAGCACCGTAAGTTGTTTTTCACGTGAAAAAATTTCTCTCAGACTTTAAATGCTTTAAATTGCAATTTAAGTTAAAAAAATTAATAATATTTTAATTTTATAACAAAGCCACAATCACAATTAACACAAAATGTCACTTTTTCACCAGAAAAATAATATTCTTGTACATTAAATTTGCGTGAAAACTAAGTTTGCACAATTTTCACGTGAAACTCATTGTCGTGAAAAATATTTTTTTTTTATATGGAGTATAACAGTTTTTTCACGTGAAAACGGAACAACTTACGGTGCTTAATCCATAGAATTTTAAAAATTCAAATGCTATCAATTTATATCAGAGCTTCGAAAGAATTAATTTAAGTTTAATTCATGAAAAAATTAATTCAGTTTTAGAAAATGTTTATATGTATACCATTCCGTGCAACCATTCCTAAAGAATTCATTCATTGGCTGCATTCCCAAATCTTTAATAAGAATCGGATGAATTTAATGTATCATTCCATTCCCATTTGGAACATTTTAGTCACACACTTGGCACAAAACAAAATTTTTCAAGTCCCATCACTGTTTAACATTATTCTTTGAAATAAGTTTTTGGGCTAGAAATGTGGTTTTTTGCGTTCCTGTACTATTGGGTAATTTTGTCATTTTGTGAGAGGATTTTGTGCTTACTCTCATTTTACCGAACTTTACCCAAAAAGTAAAGAAACACACCTAATTTTGCAATCATCACCGTAAGTTTATTCGAAATCGCATAGTGGCGCTATATTTCCATTATTGATTTTAAGTAATGTTGTTTTTTTTAATTTTTCCGTCCGTTCGTTTGTCTCTCCATGTAATATTGTGCGCATGCTGCAGGTCGCAAATATTAAGATAATTTGATGAAATTTCGTAGACCGACTTATATAGGCCCAAGCACGAAGTCTATTGATTTTGGTTTAAATCGGTCTGTGTTTGGACCTAGTGTGAATATTAATTTCCCTCAAAACTGCAGCACAAAATTGAATGGCACATCCACGGTTTAAAGAATTATGGGATCAAATATATCTTGAATGGTACATGTCTTCATTACTATTATCTGAAAGTGCTAAAGGGATCGGACGAATTTCGTATTCTCTACAACATATCTTTCTCCAAAATTCGCTAAAAGGTTAAATTCAAATTTAAGGCATATCCACAGTTTTAAGAATTATGGAGTCCAATCTATTTGTAACGGTAGATCTTATCATAGCTGTCATTATGTGAAAGTGCTAACCAGATCGGATTTTATTTTTAGGCTTTACATCAGTGGTCGGCACCCATAGCCACCAGTGGCCGATCATAATCGGCTTTTCACACGTACTCAACACGAATGGCAACAAAACTTCCAACTAAGAGCGTAAAATTTATTCAGTAGCATGGTAGCTTTCAACAAAGCAGGTTGACGTCGCTTTGTTTAAGAAATTTTAGAAAAATATTA
This sequence comes from Leucophora obtusa, assembly GCA_949987735.1. NCBI lineage: Eukaryota > Metazoa > Arthropoda > Insecta > Diptera > Anthomyiidae > Leucophora > Leucophora obtusa. Next base: position 53,822,603 of record OX465297.1, on the reverse strand, counting down.
CACTCTTAAAATTTTACAAGAACAGGAAATTTCTTATGAATTATTTTTATATCTTTAGTTCATTAAAATTTACTAACTAATGGAATACTTTTTTAAGAATAAATAATTTATATACAAAAAAAAAAATATTTTTAAATAATGTGTATAATAAAATTTATTATGAATTATTTAAAAAAATTAAATTACTATAAATTATTTTTCTTTTATTTCTTTAATTCATTCATGCATTCATTCATTATTACATTTCTTCATTAATTCATGTTCTTAATATACAAATATTAATTTAAAAATGATAAACTAATTTCTCATAGTGTAGAAACACAATACATTCACATTCTCTCTTTGTGCCGACCACTGCTTTACATCAATTTTCGCTGTACAATACGCTAAAAATCCAACTTTTTGACTAGCACATCCACAGATAAAACAATTAATGGCTGAAATCTGGCTTCTATGATATATATCGCAATTAATATTGTTGTGTGTAAGTGCTAAAACGATCGGATTATCCGTTTGGTTTCTACATCACTTTTAGCTCCAAAAATCTATGAAAAGCTACAAAATTTAACCTAGGTCTGGACACCAAACTAATAGTACGATCCATTTATTATTATTATTATTATTCTTTATTCAGTCTATGGAACATCATTTCCTTACAGACTATGATTAAACTATAAAATAATTATAAATATTAATTAATATTATACATGTTTTAAGATATAGGCTTTTGAAAGAACAAGAACGGACGCACTTTTACATTAGTAGGCCACAAGGAAGGCTCAAATAGATTATCATATAATTCAGCGGAGATCCCAATTTTAAAAGAAACACTCCTCAATGTGTTCTGCTCAATTTCCTTTCTAACCAATTTAAAACATTTTAGATGGGTTTTGGAAATATTAGCACCTTTTGCAACATAACTCAGGATTTGTTCTGCTGTTACGCTGGGCTTAAATGACGAAATATGCACCCATTTTTGATTAGCGATAACTTCTAAGTCTTTGGAATTATTATCTCCAAACACCACATGCTTACGTTTCTTTTTTTTGTAGTTAACTTTAGTCCATCCAGTATTGTTAACTGGGATATTACTTTCTACTTGAGAGTACGCAGTTGAAGCTGAGCTAACAGTGTTGTCAGAGTTTTGAGAACAACAAATGCTAGCTCTTCGTTTAGAATTTAAAACGGCATTTGGCTCAGTAGCAGCAATAACATCATTTGGTTTAATAGTAGCAATAACATCATTATGAATATCATCATCATCATGTAAAGAAAGACAAAGACTAGCTCTACGTATTCGCATATTAGAATTTAAAACATTATTACTTGGTTCAGTAGTATTAACAACATTTTTACGAAAAGCATAATTAGCAGAACTTAAAGAAAAGGAATCATTCAGAGTTGAACGACCTTTTAGTGGTAAATCATTATTTTTTTAATTTAAGCTTGACTCAGCATGTGTGTTTTTATTTTTAAAAGAAGCACTCTCAACTGCATTGTTGTTGTATATACAGGCATTGAATAACTTTTTTAATTCTCTTACTTCATTTGACAAAATTGTTATCATAGCAATTAAATTATTAGATCCTTTAGCGCATTTATTGCAGTTATAAACAATATTATTTGATGAAATTAAAACATTAAAATCACGATCACTATTGACACCAGAACACCCTTTATGGAATAGACCACTGCATGTTATGCATCTAATAAATATACTACCAACAGCTCTGAAGCAACTAACACAAGCAGTATTAGACTGCATTAGGAAGAAAAAATAAAAATGAACTTGTTTAAACGACAATCACTACTGAACTGAGCACTTACAATAATAGTATCACCGATATATACCGATCACGCAGGACTACAACTAATTATTTCTCAAACTGCGGATGTACCCTTCAAAAAATAACAAATTTCAAGTTGTTCACGCATGGAGGTGAAGATATTATTATTGTCATATCGAGCCTTTGGTGCAATACCGTAGTAATTCAAAAAATCGTGAACTTAGAAAAATGAATTTGAAGTTTTGAGCCATCTTTTTGATAGTATTTTCGTTTACTAAAGTTATTTTTTTACAAGTTTTTAAATAAAGAGGAATGTTTTTAATTAAAAAAAGGCCAAAAATTATTAAAAATATGAAATATTTATTTATATTTAAGTATTTTGTATCAACCTATCAATGATGTATCGTTATTGTCACAAAACCAACGACAAATTTATTAATTAATTCGGAATATATCGTTATAGCAAATAAACTAGCATAAGAAGAAATGATAACTATTTTTTTACAACAAAGATGAAATATGAAATAATACGAACAAGTAAAAAAGAAATCAAATTATGCAGTTGTGTTTTTGTGCCTAAAACGTAGCAAAAAATAATATTGCTTTATTCTTTTTTCGCAATTTGTTTTCTGTTAGTAAATTTCTTGTCATAAAGGAAATATTTCATTATTGCAAATAAATATTGTTGGAAATACCTAGAGGCAATAAAGACATTTTTAGCTGTAGAATCTGAACAGTTAGAGATAGAACCATAATCTTTTTTTCTTTAGATAGATATTTCTCCAATGATAATTTCTGCATACCCAGCTCAAAAAATTCAAATTGCACCAAAGCTCGATATCTTCTTTATTTCTAAAGGCACACTAATCAATTTGGTTTCATTTATTTTGTTTATTTGTCAGTTATATGTCAGTATCAAAAAATATTCAATTACATTATTAGATGACATACATCCCAGATTCGTGAAAATGATTTTACCTTGGATAATTCGCTTTGTTATGCACTTATTTAACACCATTATTACAACTAGTACTTTCCCTGTTGAGTGGAAACTTTCCAAAATTATCCCGGTACCGAAAACTGATAAGGACTATCGACCAATTGCGATCCTTCCTTACTTTTCTAAAGTCTTTGAACGCCTGTTACATAAACAAATTTCTAAATACGTATACGATGGAAATCTATTAACTGATCGACAATCCGGGTTTAGATCTAAGCATAGTTGTATAACAGCATTAACAGATGTTGTCGAAGATATCAGAAACAATCTGGATCATAATAAAATTTCGTTTTTAATATTACTTGATCACTCTAAAGCTTTTGACACCGTTGAGCATCAAATACTCAGTTTAAAATTAGACAAAATGTTCAATTTTTCACCAGCGGCTGTAAGACTGATATTGTCTTATCTCACTGATAGGACGCAATATGTTTTCAATAATGGAATTATCTCTAGTCCATTACCTGTTTCCAGAGGAGTACCACAGGGTTCAATACTTGGGCCACTGCTGTACTCTTTATATGCCAACGATCTTCCAAAACAAATACAATATTCTAAAATACAAATGTATGCAGATGATGTACAACTATACCTGAGTTGTACCAGATCTTCAATTTGTAATAAAGTTGCTGAACTTAACAACGATCTTAACAAAATTCTTTTTTGGGCTTCGTCAAACGGTTTGTGCCTTAATCCGAAGAAGTCAAAGTGCTTAATAATATGTAAGAAGTCTGTTAAAATTAATTGTGATATAAATATATATCTTGGTGACTCTAGAATTGAAATTGTAGATACTGCTAAGAATTTGGGTGTTGTTTTTAATCGAACACTTACTTGGTCGGACCATATTAATCAAACATGTGGAAAAATATATGGCATGCTTAGAGGCTTATGGACAACTCAGCACTTTACACCACCAAAGATAAGAATGCTGTTGGCAAAAACATATTTAGTGCCAAATCTCTTGTATTCATCTGAGCTCTTCGCAGGCTGTATACGGATGACAAAAGGAAGCTCAACACTACCTTCAATAACATCGCACGATATATATTCGGTCTATCTAGGTTTGATCATGTATCCCAATACTCCCGTCGCATTTTAGGAATCTCCCTTAATGATTACCTAACATTCAAAAACCTAGTCTTTTTACATAAGGTTAATTATACCAAGGAACCGGAATATCTATTTCACCGGCTGATACCCACAAGATCGCCAAGAAACAGTAGCTTTAAACAATTTAAACATCGTGACACAGCTTCTAAACAACAATTTTTCATTTATACCATCCATCTCTGGAACCATCTTCCAACCGACATTCAATACACCAGCAACGTATTAAAATTTAAAAAATTACTAATGCAATATTATACCTAAACTTACTACTTCATTATCTATTACTAATCACATTGTTTTTTTTTGTTTTTTTTTTTCATTTTAAATATTTTATATAAATTTTTATCTTATGTTATAAATCCTGCATATTTAGTTCATATTCAATTTTATATTTTATATTTTGTCAATGTTTAATTTTTAATTGATTTGTTCGATAATTTATATAATAAGTAAGATGATATTGTACTAGATAAATGTTAACATATCAGATTCTAATACTTTAATTCATAAGATATTGTATCTTGTTGTGTTAGAAAGGCAAATATTTAATAAAAATACAAATACAAATACATTGAGGCTGAAAGCGCAAAAATTAAAAATCTCTGAAATTACTCTTTATTCAAAAAACAGAGTTACAGATTTTAAAGGACTACCATTTGTTCCTTATTGAGGGCACCTATTTTTTTCAACAAGTGTGAGATTTTCAAACATCAGAATTATTATCCACCAAAGGTTTCAGGCGATTTCCTCTTATGCTGAAAAAGTTATACCCAAAAGAGTTGAAAAACTCGTGAAAGTTACAAGCAAAATTAGGGTAAATTAGGGTAGTTTTTAATTGAGTTAGAGCACGTTACCAGTATAAATATTAAAATTTAATATGTCCGCCTGATTAAATTCGTTGCCGCGAAAATGCTGATACCATCAAAAATATTATATATTGTTATTAAAATGGTTTAAATCCCGAGTTACATGGAATCGCCCGGTTCTGTAGATTTGCCCATATGCTTGTTGGTACTACTACAGCTTCGAAGAATGAAGTCTATTTTGAATGAATTCTCTAAAATTACCATTCGATTTACTTTAAATCGAATGAATTCATATTTAAACAACCGCAGTGAATTCATTATTTGGGATTTAATCGATGGAATTCAAATATAAGCCACCCATGCTATTTCATTCGATTTTATCAATCATTGAATTCAATCATTAGGACTTAATTGGATTTCTTACTCATTCGATTGACAATTTGCGAATTCTATCGATCATTCAATTTTGTATCACTTGATTGAACAATTTGGGAATGGCTTTCAATTTAAAAAAATTTTAAAATTATATATATACCCCTAAATTCATAAACGCTTTGTAAAATTATAGGAGGTTTATTGAACAAATTTTGTATGAAAAATGACGTTTTGTAAACCTGCTATAACTTTACAAAACATTTATGAATTGAAGGGATAGTATATATATAGTGCCGGTCAAAAAAATAGCATCGATGCCAAAATTATTTTTCATTCGAACGAAACAAAAATTAGAGTGTCCAAAAAACCGGCAATTTCAGAAAACTGGTTTTCGGTTTGTTCGAAAATTGCTATTTTTAGAAAACCGGTTTCAGTTACGGGTTTCTTAAAAAAACCGGTTTCGGTTTTTTTTTTGTTGAAATCTGAAAAAATAGCAAAAAAAAAGCTAATAAAAATTTGTTAAAAGCGCCCTCCAGAAAAAACTACTGAAATCAGCTGAATCCGTTTGCTAAAGCGGGATTTAAATTATTAAATTAAATTATTATTAAATCATTATTTTTGTAAAATATAATTTAGGGTGTGTGCGAACAGGCTAAATTGAAACTAAACTAAAATATTTTTGATCAAAAAGTTGTTAACGCAATTTAGATTACACGCTTTTCGAACTTAATTATTTGAAAGCATATTCTAAATGTTCTGTCTAGGGTTTGGGGTTCGGGAATTCCCGGGAAATCCCGTTTAAAGTTTGCCGGGAATTCCCGGGAAAAATATATTATTATATATTATAAAACGCGAAATTTTAAAAATATTAAATTGTTTAACTCTTTCACTACCCTTATACACTACAGTGTACACATCTTTAAAAGAATATATAAAACTTGGTAATGGAAAAAAACTTTATACTTTTTGTAAATAAGTTTATTAGGACCTTGGACTTCAAATAAAAATCATTATATGTATAAGCAGTTCAACATGGCAATATGGTCGCGATATTTGTTAATGAAGTCTAACTTTTTTATAATATCATAATCTCCGTGAAAAGGGGGTTTTGGTGTTTCTCCTAAACTAATGAAGATAGATAATTGAAATTTGGCATATAGCTTCGTTTTATAACTTCGAAAACTAACCAAAGGATTTTTGGATACTCGAATGTTTAAGGGGTAAAACGGGGGTCAGAAGTTTGAAAAAATCGATTTTCGAGCGTCATTTTTGGTGGGTAGGAGGGGGAGGGGCCAAAATATGTTACATATTTTTTTCTAATTTGAGGACTCTTAACAAGAATCTGAAGTCAAAATAACGATACATCCGCAAACAAAAAGTCGGTAGTGAAAGGGTTAAATTGTTTTTGTTTGGAATAGGATTTTTTAATTTTAGTCATAAAAAACATTTTAAATACCAAAACAAAAAAGTCATTGTTAAAATCTTTTATAAGGGAATCAATTTATTTAACACACAAAAAAAATCTTTGCCAGGTAATTAATTTAAACATTTTACCAAGTTTTTAGGTTTTACTACTTAAATGTTGAATAAGTTATGCGAAAAATCTTTAGTAGTTGAAATGCTCAACTAATAAAGATTTTATTTATTTATTTATTCAAAATTTAAGTAGTAAAACCTAAAAACTTGGTAAAATGTTTAAAAGAAATATGAAAAAAGTTTTGTTTTTTAGACTGCGTTTACATCTGCACCGAAATCTCGAGATTTCGATATTCAACACTCCGAAAAAGCAATGAAGGAAAGCTTATAGATGTTTAATTTTGAATAAAGTACACATATTTAGTTCTAATAAATATATTTTCAAAAACATTAAAGTTTATACGCATTTCTTCACTGTTTTTTCAGAGTGGTGAATATCGAAATCTCGGGATTTCGGTGCAGATGTAAACGCAGCTTTACAAATAATCGCCCTTACTATCTAAAATTTTTGGAGCATTCTGATTGGTTAATTTATTTTCAACCAATCAATATATTTGAAAATATAAATATTTTTGTAAGGTTTACATACACAAAATGAACAAAACCGTATGATTAAAAATAAAGTCGACTTTAAATTTAAAATAATCCTTTATATTAACCCCCAGTCTAGACTAGCAATAAATATGTTGAAATTATGTTATATTCAGCAGAGTTTCGAACGACTGCTAATAGCAGTCGTAATTTAGTTAAATTTTCATATTTTGTAAGCAACGTGCTTAAAAAAAAGCACTCGCTTTCATTTTATATTATGAACTTGCTTATTTCATTCTAACTGTGTAAGTAAATTTCAAATACACACACAGTCATCATTTACATTTTTTAAGTTTTCAAACTAAGCGCAACGTAACTGTGTGAGTTCAGCAACAAAACAAATTGTGTTTCTTCTGCTTGCTGCGTTTTGAGTTACTGGTTAATGTGTTTTTACTTGACTGAGTAACGAAAAAAAAACTGCATAGTAGACTGTGAATAGCAGACTGGATAGTAGACTGGGGTCAGCAAACTATGTAGTTGGAACTTAAAGAGTTTTGTATATGCAAACAAAAGAAAAAAGAAACACTAGCAGCTTTAAAAAGAAAATACAATTAAACTTATCATGTTTCCTATTTTATTTATTATTTTGTTAATTATATAATTTATATATTAATTAATTTCACACGTTATCGTAAATATGTATGTATGTATAATACTTTATTCTGATCAATTGTGGTACATAGTACATATGATTTGATTTTTTTAAATTGTCATTAATATGACACTAACTTACAACAATTGATTTTTTGGACAAATTACTACACCCAAAAAATACATGGTAGTTGATCATTATTTTTTCAATTGTGTCATATGTTGGCTGAATAGAAAAATTTGTTATTTTAACAAAGTTTATTCCTGTTTTTTAGCTTAAAATAAAATCTGTTAATTTTAAAACATTTTTTGTTAAATTTAAAAAATCTAAATTTAAGTAAACTTTATTTATTTATTACTATTCTTTTGTTATTGTTAATTAATTCATATATTAATTAATTTAACACTTTATCGTAAATATATACATTTCTCCATTGATCCAATTGGCACATATAATTTGCAGGTTTTTTTAATTAATCCACTCTGATATATGTATGTAGGTATGTGTAAGAAATATAGCTGTGTTTGTGCGGAATTCCTATCAATAATATCTGGAACAATTTTGACAGTAGAACGCCGGAATACGTTGAAAAACTGTCAAAATCGTTCTTGATAACACTGATAGAGAGTCACACAAATACAGCTTATGTCGTTTAGATAACACTACCTTACAACATTTAATTTTTTGGAGAAATTACTACACCTAAAAAAATACATAGTTGTTGATCACTATTCAGTTATGTCATATGTACTACATATTTTTTTTTCAAGGTCGGTTACCGTTATCGTTATAGCACCTTTATCGCTAAAATACCGTTTTAAATTGAATACCGTTATCAATACCTCTAAAAAAAATTGGAAATACCGTTATCGTTACTGATATCGTTATTTTTATAGGTAGTTCCCGGTATTTATTAATTTATGTAAAAAATGCCAGTTTTTGAAATTTTTTATTTTATAATCTTGAGTTTTTTATAAAAAAATTTATAGATAATAATTTTACTTATTAAAAGTACCAGCATTGAATTCATAGCTCATAATCTGTATTTTTAACAACTAAAATTAAAAATATGCTATATTGAATGAGGGGTATGTATTGTTGATCTTTTATTTGGTAAAGCACCGAAAGTTGTTTGAGTTTCACGTGAAAAAACTGTTATACTCCATATAAAAAAAAAGATTTTTCACGACAATCAGTTTCACGTGAAAATTGTGTAGAGTTTGTTTTCACGCAAATTTAATGTACAAGATTATTATTTATCTTGGGAAAATGTGACATTTTATGTTTATTTTGATTGTGTCTTTGTTATAAAATTAAAAAATTGTTCATTTGTTTAAATTAAATTGCAATTTGAGGCATTTAAATTTCGAAATTTTTCCACGTGAAAAACAACTTACGGTGCTTAAATGAATGTTTTTTTTTTTAGTTTGACTCTAGATCATAAATTAATAGCACTTTCTGTTTAAATTATTTTTCAAATTAAAGAAAGATGATACAATTTTCACAAGTAAATTACAAAGAATAAATTTTTTTAATACCGGTACGTTACCGAAACAGTCTTAAATGCCATTACCTTTACCGTTGCCGAAACAAACAAAATTTGATACCGTTACACTTAACGTTATTCGTTTCGGTAAGCAAATTTGCTTTTTTGTTTATATATATTTGTTCCTTTTACTCCTGCAAGGAGCATAGGGCCGCCTTTTTGTTTGGCATCATGCTAACTCATGCATTTTCCCGATAAAATTTTATGGAATTTAGTACCAGAGATGGGCCAAAATAAATTTTCATTTGCATTGCGACAAGAAATGATCATACGTGGGCTTTTTTAATTTGCATTGTATTTTAATTTGCATTCTCCATTTATTACAATTATTAGAAATACAAAATTTTGAATTAATAAATAATTTGGCAACATAATTAATTTTTTTAAATGGTTTTCGAATTTGTGGCAATTACAATAAATTCAATTTTGATTCTGAGTTTAAAATTTAATTTGTAACTTTTTATATTAGGTGTTTTTATATAAACTCGTAAATTCATTGTAAACCTTGTATAAATAAAAACCATATTTTTTATGTATGGAGTTTGGCATTAAACTCATAAACATATTAGTTTTAAAATGTTTACGAGTAGAATACGAGTTTATATGAAAACCCCTATTTTGTTTGATTTTGACAATTTTTTATTTTACGTTGACATTTCATTTGATATTGGTTGAAGAACCTATAAAATATATACACCGAACATTCTATAAATATCACATACAGGCAATTTTTTCAAAAAAAGAAAACACATAAAATATATGGGCACTTCTAAAATTTCGGAATAGGATGAAATTGTATAAAATTATATCTAATTTTATATAATTAGAGACATGCAAGTGCTGATGCAATTTTCGGATCATATTGTATTGCTTATATTTAGGAGCTCATCAAATAATTATATAAGACACCATATTAATATTTTTATTCGGGATAAACAGGATTACTTCTCAAAATCGAAAGCCTTAAAATAACAAAGAGTCACGTACATTATTTTGAATAAAATTTATACGAATAAACACTTGCCGTAATTTTTTATAAACGGACTAAAAAAAATTATCCAGTTAGCGCAAGCGAATTGAAGTTTTTGATTTTTTTGTGAACAGGTTTTACCCAAGTAAACGCTGAACGATCTATTTTGAAGAAAGTTTTGAATAATTTTTATGAGTTCAATTGGAAAGTTGAATTTTTTCAATTTAAAAATAAGTCCATTATGCCAAACGGAGTCAAACGCAGCTTTTATGTCTAGCAATATCATTCCAGTTGATTTGCCCTTTTGAAAATTATTTTTAACTAATTTTCTGATTTTTAGCAGGGGTTGAGACGTATTATGTTCACTTCTGAACCCGAATTGTTGCGATGGAAGTATATTGTTTGCATCGATAAAGTTAATAAGCTTTTCCTTAATAATTTTTTCCAAGATTTTACTTATAGAAGAGAGCAGACTTATTGGTCTATAAGAAAGTGGAGAATCAGGAGGTTTATTTGGCTTGAGTATTGGAATGATTTTTGAGATTTTCCAATCACTGGGGATGTAGCATAATTTAAGGCAACCATTGAAAATGTTCGTTAGATAGTTGATACCTTTATTAAGTAAATTTTTTAGACATTTATTATTAATACCGTCTAAACCTGGAGTTTTTTTTATTTTTAATTTTTTTTATAATTACACCAACTTTTTCAGTAGTAGTGAAGTAACAGTTTTGTGGGATTGGGTTAATATTACGAATAAGGTTTGCAACACCATTAACCTCAGTAATCGTAGTAGTATCACTTAAATTTGATGAAATACAGTGGTTTAAATTAAAGTTGTGAGCCAAAATTTCAGCCTTTTCTTGCTGGGTGAAACATACTACACTGTTGTGTTTTAAAATTGGAATATTGCTAGATTTCTTCTTTAACATTTTAGAAACTTTCCAAAAAGGGGAAGATGCTTTGTCCAAATTGGACAACATGTTATTCCAAGTTTGGTTTCTGAAGTGGTTCATTTCATTCGTAATATTTTTATTTAAACGTGTCATTGTCGTCGATCATTAACATCTCTGTAACGCTTCCAGTTTCTTTTAAATACGTTCCTTAACCCTCTAACCGGCCTAAGCTTTTTTGCAATGAAATTTATACCATGTGTTCCTCACGAAAAATAAACAATAAGTTCTTCTACAAATTTTTTTTTCGTTGCCTACTTTAGGCGATATGGGCCAAGATAGTTGAAGGGTGAATCTCGAAAACTAGGGCATAAAAATTAATACGTTTAGGCACAAATTACTTCTCTTACCAAGATGTAATTGCAATAAAAAAATTTAATTTTTTGTGCTGTTACTTAAGAGGATGTAGCGATTTTCGTTTTTCGAAAAACGCGAAATTGAGCGAAAACGCACCAAAACTTCAATTTATATTATTCAAACTTATAAACTTTGCTACCTATACCAAATATTATCGTTTTACCAAATTTCAGAAAAATCCGTCCATTCGTTTTGAAGTTAAGGCGATGTCCTTTAAAAGTATCCTTATGGAATCCTGTGCGTCCTTGGACCAAAGTAAGGAACATTTTGAATAGCTTAAGCTCCAATCTTACTTCATGATCACTATCAATTGTTTTATTCAATTTAAATATGTTTTTAAGATTTTTGAAAATCTTGGTTGTTTTAAAATATTTAATTTTCGAAATTTTACGAAATTTTATCTTTGACACTTTCTCGCTTCCAAACCGTGCATTGTATACAAAAAAATTCTTCACAAAAAATTTAATAAATTTTGTTTTCTGTTGAAAAAGCATAATTTCTTATTATAAAATACTCCTTTGGCGCCTTTCTGGTCAATTTAATATACCCCGCCTGGAGGCGGGCTTGCCGGTTAGAGGGTTAATTGTATCATAATTTTTATGTTGTTTGGTAAGGGTTTAGAGGTTGGTGCAATTCTACGTTTGGGCACACTTTCATCTATTCCCATTTTTACTACATTATTAAAAACATTTACCATGTTGTCAATTTGAGTGCTGTTGTTTATTTCATTAAAGCTATCCGCCACAGGAAGATTCCTGTTTATGAATTTCATAAAATGCGGCCAGTTTGTCTTGCTGAAAGCGTAGCATAAATTGTCTACCATTTCATAATTAAAATTAATTGTACTAATAGCTGTGTTCGGGTACTCAACATTGGGATCCCGCGGGATCCCAATTTTACCAAAAAGCGTTTTCTTACTACACAATTGGGTAAATGAGAGCTGTGATGAGAGAGTAATATTCTTGTTCTTCTTGCACGAGTAAGCCCAGACTTTTTGTTAGTGTAAATTTGGGTAAATTGTTTTAATCAGCTGTTATATGATCAGTTGGGTGCAACTAGTTCAATTGAACTCTTCACTGATTTGAACCAAAGACCTAGTTCACAACTAATAGCTCTTTTAGTTCAATCGATCATTTCATTCATTCAGAAAATATGTTTATCATTTACAAAAATTAGTATAATAGTTGCAAAAGCCTATCTGTGATTTTACAAACTCCATAAAATTACCGACAATTTTGTGAAGACGCTTGTTTAAATCTGTTAAAGAGTTAAATATGTAAATAAATCGAAGCTTTTGTTTAATATTTAAATCTTTTCCAAATTTAATAAACTATGTATTCCTTTTTGTAAATAGAAATGCCTAAAAAGGAAATTTTTATTAAATTTTTGATTTAAAAAGGGGTTTAACTAGAAAAGATATCTAGATTTTTACAACAAATTGAACAAGAACTAGAAAGAGCGCTCACCAAAACGAACTATAATGCACAAATCTATTGACATTTGTTTTTCGGGCTTCAAATGTGGTTTTTCGCGTTCGTTTACTTTTGTGCATTCTTGTTAATAGATTTTTGTGCATTCTTGTTATTTCGGGAGAGTATTTCTTGTTAACTCTCATTTTACCGAACTTTACACAAAAAGTAAAGAAACAGAGCTTGTAACATATCGTGAGCGTCTTTTTTAAGATCAATTGCATATTTGCTTTATGAGCTACTTTGTTCACTGCTGCTAACTTTTTTCCTAAAAATATCGCTAAATCAAACTAAAAAATCACTAGAAAATTGCTGAAAATGTTAAAATATCGCTAGATTTGACGAGAAAATAGCTAAATTGGCAACAGTGATTTTGTTTACGTCAAAAGTAAAAATAAATCGTATTTTTGAGAAAATTTGTGAATCATAAAAATAATAAAATAATAAATAAAAAAAAATTTTATGTTAATAAAAAATCACAAACAATTTTTTTATTTAATATCTTATTTTATAAATCATAATATGGCGGCTGATATGTTAAAAACAGATGTTTTGTTTTATTTGCAACTTAGCTTATATGCAAAGTGATTTTTGCTAAAGGTTTTTTTATTGCAAATGAAGAAAAATAAAGCAAATTGCAAATACATACATTTTGTTGTTGTGTTGATGTAATCGTTGTTTTTTTGCAATCATTTGCAACGTTTGCAATACCCATCGTGAGTTCCCTTAATATCAGCTGAATATAAATCAGAACTAAGAATTGATGTATCATCTGCAAATATAGACGTAATGCAATTGGAAAATGTTGGAATGTCAGCAGCAGGGTTACCGCTGAGAATTTTGATAAAGCTACTTTTTCAAAATAAAGTCGCACAAAAAAGTCGATTTTCAAAAACAAAGTAGCACACTTTTTTTTAACGTTTTTTATTTAAACAAAACACATCCAACGAAAGGAAATTAACAATTTAAACAAAAAAAATAAGAAATCAATCGAAAATTTTATTGTTTTGAAAATTTGTTGCTGTGTTTTTGTACAACTTCATTAATGGGAACTCAGTCTTCAATTTCGGTATCTAGCAAGTTCGGAGTTGATAGCATCGAGTCACAGGTTTTGACTTTTAACTTATTGGTTAATTTAATTTTTATTAATCCCAATTTATATTCATACTGAACCCAAAACTAGTAGTTTTCAAAATTGTTGTGTTTTCGATTTTCAAATCCCATACAAATTTCAAATCGAAAACTTAATAAAACGAAAACTTCTAGTTTTGGGTTCAGTATGAATGAGGCTTAAAACAAATTACTACAAAAGTCTGTTTAAATGCGTTCTTATTCCATTGAACTAATTTTTATATTATTTTGTCTTAAAATTTAGGATTAAACTATTTTTTTTATATTTCCAATTTTACATAACTCCCAGCTATAAATTTCTCCTTAAACTACATTTACACTCGAGAGAAAACTGCAATAGATAGAGCAAAAAACACCCATAATTTGTGTCGCTCAATGGCTCATAATAAATTTGTCTATTTTAATATTTTTTGATTTATATTTCAATTTGTTTTTATGATGATCTGTGAAGATACCTAATGTCCAATTTAAAGTAACGTTTTGTTCTGTGCATATTGTTGTTGTTTATAATTGCATATTCCCTTTTGATGTTGGTCTTACTGCAGTGGTTTTTATATTCGTCAAGTTTTTTATATTAAAGGACAGTTACTTCTTATGTGTTATACAAATAAGAATTTAGTTCTTTGCTTTTTTAATATTGTTAGTAAAGTCAGTTTGTGAGGGAACAGTTACTTCTTATGTGTTATACAAATAAGAATTTAGTTCTTTGCTTTTTTAATATTGTGAGGGAAAAACACTGCGGTAAGTTCAACATAAAATATTTTTATTGTACTTTTTGTAACATTTATTATTTTATAGAAATAAACGCACTCGTATATTTATTAATACACACAAATTAAACAACGTTGTGGTTCTTTTTGGAAACGTATTTTGTTTGGTGTTGTTAAATTCGCTCCTCGCAAACGACCATCACAGTAAGTTTGACAAATTTTATTTCGCAATTTTCGTGCGAAAATTTGTGTGTTACAAATGGAACGATCGCCTGTAAGAAGAAGTCCACGTAACCAACCAACCGTACAACAATCGATGATGCAACAACCAAGTGGTTCCACGTCTGCCGGAACAAAAAGTGTCTTACAACACACTGCTCCCTCTGCTGCCGGAGTGCCTTCATTGCCTGCTGGTTCCACTGCCGTTGGAACAACTTTGAAAAAAAATGTTGCTGCCTCTGCCACCGGAGTGCCAATGACTTTCACTTCTGCCGGAAGTACCTCTGCCATAGCCACCGCCACTACAACTGCTACAACCACAACAACTGCAAATTTACATAGTATAAATGAAATTAATGCTTTGTTGCAGCCGTTGGCATCATCGAGTGCAGCTACTGGTACAGAGTTGGAAGGCCTTCAAAACCAAATTAATATTCTTCAGGCCCAACTGGTAAGTGCCCAAAGAGCCTTGAAAGCTGCTTTAAGCAACAACT
Source organism: Leucophora obtusa (assembly GCA_949987735.1). NCBI lineage: Eukaryota > Metazoa > Arthropoda > Insecta > Diptera > Anthomyiidae > Leucophora > Leucophora obtusa. Next base: position 53,807,014 of record OX465297.1, on the reverse strand, counting down.
CGTCCGCTGCTTCGAATTACTCTGCCGCCCTGCCACAGCCATCAAATATCACGCCACCAGCATCAGGGATAAGTGAAATTGGAAACAATTTACCCGTTTTATCAATTTACGATATTTATGCTAGGCAACCGCCATTATCAAACATGATGCCGCCAAATGCCCAGAATTTGTATCAAAATGGCGGTTCAATGCCAATGCATAGGAAAATTTATGATTTGCCGGATTTTAATGGCGCTCCCGAAGATTGGCCTATGTTTTCAACAGCGTTTAATCATTCGACTGCTGTGTATAAATACAATAATTTTGAAAATTGTTTAAGGCTCCAAAAGGCATTAAAGGGTGCGGCCCGTGACAGCGTGAAATCATTGCTCATCCACGCAGACAATGTGAATATGGTTATGGAACAATTAAATTTCCAATATGGTCGCCTTGAAATTCTTATTCGTTGCCAGCTACAAAAAGTGAAGGAAATTTCAGCCATCGGAGAAAACGCTATTGATAAAATCATACCATTTGCTATTATGGTGCAGAATCTTACCGCCTTTTTAGAAACTGCCAATGGGCAACAGCATTTGGCAAATCCTACTTTAATAGAAGAGTTAGTTGGAAAACTTCCAATGAGCAAACGAATGGAATGGGCCCGCTGTGCATCAACAATAAAGCCGTATGCAATCCTATTGGATTTTAACATTTGGCTCAAAATTGTCGCAGATTTGGTAAGAATTGTGCTAAATACCACTGTACCTCAAAATAGTGAACCAAAACGAAAGGTTGTCCTTCATGCCGATGATGGGCAACGTAAACAACCAGAATGCCCTGTGTGCCAAGCAGGTCATACAATTTTTGAGTGCAAAAAATTTCTTTCATTGAGTGTGCCAAGTAGATGGAATGAAGTGAAAAAATTAAGGTTATGTTTTGCTTGTCTTCGTGTGGGGCATTCAAGTAGAATGTGCCATCGCCGAAAGCAGTGCCCAGTCGACGATTGCCAATTTCAACATAACAAATTATTGCACGATACAAAGAAAAATACTGAGGCAACTGCTCTGAGTGGTTCTGTAAATAGCAACGAGTCGGTTCTTAACTGTGTATCTAGTAATGCTGACAAAGGTGTTGTGCTATTTCGTGTGGTGCCAATCGTTTTGTATGGGCCCAATAGTCAAATTGAAACTTATGCCATATTGGATGATGGTTCTTCGGTGACTATGGTGGACAATTCGCTGGTGCGACAGCTGGGTCTTCAAGGTCATCAAAGTAAATTAAAACTTCATTGGTACGCTGGCAACGCAACTAGAGAAACGGCATCGGTTGTTAATCTGCACGTAAGTGGTATCGGCAGGCAAAGAAAATATGCGCTGCGAAATGCATATGGTGTTGCAAATTTGAAGCTGCCGGCTCAAAGTTTTAATATGGATTTAAGTGAGCATCGTGGTCTGCCCGTAAGATTATACAACAATGTGGTTCCCAAGGTCCTTATTGGGTTAGACCATTGCCATCTTGGTCTTCCAGATGAAATAGTGCCGCTGGAAGAAAATGGTCCTTATGCGGCCAGCACTCCTTTAGGCTGGGTTGTGTTTGGCCCAATGTTCATCCAGAACACAATCTTTATGACTTGGTGGCAAATTATTTCGAGACTGAAAAATTTGGCGTAAAACTTTTGCCAGTCATAGAGTCCCAAGATGATTTGCGTGCTCGTGAAATTTTGAAAAATACCAAAATGCTTGATGGGAGGTTCCAAACTCGGCTTTTGTGGCGCTTTGATGACATTGTGTTGCCAGATAGCTATTCCATGGCCCTCAATAGACTTCGAGGAATCGAGCGTAAAATGAAAAGGAACCCCGAATATGGTGCTGCATATAAAAATATTATCAACAATTATGTTTCTAAAAGGTATGTACGTAAATTGTCAGCTGATGAAGCATCTGTTGTCCGTCCTAGAACATGGTATCTTCCCCATTTCGGAGTGGTCAACAGAGAAACAAGCCGACCAAAATAATCGGCGGCGGCGGCGCAAGCAAAAAATCGGCGGCGGCGGCGGCGATTGAGGTTGAGCCGGATAAAAATCGGCGGCGGCGGCGCAACCAAATAATCGGCGGCGGCGGCGGCTTGATCGGCTGAAATCAACATTTTGTAATGTGATTTTAAACGTTTAAGTTTTTTTACGAAAGATAGATATTTTACTATCACTCTATATGCCTTTACGTTTTTTGCCATTACTCTTACCTGTCCACTTTGTACTATTCAAGGTTTACTATTTTTGAAAAGTTATTCATCATCGCTCTAATATCTGAAACATTTGGAATAATTATTGAAGGCGGTTTTTCTTCACACAGCTCTTTGTTAGCATTATCGTTAATATAATTAACATCATCATTATTGTCTACATCAAGTGCAGCAAACATGTTGTTGCTAGTAGGTACTTGGTATATCATCATTAGGGCAAGGAATTTCATGCACTTAAAAATTAAAAATATGCGCCTAAAATATGCGGTTAAAAAAGAAAAATATGCACTAACAATATAAAAAATATGCACTAAAAACTATAATTTTTGCAAAAATAATGCACTTTAAAACTTAAAAATATATTTAAGTTAGTTATTTTGCAAACAAACACAGAACTCGAAGATTTCCCATAGGTCAATAAAGTTTTAAAAATGTTTATTTTGATTGAATCAAAATATGAAAACGTATCAATTTTTTATATTTTTTTACAAAATAAAAAATGCTACTAAAAATGAAAAATATGAACAAATATGCATTAAAAAGCACAAAATATGCATTAGAAAGCCACCAAATATGCATTTAAAGTCGAAATATGCAAAAACATGCATTTATGTCAAAATATGCAACTACAAATCGATGCCAGTTTGTTCTAAATTTGATGATTCGGATAAATGTTTAGTCTATATTAGTTTTGGACTATCGAGAAATAACATACATTTGCATGGAATTCCTTGCCCTAATCATCATTGTTGGTAGTTTTTTTATTTTGATTGCATGCTTAACTAATCCTGGTGATCGATTTTGTCGTCGTTTCGTTGTTTTGTTTTCAGCGACTGTCTACCAGACAATATCGCTTTCTTCAGTAGACTCGCTGCTACTATCCATTCCCTTTGTTTACTACTTAATAATAAGTAATAATTTGTTGTTGATTTCAATATACAATGCAGTGTTGCCAACAAATTTTCAAAATAAATGGCTGGATCAGACCCAAAAATCGCTAGATTGTTGAAAAATGGTACTTAAAGCAGTTTTTACTCAAAAATTTCTTTAATATGTTAATAAGAAAAATAATAATAAATTAAATAATGAAAAATTTTACGATTAAGCTTCAAATAATGAGTCCTGATTTTCATTGAATTAATCTTAGTATTGCGAATACACAATAGAGGGCGTTGTACGATGAAAAAGTGCATACCCATATTTTATCGAAATGTGTATTTTTAGAGTTTTTTTTACTAAAATCGTTTAAGATGTTGTGTTTTATAATAAAGGTATATCAATGTGCGAGTTTTATAATATTTTTCAACATAAAACCGAGTTTTAAAAATTATATTACGGCTGATAAAAAAGTCGCTAGATTTTTGGCTAATAGCTACAGGACAATTTTTCCCGCTAGGGGCGAAATAAAATCGCTAGATCTGACGAGAAAATCGCCGTTATGGCAACACTGATACAATGTAAAAAAAAAAAAGTTTTTTCTTAAAACAAATGTTATTGCTTTTAATTTTAAATAGAATTATAGAAAAGAGATCACAATTAACGTCAGCACTTTATCACGGTCAGAAAATCACTCGCAAAAAAATATATATAAAATCAATTTATATAAGATTTGTTGTTGGTTCACGTGTGATTTGTTTCATGTTCGCACAGATCCATGGCTAGTCAAGACTATATCTAACAAATGGTCCTAAATATTTAACATACAAGTTTTATTTAATAAATTATAAACATACCCTTTTACTACCAAGTCCTTTTCGTTGAAACATAACTTGCAAAATTTTAATTTCTGCCAGCATATTTTTTTTGCCAATGTAAAGGGCTCCAAAGTAATCCCAACATTGGGAAAATGTAACCCTCTTGGAACTCAAAACAATTTTTGCCTCTTATAGAATTTTCAGAAAATTAAAGCATACTGGGAATCAATTTTTTTTTATTTATTCTTTTTAATTTTAACAAATTAAGGAATAAATAAAGACCAAAGAAAAAATAAATATCGATTGATTTAAGAAATTAAACTTGTTTGAAGGCTTTTGAATGGAGGCTTTGTTAGAAAGTTTGGGCAGGATGCACATATCTTGTATGGACCCATTTGAATTAGATGCCCAATCAATAATGTCTTTAAATGATGAAATTATGTGATCAATTCGAACATTGGTTTGAGCATTTTATCCGTAAAAGTGTCCTTTTCTAAATATTATAGAATTTTACAATATCTCTTATCTTTACTTTTTCATTTATTTGTTACAAAATGTCTCATTTATCCAAAATATTCAACTGGGCCATTTTTAAAAATGTATTTTAGAATTGAAAAAATATATATGGGTGATATCAAAAAATGTGATAAAAACCATCTAACCAACTAATTTCAAATGCATGGATTACATTTGAGTTATATATTTCGATATATATCAGCGCATTGTCACCTGTTTTACAAAATTTATAACAATCTGACCAATTTTTGGTTAATACATAAAATTTGTAACCAATTTTATAGGCCAAATGTAAACTCCGTAACCAGTAACTTGTAAGGTTTTTTAACTTTAATAGCTTATATTTTAATAACCAATGAAGCTAAACACTAACTGTAAGAATTTATATGAAGAGGAGAAGTAACGCTTTTAACAAAAATTAATGCATTTTAAAAACTTTTTCGTATATCTATGCTAACACGACTTCAACTCTGTAACGATTTTTCGTCACAATTTTTGATAAAAATGCGTACACCAAATACATATATTGAGTTTTAAATGCAAAGTTAAGCAGCTACGTTTTTTTATTAATTGATTTTTTACACATCTGCAAAGAGTTGCATTCTGAAGTATTATATTAACCCATTAAGAACTTTTTTTTTAAATTTTTTTCACAGTATAAATTTATATAAGCTTTTATAGCTTAAAAAAATTATATTTATAAAAATTTAATATTTAGAAGATTTTAACTTTTTTCTTTTCATATAAAAAAATTGTTTTTAGCTCTGGTTGTTCAAGTTTAATGAATTAGTAAATTCTTTTTAAAAAATATATTTATTTTTAAATTTTTTATATTTGAAAATTGATACTTCCAGCCGAAATGAGCCGGCGGCGGCGGCTGAAGCTAAAATGACCGGCGGCGGCGGCTTAAACGGCTCACGGCGGCTGGCTTGTTTCTCTGGTGGTCAACCCCAATAAGCCGGGGAAAATTCGTTTGGTATTTGAAGCTGCCGCATCCGTTGAAGGAGTCTCTTTAAATTTAAATTTGCTAAAAGGCCTCAACAATATAAGCCTTTACCATCTGTGTTATTTAATTTTCGTGTTGGTGCTGTGGTGGTTTGCGGGGACATCAAAGAAATGTTTCACCAAATACTTGTGGCTCCTGAAGACAGATGTTCCCAAAGATTCCTTTGGCGCGATGATGAAACCCATGCCCCAGATGTTTATGAAATGCTTGTGATGACCTTTGGAGCTGCTTGTTCGCCTTGTGTGGCCCAATACGTCAAAGAAAACAACGCTTTACAGTTTCGAAGTGAATATCCTCGTGCCGTCAAATCTATTGTGGATCACCATTATGTTGATGACTTTGTAGATAGTTTTCCAACGCCATCAAGTGCCATACAAATTGCTAAACAAGAGCGGGACATCCATAAATCTGCTGGTTTTGAGTTGCGTAATTTTTCATCGAATTCTTCTGAAGTGGTTGTTGCTCTTAAGGGTAATGTGGACCAGCCGGTTAATTTTTCAAGTGATGTCAGTGAGTTACAATCAGAAAAGGTGCTCGATATGTATTGGCAACCTAAAGATGATACATTCAGGATCAATTTAAAGTTCCATAATGAAAAAGCTGACGTTATAGAAGGGAGAAGGTATCCTACAAAACGTGAGTTACTAAGTGTGGTTATGTCAGTTTTTGATCCTCTTGGCTTATTGAGCAATTATATGGTTACGGCTAAATTATTGATGCGTGAAGTATGGAGACACAATATACGTTGGGATGAAGTGCTGCCTGATGAAATTTGCGATGTATGGAATAATTGGCGTCAGGAGCTAAAAAATGTTGTAAATGTTAATGTACCACGGTATTATTTTAAAAATGGTGCTCCCAGTCACCTGGAGCTACATGTGTTTGTCGACGCCAGTGAAGACGCCTTTGGGGCCGTGGCATAATGGAGGTCGAAAAACGCTGATGGGAAAATAGAACTGCCCGAGTAAAACGGGTTATACATTATTTTATATTATTTAATACAATTATGTCTCGTTATATATTGCTTTGTATGGCACTATACATAATAAGACGTAATTTTCGTCTTTCGAAAAATTTTTATATGACCCAGTATCTAAATATATCTTTTTACATATGTTGTCATATTTAATCAGATCTCGACCATGGAATTTAAATTGTAACCCCTCAATTCATAAATGCTTTGTAAAGTTATAGCAGGTTTACAAAACGTCATTTTCATACAAAATTTGTTCAATAAACCTCCTATAATTTTACAAAGCGTTTATGAATTTAGGGGTAAGACCAAATTAGCCCAGTTTCATGTTGAATTTAAATTTCATTTAAGATTTTATCGAAATCAATTACAATCCATTTTTAATTGGAAAATATTATTTTACAAAAACAAATTTTGATATAAAGTTCAAGTGATTTAAAAAATAATAACATGAAAACGAAAAACCCGTAAAATATTTTTTAATAGAATCTGAGTGATATTATCTGACAGATGACCCATACATTATCGACGTTGAAAATATTATGTTAAAAGAGTTAATACTTAACATACGCAGTCAGACTTTGTATAGGATTTCGTACTAGATATGTATAGCAACAAAACAAACCTATTGATTTAAAAAAGAAACATTTATTTTCCCTATATAATCTATGGTATATTCTTGTTTTAAATGAACTCTTAATATCTTAGTAATTTGAAATTGAAATTCATTTTCATTTAAAATGTTATAAATTTACATCGAAACAACAGATTATTTTATTTTGAAATTGAATATGGGGCCATATTAATAAAAGTTAGCCAATTCTTCGAATTATTTTGGTTTAGGAATAACGTAGCACCAAATTTGTTAATAGGCTTGAAGGATATCAAGAAATACAAATGAAAACTAAAACAAAAAATTTTTAAACGATTATTTCAAGACATTTAATTTTATTAAAAACTTTGTTATCACAATTTTAACGAATTTTTCTCATTTTAAAATGAGTAGCCCAAAAATTAAAGCTTCATTTGAACTTTTCTCACTTTCAAAATAAAAATCTCACCTTCAGTGAAAAATCCAGTAATGTTTTATGGAAAATTATTTGAAATTTCATTTTATTTAGAATATTTTTATTTTATGGATTATTCTTGAACTATACTATAGCTGTGTTTTCGACTTAACTATTTCCGTTAACTCGTAAAAAACCTCAAAGTGCATAAAAACGCTTTTAAGACAAAAAACTAACACATTACTTTTCGTATGCACGTTAACTTTCAACACGGATAATTATCAACGTTGAAAACTCAACGTTTATACATTTTCACACATCTAACGTAACTTATTCGCGTTACTTTCTAGGAACTTTTGCTGACGTACGTTCGATTATAACGGAAAAATTATAAACATAACCTGTTTAAAAAATTTTTATACTACAATCGGTTTAACGTAGATTTGCTTTAAAGACTTAACGTTGATAGGCATGAGACAAAATACAGCTTATAGCTCCTATAAGTACTCATTAATAAGTAGATACTTTTTATGTATGCAGTTTCACATAAAGACTAAAAGTTACTAGATTTGCTTAGTTTACACAATACACGAAACCTTACGTGAATCCCCCATTGTTTTTCAGTGCAATATTTAATAAAAACAAAAATTCCAAAATTTTGATCAAATTGGACCTAATTGCATCAAATTTTAACTATTAAGATATTATTTAATACAATAATGTCTGGTCAAAATTCGGATTAAAGTGTATATAATTTAAAGTAATTAAATCCAATTTGATCCACGTAGATACAATTGTATTCACCATTTTTCGGATTAAATTGTATCACATTAGTTATTGTATTTCATCAAATTAGATATGTCACCATATCACCTTTTTTAATCGGGTGTCCTTTGTTGCTGCCAAGACAAAATGTGCACCTTTAAAATCGATGACAATTTCACGACTTGAACTACAGGCAGCCGTTTTGGGAACTCGTTTAATGTCTACAATTTTGAAAGAACATTCGCTAAAAATATCACGTTTTATTTGCTGGAGTGATTCTACAACTGTCATAAGTTGGATTGGTTCTGAAAGCCGCAAACCTTTTGTTACTCACAGAATTACAGAAATTTTGGAATCTACCAGCCCAGCCGATTGGAGGTGGCTGCCAACGAGTCTTAATGTTGCCGATGAAACTACAAAAATGAAAAGCCAGCTACAATTTTTAAATGATTTTCGTTGGTTTAAGGGTCCCAGTTTTCTATATGCTGATGAGCATGAATGGCCACAGTCAGTTTCTGCAAGCAATTGTGATCCAAATGATGAAGAACTTCGTCCAAAGTTTACTCTATTCATAAACACGCCTACAATTTTTGAATACGGAAGATTTTCGTCATTTCTAAAATTAAAACGTACTGTTGCTTGGGTGTTTCGGTTTATAAATCGCTGTCAAAAGAAATCACCACTTGGAGAAGGAAATGGTTTAACTGTCGCCGAACTAAAAACTTCTGAAGTATTCCTTTGCCGCCTAGCACAAAAGGATAATTTTTCATCTGAAATAGAAATTATAAGAAATGCCGGTAATTTACAAAAGAGAAGTGAATTGTATACATTGTCGCCCTACATTGATGAAGATTCATTGCTTCGAGTTTATGGACGTGTTGATGCAGCTAGTTGGTTACCTTTGGACGCCAGACGCCCGATAATTTTGCCCTCTCTTCATCCAGTCACCCAGTTATTTGTGACGCATGTTCATGAAAGAATGAAGCATCAAAATTTTGAAGCCACAATTTGTGAAATTAGAAGATCATTTTGGATTCCACGCCTTAGAAGAATTTTACAAGACCGATTAACACCATATATTCGTTTTTTTTCCTACACTGGTTTGGATTATTTTGGGCCCGTCACAATAACAATTGGCCGTCGCCATGAAAAACGCTGGGTGGCACTATTCACTTGTCTCACCATTAGAGCCATTCACTTAGAGGTGGCGTTTGATTTATCTACAGATGCATGCATCCTTGCCATACAAAATTTTATTAATCGACGTGGTACGCCAACTAAACTTAGGAGTGACAACGGGAAAAATTTTGTTGGTGCTGACCAGGTTTCCAAGCAGTTTCAAGAAGTTTTTGATATGGCTCGAATACAAGATGAGCTGTCTACTAAAGGTATTGATTGGCAGTTTAATTGCCCGCATAATCCGGCTGAAGGTGGTGCATGGGAGCGCATGGTCCAATGTGTGAAGCGGGTGCTGCGATCTACTTTAAAGGAATCCAGCCCACGTGAGCATACTCTACAAAGTTTCTTAATTGAAGCAGAAAATATTGTAAATTCACGCCCATTGACGCAATTACCTTTAAGCCACGAAGATGAAGATACACTAACTCCTAATCATTTTTTGCTGGGAGCAGCAAACACTTCTCAAACTCCTGCCGGCGTCATATCGGATAAACCGGCTGTATTGTGAAAACAATGGCGCATATCCCGTCAATTGCGTGACCATTTTTGGAATCGATGGATAAACGAATACTTGCCCAATTTGACCAGGCGTTCCAAATGGTGTCAATTCACAAAGCCAATTGCCATCGGTGATTTAGTTCTCATCTGTGACCCGGCGGTTTCTCGTAGAGATTGGAGGCGAGGTCGGGTTGAGCAGGTGTACCAAGGCAGTGATGGTGTTATCCGTCGGGCCGCTGTTAGAACGAGTGCTGTCCTTGATTTGATGTAGTGAATCGTGACCGATCCACGGGGGTGGGGATTTCGCTCAATGGCTCATAATAAATTTGTCTATTTTAATATTTTTTGATTTATATTTTAATTTGTTTTTATTATGATCTGTGAAGATACCTAATGTCCAATTTAAAGTAACGTTTTGTTCTGGGCATATTGTTGTTGTTTATAATTGCATATTCCCTTTTGATGTTGATCTTACTGCAGTGGTTTTTATATTCGTCAAGTTTTTTATATTAAAGGACAGTTACTTCTTATGTGTTATACAAATAAGAATTTAGTTCTTTGCTTTTTTAATATTGTTAGTAAAGTCAGTTTGTGAGGGAAAAACACTGCGGTAAGTTCAACATAAAATATTTTTATTGTTCTTTTTGTAACATTTATTATTTTATAGAAATATACGCACTCGTATATTTATTAATACACACAAATTAAACAACATTGTGGTTCTTTTTGGAAACGTATTTTGTTTGGTGTTGTTAAATTCGCTCCTCGCAAACGACCGTCACAGTAAGTTTGACAATTTGCTTAAATCATTCACAATGGAGCTATTTCGAAGTGTATTTTGCTATATCTCTAGTAGTTTTTTCTCGCGTGAAAATGTGTCTTTATAATCTACATATCTATACTCTCAATAATAAATATGGTGATATCTTGGGTCGAATCCGGAGTGCCCAAAAATTCACATTTTAGGCGATATTTTACTAGAAATTTTTTATGAAAAAGGTTAGATCTGACCTGATCTGTTTAGATCTAATTAAATACCATTCTATATAATTATATAAGATGCCAGATCAGAATATGTATTTATATTACTGACTTTACAAAAAAGGGGGAAATGTTGCACAAAGTTAGGAAAAGTGGCAAAATTAGACTAGTTTGAAAAAGTCGCACATAAAGTCAAAGGCCGTCAAAAAGGTTGCAAATTGCAACTTTAGTCACACAACGGTAACCCTGGTCAGCAATAAAGATGTTGTAAAGAACTGGCGACAGGCAAGAACCTTGTGGACATCCTGCAATGATATTTACTTGTTGTGAACAGGTTTTACCCAAGTAAACGCTAAACGATCTATTTTGAAGAAAGTTTTGAATAATTTTTATGAGTTCAATTGGAAAGTTGAATTTTTTCAGTTTAAAAATAAGTCCATTATGCCAAACGGAGTCAAACGCAGCTTTTATGTCTAGCAAAATCATTCCAGTTGATTTGCCGTTTTGAAAATTATTTTTAACTAATTTTTTGATTTTTAGTAGGGGTTGAGACGTATTATGTTCACTTCTGAACCCGAATTGTTGTGATGGAAGTATATTATTTGCATCGATATTATTTGCATTGAGCTTTTCCTTAATAATTTTTTACAAGATTTTACTTATAGAAGAGAGCAGACTTATTGGTCTATAAGAAAGTGGAAAATCAGGAGGTTTATTTGGCTTGAGTATTGGAATGATTTTTGAGATTTTCCAATCACTGGGGAAGTAGCATAATTTAAGGCAACCATTGAAAATGTTCGTTAGATAGTTGATGCCTTTATTAGGTAAATTTTTTAAACATTTATTATTAATACCGTCTAAACCTGGAGTTTTTTTTATTTTTAATTTTTTTTATAATTACACCAACTTTTTCAGTAGTAGTGAAGTAACAGTTTTGTGGGATTGGGTTAATATTACGAATAAGGTTTGCAACACCATTAACCTCAGTAATCGTAGTAGTATCACTTAAATTTAATGAAATACAGTGGTTCAAATTAAAGTTGTGAGCCAAAATTTCAGCCTTTTCTTGCTGGGTGAAACATACTACATTGTTGTGTTTTAAAATTGGAATATTGCTAGATTTCTTCTTTAACATTTTAGAAACTTTCCAAAAAGGGGAAGATGCTTTGTCCTAATTGGACAACATGTTATTCCAGGTTTGGTTTTTGAAGTGGTTCATTTCATTCGTAATAATTTTTATTTAAACGTGTCATAGCTCGACGATCATTAACATCTCTGTAACGCTTCCAGTTTCTTTTAAATACGTTCCTTAATTGTATCATAATTTTTATGTTGTTTGGTAAGGGTTTAGAGGTTGGTGCAATTCTACGTTTGGGCACACTTTCATCTATTCCCATTTTTACTACATTATTAAAAACATTTATCATGTTGTCAATTTGAGTGCTGTTGTTTATTTCATTAAAGCTATCCGCCACAGGAAGATTCCTGTTTATGAATTTCATAAAATGCGGCCAGTTTGTCTTGCTGAAAGAGTAGCATAAATTGTCTACCAATTCATAATTTAAATTAATTGTACTAATGATTGGTAGGTGGTCAGAACTCAAGTCATTTATAACTTTTACTGCGGACATATTTTGAGATATGTTAGTTAGAAAAAAATCTAGAGTTGACGGTTGTTTACTTGGATCAGCCGGAATATAAGTATATTCATGGGGAAATACTATTTGGGTTTGGTTCAGTTGGAGTTTCTCATATAATATGTTACCCCAGCCATTACTTCTTTGACATCCCCAATAACTATGTCTGCAGTTAAAATCTCCTCCTAATATGTATGTATTTGAGCTCGTTAGTTTACGAATATCTGTCGCAAATGTTTGTTTTCTTCTAGGGTCCCTGTTTCCTGACCCACCAGGATAATAGCAAGAATAAATATTTATAAAGTCATTACCAGATTTTACCTTAACACCCATGTTTTCAATTAGTTCTGTGTTAATAGGAGATGCTGAATGTGTTTTTTAATTAAAATAGCAATTCCACCTCCTCCACCACGTTGTCGATCGTATCTGTAGAAGTAGAAGTTCTGATGTTTTATTGTAATTTTTTTATTTAGCCAGGTTTCACAAAGTAAACAAATGTCAATATTGGTTTATTCCAAGAAATGGAATAATTCGTCTTTTTTAGTGCGAATGCTACGAGCATTCCATTGTAATAACGTTATGTTGCTGTTCATTGGTACAAAAATTTGCATGCAAGGTTTGTAACAGCCTCGAATTGCTCTTCACGAGACCTGAATTTTTTTAAATTTTAAATTAATTCAAACGTAAGATTTTTTAATTCTTCTAAAGAGAACAAATTATTATTATCATTATTTTGGGTGAATGGTTGGTTATAACCCGTTCTAGATGGATTTGGTGTTTCGCTCTGATTTAAAGCATTTGGAAAATTGACGTTGTAATTTGATTGGTTGTTGAATTGTTGGCTTCTTTGTGTGGTACTCTTTGGTTGAGCACGTTGCCTTATTTGCTTATATGTTTCCCTATTAGGGCAGTCAGGGGACATATCCTTATGGGGGCCTTTACAATTAGCACATTTTACAATGGTTGACTTGCATTCTTCAGTTTTGTGATTCCCGGCGCAATGGGCACAACATGTTTTAACATTGCATCTGCTGGCACCGTGTCCATACATCTGACAATTATAACATTGGGTCAGTTTTGTTTTGTTGGGTTTTTGGTATTCCCACCTGACTTTTATGTAGTTGATGGCTGAGTAGTTTTGCCTTAATTCTAGTGTTTCCAATTATTCGACATAGGCGGTTAACCGGTTAATGCATTATTCGAAAAATCACTAAAATGGATTAACCGGTTATTCGGGTCGGTTATTCGAGAAAATTGGCGGTTAATCGATTAATCGTTTAATGCTAAATTAAGGTATTTCATTAACTTTTTATTAATTAAAACACAACTTTTTTCATTAAATATTAACGTCATATATGAATACGATGCATTTAATAAAAAAGTTTTCATATTCGAAGGTTGAAAAGTTTCGGGATCTGAGATTTTTTTAAAAAAAGGTCTGTAAAAATGTTGCTAAATCTACTAAAATTTCATTGAAGATGGCAGAAAGAACTGCTGAAACTAACAAAATATTAGTAAGTTAAGAACAGCAAACCTAAAACTGTTACATATCGATTACTTAACGTAGATTTTTTATTCAGAAAAAAATTTAAATGCAAATTTAAAAAATTGCATTTAACTTTTTCAGACCCAACTAGCTTGCAAAAATGTATTCATTTTATAACTTTAAGGTAAAACGGTAATAAAACTATAAAAATTTCCTGGTGTCAATTCATATTTTATAATAAATAATTTAGCTATAACTGAAATTTTTTTTATCTAAATAATTATTAGTATTTAAAATATTTGTAATTTTAAGAGAAAACATCACATCTCACAATCGTGTATGCTGGGTCTGAAAGGGTTAAAGAAATGCTATACCTAAAGTTTTTAAATTTTAATAAGATTCTTCCTACAGCTACGAAATTTTCATTGAAGTCATCGATAAGAAAAATTTGAGTTCTCTTTGAGATTAATTTCAGTTAATTGAGAATACCAATTTACTTTGTTTTTCAGTATCTTTTTCGTTACTAAAGGCCATTAACAGTAAAAAAATAACCTAAAGTTTGAGCGTACTTACTCTGAGAGAATTTTATCGGAAGAGCTGTAAACAAAATTTTCAATAAGCTAATGAAGTTTTCTTCAAAAAGTAAAAGCCAAATTTATTAAATTTTATGAAAAAGCTTCACAATTTTGTGAATCTCTTTCTAAAAAAACTTTTTTGGGTGTATGACATTTTTAATAAATAATATGAAATTCTTCATAAAATTTTATGAAAAATTGCATCAATTCAATTAAAAGTTTCAATAGACGAATTCCAGCGAAACTTAATTGAATCAGTGTATAAATTCATCAATAGCATATAGATAAATTCACTGAGTGTGCAGTTACAGAAGTCAAATTCTATATAAATTTAAATTTTTTAACTTTAGGTTATTTGTTTTAATTCGAATTTATATTCCTTGAAACGGGTTCGGCTTCAATGTTGCTCTAGTGGAACATGTTTTAGAATTGATGTGGTTTTGAACCGATGTGTATGTACACTTTCTTAGAAAAAATAAGAAAAGTTAAAGTTCTTTCAGAATTAACATGTTAATTGTGTAACAGTTTTAAAATAAATGCAGCCTTGTCTTAAAGGACATGGAGATATAATTTATATTAGTTTAAATTTTTAAAAGAATTGAAACAGTAATGCAAAATTGTCTATTTTATTTCATAAAGCATCCTCCAGCCAGTCGTGTATTTCCAGGGTTGAAAAAGCTACGACTAAAGTAGCAGTAGTAACTAAAAATGACGATTATTGTAGTAAAAAAAACAACAAAACTAAAAGTCATCACATCGCTACTACTACCACTATGCAAACTTTTCTGTAGCACAGCAGTAGCACATAGCTTTGTTTTGAAATTGAAAACCACCACAGCATCAATCGATGTGTCTGCTACTAAATTCAACAAGTAGCAGTAGCAGCCAAATAGACAAGACTCCCAAATTACTACTCAGCTACTACTACCACTACACAAAAATTTTATTAGCTAAGCAGTAGCACACATCTTTGTTTTGAAATTGAAAACTACCGCAGCACCAATCGTCTACTTACAAATTAAGCAAGAGCAGTAGCAGCCAAACATACATGACTCCCAAATTACTACTCAGCAGAGTAGTCATAGAAATATTTTTCGTTGTTTAAAAATGAATTATTTGTTTGGTTTTTCCAGTACTGTGTGTGTGTGTGTATGTATGTTTTTTATATTGTTTTTATTAAACAGAACAAAGCATGAAGATGCTAATTTGCCGTTTTGAAATATTCGATTGATTTTATGATTTATATTTTGTATTTTAAATTTTTTATTTTATAATATATTATATAATTTTTAAATCACCCCTAATTATGAATAATTTGAAATTTCTTTTTATTACGTAGGCCCTGTGCGAGGTGGCTAAATTTGTTCTAAACTAAATACAAATAGAGAAAAGGGTTTAAAATTTCTTTAAAAATTGTTTTAAAAAATTTTCTACATTCAAAGAAACTCTTAAACCTGAATTTAGTTTGGAATTAGTTTAGCCAGCCGCACCCACCCGTGGTACCAATTCACTTTTCAATATTTTATTTATTGTTTTAAAAATTAACAGTTGTAAGACACATAATGATAGAATTAGGTTACATAAATTTACGTCACAATTTGACAGCACTGTTTCAACGGTAAATTGTTAACAAGTGGTGGGCGAGAACAAAATAAGGATACACACAAAATTCATACGTAGATCAGTATTTGTTGTTAGGGTTGTCGCAAAATAAGGATACACACAAAATTCATACGTAGATCAGTATTTGTTGTTAGGGTTGTCAGATATAGCGATTTCTTGCCAAACGTGGCGATTAACAAACACATTTGGAGATTTTATTCTTGAAATGGCGACGGACGGTTTTTACGCTGATTTAGGAAGTGGTTGGAGATTTTTATGGATTTTTTTTACACTCAGTATCTAATCTCACAGATTATGATTTTAACCTTTTATATAATCCCTATCTTTGATTGAAAAGATAATATTTTTATTATTATTTGGTGCTAATGAAAACAATTTTGCGGATTTTTGTTTTAAAAATACGAAGTCACGTCACATTTAGCGTTTTTTATTTTTCACATTGAAGATTATCCCATAATTAGCCAGATTATTAAATATAATTTTTATAAAGTTTCGACAAAAATCGTTAACCGAAGTCCTAAAATAAAATACACTGCGTTTATCTGGTTTAGGCTTAAGAACTCTAGAACTGAGTTAAATTTAAAGACAAAAGAAAAATTAGTTTAATTGAATCAGAACGGGTTTAAATTTTGCACTAACTTTTTTATATGAGTGTACTAAAAACTACTTTAAAATGACCATGTAGAAAATACTACTGACAGTAGCATATTATTTTTGTTATATATCCGTAAGATAGGAACATCAAACATAAAACTGAATTTTTACTTGTTTTTAATCAACAAACATATTCGTCGCTGCTACTAAGAAACTAGCTATTTGTCGATAAACTTTTTTGTGATTTCAGCGTTTTGCGGAACTTTTTGGAAATTATTTTTTTACACACATATAAACCAAACTTCAAGCCTTTCATTTATAAAAGAATTACTTCCAAAAAAAATGGCCAAGGCACACAACTAGGGTTTGGGATTTCCCGGACTTTTTTATTTCCCGGGAAACGGGAATGAAAAAATTTGATTCCCGGGAATCCCGGGAAATATTTCTGAACAAAATTATTAATGAAAACCACCTATATAAGTAATTTTTGTTTAAAAAAAACACTATTTCAGTACAAATGTAGTCTGTGTAGTGAGAATTCAAAGTAAAAAACATCAGAATGTTGAACATTTGATTTCACATAAATTACTCGCAGCACTGCCAAATGTATTGCATGATTCCAGCAGGCACCTACTACTGCACTGTCGGAAACAAACGGTTTCATCACATTTGGCCCATTAGATATGGTGGCCACAATGTTATTTTCCAAAGACAAATAAAACTCTTCTAGTCTTATTTCTACAATTCTTCTTATTTCATCAGCATTACATCTTCTTGATATATAAACCAACCCCAGGTTATAAAATGAATTATTTCCGATTATACATATGTTCGAATATCTCTTTTGTGATATTCTTGTCCATTCATCTAAGATTATAGTAAATCTCCTATTGTTAGAAATATTGCTCGATATTTCTTTTATCATGATATCTTTTACATGATTGTAGTAATTTAATATAATGTTCTTTACATCGGTTTCATTTTTTTTGCAATGCCAGGTTTTTATTATAAAAACTTTCTCGAATAAACGAAGATCTAGTTATGGTGCGGATTGACTGCAGCTAATTTGGATACCATTTCAGGAAATGTTTGCCCTACCATAAAACCTTTAATGCCTATTCAGCTTACACTTTTTTCTTCAGTTACTTTGCTAATTTTAGCTGAAACGTTATTCTTGTTGTTTTCTTCAAGAGAAGTTGCATGACCATCAATTTTTTTTTTTTTTTGTGAACCAAATTTAGATGTCGGATAACCAAATTTAGATACCACCGTTAACCATTAGTCTTTTCTTTTCACATTTATTAATGAAAACGTTACTTATAAAATTATTGACCCTTAATATAAAGGCGTATTTTAAATTTAAAGTCGACTTTATTTTTAATCAAACGGTTTTGTTCATTTTGTGTATGAAAACCTTACAAAAATATTTATATTTTCAAATATTTTTATTGGTTGAAAATAAATTAACCAATCAGAATGCTCCAAAAATAAACCAAGTCAAGGTATACTGCCACCCAATATTTTAACTAAAGTCGACTTTACCTAAATTATACATTTGAAAAATTTAGATAGTAAGAGCGATTATTTGTAAGAAACAAAGCTTCTTTTTCATATTTCTTTAAAACATTTTACCAAGTTTTTAGGTTTTACTACTTAAATATTGAATAAGTTATGCGAAAAATCTTTATTAGTTGAAATGCTCCTTATTACTTGGCAAAGATTTTTTATGTGTGCAAATAAATGTATTCCCTTTTAAAAGATTTTAACAATGACATTTTTGTTTTGGTATTTAAAATGTTTTTTATGACTAAAATTAAAAAATCCTATTCGAAACAAAAACAATTTAAAAAATTTAATATTTTTAAAATTTCCCGTTTTCCCGGGAAAAATATATTATTTTCCCTGGAATTCCCGGCAAAATTTTCCCGGGATTTCCCGGGAATTCCCGAACCCCAAACCCTACACACAACACAGACCTAATTTAGGTATTCCACAAATAATTTTTGAAAACAAATAGCTATTTTCTTAGGCGCAGCAACGATATGCTGATTTCAACTGAATAATTTAATTTCCATTAAACAAAGTTTTTTTTAAATTATTGTATTTTTATAAATTTAGCAGGACGTGATGCTCAACTTCATCGAAAATGCGAGTATATTCAGTTATTTTAGTAAAATTTTAAACTATTTGTACGGGCTTTTTTTGTGAGTGTACTGGTGCTGATTATAATCATATTGCATACAAAGGGTCAAACATATTCAAATATGAACTCATAAACCTTTATTAATTTATAAGCCGCTTTTTTAATTAAAACATTTCAAGTTCATTATGTAATTTTGTATGCGCCCAATACACATCAGATAAACCAAAATCATTTATTCTTTCGCTAAAAAAAACTACTCAGCATAAAAAGAGTCATATTTCGTTTTTTTATGTTTTACTACTTTGTTTTTTTTCGTTTTCTGCTCTTGCTGTTTTTTTTTTGTAGCAGTAGTAGTTGTAGCAGTAGCAGTAGTAGTTGTTCATTTCGTTTTTCTGCTCTTACTGTTTACAAATGCTCCGTGTTTTGTTTGTAGTGGTAGCAGTAGCACAAGAACAAAAATCAAGTTGATCAAAAACAATGACTGCTTACTTTGTATAAACTAAGTAGCAGGCAGATGCTTTTACTAAAGCTACATGAATTGTTTGTAGTAGTAGCAGTAGTAAAAAGCAAAAATATTTTTTGAATCGTAGTTTTTTAAACCCTGTGTATTTCGTGTGTTTTGTGAAGTTTTAAAAAACACCTTCATTTTGGCCTTTTGCTACGTTCTTAAGGTTTTTTTACAAATAGAAACTTTGATACATATTTTTTTTTAAAACATTTGCGCAAAATTTTATTAAAAATTAGGAGTCTGATGGTACAATGTCGACTTGTTTGCGGTTGCTCGAAAAATGCATTTAAGGACCTATTTCACACGATTTTTAAAGAATTTGATGCTATTTTAGTTAGTATTTGTTTTTTCTAAGCTTTTCTGGTAATTTTTTAGCCCAGATTAAGAAAATTGTGAAGTTTTGGGAAAAAATTAAGGAAAAATTCCATATTAAAAATGTAACCGGTTAATCGACCAATTTTAACCGATTATTCGGGTCGAATAATTATTTGAGTTTTAAATTATTTGTTTCGACATTAACCGAAATAGAGGCGATTAATCGAGGAATCGGTTAATCGATTAACCGAATTGGAAACACTACTTAATTCTCTTAACGTGATTGACTTTTTTTCAAAGTAGACAATGAATATAATTTGTTTGTTGTTACTGTCCCTAGCTCCAGCATAGGCTCTAGTAACAATTTTAACATCGATACATTTAAGGCCCATGTCTAAGTCTGGACTTAACAACTGATGGGTCTGTTTTATCTAGACCTAATAATACAGCCTTATAAGGCTTTTCGTTTTTAGCAGCATATATGAAATATTCGAGCTGAAACTTCTTAGTGAGAGAGTCACAAACGGTAGTAAAATCTATGTTATTTGTGCAAAACAATTTTAGACCGATGGAAATTTTACGTATAGAGTAATCTTTGATTTTTAATATTCTACACATTTCATGAACTTGTTCAATTTTACATTTTAAGATTGTTATTGGTGGTATGTTAACTTTAACAGCTGGTTTGATAATTGTTTCATCATTAGGTCCATTCGATTACTGGATAATTTGTACAAATTTTTACTGGATGGCGTTCGTTAACACAAATACTCAGTAAACAGAAAGAAAAAAAGAGAGAATAAAGTGACAGTTCTATGTTGAGAGTTTCTAAGTATTGCTCTTTTTCTTGCAAATTTTTACTGGACAAATTTTTGCCAGTAAAAATTTGCAAGCAGAAAAAACATATGTTTCGAAAACATATGTTTGTTTATTGTAAATAAAAAACAAATATTTTCCAATTATGTTATTTTATGGAAATGCAAAGCAGTAAAACCAACGACTATATAATTAAAAGACTATCCAACTCTCCCTACCTCTGTTAAATCACTCTCTTCTTAATTTATATCGAAAATTCAGCCATAAGAATTACACACATCTGCAAAGGCTAACATTTTCGATATAAATTGTCAATCTTCGAAAGAGAGCGACGAATACCGCCTGGTAAAACTTTCAAAAGAAATTATGGAAAAGATAAGAAAACCTTCTAAAAATTGTCTGCTTAAGATTTACCATCAAACATTTTCTTCTTCAATAGCGACCAGTTATATTTATTTGTATATTTGGTGTTGCAATCAGCTGTGTCTACAAACTTGCAAATTGTTGCAAATTTTCTGTTCGCGTACATGTTTGGGAAAATTCTATTTTGAGAGTAAATCTTATCTTACTCTCTGTAAGTTTGTACTGAGTAATTCTTACTGGACTTGACTGAGAAAAGTAATCGAATGAACCTATTATCGTCATCATCGATAGTGCAAAATAATTTGAATTGCTAGCCCTCTGAGAGCTGTTTGTGGCCATTTTATTCTATTCATGTTATACCCAGATCTTCTTCTCGATTGCGTTTAATTTTGTTTTTGCTTTTTTTTTTATTATTATTTAGATATTGTTAACAAGACATAAAGAAAAAAATAAACCGTAAACTTTTATTACACTTTAAGGAAACAGAATAAACTATGACTTAACACATCAAATGATAATGCAAGACTGAAATATGCATTAAAAATATAAAAAATATGCACTAAAAACGATTATTTTTGCAAAAATAACGGACTTTAAAATATAAAAATATATGTAAGTTAGTTATTTTGCAAATAGACATAGAACTCCAAGCTTTTCCATAGGTCAATAAGGTTTTTAATAAATTTTGGTTTTAAAAATAATAAAAAAAAAAATATGAATATTTTGATTGATTAATCACGAAAACGTATCAATTTTTATTTTTTTTACAAATTATGAATTGCTACTAGGAACTAAAAATATGCATTAAAAAGCACAAAATATGCATTAAAAAGGAACAAAATATGCATTTAAAGTCAAAATATGCAAAAACATGCATTTTTGTCAAAATATGCAAAAATATGCAATTACAAATCGATGGCATTTTGTTCTAAATTTGATGATTTGGATAAGTATTTAGGTTATATTTGTTTTTGACTATCGGGCAAAAACATGCATTTGCATGAAATTCCTTGCCCTAGCAATTACAAATCGATGCCATTTTGTTCTAAATTTAATGATTCGGATATTTATTTAGTCATTAGTTTTGAACTATCGAGAAAAAACATGCATTTCCATGGAATTCCTTGCCCTAGTAATTACCAATATCACATATAAACCCGTATTCATATAAACCAGTATTCTACTCGTAAACTGTGTATTTTTAATTTGGCAAATTATATTTTAGCTTGAAACTTGACAAGACCTAAATTAACTTGGCATAGATTTTTTTGACTTGATAAGAAAACTATTTAAATGCCCATTTTTTCAACCTTAAAATTGACGTTCTACATAAAATACGACTTAAATCCTTTCCACAATACATTAATAAAACAAATCAAAATAAAAAAATTTTACCAAAAAACTGATACCTTTCGATTTTCATTCCCTTTTCCCGGGAAACCCTAGTGGAGTATGAAATTTTGCCATTTATTTTGTATTAAAAATACCCAAAAATATAAAGTCGCCTAAAACAATTAGTTGAAAATATGAATAAAAAGCCCAAAAAAAACAGCGTGAGTCGTTAAAATTCGACTCACGCACACTCACTCACGAACAATTTTCTTCTACTCACACTCACTCACGTTAGTAAATTAAGGTTTTACTCACACTCACGCGTGATTCACGCAAAATTCTGCTCACGTGCCCATCTCTAATTTATACCACAATATGCAACAAAATATTTCAAAAACATGCATTTGCAACAAAATATGAAAAAACAAGCATTTACCTACAATCGATGCCATTTTGCTGAAAATTTGTTGATCGCAAAGATATTTTGTTAACATTCTTTTTGAGCTAACGATAACAAACATGAATTTACATGAACTTTCGAAATGTCAAAGATAGAATTATTTTTTTATTTATTAATGCATTGTAATCAACAAAAATTCAAATTTCGTGTTTTTTGAGTTTTATAAAAAACTCGGCTTTTTCGATCGGCATTTTGCACATTTTTTAATAAAAAATTGGCAAAATGCCGAAAAATCTGCAGTACTGTGAACCCAGCTTTAAGTTACATAAAATTCGAAAAAACAAACCCTACGACTCGTTAAAAAGCTATTTAATACACATTTTTAGTTGTCTGTATTTTACTCTGATCCAGTTACCTTCGGCCCAATAAATTGGAACTTTATTGAACCATTTGTTTTACGTAGATATTTTATAAATGTTTTCCAAACCATTTGTGGTCCACAGGAGATAACCATCTATGACAGCCACTTAAATTATTTTGTATAACATATTTCATTGTAAAAAGATTTTTGTTAGATTCATTTAATTTAATTTCTTCCAAAGCTCGTTGCTCAAGCATTTGCTGCGAAACCACTTCAGCTTTTAGAGGCAATATATTACATACTAATTGCAAAAATGGCTTTACTTCAGCAAATTCGCATTTTCCCGATATTTCTAAAATTACACGACCAGCCTTAATAGGTGTTACATAATGGTCAATAGCTCCCTTTCCTCCACCCATTCTCTGTCCTTGCCCTTTCTTAGTAATTGGTTGCCAAGGCGCTGGTATTCTCCAAATAGCAAACATTCTGTTAATGTCCATTTTGCGGCCAATTGTAAGACGCAGCATTTCAAAATGACCCCACCGTAAACGGCCTCCCCCAGTTGCAATAATACCATACTGTTTGTGTAACAAAGCATTATGCACACACTCTGGTCCTCGCATGAATTTTAATTTCTTTTGCATTTTTGGAGGACGTAAATTAGGAGGATGTTGTGGAGTTCTTTCCATAACACGTAATTTTGGTCTTTCCACCTGTTGAAAGTCTGTGCACAGTTGTTAGTTTCTTGAAAGGGTATTTCTTAAAAATATTACTTACCATTATATTTATTTGGTGCAGCAAAGTATTTAAGTCCAGCAATTTTTATATTGCGCTCAGCGAGATCTAAATAAAATAAACGGTAACCTAATTTCTAAATTTACTAAACAGTTTATACTTACTTTTGTTGCCACTGAATATATATTTGACGCATCTAAACATTTTTCTTTTTTTTTAATTTGTAAGTTATCAAATAAAAAGGTTTTGGTATTTTGCAGCCGTAACCCGGTGTCTTCAAATGCAATAAATTATATGATATGAAATTTCAAAACCATGGCAGCGAAACGTCAAAATGATATCAATTGCAGAGTGGTGGAGAACACTTGACCATTTCATGGATAAGAAATATCATAGATTTTTCTTCGAAAAACACCAAATTTTATGAAACATTAATGTTTACCGACAAATAATAAAAAACTAAACACTTTTCCATTCCTTTTTACCAAATTTTTTGTTGTTTTTCTATTACAAAATTAAAATGAAAACTAAAAGTGACATTTGATCTCTGGCATCATTGCAAGATCCGATGGCATGTCAGCGATATCATGATATTGCAAAAAATTGAAATTGAGTGTCTTCACTTGAGATGAGAGCATTTTGACAATTGCTTGCTATCATTTTATTGCATGTCAAGACACTAGGTAAGTTTGCAAAATACTTTTTCTATATATTTTAAGCTGCCTACACACTAGGGAACATGGTTGAGGGAACAAAAAATATCAAAAAATTTTGTAAACACGAAATGCACGCTCTCAACACGCACACACACACAAACGCACTCACACATTCACAAAAAATGCTCTCTTTTTTCAAGTATGTTCCCTAGTGTGTAGGCAGCTTTAGACTTGTGTAGTTCGTGAACGAACTAGTTCAATTGAACTAGTCACTTAATTGATCGTTCTTCTAGTTCAATTGTTCATTTAATTACCTTTGGCCGGGGATAATTTTATTTCTTTTTATCAAGGTTGGTTACCGAAACGAATAACGGTAAGGGTAACGGTATCAGATTTCGTTTGTTTAGGTAACGGTATTTAAGACTGTTTCGGTAACGGTATACCGTTATCGAAACAGCAATACCGGTACGTACCGGTATTAAAAATTATGTTAAAAACATATAAAACAAGTAAAAACATGGCATATTTTTAATTTTAAGTACTGAAAATACAGATTTTAAGCTATAAATTCAATACTGGTAGTTTTAATAAGTAAAATTATTATCTATAAATTTTTTGTAAAAAAAAACACTCAAGATTGTAAAATAAAAAAATTGTAATTTTAATATAAAATAATAAATATCGGTAACTACCCATAAAAATAACGGTATCGGTAACGATAACGGTATTTAGAATTTTTTTTAGAGGTATCGATAACGGTAACGGTATTCAATTTGAAACGGTATTTTAGCGATAACGGTATTATAACGACAACGGTAACCAACCTTGCTTTTTATTAATTAAAAATATTTTCTACACTAAACATTTTTATTTTTTTCTCAAAATTCTTACCCCTAAATTCATAAATGCTTTGTAAAATTATAGGAGGTTTATTGAACAAATTTTGTATGAAAATGACGTTTTGTTAACCTGTTATAACTTTACAAAGCATTTATGAATTGAGGGGTTAATTTGTCTGATATTTATCCTTGTTAACTAAATGATAGTGTTTCCAATTATTCGACATAGGCGGTTAACCGGTTAATGCATTATTCGAAAAATCAATAAAATTAATTAACCGGTTAATCGAGAAAATTGGCGATTAATCGATTAATCGTTTAATGCAAAATTAATGTATTTTCTTAACTTATATCAATAAAAACACAACGAGCTGGCTGCAATTAATATTGT
Organism: Leucophora obtusa; assembly: GCA_949987735.1. NCBI lineage: Eukaryota > Metazoa > Arthropoda > Insecta > Diptera > Anthomyiidae > Leucophora > Leucophora obtusa. Next base: position 53,781,401 of record OX465297.1, on the reverse strand, counting down.
AATTTATATGCAATTTTATCAATTTTAATTAATAAAAAGATTTGAGGTTAAGAAGAAGAATAAAGCTCAAATTAGTTTGGAAATACAGTGCGGCGAAATGAGGTATCGTAAAGTATAAATCTATTTTCAATAGATTTTCTTACCTCAAATGTACTTCCAAACTAAGTAGTTGTGTATACTATCATTAACTAAAAGTAAACAGCTGACACGATACTTTACGATACTACCAGACTAATGGAGCCTTAAACCTTTTTCTCTGAAAATTATAAACACATTATAATTTTCAGATCGGATTAGATCTAGTTGGTTCATTTTTTTGTATGGACAGGCGTCGTCAGTGATTTTGCATTAAATTGTATTAATTATTTATGTTTTTATAGTCAGATTGTCTTTATATGATAATTTTTTTCAACAACCCGTCACCCAAGTAAGGCCTTGAATGCCATGTAACTACTTCGTTTTTTCTTTCCTATTAGGCTTTTTGTTATTAGGTGTGTTTTTTTACTTTTTGGGTAAAGTTCGGTAAAATGAGAGTTAACAAGAAATACTCTCACGAAGTGACAAAAATGCCCAAAAGTAAACGAACGCGAAAAACCATATTTGAAGCCCGAAAAACAAACGTCAATAGATTTGTGCATTATAGTTCGATTTGGTGAGCGCTCTTTCTAGTTTTTGTTCAATTTGTTGTAAAAATCTATATAGCTTTTCTAGTTAAACCGCTTTTTAAATAAAAAATTTAAAAAAAATTTCCTTCTCAGGCATTTTTATATACAAAAAGGAATACATAGTTTATTAAATCTGGAAAGAATTTAATATTAAACAAAAGGTTCGATTTATTTACATATTTATCTCCACAAATTATACCAGATATCAATCAGCTGTTTTTGGAAATATGGCTGCCATAACAAAGCAAAAAAAAAAAACGTCAATCAAGTGTCAAAATTGCATAGAAGTAAAAAGAGGGACAAATACTTAGAAAATATACCGATCTCGTTCTTTCCTTCATTTATCGCCTTTTAGGCTGCGTTTACATCTGCACCGAAATCTCGAGATTTCGATATTCACCACTCTGAAAAAGCAGTGACGGAAAGCTTATAGATGTTTCATTTTGAATAATGTACACACATTTAGTTCTAAGAAATATATTTTCCAAAAAATTAAAGTTTATACGCATTTCTTCACTGTTTTCTTTGAGTGGTGAATATCGAAAATTTACGTATTAAAACGCCATTTTATTCTGAAAAATTGTGTAGACGCTGGAAAGAAAATTTATCAATAAAATATAAAGAAAAAATAAATAGTGTATTAAAACTGTGATTAAAACCACATTTGAAAAAAAAAATTCTGCAAAGCATTTGAAATATCGATTCACTATTGATGCAAAAGCAATAAAAATAAAAATTGGTTCCTGCCACGAGTTAGTTTTTGTGAATTTGTGTTCGACGCTATGAAAAAATGGTAAAACGAATTAAAGAAATAGTTTATGTATAAAAACCATGTTTTCTTTAATAAAAAGCACGTGATTGTGAAATACCGTTTCGAAACCAATAAAAAGGAAAATTACCATTTTTTGTTCCTGCAGTTCAGGCTGAAAAACCACGTGTATAATCTGTGAACCACGTTTTCACTCGACGCAGTCATATGAGCTTTATTGACAAGATTTTATGCACCACATATCTGCACAGTTTGAAACATGAAAGTTCATTTTTTATTTTAATGCAAAGAATTTAGTTACGGAGTTTAACTTTCGTTAATTTTGTCACTCTTTAGAAATCCTCAAAAACTTATTTCCGAAAAAATCCCAAGATGTATAAGATGAAATATGCCATCGTTTTTATTACTTGCTGAATAATTTAATGCTGTGATTGGAACAGAGTTTTCAACATTTTTCTAATTCTCATCAATCCAATACGTTTTCGATCTGGAAGGGATGCTGTAAGAAAAATTCAAAAGACATATAGGAGCTTCACAGGTGCTTTACAGTTTAAATACCATTTATGTATTAAAAAAGAATTGTGCACCACACTTCTCCATACTGATACAAAATTCTGGAGCATAATCCATAATCGTTACTCATTTGAAATATAATAGTGTTAATTTTAGTTGAAAGTGCCACTATTCGTCTTAATAAAGACGTGTAAAACATTTCAGTTCATTGATTATTAAAATATAAGCTGTTTCATTTGGAAAACCTTACTAGAGACTGGTTAAGGAGTTTACATGTTAATGAATTTTGTATTAAACAATAATTAGTGAGATTGTTGCAAATTAAGAGCTAAAAGCTAACCCATGCACAAGATATTTGCCAATTATATTGTTTTTGTAAGAGTTTTTGATCTCATAAAATTGTAAATAATGCGTAAGAATAACATACACTCAGGGAATTATGTAGGTAAAATCAACTGCAACTGACAGTTAAAATAACTGCGTTTGCACTTAAAAAGGTGTAGACTACATTTGCAGTTAAATTAACTGCAATATGAAGTAATTTTTAACTGTTAAAAATCAACTGACAAATGTAGTAAAAACAACTACAAATGCAATTGAAACAACATACATTCAAATTATTGTAAAACTGTACAAACAACTTGCAAATGTAGTTAAAAAACATAAATAAAAATTTTTTTTAAATTATTAATTTAATAAAAAAAAAAACAAATTTATGTAAACACTATTAACTTAATTTTATTCTATAATAAATTTAAAATTGAGAAATCAAAATTTACACTTAATGTCATTTTTTTTCACTATTAAGATGTTGTTGTACATGTCCGTCTGTGAGGGATGAAATATGCTGTTGTTTGGCTTCCTTTTTTTCCTCCAGGTAGGAAGGGATGAGAATATAAAAGAACTGAAAGAAAATAAATACAATATTTTTTTAACATTCCCCGTAAATAAATTTATATTATAAAACTTACCTTATTATTTTAGTAATTTAATAAAAAATATATAACCTTTTCCGTATTACGCGTGCTCACTCTTTGGCGTTGTTTTATGACTAAGACAAGAGAAAACATGTTATACTCATATTCTTTCACTAGAAATTTCTAAACAAGTGATTCATACACATACTTCTGTTTGCTTCGTGTGTGTGCATACACACTTGAAAATTTAAGTATTTGTAAATAAAATTCAAAATAACTGCATAAAATAAATGTTACTACAATGTAGTAATTTTTGTAGTTTGTTTAAAAAAATAACTGTCAAAAACATTGAAAAATTTTGTTCTAAGTAAATTAACTACAATTGTAGTTTAAATAACTACAACCGCATTACTACATAAATAACTGTCATGTAGTAACTGCAGAACTTTTCTGAGTGTATTTATAAATTTATCCTCAGAATCTAAAAATATTGATTTACAGGAAAAATTGTATCATGGGTTGCCCACCCACACCTTCGATGCATCTTTTTCCGACTAATACAGAAAGGTAAGATTTGTATTTATTGTTGCTTAAAACTGTTTGTATAAATTTTCTAATACTACATTTATACACTCAGGGAATTATGTAGGTAAAATCAACTGCAAATGACAGTCAAAATAACTGCATTTGCACTTAAAAAGGTGTAGACTACATTTGCAGTTAAATTAACTGCAATATGAAGTAATTTTTAACTGTTAAAAATCAACTGACAAATGTAGTAAAAACAACTACAAATGCAATTGAAACAACATACATGCAAATTATTGTAAAACTGTACAAACAACTTGCAAATGTAGTTAAAAAACATAAATAAAAATTTTTTTTTAATTATTAATTTAATAAAAAAAAAAAAACAAATTTATGTAAACACTATTAACTTAATTTTATTCTATAATAAATTTAATATTGAGAAATCAAAATTTACACTTAATGTCACTTTTTTCACTTTTAAGATATTGTTGTACATGTCCGTCTGTGAGGGATGAAATATGCTGTTGTTTGGCTTCCCTTTTTTTTTTCTCCACGTAGAAAGGGATGAGAATATAAAAGAACTGAAAGAAAATAAATACAATAATTTTTAATAATCCCGTAAATAAATTTATATTTTAAAACTTACTTTATTATTTTAATAACTTAATAAAAAATATATAAACTTTTCCGTATTACGCGTCCTCACTCTTTGGCGTTGTTTTATGACTAAGACAAGAGAAAATATGTTATACTCATATTCTTTCACTAGAAATTTCTAAACAAGTGATTCATACACATACTTCTGTTTGCTTCGTGTGTGTGCATACACACTTGAAAATTTAAGTATTTGTAAATAAAATTCAAAATAACTGCATAAAATAAATGTTACTACAATGTAGTAGTTTTTGTAGTTTGTTTAAAAAAATAACTGTCAAAAACATTGAAAAATTTTGTTCTAAGTAAATTAACTACAATTGTAGTTAAAATAACTACAACCGCATTACTACACAAATAACTGTCATGTAGTAACTGCAGAACTTTTCTGAGTGTACCTGAGCAAAAACTACCTGGTTTTTGGATCTTGTAGTTTTTAACTTGTCAAAACGCATACAAAAGTACAAGCAAAAACTAGGTGATTTTTTATCAAGTATAAATGTAGTATAACAAAGTTTAAAAGCTCGTGTCATAAAAAAATTATTGAAAATTTCCATGCAAATTTTATTTCTAACAGACTGTTGAAAAACGATCTACAAAAGATAAGTTGTTTTGCATAAAGCAAAGTTAAAAAAAACAGAATTGTTTGGGTTGTTGTAAAATATAAATAAAACATAAAATATTTTTATTCTTATAATATTAAGTATATTTTATTATTTTAACAAAATAAACTAAACTAACAAAACGCATTCAAAATGTATTTATTATTTAATTTTTTATTAATTAATTTTTTTATTTGTTTTATAAAGTATTTGTTATTATAACTTATTTATTGTATTACTTTTCATTTTATTTTTGAATAAAAGATGTAAGTTAGTAACAACAATTAAAAAGTAAATACTTTTATTTATTTATAATTAAAATGTTAAATTTTGGTTATCTTATAGAAAAATAGCTCAAATTGGATATAATAGTGCATTTAGATTGATCAAAAACTACATACATAGTTTTCATTTCTCAAAACGCATATATAAAAAACAAGCAGAAACTAGTTTAATTCAAAAGTAGGTAGTTTTTGCTCAGTCTAAATTCAGTATAACTGGAGATCTGTTAATGTAGCAAACTGATTATGTACCTTGGTTTCTCTTTCTGCTCTGCTATATTACCACAGATTGGGACCTTTTTAAGTTCGAAGTTTTTAATTTTTGTTTTATATTTTTGCTTATGGTTGGGGAGCCCAATTAGGGTATAATGATTGTTATTCGAGATTGATTTTTAAAATTCTTTATATATTTTAATTTTAAACTTAGGTTTTTTATTACTATGTAATACATATTCGTATTTTGGCCTGGATGGCGTATTACTACCCAGCAAAACATGTATAAGTGCCAGAACTAGTTCTACTAGTTTTTTTGAGCCGGTACTAGTTCTACTTTGGCACTATTATGTGGTACAAATAGCAATCCACATCTAAAAATTAGGCATTTTAAAAAATCTTTAAGATTAATTTAAAAAAAAACACGTTTTTGCATTTTTATCATATTCGTGGGTCATTTTGGATTCCAGGCTAAAGTGGGTTAATGATACCCGATGAAGTCAAAATTCCATGTCTGAATGATTTTGACTATATTAAATGAATAAATGGAATAAAAAATAATTTTTTTTTTCGAAATTTCGAATTTTGGGAATTTTTAATACACTTTTTTCCAAAATAGGCAAATTTTTTCCAACTTTCGGCACGGGTTAACGTTTTCCAAAAAAAAAAATCGATTTCTTGCATTTGGGACCATTTTCAATAAAACTGGGGGGTGTAATGACAAATCTATTTTTAAGGGACACTCTAATGTACATTCCCAAGAAACATTTTTACGGACTCTCCGGCACGTACGGAATCATGAATCCGGCTTTTACGGCACATTAACGGTCCGAAATATACGTATCCGTCAAAGCTTGTACGTATACGGAACGTTAACGGACCGTGTAATCGGATTTTCGAACACAATACGTTTTAACTCCGTTTCCGTACCGTAAAATACGGACTGAGTTGATTTTAATTTGTGTTCAAAATAAAAACAATTAAATTTAAAAAAAATGAATCTCAACCCTTCAGTCGGTAAAAAAGTATTTTTTTTGGCGAGAAATTATCAATCAAATAACTTCAAGTCGCATATATACATTAGATGGTAAGATTTATGAAATTTAGTGCATGTTTCACGATGGTTTTCGTAAGATGGTTTGTTTTTGTAACAAAAGCTCTGTTCCATGTACATTAACGCGTCTACACAATTTTTCCAAAAAGCGTTTCCATCGTCAAAAGTATGCGTAAATTGTTGTTATTTCGAGTAAATTGGGAACCCGCGGTAACGACGTGGAACAAGCCTAAAGTTTGCGAATTTGAATCGTATGCAAAATACCATTGTAAATACAATCAGTTAAACCATAGCCAATTTATTTTTCCCTTTGCATGTAGATGATCGATTTTATTATGGGTTCCTATCGCGTATTGATTCGCTGGATAGAGCTAAACTGAGCGGGATGTAGTAATATATATTGTAAATAATTAATATCGTTATCAATAAATTTATAAAAAAGCATATGGTCATTTTAGGTAGATATATAAGTCCGAAGTCACTCCTTTTATACATGATATAACGGTCGGTAAATGGTCCGTCATTAACGGACTTTCAACGGACCTGTCCGTTTTTTACACGTAACGGTTCGAAAACGGTCCGTCATTGACGGACTTGTCAGTTTTTCACACGACACAACGGTCCGTAAACGGTGCGTCATTGACGGATTTTCAACGGATTCGAATCAGTTTCGATGTTTCTTAAGTTGATCCGTATACGGACCAGAAAACGGTACGTAAACGGAGTTGGATTCCGTTTATGACGGACCGAAAACGGTGCGTAAACGGAACGAATTGTTTGTTGGGTTGATCTGCTAGTTAAGTTTTTCGAGGAAATATATTCCAAAATAGACGAAGATATCCTCATCGTGAAGATATCATAATATACGTGAATCGTTAATATAAAATTAAGATACTTGTATATTAAATCTCTTTTATTTATATTCTATTTGTTTCCATTAGCTTTATTTCACGTTATTTTCCACGGGAACCCAATTTTACAACAAAGCGTTTCCATTGTCACCATTGTGTGTAAATTCTTGCAATTTGGACTCCCGCGGGTACCCGTGGTAACAACGCGGAACAGATTTGTTGTATTAGAAAACCTCTAGGTATTCATTTCGAAAAAGTACTAACCGAGAACATATAAATTCTTTTCTTTAACGGGTATTTCCATGCATAGTTCTTGAGGTGTTTTCCGCTTTGACATTTTTAGAGCATTTTTTTTTTTAATTTAAGGAGGAACAAATATCTAAAAATTTTTAAGTTTTGCAATAGCTCTACGGAGCTGTTTTGGAACTAGTATCAGATCCTGGGAACCAATGAAGAAGTCATGTATAACTAGTTCTCAATCAGTAGTTCCCAAAACATACTCAAGACATTGTTAAAATGGTAAATATGACTTCTTTGCATGGGTTTTAGACCTAGTTGCGCTATCACTAGTTCTAAGGGTGCTATTGGAGAATATGTGTAGGGTGCCGAATTATCTCATCCTTTAGCACTTGAATTCTTCTTGGCTTATTGACGTACACTTTTTCTTTTAATTATCACCAAAGAAAGAAGTGCAACGGTGTCAAATCACATGATCGTGGAGGCCAATTAGCCACGACGTGAAGCACTGAAACAAAGAAATGTTAAATAAATAAAATAACTAAAAATCCACAAAAAAAAGTTATGAAAAAAAGCCAACATCATTTATAACTTACAGCTATATTGGCACCCGTTAATTTATTCGCCTTTTCATTTAAATTGCTACAATAAATATCAATTTGAATTATGAAATTGTGTTTTCAAGAAAGTTGTTGTTATTTCTGAAAAATAATCACTTCTTCAAATGAACAATTTATATATGTTTACATTTTTTTTTTTAATCATATGTTTATAAAAGCACTGTATAGCTGTTTACTTGCACTCTTTGTTTTTTTAATACTACTTTTTCCCCTCTCTTTCAAGAATTTACTTCTATGGTGAAACGTCAAACTGACCATACGGTTAATGTTTATAATTTCAAGAAACGTCATTGGTTTCAGATCTGCGATAATTTGTGTTTATCTCTTTAACACATTTAAACAAGCGTCTTCAAAAAATTGTCGGAAATTTTATGAAGTTGTAACATTACAGATATGCCTTTGCAACTTTTACGCTAATTTTTGTAAATGATACACATATTTTTCTGAATGAATAAAATGAGCGATTGAACTAAAAGAGCTATTAGTTGTGAACTAGGTCTTTGGTTCAAATAAGTGAATAGTTCAATTGAACTAGTTGAATCCAACAGATGATATAACAGCTGATAAAAACAATTTACCCAAACTTACACGAAAAAAAAGTTTGGGCTTCTTCGGGCAAGAAGAACAAGAATATTACTCTCTCATGACAGCTCTAATTTACCCAATTGTGCAGTAAGAAAACGCTTTTTGGTAATATTGGGATCCCGCGGGATCCCAATGTTGAGTACCCGAACAGACTTATTGTTTTTACTCAGAAGTGATCAATACAAACACATACAAACATTCTGTTTTTAAATTTTTGTTTATTTTCCAATCTCCTCCGTGTTTCAATGGACGAATTCCAGCGAATTTTCATTGAATCAATATAAAAATTCAAAAAAAACCATGTTGACAATTCCCTCAGTAACAGATGTCAAATCTCAAACAGATTTGTTTGTTCGAACTTTATCACAGATTTTCGAAAGTGAGGGCAGTTTTTCAGTCGTTAAAAATTCTATGTTTGCAATAATAAAATTTTAAAAATTACTACGTACTGTTTTTGTTAACATAAATATAAAAATTAATTTTACACTTTAAAAGAATTAAAACAGAAATGAAAAATTGTCTATTGCATTTCCTAAAGCCTGCTCCAGCGAGACACATAGTGTTAAAGCATTTTTTTTACAAATAGAAACTTTGTTATTTTGTTTAAAAAATTCAAAAAAATTTTATTAAAAATTAATTGCGATAATGTAAACCAAATCCGTTTTAAGAGTCTCTTAAAACCCATGAGGTGTCTCGTTGGTTCAATGTCGACTTGCTTGGAGTTGCTCAAAAAATGGTATCTAAAGGTTTCTCCACAATCGATTTTAAAACAATTTGTATTTTAGTTAGTATTTGTTTTTTTAAGCGTTCCTTACAATTTTTTAGCTAAAGTTAAGAAAAGTTTCGGGAAAAAATAAAGCAAAAAATTACATATTAAAAATTTAACCGGTTAATCGAGCTATTTTAACCGATTATTCGGGTCGAATAATTATTTGCGTTTTAAATTATTTGTTTCGACATTAACCGAAATAGAGGCGATTAATCGAGGAATCGGTTAATCGATTAACCGAATTGGAAACACTACTAAATGACGAGCTATATGAATTAGCTACCTATTCAAAATTTACAAACGAATTTTCTGAACGAAATTGAAAAAGAGCTATTGAACTAGAAGAGCGACCTAGTTCTTTACAATAAATTGAACTAGAAAGAGCGGTCACCAAAAAGAATTAAGGGGGATATGGGACCGTAAACGTAAATGTGATGTAACTGTACCGTGCCGTAGCTAAAAAGTACAATTATAGATTACCATAAACGACATTATTATTTAGCATCTATTTCATGTGGTTTTATATTTTATTCTAAATTTTTCCATTTATTTGTTAATTTTTATTCCTTATTTGTAGTTTGAATAAATTTTCTTTATTCATTTTGTATTTTTTCCGACTAAAATCATTCAGCTGTTTCGATGCCGGATAGGAAATTCTGATTTCAACAGAATGATCCGGCAAGTACGTTTACATTTACGTGTTAGTAACCATTCGTATACATTTCTTCTTGTGGTTTCGAAACAGCTGATTCGTTACAGACACGTTTACGGTTGGGTAACTCAGCCTTAATATATAAGCTGTGTTTGTGCGGCAAGCTATTAAAGTTGGCTTATGTCGTCAAGTTACATTTACGTTCAAGTAATTTGGGCTTTAAGTCGATTTTTTATAAAATAGCTGTGTTTGTGCGGCAAGCTATAAACGTTGGCTTTTGTCATTCCCATATAAATTTGACATTAGCCAACATTTAGTGTTAACTCTCAAAGTTTCTAATGTCAAATTTGTATGGGAATGACAAAAGCCAACGTTTATAGCTTGCCGCACAAACACAGCTATTTTATAAAAAATCGACTTAAAGCCCAAATTACTTGAACGTAAATGTAACTTGACGAATCAGCTGATTCAACCTGCTTAAGCCCCGTTTAGATTATCACACAAGTGTGTTATACATGTCAGAAATGTGTTGTATAACGAAAATGTATAATAGTGTGAACACTGTTCGTTACACACATGTCAAAATGGGTGCACACATTTTAAAATACGGTCACACTTTTTTGACAAGATTTATTTTTGAAATATTTCCATTTGTCTCAACACAAGTGTTGTGTTATTCACAAATAAATGTTAAACAAAGCTTAAAAACAACTAGTGCTGAAAAAAAGTAATAATTCAATTTATTTCGTATAATATTTATATTATTTACATTTGACTTAGAAGCAAAGAGTTTAGGAACTTCGTTCCTTTTCTACTTAGATATATAAATATATTTTTTTAATTTATGAAATTTATGACGTGCGTGCCGATAGCCAGGCAAAAGATATCCATGAATTTTCTAAAAATTCCAATTTTAGTGGTCACTGGGGATTTTGGGGGAACTAGGCTCCGTACCTAGGAGAACTATACGTCAAATGAAAGCCAGTGGGTAGAGGAATCCGAAAAATTACCCTGCAAAAAAAGTTATCCGACAGTTTTTGAAAAAATCTGGAAATCCCATTTTATTGGTCACTGGGGATTTTGGTGGATTTTGGGGGAACTAGCCTGCGTACCTAGGAGAACTATACGTCAAATGCAACCCTATAAACAATTTCACTGGAATTCAAGTTGAAATAAAGTTCAATTCCAGCCCTGTTTTCCAGTTTCAAGGCTTGAATACAACTTTCATTACATTTTATTTCAATAGCATACTCCAGTAAAAGGGAAACAAAAATTCAAGTTTGATATATTTTTGTTAAATAAACAAGTGCTAGAATTTGAAATCTACTTTAATTCAAGGAAAATTTAAAGCACTTGAATTTTTAAAACTTATGTGCTTATTGGGAAGCCAGTGGGAAGAGGAATTTAAAAAATTACCCTGCAAAAAAAGTTATCCGACAGTTTTTGAAAAAATCTGGAAATCCCATTTTAGTGGTCACTGGGGATTTTGGTGGATTTTGGGGAAACTGGGCTGCGTACCCAGGAGAACTATACATCAAATGAAAGCTACTGAGGAGGGGAATCCGAAAAATTACCCTGCAAAAAAAGTTATCCGACAGTTTTTGAAAAAAATTGGAAATCCCATTTTAGTAGTCACTTGGGATTTTGGGGAAACTGGGCTGCGTACCCAGGAGAACTATACGTCAAATGAAAGCTACTGACGAGTGGAATCCAAAAAATTACCCTGCCAAAAAAGTTATCCGACAGTTTTTGAAAAAATCTGGAAATCCTATTTTAGTGGTCACTGGAAATTTTGGGGAAACTGGGCTGCGTACCCAGGAGAACTATACGTCAAATGTAAGCAACTGAGGAGAGGAATCCGAAAAATTACTCTGCAAAAAAAGTTATCCTGCAGTTTTTGAAAAAATCTAGGAATCCCATTTTAGTGGTCACTGCGGATTTTGGGGGAACTAGGCTCCGTACCTAGGAGAACTATACGTCAAATGAAAGCCAGTGTGAAGAGGAATCCGAAAAATTACCCTGCAAAAAAAAGTTATCCGACAGTTTTTGAAAAAATCTGGAAATCCCATTTTAGTGGTCACTGGGATTTTGGTGGATTTTGGGGGAACTAGCCTGCGTACCTACACTCAAAAAAATAAGTTAGTAGAAAAATTAGTAAAACGTCTTGTATATCAAGTGTACTAGTTTTCAGCAATTTTTTTGCTGAAATTCCGTTTTCAGCAAAAATTTTAGTTATATTTTTTTAACACTAAACTAATTTTGAACTAATGTTTTACTAATTTATTTTGCTACAAAAATTGTGCTGATAACCGCATGCATAGCGTGGACGACAATCAGATAGACAAGATATAGATGTCGCAGCTTGTGTGGAAACGGAAATGACAAGAAAAGAAAAACAACTCTACACAAATTCGATATTTAAATTGTCAGCAAATAAATTTACTAAAGTAAAATTTCGCTACAAGTTTTTTGAGTTTTTTTCAGTCTACTAATATTCAGCAAAAAGTTTAGTGATTTTAGCAAGGATTTTTTTCATTTGCAGTCGACTAAATGTCAGCAAAACTTTTGCTGAAGATTACTATTTTATTGGTAAAAATCAGCTCGCTGATTTTCAGCAAACCTTTTGCTGAAATTACCAATTTTTTGCAAGCACGCTCCTGACTAAAAATTTGCTGACACAGCAACATTTTTTGCTGACTTTACTGACTTTTTTTTTTGAGTGTAGGAGAACTATACGTCAAATGAAAGCCACTGAGGAGGGGAATCCGAAAAATTACCCTGCAAAAAAAGTTATCCGACAGTTTTTGAAAAAATCTGGAAATCCCATTTTAGTGGTCACTGGGGATTTTGGTGGATTTTGGGGGAACTAGCCTGCATACCTAGGAGAACTATACGTCAAATGAAAGCCAATGGGAAGAGGAATCCAAAAAATTACCCTGCAAAAAAAGTTATCCGACAGTTTTTGAAAAAATCTGAAAATCCCATTTTAGTGGTCACTGGGGATTTTGGTGGATTTTGGGGAAACTGGGCTGCGTACCCAGGAGAACTATATGTCAAATGAAAGCTACTGACGAGGGGAATCCGAAAAATTACCTTGCAAAAAAAGTTATCCGACAGTTTTTGAAAAAATCTGGAAATCCCATTTTAGTGGTCACTGGGGATTTTGGGGAAACTGGGCTGCGCATCCAGGAGAACTATACGTCAAATGAAAGCTAGTGATGGGGGGAATCCAAAAAATTACCCTGCAAAAAAGTTATCCGACAGTTTTTGAAAAAATCTGGAAATCCCATTTTAGTGGTCACTGGGAATTTTGGGGAAACTGGGCTGCGTACCCATGAGAACTATACGTCAAGTGAAAGCTACTGACGAGGGGAGTCCAAAAAATTACCCTGAAAAAAAAGTTATCCGACAGTTTTTGAGAAAATTTGGAAATCCCATTTTAGTGGTCACTGGGGATTTTGGTGGATTTTGGGGAAACTGGGCTGCGTACCCAGGAGAACTATACTTCAAATGAAAGCTACTGACGAGGGGAATCCGAAAAATTACCCTGCAAAAAAGTTATCCGACAGTTTTTGAAAAAATCTGGAAATCCTATTTTAGTGGTCACTGGGGATTTTGGGGAAACTGGGCTGCGTACCCAGGAGAACTATACGTCAAATGAAAGCTACTGAGGAGATGAATCCGAAAAATTACCCTGCAAAAAAAGGTATCCGACAGTTTTTGGACAAATCTGGAAATCCCATTTTAGTGGTCAATGGGGATTTTGGTGGATTGGAAATACAATTTATAATTCCTGAAATACAATTGATAATTTCTGAAATACCCGAGTTATAGAACCCCAAAGTTTGAATTTTGAATTCTTTGTATCTTCGCCATTTATTATCGGATAAAAACAAAATATATATCGTTAAAAAGGCTATCGAAATGCCTTTAATTTAAGATATAATACTCCCATTAACCCATTAAGCGTCAAATCGTAAAAGTCTGTTTTTATCCATACTTTTTAGAAAAAAACGCTCCTTATCTTAATATTTCACCAATATAGAAGTACAAAATAAAAAAAACCAGATCAAAAAAATTTATATATAGTAATATCTTGTTTTTATCTTATAATATGTGAGTATATGTATATATTGTTATGAATAGCCACCCGTGAAAAAAAATTTATTCAGTAGCATATCTTTTTTTATTTGTCATCATACTAAATTATATAAAATTTTATCCGGAAAAGGGATTAATTAAATTGTATATAAACAAATAAAAAAATATTTAAATTGATATAATTTCATCCAATTTTATCGGAGTTTTGGTCTTATTCAATTGCGTTAAATTTTGTTTGTTTATATGAATATGAATAGTGTAGGAAAACAACCAATTAATTAACTGAGAGAATTATCTGAATGATATTAATAAATTTTTGCACAAAACCGATGAATTTCACTAGGCCTCGTCCATTGAAACTTTTTACTAAATAATGGAATTTTTGATAAAATGTTGTCAAAATATTCATTTTATTTATTAAAAGTTTGATACACTCATAGAAAAAAGTTTGTAGAAAAGTTAGTAAAACTGTTAGTACTTCAACTTAACAAACTTTTAACTAATTATACCCTACACCACTAAGTGGTCAGGGTATTATAAGTTTGTGCTGATGTTTGTAACATCAAAAAATATTGGTCCTAGACCCACCTTTTAGTATACCGATCGGCTCAGATTTTTTTTTATTTCGATTTAACGATGTGCGTCCGTCTGTCTGTCTGTCCATGCATTATTGTGCGCACTCTACAGGTCGCAAATATTAAGATATTTTGATGAAACTTGGTACACCGACTTATGTCGGCCCAAGAACGAAGCCCATTGATTTTGATTAAAATTGGTCCATGTTTAGACCTAGTGCCCATATAAGGGTCCCACCAAAATTATATTGTTTATACGCTGCAGGCAGAGAAACAAGCCAGCCGCCGTGAGCCGTTTAAGCCGCCGCCGCCGGTCATTTTTGCCTCAGCCGCCGCCGCCGATTTTTTTCGGCTCATTTCGGCTGGAAGTATCAATTTTCCAAAATAAAAAAATTGAAAACAAATGTCATTTTTAAAACAAATTTTCTACTTCATCATTTCCTGAACCATCAAGAGTATTTTTTTTAGTTCAAAAGAAATAAAAGAACCAGTTTTATAGTCAGAGCTAAGAAGGATTTTTGTCATAAATATTTCTTAAGTTGGAAGTTTTGCTTGAAAACTTCTGACATATTTCGCTGAAATTAGGATATGCAATTTTAGCTAAATTCGCACAAAACCGAATTCAGCTTTAGAAATTGAATATATATCATTCCATCAAACCATTCCTTTATAATTAATTCATATGTTTCATTTCCAAAGTTTAATATTAAATAGAATGCATTCTTATGTTTAATACATTCCTTATAGAATTACAATCAATTTAAATAATTAATTTCTTCGAGTTTATTTTGTGACCAATACTTTATTTATAGAATTTTCTATCCACGGGCTAATTATGGTCAATTAAATGTTAAAATGAAATAAAAATCAAATTATTTCATCCTTTTCACTCGACGTTTCGTTGACGGTATTTCAACTTCTTCTGGAGTGCGAATTTTATTAATATGATTTTACTTATTTACGTTGTCAAGTATTTTATTTAAAATTGAATAAAAATTGGACATCACAACACGCAATTTAATAAAAACTTTAAATAAATAATTACAACTTAAATAAATCACAGTTTAACCTAACGACTAGTATCACAGAATTTTCCTATTTTTTTTTTTTTTTTCATTAATTCTAATCTTTTACAAAATGGCTTATCAATCAAGTAATTTTATTCAATCCATAAAAGACTAAGGTATGAATATACCAATGATTCTGACAACACTTTAGTTTATAATTACAAATTAAATAAAAATGTGGATTATTTTAGAGATTTAATATTGATATCAAATAATGAAGGTAATTAACCAAAATTTAAAGACGCAAACACTTGTTTTAATATTTTAAAAACCGAATAAAACGTGAAAGATAATTATAAAAATAATGAATTCATTAAAGAATTCATTCACTATGCATAAAAATTAAAAGAATGATGCCAGTGAATGAATTCATAAGGAATGGTATAAACGAATGATATATTAGTAAATTTTAATTAAAAATCCAAAAGTGAATTAAAGAATTAATTCATTAGAATCTATGGTCGTAGGTTTGGTTAAGTAGATAACATCACATTTTTCAGAAATTTCAGTACACCTAAAATTATTATCAAAAGACACATTTTTAAGACATTGCGGACGAAAAAAAAATGTTAAGTAAGTTATTTCTCGGCCGACTTATAAAATTGGGGAGATAATTACAATAATCGACGCTATTCTGAGTTCCGAATCCACAAAAAAATTCTAAAGTCAAATATTCCGGATTGTTTTGCTGTTCCGTGATCCAC
Organism: Leucophora obtusa; assembly: GCA_949987735.1. Lineage (NCBI taxonomy): Eukaryota > Metazoa > Arthropoda > Insecta > Diptera > Anthomyiidae > Leucophora > Leucophora obtusa. The sequence goes on along the minus strand of OX465297.1, from coordinate 53,765,041 downwards.
ATCCGAGTTATTTTTTTCGTTTTATTTTGTGTAGAAAAAGCTTGATGATAGTGAAACGAATATATATTTTTTAACAACAATTATTATATAATAATTTATTTTAAAATTAGTCTATGAATATTAAATTTGGTAGGAACAGCAAATTTTCGAAATTTTTAATTCCGTATGATTTTACAAATCAACTCTAATTAAAAAGTTTCGGGACTCAGAACAGGGGTGAATATCTGAATGTTTTTACTTTTCTTTTGAGTTTTTCAACTTTGACATCTTTTCGAGCATAATTTTTTTCGAACCATATTTTTTTGTAGTTTATTCTAAAAACACATTTAATTTTGAGTGAAAATAGAGTTTGTTTATTTCTAAGTTCCGAATCCACATAAAAAAAATTTTAAAGTGAAACATTCCGAATTTTTTTGCTCTTCTGTGATCCACATCTGAATTATTTTCTTCGTTTTATTTCGTGTTGAAAAAGCTTGGTAAAAGTAAAGTAAAGCTTGGCAAAAATTGATATGTTAAAATTTATTTTAAAATTTTTCAGTATGCTAAAATTTGTTCGAAACAGTCAATTTACGACATTTTGAATTTTGTGTGATTTTACAAAACTACTCTAATTAAAAAGTTTCGGAATTCAGAACAGGGGTTATAGTGTCAAAACTCTGTTTTTGAGCGACTTCAAGCACTTAACAATTTTAAATTCAGCAATTTTTCAACCGATTTTGAATATTGGAACGTTTTTGGAAAGACAAAAAATTTAGATTTCCAAATATCTGTATATAGAATTATTTATTTGTAACTGAAATATGTTGAAAGTTTTTTTTTTAAATATTGACGGCTTTTTTACAGTATTAAAAAATTCTTTACTATTGTAATTTATTCTGAAAGTGGGTTTAGTTTTTAGTAAAATCAGATTCTTTTGTTTAAATTAATTGAAAATTGAAAAAGTTATCGTAATTTTTCTAAACATATAATTTCCGCTATTATAAGACATTTCGATGTTCTGGTTTGCACACTCGTTAAGGTTAACTTTTTCAATTTTCTTATAAATGCAGAGATTCCATGTTTATAAATAAATGTATAACTTTGACAATTTTAAAGCGATTAAAGTAGAACTTCATTTTACTCTGAATTAAGAATAACAAATTTTTTAACAAAATATTGCAATTAAAAGCCGTCAAAATTAAACAAAATAAGAAAAAATTAAGAAAGTCAGTTTTATTTGAAAATATTTCCACACAATTTTGTTGAATATATAAACATATGTATATATTTGGAAAGCCCAAATATCTCTCCTTCTAGGTCCGTTCAAAAACTAAAAATCCTAAATTTGTAATTTTTATCGATGAATTTAACTTAAAATTATTTTTTATTTGATAATTCCAAATTTTTTTGTACAATTTTCTACTGCTATATTTTGGAAAAAACCTTAAACATCTTTAAATTACGTGTATAATGTTCTATTAAGCCGATCAAGCCGCCGCCGCCGCCGATTATTTGGTTGCGCCGCCGCCGCCGTTTTTTATCCGGCTCAACCTTAATCACCGCCGCCGCCGCCGATTTTTTGCTTGCGCCGCCACCGCCGATTATTTTGATCGGCTTGTTTCTCTGGCTGCAGGTCGGAAATATTAAGATATTGTGATGAAATTTGGTACACAGACCTATGTTGGCCCAAGGACGAAGCCTATTTTTTTTGGTGAATATCGGTCCATGTTTAGACCTAGTGCCCATATAAGGGTCTGTAGCATACAACGGAATTATTAAAATACTGTCTAAGGGCACAGTCAAGCTCGGGCATGCATCAATCCGACTCTGGCTCGTCGGCTATCGGGGTGGGACTTTGGTCTTGACTTTACCATATCACTTTCCACATAGTAATTACATATTTTAATTAAATGCATGCAGAAATAAGGTATAGCTAACAAAAACTAAAAGGAAACGGATGAAGCAGTCTAAGAAACGGTAGCTAATAGGGAAAAATTAAAATATCAAGTTTACTGAAGTAACCTGCAAAAATATTTAGAGTGTTAGCAAGTTCGCGGTAGCCATGTTTGTTGCACGTTGATGTTACCGATGCAATACGTAGCCCTCCCAACCTCGATCATCAAATGGAGTCCACAAGAAAATTATGATGAACCCATTCATCACCCACTACCTACACTGTCTTACCACAAGAAATCAAGACTAAAGTGACTTAGAAGTTCATTATAAGTATTGGTTTATTAAAGAAAATTAATAAGATATACATCTGAACCAAAATAAAATTTTCAGTATTTAGGCCTGTCAGCGTATAGCAAAATTTACTTCAAGAATGTTGTTATTTATATAATAATCCATAAAACAAAATTTTATAAAGGTTTGCAAAAAAAAAACTTATACAAAAAAATTATATAAAACTGATAAATATTTTCTAAATAAATTTAAAATTTTCCTTAAACTATTTAATTTCTAGCCCATAGTGTTATAATTATATTTCGTACTTCAATAAGGTTATCAATTTCACAAAAAAAGATACGCAGATACAAAAATACAACAGACTCAAAAAAAAAAATTAATAATGACGTAATAAGACAGCTGATCAATAATCAGAATTTGTCTCACCAAAGCAACACTTTTAACATAGTTCAATAACAATAAAATAGGGTTGCCAAGTGGCCAGGATGGAAATCAGGATAGGGATCTCCTTTTGTGATTTAATTCATACCGGGTAGGTGATGTTAAGTGTAGATTAAAAATTATTTTAACTCACGTTATTAATTTCCGATTTATAATGTTGCAAAGAAAAGTTAAATGACGTATCTAAAATTACTTCATTGCCCAACTTGTTGCCGAATAATATGTGTTTTTTTATTTATTTAGTTAAGTCTATGGATAAAAATCCTTACAGACTATAATATTAAAAAGAAAAACATGATTAACAAATACAAATTATAGCCTACGTATTTAAGAACAAAATTATATTACGTTTAATGACATTTACATTTGAAAAAAAATCTATCAATTCATTCATTTCGTTGTAGTGTTTACATATTCTTCGAAAGGGATCAGCATTAGCGTAGTTTAATTGAAAGACTTGTAAATATAATGGAATATAAGAGCGAGTAGATCTTTGAGGAACATGGAGTTGAACATTACTAAGCAGGAAATCAGAAGAAATGTCACCATTAAGCAAGTTTATCATAAATGAAACATTTAGCATTTTCCTTCGGCTTACTAAAGTAGGCAATTTAATTCAATCAAGCCTAATGGTATACGATGGAAGATCAGCAGATGGGTTCCATGTTGAGTTTCCTAAACAGAACAAGAGGAATTGTTTCTGGACCGATTCAATACGATTGCTGATAACAGTACTTTCAGGGTCCCAGAGTATCGAACCATACTCCATAATTGGTCTTACCAGAGATGTATATAATTGCTTTGTAACCCCTGGGTCTGTAAATTCTTTTGCCCATCGCTTTATAAAAGCAAGAACACCACGGGCTTTATTTACCATCATCGTGATATGTTGTTTAAAATTTAATTTTGGATCAAGTAAAATACCAAGATCCAAAAACTCATTAACTAATTCCAGCTGGTAGTCTCCCAAAGTGTATAGACCAATAGAATTCCAATTTCTGGAAAATCGCATGTGTTTGCATTTCTTAAGGTTAAGATCCATAAGATTAATGTTACACCAATTATAAAAATTATCCAAGTCATGTTGCAAATAGATTTGATCTGAAGGTTCAGTATAGCTAAGAAATATTTTTACATCATCCGCATACAATAACATATTACATCGTTCCATTACACATGGCAAGTCATTTATAAAAAGCGAAAATAAAATTGGACCAAGATGACTACCTTGTGGCACTCCAGAGTTTACAATATTGCTCCTTGAAGTGGCATTATTAAAACGTACACTCTGTATTCTACTAATAAGATATGATTCTATCCAGTTCAAACTGTTTTGAGTGAAACCCATTAAATAAAGCTTTTTAAGAAGGAGATTATGATTAACTTTATCAAAGGCTTTGCTGAAGTCAGTATAAATTACATCAGTTACTTGGCCACTATTATATTCGCGGTTAACAAGAGTAGTTAGTTGCAAAAGATTTGTCATCGCTGAACAGCCTTTCCTAAAGCCGTGCTGGAAAGATGACAATAAAGAAGATGATTGATGGCAGAGAAAATCTGTTATACATTTCTCAAAGAGTTTAGGGATTGCACTTAACTTTGCGATGCCTCTATAATTCATAACGTTTGATTTGTTACCCGATTTAAATAATGGAATAATGTATGAACGCTTCCAAAATTGGGGAAAGTAGCCACATTTTATTGATGTATTAAACATTATTGTTAAAGGAGTGGAAAAAGCTTGAGCACAATTAGTTAAAACACAACTAGGAATACCGTCAGGTCCGCTGTAGTGTGATGATTTAAGATTTTTCAAACAGGTTACTATCTGGGAAGTATTGATGAAAGGAAATGATATAGGCTGATGTTCTACAACTGGAAAAGGATATCTGTTGGATTCATTGTACTGAGCATCGGAATAAGTGGTAGCAAAAAAATCAGCAAACATATTACTTATGACCAAATCGTCGGAAGATTCATGACTTAAGTATTTAATAATATTTGGATATCCAGTAGATTTTCTTTTAGAATTAACGAATTTATAGAATGATTTTGGATCTCGTTTAAAATTAAATTTAAGATTATTTAAGTAATTACTGTACAGCTTCATGTTAAGTAAATTATATTCAGCGCGGGAAATGGAGTATCTACTATGATCTGAAGTTAACCCAGTTTTTTTGTATTTTTTGTAACGTTTGTTTTTTATATTTTTGAGTCTCGACAATTGTTTTGAGCTCCACGGCGGACCAGATTGCTTACATGCAGTGAATTTTGGAATACATTCATCAAAATATTCTAGAATAGTTTTATAAAATACATCGATCATTGTATCAATAGAAGATGAAGTACCATTTGAAATGGATAACTTGTCAAGCCAATTTGTATTATTCAGGAGAAAATTTAAGTCATCATAATTTGCTCTTTTGAAGCAGAAAGCTTTTACAGAATTAATCTTTGATTTTCGTTTCAGTACACAAGGAATATTACAACTTACTTCAATAGTAGGGTGATGGCGATCCTCTGGTGATGTTATCGGATCAGTACGAATTAAAGAACAGTTAGCTGGTTCGTTTACAAACACCAAATCTAACAACCTCCCATTTTCATTATAAACACCATTTATTTGATAAATACACAAATCATAAAGTTTATTTAAAATGTCATCAATCCAGTCCTCAGCTTTTATTGGGGCATAAATAAAAGAATCATCTGTTGTTGTTTTTGGTAATTTAATCAGAGCAAAAGAAATATTTATCAAAAGAGAGAGAGAATCAACTCCATAAGCATAATTAAATGTTCCTGTTTTTAAAAGTTTTTTTTCTTGTTTTAATTTATACTGCTTTATTTCTGATAGATCTTTCTTAGCCTCAGTTTTGCTAGTTAATGTTTTTGTTTTTGGTTGTCTCTCTCTTTTAGATCACTTCACAAAAAATTGTCGGCGGGGAAAAAAACTGTAAACAGCACCAAATTAGTATTTTTTCTTATTTTGTCGATGTCATTATAAATGAAATTACAAATTGATTAACTCCTTAAGGTGGATATGTTTTACTAGGTGCACTATATTTTGTTTTATTAATTTAGATATTTATATAAAAAAATATATAAACGATGATTTTGTACATTTGGTGATGTTCACAGTTTTGATATATAAGTATTTTTGAATATGCAAACTTATTTTGATAGAGTTAACAGCTCCCACGTTGAATGTACATTCAGCAAAGGGTTTTGATGCGTTAGAGTAGATTAGCTATAAGGTTAATTTTTTTCCAATTTTATTTCTAATAGTTTCTTTGTTATTAATAACCCCTACACAACCACATGATGTTAGTTTTAGTTTTCTTTTCTTTCTAATAGTCTCTTTGTTATTAATAACCCCTATACGACCAGATGATGTTAGTTTTAGCTTTTTTTTTTCTTGTTTAACTCCTATTCGAACAACATTTTATTAGCAACTTGTCTCTGCAACACTTAAACAAGATATCCTAGCAATCAATGTTGATAAAAAAAATTGTCAACATTTATACTTTTTAATCAACACTCACTTTATCAAAACGTTATATTTTTACTATCGCGAGTATAATAAGGATTTTTTTTTTATGAAGGATCTTTCTTAAATTGTCGATTATCTATTATAATATGGAAAAATCACGTATAGAGAAAAATCACAGGACTGGTTTTATCGTTCAGAAATTTTTAAAACTTATACGGGATTTATTCTCGTTTTAACAGAAAATTTTATTTTTATTTAACGGGGTTGTTTTCTCTCACTATTTCTCAAACTTTTTGTTTCTCTTTTTTTTATAATCTACTTTAGGATTGTTTTTCTTTTCTGAAAAATTCGCAAAACGTGCTCGTGAACTACAATTTTTAGGTTTTTTTTCGTGACCGTTACCTATGCGTAAAATATTTTATATGATTTTTTCTTTTTTTTTGACACATTTTCGACACTTTTCCTTCACACTATCCTATTAACTTGGGTTGATGTTGAAATTGCTGGTCAAATCAAATTTTCCGTTGCTTCCTTAAATACGAGTAGACCAAACTGTTGAAATTACACCACTGAAGACAAAAACCGTACTGAGTGCTTTTTCAACATTCAACAAGAGCACTTTGATATCATACTCCAATATATCAATGGTTTGATTCAGAATTTGGTGCCAGATCTATGAGAGAAATATATTCCTCAATAATGTGATTTTAAAATTACTTGTTTTTCTTTTAAAAAAAATCTTACCCGTAATGGATATGACACCAAAATGCATAACAAAAATCAGCCAAAGCAAAAATCAATTTATACCGAATTTTTTCCCTGTGGTATTTAATTCAACAGAAACTATTAAATTTTTCTGGTTAAAGGCTCCAAAAATAGTTTCACAGCCCGTCTGAAGAATTATTTTGTTTTACAACGAATAGTAATACTGGTTTTTGGTTTTTTTCTTTTTTAGCGAGACAGTTTATTTTCAGAAAACTTTAATATTGCAAAGCTCAAAATAATAACCAGTGCGCAATCCTCAGCGATCAACAGTTAAATAGCAAGGTTATAAGGTCGTTTAGCTCTTTTAAATGAAACCTATTACACTAATCAGATTGCTGAATTCTCGGTGGCGTGATTTTTACACTTACTTACACTTTGGTATAACGAAAGATACAAATTTTGTCGCCAGTGGTAAATTCATCTGCAAGGTTTGAGCGATTGGGGCAGGAAAGTTTCAAATTAGGGAAGAAAAATAAAATAGAGTGGGTACTAAACACATTTCAGTAAATGCCTTCAAACTCTTGCAAACAAATATAAATCATAAATAAAAATGCTGCTAGCGCCTTTACACAACCCCTTAACCAAAATCAGATTTTGGGATTGAAAAAACCAAAATTTGATCCCGATAGCAGCTACACTGAATCGAAAATCGTAAGGGAAATCACTCGAAAATTTCGTTACTTTTTGAAGAAGGGAATTGTTGAAACAATCGCCCTATTTACTGAATTTGCGAAATGTTTATTTTTATTCAAACCGACTTTTTCCGAGATCCGTTGAAACCGCTTTAATGCCTCTTATTTCTCAACGCATGCAATGTTACAGGTTCTTAGATCTTTGTCTATGGAGATGGTGGCCATTTAAAAGTGAAAAAATTAAAAATATGGCATCAACCGTACACATTTTTTTCCTTTTTTTTTCATTCAATCTGTTCATTCATAGCTTTCAACTTTCATATCCAAATCAATACAAAATTAAAGAAATGGTGTTGTTTTCTACAGTTTAAGGTATATCAGTTAATGCCCAAAATAAATAAATTTAAGTAAAAACTTCCAATTTAAGCAGAGCTTCATGTACATCCGAAATTTGTTTTTGCACATTACGAAATTTAAAACAGTAATCGATTTTTGTTATTTACTGTAAAGGCGAATATATGTTTTCCCAAATTGATGAGGGTTTTCTTCTGAAATCGCCCATATATATATATATGAGAATAGCATGCTAACCTTTCCTTATCTATAAATGGAAAATATTGTCCCACGCTTTGCAGCGTGAGAGAATTATAGATTAAACGTTTTTAAGTAAAATATATTAGTATATAAGTAGGAATTAATTTTTAAATAAAGTAAGTTCGCTTTCTATCTTCAAACGAAGTTTTTATTTCCGGTTTTTATTTCCGTAGTACCCTAACAGTATCTCCACCATAAAAATAAAATAAAAATTTTAAAATTCTATTCATATTTTTGTACTTAGAACAAACGACGAAAAAACCGTTTTAAAACGTTTTATTTTTTAACACAATTTTTTAATATTTGATATTTATACCTAAAGATATTTTTGGAATTTCAACTTGAGGGATATTTTTATTTTAAAGTACATTTGAAATTTTTTGTTTTCGATTGAGAAATAAAAACATTTAGAACTTTAGTGATATTTATTTTTGATAAAAAACAAAAAAAAAACGTTTTCTGGTGCCTGGTGATAATCAATTATTAACTACATAGTGTACAAACTCATTACCAGATATGTGGTTATGTAACTACATACTTGGTAATGGTAACTAGTTACTTTTGTTATTACATTTCTTATTACCTTTATATGGCGATGTCGCTAAAAATAACGAGTTGTCGTTACACACCAGCATACGAAAAATCAAAAAATATATCGTTACCTATGTGCTTACCAGTACTGACAAAAATAATGAGTCTAAAAATAGATTTTCTAAAAAATAAATTATATAAAAAAAAATATTTTTTATTGTATTTTTTTTTAAATAAAATTTGCTGGTGCGGGAATCGAGCTATATCGACATGTAATATTTAATATATAAAAACATAATTGACCTGCTGCACACAAGTAAGCTTACTCGCCAACATACAAAAAATCAAAAAATATGTGCTTACATATATCCTTACCAGTGATTAAAAAATATTGAGTCTAAAAATAGATTTAAAAAAATTTTCAAAAAAAATCTAAAAAATGATTTTCTATTTGAAATAATGATAAAAATAAGTCATTATCAGTAACTCATTATTATATGTTTTAAAATAATACAGAAGGTAAGTGTAAGTGGGTGTCATTACTGGTAGTCCAAAAAATAATGATATGTCATTACCGTTTCTACACTGGGTAATGTTATTCAAAGTTAATATAATCTCCAAAATTTACGAAAAGTTGTACATATCCAAAAAACATTTTTTAAATCCCCAAAAAATCCCCTGTATCCAAATGAACATTTTTGTCCCTAAGACCAACAAAATATCCCCAATCGGCTGCGGTGGCTAAATAAAAAAATTGCAGCGGCGGCTTAAAGCTTTAAAGCCTTTAGTTGACACATATAAAACATCGGCTTAATGGTAAAAAAAAAAAAAAAAAATTAAAAAAAAACAATTATTATTTTTAGATTTTTATCATGTAAAAAAAATTTCGTCGGCGGCGGTGACAAAAATTAGACGGCGGCTCGGCTTAGCGAAGCCATTCATCGCAGATCTCAAAATCTCAGCTGTCAACTCGCTGTCACTTAACGGAGAACAAAAATTCTATTTTCAAGAGGTTCATCCGGCACGGAACTTTACGTTACAGACAAACTAATGACTCGAAAGCTTTTTCATAGAACAAAAACAAATCAGCTGATTCGTCACGGCACGTTACGTACAAACTAATTATACCTTTAGACCAGGGATGGAAACGAGTTTTTATATTTTGTACCAACCACATAAAAAAATTTTACTTTTTCGACCCTCACGGTACCAAAATTTTTCATATATAGAAAATTTGTGCGAGCATTGTCAAACTTGCAGAAAATATATTTCTACAAAAATTGTACTATTCCAGCCCTCACCAATTTTTTTGATATAAAAAGTATGTGCGATCGAGGTCAAGCTTGCAGGCAATACTATTCTATGCGACACAAAGATTTACTAACTTTTCTTAAAATAACCTAAAGTTGTGAATATCAAATATATGTAAAGGGTGGTCCAACCAAAACGCACGATGTTAATTGTAAATAAAACAAAAAGTTTTCAGAGAATTATCTTAATATTTTTTATTATGATAGAGAGATCTATCACAATACCTCTATCTGATGGTCCATATTTTCAATGACTCTGAGACATAATTAAGGTTCAATGTCGTTAATGTGCCGAATTATTTCATCCTTTAGCTCTTGAATTGTTCTTGGCTTATTGACGTACACTTTTTCTTTTAAATATTCCCACAGAAAGAAGTCCAAGGGTTTCAAATCACATGATCGTGGCGGCCAATTAACATCGCCACGACGAGAGATAACACGGCCATTGAATTTCTCACGCAAAAGAGCCATTGTTTCGTTGGCTGTGTGGCAAGTGGCACCATCCTATTGGAAGCACATATTGTCCAGGTCCATATCCTCAATTTCTAGCCACAAGAAGTCCGTTATCATCTCGCGATAGCGAACACCATTCACGATAACTGCTTGGCCGACACTATCGCGAACAACAGCAATGTTTTTCGCAGAACGAACTGGGCGAGCATGTACAGGTGTTTTGAAATTTGTGCACAATTCTACCGATTTTGGACACATTTGGTCGATTATGCTGACCAAAGAAGTGCACGAAATGCATTTTGATTGACGTTAAGGTGTGACTCACAATTAATATCGTGCATTATGGTTGGACCACGCTTTGTATGAAAGTATATGTTGTTAATGTTTTGATTATATTTTAGATAAGTTATCCGGGCGGGTTAAATTCTCGAATTTTACTACACTCAATCGACACGTATTGATGAGCTGATTACGGAAAAATAATAATATATTTTTTTAAATTGTAATTGTAATTTTTGCAACATTGGGCCCAAAAGTTGTAAGTTACAAGTTTTTTTTAGAATCATTTTAGCCCACGTCTGCAATTCAAATATTTGTTGACAGCTTTAAAGTACAACAAGTTCATTTAATACAAAAATTTAAAATTTGGAAATTTTTAAAATTGTACCAAATGGACCAAATGTACGGTAGTACCACGGTACCATCAGAGTTAAAAATGTAATAAAAAAGTGCAATTGTACCATGTTTTCCATCCCTGCTATAGACATTAATATTAATATAATATTAAAAAGAGCGTCGACAGAATAACGGCAAAAATATCTATATTAGAGAATAAGCACAATACAATTGGAAAATGAATCTTAAATCGTGACGGAAAAAAAATTAACAAAATAGCAACGGAAACGGAATCTTACTTTTACAACACAGAACACTTAGAAAGTCAAGTTGTTTATAATTTATATTTTTCTACTTGCCATATTCCAACGTATTGTTGTTTGACATTAGTTAGAATAAAAGGCTGTGAAAGTGTTGTTGTGTTATTGCTGTTTTTTATATATTTTATAATTGCATAAAGTTAAATCCTTTGTTATTACTAATGCATGTGCATGACGAAATCAACCATGTAATCGTACTATACTTGTACTGTGATTGAAATTGTGTGAAAATCTGGGAACATTAGTAAAATAATCTCAGAGTAAAAACAGGATAATAAGAAATTCCGTTGAGAAAATAAAATAAATTTTATTTTTCACGGAAATCGTTGCACGATTTTAATTGTCAAATTGTATGAGAAAACACGGAGACATTGTGCTTATACTCTTTGCATTGTGCTTATACTCTTAATATTATTGGTGGAGAACACGTTTTCGTATTAATATCAATATCTAGCACAATTTACTCATGGAGATATGAACAAAATTATTTTAACTTTATTCAAAAACATTAAATTATTTTATTAATTGGTTTAAATGAGTTTTTTCTTCTTGCTTGTTTTTTTCGAAGCTCTTTGAACAAAAAAACAATTATTATGGACACAGCATTTAGCAAATTTGATGTAATTTTGACAGCTCATGTTATGATAAAGTTGTTTACGGATTTATCATAATAACTATATTATAATATCAGATATAAAATCTCTATCTAAACGCACTATAACTCTACCACTTTTGAAAAAAAAAATAAAATTTGTTTCGTAATATGGGGGTTGAAAAAGCACTATTTTCCAGCTGCTTGGAACTATTTTGATAATCCGATTTCTCATCCCTGCACTGAGAGAATTATCTGCATGAAATTAATGAATTTTTACATACCACTAATGTAGTTTCACTGAAACTCGTCCACTGAAATTTTTCATTGAGTTGATGGCATTTTATTTATTTATTTTTTATTTTTATTTATTTATTTTCCATTTCCTGTACAACAAGAGTGAATCTTATAATTATAGTACAGGAATCCAATATTCTTAAAGGACAGTTTACAAAATTATTAAGTACATACTAATACAAACATTGAGTTTAATGAAAAATAAAAGTTAACATATTTAAACGAAATAATATGTGTACATTTAGGCAAAAAATGCAAATAGGAATTTTTTAAAACTATTTGCGTTGCTATTGAGTTGTTGGGTATGTGGAAGTAAATTCCAAAGACGTACTGCATATACAAAGAAATTCCATTCAGATACAAGATAGTGGTGTAAAGGGACAATAATTTTCCTTCCTCTTCGTGATCTGGCAAATCGTATTTTGTCGTAAAGATATTGTGGTGTTTCAGTATATATTATTTTATGTAGACATACAAGTACTCGTATCTTAAGGAGATTTTCAAAAGATACACCATATAAGTTATTGGCAACTTCAGAAATATGATCAAACTTTCGCAATCCATAAACGTATCGAAGAACATTATTGTATAAAACATTTAACTTACGTTTGCTAGTATCATCACAACTTGCAAATACTTCACATCCGTATATTAACCCAGGAATCAGGTATGACTTGGCAAGGAGTATTTTAATCTTCAGCGGAGTAAAGTATTGAGTTGCCCAAAGCGACCTTAACTTGATATAAGTTTGACCGACGAGTGAGTTTATATGATCATTCCATGTTAGATAGTTATTAAAAATCAACCCGAGATTTTTGGCAGCATTAAAAAGCTCTATTTTTTCTCCATTTATTACAATGTCATCTTCTATGACAGGCACAATTGTTTTTTTATGGATGACCATGCACTTTGACTTCAAGGGATTTAGACATAAGCCATTTGCAGTTGCCCAGAGAAATATCCTATTTAAGTCGTCATTAAGTTTAGCTATATTTTCAGCAACAGATCTAGCAGGGCTACTTAAGTACAATTGAACATCGTCTGCATACATATGAATTTTGCAATGTACTAGTTGGTTTGGCAAATCATTAGCATAAATTGAAAAAAGCAATGGCCCAAGGATGGACCCTTGGGGCACTCCTCTAAAAACATTAATTGGGTTTGACGTTGTATTATTCACCTGGACAGATTGAGAACGATCGTTTAAATATGAGCGCAAAAGCCTCGTTGACGATGGGGAGAACTTAAAAAAATTAGCAAGTTTCATGCACAGTATACTATGGTCAACCGTATCAAATGCTTTGGAATGATCGAGGAGCACCAAAAAATTCAATTTACCATCATCTAGCTCACTACGTATATTTTCAGAGACATCCAGTAAAGCAGTTACGCAACTATGATTTGAGCGAAACCCGGATTGTTTATTGGTTAACAAACGATTTTGTTCAATGAAAGAGCACATTTGTGCATGTAAAAGCTTTTCTAACACTTTTGAGAGGAAACATAAAATAGCTATCGGCCTAAACTCTGTGTTCGATTTTGGTAGTGGCAATATTTTAGCATGTTTCCATTTCATTGGGAAAGTACTTGACATTATAATAGTATTCAACAAATGAGTTATAAATGGTAGGAGTAGAGGTAACAGTATCTTTATGAACTTTGGGTGCATATTATCATAACCCACTGCATTCGATTTTATGAGTGAAAAATAAGTAAAAACATCAGACTGACTAACGCAAGAAAATTCGAACAGATGGTCTTCGTCAGTGTTATTTATAGTTGGGAAATTGTAAAAATTATTATTTATTTGAACCATAGGTATGTTCGTGAAAGCATTATTAAGCACATTAGCATCTGCTTGACAGTTATTCGTTTGTTTTGTTTTACCAATTCCTATTTCACGGATGGTTTTCCAAGTTTGTTTAGAATCAATAGCCTCTCCAAAACGACTTGAATAGTATTCAGTTTTTGCAAATTTAATGTTAATGTTCACATTCTTTCTGGCATTTTTATTATATTTATTTCAGTTTCACACTCTCAATGAAAAAGTTTCACTAAAATTAGATTTACAAACTATATGAAGCTTTTTCTTCAAATCTAAGAACATTTTCAATTACTTGGTGAAGAAAACTTCATTAGTTTACTGAAAAATTTCATTAAAATTCGTCCAGAAAAATTCTTCTGTGTGGTGCACAAGTTTAATATGAACTAATAAGAGTCAATTAAAGTAAAGATTTTTAATAAATATTTAGCTGCTTATTTTATTAACAAAGAGAATTTTAGGGCACTGAAATTACTAAATTTTTTCCTTATTTAATAAAACTTTTTTTCACAAAGTAAACGAAAAACTTATTAACACTAATGAAAAGCTTTATAATTTTATGAAATCAGTTTTTACAATTAAGGTAAAAATTTATGCAATCGAGTGCAATTAAAACACTTAAATACTTTTTTGGCATTAAAATTGTGTTACATCTACATATAGCCTGAATATTACAAAATATAAAGTTTAAGCGTCACACGTTATATGTTATGCATTAACAAATTAAATATGCTTTACAATTTATGTATAAATATGAATATATATGCAAGTATTTCAGTGATATTTAATATTAAGTATAACATTAATGAGTTTTGCAGCATTCTTTTATTTGTTTAATACACAATTTATCAAGCTCCCATTTGTTGTTGTTAGTGACTTGGACTAGCTGCGATATATATATATAATTATATTGCTGACGGAAATTATATAGACATTTTTGAATAATATTAATAATATCCTGCACTCAAGCATTGGACTCCTGCAAAGAAAAGAAATATAATACGTATATATTATAAGCAGAACAAACAAAATAATTATATATAGACAGTGCTAAGGTGTACATTTTGTAAATGAATTGATTTGGATATTATTTTATGCCTAACTAAAAAAAACTGCTTTTACTTCTTTTTCACCATCTTTCAAAATATAATTTTATAATTCTTCAAAATATAATACTAAGTTTTTCCAGACTCATACAATAAAAAAACGAGTCACGTTAGCAAAAAATTTGAATCAGCAAATTTTTTGTCATGAGGGTTCAAAAAAATTGCTAATGTCTGCAAAATCGTTTGCTCACTGATTTTTACCAAAATTTCAGTAAATGCAGCAAAAGTAGTGCCTAACACCTTGATTGCAAATAAAAAAAATTTGTAGTAGTGTAGATATGAGGACTACGAGCATTCACCGCGAAGAAGCATTACAGCGTTGCCAGATTGTCGGGATCCCGGATCCCCTGTGGGTATTTAGGGGATTTCGTGATACCCATAATTCGTGTCCCGGATGTTGCCATTAGGGGTGTTGCCACTGCAAATATTAGTCAGATGATAGGAATGTATGTCCCCACAGCAGGGTTGCCATATCTTGCTTGATACCAAGTATATTTAACGTTCAAGCACGCGATCAAGCCCTAGCCCCAGATCCCGATCCCCCACTGGCAATATTCCCCAGCCCCAGATCCCCGTCCCAATCCCCCAGTCGGAATGTTAAAGTCTGGTCTGGCAACTTCAACAGCTGTGCTTGATGATCACTAGTTATCAAGCAATGAATAAATATGTTTGGTTTAAGCAATGACTAATCATAAAGTTTTTTGTTATCGCAATGTTTGTTATTTAAAATATTTCGAGTTGGATGAAATATTGTATTTGTCAAGAGCCTTGTTATTTAGTCTTACTTCATATTTTGGAAAACGATATACCATTAAATTACACTATGGAACATTTTTGGGATTATTGCCTGGGGGGTGAGAAATTCCAAGTCAGGGTGATGGTACTAGGTCAGTATAGTAAAACCCTCAAAGGGTTTGGCGTTCGTATGTGTCGTATGTTTTTTTTATGACCTTTTAAATTTTTTCCTTATCTTGATGTTTTTTCGCTTAGTTGTAACATTTTGGCAAAAACGTAGTTTAACATAACTCGAGAACCACTTGTCCGATTTTGATGAAACAAATTTAGAAAAATTTAGAATTACAATTTCTTTAATCCGTTTATATAACGTTTTCCTATATGTGCAACACTTTCGAAGTTAAAAATGAATGTATAAAGGGAAAAAAGTATTTTTTGCCTAAAAATTTAAATATTTTTTTTTAAAAATTCATAAAAAATCCAAAATGGAAAAAAGTGCCAAAACTAATTACTTTCGCGTAAAGTCACATAACTCATGAGCAAAAAAAGGCATAGATCATGAAAATCGATGCACGCGTTTCTCATTTATTCACAATTAGATAAATGTATGAATTTCAAAAATTTGCTCCAGATATGCACAACATTATTTGGAGAAAACATTGACACTCACAAGCCGAACTCTCTCATATTTTTCTACTGTACTAAAAGAGAAATATTGATGTGGCAACACTGGTTTTGTAATGTTCACCTAAAACATGCATTGTCATTATACTTCTTCTCTTTCTCACACTGGTTCTGTGATTTTTGTCATTCAACAAGTGCCGACGAACGCGAACAGTAAAAGTGATTTTTCTCCAGTTTTTTAAAAGTGAACAAAAGAGAACAGAATATGGAACTGATATAAATAGCTTTTGCTACTGCTGTGGTCAATATGTCTCAACACATAAAAAAAGGGGAAATTTCAGTACTGATTTTGTTCAAACATACGAGATGTACTTCAACCAAAATGTTATAGTGAACGAAAATTGGGTACCAAATATAGTGTGTAAAAGCTGCTACAACCGTCTAATGGATTGGAAAAATAGAAGACGTGAAAGTATGCCATTCGGTATCCCAATGACTTGGACTAATCCTGGCGAAGGTCCCAATCCATTGAATTGCTATGCATGTGCGAATAAAGGAGCCGCAAAAAGGATAAGAAAATCGTATAATTACGTTGGTGTTGCAAGTGCCGCAACACCATTGCCTCATTCGGACCACATTCCTGTGCCAAAAGCTTCTAGCCCAGATATTTTCTCTTCTACGACTGCTCCGACATATCATGCACGTGATGATTCCCCATATGAGCCATCAGTATCCAATGAGCCAATTTTAATAAATCAAAATAAGCTTGATTCAATTGTTGCCAAGTTGGAATTAACACAGCATAAATCGGAAGAGCTGGCTTCCATTTTGAAATCAAACAATTTGTTGGCACCCGGTGTGAAAGTCACAGCTTATCGAAGTCGTCAGGCAACACTCCAAAGTTTATTCCTTGTGAATGATGAAAAAACTTCTGCATATTGCCCGGATGTAGGAAAATTGATGGACGCAATGGAAATAAAATATGAAGCAGATGACTGGAGATTATTTATTGACAGTTCAAAACTCAGCTTGAAGGCGGTTTTACTGCATAAGACCAATAAAAAACCTTCAGTTCCAATCGCCTACAGTACAGAAACGAAAGAAACATATGATGCACTGGAAAATATTTTAAAAATGGTTAACTACGCCAAACATATGTGGCGCATATGCTGCGATTTAAAAGTTGTAGCAATGCTTTGCGGTCTTCAAAGCGGCTATATAAAATATATGTGCTTTTTGTGCGATTGGGACACACGATTTTCCGGTGACCAATATGCATGCCACGGATGGAAACTCAGAGAGCACAGCAGGTTACAAACGGCCAATATTATTCGTGAGCCTCTAGTGCCGAAGGAGAAGATATTGCTGCCTCCACTGCATATTAAACTTGGAATTGTTAAGAATTTTATCAAAACTGTCGCCAAAAGAGATGAAGTTTTCTTGTGTTTGAAACTAATTTACCCGAGACTCAGCGAAAGTAAAATTAAAGAAGGTAAGATATAATATCACATTCATTTCCCATGATTTTCCATCTTAACAAATTAATTTTTTCCAATCAGGCGTACTAAATGGTCCAGATATACGAAAGCTGATTAAAAGTGACGCATTCAACAATATTTTGATTGACGCTGAATTGAATGCATGGCAGGCAATCAAAGAAGTAATAGAAGGCTTGTTGGGAAAGCATCGTTCTAACAACTACGATGTTTCTGTCGCAAGGATGTTAAGAGCATTCTCGGAAATTGGTGTCCACATGTCCTTGAAAATCCATTATTTACATCATCATCTGGACTACTTCAGCAAACAATTGGCTACCGAATCTGATGAACAAGGTGAACGCTATCATCAAGTTTCTATGCCATTTGAAATGAGGTTATACTGATTTTTTATTTTTTCAAACTCATTTTAATAAAACAAAAACTTACAGATATAGAGGCAAAAAGTCGCCGAGTGCAATAATTGCGGAAATTTGCTGGTGGAGTAAGTTAGTGTGGCAAGACAAGGATGATCTTGATGATAAAGAATTTTCAGGAGATGCAGAAGGGCCAACAGTGGAGTCACACATTGACATTATGTGTGGTTCAGAAACTGATGATAGCGATGAATGCGATGCCACTAGTCCCGAACAACCACCATCGAAAAAGTCTAGGCAATATTTATTAAAATAAATAAAAATAAATAAATAAAATAAAAATAAAAAATTATAAAAATGTTTACTTAATTTTTTTAGTAGTTTATGGCCAGAAGTCTGGAGTTATTGGGGAAAATTTATGAAAAAGGCGATAAATGACACTTTTTTGAATAAAAACAAATATCAATATTCTTGTCAAAATGGGATACCTTCACTTAATTGTAAATAAAAGCAGAACGCGTTAAATTTTGTTTATAGGTTATGTGACTTTACATGAAATTAATAACACTTGATCCTTTTTTCCGTTTTGGATTTTTTATGAATTTAAAAAAAAAAATTTTAATTTTTAGGCAAAAAAATATTTTTTTTTCTCCACAAATTTATTTTTACCGGCAAAACTGTTGATTATAAAGAAAAACGTTATATGAACGGATTAAAGAAATTGTAATTCTCAATTTTTCTAAATTTGTTTCATCAAATTCGGACAAGTGGGGCTGAGTTCCAAAACGTAATTTGCAATGCAACTGAACAAAGTTATGCATTCGTAAACGCAATTGATGCGCATATAAAAAGCAAACTGTGCATCACAAATGTTGTTGATGCTTTGTTGACATGTTTTTATTACAAAGTAAGCAACACACTTGTTTGCTTTGTATCGAAACAGTAGTAAAACCGCAAACACTGCAATGTGTTTTGACGTTTAGGAACTCACCCTGGTTCTCGAGTTATGTTAAACTACGTTTTTGCCAAAATGTTACAACTAAGCGAAAAAACATCAAGATAAGCTAAAAATTTAAAAGGTCATAAAAAAAAATGACACATACGAACGCCAAACCCTTTGAGGGTTTTACTAGACTGACCTAGTACCATCACCCTGACTTGGAATTTCTCACCCCCCAGATTGGCTGTTGTACTGTGTTATTAAAAATGTCGTCTTTACGTGCGGAAATAAATAAATAGAACTTTTTGAAAGATCTCCATAGATATGAATGCAAAAAACTTGTGGAATCAATTCATGGTGAATATTTTAATGATTGTGAATGGTCGAAAGATCTGTGTTTGGAAGGCGTTGACACCTGTAGATGTTTTATTTTCATCTTTAAAAGATGAGCAATTTATAACCTTATAAATTTATATAAAAAATATCTAAATTTAAAATTTAATTTAAATTTAATTGGTTTGTCGGCCTCCAATTCTTTTATGAGGACGAACTTTCCTGTCCCCATGGCCTCCACTTCCTCATCAGTGAGATCGTTGAACCTCTTCGGCAGGAACAACACATTATCCTTACTCTCAATCAGGAACGCATCGCCAAAGGGTGTATTTGTCCTCCTTGCTCTGATGATTGGTACCTCACCCAGGTACGGAATTTCTCTCAGTTTTAATATAGGTTTGGAGGCATTAATTTTATTAAAGTATAATAATAATGCTGAAGCCATGTTATGTTGAATATTGAACTGATATAGAAAATTAGAAATATATCTTTTTATATCAAATTGTGTTGAAGAAATTGTGATGATAATATATTATGCACACGCGCATATGCAATTTTTTTATTTTTTGCTGAGATCATTCAAAGCTTATAAAAAGTACACGTTTGCTGATAACAAAGTAGAAAAAAAAAGAATAATTATGCAAAGTGAAACATGTTTCTAAACGTTTCCAAATATGCTTTCTATTATCAGCTTTAAATGGGTAATAATAAAATTCGAAATTTATGTAAATATAATAATACACGCATGACAGCTATTCAAGTTCATTGCCATGCCTTTTTTATACCGAATTGTGTTGAAGAAATTGTGGTGATAATATAATATTATACACACGTGCTCAAAATGTATATTTTGGTGAAATCATTCAAAGCTTATAAAAACTATGCGTTTACTGATTACAAAGTCGAAAAAAAAGAATAATTATGCAAAGTGAAACATGCTTCTAAACGTTTACAAATATGCTTTCTATTATCAGATTTAAATGGTTAATAATAAAATTCAAAATTTATGTAAATATAATAATATATGTATGACTAGTCAAGTCAAGTTCATTATCATACTTTTTGATATTGGGTTAGTTTATATTTATGGAAAAATTATGTATATCGCCACACATGACAACTGATTAAGTTCATTAACATTATTAGCATAACACTCATTAGTTATTTTGGAAATATGCTGATGAAATAAAATTAAAGACGGATATGAATATTTTAGTAGAGTCTTTAAAGATCTATAAAAAAAAATACAACTTTTACTGATAAGAAAGTAAAATAATTAAGCAGAGCAAAATATGATTCTAAACCAGTGTTGCCATTTCAGTGCTTTTCGGGTATTTTTTGGTGCTTTTTTCCTTCTAGTACCCGGTGATTTTTTACAAATACCCGTTTAAAAAAAGCGGGTATTTGTATTCTTCAATTTTCTGTCAAAGTTGAAAAAATAATACGAACTATACAAAAAATACATTTTTCCACTGTTTGTAGTACTATTTTAAATAGCAACTTCGTTATATTTAAACTTCAAAATTTTTAAATATAAGTTTGGTGCTTTTAACCCCTTTTTTAGTTATTTTTGAAAATTTTTTACACGATTTTACAAAACTAAAATTTTATTTTTTAGTTTTTATATAATATGCATATACTGATAATAAATTAAAATAATATGATTTTTGAAAAATGTTTATAAACGGATCTTTATTTAAATTTTCTTGTATTAAATACATTAATGAGGTTTTTATATTTGTGAGAGACCCCTTATTGGACGTAAACGGAAATGGCACGCTGGTGTTCGCTGCGGCTGTAGCTCGCCGGAAATGGGTGGGGGGGGGGGGGGGTTCTTTTTCCGTTAGCTCTCCACATTTAAAAAGTTCGTGCCAAAAATAAAAACACATAAAACACTTGACAATAAAATTCGGCAGCTGGAAACTCGGGTAAAGACTTTAGGGACTCGGGACTTTCAATGAAATCAATGCCAACATAGCCTTGATATTAATCAGGATCGACGGATTCATTACCAGGATAAAGGTGTTAGATTGTCCTGTTCAGGTAGCCCACCCCTTATGACATGTTTCAGTCTTCCGTGACACTATATTTGCCTGTAACAAAAATTTAATTATAGTATCCCTAAAATCACTCACCAATTCTCTTTTTAGACTCGCTACATTTCAACCTCTAATTGACGACTCAAGACATTATTAAATTCATTTTAAAGTAAACTAACAAATTATTTTATTAAAGTTAATCATTGGAAAAGAAACAAAATTAACAAATAAATTTAACATAAAACATAATGTTGCTACAATAATTACAATTTTTATCTTTTTGATAGGGTCAAATAAATCATGAGCAAAAAAAATAATAATGATTATTTACATATAATATAAATTTTTCGTTAACATGAAAGAAATATATAAAAATTATACAAAAACATAATTTATAAAAAAAAGTGATTGAAAAATAATTTCTTTTTTTGTTTTAATATTTTTGTTGCCTGGTTTCTATTAACTTATTTTGTTTTGCTTTATTTTATTTTTTGTTCTTTTATTTCATTTTTATTTTTATCATTTTATTATACCCTACACCACTATGTGGTCAGGGTATTATAAGTTTGTGCTGATGTTTGTAACACCAAAAAATATTGTTCGTAGACCGACCTTATATTATACCGATCGGCTCAGAATTTTTTTTTATTTCGATTTAACGATGTCCGTCTGTCCGTCCGTCCGTCTATCTGTCTGTCAATGCAATCTTGTGCGCACTCTACAGGTCGCAAATATTAAGATATTTTGATGAAATTTGGTACGCAGACCTATGTTGGCCCAAGGACGAACAAGTTTGATTTTGGTG
The DNA here is from genome assembly GCA_949987735.1 of Leucophora obtusa. Taxonomy (NCBI): domain Eukaryota; kingdom Metazoa; phylum Arthropoda; class Insecta; order Diptera; family Anthomyiidae; genus Leucophora; species Leucophora obtusa. Next base: position 53,742,576 of record OX465297.1, on the reverse strand, counting down.
AACATCGGTGTTTAGACCTAGTGCCCATATAAGAGTCCTACCAAAATTATATTATTTATACGCTGCAGGTCGTAAATATTAAGATATTTTGACGAAATTTGGTACACAGACCTATGTTAGCCAAATAACGTAGCCTATTGATTTTGGTGAATATCGGTCCATGTTTAGACCTAGTGCTCATATAAGGGTCCTACCAAAATTATACTGTTTATACGCTGCAGGTCGTAAATATTAAGATATTTTGATGAAATTTGGTACATAGACCTATATTGGCCCAATAACGCAGCCTATTGATTTTGGTGAACATCGGTCCATGTTCAGACCTAGTGCCCATATAAGGGTCCTACCAAAATTATACTGTTTATACGCTGCAGGTCGCAAATATTAAGATATTTTGATGAAATTTGGTACACAGACCTATGTTGGCCCAATAACGCAGCCTATTGATTTTGGTGAACATCGGTCCATGTTTAGACCTAGTGCCCATATAAGGGTCCCACCAAAATTATATTGTTTATACGCTGCAGGTCGCAAATATTACGATATTTTGATGAAATTTGGTACATAGACCTATGTTGGCCCAAGGACGAAGCCTATTGATTTTGGTGAACATCGGTCCATGTTTAGAACTAGTGCCCATATAAGGGTCCCCCCAAAATTGGCTTGGTTACAAACTGCAGGTCGCAAATATTAAGATATTTTAATGAAATTTGGTGCGCTGACTCACATTATAAAACATTTTGACACAAGCCCCATTTTAACCCATTCGAATTTCGGATCCAAACAATACACCAGACTGGTGTAGGGTATTGTATAGTCGGCATGCCCGACTTTAACCTTTTTACTCGTTTTATTTTGTTTTATTTTATTTTCTTTAAACGAGTGGAACTGATACACTACACAAGAGGAACGGAATGGAAATGAACGGAGACCGAGTGGAAGAGAAACAATAGACAATGGAATAGGGGACGAAATGGAATTGAATATGGAACAAAATGGAATGGGGAACGAGTGCAATTAAAACACTAACGTTAAAAAAGGAATGGAACCGAGCAAGTGCAAAGAAATAAAATGGAAAGAGAAACGACTGATATCAGTATTGATACACAAGACAGTGGGAACGAAATGGAATATAACTGGGAACAAGTGGAATTGGAACAATAGAAATTGGGAACGAAATGCAATGGAATGGTGAACGAAATAGAAACTGGGAACGAGTTGCACTGGAAACTAAAATTGTTAAACGGAATGGAACGGGGAACGAGTGAAATTGAACCATCCGATAACTGGAGGGAAATTGAATGGAATTGGAATGACTCAAACTTCTGGACTTGAAATTTCGCATGTGATTGAGACAGGATTATATATATTTGGGTATTTTTACTGGGAAGAACAAAAAGGGGTGAAGAACCTCATTAATTACCTGTTCAAACACTCTATGCAAGGAATACGAAACTTTGCATTGAAACATATTTTACAAAAATGCTAAACAAATTTATTAAAAGAGAAAAAAAACTTAGAAACATAATGCCCTTTATATATTCCTATATTTGAACTGCAGGTAACGCAGCATAGGTGCAGGAAACCGACATAGTAATTTTACAAGCTGAATTTGTAAATTTACTTGAATTATCCGGCGTACTTTTACATAAACTGGAACTAAAACAACTTTAAAGCACGCTAACAATGTAGCGGGCTTTCCCGATACGACAAAATTCGTTTTCGGTTTAACTGACATCCCAAAAACTAGGCCTAAGGCACGCCGCTAATTCTAGCGGGCTTGCCCGCTAGTTCTAAAAAAAATTTTTTAATGATTAGCACGGCAATGCACTTCTTTTTTGTTGGAGGCTCAAAGTTCCCGATTTATTTTATAACAATATTCAATGGCTTATTTCTCCACTCGTATCGGACCAGAATAAAAATATATGTTTTTGGAAAGGTACTTGAAACACCATACCAATGGTATGCAACATGCCTCGACTTATTAACCCATTACGAGCCGGGTTATGCTTTTAAATGTTAATTTTTCTAAATTGGATTTTTTAAATTTAAAAAAAAAACTTAAAAGTAAAAAAAGCTCAGAAAATATTAATTTAATGAAAAGCCCAAACCACATAGTGAAAGTGCCAGTGGGGAGTGGCAGTGCTGTCAAACTTTGTTCTTGAACTTCGCGAAGACGATTTAATATTTTTAAAAAATTCTTATTGCGTTTTGTTTAGACACAGCTTTTGTTTATTTATAAACTTTTCTAATTTCTCGGTAGTGACAAATAGAGAGGATAAAAAAACTGCTTTATCGACAAAACGTCGCACCGCGTTTATGAGGTTTGGGCTAAAAAATTGGGTAAAACATATAAAAAATTGTTTTTGATTAAATGAGTTTCGAACTTGTGTCTGAGATTAACTAATGTATTGTAGTATATAAAATAAAATCAAAAATATTTTTCGTATCTCTTTATATATAAAATTTTTAACCGTTTTATCAATTATATATTCCTATATAAACAATTTGCAATATATAAACAATTTATAATATGATATATGATTTAATATGATTATATATGAGAAAATTTCTAAAAATTTTTATAATATATCATCATATAAAAACATATAAAGTCGCATACAATATTTTATATTATCATATATTTTAATATTAAAAAATATATGTTATATATACTCTATTTTACTCGGGCATATACAAGTCCCTTTTGCATAAATTGAATAACATATACTTCCATATTTGTCCATATATGAGTGCCATTTCCATATAAGAAATAACAGATGACTCCATATATTTCTGTATATGAAATCTTTTTCCATATATGTTCATATAAAATCCATATATGTTCATAAAAATCCATATCTGTTCATATGTGTCCATACATAAACCATATATGAACATGTTCGAGCGTATATGAGCATTTTTCACCGGGTATACATTTTTTTTATTTTTACTTTTATATTATGAAATATATCACACGGATATACATTAGAGTGGGTCGAACTTTGCCGAATTGCGAATTTCAAAAACGGGGGGTGCGGAAAAGTTGCGTATGCGTCCGGTAACCAGTAAAAATAAAAATTTTGAAAATCGGTTCACGTTCAAGGTCTCCGCAAAGCGGTTGAAATATCGAAATTTCGGAAAGTTTAAAAAAAATCCTTAAATTTTGTTAAAAAATATTTGTTGTTGTGATATATTATTTCTAATAAATTATAGTTCGTTGAATCCAAAAATAATAAAAATTTTTTAATCGGCCGAAGGGGTTCTGAAATATTGCTACTTGAATTTGCTGAAAAACAGGTTTTTTCATTTTTCAGTCGGGCCTTCAAAAAGTTAGTCTAAAAATGTTTTTAATTTTTTTCATTTTTAAATCTTCTATCTATATAAAATTGTCTTTTATTTGAGTGTAAAAAAGTTTAAAAATGTTGAAGGGTATTCCAAGGACACTGCGACAAAAGTTGTAAACATTTTCACAGTCAAAAGTGATTGTTTTTTGTGATCACTGTTTTTTTATTAAGTGATCCGAGATTTTACCCATTTATTGTTTTGGATCAACATAAAATAACATTTTTATGACTGGTCCATCTGTTTTAATAATTTTGGGTATTTTGATAATAAATATCTCGATCTCGAGATTTCGGACACAATGCTCGAAAAGTATCTTTTTTGTCCACACAATGTTCGAAAAGTATTGTATTAAAAGAATGAAAAAACGTGTTTTTCAGCAAAATTGAAGTAGCAATATTTCAGAACCCCTTCGGCCGATTAAAAAAAATTTATTTTTTTTTGGATTCAGCAAACTATAATTTATTAGAAATAATATATCACAACACCAAATATTTTTTTAACAAAATTTAAGGATTTTTTTTAAACTTTCCGAAATTTCGAAATTTTAACCACTTTGCGCAGACTTTGAACGTGAACCGATTTTCAAAATTTTTATTTTTTATTGGTTACTGGACGCATACGCAACTTTTCCGCACCCTCCGTTTTTGAAATTCGCAATTCGGCAAAGTTCGGCCCACTGTAATCTCTATATATAAAAGAATAACGTGACTGACTAACTGATTGACTGACTGACTCAACATCGCCCAGCCCAAACCGCTGAAGCTAGGAAGTTGAAATTTGGTATGTAGGTTCGTCTTTCGGCGTAGACGTCCGCTAAGACGGAATTTTTGGAAATTCCAACCGGAACGGGCAAAAAGGGAAAAAGTCTCCCCCTTGGCGGCCTGCCAAAACCCCTTTGGCTAGAAAGCTGAAATTTTACATATGTGTTCTTTGGAGTAGGGGCTAACTTTTCTGGAAAGTACTTTCGAGAATTTTGGACAGGGTCGTTGTAGAAATGGGGGTTAAAAAGGGGAAAAGAGCCCCCCTTGACGGCCTGCCCAAACCGCTGGAGATAGGAAGTTGAAATTTGGTATAAAGGTTCCTCCACTATCGCAGACATCCACCAAGACGGGATTTTTTGGAAATTTTACAGAGAGGGGCAAAAAGGGGATAAAGTCTCCCCCTTGACGGCCTGCTCAAACTGCTGAAGTAACTGTGAAGTTGAAATTTGGTATATAGGTTCCTGGACCGGTGTAGACGTCCGTTGAGACGGCATTTTTGGAAATTCTTATCGGGAGGGGCAAAAAGGGGACAAAAAATTTACCTTTTTCCAAAAAAAGTACCTTTTTCCGAAAAAAGTACCTTTTTCCAAAAAAAAGTACCTTTTTCCAAAAAAAGTACCCTTTTCCAAAAAAAGTACCTTTTTCCAAAAAAAAGTACCTTTTTCAAAAAAAAGTACCTTTTTCCAAAAAAAGTTCCTTTTTCCAAAAAAGTACCTTTTTCAAAAAAAGTACCTTTTTCCAAACAAAGTACCTTTTTCCAAAAAAAAGTACCTTTTTCCAAAAAAAGCACTTTTCCAAAAAAAAGTACCTTTTTCCAAAAAAAGTACCTTTTTCCAAAAAAAGTACCTTTTTCCAAAAAAAGTACCTTTTTCCAAAAAAAGTACCTTTTTCCAAAAAAAATTACTTTTTCCAAAAAAAGTTCCTTTTTCCAAAAAAAGTACCTTTTTCCAAAAAAAAGTACCTTTTTCAAAAAAAGTACCTTTTTCCAAAAAATGTACCTTTTTCTAAAAAAATTTACCTTTTCCAAAAAAAAGTACCTTTTCCAAAAAAACATACATTTTTCCAAAAAAAATACCTTTTTCAAAAAAAGTACGTTTTCCAAAAAAAAGTACCTTTTCCCAAAAAAAGTACCTTTTTCTAAAAAATTTTTCTTTTCCCAAAAAACATACATTTTTCCAAAAAAATACCTTTTTCAAAAAAAGTACCTTTTCCAAAAAACATAGATTTTTCCAAAAAAAAATACATTTTTCCAAAAAAATTCCTTTTCCAAAAAAAGTACAAATAAAGTACTTTGTAAAAACAAAGTATCTTTTTACAAAAAATTTCGTTTTTCCAAAAAGTACCATTTAAAATAATATATAATTTCAAAAAAACTACTTTTTTTCCTCCCCCCACGGATATCTCCACTAAAACAAGGTTTCTTGATATTCGGCATGGACGTGCGCTAAGACGGGATTTTTGGAAATTCCTACCGGAACGAGCAAAAAGGGGAAAAGTCTCCCCATAAACAGTCTCACAAATTGGAAAAGTGCCTGCCCAAACCCCTGGAGGTAAGAAGTTGAAATTTCGTATAAAGGTTTCTCCACTGTAGTAGACATCGACTAATTCCGTCGATCCGCTTAGACGGAATTTTTGAAATTCCTATCGGGAGGGGAAAGAAGGTAAAAGTCTCCTCCTTGACGGCTTGCCCAATCCCTTTTGGCCAACCTAAAATTTTAAATATGTATTCCTTGGAGTAGGACTAACTCACCGGTAACGTAATTTTTCTATTTTGGAACAGGAACATAGTAAAAATGGTGGTTGAAAGGGAAAAATGTCCCCACTAACGGCCTGCCCAAACCGCTTAGGCAATGCAGTTGAAATTTGGTATGAATGTTCCTCATCCATCGCAGATAGCCGCGAAGATGGAATTTTTGTAAATTCCTAAAGGGAGGGGCAAAAAGAAGAAAAGCCTCACCTTGGGGGCCTTTCAAAACCCCTTCGGCTAGAAACCTGAAACTTAAAATGTGGGTCCCTGGAGTAAGGGCTAACTTATTAGAAAGATACTTTTTTGAATTTTGGACAGGGTCGTTATAAAATGGGGGCTCAAAAAGGGAAAGTGGCTCCTTAACGACCTGTCCAAACTGCTGGAACTAGGAAGCTGAAATTCGGTACTTCCTCTTCCAGCCTAATTCCAACCGGGAGGGACAAAAAAAGAAAAAGTGTCCCCTTTGACAGCCTGCTCAAACTGCTGGAACTAGGAAGCTGAAATTCCCTGTCGATGGATTTTCGGAAATTCCTACCGAGAGGGGCACAAATAGTAAAAGTTGGCTAGAAACCTGAAATGTAAAACATATGTTACTTGGAGTATGGGCTCACTTAGCGGGAAGGTGTTATTTGGACATTGCAAAAATGGGGATTAATGAAGCGTAAAATTCCCGCTTAAAGGCCTGCCCAAACCGCTGGAGGTAGGAAGTTGAAATTTGGTATTAAAGTTCCTCCTCTATTGTAGACATCCGCTAAGATGAGATTTTTGGAAATTTCCACAGGTAGGGTCAAAAACCAGGAAAAGTCTCCCCCTTAACGGCCTGGCCAAACTGCTGGATCTAGAGAGCTTAAATTCGGTATTTGGGTTCCTTCTCCAACGTAGACGTCCCCTAAGACGGTATTTGTGGAAATTCATACCGGGAGGGGTAAAAAGGGAAAAAACTTCCCCCCTGATAGCCTGGCCAAACTGCTGGATATAGAGACCTAAAATTATGTATGTAGTAGGTTCCTCCGCCAACGCAGACGTCCTCTAAGACGGAATTTTTGGAAATTCCTACTGGGAGGGGTAAAAACGGAATAATTCTCCCCCTTGATGGCATAACCGAACCCTTCATCTAGAAACCTGTAATATATAATATGTTTTCCTTGGAGTATGGGCTAACTTATCGACAAGACATTACTAGGACTTTGGACAGGAACGTGGTAAAAATGGTGGTTCAAAAGGGGAAAATTGCCCCCCCTCTTAACGTCTGCGTCTTTAGCTAGAAACCTAAAACTTAAAGAACAAGTGTATATGGAACACTAAAATTAAGAAACTAAATAGGAAACGAGTGGAATTGAAACACTATACAAGTGGAATGAAATGGATATAAACGTTGAACGAGTGGAATTGAAATTATAGACAATGCAAATGGATTGGAAGAGGGAATTACCTGTTCAAACACTATCCACGGAATATGAAACTTATGTAGCATTGAAACTTACTCTCCAAAAAGTTAAACAAATTTTCTAAAAGAGAAAAAACCTTAGAAAAGGAATGGAACTTATATATTCCGATATTTAAACTTCATGTAACGAAGCACCGGTGGAAGAAACCGACGCAGTAAATTTTCCAACTGAATTTGTGAATTTACTTGAATTGCCAGGTCTACCTTTACATAAACTGGAATTAAAAAAAAAACTTTAAGACACGCTAACAACGTAGCTTTGCCCGCTATTTTTAATATAATAAAATGCTTTCCAACCCTGCTTTACGTTATTTATTTTCATTCAAAACACAAATGAACAAAACTACTTACGGGTCTATCTACCTAAGTTCGCACTTTACCACATTATCTTAACATACACACGTGTATTGCAATTTATTATGGATTCATTACTAACAATCCACTTTCATGAGAAAAAGTGATCAAATATTTATTTACTTATTTTAAACCAATTGTTGTGCAGAATTATTTATTTGTGGTGGGTGGGTGAAGGCTTTTATTATAAAAACTGTACTTTAAATAAAAAGCGAATTTAAAAAAAATTGTCGGGGGGCGCAGCACTCCCCCCCTAAACTTTAAGGCACGCTAACAACGTAGCGGGCTGCGCCCGCTAGTATACATATATGGGTGATATCAAAAAATGTGATAAAAACCGTCTAACCACCTAATTTCTAATGCATGAATTACATTTGAGTTATATATTTCGATATATATCAGCGGATTGTCACCTGTTTTACAAAATTTATAACAATCTGACCAATTTTTGGTTATCCGAGTAAAAAAGTTTATATAAAATTATATGTGAATTCGAATCCGAAAAATGGTTATATTAAATTGTATCAAATCGGATATAATTGTATTTACAAGGATAGAAAGTTATATCAAATGATAAACTTATATCAGAATTTTGTCCCGATCAAATTGGATATAAATTAATACAATACGATATGATTAAATTTAAATGATAAAAAAAACTTTGTATTGGAGGGCAGCAGGATTTTGGGCCCTTCAGAATCTGGGGTCCCGAGTAAAAAAGTGTATATAAAATTATATGTGAATGGATATATTTGCAATATGTAACTGGATATAATTTCATCCGAAAAATGGTTATATTAAATTGTATCATATCGGATATAATTGTATTTACAAGGATACAAAATTATATCAAATCATAAACTTATATCCGAATTTTGTCCCGATCAAATTGGATATAAGTTAATACAATACGATATGATTAAATTTAAATGATAAAAAAAAATTTGAATTGAAGGGTAGCAGGATTTCGGGTCCTACACACTCAGGGGTGTGATGAAAATCGAAAACGAACAGTTTTTCAATCTAGAATAATTAGTTTCGCGAAAATCAAATTGGCTTCAAATTATTATTTATCGTTTTATTTGACGCCGGACATCTAAATTAGGAAATAAAAAAATAATTGGTATTGTACAGATGGTAAAATATTTACCATTGAAAATCAGATCGTTTTCGATATTCATCACATGCCTAACTGTCAGCCGAGGGCTACTGTTGACAATGAGTAACTATTAAAGATCTTTGGGATACCTAGGGGGTATGCTGGGGAAAAATTCAGGCAGTGGAGAGAGACTGAGTTTGCAAAACATTGGGAAACTTCTACTGGCCAAAGACAGGCCAAAAGATTTATTTCCTTGTCCAGCGGAGTATCAAGGCGACTATTGTCACTTGACAGGGGTAACCTTAGGACCCTGACGGGATACTTAACTGGGCACTGTGGGCTCAGATACCAGCTTCACAAACAGGGCCGGTCAGACACTGATGTCTGCAGGTTTTGTGAGCTGGAAAATGAGACATCGGAGCATGTTCTCTGCGAATGTCCGAGACTGAACGACAGGAGACTCAGATTTCTGGGTGACCGCTTTCTGTCATCTTCGGACGTTTGGGGAAATTCTCCTAACAGCATTATTGGCTTTATTGGTAGCCTGAATCTCTAGGGAACTCTAGGCAGCACAAAAGATCTATATTGGTCGCGGTGCGTAGTGCCTTCGTATCTAATCTATTCTACACACATAATAATCCATGCATAAAAATACGAAATTAATGTCAAAACAACAAAAACTTTCGTAAAATAAACCATTTTTCGTATATTTTACGAAATTTTTTGTTATTTATTGTAGATTTTTAGTTGATCTGAAAATGTTTTACAATGAGTGTTATTTTTGTTCGGTTTAAGATCAAATATTACAAATTCTAAATAGAATTTACGATTTTTATTTTACAACCAATAGAGAAAAACTTATGAAAAAAACTTTCCTAGAACCAATGGTTGACAATTAATGCATTTTCAAGTGACACCGCTCACTATCATCAGATTGTCTTTATGGGGTCCTCTCTAGGCTATAATGTAGATTTTAGTTTTTTGTATATATATGTATGTTCAATTTCAAAGAAATGCATTTTGAGAAGTAAATTAAAACATTTTTACTTATCCATTTTTTATTATTATAACTAACGAAAACCACATGTCTTTAACAAAGCTATTATTTTCCCTATGTTGTAGTTGTGCTTTTTCATTGAAGTTCCTTCAATATGTAAAGCAATGATTCGTGCTTTTTAACATTCAAGCTTTTAATTCTATTTATAGAAATTAGAACTAAAGCAAAGAAACTTTTACTTTGACATTTTTTCGTAATTTTATGCATGGATTATTATCAGTGTAATAACTATTAAAGACGTTAATGTATAAATCTGTTATTCTTTAAAGAATAGATAATTTTTGATGAAATATGGGAACTTTCTTTGGACTTATAAATTTTTTTTAAATATGTTAAGCTTTTTTTTATTTTAAATAAAATTTTAATGGTTAGCTCGGCAATGCACTTCTTTTTTGTTGGAGGCTCATTGTTCCCGATCTATGGAGCTGAAGATGATATACAACAATATTCAATGGCTTATTGCTCCACTCAAAACTTATCGGACCAGAACAAAATATATATATCGTTAGAAAGGTACTTGAAATACCTTTGCAATGATATGCAACATGCCTAGACTTATTAACCCATTACGAGCCGGGCCATGATTTAAAATGTTAATTTTTTTAAATTGCATTTTTTAAATTAAAAAAAAACTTTTTGAAGTAAAAAAGCTCAGAAAATATTAATTTAATGAAAAAATTGAGTAAAACATATAAAAACTTGTTTTTGATCAAATATTATATTAATCTCGAATATATTAGTTAATATCGAACTTGGGTCTGATATTAACTAATATATCGTCCGCTTGCCTGCAAGAAGTGCTATGTTTTTGGTTTTAGCAGGTTTTCAGGAGAGCGGAAAAACTGATTTATATTATCCTTTTAAGATATTTTATTGACATCATATGCCCTAATGATTCATGACCTTATTTATTACAATCATTATTAAGGCATATACTGTCAATGAAATATATTAAAAGGATAATATAAACCAGTTTTTTCGCCCTCCTGAAAACCTTTTAAAGAACACATAACACTACTTGCAGGCAAGCCAACGATATTGTTATATAAAAAAAATTAAAAATATTTTTCGTATCTATTTATATTAGGGTTTGGGATTTCCCGGACTTTTTTATTTTCCGGGAAACGAGAATAAAAAAATTTGATCCCCGGGAATCCCGGGAAATATTTTTGAACAAAATTGTTAACGAAAACCATCTATATAAGTAATTTGTGTTAAAAAAAACACTATTTCAGTACAAATTCAGTCTGTGTAGTGAGAATTCAAAGTAAAAATATCAGAATGTTGAACATTTGATTTCACATAAATTACTCTAAGCTCTGCCAAATGAATTGCATAATTCCAGCAGAAAGCACCCACTATTGGACTGTCGGAAACAAACAATTTCATCACATTTGGCCCACTAGATATGGTGGCCACAATGTTATTTTCCAAAGACAAATTAAACTCTTCTAGTCTTATTTCTACAGTTCTTCTTATTTCATCAATATTACATCTTCCTGATATATAAACCAACCCCAGGTTATAAAATGAATTATTTCCGTTTATACATATGTTCAAATATCTCTTTTGTGATATTCTTGTCCATTCATCTAAGATTATAGTAAATCTCCTATTGTTAGAAATATTGGTCGATATTTCTTTTATCATGATATCTTTTACATGATTGTAGTAATTTAATATAATGTTCTTTACATCGGTTTAATTTTTTGGCAATGCCAGATTTTTATTATAAAAACTTTCTCGAATAAACGAAGATCTAGTTATGGTGCGGATTGACATTCCGTTGACTGCGGCTAATTTGGATACCATTTCAGAAAATGTTTGCCTTACCATAAAACGTTCCATGCCTATTTAGCTTACAATTTTTTCTTCGGGTACTTTGCTAATTTTAGCTGGAACGTTATTCTTGTTGTTGTTTTCTTCAAGAGAATTTGCATAACCATCATTTTTTTTTTTTTTTGTGAACCAAATTTAGATGTCTGATAACCACATTTAGATACCTCCGTTAACCATTAGTCTTTGCTGTATTGACCTTTTTTGTGAAGTATTTCCATACTCCTGACATTTTATTCTTTAATATAAACGAATATATTAGTTTAAAAGCAGGCGTATTAAAATAAACGTACTTGAAAATATCACATTTATTAATGAAAACGTTACTTATAAAATTATTGGCCCTTAATATAAAGGAGTATTTTAAATTTAAAGTCGACTTTATTTTTAATCATACGGTTTTGTTCATTTTGTGTACGAAAACCTTACAAAAATATTTATATTTTTTTAATATTTTGATTCGTTGAAAATAAATTAACCAATCAGAATGCTCCAAAATTAAACCAAGTCAAGGTATACTGCCACCCAATATTTTAACTAAAGTCGACTTGAACTAAAATATACATTTGAAAAATTTAGATAGTAAGGGCGATTATTTGTAAGAAACAAAACTTTTTGTTCATATTTCTTTTAAACATTTTACCAAGTTTTTGGGATTTACTACTTATATTTTGAATAAGTTATGCGAAAAACCTTTATTAGTTGAAATGCTCCTAATTACTTGGAAAATATTTTTTTGTGTGTCAAATAAATTGATTTCCTTTTAAAAGATTTTAACAATGACATTTTTTTTTTGGTATTTAAAATGTTTTTTATGACTAAAATTAAAAAATCCTATTCCGAACAAAAACAATTTAAAAAATTTAATATTTTTAAAATTCCCCGTTTTACCGGGAAAATATATTATTTTCCCGGAAATTCCAGGCAAACTTTTCCCGGGATTTCCCGTCCGGGAATTCCCGAACCCCAAACCCTAATTTATATATAAAATTTTGAACGGTTTTATTAATAATATATTCCTATATATACAATTTGCAAATAAAGCAAATACTGATATATGATTTAATATGATTACATATGAGAAAATTTCTAAAAAAATTTCTAATATATCAAACATATAAGGTCGCATACAATATTTTATATTATCATATATTTTAATATTAAAAAATATATGTTATAAATACTCTTTTTTACTCGGGTAGTACATAAAATTTATGGTCAATTTTATAGGCCAAATGTAAACTCCGTAACCAGTAACTCATAAGGTTTTTTAACTTTAATAGCTTATATTTTAATAACCAATGAAGCTGAACACTAACTGTAATGAAGAGGAAAAGTGCCGTTTTTAATAAAAATTAATACATTTTAAAACGTATGTCTTTAATAAGATTTGAAAAAATGTTGTAAACTCCGTTCCTAATTTTTACACCAAACTATTTAACGAGTAAGAAAAGCAATGTCATATTTGAATTCACCTTGTAGACATCATACGATTTTGTTTCGGAAAGAAAATTCTGACAAAGCGTTTCTGAAAGAAAACGAAAAAAGTATCCAAATGTAAACTCCGTCACCTAAATTGTTTGCCATCAGATTGCATTCAAAAAATGTAGGTAAATGTATAAAATAACCATAAACAGAGGTGATTCAACTAATATTTATGCGTCAAAAGATGATTCAACTAATAATTTTGCGTCAAATCAAAAAAAGTTATCAGTTTTTTACCCTAAACTGCTGGAGCGAAAAACGATTGATTTTGCATTTCATTGGTTTGGAATAGAGATGGGCACGTGAGTGAATTTTCACTCCCACTTACTCACGCTCACGAGAAAAAAATTCTAATCAGACACAATCACTCACGATAAAAAATTCCTACTCACACTCACTCACGCTCACGTGAGTAAATTGAACTTTCAGTCACACTCACGCGTGATCACGCGTGATTCACGTGAATCACGCAAATTCACGAAACAAAAGCTTCCTATAAAAATCTGAAATTCCCGGGCGGGAGTTGTAAATGCCCTGAAAAATTTTTTACAATCGGTTTTAAACCACACTAGTTCTGCAACTGGTTCCACTGCAACCGATTCCATGGAACTGGTTCCAGAACTATCACGTAGACTAACGTAAAATCAGTTCTAGAACTAGTTCCACAACTGATTCTATTGCAAACGGTTCCACTTTGGAGCTATAGAAATGGTTGCTTTTCGGACAATTTCAAACAAAAATCATCGGTGTTAGAATTGATAGTAGAAGGGGTTGTAAAGAAAAGGTACCCACGAAAATTGTTTACAATCGGTTAGCAATCACACCAATTCTACAATTGGTTCCCCTGCAACCTATTCCAGTGGACTGGTTCCGGAAGCAGGTCCACGGATGTTATATGGAAGGTATGACTGACGGAGAATCAGTTCTATAACTAGTTCCAGAACTGATTCTAGGGCAACCGGTTCCACTTTGGAGTTATAGAATAGGTTGCTTTTGGGACAATTTCAAACAATAACACTATGCGATAGTCAAAATCGGGATGGGATGAAACCAACGGGAAATGTTATATCGGTTAAAAACAAGTTATACGTGTCCCGGCGTTTCGCTGGGTCACCCCTAGGAATCGAGATATATCTTTTTTTTGACATAACTCGAGAACCACTAGTCCGATTTTGCTCAAACAATTTTAAAAAAATTAAAAATTACAATTCCTTTAATCTGTTCATATAACGTTTTTCTATATACTCAACAGTTTTGCCGTTAAAAATAAATGTCTGTTACCGCTACCATAAAAATCAATAACCTTTTGTTTATTACTTTTTTTTAATATTTTAGGCAAAAAATATTTTTTTCTTCATACATTTATTTTTACCGGCAAAACTGTTGAGTATATAGAAAAACGTTATATGAACAGATTAAAGGAATTGTAATTTTTAATTTTTTTAAAATTGTTTGAGCAAAATCGGACTAGTGGTTCTCGAGTTATGTCAAAAAAAAGACCACCAAAGGTCAAATCGATATATCTCGATTCCAAAATCGGGTTCCGGAACCAGTTCCAGGGATCTCATATGGAAGGTATTACGGTCTTAGAATGAATTCTAGAACTAGTTCCAGAACTGATTCTAGAGCAACCGGTTCCACTTTGGAGCTATAGAAGGGGTTGCTTTTGGGACAATTTCAAACAAAAAGAATCAGTGTTAGAATCGACAGTAGAAGGGGTTGTGAATGAAAAGTAGCTATTCTACAACCGATTCTTTGGAACAGAAAATTTTCATGGAAATTTAACCACTTATTGGGTAATGAAAAATTTTGATGGGATATTATTGCATAGAGCAATATTAATAGGTTAAGGATAAAATTTTCATGACTTTTTTGGCACAAAGGTCAAAATTTACATCTTAAGATGCGTACTTAAATATTTCTGTTTCAGCACGATTGTCGTTACAAAACTTTTGATACTAGTTTTGCGAAAAAAGTCAAAAAGTCGGCATTTTTTATGAAATAATATGTCTGTCTGTCAAAATAATATGTCTGTTGGCTGAACAGAAAAATTTGTTACTTTCACAAAATTTATTCCTGTTTTTTGGCTTAATATAAAATTAGTTGATTTTAACATATTTCTTGTTAAACTTAACAAATCTAAATTTAAGTAAAAAACTAGTGAAACTACAGTTTTGTTTGTAATTATACTGATCGCAAAATTTGTTCAAATTATAGGGTCTCGGGACCCACCCCGTACCTGGTCCATATTATCTTAGGCTATGTAAGGATACTCCGAAGGAGCAAACATTTTGTCTGTCCCTACCAAGAGCCATATTCGTATATAAATAAAATTTTCACGGGGCTATTACGTAGAAGGGTAGCCGAAATATTCGTCAAATTTGCTCTATCTCTCTTCGTTTTTGATATATGGGCCATTTAAAAAAATCGGGAGGGAAAGAAATAGCGCCATCTTTAAAACTTGTGTAAAATTTAATGAATACGTTCTTAAAAATTAAATAGTTATAAATAATTTTGAAAATGAATACTCAAAATTAGTTAAACTCCCAGTGTAGAAAATCATTACCAGATATGTGGTTATGTAACTACATACTTGGTAATGGTAACTACTTACTTTTGTTATTACATTTCTTATTACCTTTATATGGCGATGTCGCGAAAAATAATGAGTTGTCGTTACACACCAGCATACGAAAAATCAAAAAATATATCGTTACCTATGTGCTTACCAGTACTGACAAAAATAATGAGTCTAAAAATAGATTTTCAAAAAAATTAATTATATAAAAAAAAATATTTTTTATTGTATTTTTTTTTTTAATAAAATTTGTTGGTGCGGGAATCGAACCTGGGTCTACAGATTGCCAGTCAACAGCTCTACCATCTGAGCTATATCGACATGTAATATTTAATAGATAAAAACATAATTGACCTGCTGCACACAAGTAAGCTTACTCGCCAACATACAAAAAATCAAGAAATATTTGGTTACATATATCCTTACCAGTGTTTAAAAAATATTGCGTCTAAAAATAGATTTCAAAAAATTTTCAAAAAAATCTATAAAATTATTTTCTATTTGAAATAATGATAAAAATAAGTCAAAATCAGTAACTCATTATTATATGTTTTAAAATAATGAAAAAGGTAAGTGGGTGTCATTACTGGTAGTCCAAAAAATAATGATATGTCATTACCGTTTCTACACTGGGCTATTGAGAATTTTTAGTATTGTGTTAAATGAAGATAATTTAAATCATTTTTGAAATTAGTGTTTCAATTAAAAATTTGCTAAAAATTAGTCAAATCGATTCCAAACCATGGACGGTAACCGAAACGATGCGGTTATCGGTAAGGGTAATGCTATTTCAGATTATTTCGGTAACGGTATTTTAAGGGTAACGCTATTTCATTTATTTTGGTATCGGTATTTTAAGGATAACGGTTTTTTAGTTATTTCGGTAACGGTATTTTAAGGTTAGCGATATTTCAGCTATTACAAAAAATATGATTGAGAAGCACTAATGGGGATTTCGACAGTTTCAGACCCCAAAATTTTGGCTTATTTGCTTTTTTGCTTAGAAGCGAGGAATCGGCATACCAAAATATCAAATCAAAAGTTACGAAAACTGAAAAATATTTAACATTGTGTAAAAGTAATGTTAACAAAAGTAATGAACATTTTTTCATTACAATTACTCTTATATAATGGTAATGAAATACTAACAAAAACGACCTTGTCGAATAAAAATAATGAGTTTTGACACTGAATTACTTATATGCAGTAGACAACAATTCTACTGCTTATTATTTTGGTATTAGTAATGAGCACCCATTGCTGAGATTATGCTGCGTCTCGCTTCAAAATCGTACGTTGTACAATAAAAGTAGTAAATTATGTTTTATATTGACATAATTGACTTTATAAAAATTGTTATTTATCCAGAAATTTTTTTTAGATCTGAAGAGGTCTTGGGCCTTAGAAGGATAATTTAGAAGTATTAATGGAGGAAATGACATTGGCAAGCCATAAATTGAGTAAGTTTTAGATATGCCTATTAATATTGACGTGCCTATTCAAAGTCAGAAACGTGCAACATTATTAAAGTCAGAAACCTTGACATTCAAGAAATAATACCTTGAATGTCACGAACATTCAAATATGGGTCCAATGAATCTTTTAAAGTGAAGATCGAAAGGTAATATTACAATTTTTTTTAACGCTTTAAGATTGATACTAAAAGTAAAAATATGGATTTTGGCATCATGCGATTTCTTAAAATTCATATTATTTTTAACTTGGCAAATTATATTTTAGCCTGAAACTTGACTAGACCTAAAGTAAGTTTGCAGGAGGTATATCATAGATTTTTATGACTTCATAAGAGAACTAAATGTTTTAAAAAAAGAAGACATTTAAACCAAAATTCATTATTTAAACATTTCTATTCCTTCATCCTAAAATTGACGTTCTTAATAAAATACGACTTAAAAGCTCTCTATATTAATAAAACAAATCAAAATAAAAAAATGTTACCACAAAACTGATACTTTTCGATTTTCATTCCCGTTTCCCGGGAAACCCTAGACGATTATGAAATGTTGCCATTTATTTTGTATTAAAAATACCTAAATATATAAGTCTCCTAAAACAATTACTGAAAATAGGAATAAAAACCCAAAAAAAAGCGTGGGTCGTTAAAATTTGACTCACGCACACTCACTCACGAACATTTTTAATCTACTCACGTGGTTTTACTCACACTCACGCGTGATCACGCATGGTTCACGTGAACCACGCAAAATTCTGCTCACGTGCCCATCTCTAGTTAGTTTAACAAATTAAATTTGTTTCACACAATTTAAGAATCTTTTGATCGCGAAATGTTATGTTTTTAATATATTATTTTGTAACTCCGCAACTGCTGATTGGATTTTAAAAAATTTTATATTTTTGAAAAGCTTTTAAAAGGTCCAAAAATACAAAATTAAAAAAAAATAAAAAATTTTTTGCGGAATGAATTGTATTTTTATTCGCGAAACCGCCAATTTCATAAACACAAATTATATATCATTAGAAAGCATGTTGAAAACCCAAATACAAAAAACTAATAAATTGAAGAGAATTCGTACGCCATTTTTTTTTGTTATATCTTTTACTTGCAGAAATGTAAACTCCGTTACCACAAAAAAAAAAAAATTAAAATTGTGCAAAAAAAGTTATTGCGACAACTTGTAGAAAAGATTTTTTGCAATTAGGTTTATAATGATTAAACTTACTGATTCCATTAAGAAAAAAGCGAAATATTAACACTTTTTGCTTCTCACAAATTTGGCCCAAAAACTTATCACATTTTTTGATTTCACCCATATATATATATACTAGCGGGCAAACCCGCTAGATTTAGCGGCGTGCCTTAAACTTAGTTTTTGGGATATCAGTTAAACCGAAAACGAATTTTGTCGTATCGGGTAAGCCCGCTACTTTGTTAGCATACCTTAAAGTTTAAAATGTAATTTGTTTTGTATAGGAATTAAATATTTTTATGAAAATAAAATACAATGTTTTTTATTAATGTAAAAATCTTCAAAATAACAGCGCCCTTCGATGAGAATGCTTATTAGGAGCTTATATAAAAAATAAATAATTTCAAAAATTATTATTCAGAGGAAGCTTAGGTTAAAACAAATTTTCTACTTTTAAAGTAAAAATAAAATCAAATAGACACACTTAATAATTAACAATAAATAACTATGACGATGTGAGAGCTGTGGTGTAATGGTGCGCGTTGAACTGTTACACATGTGGTTGCGGGTTCCATTACCAGCGACCGCAACATCAATTTGGAATAATAATGTGTATGATTTTTTATCCATAATACAGTGTCCTCCTTCACTATTCCCATAGCACTTAACCCCACCGAAGTAAAATAATATAACAGGGCTATGAAATAAACAGCCTCAACAAAAGTTCGCCAACTAATATTCTGAAACTAACACAATTTTCAAAAATCTGAAAAATATATTTAAGTTTTTTTTTTTTTTTTATAAAGAGAAGCAACACTCACGAAATTCTTCCTATTAATTAACGTCTTGCTTCCTTTGGAAATGGGATAGAGAAGAAGTGAAAGGTGGTGAAAGATGAAGGACTTCAAATATGGCAACACTGTAATTGCGCGAAATGTTGAATTTCAGAACAGTTGTTGCGCGCCATCTGATGGTGAGTTGGCGAACTTTGTTGAAGCTTTTTAGTTCATAGCCCTGTTATATTAGTTTACTTCGGTGGGGTTAAGTGCTATGGGAACACCGAAGGAGGACGCTGCGATATGTATGAGGGATAGAAAAATCTCATACATAATATTTTTCATAAATTGATGTTGCCTTGGTTGCGGCTAGAACCCGCAACCTCACATGTAACAGTCCAACGCGCTAACCATTACAGCACAGCGCCCTTTTAAACCATTGATAATACACACAAAGTAAGACTACAGCTTTAGTTTTTAAAAAGTCATTACTTTGGTTCAAGCACATACAGGATTCTATCAGGATTCCTTTTTGGGACATCGTCTTAACTTGAAAACGAATTGTTATGAAATTTGACAAAAAGAATAAATTTAGTATTAGTACCAATATTTATTAAAATTAAGACCCGTTTTCGCTCAATTTCGTAGTTTCCGAAAAACGAAAATCGTTACATCTTCTTAATCAAAGGCACAAAAAATTTCATTTTTGGATTTTATTTATACTTTGGTGTATACATTATGACTCTCTTTTGTTCATTGTCATTGCGAATCCATTCGTTTCCCGTTCTGTTTCATTTCGTTCCGCATTCCATTTCGTTCTCTGTTCCATTGCCATTTTCTCGAGTTTCAATTCCACTTTTTCCCCGTTCTTTCCCGAAAGTGTGTTAAAAAGTGTATTATTTTTTATTTTTTTGTGTAAACTTTTTTTTTGTGCAAACACATTTTTTTTGTGGAAACACCTTTTTTTTGTGAAACATTTTTTTGTGGAAATTTTATTTTTTTTTTGGGAAACTTTTTTTTTGTGGAAACTTGTTTTTTTTTGTGGAAACACTTTTTTTTTGTGGAAACACTTTTTTTTGTGAAAACTTTTTATTTTTGTGGAAACACTTTTTTTGTGGAAACACTTTTTTTTGGAAACACTTTATTTTGTGGAAAGACTTTTTTTGTGGAAATATTATTTTTTTGTGGAAACATTTTTTTTGTGGAATCTCTTTTTTTTTGTGGAAATTTTTTTTGTGGCCGCACAGTGGAAACAATTTTTTTGGACACTTTATTTTGTGGAAACACTTTTTGTTTGTGGAAACACTCTTTTTTTGTGGAAACACTTTTTTGTGAAACTCTTTTTTTTGTGTAAACTTTTTCTTTATGTGCAAATTTTATTTGTGGCAACACAGTTTTTTTTGTGGATACTTTTTTTGTGAAAATACTTTTTTTTTATGGAAACACTTTTTGTTGTGGCAACACTTTTGTTTTGTGGAAACATTTATTTAACACAATTTTGGCAAAAAAAATTTGTCCACGGCCATTTTTTCTTAACACTCTTTTGTCTACGCGCACTTTTTTTTTAAAACACATTTTTTTGTTGTTTTTAAACACACATTTTTATGAGGAACGTAAGTTTTTAAGTTTCCACAAAAAAAAAAAAACAAAATTTCCACAAAAAAAAAATGTTTCACAAAAAAAAAGGTGTTTCCACAAAAAAAAGTGTTTGCACAAAAAAAAATGTTTGCACAAAAACAAAAAGTTTCCACAAAAAAATAAAAAAAGTTTCAACAACAAAAAAAAAAAAACATAATGTTCCACAAAAAAAAAAGTGTTTCGACAAAAAAAAAGTTTCCCGCAAAAAAAAAATATATCAACAAAAAAAAAAGTTCCCACAAAAAAAAAAAATGTTTCCACAAAAAAAGTGTGTCCACAAAAAAAACAAGTTTCCACAAAAAAAGTGTTTCCAAAAAAAAAAACTTTTTCCACAAAAAAAAATATTTAAAAAAAAGTTTCCACAAAAAAAAAATGTTTCCACAAAAAAAAAGTGTTTCCAAAAAAAAAACTTTTTCCACAAAAAAAAATTATTTCAGAAAAAAAAAGTTTTAACAAAAAAACATGTTTCTACAAAAAAAAGTGTTTCCACAAAAAAAAAATTGAGATGAGATAAATGAGATAGGATGAGCTGAGATTAGATTAATGCTATAAGTGCTGCCTGGTTGTCATAGTAACGCTAAGGCCTGGTTGTCATAGCAACACGAAAATTTTATATGTAGGGACGCCATATCTCCGGAACCACTGGGCCAATTTCGTGCAAACTTCACATAAACCATCTACAGACCATACCCTGAAATTTTGGTTGAAATCGGTTGACAGAAATCCGTTGAAAAATAAAAATTTGTATATCGATCACACATTTTATATGGGAAAAACACATAATCACAAAAGTGTGCGTATAACGCATATGCGTAGACATGTTTCGTCAAAGGTCCACTTTTACCATCAGTAAAAGTGGACCTTTCCACCGGATGTATTGGTTTGTAAATCGGTTGAGTGGTTCTCGAGATATAAAATGACGAACATATACCAACTTATTTTTATATATATAGATATATATATATTAGACCGACGCATGAAAAAAAGTAAAAAAAGTGCCCCGTCAAAATAAACCTTGGTTTATTATGATATGTAAGTTTGACATTTCAATCACAAATATCTCCGTACAAGAGTCAAAGATTTGCTCTTTTATAGATTATCCTTGAAAATAGGACATGTCAGGATATGCTTGAACATGTTATATATACCGCTGGACGCGCCTCTAAAAAAAACTTTCATATGATTAAGTATGTTGTCTTCAGCTAAGATGCAAATTTTTTACAAAAACTAAAAAAAATACCTTTTTTAAAAATGGTCTAGCTCGTGCGATATCATTGCTAGACCCGAAATATTTTGGGAATCATCATAAATCAAACCTATGTTTATTTTGAGGGGGCACTTTTTTTACTTTACAGTTATTTTCATTGTGATCATTACTACCACAATACTTTAGTTTTTCATATCTAATCTCAGAGCTCTTAAAAATTTTCTCCATTTTTCTATCCCTGTGCTATTATCTAAAAATTTTTAATGTGTTATCAAGTGGAAGGTTTTCATTCAATTAAAATAGTTGACAAAACATTTAGTCCTTTTATATTTAACTCTATAGTCTTAGAAGTAATCATACATATAGGGTTTGGGGTTCGGGAATTCCCGGGAAATCCCGGGAAAAGTTTGCCGGGAATTCCCGGGAAAATAATATATTTTTCCCGGGAAAACGGGAAATTTTAAAAATATTACATTTTTTAATTTGTTTTTGTCTGGAATAGGATTTTTTTATTTTAGTCATAAAAAACATTTTAAACATCAAAACAAAAATTTCATTGTTAAAATCTTTTAAAAGGAAATCAATTTATTTGACACACACAAAAAAAATTTTGCCAAGTAATTTCGCATAACTTATCCAAAATTTAAGTAGTAAAACCTAAAAACTTGGTAAAATGTTTAAAAGAAATGTGAAAAAAAAGTTTTGTTTCTTACAAATAATCGCCCTTACTATCTAAATTTTTCAAATGTATATTTTAGTTAAAGTCGACTTTAGTTAAAATATTGGGTGGCAGTATACCTTGACTTGGTTTATTTTTGGAGCATTCTGATTGGTTAATTTATTTTCAACCAATCAAAATGTTTGAAAATATAAATATTTTTGTAGGGTTTTCATACAGAAAATTAATAAAACCGTATGATTAAAAATAAAGTCGACTTTAAATTTAAAATACTGCTTTATATTAAGGGCCAATACTTTTACAAGTAACGTTTTCATTAATAAATGTGATATTTTCAAGTAAATTTACTTTATTTTAATACATCTGCTTTCAAACTAATATATTCTTTTATATTAAAGAATAAAATGTCAGGAGTATGGAAATACTTCACAAAAAAGAACAATGCAGCGCAGTGCAATATTTGCCCTAAAAGACTAATTGTATCTAAATTTGGTTATCCGACATCTGAATTTGGTTAAAAAAAAAAAAAATGATGGCCATGCAACTTCTCTTGAAGAAAACAACAACAAGAATAACGTTCCAGCTAAAATTTGCAAAGTACCCAAAGGAAAAAGTGTAAGCTGAATAGGCATTGAACGTTTTATGGGAGGGCAAACATTTCCTGAAATGGTATCCAAATTAGCCGCAGTCGACGGAATGTTAATCCGCACCATAACTAGATCTTCGTTTATTCGAGAAAGTTTTTATAATAAAAACCTGGCATTGCCAAAAAATGAAACCGATGTAAAGAACATTATATTAAATTACTACAATCATATCTTTTATCATGATAAAAGAAATATCGAGCAATATTTCCAACAATAGGAGATTTACTCTAATCTTAGCTAAATGGACAAGAATATCACAAAAGAGATATTTGAACATATCTCTATATATAAAAGAATAACGTGATTGACTGACTCAACATCGCCCATCGTTCCTCTTTCGGCGTAGACGTCCGCTAAGACGGGATTTTTGGAAATTCCTACCGGAACGGGCAAAAAGGGGAAAGTCTCCCCCTTTGGCTAGAAAGCTGAAATTTAAGATATGTGTTCCTTGGAGTATGGGCTAACTTTTCTGGAAAGTACTTTCTGGAATTTTGGACAGGCACGTTGTAAAAATGGGGGTTAAAAAGGGGAAAAAGGCCCCCCTTGACGGCCTGCCCAAACCGCTGGAGGTAGGAAGTTGAAATTTGGTATAAAGGTTCCTCCACTATCGTAGACATCCACCAAGACGGGAGTTTTGGAAATTTTTACAGGGACGGGAAAAAAGGGGAAAAAGTCTCCCCCTTGACGGCCTGCTCAAACTGCTGAAGCAACTGTGAAGTTGAAATTTGGTATGTAGGTTCCTGGACCGGTGTAGACGTCCGTTGAGACGGCATTTTTGGAAATTCTTATCGGGAAGGGCAAAAAGGGGACAAAAAAAGTACCTTTTTCCAAAAAAAGTACCTTTTCCCAAAAAAAATACCTTTTTCCCAAAAAAGTACCTTTTTCCAAAAAAAGTACCTTTTTCCAAAAAAGTACCTTTTTCCAAAAAAGTACCTTTTTCCAAAAAAAGTACCTTTTTCCAAAAAAAGTATCTTTTTCCAAAAAAAGTTCCTTTTTCCAAAAAAAGTACCTTTTTCAAAAAAAAAGTACCTTTTTCCAAAAAAAAGTACCTTTTTCCAAAAAAGTACCTTTTTCCAAAAAAATTTTGCTTTTCCAAAAGAAGTACCTTTTCCAAAAAAAGTACCTTTTTCCAAAAAACATACATTTTTCCAAAAAAAAACACCTTATTAAAAAAAATACCTTTTCCAAAAAAAGTACAAATAAAGTACTTTGTAAAAACAAAGTATCTTTTTCCAAAAAATTTCGTTTTTCCAAAAAGTACCATTTAAAATAATATATAATTTCAAAAAAAACTACTTTTTTCCCTCCCCCACGGATATCTCCACTAAAACAAGGTTTCTTGATATTCGGCATAGACGTGCGCTAAGACGGGATTTTGGAAATTCTTACCGGAACGGGCAAAAAGGGGAAAAGTCTCCACATAAACAGTCTCACAAATTGGAAAAGTGCCTGCACAAACCACTGGAGGTAAGAAGTTGAAATTTGGTATAAAGGTTCCTCCACTGTAGTAAGTTTGTATTTTTGGAATTCCCTACAGGATATCCCAAAAGGAAACTCGGTATGTGAGTTCCTCCTTCTGTGTAAGCGTCCGCTTAGACGGAATTTTTGAAATTCCTATCGGGAGGGGAAATAAGGTAAAAGTCTCCTCCTGACGGCTTGCCCAATCCCTTTTGGCCAACCTAAAATTTTAAATATGTATTCCTTGGAGTAGGACTAACTCACCGGCAACGTAATTTTTCTATTTTGGAACAGCAACATAGTAAAAATGGTGGTTGAAAGGGAAAAATGTCCCCAATAACGGCCTGCCCAAACCGCTTAGGCAATGCAGTTGAAATTTGGTATGAATGTTCCTCATCCATCGCAGATAGGCGCGAAGATGGAATTTTTGTAAATTCCTAAAGGGAGGGGCAAAAAGAAGAAAAGCCTCACCTTGGGGGCCGGTAAAAACCCATTCGGCTAGAAACCTGAAGATTAAAATGTGGGTCCCTGGAGTAAGGGCTAACTTATTAGAAAGATACTTTTTCGAATTTTGGACAGGGTCGTTATAAAATGGGGGCTCAAAAAGGGAAAGTTGCCCCTTAACGACCTGTCCAAACTGCTGCAACTAGGAAGCTAAAATTCGGTACTTAGGTTCCTCTTCCAGCCTAATTCCAACCGGGAGGGACAAAAAAAGAAAAAGTTTCCCCCTTGACAGCCTGCTCAAACTGCTGGAACTAGGAAGCTGAAATTCCCTGTCGATGGATTTTCGGAAATTCCTACCGAGAGGGGCACAAATAAAAGTTGGCTAGAAACCTGAAATGTATAACATATGTTACTTGGAGTATGGGCTTTTTGGACCGGGAAGGTGCTTTTTGCACAGGGACATTGCAAAAATGGGGATTAATGAAGCGAAAAGTGCCGCTTAAAGGCCTGCCCAAACCGCTGGAGGTAGGAAGTTGAAATTTGGTAATAAAGTTCCTTCTCTATTGTAGACACCCGCTAAGATGAGATTTTTGGAAATTTCTACAGGTAGGGTCAAAAACAGGAAAAGTCTCCCCCTTAACGGCCTGGCCAAACTGCTGGAACAAGGGAGCTTAAATTCGGTATTTGGGTTCCTTCTCCAACGTTGACGTCCCCTAAGATGGTATTTTTGGAAATTCATACCGGGAGGGGTAAAAAGGGAAAAAACTTCCCCCTTGACGGCCTGGCCAAACTGCTGGATATAGAGACCTAAAATTATGTATGTAGTAGGTTCCTCCTCCAACGCAGACGTCCTCTAAGACGGAATTTTTGGAAATTCCTACCGGGAGGGGTAAAAACGGAATAATTCTCCCCCTTGATGGCCTAACCGAACCCTTCGGCTAGAAACCTGTAATATATAATATGTTTTCCTTGGAGTATGGGCTAACTTATCGACAAGGCATTTCTAGGACTTTGGACAGCAACGTGGTAAAAATGGTGGTTCAAAAGGGGAAAATTGCCCCTCCCCCCCCTTAACGTCTGCGTCTTTAGCTAGAAACCTAAAACTTAAAGAACAAGTGTATATGAAACACTAAAATTAAGAAACTAAATAGGAAACGAGTGGAATTGAAACACTATACAAGTGGAATGAAATGGATATAAACGTTGAACGAGTGGAATTGAAATTATAGACAATGCAAATGGATTGGAAGAGGGAATTACCTGTTTAAACACTATCCACGGAATATGAAACTTATGTAGCATTGAAACATACTCTCCAAAAAGTTAAACAAATTTTCTAAAAGAGAGAAAACCTTAGAAAAGGAATGGAACTTATATATTCCGATATTTGAACTTCATGTAACGAAGCACCGGTGGAAGAAACCGACGCAGTAAAATTTCCAACTGAGTTTGTGAATTTACTTGAATTGCCAAGTCTACCTTTACATAAACTGGAATTAAAAAAAAAAAAACTTTAAGGCACGCTAACAACGTAGCGGGCTTTGCCCGCTATTTTTAATATTATAAAATGCTTTCCAACCCTGCTTTACGTTATTTATTTTCATTCAAAATACAAATGAACAAAACTACTTACGGGTCTATCTACCTAAGTTCGCACTTTACCAAATTATCTTAACATACACACGTATATTGCAATTTTTTATGGATTCATTACTAACAATCCACTTTCATGAGAAAAAGTGATCAAATATTTATTTATTTTAAACCCATTGTTGTGCAGAATTATTTATTTGTGGTGGCTGGGTGAAGGCTTTAAATAAAAAAACGAATTTAATAAAAATTGTGGGGGGCGCAGCCCCCTTTAAGGCACGCTAACAATTCAATTCTATGTATGTATAAACGGATATAATTCATTTTATAACCTGGGGTTGGTTTATATATCAGGAAGATGTAATGCTGATGAAATAAGAAGAATTGTAGAAATAAGACTAGAAGAGTTTTATTTGTCTTTGGAAAATAACATTGTGGCGACCATATCTAATAGGCCAAATGCGATGAAACGGTTTGTTTCCGACAGTCCAGTAGTGGGTGCTTTCCGCTGGAATCATGCAATTCATTTGCCAGTGCTTAGAATAATTTATGTGAAATAAAATGTTCAACATTCTGATATTTTTACTTTGAATTCTCACTAAACAGACTGAATTTGTACTGAAATAGTGTTTTTTTTTTTTTAACAAAAATCACTTATATAGGTGGTTTTCATTAACAATTTTGTTTAAAAATCCCGGGAATCAAATATTTTCATTCCCGTTTCCCGGGAAATAAAAAAGTCCGGGAAATCCCAAACCCTACATACATATTATAATTTTTCGTTTTTATTAATCCAAGAATTGTGATGATTGGAGAAACCCAACCATTTCACGAATACTTTATCATCCTTAGTTTTGAGCACTTTTTCAACAAGATATGTATCGGGAAATCGAGTCTTTGAGAGTTCCTCGTCATAGAATCCACCTTCAATTTTCTTTCCCTGGTAATCCTACAATATATATTTTGCTTGGTATGTATTGTTTATAGATTTGATTTTAAAAATTTCTGTTGTCCAGTTCGGCGTGTACCCCTTTTCAAAAATGTGCTTATATTTACTGATGCGTACGTAATCTCCAACATGAAATTTTGAGATTTTATATATTTTCAGGTGATTATATAATGTATTCAGCAATATTTTATGATTTGTAGAATTAATGTAAATGGGCGCCATTTTAATCGTCCCGATGAACTTTTCGATTGTAATCATCAATTAAATTTTTATATAAATCAATCCAGTGATATGATCCGTTGTAGCTAAATTCCTTCCACATCATACCTTTAAGAGTTCTAGTGAAGCGTTCAAAAATAGGCGCCTTCATTACACTACACGTTGGGTAGTGATTAATATTATGCTTTTTCATCAATTTATCAAAGATTTTATTAAAGAATTCCTTGCCGTCATCAGTATGTAAGTTTTTCGGTATACGACCCAGGCCGAAGATATTTTCCATTGATTTGCAAACATCAGATGCACTTTTAGATTTAAGAGGTGCGGCCCAAGCAAATTTTGAGAATGTGT
This sequence comes from Leucophora obtusa, assembly GCA_949987735.1. Classification (NCBI taxonomy): domain Eukaryota; kingdom Metazoa; phylum Arthropoda; class Insecta; order Diptera; family Anthomyiidae; genus Leucophora; species Leucophora obtusa. The sequence continues at coordinate 53,714,237 of OX465297.1, read as the reverse complement.
CAATTACTGTCAACAGATATCGATATTCCTTGTTATCCGATGAATAATTCCCCATTTCAACCAGATCAGCTTGCCATAAGTCATCTATACCTTTCATTATAACTCTTCGACGTTTAAAATTTTTTCGAGCTTGTTTATGCAACTTTTTCACCAAAATTCTCTTCTTATTCATTATCGACATTATACATTAAATAGTTTATTATTGTATCAATCGTCTTTATAGCATTGCTTAAATATTTTATTTTATTTAGACACCGCAACAAACCCCTCTTCCTCTGACACGAATTTTAGTACTAAAGTTTTCAAATAGTTAATTTGTTGACGCAACAGCTCAAGTTTTTCGTCAATGTACGATTTTAGTCTTTGATTCATATTGGAAATTTTCTCATACCTGTCATCATCATTGTTATATATATTTAAAAGTAAGTCTGTTTGAAATTGGTTGATTTGTGAGAGAAGAAAATCTTTTGTGACGGCGTCGTTTTCTTCCATAGGGCTCTCAACATTTTTAATCCTTTTGTTTTGTAGGTTAAGGTTTTTATCACTATCCAAAACGACATTAAACATTTTCGACTCATTCTTCCTTATTATATTATTATCATAGTTTAGCTTAGAATTGTAATAGTGTCCGAACTTGTCGACAGACATTCTCAGTATATTAACTTAACTCATAAAATTTGATATTTTATACTATTATACCAGCTTCCTCCAATTCTTCGATAATCGAAATTATTTCATTATTATGATTATTATGACCAGCAGCTTGAGAGGCGATTAATAGTCTGAGGCGATCAACTAACTCATTTGGATCATCCCAATAAATATAATTAGGTTTCATAAGACCGCTACCTGTTTTATAAATTTTAAATAATTTGCTGATAATATTTTGATACTTGTAGGCCCTTGTACCCTTTATTTGTTCATCAGATTTATAGTGAGCATTTGTTTCCATTAAAATCTTTTCGTAAATATCTAATTCTGTTTTATCATAGTTTTTTGGTATTCTATGAAACATTAACTGAAGCAAACCAGGCGTTAGTAGCCAATTTTGATTTCCTATCATAATTTTATCCTCACTCAACTTAATGTAGCTGTTGTCAAATTTCCACTCACCATTCAAGTCTTTGTGAGGACCATAAAGCGTATCTAGTTAATTTTTTTGACCTAAAAGTGATAAATCGATTGAGCTTATTGTTTTATTATTGTTAGTAACATTCATCCTCATCATCAATTGTTTTGTATTCATTACTCGTAAAATCTTTCTTTGGAGTACTTGTCTCCAGTTTCATTGGTAATTTCCTAAACGATAAACTAGTCTCATTTTTCATTACATTTTTGATTTCATTTTTTCTTTTTCGCCTTTAGAAATTCTCTTTCTTTTACTAGAAATTTTGATTATTTCTTTCAACGGATTAGTTACGGGCTTAAATGTATCTTCGAGTATTTCATGTGTGTTGACTTCACCCGTTTTTATGCTTCAGAATTTCTTCTTTAAAGCGTTTCTTGCCTTAACAGTTCCTCCAGCACTTCAGTCACATTAATCCGAAACAGATCAGGAGCAGACCAAGAATATATCAGAAATAGACTAGGATTAGATAAGACACAGATCAGAAACACACCAGAAATAGATTAGGAACAGATTAAGTTTATTCAGTATCAGCCCAACAAAATCTCAGTAATGGGTGCTCATTACTAATATCTAAATAATAAGCAGTAGAATTAGGGTCTACTGCTTATAATTCGGTGTCAAAACTCATTATTTTTGTTCGGCAAGGTCGTTTTTGTAAGTAGTTGTCCATATTCGCTGCATGAAAAAACGCACAAAATTTGTGCACCCGCTTACCCGCTGCATTACAAAAGTATATAAAATAAGTAGTTATACGTGTGCTTAAAAAATAAGTGTTTACAAGTTGTCAAATAATACGACTTACTTATATACTTACTAGTGGTTAAAAAATAAGTAGTTACTAAATTCACATTATCTTTATAAATAAATATGTAGTCGCGAGTATGCTAGAGTGCTTATAAAAATGGCTTCGCCTAACAAAAATAACTAGTACTGACGCCGAATTATAAGTAGTAAAATATTTTAGTTTCATTATATAACCACTTATTTGGTAATGAAAGATTTTGCTGGGAGTTTAATTTATAAAAAAATGTAATAAATTTTAAACTTTATAACTTGATAATCCATCCGATTCAAGATTTGAAGCGTTAATTTGTTATGAACGTCAATGTATGAACGTCAATGTTTATTCATTCCAAAGAATTTCTGTTGTCAAATTGCATTGTCTAAACCAATTTTCTGTAGATACAATCTAACCAATCGATTGGCTACAAATTTAGCTGTAAGAATAAATCTTTTTTCTCTTTGCTAATTTCTGTATGATTTCTGCAATAGAAAAATTTCATATTTTGGCTACCATTTTCTACAAAAACACTTAATGTTTTTAAAAATGAAAAACTGGAGGTTTTGTGTACTTTTTTCTATTTAAAATCCCACTGATTCGAAAATTTTTCCATAAATACCCACATAAATTTCTTCAGCTTTTAAGGATTTTTGTACGGAAAAATCTTCAGCTTTTGATGTCGTTTCCTACACTCAGAAAACAGAATCATTCTGACAACCGATCTGACAACCGGATAATTAAAATATTTTTATCACAGTCAAATAACTGATGTATCAACTGATTTTCTATTATCGCAATGGAACCAGTACATGTACTGATCAAATCAGTACGAATGGTCACCCTATATATACATGCTTCATATTTATTTCATCCTGCTTAAACATTTCAATCATATTGGCATTATCTCGTATCAAATGTTTAGGAATTCTGGTATAAGTTTGACATAAATAAAATGAATCCACATTTTTATGACGACCCATACAAAAGTATGCACGTATAGTATTTTGATTTTCACATGCAACGTCATCAAATATAATTATATAGTTATTTTTAGCTTCGTCTGGTGGGATAACGCTGTCATTGTCAGAAAATGTAAAATACCCCATTCCATTAATCGGTGATGTGAGCTTCTTTAAGTACTCATATTTAGGTTAAAATAATAATTTCGAATATAAATAAATATTTTAAAATTTTAGTCCATTCGGACTTTCAATCAAGCTAATCATTACGTTAGCCTTCCACAGTTGGAAGGTGCAACTATAAGTGGTCTTATACCCCATTCACAAGCAAGTTTTGTAGACGATTTAGCAATTAGATTTGGAAAATAATCAAAACTGTTCACATACGGTTGAAGGGGTTTTCATTATCTCGTTAACAGCTGTTTGGTTATTTTTGTAAACAAAAAATATTTGCGACTTAACCAAATATTTCAAAAACATACATTTTCCACTGCCGGAATAAAATATTTATTAACTTTGGATGAAATACAACTTTAATATTTATATATTAAACTTTTCGAACAGGGATGACTAGTTTAAAGATTTTTTGGTCGGAGGAAGACCGCAGCTATTGAAGATCTGTTTTTGTATACAATTTGTTGCCCGGAAGGATAATGCAGCTACATTTAACTCAACTGTCAATGAAATATATAATTAATTTCATTTAAAAGCACAAATTGTTTTGTTTTTATTGATTTTTATTAAATCTTAAAATTTATTTTTCTTTTTGTGTTGTTTTTATTTCTTATGTTATAGAGCTATGAAAGTATTAAGTATTTGGGTACTAAGTACTCAGTACCGTGTTCTTTTGTCCAAGTACTCAATGCCCAAACGAAACTCCTCAGTGCATTCATAGTTGTATTTTTCCAAATAAATGCATTACTTTGCCACGAAAATACAATTATATGTAAATACAACTCGTTTAGAAAAGAAATATGAAAAACGGAGTATAGAGTAGTATCGAGTACTCAGCTAAACAAGTATTGAGTACTCAAAAAGCATTTCTCAAACCCTGACTTTTAAGAGATAATTGACGGGGTTTATAAATTATCTTGTCAAATTGAAATGATTATTGATAGAACATTTTTTTTGGAGAATCTCGAGAAGATTATTGCATTATCTCATGTATTAGATAGTGCAATAATCTTCAAGATAACTGAAACCTCGTTCATGTGAATGGGGTATTATAGAATTCGGTAATAGAGAATTGTGCCTTTTTCTCCTCCTATCTGTGTTTGTTGTAGAATCCACATTCCTCAAAAATATATATTGTAACGTTGTTTGATCAACCGCATTTTAACAACTAAAGCTAATGTTATAACATTTCCTTTTTATTAGCGTTCAGATTATGTAAATAAATGTTTCAATATCACAGAACTATTAATCATATGAGTTCTGTCACGGTGGATTAGTAGATAGAGTTATAAATTCTCTACCATTTGAACTTCATTTACCAGGCTATGAATTTTGTGGACCAGGTACTAAGCTACAAAAACCTTTGAAAAGAGGTGATAAGGGGATAAATACGTTGGATGCTGCTTGCAGAGAGCACGATATAGCCTATTCTCAAAATAAGAAAATCAATAAGCGACATCAAGCGGATAAAATACTCGAAAATCGAGCTTGGGAGCGAGTTTTATCCAAAGACAGCAGTATCGGAGAAAAAACGAACGCATATTTTATAAATAACACAATGAAGGCTAAAGTGAAATTAGGCATGGGTCAAAAGGAAAAAAACAAATTTGGAAAGAAGATCTTTAGCACCGCAATACGAATGGCTACGACAAATTTAAAGAAGGATAAACCTGCAGATATAAATGATGCAATCAAAATTGCTCGTAAAATTTTAAATAAATCGCTGAAAAAAATCAAAAACTGTTAATTAATTGAAAGAAAAAAAATCAAAAAGTACCAATACTAACTGCGCTAGGAGTCTTAGGTGGTCTATCATCTGGTGGAGCTATTGTGAAAGCTATCAATGCTGCAAAAGATGCTAAGAAACAACTCGAAGAGGCTTTTAGACACAATAAGAGTAAGGAGGCTATAGCAATGGGCAAAGGTCTTTATCTTAAACCATATAAGAAGGGGTATGGTCTTGTATTCGATAAAATCTCAAAAAACTATTAAAGATGCTGCCCAAAAGACCACTTACTGACATCGATTTGGTTAAGATCAGCGCATATATTCCTAACTTTAAAGGGATTTTTATGAGAGATTCACTCCCCAAAAATTCTCGACGAATAGAATGTGGCATTATCAACCTATTCTCCTTAATTGGAGACGGCACGCATTGGGTAGCATACTACAAAAATAAAGATAATAAGGAATATTTTGATAGTTTTGGAAATTTGCAGCCACCACTCGAATTAGTTATATATTTAGGCTCTAATATAGAGTACAATTATAGACAACATCAAAAATATAATTCATTTAATTGTGGTCACTTATGCTATAAATTTTTTTTATGAAATTAATGATAACGATAAATTATTTGTTATTGTTTTTTCTTTGATATTTTAAATGTTTAATAACGCTCCTAGACGAGAACAAGAAATTCTCATTGAGTTTGTAATTTAACTTATCAAATATTTCCAGAAATTCTAAAAACGTCGTCCCCTGACGATTTCCTTAGGCTAGAATGAAATCCGGATAGGGACATGCCTACAACGGATTATTTTTCACAATTTGTTAAATACGTTTGGGATTTCAGCATATTTAATTCCTTTAATGTAATTAATGTATATACTGATAAAATAAAATTAAAAAAAACTAATATGCAAATGCTTGTGCAAATTTGAATGTTACTGACACCAGAGCTTTGAAGAATTAATTCTTTTTTTAATGAATTCACTACCAATCGAATTCAATTTTCTCTAGAATTGAATGAATTCCTTTTCTTAAGTAATTCACTTAATTCTTTCAACTGAACGCGTTCATCAAACAATAAATTCAAAGTATTAATTCCATTGCAATAGTCCTTTTTATTAAATCAAATGAATTAATTCACTGGTGAACGCGTTCAATTTTATAAATCTAACGGGAAAAAAAGTGAATTAATTCCTTACTGAATTAACTCACCACTGAATTCGTTCAATTTCATTTTCGTTCAGTGAATTAAAAAAAATAAAATTACGTTCAGTGAATTAAAAAAAAATAAAATTACGTTCAGTGAATTAAAAAAAATTCTCCTAGACGAGAATAACAAATTCTCATTGAGTTTGTAATTTAACTTAACAAATATTTCCAGAAATTCTAAAAACGTCGTCCCCTGACGATTTTCTTAGGGAAGAATGAAATCCGGATAGGGACATGCCTACAACGGATTATTTTTCACAATTTGTTAAATACGTTTGGGATTTTAGCATAGTAATTCCTTTAAAACAATTATTATTTATATTTAAATATATTTTATTTTTTTGTTTTACTTAATGAGGATATTCCCCAATTTTAGGAATAATAAATTCATTAAAATCAAAAACCTCCAACACTAATCGGAAGGGTACTTTTTTGATGCAGTATTTGCCCGAAGAAAACTCCTTTACCTCTTCATCTGTTATAGCATTAAATCTTTTTGGCAGAAAGATGACATAGTTTTCCACCTCAATCTGGATACTTGCTCCATATTTTGCTTGCATTTTAATCGCTTTCGAAATATTATATAATTTAAGATCTTCCATATCTTTTGAATGGAGAATCGGCTTGTTGTTGAGGTCATCAAATTTGTTTAACAATGATTTTGATACAGCGCTCATGGTGGTGGTTTCTTCTTCGACGACTTTTGTTTTTAGAATGAAACCTTAAGATGAATTAAATTTTAAATGAACTTCTTCAGAATTCCTCAAGAGAGTAAAATAAATTCAACGGACCAATACGAAAAGAGCAATGTATTGTTGCTATTTTCTTTTAAATGTGTACAATCAACATGCAAATTTTTAATAATTTAAATTTATGAACAAAGATTTAATGATGTTTTTACTTAGGAATTATTATATAAATTAAAATTCTAATAAAATCAAATATATAAAACTTGTTTACATTTTTTTCTTAGCAATATATAGAAATTTTACAATCCAAACCAAAATAAATATAGAATAATCACAAGACGTAAAACTAAACAAAACACTTGCCTGACCTATATCTACATTTTTAAAAATAAAGCATTTGTATAATTCAAAACGATCCTCTGAATATCACATCTACCACACATATATTATTTTTTTGTTAGCATTTTTAATTTTATTCCTTAAGTCAAAACACATAACGGACAAGTGTTTCTTATTTTTAGAAACAATTGATTTTTGTAATACCACCAATCATTTTACACTACGACAACACAATCGATTTTTAATTGCCACTCTTTTAAATTTTGCAATCAAAATCAAAATAAATATAGAATAACCACAAGAGGCAAAACTAAACAAAACACATGCATGACCTATATCTACATTTTTAATATAATACACACTTTGTTGGTGTTTCCAGATCACGTTTTGCCTTATACACATGAAAATCCCATAACAAAATATATACAGTTAATATATTATTAATATCACCAAGCAAAACAAAACTAAACAAACAAAGCATTTGTAGAATTCGAAACGATCCTCTGAATATCACATCTAATACACATACAATATTTTTAGTATTACATTTTTTTATTTTTTCTTTAAATCTGGCTCTGTTCCTTTAATAAGGCTCTGTTCTTTCTCCTTCTCTATTTCTTTTCTTTCTAAATGACTTCCTCTGTCAGACTTCCAATCCTATCTACTCTTTTGCAGATGACAGCAACATTTGCCATTCATATTCCTTCGATCATACGCCAAGCCTTGCAGAGATTGGGAGCAGGAGGCAGATTATGAATGACACACTCAATCAAGACCTTATTACAGTCTCTGAGTGGGGTCGCGTGAATAGGGTCAATTTTAATCCACGTAAAACCCAATGTTGTTTGCTGACTCATAAGACCGCGGAGCCATCATTGTCATCTGTATACATGGGTGGTATCAATATTGAGGAATCAGAGGCTCTTGATGTTCTGGGCATGAGAATCCAGTGTGATGTCCGTCGGAAAGATCACTTCATTCAAGTGTCAAAAGAGGCATTCAAGTGTCTTGGCTTTCTTAACCGGTGTAAGAACTACTTCACTTCTTCTGATCTCCTTACTATTTATACCACCTATATCCGGCCGAAGATGGAATACAACTCCCATATATGGGCAGGGGCTTCAAAGTCTATTTTCGAGCTTTTGGACCGTGTACAAAGGAGGGCGTCGGCGCTCATTAATGACAGTAGGGTATCCAGCTCTATTGACTCGTTGGAGCATCGTCGGAATGTGGGTTTTGTAACACTGTTCTATCGTTACTACCATGGGAGGTGTTCTGCTGAGTTAAGTGCACTTATCCCGAGGCCCCGTGTTTTTGGCCGTAACACGCGCTTGTACAGTAGATCTAATCCGTTTGTGGTCGATTGTCCAGTTAGTCGCACAACGCATTATAGAGAGAATTCGTTCATTAGTCAATTAGTATGTGGAATAAACTCCCCGCAGATGTCAATTTAGAGAAATTCAAGTCAAACGACAAACACTACTCCCTCTTTCCTCCTTCCCATAACCTATTTTCCTGATATCAACACAATGCATTGCATTAGTAGGGGGCATCCCCTGAGTGTTGGTCTATAGTAAAAAAAAACAAAACACATCACCGATAAGTGTTTCTTATTTTTAGAAACAATTGATTTTTTAACTACCACCAGTCATTTTACACTATGACCACACAATTGATTTTTTACTAGCACCAATCATTTTACACTTCGACCACACAATTGATTTTTTACTAGCATCAATCATTTTACACTACGGGAACAGATAATCGATTTTTTAATTACCATCTATTAACATTGTGAGCACTCACTTGGTTTTATAGTGGCACCCATATATTTACACTATGGGAAGACATAATCAATTTTTATAGGCACCCAACCCTTTTACACTACAGGAAGTCACTCGATTTCTAATTGCCATCTATTTACATTGTGGGCACTCAATATGCAATAAGCAATTAACAAACATGAATTCTCATGAAAAAGCAATAAAAACCAAGTGACTTCCCATGAAAAAGCAATAAAAACCAAATGAGTGCCCAATTACCCACTACTATCAGTATATTTGTTTGCAGAATGAAAATCGCTGATTAAGTTTTTTAATTTATTTTTTGTGCCATAAAGTCTTTTTTCGCGTTCCGCAATTATTTTGGAATTTTTTAAATGTCGTTTTTTTAAAATCATAATCTGGGGACTATAACACGCAATTCATACAACAAAGTTTTGAGGCTAGATGCAGAAAAAAATCGCGAAAAAATGTTTTTTTTTGCAAAAAGAAAAATTTTCCACCATTATACTTATTTGCAGAATGTAAATCGCTGATTAGGTTTTATAATGCATTTTTTCAGAGAGATCCCAATTGATTCCATATTTATATAACAGCCAACATAAAGCAATCTATCATGAAATTTGTTTGCCATTAGCATTAGTCAACTAATGATAATAAAATTTCAATGCCAATGAGAAATCCCAGGTAAGAATTTGAGACCATTTTTTTCACTGTCTGAATTTTTACCTAAGCACTTGCTACAAGTGCATAAAAATCCAGAAAATACCAACCTTTTCTTAAAAATAGAAAAATTCTTAATAAAATTTCTGCAAAAATTTCATAAGCCACATAATTTTAAAATAATGGTTTGCACTGTACTCTATTCTTCCAGCAACGGATTTGTGCTAGAAGTCTTAACATAGCACTTATCACAAGTATCTAAATTTTTACAGTTCTACAAAACATCTACCTTTCCTTCAAAATAGAGGAATCTCTTATAATAGTTCCGCAATAACTTGATAAGCCACATTTTAAAAATAATGCTTTTCAATTGCATCTAGTTGTTGTAGCAATGGATATATTATAGTAGTTTTGCATAAATTCTGAGTACATGTATTCTAAGTATGATGGTCCTGAAAAGGAGCACGATTTTTCAAAATAAAAATATCTTTAAAAATTTCTGCAATAACTTGATAAGCCACAAAAGTTAATATAAATTACATATCGCTGGTTTCTGAAATTACTTCATCATCAGTTGGCAGAAAGCCTTTGTCCACCATTCTACCACCATTACCTTCAAAATAAACTTTATTTCCGCTTATAATTTCTGCAGAATACATCTTTTTGTTTAGAGGAGTAGTTTTTTAGTGTGGCTTATCATATTTTCGAATAAAAAATTTCACAATAAAATCGAATTGTAAAAAGTAGATTTTACGCTAGATCCCAAAATTAATTGGGATATGGCTTAAATATTTTTAGTGGATGTTTTTACGGTATTAGGTAATAGAATGAACACTTAAAATCAGTTTTTGGAATCATGTGGCTTATCATGTTTTAACACTAAGCGCTTCAATTGTTTCATGGGCATCACCCCAACTCTTCAGTTGTCCGCAATAAGAAAATGATAACTTGAAATACACAAACCGAGACATTACATAAGGTACAAAAATTCAACGGGACTAGAATTTTGTACTTTTATATTTGAACTGTCTGATTTGGTAAAACCAGCCATAAATCAACTCCTTTTGAAAGCAACAATTACATAAAAATACCCTTTGGGTACTCTTTCGTGTGTTCGTTGTCAATAGTATTTGTAAAAACAACGATATTTTAAATGAGAATTAGCCGTGGTATGCTTTTATTCAACAATTATCCTAATTTTTGCTTTAAAAAATACAAAAATTGTTTTTCGTATTTTTTACATACATATTTGCAAAGTCCATACGTTTTTTTCTGTTTATATCAGAAATAAATGGCTTTCTACATGCTACACGGCCATGATATTCAGATTTGGTTAATATTTTACGAACTGTATCTTCATGAATTTCTTTACCCAAGGATTCTTTGATATTTGGGAAGCGGTTACTCTAGGATTCTGTTTGACGTCCAGAACGAGGCTTCGACAAAAAAGAATTGGTGGATTTGAAGTTCTGAACGATGTACTGCATTCTGAGGAGTGGCTTCTGCCCGTTGTCCGAGCTATTTCACGATTAGATTTTCCTTCATCTCTTAGCTTTAGTATAATTTTTTGCTCATTAGCCTCGATTTCCTTAGTTTTTGGACTCATCTCAAAATAAAACTTCCAAAAGAAAAATAAGTCAGCCAAATGAACTGTACAACCAAGTTTGCTTTGTACTAAAAAAAATCAGTATAACACTATGTATGACTATTGATAAATCTTTAATTTGTAATCATCGTTTAAATTTACCCTTTAGTGAATAGTGTCCCTTTAAAGCGGATGGATTTTTTTTGCTATGCGCAACGAAATTGTTAAATACAAATTTTAATCCAGAAATTTTTATACATGTTTTTGTTGTCGGAATAATATTATGTCTCTTTTAACTTGCTGAGTTTTCAAACTTTCGTTGGCCGATTCCGCGACATCGCGGATTAATGCAAAAACTATAAAAAAAAGTGTTCCAATAATTAATTAATTCTACTTATGTAATTCAAAAACACCAAAACAGAATTTGGATGAAGTTGAGTTCTTGTGGGACCAGTTTTAGATGGATTTGAAAACAGTTTTTGTATTAAAAAAAATTCCTTCCGCTTTAATTTTACTTAAAGATTTATAGTTTCCTTTTCTTTGTATGGTGCGGCACTGTATAATTTATGAAAAACCACAATGTGGCCCTGGTGACAAATCGGTGCCCACCCATGGTATATAAAAATAAAGGAAAAAGTTATTAAATTCTTAAACTGGTGACTTTTGGCCCAGCATGTACAAATTTTTATTATTTTTCTTTTAAAATTTTTTTTATTTTTCTGGTATTCGGCGGAAATCTTTATTATTTTTTAAGTACCACTCCACCACTTTGCTGTAATTGGAAGTCGGCCCAAAAGAAAGTAGACACTTCATGCTGTCTAACAAAAGGCTTAAGTCGCTTCTTCAAGCACTCTCTGATATAAATTTCCAAGTTTATTGTACCTGTGGTCACGAAAGACTTGCTCCTCTCACCACAAGTGGAGATAGCTTGGCATACCAGGAAATTTCAATTGCCTTTTTGTCTTTTTTTTTTAATTTAAATATTTAGTGACATCAAACATGTTTTTTAATTCTAGCCTCGTAAAGCCATTTGGCTTGTCTGCAGCAATTTTATTTTCGATTCTCACCACATTTATAAAGCTTTTTATAAATACGAAAAACCACAATGGAGGTTTTTCTTCGAGTAATACACTCATAGAAATAAATCTGTTAAAATAGAAGAAAAAGGTACTAAAAATTAATTAAAAATGATGCTGCAGGAAAAACTGCTGAAATTAGCAAATTTTGTTTTACTAAATACTAATAAAATAAGAACAGCAAAATTAAAACTGTTAAATTTACAGAATTTTAGTTATATTTAAGTTAAGTTTTAGTTAACTGAAAATAGCAAATTGTACTGTAAAATCTGTAGAAAATTTTGCTAAATATGAGTAGACTAAAAATAGCAAAAATAAACTGTTATATCTACAAAATTTTTGCTATTTTTAAGCTAAATTTAGTTAAATACAAATAGCAGTCTATTCTGCTAAAATCAGCAGAAATATTTGCTAAAAAATTGTAAACTGCTGTTTTCAAAAGGCTCGATTTTTATTTGCATTAAAAAAAACTTCGAAACTTTGAAATTTTTTGGTGATTTTTTGGGTTACTAATTACCAGGGCAAGGACTTTCATGCAAATGCATGTTTGTAGACAGTGGCCCAAAAATGATTTTGACCAAATACTTTTCCGAATCAAAGAATTTGCAAAAAAATGGCATCGACTTGTTGTTGCATATTTTTGCATATTTTGTTATAAATGCATATTTTTGCATATTTTGCTTTTAAGTTCATATTTTATTGCATATTTTATGATTTTTATTGCATATTTTGCATATTTTGCACATTATTGCATATTTTTTAATATTTTTAAATATAAAATTTAAAAATTAAAACTAAAAAAAATTCTAAAGAATTAATTATTTGGAAGCAATATAATGTCAAAAATATAACACCACACTAGAAAGAGAAACACATAGCATAGTACAATATGTTGTCATCCACTAACACTTTTTTATAGATGTAATTTTAAATTAACGTTTTCGGGTGTTATTACTCACAAACAGAAAGTTTAAAAATTTTATAAAAATTATTTTAAGGAAACTTGTCCCCGAGCATTAATTTCTGCCACTTTTTTCTCTGAGTTACGAAAGTGAGTACGATTTTATAGTACACATATTTAGGTTCTATTTTATAATAAAGTTTTTTTCAGGTAAAATGCCGCACACAAAAATATATTTAACTATGTGTATTTGAAGACATATTCAGTGTGTTCGTTTACTCGAATTTCTAACTACTTTTACTACAATTGCAAAGTTTTTTTTACTTTTTGTATTGAATTTTTCCAGCTGTAGTAAATATAGTAACTTGTAGTAAGTAAACGAACAAGCTTATTGTAACCGATACCTGAATTTTTACGTTTATGTTAGTTTTTAATATATATAAATAAAAAAAACATTTATTTTTAATTGCATGTTTTTTGGTTTTTAGTGCATATTTCGTTATAAACGCATATTTAAGTGCATATTTTCCATTTTGTAAATTAAAAAAAAAAATTAAATAAATAAGATTAAATAACAAAACCCTCAAGGGTTTTTTTTAGTTTAGTGTGAGATTTTTTTTACACGCTTTTGAAATTGCTGATTTTGGAACGAAATATTGCTTTTTTGATGAAATAATGCTTATTTACTTTTATTATCCTGGAAAGTTGTGGTATCTTACTGTTTTTGGGGTCGAGGAATCCATTTTTCATATTTATTTTTACCTAAAACTCACGCTAGATGGCGTTGTCATACAAATTTTGCTCTTTCTTGTAGATTATCATAGAAAAACATATTTCTAATGATATTACGAAGTACATTTTATTATTCTCAGTACGTTACTATTACAAAATGGTATTTTATAAAAATATATGTTATTCTATTTTTCTATCTAAGAAAAAGGTGATTTTTATTGAAAAATATAGTATTTTGAAAAATAGCTAAATTGTGATTATTTTTACGTGTATGAAAAAAAAAATCAAAAAAAAAATCTATAAAATATGAATTATATATTTATTGTCGCCAAAATGAATTTTATTGCGAGAATACCACTTTAAATATTTAAACAAACCTTTTTGAATATTACACTTTTTGTAAAAAAAACGTGTGTTTTAGATTTTTCACATGCATACGAAGCAAAACCAAGATTTTTCCTATAACAGTTTAAAAAATCTGACCTGAGAAAAAACACCGTTTTTTCTACGACATCTACAAGAAAGGACAAAATTTGTATGACAGCGCCATCTAGCGTGAGTTTTAGGTAACAATTAATATCAAAAATGGATTCCTCGACCCCAAAAACAGTAAGATACAAAAACAGTAAGATATCATAAAAATAAACTATTTTATAAAATTTTTGATGATTTTTTCTTGATAGACAGCGTTCCAAAATCAACAACTTCGAAAGCGTGTAAAAAAAATCTCGCACTAAACTAAAAAAACCATTGAGGGTTTTGTTAAGGAAAATGTCAACTTTCATTTGCTTTTGGTTTCAGCCCATTCCGATTCGAGAAGTTCGATTTTGTATCACTGTGTTATTTACAAAATTTTTTGCTGATTTTAGCAGGTTAATTTGCTATTCTCCATTAACAAAAATTTAGGTCAAATATAACTAAAATTCTGTATATTCAACAGTTTTGTTTTTGCTGTTCTTATATTACTAATATACAGCAAAAATAATTTGCTAATTTAGCAGTTTATTTCTGCAGCATAATTTTTAACTAATTTTTAGTAGTTTTAAATAAATTTTTTACGGACTTTTTTCTATTAGTGTACTAGTATTTATTAAAAATTGCTGCTAATTTTATCAAATAATTTTTAAATTACAGTTTACAACAATTTTACTTAAATTTAGTAGCGGTCACTAATTTTTTCTACTAATTTCATTGTACTACAGTAGACATGCGTTGCTGAAATTAGCAACATATACCGCAGGACTCAAAATAGTTAAATTTCCCGTAATAATTGCAACATTTTTTGTAGACATTACAGACTTTTTTGTTGAGTGTAAGTATTAAACTAAAAAAAACGGTAATTTCCAACTTCCTTGCATCACCACTTAAATGTCCTTGCACATCAACCTTCATTATTACACTCATATGATAGGTTAATATATTATATTTGTTTCTTTAAATAAACTTTATGAAAATTCTAGAAAATTAAATAAAAAGTTATAAAAGAGGGAGTATCGAGCGAAAATGTAAAAACCGCGATTTCTGGAAAATATTCCTTTACAAATTAGATTCAGCACACCAACGTTTATTAGAAAATATGTATTGCAACAGGTTTTTTGGCTGTTGTATAGCGTTATGTGTAATTTATTTTTTGTTTCAATTACAATTACATACAATTGTGTTATTATATGTGAAATTAATTGCAAAATGTAACGATTAACGCCCAGGTCTGGGAAAGTAATGTATATAGCTTAGATAATTACCTTCAAGTTATCAAAATAATGCATAATTTGTTCGTAATCCATATCGAGATCATCTAAGCTTAAGTTTTCTTCGCCATTAATACCATCATCAACCACAGATGAAAACATTGGGTTTCCAACAACTGTTGCTCTTTTAATCCGGCTGATTTTAGGATAAGATTGTCCTTGGTCAGGTTTAATAAAAATTGAATTTTCCTTTGATATAATACCACGTTTCTTATTAATGTGACGAGGATAATTTTCTGAAATTAAAACACAACACAATTGTACAAACATATTTAATTAAGAAAATTTGTTTTTGTCCTGCCTAGGGTATTCCATTAATCGACATTTTATTTTAATAGATTAATCGTTCAAATAATTATTCGGGTTTTTTTCTTAACCAATTAATCGAATAAAATTTTAAAATTAATCAAAAAATTTAACGTAAAATAATATACAAAAATTTGCTGTATTTTCTCTTCTAAAATTCATAAAAAAAAATTTAATAAGAGATCATATTTTATTAAAATTTTTATCTCCTCTGTCCCTCTGTCACATATTCAAATGTTATCCAAATCGGGGAGAACCACACCGAATACCTTTCTGGTAATTTAGCATTATATAAGGTTAAGCCTTAATTAGCCAGATGTATGCGTAGCGCTCTATAATATAAGAAGAAGAACAACTCGTAGATTAATTTGTAGATATATGGGTGAAATCAAAAAATGTGATAAATTTTTGGGCCAAATTTGTGAGAAGCAAAAAGTGTTAATATTTCGGTTTTTTCTTAATGGAATCAGTAACTTTAGTCATTATAAACCTAATTGCAAAAAATCTTTTCTACAAGTTGTCGCAATAACTTTTTTTGCACAATTTTAATTTTTTTTTTTTTGTGGTAACGGAGTTTACATTTCTGCAAGTAAAAGATATAACAAAAAAAAATGGCGTACGAATTCTCTTCAATTTATTAGTTTTTTGTATTTGGGTTTTCAACATGCTTTCTAATGATATATAATTTGTGTTTATGAAATTGGCGGTTTCGCGAATAAAAATACAATTCATTCCGCAAAAAATTTTTTATTTTTTTTTAATTTTGTATTTTTGGACCTTTTAAATGCTTTTCAAAAATATAAAATTTTTTAAAATCCAATCAGCAGTTGCGGAGTTACAAAATAATATATTAAAAACATAACATTTCGCGATCAAAAGATTCTTAAATTGTGTGAAACAAATTTAATTTGTTAAACTAACTAGAGATGGGCACGTGAGCAGAATTTTGCGTGATTCACGTGAATTATGCGTGATCACGCGTGAGTGTGAGTAAAACCACGTGAGTAGATTAAAAATGTTCGTGAGTGAGTGTGCGTGAGCCAAATTTTAACGACCCACGCTTTTTTTTGGGTTTTTATTCCTATTTTCAGTAATTGTTTTAGGAGACTTATATATTTAGGTATTTTTAATACAAAATAAATGGCAACATTTCATAATCGTCTAGGGTTTCCCGGGAAACGGGAATGAAAATCGAAAAGTATCAGTTTTGTGGTAACATTTTTTTATTTTGATTTGTTTTATTAATATAGAGAGCGTTTAAGTCGTATTTTATTAAGAACGTCAATTTTAGGATGAAGGAATAGAAATGTTTAAATAATGAATTTTGGTTTAAATGTCTTCTTTTTTTAAAACATTTAGTTCTCTTATGAAGTCATAAAAATCTATGATATACCTCCTGCAAACTTACTTTAGGTCTAGTCAAGTTTCAGGCTAAAATATAATTTGCCAAGTTAAAAATAATATGAATTTTAAGAAATCGCATAATGCCAAAATCCATATTTTTACTTTTAGTATCAATCTTAAAGCGTTAAAAAAAATTGTAATATTACCTTTCGATTTTCACTTTAAAAGATTCATTGGACCCATATTTGAATGTTCGTGACATTCAAGGTATTATTTCTTGAATGTCAAGGTTTCTGACTTTAATAATGTTTCACGTTTCTGACTTTGAATAGGCACGTCAATATTAATAGGCATATCTAAAACTTACTCAATTTATGGCTTGCCAATGTCATTTCCTCCATTAATACTTCTAAATTATCCTTCTAAGGCCCAAGACCTCTTCAGATCTAAAAAAAATTTATGGATAAATAACAATTTTTATAAAGTCAATTATGTCAATATAAAACATAATTTACTACTTTTATTGTACAACGTACGATTTTGAAACGAGACGCAGCATAATCTCAGCAATGGGTGCTCATTACTAATACCAAAATAATAAGCAGTAGAATTGTTGTCTACTGCATATAAGTAATTCAGTGTCAAAACTCATTATTTTTATTCGACAAGGTCGTTTTTGTTAGTATTTCATTACCATTATATAAGAGTAATTGTAATGAAAAAATGTTCATTACTTTTGTTAACATTACTTTTACACAATGTTAAATATTTTTCAGTTTTCGTAACTTTTGATTTGATATTTTGGTATGCCGATTCCTCGCTTCTAAGCAAAAAAGCAAATAAGCCAAAATTTTGGGGTCTGAATCTGTCGAAATCCCCATTAGTGCTTCTCAATCATATTTTTTGTAATAGCTGAAATATCGCTAACCTTAAAATACCGTTACCGAAATAACTAAAAAACCGTTATCCTTAAAATACCGATACCAAAATAAATGAAATAGCGTTACCCTTAAAATACCGTTACCGAAATAATCTGAAATAGCATTACCCTTACCGATAACCGCATCGTTTCGGTTACCGTCCATGGTTTGGAATCGATTTGACTAATTTTTAGCAAATTTTTAATTGAAACACTGATTTCAAAAATGATTTAAATTATCTTCATTTAACACAATACTAAAAATTCTCAATAGCCCAGTGTAGAAACGGTAATGACATATCATTATTTTTTGGACTACCAGTAATGACACCCACTTACCTTCTTCATTATTTTAAAACATATAATAATGAGTTACTGATTTTGACTTATTTTTATCATTATTTCAAATAGAAAATAATTTTATAGATTTTTTTGAAAATTTTTTGAAATCTATTTTTAGACGCAATATTTTTTAAACACTGGTAAGGATATAAGTAACCACATATTTCTTGATTTTTTGTATGTTGGCGAGTAAGCTTACTTGTGTGCAGCAGGTCAATTATGTTTTTATCTATTAAATATTACATGTCGATATAGCTCAGATGGTAGAGCTGTTGACTGGCAATCTGTAGACCCAGGTTCGATTCCCGCACCAACAAATTTTATTAAAAATTTTTTTTTGTTGTAACGGAGTTTACATTTCTGCAAGCAAAACATATAACAAAAAAATTGCGTACGAATTTTCTTCAATTTATTAGTTTTTCGTATTTGGGTTTTCAACTTGCTTTCCAATGATATATAATTTGTGTTTATCAAATTAGCGGTTTCGCGAATAAAAATACAATTCATTCTGCGAAAAAAATTTTTATTTTTTTTAATTTTGTATTTTTGGTCCTTTTAAATGCTTTTCAAAAATATAAAATTTTTTAAAATCCAAACAGCGGTTGCGCAGTTACAAAATAATATATTAAAAACATAACATTTCCCGATCAAAAAATTCTTAATTTGTGTGAAACAAATTTAATTTGTAAAACTAATGTCAGTAATGACTCGAAATATCGATTCAAAACCAATGAAATCCAAAAACAATCGTTTTTCGCTCCAGCAGCTTAGGGTAAAAAATTGATAACGATTTTTGATTTGACGCAGAATTATTAGTTGAATCGTCTTTCGACGCATAAATATTAGTTGAATCACCTCTGTTTATGGTTATTTTAAAATATTTTAAACATTTATCTACATTTATTTGAATGGAACCATGATGCAAACAATTGTGGTTACGGAGTTTACATTTGGTTACTTTTTTCGTTTTCTGTCAGAAACGCTTTGTCAGAATTTTTTTTCCGAAACAAAATCGCATGATGCCTACAAGGTGAATCCAAATATGACATTGTTTTTCTTACTCGTTAAATAGTTTGGTGTAAAAATTAGGAACGGAGTTTACAACATTTTTTCAAATCTTATTAAAGACATCCTTTTTCATCTCGAGAATGTTACATGCTGCAGAAAAGCTTCAAGTCTGTTATACTGGATGATTACTTACAGTCCAACGATCATTTGAGTATAAATAACATTATACTTTTCGCAATATAAATAATAGATATCTCCAAAATTCTGGTATATGCATTTTTATCAAAAATTATGATGAAAAATCGTTACAGAGTTGAGGTCGTGATAGCTAAGATATACGAAAAAGTTTGTAAAATGTATTACTTTGTATTAAAAACGGCACTTTTCCTCTTCATAAAAATTCTTACAGTTAGTGTTTAGCTTTATTGGTTATTAAAATATAAGTATTAAAGTTAAAAAACCTTATGAGTTACTTGTTACGGAGTTTACATTTGGCCTATAAAATTGGTCAAAAATTTTATGTATTAACCAAAAATTGGTCAGATTGTTATAAATTTTGTAAAACAGGTGACAATGCGCTGATATATATCGAAATATGTAACTCAAATGTAATCCATGCATTAGAAATTCGGTGGTTACACGGTTTTTATCACATTTTTTGATATCACCCATATACTTATTTGGTATGCATTCAACACACAAAACACGTAAATGTAGAAATAAATTCTGTTGAGAATTGATTTTACCTCTAAGTTTACGCCCATCCATTCCTTTATTTGGGTTTACCCAGCAAAATCTTTCATTACCAAATAAGTGGTTATATAATGAAACTAAAATGTTTTACTACTTATAATTCGGCGTCAGTACTAGTTATTTTTGTTAGACGAAGCCGTTTTTATAAGGAGTCTATCTTTCGCGCGACTACTTATTTACTTATAAAGATAATATGAATTTGGTATTATTTAACAACTTGTAACCACTTATTTTTTAACTGCGTATAAGCACACGAATAACTACTTATTTTATATACTTTTATATTGCAGCGGGTAAGTGGGTGCACAAATTTTGTGCGTTTTTTCATGCAACGAATATGGATAACTACCCTACGGGAAATTTTAACAAACTGTCACCGAACTGGCCCCTTTATATGAAATAGACTGGTCACTGTAATAGTAGGGGGAACTGGCGTTGTAATAGTAGGGGGAAGTTGACCCCTTGTGACATGTCACAAGACAAATCCCAGGACAGGTCCCTGAACTTTATTTTTTATGATATACAAAATCATCGGTTTGTATGTATTTATTTTTTAGAAAAAAAAAAAAAATTCATTTACATTAGTGACCATGCGAAGCCGTTATGGCTTGTCTGCAGATGAAATTTAGATATAGAATTTATAATATAGAAATAATTTACAATTATACAATTATAAAGGGCAGTCCAACCTAAACGAACGATGTTAATTGTAAATAAAACAAACAGTTTTCAGAGAATTATCTTAATATTTTTTATTATGATAGAAGGATCTGTGACAATTATGTGTGAAACAAAATATCGGCCAAATGCTAGCCAAGGCTTCGGTGGCATACCACTATCCGATGGTCCATATTTTCAATGACTCTGAGACATAATTGAGGTTAAATATCGTTAATGTGCCGAATTATCTCATCCTTTAGCTCTTGAATTGTACTTGGCTTATTGACGTACACTTTTTCTTTTAAATATCCCCAAAGAAAGAAGTCCAACGGTGTCAAATCACATGATCGTGGCGGTCAATTAACGTCGCCACGACGTGAGATAACACGGCCATTGAATTTCTCGCGCAAAAGAGCCATTGTTTCGTTGGCTGTGTGGCAAGTATCACCATCCTGTTGGAAGCACATATCGTCCATGTCCATATTCTCAATTTCTGGCCACAAGAAGTCCGTTATCATCTCGCGATAGCGAACACCATTCACGGTAACTGCTTGGCCGACCTCATTTTCGAAGAAGTACGGCTCGATGACGCCGGCAGCCCATAAACCGCACCAAACAGTCACTCTTTGTGTATGGGTTGGACCACCCTTTATATATAGCTTTGATTGCTGGCTTAAGAAAAAATTTTTTTTTATAGTTTTTTCTCTTGTTGTAGTTGGTTGTATTATTAAGTAATTCATGTGGCATTTTAATGAATATTGTAGGTAGAATAACGGAAAGGGTACTTTTCCCATAGTTGTTATTGTGTCTCTGCACACGGCATCTACCTTCAACGTTCATACGAGTTTGGTGATTGTGGTCTATCTTTTTTAAATATCTGGAGTCATTGTAGGATTCAATGGCCATTGGGTCATATGAATAAAACTTAGCAATTACTTCGAAGTAATTACTTTGGGCCTAGGAATGGCTTTTAACTCCAAATTTACCAATTGGCTGGTAGAATATCATGCAATGTAAACTAAATGTATACAAAAATAGAAGTTTTTGGACATGACCCCTTTCGATTTTTACAAAACTTGGTACATACATTCTGCTAAGTGTCACGATATTAAATGGCAAATTCCTAATTCATTTTGGTACGCGTTCTATCGGTGTCTTAAGTTGGATTTTTTCAGTAAATTTGTGAAAAATAGATGATGTTCAAATGATTACAACTTTTGAACGCGTTATCCGATTGTTATAAAATTTTCACCTAGCAATGCTTATACATATAATCTACTTTCAAAATAAAATGTGTAATGCAAAAATAAAATGTGTAATGCAGAGGATAATACAATTTGGAAAATATCCTTAATTTGCAAATATCTCAAAAAACCCGTCTTTAATTTTCTTTAAATTATTGAAGCAGATGATTCAATATTTCAGCTACAGACTGAACATTTCAAATTGGAACGCCAATGGGTTCGAAAGAAACACGTTATTTTTTAACAACGTTTTTTAAAATTTCACAAAAAAAACAAAATTATTTTATTTTATATAGTACTTCGGATCGAATATGCCCAGAAAATTTTTTACAATCGGTCACCTAACACACCAATTCTGCAACTCGTTCCACTGCAACCGATTCCATGGACTAGTTCCGGAACCAGTTCCGCGAATTTTGTATGGAAGATTTGACTGACGGAGAATCATATTTTTCGACGAGTTATCAATTGTTATTAAAGTAATATGAAATTAATGGTTAAGGGGGTTATCGACTCTAGGAAAATTTTTGTTTTCGAATTTTTTTTATATTTCACTTGGATGGAGCATACTTTTCTTTATGTGCTCCGAAAATTTCAATAAAAAAATTCGAAGAAATTAAATTTTCACGTATTTTTTTGTAAAATATGTTTTAGTCCCAAAGTAAAACTCTATGTGGTAAATTTGTGTTTAACACTTTTTGTTTTCATTTTTATTAACTTATTTTTATTAGAAATCGTATATATTATAACAAGGCAGAATAAAAAGATAAAAACTACATCAAAAGATGTTAAATTGCACGCAGTTTTCAGAGAAAAGCCAATGACGATTCCTTGATGGATGTTGAAGACACGTCATATGGCGCAGGTGCCGATGGCTTAATATAAGTTATAAAAGTAATCAATTTATATAAAAATGAGAAAAAAATACGAAATAAATTAAAAACTGTACAAAATTATAGCATTCTTACAAAATAATATGAGTACCATTATGTATAATTATATATCTACCATCGTTTTTAAGACTATTAGGTTTAATATATCAAATACCCTTTAACCGATTCGTCCCAAATTTGGTGGATATGTAGTAAGCCAGGAGATTTAACTTTTCTTCATTTACAATTTTTTGAAATTTTGCTGTTTTCTTAGCTTAAAATTAACTTTAGACTTCAAACTCTTTTTTCTCGCAACCATGAGTTCAAAATCGGCTGCCACTGTACAGCCAAGGTGGGTTAACCGATTTCGATCCGGTTTTTTTCTTTCGTAGTCAACAAAAAACTGTAGTCCTTTTCGTGGCCCTTATTTTGAATTTCAGTCAAATAAATTTTATATTCCCAAGTAAAATTGTTTTTTCTTGCCTTTTTGGGAATTTTCAAGTTTGTGTGGAAACTTTGTTAAAAAAAAATTTTTTTAAATAAAAATCGGGCTACGATAAGGACTAGAGAATTTATCTGGTATTAAGAATCACTTTACATTTTTATTTTCCAATAATTAATGAAGGCTGTATAGTGGCAGCCGATTTTGCCTATTTTAAAAAAGGCAATGGTAACCCTGGCGATTGTGGTAGGAGAAATTTAAAACTAATATTTTTAAAAATACACCAATAATATGTATTTTAAATAAAAAAATAATATAGTAAAAATATAGGTATTTAAATTTTTGACAACCGTTTAAATATGCCCCTTAAAATTCTGTTGTTACAGTATTCAACCCCCTTAAGAGTTTTTTCAAGAAGTGGTGAAAATAAAATATTTTTTTCAACGAGGAAAGGATTTCTAATAATGTTTCTTATCTTTTTTAAGCATTTCTAAATACAGGCAGAAAAATCTATACGACTATCGCACGATTACTGAATGTTCACTGAGCTACCAACTGGGACTTTAACTGACTCATTTGTTGTCGTTTCCAATATCAATTTTGAACTTAACTGTCGGCTAAATTTTAACTGGATATTCAGTAATGTAACGAAAGCAATTCTAATATGTGAAGCCCCATATTAGAATTGCTTTCGTTTCTCATTAAATACAATTAGGTATTTTTGTCAAACATTATGTGGAATTTTATAAAGAGTTTTATAGAGCCAAACCCAAATTTTCGTCGGCTTTTTAAATCAGATCGGTTGCACAACATTTTCTAAATTCTTTTTAATATCCACGAACAAAGAATTACATTATGTAAGTATTACATTATGTATATACATGTGTAAAGCGGCCACAGTTTTTTTGGTATATATTGAAATAAAAACGAAAAAAACGACTGACGACATTAAGTCATAGTCGTATGTTTTAATTTAATTATATGTAGTATTTATAAGTTACAAACTGAATTTGGAAATAAAGAACAATTAACTATTGAAATAAAATAGAATGAGACGTGTTGCCGTTCAAATAATAATAATAAGCGATATTTCCAAACACAATAGAATTTATAAAATTAATAAAAGCAAATCTAAGTACGCCTGAAAAAATTATTTACTTTTCTGACGATCAACAGCGCAATATAAGAATAAAACTAATTTTTATAGTATTTCATACCATGAGAGTAAGTAGCACACAAAGGATTTCACTACTTACCAGGCTATTTACTCGCAACATTACTTTTGTTCGCGATGTCCAAAAATTCATGGGTGGTCATTACCCTCTCGCTTACAAAAAAAGGGAAAGAAAACGAAAAAAGTAACCAAATGTAAACTCCGTAACCTAAATTGTTTGCATCAGATTGCTTTAAAAAAAATGTAGGTAAATGTTTAAAATATTTTAAAATAACCATTAACAGAGGTGATTCAACTAATATTTATGCGTCAAAAGATGATACAACCGATAATTTTGCGTCAAATCAAAAAAAGTTATCAGTTTTTTACCCTAAACTGCTGGAGCGAAAAACGATTGATTTTGCATTTCTTTGGTTTGGAATCGATATTTCGAGCCATTACTGACATTAGTTTAACAAATTAAATTTGTTTCAGACAATTTAAGAATTTTTTGATCGCGAAATGTTGTGTTTTTAATATATTATTTTGTAACTTCGCAACCGCTGATTCGATTTTAAAAAGTTTTATATTTTTGAAAAGCATTTAAAAATAGCAAAAATACAAAACTAAAAAAAATAAAAAATTTTGATAAACACAAATTGTATATTAATGAAAAGCATGTTGAAAACCCAAATACAAAAAACTAATAAATTGAAGAAAATTCGTACGCAATTTTTTTTGTTATATCTTTTGCTTGTGAAAATGTAAACTCCGTTACCACAAAAAAAATTAAAATTGTGCAAAAAAAGTTATTGCGACAACTTGTAGAAGAGATTTTTTGCAACTAGGTTTATAATGACTAAACTTACTGATTCCATTCAGAAAAAACCAAAGTATTAGCACTTTTTGTTTCTCACAAATTTGGCCCAAAAACTTATCACATTTTTTGAGATCACCCATATGTATCAAAAGACAAATACGAGGGGTACTATTTATATTTCGGGAACTGGCAACACTAATGTCAATAGCTAAAATCTGGCAACACCATAATAAAATTTGACATTTTTTAGCATAAACGTACTCACAATGTTTTGATGTACAAGTGCTATTTGTTTTGTTTACAGTGAGTTAAGAAATTCAATTTGGCCAAAAAATTTAAATTTCAAGAGGTTTTCGTTGGATTATTTTTCACAACTTTTGACGTGGATTATCTCAACAAGAATGTGTCGATGAACTCAGTTCTTTGTATGGCGATAAAGCAGCATCAAAAACGACAGTATATCGCTGGTATAGTCAATTCAATCGTGGTCGTAGTTCGGACGCCGACGAATTCAGTGAAGGTCGTCCAAAATCGGTTGTTGTGCCACAAAACATCGATGCAGCGCGTCAACTGATAATGCAAGATAGTCATGTGACATATTGTGAGATAGAGGCATCCTTG
The DNA here is from genome assembly GCA_949987735.1 of Leucophora obtusa. NCBI lineage: Eukaryota > Metazoa > Arthropoda > Insecta > Diptera > Anthomyiidae > Leucophora > Leucophora obtusa. Next base: position 53,688,256 of record OX465297.1, on the reverse strand, counting down.
CACATTAGTTCCACATTAATACATTCGATTTTGCATGAACACTTAGTTGTAAAAAAAATTTGCTCTCGTTGGATACCCCATAATTTATCAATCGCTCAAAAAAAGGCTCGCGTCGATTTGTGTAAGGGAATGCTTAAAAAGTTCGACCGTGGTGCTTCAAAAGACGTGTATAAAATCGTGACAGGTGACGAATCGTGGATATATGCGTATGAGCCGGAAACAAAACAGCAATCGACCGTGAGGGTATTCCAAGACGAGCGGAATCCAACAAAAGTTGTTTATGGAAGAAGCACAGCGAAGCAAATGGTCGCCTATTTCTTCGGGCGAATGTGGCCACTGTTCCACTTGAGCAACGTCGGACGGTCAATTCTGAGTGGTACCCGACCATTTGTTTGCCGGAAGTCTTCGGATAAATTCGTAAAACTAACCCCCAAAGACGAATGATTCTCCATCATGACAATGCTTGCTTTCACACATCTCGTCAAACAGGTGAATGTTTGAGCAGTCAAAACATCGAATTGATGACTCATCCTCCGTACAGTCCTGACTTGGCACCCAATGACTTCTTCTTGTTCCCGAATTTTAAAGGTAAACTGCGTGGTCAACGATTTACGAGCGCCGAAGAAGCAGTTGAAGCGTTCAAAAACCATGTTTTGGAGGTGTCTCAAGAGGAATGGAAAAACTGCTATGACAAATGGTTTGAACGAATGCAAAAGTATATTGTTCATCAAGGGAATTATTTTGAAAAACAATAAAGCCATTTTTATTTGAAAATGTTTGTTATTATTTGCTATTCCCGAAATATAAATAGTACCCCTCGTATAAACCTAAAAAAATATAATATAGGTCTAATTTCCAATAAACTTAAGACAATACCAAAAACACAAACCATACATAATATTGTACTAGTTGACGTTGGTTAAGTTAAAACTAAATACTTTTCATTCTCCCAAGAGGAACAGATTTACAATTTATCGTAATTATATGAAATAATTTATATGCTTTTTTTAATTAATTATAATTTATATGTAATGTATTAAAATATACTTAAATTACGGAATCGGAAAAATATAGGGCTGTTTATCTATTACGAAAATATTCAAAACCATAGAAATTGACAATTACTTTCGTCAAAAATATATAGGAAACAAAAACAAATTTTCGTTACTTTGCTTTCGTTTAGACAATTTTCGTAATACATAAACAGGGGCAAAATTAGTTTTACGTTTTAATATTTACTCCAAAAATAAAAGATAAGACTTTTAAAATAACTCATATTCTCGGTGAAACTTTAAGTGGTTTGTAAATATAATTTGAAGAAAAAATTACTTTTTTTAAGACGTTTGTGAATAAAATACACTTCTTAAATAAAGATTTTGAAAATTTAGACATTTTTAGCATATGTATTTATAGCACTCTGCTTACTCTATCAAAGATATTATCTATTTAATATTATATATTTCCAAAAAATTATGTTTATTTGTGAAAATTCAAAAAACTTTGTTAAAAAATATCATTTTTCTTTTGAACCCATTGGCGTTCAATTTTGAAATGTTCACAGTCTGTAGCTGAAATATTAAGTTACCTGCTTCAATAATTTAAACAAAAATTAAAGATTGTTTTCTGAGATATTTGAAAATTAAGGATATTTTTCAAATTGTATTATCCTTTTTCCACTACACATTTTATTTTTGCAATTTATTTTGAAAGTAGATTATATAAGCAATACTATAACGCGTTCAAAAGTTGTAATCATTTGAAAATCGTGTATTTTTCACAAATTTACTGAAAAAAATTAACTAAAAACAGCGAAATGAGACGAATTTTACAAAAATTTAAAAACAGTAAATTTTGTGATAGTCATGAGAATCTACAAACCGAATTTTGTCCAAATCCAGAGAACTTCTTCCGATGACTGTACCGGTTCCCTTTGGAATGATTCTAAATTTTTTTTCTGTTTTGATGAAACGAATTGTTAAAACAATATATTTTTTATTCAAATTAATGTGTGTTTTTTTAAAATAAACTACTTTTTTTTAAATGAACATACTTATTTCCGTCAATAATTCTCTACAAAACAATTGTTGTTTTGATAATTTTTTTTGTCCATTTTTTAACAAAATTTAATTTGTTAACTCTAAAAAATTTTGTAAAAAGGCTGCAACGTAAATTTGATATAATTTTTCTTCAATTTGAAAAAAGAGTATTTAATCTGTGGAAAAAAGTTTAGTGAGGTTAGTTTTGTCGCGTCATTACTCGTGCTAGTATATGTATTTGTAATTGTCTGAAATATCAATAAATTGACATTAAGTGCTTTTGTTTTTAAAAGTATAGATAATTAACAAATTCAGTGATTTAAAGTGAATTGCTAATTGAAGATTTATTAATTTTAATTTAAATAAATTTATATAATTTTGAACGTTCTCAATTAAATCGTACATTAAAATTTCTGTCATTAATTTTGATATTATTATCTATCTTTTTGTTATTTTGTTTAAGGCAAACTATTAATGAAAGTTATATAATGTATTTGAATTATTAATTTAAATAAAGTTATATGTTTTTGTATATAAAATGGTACATGTGTTTTAAATAAAGAGTTTTTAGTATATGCTATATTATAATTTCAATTTTATATTTCATTATTTTTTATATTTTATCAAATTCATTATAAAAAAGACATTGTATGTATATTGCTTAAAAAAATTTTAAATTGGTGAAATATAAAAATAACGAAATATAAGTCTAAAAATTAATAATAAATCGATAAAAAATTAATTAATTAATGCATTGGAAAAACCACAAAATCATTATGCAATTTCACATTTGTTTTTGGTTCAGTGCACATAAAATAGTTCAATGTCAAAATATAAATCTACTAAACAATGCGTTAAATTGATGGATAGGTTTTGTTAGTTGTATAGTGATCACCCATTCATCAATTTAATATGGATTTTAGTTGATTTCACAGCTGTTTTTGGTTCAGTGTGGTTACACGCTGCAGGTCGCATTTACGAAGATATTTCAATGAAATTTGGTTCGTTGACTCACATGGTCCCAAGGAAAAAGCCTATTGATTCTAGATAGGATCGGTCCATATTTGGACCTATCGCCCATATGGGCGATATTTTCGATTTACTCTTCTTTTATGATTTTATAGAAAATTTTGACACAAGAACGTTTTAATTCATTCAAATTTCGGATCCAAACATTAGTTGGCTTTAAGTCAGACTGGTGTAGAGTATTATATAGTCGGCTTGCCCGACTTTAACCTTTTTACTCGTTTTGTAATGAGGTTTATTTGCAGAATTAATATGAAACTATTAACTATTTTTTGCAATTAAACAAGTGTTTTGAGGCATTATACCCAAAAATTAGCATTTAGGGCCAGTTTTATTGTCAGAACAAAGATAGTATGGATAGATATTGAATTTCCTTTTATTTATGAAAAGTATCATACACTCAATGAAAAAGTTTCATAAAGTATATGAAGCTTTTTCATCAATTTTAAGAATTTTTTTTATTTATTTTGTTAAGAAAATTTCATCAGTTTAATGAAAAATTTCATTAAAACTCGTCGAGCAAACCTATCTGTGTGTAGAGTTAATGAGTGTTTGTAGGGAGTTACCTCAATCGACATGTCCTTGCTCAAATAATACGTTATATAATAGAAAATTAGGAAATCTCCAATCGCATACCTTAGCCTCTTCTTATAAAACTCATTACCGGGTAATAACAGAAGGTTTTATTGAGATTTGGATATTTGTCAACTTTTTCCGCAGAACTCTATCACATATCCGAGTTTTATTAAGATCGGAAAGAACCCATCGTGATAGTTTAATCGATAGTTGTTTATTTTATATAATTTAAGGGCAGTGTCACACGTTCAATATATATTGTGATATTTGGATCGCGATCCATTTTAATGGATTGATGGATCGCGCGAGTATGCTACATGTTCAATATTTATCGCGTCAGTATTTACATTATTTTTGGGCTGTGCTGGTCTTTTATTAAAAAATGTCGCGAGAAAACAAAAAAAAAAAGAAAGCCTGTTTAGCTATTTTGCTTGCTTTTTTAGTGAAGAAATGTGTTATAAATGTTTTATCTTTTTTGTTTGCACTGCGTATTTTATTTCATTTGTTTTATTTTCTTTATTCTTTCACTTTTTACTATTGTATCGCGAATTGATATCATGAACTATGCTACACGTTCAATATTTATCGCGTGATCCGCGATCTGGATTTCTTTCACTTTTTACTATTGTATCGCGAATTGATATCACGAACTATGCTACACGTTCAATATTTATCGCGTGATCCGCGATCCGTGATCTGGATTTCAGAATATTGGGCTATTCTGCGATATGGATCGCGATCCATCAATACTGCATGCTACACTTTCAATAAATATCGCGATACTGGATCGCGGTCAATATATATTGAACGTGTGACACTGCCCTAAAGGTTTTGTTTCCAAATTTTTTGTATGGGAAGCTTTTAAAAATTGTAAAATGATTCTTCTTGTAAAATGAATTTCTTTATTCAAAAGTTTTAATAATTAGGGACAGTTTCATAGTCAGAACAAAGGTTGATTTTTTCTTATATATTTTTAAGTAAGAAATTTTGTTTTTCTTAAATATTTCTTAATAAGAAATTTTTAAAGATGCTAGTTCTGATTATAAAATTACCCGTAAGGCACTGATTGTATATTAAACCTATTAGATTTGGAAACATTTTCGTATTCGAAAAACTCTGACACCGGAAAATTTTTTATATTCTAGGTTTGATATGAAAGTTGTAGGAATTTAGGTAATTTTTGTTATAAAAGGTTCACAGACACTGCAAAAAATTTTACAATTTACAGCGTATTTCTATTATCATATTGTGAGATTTTTTTCGTATCAGAATCTTCATTGTGTTTGCTATGAAAATATTATTTAATTTTTAAATGATATTTGAAACGTACTAAGTCGGCGATTTTAGAGTTATTTTCTCTAGTTCTAGTTTTCTCTAGTATAGTTCGGATTCTGTACTGCGACTTCTTAACTTATTTATGACAAAATTAGACAGTTAACGAAAAACATTGTTGAATATAGAAAATATATCGTTAACTTATTACAATAACAAATTATTATAAGTTTATTTTAACAATTTTTTGGTTAAATCTTACATTTTCAAAACAACTAAAACTCAAATTAATTTTGTTGGTTCTTATAAGAAATTACCGAATAAGTTTTACTTTAACCAAACCGACAGTTGTCTTAAGTTAGAAGCTATATTGATAAAATCGTTAACGAACATAAAGGACCACACGAATGAAACAGATTTTCACTGACAAAAAACTAACTGAACGTTCAAAAAATGTCGAAATGGGGTTAAACAGATTTTTCCGAATCCTGGTTTGGTACTCTTTGGAACAACTTAGCAAACCTATGCTAAAACATGTATTAAAACTTCTACTTCTAGTTCATAAAATATCTATAGATATAAAAAATGTTTTTTTTTCAAAAGAGCGAAAAAATTTCGCTCTATATTCGGAGCTCGAAAACTATAATAAAACATTGAAATTCACAAATGTTTTATAGTCTATAAAAAGTTACAATCATAATTAACCCAAATGTCACTTTTTCGCTACATTTTCAAATGGTCCTGTCTATTAAATTGATGCGAAAAAAATTCCACCACAATTTCGCAACAATTCCACGCAATGTCGTTTATATGGCGTTTGACAGGTTTTTTTTCGCAAAAGTACGAACAAAATACCGGGCTTAAATGAGAACTTACCCTTTTCATATTAAGCACCGTAAGTTGTTCCAGTTTCACGTGAAAAACTTTTATACTCCATATAAAAAAATTGATTTTTCACGACAATCAGTTCCACGTGAAAATTGTGTAGAGTCTGTTTGCACGCAAATTTAATGTACAAGACTATTATTTTTCTTGGGAAAAAGTGACATTTTGTGTTTGTGACATTTTGTTCATTTGTTTAAATTAAGTTGCAATTTGAGGCATTTAAAGTTCGAGTGAAATTTTTCCACGTGAAAAACAACTTACGGTGCTTTAGCAAAAAAATGATCTCAATATTAGTAGACAAAGCACATAAAGAAAAAACTATTATTTCTATAAACTTTTTGTTATAAGTTAAACTTAGTTAAATGCCAATAATATTCTATCCTGCTGAAATTAACGAAAAGTTTTGTTGAAAAATTGTAAATTAAGACCTGTTAACTTATCTCAAATTAAACTGAGTTTAGTGCTTAACCATAGTTTTGAATCTTAAATATCTGTCGTTAACGTTTAACCATGGTTACATTCAGAGAAGATTTACGAAAATTTCTCTTTCTTCTATTAATTTTACTGAACACGTACCCTATAACATTCGTTGCAATTTAATTAATTTGCAAACACTAGAGAATAGGAGGTCAATCCAATCTTTTTTATTTTTATTTGATATCGTGAATTCAAATATAAAATGCCCTGAGTTATTATCACTGATAAATTTTAATGTTCCCTCTAGATCTTTAAGAAACCATGACTATTTTTTCATAGGTATGCATAAAACGAATTATTTGTTAAATGAACCCTTGATTAGATCTCAGATTCATTTTAATAAATTAGAGAATAATACTGTTTTAGATTTTAGTTATTCAAAACATATGTTTAAACTTTATTTAAATAATTTGTTTTAATTTTCTAATTTTATTTTTAGCGAGTAGTCTGTAAGGATCATTGTTATCCATAGACTTTATAAAAAATAAAGAAATGAAATGAAAAAAGTTACTCGCCCTAAGTATAATTCAAAAAGTCTAAAGTCATTGAAATCGGCCGACAATTTAATAAACCAAAGGTTCCGAAAGCTTCTTTACACTCGAGGTGGTCTACTTTGGCATGCTGGTGCTAAATAGGTGCCCTATTAATAAAAGAGGGTGACTACAATTTTTTACAAAAGCCTATTTACTAGGGAATTCCCGGGAATCCCGCCCTTTTTTCAATCCCGCAATCCCGGGAATTTAGTGCGGGATTTCCCGGGATTTTTTTTATTCTTTTACAGAAGTTTTAGCTAGTATATTAAAATTTAGGAAGCTGTATTTCAATTAAGAGCATTGATTGTTTTAAAAATAATTTAAGTAAAAAATATTTAAAATTAAAAAATCCGAATTTAATAATATAATATATAATATAAAAAAATATTTAGGCCGAATTTTTTGGGTTTAGTTAAACCGAAAACAAATTTTATTAGACATTATCAAGTTTAAATTCCAACAAAAATACTCGTACCTCGGAAATTTTATATTTTTTAATGATGGTCTTTGTTCAAATAAAGCAATATACATACACACCATTTCAACATCAGTATTTCAGCTCCAAATACCTCCAAAAAAAACTCGGCATTAAAATTAAATTATTAAATTAAAATTAAATTTAAAAAAATTATAATATTTTCGTATTTTTAATTGATGTGTTTTGAGTTTTTATTACATACTTCAAATAATTTCATTTAAATTTCAATTGCTATTCCTTTATTTCAGTTGTATTTTTCAAATTTTATGTTTTTGTTAGATTGAATATTGTTGACCTTTGGTGTTGTTATATTTTTACTATTGTTCATATTGGTCATAAATTTTTAAAAAATTAAATATTTTGTATTTTATTTTTTAATTTTTTTCCGATTTTTCGATTTGCTTCGCAAATCATCTTCTGGGATATTTAAAAAATACAATATATAAAAAAATATATTTTTGAACGGGACTGAGTTGAAAACTTCTCGCTGCACTTAACGCTTACTATTATTTTTAAAATAATGCACAGATGCTTTTTCAAATTATTTTGGATTTTTTATATGTTAATTAAAAAAAATGCAACAATGAAAATTAAATAATTTTTTTTTAAGTAGTTGTGCCATAAAAAATTTCTATTAAAAAAATACCAATTAAAGTTATAAAACTATTTAATAATATTTTAGTGTCTATTTTTATAAAAAGATTTAGATGATTTGCCTAAAAATTTGTGTGAAAAATACTCACTTTTAAACTTTTTAATAAAAATAGACGAATACTTCTGAAAATCTGCATAGAAACAAAATATCTAGAAATAGAAATTTTTTGATTCCATATTTAATCAAAAAATCGATCTTAGTTCTGATTCTAAAGCTGGTCCGATACAAATTTGCACCCATTAACAATTCCATTATATCCTGAAAGAATTTATATTCAATTTGTTTAACCGTTTAAATCGCGAATTAATATTTAATTAATGTATTTCTAAGAGTTGTTTTAAAATTAAGATGGCCTTCCATACAAATATATTACCTGCATATTAGTTCGCTATTTAAACTGTTAAACGAATTGATCTCGAAAAAGTGGAAGATATGGATATTTTATATTAAGCCCTTATTTCAGAATATATTAAGTAGATTTTCTCATGACTGCAACCAAAAGATGAACTTTGTCGTAAGTTTTTTGATAGATATCGAGTTTTTGAAGTAAACATACGTCGGATATATTCATTTTCTAACGAGCGGGAATTCCCGGGATCCCGGGAAATTAATAAAAAAATCCCGTTGTCCCGGGAAATGAAAAAGTCCGGGAAAAGAAAAACCCTACTTATTACAATATTCTATAAATCTTGTCCAAATCGGACCATTAGTTTAGAAGTTGTGTATGTATTACCAATTCTCTCAGTTTAAAACCACTGTGTGTCTTAGACATTTTAGAGTTTTTTATGTCATATTTCACTGTTTTGTTTTCCAATAGAATTAGCAACACTTGCTTAATTTTTTTCTATTATGTTATATCATCAAAACAAAATATACATTTAAGCCATATGGTAATAAGTAAAAAAGTCGAAAAATCGGAAGCAAAAGTCGGCTTTTCGACTTTTGCATCATAAGTCGACTATCAAAATGTCGAAAATTTTCGCAAAAAGTCGATTAATCGATTAGTCGAAAGTCGATTTATAAAACCATAAACAACACATAGCGACATGACGCACAAGCATAGTTTTCTACTGAAAAATTGTTAAATTTACAGCAGTATCGGTTCTTTCCTAAATTCATTGATGGAAATGCTAAATTTTGAACTACTACCAGCTCCAGAAAAAACACAACTCAAAAATAAAAGTAGTTCAAATTTGGCATTTCCATCAATGAATTTAACTCGTGCGTGTCATAGGAAAGATCCGATACTGCTGTAAATTTAACAATTTTTCAGTAGAAAACTATGCTTGTGCGTCATGTCGCTATGTGTTGTATTTGTTTTATTTTATTTTTGTATATTATTTTGTTGGATGTAGATAAAATAGTCATTCTTTTTAAAGTAGTCCTTAATATTTCTGCTGGGATACTTTGTGCTTTTGAAAGCATAGTTGTTGATATTTTTTAATTTTAATTTCCCGGCTAAAAATCGACTACACGTTTAGTATAATGTTGTTTTTAATGCATGTTTTTGTTGTTTTTAATGCATATTTTGAATTTTTAACCTCATTTTGTAGGCAAATATTTTAGATTTTTTAATGCATGAAATTCCCCTTGTAACTAATAATTGCAGATCTTGTTCGTCAGTCCTGTGACAGGTTCTTTTGTGTCAGTCATGTGACATGTTCTTTTACATCAGTTCTGCGACAGGTTCTTTTGGGTTACTCCTGCGACAGGTTCATTTACGTCAATCCTGTGACAGGTTCTTTTGTTTCAGTCCCGTGACAGGTCTTTTACTTCAGTCATGTAGCAGGTTCTTTTGCGTCGGTCCTGTGACACGTCACAAGGGGCAATTGGCTACCCTCGTAGGATACTCCCATGTAAAAGTTACCGGTCCTTTTCATATAAAAGAACCGGTCCAAAGACTGGTCGTCGTCCCTAAGGACCGGTCACGTGACCGGTTCCTTTTCCCACAGGGGTATTATATTTGAATTTTCCCATACGAATTACATGGAATTCGGATGTGTGATAAAGAAGGCAAATTTGATAGACCCGTATTTTATTCGATGGACTTTTTACGCCATTACCATTAAAAACACATTTAATTCGTTCTTACCGGATTCTGAAGGATTTGATAAGTATAATTTTTGTTTGCTTGGTGTCAATGTATCAAACTGGAATACATTTTTTTTATGGTTAGCACTTTCGACTAGTTTTTCAGCATTGTGTTTCTCCTCGTTTATAAATGTGTGATCTAAATTATGAGATTTACTACAGTTATTAGTCAAGATTTGCTGACTAGGTTTTTCAAAGGTTTGGTTACTGATCTTGTCGTCAAATAACAAAACTGTACCAATTGGCGATGAAACATTCTTTTGCTTTACACTCTCTTTGATGTGATTATATTGCTAAAACAAAAAATAAATATAATTTACTTTAATTCAGAACAAAGAAGATATTTTCACAATTTTATTTTACTTACATTGTTGAGATTTATACAGTTATGATTAGATTTGTATTGAAATCCAATATTTCGATGAGGTGGCACAGGTGGCCTATAGTCAATTTGTTTGATGGATCCTTCGTTAGAATTATTTGGCAAACTGAAATTAAAAAAAATAAACGCATTGTTTTCCGTTTTAAGGCTTGAATTTATTTTTATTCCATAACATCCCAGCCTGCAAAGTTTTGTGTTAGCTCATTTATTAAACTTTTTTGATCATTCTTCTCAGAATAGAATCACTTTCGATATGAAATAAATCCATCTCTTTTTAAATTCTCACAGATATAATTTCTTCGAAAGTAATATTGATTTCGATACTCTGTCAAGTCTAAATTTTTATTTTTCTCAATATTATTTTTACATAAAAAAATTTCGCGGGTATTAATTTGTTTCTGCTTGGTTTTTAATTTATTACTTTCTTATTTTATTTATCAAATAATTCATTACAATTTCAGCGCTTCAGCGCCTAATAGGCATTGCTGAAGCGAGTTGGCAAAATTTACATTTTTCTTAATAATAAATTTTATATAATTAAATACGTTTTATATAAAAAATTAATAATAAAGTATATATTTACTAAAATTAAATATTTACTATTAAATTTTGGAGATAACTCAATTTTAAATCATAAGCTCTTCTAAAAGTTTTTAAAAGTTGAAATTCTATCTACATTTTTTAAATATTCAGGACAATCATTAAATTCACGACTATTGTATTCTTTCCTATGTTTGGTCGTTTCAAGTCTACACCTAACTACTGCTAAATTGCCATTATTCCTTGTGTTAAAAGAATACTGATTTCTCGAAAAAATATAGTGTGGTGACGAATATTGTGCAAGCAATATGCTCTATCGGAAGATTTTTGGAAAATGACTTTTTGATGACAAACTCTTTACTGATGACGGCTACATCGCTGACAAAAAGTTCAAAAAGATAAAATGTATTTAAATATCCTTTTTTCATTATTTGTTATTCCTCTATCGGATATAAGACTTAATTTTTTTGAATGCAATATGGTTAGGTTAGGTTGAATGGGAGCCCGCCAGAACGGCGAGTTCACTCGGAGGCCATAGGGCCCATTGTAGTTCCCTTAGTTTTCCCCACATGGAAAGAAATATCACTACCCGAGAAATCTAGAACCATCCCGATCCCCTTTGGTAATCGACTTAATAAAAATATAATATTACTACATGTATTGAACAAAATTGTACCCTACAGTATAATATAGAACTGTGCCTAATATATTAAGGTCGTTTAAATGTTTGTTTATTAGTGTGTCCCCTAAAATACGTTTTCGGAATTTCACAATTCGGTTTTCCATATAAAAATGTATAGAACGACGTGCTCACTACGGGGAAATATATAAAGTAACAGATTAATTTTTGACCACCGCTGCGATTTAAGGAAAAATTATAGTATTTTAATAAATTGTGCTTTTTGATATTGAATTCCGACTTAACGATGTCCGTCTGTCTGTCTACAGGTCGAAAATATTAAGATATTTTGATGAAATTTGGTATACCGATTTACGTCGGCCTAGGGACGAAGCCTAAAAAAAATCGGTCCATGTTTAGACCTAGTGCCCATAGAAAGGTCCCCCAAAATTGGCTTGTTTACATGCTGCAGGTCGCAAATACGAAGATATTTCAATGATATTTGGTTCGCTGACTCACATGGTCCCAGGAATGACTCACATGGTCCCTATTGATTCTAGATAAGATCGGTCCATATTTGGACCTAACGCCCATATGGACTATATTTCCGATTTTCTCTTATTTTATAATTTTATAGAAAATTTTGACACAAGTCCATTTTAACCCAGTCGAATTTCTGATCCAAATATTAGTTGGCTTTTAACCAGACTGGTGTAGGGTATTATATAATCGGCAGGGCTCGGGTCGAAATCCTGTGTATAACAAAATCCTGTTTTCAAAATCCTGTTTTCAAAATTCTGTTTTAAAAATCCTGCTTTTCGTAATACTGTTTTACAAAATACTCTATAACACAATACTGTTTTGCAAAATCCTGTTTTACTGGGCGGCGAAAATTTTTGTAAAAATAAAGCAAAAAATCGCGCGCTTTTTTGCTTTATTTTTACAAAAATTTTAATATGAAGATTTGCTTAAACTGTGCGAGTGGTTTAAAAAAACTACGTCAAGGGCTCATATCACCCAAAGTATCCTGGAACCTTTTGGTCGGTTTACGATCACAGTAAGAAACCCTACCCAATAACTCAAAATAGTGTGGAAGCTTGGCAGAGGAGACTGAAAGCTGTTGTTGGGCGTATAAAGTCAGGATTGATTATACCACCTTATCAGGCAGTTGGGTAATGAGGTCGTGGTAGCTGTAAATACCATTTCAAAACGCGCGAATGGGGAAAGACGTTACATAAATTTAAACAAAAGCGTACATAAACATTAAAAGTTATAAGAAAAAGGTGTGAATTAAGCCATACAGGCTACCTAAAGCGAATTGCAAAAATCTTGTACTAATTTAAGTTTATAAAATGCATTGAAATTAATTTTTTGTTAAATGTTTTTTGTTATTTTTTGAAAACTATATACTTTTGTTGAAGTTATTTTTAATAAAATAAATTTTGTAAACCAGCATTTTTACTTCACAGAATTTTGCAAAACAGTATTGTGAAATTCAGTATTTTGCAAAACAGTATTATGAAAAGCAGGATTTTTGAAATTTTTTTGACCAATATTTTGTCTAAACAGTATTTTGCATAACAGTATTGTATACGTATCCCTTATCGGCATGCCCGACTTCAACTTTTTTACTCGTTTTAGTCTACCAGCCTGTTTTAGGATGTTTATTAAGTATGTACCTGAAATGGTGGACTAAAATAACATGTTTGTCTAATTTAAGTCAATTATTTGCAAGGTTTTTTTTTTAGAATTGTACCAAAATATTATACAAATCTGTTCCCACTTAGAAATTTGTATCAGGGACGTCTATTAAATGCACCCTATCAAAAATGTTCATTCAAATGTTTTTTGATAACAAACTATTTAGTCAAAATTAATAATACTGTAACCAATAAACCATTCGATGAAATGTATTTAAATTACGATTTTTTTAAAAACTACAATGATGCCAAACTTATTCGCTTTTCCAGCATTAGACCTGGTCGAGCCAAAAATGATCCAACAGTTGCACAATTAAGATCACTAAAGTATTTACCAAGTGGTGAAATTATGTTAAAAGTGAACTTTAATGATGAATACAATAGCTTACCTACCCAAATTAAAGAATACACAGGATATACTCAACCAAAACTCTTACGTATATGTAGGTCAACTCCCAATTCAGCGTAGTAAATGGAAACATCTACAACAGTGGTCGGTACCCATAGCCACCAGTGGCCGATCATAATCGGCTTTACACACGTACACAACACGAATGGCAACAAAACTCTCAACTAAGAGCGTAAAATTTATTCAGTAGCATCACAGGGTATACCAGTGAAGACACGCACTAGCGCTGCGGGTGGACGTTTTTGGCACTACCGAAACTTGCAACTCTGCAACTAACTAGCAGAGCTGCACCAAAAACGTAAGTGCGAGAGAAACAAATATATAACAACTAGTTCTGTCTCTCTTTCCCAAAAGTTTTCCAATTAGTCGCATTATTATTGGTTCGGCCCACTGGCCATTTTTGAAAATATCGAGTTAGAAAATTTATTAAATACATATTTGCATTCAGATTTTGAAACAGTTTCTTGCTATAATGTATCATATCTGAGATACCTAGTGCATACACAAATTAAAAAGATGTAAATCTCTTTATCGTTTTTCTGGACAAAGAGTTTTTGGCATATCCACCAAACCAATACTAAGCTGACGATATGTTGTTTTTTTTTTAGTTTGTTTAATAAATTTTCTTTACAGCATCGTTTGTGTAACAAAATAAAATTATATAGCTCAAATAATGATTGAATAATAAAAATTAAAAATAGATAGTGTTAAAAAGTGAATATTTTATGTTGTCGAATAATAATAAATAATATAAATTTGTTTTGTAAGTGCGTTTGTGTTTTTTTTTATACATTTCACAGAACATATGGATGTGAGAGTTTGTTGTATGTTGTGTTATGTTTAATAGTACTGTATAAGTTTTCTTTATTGTTAATAAAGGGCACTAATGTGCACAAATTTTATAAAAAAGTTTAAAGTAATATTGTTTTATTCATTACAATGTGTAACTACAAATATATAATTATTTTGTGAGTTTCTAACACACCAGGGAAGTTAAACTGTTTGCCCAATACAACCATAGTGTGTATCTTCATACTTTCTAGGCTATCTTTTTCTTTTTTTTTTGTGAACACATGTTTGAAAACATGCTGTATAGTTGTTCACTTTTACACATGGGTTTCGCATATATACTTTTTTTAAATCTCCTTCGCACTTCGGTTAAAAATTACAACAACAACCACACCATACGGTTTGTGTTTACCCGTTTGACAGCTGTCACTTTTGACTTCACTGGTATACCCTGTGAGTAGCATGGTAGCTTTCAACAAAGCAGGTTAAAGTCGTTTTGTTTAAGAAATTTTAGAAAAATATTACACTCTTAAAATCTTACAAGAACAGGAAATTTATTATGAATTATATTTATTTCTTTAATTCATTAAAATTTACTAATGGAATACTTTTTTAAGAATAAATAATTTATATACAAAAAAATAAATATTTATTAAATAATGTGTATAATAAAATTGATTATAAATTATTAAAAAAAATTAAATTACTATAAATTATTATTTTTTATTTCTTTAATTCATTCATGCATTCATTCATTCATTATTACATTTCATTATTAATTCATGTTCTTAATTTACAAATATAAATTTAAAAATGATAAACTAATTTCTCACAGTGTAAAAACACAATACATTCACATTCTCTCTTTGTGCCGACCACTGATCTACAAGATTTAAAGCATTGGTGCGCATTTCATAGCACAATTGTGAATTTACTTATTCACACATATTCTTATGCTCTTTAATTTAGTCGTCAATGAGACAGCGACGAGTGCACATGCTTAACGGGTGTTTTGATTTTTTTTTCAAGTGCACTGAAAACAAATATTTATGACATTCAGAAAATATATGCTGAAAAATGTTTTTGATATCATGCAATGCCTTTTACGTTATAAAACATTTAAGGAATCTAGGGTATATGTTATTAAAAGATATTATGATTATTTTCATAGTAATATCTTTCATAGTAGATCTTTAATAGAAATAAAAAAAAAAAAACAAAATATAAAAAAATTGCCATAAAAGTATTAATATAGCGCATTTTGTTTAAAATCTATAAAAATATGTTGCAGAAAATTTCATTAAGATTGTATAAACAATATGGAGATTGATAAATATGTAAAAATCTCCCTCTCTTTATTCCATAGCTCTTGGCAGAGCATAGTGACATAAATATGAACATTAAAAAGAATAAATAGAATAAAATAATATGTAAAAATACATATTATTTAATTCGCTCAATTTTTTTCCCAGTGCTGTTCTGCAGTAAGAAAATATGTGTGTGGCCTAGGGTGCTCCAAAAAATTTTTTTTATGGTTTTTGACCGGGCTACTCCATGGAAATATTTATTTGGGTGGCAAACTTTTCCCGGGATTTCCCGGGAATATAATATATTTTTCCCGGGAAAACGGGAAATTTTAAAAATATTAAGTTTTTTAAATTGTTTTTGTTTGGAATAGGATTTTTAAAATTTTTCAAATGTATATTTTAGTTAAAGTCGACTTTAGTTAAAATATTGGGTGGCAGTATTCCTTGACTTGGCTTATTTTTGGAGGATTCTGATTGGTTAATTTATTTTCAACCAATCAAAACATTTGAAAATATAAATATTTTTGTAAGGTTTTCATACACAAAATAAACAAAACCGTATGATTTAAAATAAAGTCGACTTTAAATTTAAAATACTCCTTTATATTAAGGGCCAGTAATTTTTTAAGTAACGTTTTCATTAATAAATGTGATATTTTCAAGTAAGTTTACTTTATTTTAATACACCTGCTTTCAAACTAATATATTCTTTTATATTAAAGAATAAAATGTCAGGAGTTTGGAAAGACTTCACAAAAAAGGACAATGCAGCGCAGTGCAATATTTGCCCTAAAAGACTAATGGTTAACGGAGGTATCTAAATTTGGTTATCCGACATCTAAATTTGGTTCACAAAATAAAACTGGTGGTCATGCAACTTTTCTTGAAGAAACAACAACAAGAATAACGTTCCAGCTAGAATTAGCAAAGTACCCAAAAAAAGTGTAAGCTGAATAGGCATTGAGCGTTTTATGGTAGGGCAAACATTTCCTGAAGTGGTATCCAAATTAGCCGCAGTCGACGGAATGTCAATCCGCATCATAACTAGATCTTCGTTTATTCGAGAAAGTTTTTATAATAAAAACCTGGCATTGCCAAAAAAATTTTACAATCATCAAAAATATATCATGATAAAAGAAATATCGAGCAATATTTCTAATAATAGGAGATTTACTATAATCTTAGATGAATGGACAAGAATACCACAAAAGAGATATTTGAACATACATATCTATAAACGGAAATAATTCATTTTATAATCTGGGGTTGGTTTATATATCAGGAAGATGTAATGCTGATGAAATAAGAAGAATTGTAGAAATAAGCCTAGAAGAGTTTTATTTGTCTTTGGAAAATAACAATGTGGCCACCATATCTAATGGGCCAAATGTGATGAAACGGTTTGTTTCCGACAGTCCAGTAGTGGGTGCTTTCTGCTGGAATCATGCAATTCATTTGGCAGTGCTTAGAGTAATTTATGTGAAATCAAATGTTCAACATTCTGATATTTTTCTTTGAATTCTCACTACACAGACTGAATTTGTACTGAAATAGTGTTTTTTTTTAACAAAAATTACTTATATAGGTGGTTTTCATTAACAATTTTGTTCAAAAATATTTCCCGGGATTCCCGGGAATCGAATTTTTTTATTCCCGTTTCCCGGGAAATAAAAAAGTCCGGGAAATCCCAAACCCTAATCAGTACTTAAAATCGTGCTCAAATTTTTGCTATTTAGGATTCTGCGATAGCTTACGGAAATTGGCCTCATGTAAGAAAATAGGAAAAATTTATCTTTTTATGGGTTCAAGGAGCCAAAATCTGCCTTGAGTAATTAAAACCAAAAAATGGTTACCAATATTAGGACAATTTTACACGAATTACACGCCTCTACAAAATGAAAAGTCGCTGCTCTTAAGTAGAAGCTTGATACATATTTTTAGTATTTTACTTGTTGATTCCGAATTCGTCTCTCAACTCTCAAATATGAAAAACAAACGTGATTACAAACGCGGAAAATAGCTTTTTTACCTATTTCAAAATACTATACAAAACGCATCCAATTAGCTTAAGACTTTTTGTTACGATGGTACTAAAGAATGAACTTTGATCTCTAAAATACATAGGACAATATTTTTTAAATTGTGTACCGTTATAGGAAAAAATTCTTTTGAAAACAACTCTCAGAAAAACAATTATTCCATTAATTTTGGGTAACTTGCATTTAAGGATTTAGAATCAAATTCAAAATGAATCATGTATCAAAGCTCAAACCGCTGAAAGTTTGTTGAGGTGTGTTATCAAGGATTTGCAGAATTTTGGTACAACGTGAAAAAATTCCTCCTTTGCACATGGTTCTAAAGCTCCAAAATAGACTTCGAAGCTCCTGCCCATATATGGGAGTTGTATTCCATCTTCGGTCGGATATAAGTGGTATAAATAGTGAGTAAATCGGATGAAGTGAAGTACTTCTTGCACCGACGTAAAATACCTAGACACTTGAATGCTTCTTTCGACACCTAAAAAACATATTTATTCCAACGGACATCACACTGAATTTTCATGCACAGAATATCAAGAGTATCCGATTCCTCAATATCGATATCACCCATATGTACAGATGACAGTGTTGACCCAGCAGCCCTATGGGTCAACATACAACATTGGGTCTTGCGCGCATTAAAGTCGACCTTATTCGCACGACAATACTGAGATTGTAGAAAGGTCACGATTCAGTGTGTCATTCATAATCTGCCTTTTGCCGCCAATTTCCTCAGGGCTTGGCCTACGATCGAAGACGAATGAATGACAAATGTTGCTATCATCTGCGAAAGAGTAAATAGGGTTGAAAGTTTGACCAAGAAGATCACTGAGAAAGATAAGAAATAGGGTAGGAGGAAGAACAGAACCATGTGGTACGCCTGAATTCAGCTGAAACTCGTCGGATGAGACCCCATATATAACAACACGAATAGTGCGATCTCTGGGAAAGCTCGAAATAAAACGAGCGAAGAAGCGGAAATGGTACAATGATCCAAATTGCCGAGAATTACTTCATATTTGTCTGGATGTGAAGTAAGGAAAAGGTCAAGAGTATTCTGATGTTCACCTTCAACGCACGGAATGTGCCTTGGTTCATTCACTAATTGTGCTAGGTGGTTGTGCGCGGTAAAATACTCAAGATAAAGGCCCTCGGGAGTTGTATGGCTGGAATGGCGAAGCCAGGCAGTTGTGAATATTAGAATCGCCAGCAACAACGATTTCACTACTGGGGCAACTCTCCACAATTTTAGAGATGGAATCAGAAAGGACATCCAAGCCATTAACGGTATTCATCCTGTCCATTTACATTTAACCCAAAGTGAGTTAAATTCCGTATCATTACAGTTTAAATGTTGCTGATACTGGTACACAACATCATAGCGAATGTACATAGCAAGGCCCCGATGAAAGATAAAAAGGGATAGAAGTTGATAACCAGGTATATAGAAATCTTGTGGATCAGCATCCCCACATACCTGGGTCTCACATAAGGCGAAAACATCCGGCCGATGAAAACGAATGTGAGCAAATACGGAGAAGAAATTCGCCCTCAGTCCCAGTATATTGCAGAAGTCAATACGGAACCGTCCTGCCATTACAACGTATTGAAATTAAAAACCAAGTCTTTCTTACGCGTGAACAAGTGCCTGGTATTTAGTTTGTTGCTGTTTTGGTTAGTTAGTGACCAGTGCTATACCTTCAGCACTAACTAAGCCAACAACAAACAAAATACCAGGATATTTGCATTACATAAATATATTAAAAAAAGGAGAAGGAAACAACAACAACGACACTAGCAAAGGCAAGCATAAAAGCCCTTTGCTTGGTCATTGTGTGGCAGAAAAAAATATATTATAAAAAAAACTGCAAAATGGACGGCGGCGGCTTAGCCGCGCCTATAAGCTGATCGGCTTCGATCTCTGATTGTTACGATGTGTGTTGTTATGTAATGAGTGTGCTTATTTTTGTTTGTGTTATTATTATTATTATTATTTTTGTTCTCTATTTTGTCTTGTGCTTGTTTGTTTATTATTAGCTGGAGTTTGTTTTTTTTATTGTATATTGAGTTTTGTTTATGGTTTTGATTTTGGTCTTTATTTAATTTATGTATTTTAATATTTATTTGATTTATTGCACTACTATTTTTTAATTTATTTTGTTTTGTTAACACTAGAAAACGGACGACACAATTATTTTAAAAATTAATTATAGGAAAGAAAAGACTGCGTAACACAGCGACGACATATACGTGTTAACAGCACGACGGATTTTCAAACGATTTTAAGCTAAAAAAGTATTGATTATTAAAATTATTAATCATAAAAAAAATACAATTTATGTATACAATATTATAAATACTTTAATTTTGAGTGATAAATATATATTAGAATCCTACCGAACAGTTCGGCCAAAAAGTGACATTTGGTCGATTTTCTGTTATTTGAAAGCATTAGGGAGAAACTTCAATACTGCTAAAATATTTGTTGAGCCAATCTAATTCGATTTTGAGTGTCAGATATAAGGAAATCTCGGTAGTTTAACCGTAAAGTTAACTGTTCAGTCGACGAACTTTTTTCAATTTGCCCGAACTTTCGGCAGCCGAACAGTGAATTTGTTGCTTAACCTCATATTTTTCCTTAAATTTTACACTCAAAATGCACTCTAATAGGCCCAACAAACATTTTTCCATATGCAAAATTTATACATAATGCTTCAACATACCAAATAACAACCAAGTACATTTTCTGGCCGAACTGTTCGGTCGGACACTAATAAATATCATCATCAGGAGCTTCACGTTGATCATCATCAGCAGCTATTTCATGTTGAGATCTACGGCCTCGCAACCTGTTTGTTGTTGCATCGAGCAAGCGCTTATCAACTTCTTCTTCATTTGCAATAAACCTCGGTTTGGACAACTCACTTCTTTTTACAAAAAATTTTCAACCAGCTGCATAGATGAACGGTTTTCAATGTTCTCACATAATTGAGTAAGGCCAGCGTTTCTCTACACTCAAAAAAAAGTTAGTAAAGTCAACAAAAAATGTTGCTGTGTCAGCAAATTTTTAGTCAGGAGCATGCTTACAAAAAAGTTGGTGTTGCTGAAAATCAGCGAGCTGATTTTTACCAAAAAAATAGTAATCTCAGCAAAAATTTTGCTAACACTTAGTCAATTGCAAAAGAAAAAAATCCTTGCTAAAATCACTAAACTTTTCGGTGAATATTAGTAAACTGAAAAAAAGTCAAAAAAATTTAGAGAAATTTTACTTTAGTTAATTTATTTGCTGAAAATTTAAATATAGAAAATGTGTAGAGTTATTTTTTTTTAATTATCATTTCCATTGTCTACTACATCCAGACAAGCTGCGACATCTACATCTTGTATATCTGGTTGTCGTCCACGCTATAAATGCGGTTATCAGCACAATTTTTGTACCAGAATAAATTAGTAAAACATTAGTTCAAAATTAGTTTAGTGTTAAAAAAATATAACTAAAATTTTTGCTGAAAAGGGAATTTCAGCAAAAAAATTGCTAAAACTAGTACACTTGATATACAAGACGTTTTAATAATTTTTCTACTAACTTATTTTTTTGAGTGTAATAAAGAAATCGTTTACAAAAACGTTTTTAAAAGTTTCTTTTTGCTTTAAAATTGGTTTAACAAAAAAAATCTGGGACATATAAAATATGTATATTATTGATCGTTATCAATAGCGAAACCGATATAGCCGTGTCCGCCTGTCTGTTGAAATCCCGCTCAAAATAGTTGTGCTAGTATGTTGAGTTTTAGTCAAAATGTTTGTCAATATCTTAATGTAGAGATACCACCTTGCGGTTTGGTCTGCGTTTATTTTTTTTTTATATGGAGTTTAGACAATTAAAATCGCACTGCGTTTTCTCTCATACTCGCATATTTTCATGCTCACTCTCACTACAATGTTGCCATATTTTCAAAAAATAATCCCGATATTTGATGATGTTCAGTAGGGTGACCGCAAAAAATCGATGTCGGAATTTTGTTCGTCTGGACCCCACAAAACGATTCCCCTTTCCAGATATTGAGATAGCCGAAATTTGAGCTCGATTGGAGTATGTTAACCCGTGCCGCTGAGGGCTCAAAATTTGAAATACAATTTACAAGGCGAAAAAATCGCTTTTTGGCTTTTTTTGAAAATACAGGCTCTTAAATAACTGTATTTTTGGAAAATGTAAATAGAATCATAATCTAAACTGAATTCCCTCTCTACTAATGTATAAAAATCCAAAATCGTTTGGAAAATATTTCGGTAATTGCAATTTCCTCAGACCATTGTAGTGTTAAAATGAGATAAATTATGAAAATCGAAAAAAATAAAATATTTCTTTCAAAAAATTACAAGGTTATACTCTAGTTTCATTTTTAAGATTCACATATATTCAGATAAAATTTTTTGTCTCTCTTGGGCTATGATAACCTAGTCCCAGGAATGGCCAAATATGGGATTTGTTTTTTTATAAATTTGCAAAACTCTAGTTTTGAGTTTTTTAAAATTTTGTTCAACAAAATATAAAAAAAAGTGGTCAACGCATAGGGGTTTATTAAATACACCTTAGAGAATAATTATGCTGAAAATTACACAAATCCCTCTTTTAACTTAACTGTGACAGAGTTTTAAATTTGAAAATTTTAGAGGAAAGTGTGATTTTGGCCAATAATTAAGATGATAGTATTAATTTTTGTGTTTTTAGCTAGGTGGAACAAAATCACTTCCGATTTCATTTAATCCTGATACAGGAGATTGTTTTCCGAAAATTCTGTAAAACTTCGACAACGTTAACCCTTTCTTTGTTGTTTCTTGCGGAATTTGGTCTAAATAACTCTTTTAACACCAAATTTTATACATAGGAATAAAAAATTAGAAATTAACCCTTATAGGCACATGGGGTCAAAATTACCCCAAATTTTTAAAATGTAAAAAAGTGCCATTTGGCATGAAAATCGATATAAAAACCTTTAATTAAGCATTTTCTAGAAAAAAAAATATAAATTAACCTGGGGCCAGATTCCCGCAGTCGTAAGCGTTCGAAATTGTTAAAAAATTACGTTTTTAAAGCGCAAATAAATGAACATGAAAAACTATTGTTACAACTTTAACTCATATTTGTAATAAAGGAACTAAATGCATCACCTAACCTGGTTTTAATCTTTGTAATGTTTTCAGTAACAATAATTGCTATCGAATAACACTCGATCACGACTGCGGTAATTTGCCCCCGGTTTGTGAACTGACCCATATTTTATGTTAAATAACGATGGTTGGCTGAAAAAATTATATAGAAACCATAAATTGTTGTTTAAAAAATGTGAAGAAAGGAGTTAATTTCGATTTTTTTTATGGTTTCTAAATGCATTTTTAAGCAAACCAGCGTTATTTACCATAAAAAATGGGTAATTTTGACATCATGCTCTCAAACAGGTAAATTTTGATTTTTTTTTTTTTTTCGGAAAATGCTTAGTTAAAGCTTTTTATATCGATTTTCATGTCAAATAACACTTTTTTACATTTCAAAAATTTGGGGTCATTTTGACCCCATGTGCCTATAAGGGTTAATTTCTAATTATTTATTATTATGTATAAAATTTGGTGTTAATGGAGTTATTTGGAAAACTTTCACCAAATTCTGCCAGAAACAACACATTGTTTTGGTATACTTCCAGGAAAAATCGAAAAATTTGAAAAATTTCACCTTTGACCTTGGTAAACAAAGGGTTAACGTTGTCGGAGTTTTACAGAATTTTCGGAAAACAATCTCCTGTATCAGGATTAAATGAAATCGGAAGTGCTTTTGTTCCACCTAGCTAAAAACACAAAAATTAATACTATCATCTTAATTATTGGCCAAAATCACACTTTCCTCTAAAATTTTCAAATTTAAAACTCCGTCACAGTTAACTTAAAAGAGGGATTTGTGTAATTTTCAGCAGAATTATTCTCTGAGGTGTAATTAATAAACCCCTATGCGTTGACCACTTTTTTTTTATATTTTGTTGAACAAAATTTTAAAAAACTCAAAAATAGAGTTTTGCAAATTTATAAAAAAAAACAAATCCCATCTTTGGCCATACCTGGGACTAGGTTATCGTAACCCAAAAGAGACGAAAAATTTCATCTGAATATTTGTGGATCTTAAAAATGAAAGTAGAGTATAACCTTGTAAATTTTTGAAAGAAATATTTTATTTTTTTCGATTTTCATAATTTATGTCATTTTAACCCTACAATGGTCTGAGGAAATTGCAATTACCGAAATATTTTCCAACCGATTTTGGATTTTTATACATTAGCAGAAAGGGAATTCAGTTTAGATTATGATTCTAATTATATTTTCGAAAAATACAGTTATTTAAGAGCCTGTATTTTCAAAAAAAGCCAAAAAAGTGATTTTTTCGCCTTGTAAATCGTATTTCAAACTTTGAGCCCTCAGCGGCACGGGTTAACATACTCCCATCGAGCTCAAATTTCGGCTATCTCAATATCTGGAAAGGGGAATCGTTTTGTGGGGTCCAGACGAACAAGATTTCGACATTTTTTTTCCCTCTCTATGAGATCCGGTCACCCTGAACATTGTTCAGAGATGGAAAAGTTGAAACGATTTAACTTTTATTTTGAAAAATCATTGTTTTTCATGTTTATTACTCGTTTTGAACTCATTTAGCCTATCATTTTAATTTCCCAGCAAAATCTTTCATTACCAAATAAGTGGTTATATAATAGAAATTAATAGCTCCGCACAACTCATTATTTTTGTTTGGCGTGGTCGTTTTTATAAGTAGTCACGCTTACCCGCTCGCTTACGAAAAAATGAGAAATAAGTAGTTATGAGATTTTGAATAATAAGTGGTTACACACATGCTTACAAAAAGTTTAATTAGAAGTGGTTATCCGATTGCTTACTTGAATCTTAAAAATAAGGAGTTAGGCAAATACTATTAGCCTAAGGAAATACATTCAGAAAAATTTAAGTTTTCTCTAGTGTGTAATTTTAGGACACGTCATAAAAATTTAAACATAAAACATATTTACATATAATAAAAAAATTTAACTGTGTAAAAAGTACTTATTTAACTAATACGAGTAAGTCATTATTTTATATTTAGAAACAATGAATAGAATAGGCCGTTATTAGGAAGTCATTATTTTATATTATAAAATAATGCAAAAGGTAATGATATATCATTTTTGGTAATGCAGATAGTAATGAGGTGTCATTACCAATATTTTGCTGGGTTAATGACCTTTGCTGAAGTTAAAATGAAAAATTTTTCTATACTGAAACAAAACCTCATTTCGCATCGCTGGTGCTCTCAACACATACACTAAATCTACACACACTAGGTTCACATCAAGTAAAAAGATCGTATAGACTAATGCAATGTGGTGCCAAAGAACGAAACTGCAATATTTATCCAAGCTACGTTGTTTTGACTAAAACTAAAACGGAGTGTTACCCCAGTGACATACACGTAACGGAACGTTTAGCTAAAGTTGGCTTGCAAAGTCTCGTAGACCACACTGTGTCACGTATAATACAAGGCTTTACAACAGCTTTTGAGGATCTTATGACTGTAGGCCATAATAACGATTGCATAAAAGCAATTTTTAAATGGGGCTGTGATGGGAGCAGTGGGCACTCTACTTACCGTCAACGTTTCAGTGTTTCTGATACTGGAACAATTGATGAGCATTTATTTGCTGTTTGTATTGTTCCTTTACAAATTAAAGCAGGGTCCGCAATACTATGGCAAAATAACCGGCCTTCTTCAACTCGGTTCTGCAGACCCATTAAAATAATTTTTGAAAAAGCGTCAGCGGATTTAGTTAGGGCTGAGATAGAAAATGTTAATAGAGAAATCGCACAAATTCTGCCGACAAAATTTAAATTTTTTGCAGTAACACACGAATTTCATCTGACCATGATCGATGGAAAAGTGTTTAACACCATAGCGGAGTCATCATCACTGGCTTGCGGAATTTGTGGGGCGACACCAAAATTGATGAACAATCTAAATTTAGTTCAATTGAGGCAGCCACAAAAGCAATTGTACGAATATGGATTGTCGACACTTCATGCTTGGATACGGTGCTTCGAGTGTATAATTCATATCGCCTACAGAATACCGATAAAAAATTGGCAAATTCGTGGAGAAAATAAAGAAATTGTTCAACAAACCAAAAGAAAAATTCAACTTGAACTAAGAGAACAAATGGGTATTTTGGTGGACATTCCAACGACAGGTTCAGGGAATACAAACACTGGGAACACCGCTAGAGTTTTTTTTCGACCAGCCAACCTTGGCCTCTATAGTAACTGGCGTACACGTGGAACTTATAAAAAGGTTTGGTTTAACTTTGCGCACCATGGCATGTGGGTATGCAGTTAATATAGAGGCTTTTCGCATATATGCCTGGGAAACAGCAAAAATATTTGTTTCCGAATATCCTTGGTTTTATATGCCTCCATCTGTACATAAAATATTAATTCATGGAGCAGATATTATTGGAAAAGTGTCGCTACCAATAGGAATGATGTCAGAAGAGGCACTTGAGGCAAGAAATAAAGATTTTCGCAGTTATAGGCGAAAAGACTCGAGATTGCACACAATGAAAGACTTACTGCACGCTCTATTGGTTTCGTCTGATCCCTTTATAACTTATAAATCTAAAAGCACCTCAAAATACTGCAAAAAACACATTAAAATTGATGATGAGGTCAAGCAGCTTCTTTTGAGTATAAATGATCTACCTGACAGCCTTAATTCGGAAAGCTCCGGCTCTGAATAGTTTTTTTATTTATTTTTTATTTTCTTTTAAATTGTAAAAAAATATGAAGGAGAAAACTTTATTTAAAAACATTTGCTCGTGTAATGAAAAAATATTCTAATATTATTAATTTTATTTATATTTTGCAAAATGTCTATTCTATGGAAATACCCATATACTTAAAAAAAAACATTCACACTTTTGTATGTTTTTGAAGTTATTCACAAAGCGCCGCTAGATTGGGTATTTCGGCCACTATGCATAGGGTCAAATTTTGAAAAATCCCACTTTGACCCATTTAGAGTGCCCCAATCGAGCCCAAATGTATGACCGACCCCCACTAACTTTAGAGGGCCGACCCACCCATGCCAGTGGCACACCCCCTGGGAGTTCCCCATACAAATATTTAAAAAAATCAACATTTTTGACACTTTACATGAAAAAATCAGCTAAATGGCATTGTTTTTTCTTTTGGAGTTTATTTTTCTCTTTAGAAATTTATTTAGTCAGAACATATGTAAATGAAAAAAATGAATTTAACTTAGTAATAGAAAAGAAACTAAAAAAAATTATTGTTTGAAGTCTTTTTTGCCTTCAAGTCTGGGCAATTTCGAACCCCAATGAGTCATATACCCAAACATGATGTTACTGTTTTTGTTGTGTCTACTGATTTGACTGATCTTAATTTACCAACCCATCTGGATATCTTGAGATATTATTTTTACTTTAGCGAACGTGCTAAAACAGAACAAAAAAAGTTTTCCTATAAATCATTCACTATTCAAGTACAAGAAAAGTTGATTGGAATTTGGGAAAAGCTTGGTATGGAAATAATGCCGAAAAATAGTGTATTTATTAAATTGAATAGATTGCTTGACAAATATCAAGACCAAATCAAGAGCAAAAAGAAAAACCCAAAATTTCCAGAGTTTGTAAAATCTCTGGAAACAATTTTTTACATTGGAACATGTAAATGCGATTTGAAGGCAGCTCCATGTGCATGCGGCTTGGTTCCAGAACCCTTCAAAAAGTTTATGCACTATCAACATAATCAGAGAAGACTAACAGTGGATGCATTTGTGATGGAAATTGAAGAGCAAGGAGCAACGTCTATGTCATCAATGCCAACATACCAAGATCCCGATGATTCAACATACGCACCGCCATCGATTCAAGAAGATAGGGATAGAAGCACAATTTCACAATACACAGAAAGATACGATTATTTTAACTTTGCCTTGATATGTGACAAATTTGGTGTGCCTGATAGAGTAGCATCAGCATTGGGAACCGATATTTTCCAAGATTTCAAAATGAAAGATAAGCATGGCAAACCTCTCATCATGGACAAATCGAAAGCTCGCAGAGAAAAAGAGAAATGCAGACAAGAAGTGCTTCGCAAACGGTTAGATGATACTTTAACGAGAGATAAAATTGATGAGAAGTATCATACTAGGATGGTAAAAGAACCTCATCTTGTTATTTTGAGAGAACCGAATTCTGAATTGATTGATTACGTAAGACTGGAACATGAAACCGCTGTGTAATGTTGTGTTTTAATTTATTTCCCTACCTAGGGTTTTTTAGCCGGCGTTTCAAACGCCACTGGCTTCAAAGATTGCCGGCACTAAAGAGCGCCAAGGCAAAGCACAATTAAGTGCTAAATTTTAAATATTTGAAAACTAATAGCCAACTGCTCGGCTGAGTTCTGATTTAAAACTTATCTTTATTTACAATTTTGTCCTTCTTATAAACTAAACTAACGGTACTTATAGTCTAGGATTTTATTAACATCTTTATTTTTGTTAACTTAAATTCAACAGCTGTTATTTGTTTACAAATGAAAAAGGGTTTTTTCGTTAAATATAACATATGTTTTATGAACATATGTTCTTAGTGAACTGAGTAGCGTGATCGGTTTGAACTCACCACAGCTGAATACAAAACAACCAAATTAAATGATTTTTTTCAACGATAAAACTATATCACTGGATGCATTAATTGGCATATGCACAGACGGTGAGCCAACAAACACTGGCCCACACGGTGGAATTATACGACGATTCGAATTGCTGTTAAAAAGACCATTGCATTGGTTCGTTTGCCTTCTACCGTTTCGGCATTTGTTTGAAGCTTTGGATAAATCAACCAGCACTGGACCAAGATCGACAACCGGAAAACTGAGCCGTCAAATAGAAACTTGTGAAACTTTTCCGGTAAGTTATTGCTATCACTCATTTATTATAATTGTCAACCGTTTTTAATTACACAGTACAACACTAAAAATGCATCGGGCATGCGAAATATCAATTCTGATAGATTTTAAAAAGACAGTTTTTTTTTGTTAAAATTTCTTATTTATTCATACACCTGACTCAACCATGGATAATTTTTAATGTGGTTTAAAAATATAGACTTTGGGCTTTTGGAAACATATCAATTTATTTTGATTAGATAAAGGATCAAGGCTATAACTGCAATTAAAGTGAAAACTTCACTTATTTTCCTATTTTGGAAATCTAGTAAAATCCCTTAATCGGATTTGCAAAATTTTTACATATGACGTAAATTCATATTCCACTAAATTCTTTTTATCAAAAGAATCACAACTTCTGCATCAACATTTGCAGAAAATTCAATCTGAAATACACATTTTAAATCTTTTTTATTTCAAATAAATTTTATATGAATTTACTATGACAAAAGGAAATAAAATACATTTTTGAACATGCATATTTTAAAATCGTTATTTTTCCAAAATTTGCACTTCAATTATCTAAAACTTTGTTGAAATTGATTGGAAAACATATGTTTAATATTTCTGAATGGTTTTATCTGGGTTTTATATTTTAAGATTTGTTACAGACTCTTTAATTTTTAGGTATTAAAAAAGCCAGTCTTTTTCAGGTTTAGTCAATATTAACTATAAATTGAAACAGAAAATGCGAAATTTTTTTGATAAATTAGGTAACATGGGATGTTTACTAAGGGTACAAATTCAAATATTAGATATTCCTTTCATCGCAGATTATTTATTAACGAAATCGTGAAAAAAGAAAAATTTCAATTTTAAATGCATATATAGGGAATATTATCGCAGCTGTCAAAACTTGCAATATATCAAATTAAAAGGCATATTGCATCATTTTAAAATGTTGCAAAAAAATAGCGTTTCCGGGTAAAAATCTTAATATGGTGTCATATATAATTATATCTTATTTGACAAGTCCCCATATACAACGACATACAACTTGATCCGAAAAATGGGTCATCTACTTGTGTCTAATTATATCAAATTAGATATAATTTGATACTGTTTGATCCCAGATTTGTCCATATCCAGGACATCAAATTACATCTAATTCGATATAAAAATATCTGATTTTATATAACATTGTCTAATAGTAAGTATACTTTTTATGCATATCGGCTATTAAATTGATATTGAAATTTCTATAGCTTTAAGAATTTTAAAGGCCCAAATTTTATAACGTGAAATAAAAATTAATTAGAAATTTATTAATTCAGTTCGAGGCCAATTTCCTTATTATGAATTAACATAATAAGTACTTTTTTCAGAAACTGCTATTTTTCTTCATCAGGATATTCTACTAACAAATACTTCACAGAGTTTTTGCTTTCAAAAACCTCTACACTTTCAGGAATGAAAAGACGATCGTTTCGGGGATTTTCCAGGTCCCCTTCTTCAGTTTTCTTTAGCAATAGTGCAATGCAAATTGAAACATCAAAATTTCATATTAAACGTAGTCTACTACATCAACGAAATGAGAATGAAGCAAACAATAAAATATGTTTTCGAAGTCTCTGCAAAGACATAACCAACAATAGAAATATTATGAAAGTTTTCTGTTTTTATATTTCGTACCGTCGGTACATGTCTTTGCAGAGACTTCGAAAACATATTTTATTGTTTGCTTCATTCGCATATCGTTGATGTAGTAGACTACGTTTAATATGAAATTTTGATGTTTCAATTTGCATTGCACTATTGCCACAACTTTCTAAAGAAAACTGAAGAAGGGGACCTGGAAAATCCCCGAAACGATCGTCTTTTTATTCCTGAAAGTGTAGAGGTTTTTGAAAGCAAAAACTCTGTGAAGTATTTGTTAGGAGAATATCCTGATGAAGAAAAATAGCAGTTTTTGAAAACAGTACTTATTATGTTAATTCATAATTAGGAAATTGGCCTCGAACTGAATTAATAAAATTCTAATTAATCAATAAAAAGGTCAAAAAAACAATTTTTATTTTTTGAATAAAAATTAAAAACCAATAAAATAAAAATTTTAATGCTTTTGTCTTCTAAATCGTACTCATCATTTTTTAATATAATTTTATATGCAAAAAAATCACGTGAAAATTATTTAGCTGTGGAGAAATTAACTCTTAATTTATATTAATTTGTATGAGATCATATAGAAAGGTCCTATTCACCCTCTCAGATACACCATTCTATTGTGGCGAATAACCAACGGTTGTCTGATGGACAATACCTTTTTCAGAAAAATGCAGTTTAAATTTAGAATTTACAAATTCTTTACCATTGTCACTGCGAACAATTTTTATTTGGCGGCCAGTCTGCTTCTCCGCGAGCCCAGAAAAATGTATGAATGCATCACTTTTCTTTTTGAGAAAGTACGTAAAAATATACCGAGAATAATCATCAATAAATGTTATAAAATATGACGATCCACTAACAGATTTTACACCAATTGGTCCGCATCCGTATGCACCAATTCCAACACATCACTGTTTGTACACTTGAATAATTTCTGTATGGTGTTGCAGCAAGTTTGTTTACAGCACAAGTAAAACACTCAATTGTCTTTGGCAATTTCACATCAAAACCTTTTACCATATTCTTGCTGGTTAATTTATTCAAATCACTTAAATTAATGTGACCAACTCTTTGATGCCAATTTTTCACAACTTTTTCATCAATAGCTGCACTTAAAATTTCACAATCGTACACTTTTTTCAAATTTACAATAAATATGTCATTCTTTAAATCAGCTGTTAAAATATTTTCGTTTTGTTTACTTTTCATTACACCAGCAAATTTAACAATATAACCAGCTTTTAGAATTTTGTTTACTGACAAAAAGTTTGAAATAGTTGTGGTAGGTACATACCGTACGTTGTTTAACGTGAGTGTACAAAAATTTGTTTTTCGTTTAACTTTGACAATTCCTTCAGCATAGACACTCTCACCAGCAGCCAAACCAATTTTTTGTTTTGATTCTTTTAGAGTTTCAAAATATTTTTTATTGTTGACCATATTTGACGTAGCACGACTATGAAGAATCCACAACTCTCTTAAATTCGTTTTATCATCAATTAAAGAACATGAAAAATCATAGTCTCTTCTATCATTTTCTTTGCATTGAGAACGTATGTGCCCCTTTTTACCACAACGAAAACATTTGATATTGTTATTGTTGTATACATTACCATCTGTGTGTTTCTTTTCATTTTGACGATTGTATTTTTGTTGTGTCTGTTTAACATCATTATTACGTTTATAATTGTTGTTGTTGAAATGTTTTTTATTTATTTTAAAATCGTTTTACGAATTTGCTGCAAAAACGGTTTCATTTTGAATATTATTTTTATTACCCTATCTCATTTCTTGCTCTAGAATTTTAGCCACCAATTTATCACATCTTGGTAAATTATCCCGGCTTTCTATTGCAACCACAAAACTCTCCATTTCATCAGGAAGACTACATAATAATAATACGGACAACAGGTCATCATTTAGGTTGATTCCAATTTCTTTTAACTCGTCAATTGTGGAAACAAATTCGTTTATTTGAGGACCAAAATTTTCATTTGAGTTAAATCTAAAACGCACTAACTTATTGAACAAGTTAACCTTTCTCGATGCAGTGTCTGCCTTATAAAGCGAACTCAAAACATTCCAAGCATCCCTCGCCGTAACACAATTTTTTATATAAATCAACTCACTTGGTTTCACGCTTAGTGTAATTGTTGCCAGAGCCTTACTGTCATTTGTTATCCATTTAAGTGCATTGTCTTTGGGACACTCTTCTATAATGGTTTGCCACAGGCCCAAAGTTATGAGTAAGCTCTTTATCTGTATGCACCATGTACCATAATTTTCGCCATTTAATTTATCAATACTTGCTACAGCAGCCGCCATTTTCCTTGTTTTGTAACACCGGTTAAAACAATAAAAGCCAAAATGTCACCAACGAAATATATCCTCACTTTTACTTTATTTAAAAAATTTTCATGAATTTTATTTAGATTTTTTGGTTTTTGTTCTCTGGGCCCATAACCTGTGTTAGCAGATTTGATCACAGTATGAAAATATATGAGAAACCAAAATCTAAATTCTTCCAGTAAAAGTGAAACACCGTGCGATTAAATTTAACTTTAAAATTTATTTAAAATTCAAATATATATAAAAGAACAGAAGGTTATTGTTCAAAGAAAGGTTTAAAAAGGAATGAACAATAATTTCAATATTTTAAGCGCATTAATTTGACAACTAAAAAACATAGAATAATAACAGAGGTATAAATATTTGGATTGCAACAAAAACTTAATAAGATTGGCCTAAACTCTGACAAAGTGGGACTACAGATAAACACGTCAAAAACAAAATATATGCGTATTCATACTGACGTCTCCCGCCCTTTTAAACTTTATGATAAAGACCTCGAAGACGTAAATGAATATCTGTATCTGGAATCCACCATTGATGATTTATGTGCTGCTGACATTCAGCAACGAATCAGCAAAGCAATCCAAGCATTCGGCATGCTGAATAAAGTGTGGGGGTCACCGAACATATCCCGACACACCAAAGTAAAAATCTTCAATTCCAACGTGAAGTCAACACTGCTTTATGGCTGTGAAACTTGGAACCTTTCCGCAAACAATGCTAGGAAACTACAGTCGTTTGTAAACAGATGTCTTCGACGCATCCTGAAAGTGTTCTGGCCGGAAACAATCAGTAACGAGGAGCTTTGGTTTCGAACCCAACAACCGCAGATCACAGAGTCTATAAAAATTCGCAAATATAGATGGCTAGGTCACACTCTTCGTAAACCTCCTGACAACATCACAAGGAGAACGCTTGAATTCAATCTCCAAGGCAGCCGAAGAAGGGGTCGTGCGAGTAATACCTGGAGACGTAACACTACCAATGAGATCCAAGGCGCAGGATATAGCTGGAGTCACATCAAACGTATTGCCGAAAATAGAGATGAATGGAAGAATCTTGTTGTGGCCCTATGTTCCTCCTAGGAACTCATGCTAACACATGAGATAAAAATAAATATCACATATTTTTTAACATATTTTTTGATAAATTTTAGAAACTCTTTTATTTCAACTAAGGTACCATGACTTATGCTGCTCACTGTATGTTCTGACTAAATAAATTTCTAAAGAGAAAAATAAACTCCAAAAAGAAAAAATATAGCCATTTTGCTGATTTTTTCATGTAAAATGCCAAAAATGGTAATTTTTTGAAATGTTTGTAAGGGGAAACCCCCCCCCCCCCTCCCCAGGGGGTGTGTCACTGGCATGGATGTGTCGTCCCTCCAAAGTTAGTGGGGGTCGGTCATACATTTGGACTCGATTGGGGCACTCTAAATGGGTCAAAGTGGGATTTTTCAAAATTTGACCCTACGGGTCAACAGTTGGGACACCAGAATTCGTTTTAGAGGTATGGTTCCTCGGGCAAAGTTTCTTATTTTGATCTCTAGAATACGATTTTTCTTGTCACTTGGGCGACATTTAAATCGATCCGCCCTAACGCACACATACATGTAAATAAAGTGTGAATGTATGTATAAAAACAACCGTCACCGTTACCGCAGCCGCAGTCATTTAACTTGTTTTTTCTCACCGCAGCGGAATCCGCAGCCGCATCCAGACATTTAAAGAGATAATTCTTTTTTGAATTAATATGCATAAAATTTTATTAATTTTTGAATTACTGAATAATTCATAATCCCTTTAAATCAATGATTGGACATTGAATAAAGTGAGATAAGATTTGTTCATATTTGTGGTGATTCAATTCTGATTCGATTGAATAATTTGGGGGTAAGTTGACTTTAGAGACACCTCACCGATTGATTCTAAATTTTTACTACTGATGGAACTCTTTTTTGGAAGTTCGAAGAAATACATTATTTTTCGCAGAAAAGCCTGTATGGGGAGTTACTTCGGTTTAAAATTTAAAAATGGACTTAACTGTATCTTCGTCATTTATGATGGGTTTGGAACAATGTGTACACCATTGGAAAGGTAATGAAAATATCTTTAAGATGGATTTTTTTTTGTTGACCCATTACGATTCGGCGAAGGAATTTGCATTTTTTGGGGAGTTTTTTAATGTTCTTATTCCATAAAAAGGCCTACATAAAAACAAAAATTGTGCTTTTTAATATGTTGTCAAGTCAAAAACCTTTCATTTGCATAAAGATCAAGTTTTTATTACTTCAAACACCAAGGATATTAGAGGTCAAAATCGCGAAATTTTTTTCTTTCAAAGTATGGCGAATTTTCGCCAAACGAAAAATCTCAATACCGACAATAGGTTTAAAATTCAGTATAATTGTTGGTTAGTGCCAAAGATGTACCTTTTGTATCATCTGCAAAAAAATTAGGTTTGACCTCTAATATCTTCGGTGTTTGAAGTGATAAAATGTCGAACTACATCTCAAAAGTTTTGAATCTGCCAACCCAGCCTCAATGTATGTAATTACTTTTGGCTTATGAATGACTTAACACCTAGTTCATCTATTGACTTTTATATATATATATATTCGTTCCTTTTACTCCTGCAAGGAGCACAGGACTTTTAGAAGAGCATGAAATATTAATAAAAATAAAAATTTTAGTCTACTCGCAAACTGACTAAAATTATAAAGTAATTGCTTAAAAATTCCAATATCTATTTTTTATTCATACGAGTTCATGAATTTATTTACATCGAATTAAACGGATACAACAGGAAAGTGTATTAATCAATACATGCTTTGAAATCCTTTCGATATTCGTTATTCAAATAATATATTATTTGCCATATTTGCAGCCCTTCATCTTTCACCACCTTTCACTTCTTCTCTATCCCCTTTCCAAAGGAAGCAACACGTTAATTAATAGGAAGAATTTCCTGAATGTTGCTTCTCTTGAAAAAAAATAAAAACAATCGTTACCAAGGAGAATTAGGAAAATTTCAACTAATAAAGTTTTTTCGAATAAATTATTATATATGACAAAAACATTATTAGTTAAAGTGCTCCTAATTGCTTGGCAAAGATTTTTTTGTGTGTATTTAAAAAGCGCAAATAAAACTTGATTTTTGAAAGAAAATAAGATTATTTTTAATTCGTTCACATTTGCTCATAACTGGCCACATTTACCAGCTTTTTAAGTGTTTTGTTGTAAAGTTAATTTTTTTTCTAAATTTGATGACGTCGTTTGGTGATTTCGAAATTATCTATCAAAAGTTCATCATACATGCTGCATATTTAAGTGACTTTTCTTTGTAATAATATAACGTCCAGAACGATGGGACAATTGAAATAGCCAAATCACTTTTTGTTAAGTTTACTGATGAGGTTATTATCTTTCTTCGGAGTTCGAATTGTAGTAATATGTTAATTGCAGTCATGGTAATTTCATACTTTTTGGATAATTTTGTCTACACTTTTTGAATCTTGCTTGTGGCAGCACTGAGATTAAACAAGATTAAACTAACCCAATAGACGAAAACCCTTTACAAAAATATTATAATAAAGCTTGCGAGCATAAGCCTTAAGCTTTAAACAGACTTGAGTAACTATAGAAAAACGCTTTTAAATTACTGTAGAAAATCAAAAAGCAACCCTCGTGCAAAATATTACTGCTTGCAATTGTAGAATAAGCTTATGCCTACAATTGTAAAATAAGCGTATGTCTACAATTGTAGAATTAGCTTATGCTTGCAAATAACTAATTCACATTTTATTGTTTATACCCTACACCACTATGTGGTCAGGGTATTATAAGTTTGTGCTGATGTTTGTAACACCAAAAAATATTGGTCCTAGACCCACCTTATAGTATACCGATCGGCTCAGATTTTTTTTTTATTTCGATTTAACGATGTCCGTCTGTCCGTCCGTCAGTCTGTCTGTCCATGCATTCTTGTGCGCACTCTACAGGTCGCAAATATTAAGATATATATATTGTTGAAACTTGGTACACCGACTTATGTCGGCCCAAGGACAACGCCTATTGATTTTGGTTAAAATCGGTCCATGTTTAGACCTAGTGCCCATATAATGGTCACCCCAAAATTATATTTTTTATACGCTGCAGATCGCAAATATTAAGATATTTTGATGAAATTTGCTACACCGACCTATATCAGCCCAAGGACGAAGCGTATTGATTTTGGTGAACATCGGTCCATGTTTAGACCTAGTGCCCATATAAGGGCCCTACCAAAATTATATTGTTTATACGCTGCAGGTCGCAAATATTAAGATATTTTGATGAAATTTGATACACAGACCTATGTTGGCCCAAGGAAGAAGCCTATTGATTTTGGTTAACACCGGTCCATGTTTAGACCTATTGCCCATGTTTAGATCTAGGGTCCCCCCAAAAATATATTGTTTATACGCTGCTGGTCGCAAATATTAAGATATTTAGATGAAATTTGCTACACCGACCTATATCAGCCCAAGGACGAAGCCTATTGATTTTGGTTAACAGCGGTCCATGTTTAGACCTAGTGCCCATATAAGGGTCCCCCCAAAATTATATTTTTTATAAGCTGCAGATCGCAAATATTAAGATATTTTGATGAAATTTGGTACACAGAGCTAAGTTGGCCCAAGGACGAAGCCTATTGATTTTGTTGAACATCGGTGCATGTTTAGACCTAGTGCCCATATAAGGGCCCTACCAAAATTATATTGTTTATACGCTGCAGGTCGCAAATATTAAGATATTTGGATGAAATTTGGTACACAGACCTATTTTGGCCCAAGGACGAAGCCTATTGATTTTGGTGAACATCGGTCCATGTTTAGACCTAGTGCCTATATAAGGGTCCCCCAAAATTGGCTTGGTAACAAACTGCGGATCGCAAATATTAAGATATTTTAATCAAATTTGGTGCGCTGACTCACATTATAGAAAATTTTGACACAAGCCCCATTTTAACCCATTCGATCCAAACATTAGTTGGCTTTTACCCAGACTGGTGTAGGGTATTGTATAGTCGGCATGCCCGACTTTAACCTTTTTACTCGTTTTTTTATTAATTAGTAAAAAATAAAAAATAATAATAATAAATAAAATAATAAGTAAATAAATAAAAAGTAAAAAATGTATATGAAAAAAAATCAAGTCTCAATAAATTTAATTTTAAAACTTTAACTTTAATTTTTACATCCGCACTCTATTGCTGCAAAACTGAGAATGAAATGACAATGCACGCGGTACAAAATATTCAAGGATGAATTTACTCAGAAATGAACGGGACTTTACTTCAAAGAGTTTAGAAATTGTTGTTTGCAATAAGTCTTTTATAATCATACCAACAAAAAACCTACTTGATACCAGTTCTCCTCTATGGTTGTGAAATATTTGCGAACACTGATAGTGTTGATTCCAGAAAACTTCTTGTTGCCTACAATGATATTCCCAGATATGTATTTAATAAGAAACGAAGAGACCATATATCAATGTATTCGTATAAACTGTTTAACATGTGTTTTGATGATCTATTAAAATATAGGTGCCTTCTCATGATCCATAAGATTATATACTTAGAAGAGCCGAATTACTTATTTGATTATATACATTTTGCAAGATCTCCACGTGGAAAGGGACTTGTCCCACCACCTTTCAATTATAATTTTTCAAAAAGACAGTTCTTTATCATACCACCCGTCTTTGGAACAATCTGCCCAATAATATTCAAACTATTAGCAACCCACAACGTTTTAAAAGGGAAATTTTAATATTGCTCAAATAAAATAATGTAATGATTTC
This sequence comes from Leucophora obtusa, assembly GCA_949987735.1. Lineage (NCBI taxonomy): Eukaryota > Metazoa > Arthropoda > Insecta > Diptera > Anthomyiidae > Leucophora > Leucophora obtusa. The sequence continues at coordinate 53,649,584 of OX465297.1, read as the reverse complement.
AATTTTAATATGATTATGTTTGTATTTTTGTTTATTTTTATTATTATTATTATTTTTTATTTTTAATTTTTAATGATTATATAACTAAATTTAATTAGCAAATTGATATTTTTAATGTTGTATTTGTCTACTCAAAATTGTAAATGTAATATATCTTCCAGCACAGTCAATTATAAGAATTCATTCTTGTTGTGCTGGAAAGTCAAATAAAATAAATGAAATGAAAAATGAAATGAAAAAATGAATGCTGTTGAGAAAATGCAAAATATGACAAGCATGTTTCATTTATGGGTATTTCCATCATGTCTAACGGGACCGGCGAACACATTTAAAGTGAAAAAATTCAAAATAAAACGGATTTTTATATTGACAATATGCTTTACTTATATCTTTTTATTAGCCCTATAATTGGTGCTGAGGTTGATTTTTATCAAGTTTTCGTTTTCAAGATAATTGTAAAAAACCAAGGCATTCGCACGGGACAAAAACAGAAGTGGTTTTCGCGGCTAACAATTAAAATGCCGATTTCAGCGAAACCTGAGGCAATATTTCAATGTGACTAATTTTACACTGTTGTACATTGATGTCTTTTAAAAATGGTTTTAATTTTACCCAAAAAAGATTCATATTATTTTTTTAATTTAATTTTAATTCACTTTCGCACGGGCCATGTCGCACGGGACATTTTTTTCCGTCGTGAGATTTATGTTGTTTCTGTTGCTCTTTTTACGAAATATGTAGTATGAATTAAGTATTGTATAGTATTAAATAAAATAAACAAAAATAAATTTTGATATAAATTTATTTTTGTTTTTTTTTTAGAATAGGCAGTCCTAGCTGCTTTTACTTCTTGACCATGGTGTACGCCAATTTTAAAAAATTTAAAAGTATGTATTTACATAAATAAATCATTTACATAAGAAAAAAAAATTTAAAATTTTTAAATTTTACACTTACGATATCGCACGTGATCAACTGTGTATAAGTGCCAAGATGACAATTCTTCTTATTTTTCAGGTAGGGTTTTTTTATTTTAATTGTATAAAAAATCTCTGTTTGTAATCAATATTTGATGAGCTTTCTGAGTGTACTTTCGACGAACTGATAACATGGGACACCGAAATATGCGACAATGCAAATCAAAAACAGTTATTTTCAATTGAATTTTTTTTATGCATTTTTTATGACTCTTTGTACCTTCCCGATTAAAAAAGATGATATGGTGACATATCTAATTTGATGAAATACGATAACTAATCAGATACAATTTAATCCGAAAAATGGTGATACAATTGTATCTACGTGGATCAAATTGGATTTAATTACTTTAAATTATATACAATTCAATCCGAATTTTGAACAGACATTATTGTATTAAAAAATATCTTAACAGTTAAAATTTGATGCAAGTAGGTCCAATTTAATCAAAATTTTGGAATTTTTGTTTTTATTAAATATTGCACTGTAAAACAATGGGGGATTCACGTAAGTTTTCGTGTACTGTGTAAACTAAGCAAATCTAGTAACTTTTAGAGTCTTTATGTGAAACTGCTTACATAAAAAGTATCTACTTATTAATGAGTACTTATAGGAGCTATAAGCTGTATTTTGTCTCATGCCTATCAACGTTAAGTCTTTAAAGCAAATCTACGTTAAACCGATTGTAGTATAACAAATTTTTAAACAGGTTATGTTTATAATTTGTCCGTTATAATCGAACGTACGTCAGCAAAAGTTCCTAGGAAGAAACGCGAATAAGTTACGTTACATGTGAAAATGTATAAACGTTGAGTTTTCAACGTTGATAATTATCCGTGTTGAAAGTTAACGTGCATACGAAAATTAATGTGTTACTTTTTGTCTTAAAAGCGTTTTTATGCACTTTGAGGTTTTTTATGAGTTAACGGATATGGTTAAGTCGAAAACAAAGCTATAGTATAGTTCAAGAATAATCCATAAAATAAAAATATTCTAAATAAAATGAAATTTCAAATAATTTTCCATAAAACATTACTGGATTTTTCACTGAAGGTGAGATTTTTATTTTGAAAGTGAGAAAAGTTCAAATGAAGCTTTATTTTTTGGCTACTCATTTTAAAATGAGAAAAATACATTAATATTGTGATAACAAATTTGACATGAGTTTTTAATCAAATTAAATGTCTTGAAATCATCGTTTAAAAATTTTTTGTTTTAATTTTCATTTGTATTTCATGATATCCATCAAGCCTATTAATAAATTTGGTGCTACGTTATTCCTAAACCAAAATTAATTCGAAGAATTAGCCAACTTTTATTAATATGGCCCAATATTCAATTTCAAAATAAAATAATCTGTTGTTTCGATGTAAATTTATAACATTTTAAATGAAAATGAATTTCAATTTGAATTTACTAAGATATTAAGAGTTCATTCAAAACAAGAATATGTATACCATATTATATAGGGAAAATAAATGTTTCTTTTTTAAATCAATAGGTTTGTTTTGTTGCTATACATATCTGGTACGAAATCCTATACAAAGTCTGACTGCATATGTTAAGTATTAACTATTTTAACATAATATTTTCAACGTCGATAATGTATAGGTCATCTGTCAGATAATATCACTTAGATTCTATTCAAAAATATTTTACCGGTTTTTCGTTTTCATGTTATTATTTTTTAAATCACTTGAACTTTATATCTAAATTTGTTTTTGTAAAATAATATTTTCAAATTAAAAATGGATTGTAATTGATTTCGATAAAATCTTAAATGAAATTTAAATTGAACATGAAACTGGGCTATATTTGGTCTTACAATTTAAATTCCATGGTCGAGATCTGATTAAATATGACAACATATGTAAAAAGATATATTTATATATTGGGTCATATAAAATTTTTTCGAAAAACGAAAATTACGTCTTATTATATATAGTGCCATACAAAGCAATATATAACGAGACATAATTGTATTAAATAATATAAAATAATGTCTAACCCGTTTTACTCGGGTTTGGAAATATTTTAGAGAGCAAGTGGGCGTTGTGGTGTAATAGTTAGCGCGTTGGACTGTTACACGTGAGGTTGCGGGTTCGAGCCCCAACCAAGGCAACATCAATTTATGAAAAATAGTAATATGTATGAGTTTTTTCTATCCCTCATACATATCGTAGCGTCCTCCTTCGGTGTTCCCATAGCACTTAACCCCACCGAAGTAAAATAATATAACAGGGCTATGAACTAAAAAGCTTCAACAAAGTTCGCCAACTTACCATCAGATGGCGCGCAACAACTGTTCTAAAATTCAACATCTCGCGCAATTACAGGGTTGCCATATTTGAAGCCCTTCATCTTTCACCACCTTTCACTTCTTCTCTATCCCCTTTCCAAAGGAAGCAACACGTTAATTAATAGGAAGAATTTCCTGAGTGTTCTCTTACAAAAAAAAAAAAAAAAAAAAAAAAAAAAAAAAAGTCAATGCATAACGTCTCTGTTTAAATACTTTTATCAAGACCAAATGTGCAATAGAAATATCCAAATAAGGAAAGATGCGACTTTGAATTCGAATACCTCGAAATGTGTTATGAATAAATGCAAAATCTTTTTACGTTATTTAAATTTTAAAAAATATTGTGAAGGAGAATAGTTTATCAAACATTTTTTATCAAACTTTTATGATTTTTGCTAATAGTAATCTTCTTACAAGTGCGTTAAAAAAAATATTAAGAAGGAGGATAGTTTCTCAAACAAGATTGAGAAACTCTTAATATTTCTAGAGTTAGTAAGCTTTTCATATAATATGTTTAAAAACATATTGTGAAGGATAATAATTTCTCAAATATGATCAAAAAAGACTTTAGTAATTTTGTTAGAAAAATTATACTTTACTTATTTTTTGGTCTATTGGGAAACTATTTACTTGTAGTGGTGGAAAAATCGTATACATTTGTTACACAGTGGATTGGACGAATACAAAATGGGTAATAATTCTTAAAAAACAGTAATTTTCTTAGAAAACAGTAATTTTGCATTCCCTGAGTAAAAAAAGAGTATATATAACATATATTTTTTAATATTAAAATATATGATAATATAAAATATTGTATGCGATCTTATATGTTTTTATATGATGATATATTAGAAATTTTTTTAAAAATTTTCTCATATGTAATCATATTAAATCATATATCAGTATTTGCTTTATTGCAAATTGTATATATAGGAATATATTATTCATAAAACCGTTCAAAAATTTATATATAAATAGATACGAAAAATATTTTTAATTTTATTTTTTATATAACAATATCGTCGGCTTGCCTGCAAGTAGTGTTATGTGTTCTTTAACAGGTTTTCAGGAGGGCGAAAAAACTGATTTATATTATTTTTTGCATTAACGGTCGTGCAATAAAGTCGATATAAACGTCTCGCTCCAGTTTTTTATTAAAAAATATATTTTAAACTTTCCTTAATTTCAAAAGTTTGCCAACAAGTTTGTTTTGAAGCTTTGCTGTCTTGTTTTAGTAGTATTGTATTCATAAAGCTTTCGTAAAAATTATTTGTGATAATAAAATTAATGAAAATTAATTTGCTATTCATATAAAAACCAAATAATTATACAGAAAAAATCTTAAAACAAACAAACAAAAAAAAAAAACAAAAACAAAATAAAGTCTCACTAAAGAGACTTAGAAAAGAAAAAACATAATCATCCCAAGTAAAAAAAAAGATATGGAGCCATATGAAGTTATATTTTATTATATATAATCTTTTATGTAATTAGATATAATTATATCCGAAAAATGAGAACATCTTATTGTATCTTATTGTATCGAATTGTATACAATTGTATACAATTTGGTACAATTTGATACAATTTTATGCTATTCGATACAATTGTATCCGAATTTTGTCCTCATCCAATTACATCAAATTATACCTTTTTATATAAAATTATATAAAATGTTATAAAAGTGGACATAGTTTGATGCAATTATATCTAAAAATTGACCTTATACTTTAGATCATATTATATATGACCACATCTAACAATATACAAAAATTATTTTTTTAAATAAAAAAGATATGCAATATCTGGAGATCAGACCTGGGGAATTTCAATTACAATTGCAAATAAATGTAATTGAAATTAAAAAACTCAATTACATTTCATGTAACTGTAATTGAACATTTTCAATTACAAGTAATTGTAATTGAAAGTGATTTCAATTACAAATTTCAATTACATTTAGAATTAAAGTGTTTTTGTTAAAATTTTGTAGGAAAAACTGACTGGGATAGGTTGGATAGGCGTGGATAAGTATAAAAAGAATGCGTCATGTTGGGATGACCCCTCACTTGTGCTTTTTCTCATTATTTCTTTTCCGAAAAAATGTAATTGTAATTTACATTTTTTCAATTACAATTATATGTAATGTATAATTGAAAATGTTCAATTACAAATTACTTGTAATTATTTTTTTTTAATTACAATTACATGTAATTGTGTAATTGCATGTGTAATTAATTTCCAAATATAATGATTAACCCAAAGGTCTGCTGGAGATCCTATAATTTCGATAAATCTTCCATTACTTTTATCCAGATTTACCATGACAGTGCATTAAACATGAACAAAATTTTCTTTATTTTTAGCAGAGATGGGAGTAATTAATTACTTTGTAATGACCATTGCAGGTTTTCATTACCATTAAATCTACAAAAAGAAAATTAAAAAAAAAATTCATTACCATTACAAAATGTAATTGCAATGAAAGAAATGTTAATTTCATTTGTTTTCTTTACATGTAATGAAACTTTTTTATAATTTTCATTACAATACGCAATGGTAGCAAAAACCAAAAATCATTTTCATTTTTTCTACACTAGGTAGACAAATGAAATTTCATTACCATTACTTAACATAATGATGTAAAGAACGTTTTGTTCTTTGTTCTACACTAAAAAATTTTCCTTTATGGAAATTTTTTTTTTCAATTTTTTTTTGGCAACTAGCCAGCAAACTTTGATGTATGTCTCTAGATTATAAATTTTAAAAAACCGCACTTAAAAAATAGCAAAATTATGGCGGAACGCGAAAAAAGACTTTATGGCAGAAAAATTCAATTAAAAAACTTAATCAGCGATTAACATTCTTCAAACAAATATACTGATGCAAAAAGTTTCGTTTTGGCAAATTTTTTTTCGCGATTTTTTTTTTTTTTGCAACTAACCACCAAAATTTGTTATATGAAATAGGCATTATAGTCCCTAGATTACAAATTTTAAGAAACCGCACTTAAAAAATTTAAAAACAATGGTGGGACGCGAAAAAAGACTTTTTGGTAAAAAAATTTAATCAAAACACTTATTCAGCGATTTACATTCTGCAAACAAATCTATTGATGTAAGAATTTTCCTTTTTGTAAATTTTTTTTCCGCGGTTTTTTTTTAACTAGCTCCCAAACTTTGTTGTATGAATGGGGTATTATAGTCACTAGAATATAAATTTTAAGAAACCGCACTTAAAAAACTCCAAAATAATGGCGGGACGCGAAAAAGACTTTATGGTAAAAGAATTGAAGTTAAAAATTTTCCTTTTTGAATTTTTTTTGTTTGCGATTTTTTTTTGCAATTTTTTTTTTTTCAACTAGCCACCAAACTTTGTTGTACGAAATGAGTATTATAGTCCTTAGATTATAAATTAAAAAAAAAAAACCGCACTTACAAAATTGCAAAATAATGGCGGATCGCGAAAAAAGATTATGGTACTAGAATTGAATTAAAAAACTTAATCAGCTTTTTATGTTCTGCAAAGAAATATATTGATGCAAGAATTTTCCTTTATGCAATTTCTTGTCGCGATTTTTTTTTGCAACTAGCCACCAAAACTTGGTATCAAATATGGATACCATAGGCCTCGGATTATGAACTAAAAAATGCTTTTAGTAATTTGTAAACCTAATATTTTTAAAATAAAAAACTTCGACAAAAACGGCATGTAATGAAAAACAAATGGGTGTTTCACTACTATGTAAACATTAGGTAAAAGTAATGAAAATTAAAAAAAGGTTCATTTTAATTTTCAAAACAAATGAAAATTAAAAAAAATATTCATTACCATTTTTTAACGCAATGGTAATGAAAAAAAACATTACCATTTTTTCAAAAAATGGTAATGATAAAAAAGCTCCATTACCATTACATCAAGTAATGGTAATGAAAATGTAATGGTAATGATTTTAGCCCATCTCTGATTTTTAGTAATTTTAAAATAAAGTTAACAAGACTGAAATTTTAAAGTTAATAGGATTATGTTATACAACCAAGATATAAGAAAAATAGTAAAAAAGTAGTAAAATATTACAAAATAGTAAAAATTACTAAAAATATATGATGCAAAAAATAAACTCACACACGAATCATGCACAGGTTATATATTCTTATTCCCGCTCACGCACGAATCAAGTACGAATTATATATTCTCAGACTCACGCACGAATCACTTGAGTATAGTAATTATTGCTCACGATCACGTGTGAATAACGTGACTCACATTTCTAGTCACGCGCCAATCCCTAGTAATTACTAAATCTAAAACTAGTTCAAAATCATTGTTAACATAGAACCACATATAATATAATACGGTTTTATATAAAATCACTTTGAAATAATTGCTTATGTGGGATGATATATAATTATAGATGATGTTATAAAAAACGTTATATTGTTATATATTAAAGAAATCATGAAATATTGTAGATATGTAACCATATTAAGTTATATATGGGTTCTTATTCGTCCATATATAATCATATCTAACACAAATTATAAAAGATTTCTTATATGGCTCCACATATAGTATTATATTATTATGTATAGTGTCATACTAAATTATATATAAACGTATACGTAATTATATCTGTAATATGTTACTTTATGTACTTATATATAGCACATGCAATTATATGTAGGCCAGTATGTAATAATATAAAATCACATATGTCTCCATATTAAAACCTTTGAGGAAAAAATATCTAACATATGACTATATAAAAGTATATCTGCTTGAATTTAAAAGCATATGTGGCCATATGTAACTATAAGTTACTATATGCAATTACATAAAATAATATATGATTATATCAAAACTTTTTTACTCGGGATATTAAAAAAAGCGAACAAAGCTTAAAAACAAGAGCAATAAAAATATAAACTCTTATATTTAGAGAATATAAAATCAAAGTGCAATTTCTTTAAATACAATTTCTCTAAATACAACAATAACGGAAAGTGATAAAACAATTTTAGACAACCAATCTAATGAACACACAATCGATGATTTTAACAACGAAGATTTAAATCAAGAAAATCTAAAACGTTTAAGAGAATCGCATATGGACTCTCCAGTAAGTGCCAGAAAACTGCTAGGCTCTTAAATACCCCTAGGCGCTCACATTATGAACCATCAAATCGTGTTAGTGTGTATAATCTAATTGATAGGCGTTAAGAAGAGCACATTCGACTGATTAAATCAATGTGGGAAGAACGTGAAAATATTCTCTTAAATGAAATAAATAATTTAAAAAGAGAAGTCGCAAGTGCCCATGAGCGCATTGATAAATTGGAAACAGTTGCGGGTGAAATTATAGAAATGAAGTCGCAGATACAAGAATTGAAGGAAAAAACTTCAAGACAAGAAAATCTAGTCGTTGCATGCGACCTTCGTATTTCCAATATCCCGTTTAATCCCACAGAAAATGTGTATAATATTTTTGATATGTGTAAAAAAATTAATATTCAAACTCCGTCTATAAAAGCTATATACAGGCTGGGAAACAAAAATAACAGGGAAAAGCAAAATTCACCTGATGCTGCCATCGTAGTAAATATGATGTCCCCGTACGACAAAAATTTTATACTTAAGTCTATTTCTGCGTATAAGAAGAAAACTGGGGTTTCACAATTAAAACTTAGTCTAATTGGTTTTGAAACTGATGAACCTTTTTATGTCAATGAAAGCCTCACATTAAAAAATCATAAAATTCTTTTGGAAGCAGTAAAACTAAAAAAGAATAAATGTATACATTCTGCATATTCATTTCGTGGTTTAATTTACGTAAAACGTTTAAGCACCGATCAGCCTATACGTATTGATTATTATGAACAACTGAGTGATTTTTTTCTTGTACCTACTAAAAATCGGGAGCACTATTAGGGCTGCAATTTTATCATTTTCATATTATGTCTACTTTAAATAGGGTAAATAATCGTTCCAAAGACATTACAATGAACATGATCAGAATTTTGGCGAAGCAAAAAAATGGTATTCAAATATGTCATATAAACGCACAGAGCTTAAAAAATAAATTAGATGAATTTAGGTTTATTTTCGAGAATTCGGGACTCGACGTTATATGTGTATCTGAGACTTGGCTGGCTGAAAAAATCTCTGATGGTTTGATTTTGCTAAATGGATATAGAATGTTTAGAGCTGACAGAAAAACTCGAGCTGGTGGTGTTGCCATTTTCGTTAAAAATAATATATGTAGTAAATTTGTTTGCAAATCTGGTGAAAAGGATGAACACGAAAAGATTGATGAAGGGGAGTCAATAGGAAAAAAGAATAAGGGCAGCATTAGGAAACAGAGAAAAGGTAATGGTAAGAAAAATAAGGAAAAGCAAGTTGTAGAATACTTATTTATTGAGATCCAATCGCTTGGGAGGAAAATGTTAGTAGGATGTGTATATAGACCTAACAAGAACGTAGCAATTGATAATTTTATGTCAAAATTGGAAATGATAACAATATCATATAATGACATAGTGGTGTCTGTAGATTTTAATTCGAATCTACTCATAGAAACATCATTGAACGAAAAAATGATATCTGTTGGCCTTATACCAACTAATAAGTACATACCTACCCACTACACATCCACAACCAGCACGCTACTTGATAATTTTTTCGTTGGTGATTCCTCTTGTGTATTACTTTATGATCAGATATCAGCATCGTGTTTTTCTAAGCATGACCTGATTTTTCTGTCATATGATTTCGAGTTGCAAATGTGTGATGAAACATATACCTTTCGCGATTTTAGGAATATTGACATTGAGCTTTTGTATGAAAACTTTTTTAGCATTGATTGGAATGATGTGCATGTTATGGCTTCAGTTGATTCTCAACTACAGTTTATTGAGTCTAACATCTTAAGATTATATGATATTTTTGTACCACTAAAAACTAAACGTATCTCAAAGAAGTCTAGACCTTGGTTTACATCCTCCATAAAACTTTTAATTGAAAATAGGGATATAGCGTACTCACGATGAAAAAGATTCAAAACTACAGAGCTTCATAATGAGTATCGTCAATTGAGAACAGATGTTAATAATATGATCAGAAAAGCAAAATCTGAATATTTTTCCAATCGCTTTACTAATGCTATTAATACTAAACAAACATGGAAAACTATAAAGGAAATAGGCGTAGGAAAGCTTGTAAACGTTGTTCATTCCCTGGTAGATGTTAATCAAGTAAATAATAGCTTTATAAATATCCCTATGACTATTTCAGATCCTAGTTTCTACAATTTTACTGAAAACACGAATTCAACCACAATTTCCGGCAACAGTGAAATGATGAACATGTTTGAATTTGAGTGCGTTGATCAAATTGATGTCCTGAAGTGCTGTTCTAGTATTAAATCAAATGCTGTTGGTTTTGACAATATACACCCAAAATTTATTAAAATACTTTTTCCACTTCTTCTACCATATATCACACATCTTTTTAACACAATAATTACAACAAGTTCATATCCTATTAACTGGAAACACGCTAAAATTATACCTGTGCCAAAATCTAGATCCGAATTTAGGCCCATCGCAATCCTACCATATCTCTCCAAGGCTCTAGAGAAATTATTACACAACCAAATGAGCTCCTACATCAGAAAACACAACCTCCTTACTGAAAGACAGTCAGGGTTTCGTCCAAAACATAGTTGTGTTACTGCACTTTTAGAAGTTACTGAGAGTATAAGACAGAAAGTTGATAATGATGAACTGGTTTTCTTAGTACTGCTTGATCACTCAAAAGCATTTGATACGATAGACCATACCATCTTGAGTAAAAAGCTAAAACACTTTTTTAATTTCTCTACTACGTCGACAAAACTGATCATGTCATATCTATCGGGGCGATCGGAATCTGTTTTCCATAACGACAATATATCAGATATCGCATATATTTTAAGAGGAGTTCCTCAGGGATCTATTTTAGGGCCTCTTCTCTTTTCCTTATATGCTAATGATCTGCCAGCACAGCTTGAATACTCCAATGTGCACATGTATGCTGATGATGTACAGGTTTATCTTAGTAGTTCGATAAAGTCGCTTGATGATTCGGTCAGTAAAATGAATCATGATTTAGATAAAATACACCGTTGGGCATCGGCAAATGGACTTTGTCTCAATCCCAAAAAATCTAAATGTATTGTGATTCACAAACGAATGTCAAATATTAATCGTGATCTTGATATCAGACTAAATGATAATAAAATTGAGATAGTCGTATCTGTGAGAAATCTTGGCATAATTCTCAACAACACACTTACCTGGTCTAATCACGTTAACAGTATTGTTGGTAAAACATATAGCATGCTCTCTTTGGGCAACACAGTGCTATACACCACTGAATATAAGAAAGCTTCTTGCTAAATCTTATTTAATGCCGTCTTTGCTTTACGGCTGTGAAATTTTTTCTAATTGTGACTGCGAGAGCAAGCGTAAATTAAATGTCGTCTATAATAACATTATCAGATATGTTTTTGGTTTGGGAAGATATAGTCGTATATCTCAGTTCTCTAGCCAGCTATACGGAATATCTCTCGAAAGTCTGCTTAAGCTTAGGACTCTTCTATTTCTACACAAGATTATTTATGACAAATCACCTAAATACCTTTATGATAGGCTAACTTTCAACATCTCTAATAGAGGCAGGAGAGTTACTCCTATATTATTTCAGACTCTGGTTTCAGAGTGGCAGTTTTTTATTAATGCCATACGTTTTTGGAACGCATTACCATCCAACATCCAGCAGAATAGTAACGCATTAAAATTTAAAAATGAAATAATAAATTTACTTACATAGTTCATTAAAAATAAATTTTCACTTTCTAAAATAAATAATTATTCAATTCAAATCTTTTTTTTGTGAATTTTAATTACTAATGTTATTATATTTTCTATTTTTTTTCTATTTTTCTTTTATTTAAATTCTTTGTTTAATTTTTACTTTTATTTGTTATTTTAATTTATATTGGTTTTTATTATTATTATTATTATAATTTTTTTATTTTTTTATTTTTCAACTAACTATTATTGTGTTATTTTTAAAATTTTTCATTTTTCATTGCTTTTTTTTATATAATCAATTTTTTTGCAATAAAACAATCAACCTATGTAAATTAATTTAAGTTCTATGCTGTAATTATAAGATTATATCTTGTAGCATAGAAATTCAAGTAAATAAATTCAAATTCAAATTATCCTTTTAATATAGTTCATTAACATCATATGCCTTAATAATGATTGTAGTAAATAAGGTCGTGAATCATTAGGGCTTATGATGTCAATAAAATATCTTAAAAGGATAATATGAATCAGTTTTTTAGCTCAAACCTGTTAAAACCAAAAACAACACTTTGTGCAGGCAAGCCGACGATATGTTAGTTAATATCAGACCCAAGTTCGAGATTAACTAATATATTCAAGATTAATAATTAATTTTTCATTAATTTAAGCTTTTTTTACTTCTAAAAGTTTTTTTTTAATTTAAAAAAATTAATATTTAAAATCATGGCCCGCATCGTAATGGGTTAATAAATCTAGGCATGTTGCATATCATTGAAAAGGTATTTCAAGTACGTTTCCAACGATATATATATTTTGTTCTGGTCCGATAAGTTTTGAGTGGAGAAATAACCACTGGATATTGTTGTAGATCATCTTCAGCTCCATAAATCGGGAACTATGAGCCTCCAACAAAAAAAGAAGTGCATTGCCGGGCTAACCATTAAAATTTAATTTAAAATACAAAAAAAAGCTTAACACATTTAAAAAAAAATTCTAAGTCCAAAGAAAATTCCCATATTTCATAAAAAATTATCTAGTCTTTAAAGAATAACGGATTTATACATTAACGTCTTTAATAGTTACTCATTATCAACAGTAGCCCTGGCTGATAGTCAGACATGTGATAAATATAGAAAACGATCTGATTTTCAATGGTAAATATTTTACGATCTGTACAATACCAATTATTTTTTATTTCCTAATTTAGATGTCCGGCGTCAAATAAAACGATAAATAATAATTTGAAGCCAATTTGATTTTCGCGAAACTAATTATTCTAGATTGAAAAACTGTTCGTTTTTGATTTTCATCACACCCCTGAGTGTGTAGGACATATCGTATTGTAGTAACTTATATCCAATTTGATCGGGACAAAATTCGGATATAAGTTTATCATTTGATATAACTTTGTATCCTTGTAAATACAATTATATCCGATTTGATACAATTTAATATAACCATTTTTCGGAAATTATATCCAGTTACATATTGCAAATATATCCATTCACATATGTATAATTTTATATACACTTTTTTACTCGGGTCTAAAAGAAAAAGAAGTTAACAAATGTGCAATGAAATATTTATTAAATATACATATGATTTTTAAGGAAAAATTTTAATAAAACAAAATTATTAAAATAATTTTGTCTCTGTCTGAATTCGAGTCTATGAAACAAGAAGAAAAATCTATTTTCCTACTACACAGATTTCTAATAAACTTCTTTTTAAGAATTTTTTTTCTCATAAAGTCACGTTTACATCTCTATCGAAATTTTGTGATGGGTGGAAAATCTGAATAATTGCAGTTATTATTTTGTTACCCAAACTTAGTACAAGAAAAAGAAAATGAGACGAAAATATTTTGCTAATTTTAATACTAACTTTTTTTGTGACTGTAATTATTTATTTGTTAAACGTTGTTTCAGAATAGGGTGATTTATGGTGTTAAGATACACGGTATGGACATAAATAGTATCACTAATTGGGTCACTGCAAACGTATTAATTAAACGATTGAACCAGGGTTAAACCTCTAATTTTTTTTTTGTTGCTAACGTATGAAGTCAATCACTAATCCACTCAATGAAGTTCAAATGAACATCTTTTCATACTTATGGCTTTTATGATGCAATTAAGTAGAAGAGAATAGTATGGAATTGAGAAAAAGTAACGGTCGCTCCAAGCTACACATTTTTTATATACTTCCATATCTCTGTAGTTTTACCTTTGCATTCCTATTTATTACAATCGCCAATAAGTAAAGTCACATTTTTATATTAAATTCCTTACGGTTAACTTTGAAGTGACCAAAATTAATACCTCCTTATAAAAACGTGTCTAAAAGTTTAAGTGAAATATAATAATTAATACAACCTCAAATTTTGCCTTACAACTATACTTTTGGTATTTTGGTACCACTAATGTTATAAGCTGCAACCAGAGTGACAACGTAAAATACCTTGTGAAAATTGTGATCCCAGGTTTAGCGTTGTGGAGTCACCCACCCGTATAACCAGATTTCTTCTATAACTTAAGGAAGGAAAACGCCCAAGATATATTAAAAATTGAACTGCAATAGTTGCCCGTCTTATGCACCTGGTTACATCACATAAGACAAACAAGAACGGTAAGCCCTATGCAAAGCAAGCATACTCTTAAAAGTACTGAAACCTAATTTCAATTCAATAGATCATCTCTGGCACGGGAGTGATCCCACCGAATCAGTGGGGTCAACTGCTTTGGAATCAGCCTAAATTTTAATTCGGAAAGGGACCAAATCTGAGCCTAAAACTAAATTCCGTCAAAGTACAACGCGATCATATTTTGGTGCTAAGTCGCATAAGTTATACCGGCCTACTTGCATACCTACTGAATAACCAGCTTACATCAACTATATAAAAGTTTACCTACTCAGTTTTCTTGCTAAATTTACTAAATAACTTCATATATATCCAAAAATCATTAATAGGAAGATTGGATTTTACCTTTGTAGTGAACCAATTGGTTTTGAAACCACAGGTCTACATATTAACATTTCTTACGTGATATACAATAGATAATATAATGTAGTAATTCTGACTATGGCATACGATCGAAATGAATAATATGTAAACTTTTGACTTCACCTATAATTCTTATTTTTGTATTTTGGTAAACGTAAAGCTCTGACTAGTATATACCATTACGAGAGTTAAAATAATATGTTTAGGGCCATATGCAAGAGTGCTGTTAATATTTTTTTAATGGTTTATAAAACCAACTTTTCATATCACAGTTGTTATAAAAATATGTTATAAGATTTTCACATCATTCTGCATAGGCACCCTAAACAATAGCACTTTAATTAACACAAATTGTCATACCCCACGAAATACCAAATGCTAACTTAGTTTAAATAATTCCCACTTCTGTCATTATTTCCCAAAATGCAAAGAAAAAAAAAACGAGCTATTACACTGAAAACCCTAACATAAAAATATAACTTAATAATCTCTTTGAAGTGATCATCATTATCATCCTCAGATTCATCAGGCCTGTTTGACATCGATGGATAATAAACATGTAAGTGAAGAGTAAAAGAGAATTATTTTATTGTAACAATTTAAAATCTAATTTAAGAGAATGCATGCGTCATTAAATGATGAATAAACAAATATGTATGTAGTTTCAGATTTTGTTTTTTATAATTGCTATGTCGTATGCTCTCTCTTTCATAATTAACTCTAAAAATTTACTTATTTACAATGGTACATACGAATATATATCTTTTCTGTGGTTATTTTATTTTTTTTTTGTATTTTGCTTCTACATAAATTCTTGTAAATTTTTTAACAAATCGTTTTGTTAGAGAAGGAACCCCATATATCATAAGTGTTTAAAAATTTAGTAGAAACTTTTGAAATACATTAGCGTTAGCTTTACAGTTCGGGTTATTTTTTTTATGAATTATAAATGGATATTATTTGAATTAATAAATTGTAAAGAAAATATGGAAAGATAAATGATTTTATTTTTGGCTGACGAAATGTAGAGGGATCGTAGGGTAACTAAAGTAAAAGTAGGGCTGGTGCTAATAGTGCTGGTCAGCCGGTAGGGTGGGAGAAATTGACCTGGGGATGATATAACAGCTTTCATTCCCATATCTGTAGCCAAATTCCATATCTACCCCTATTTAACTCTTCTTCTAACTTCTACACTTATAATATTATTTCGTTGAACACTAACTAGACTACCGATTATATAAATGAAGAATAGCCTTCAAAGGATGACCAATGGGTCTTATTCTATTCTAACAGTTTTGCTATGTTACCCATGGTTTAATCTATAAAAGAAATAAAAACAATTGAAAGTCTGGCAAAACAAGGCACACTATTTAATGAACAAAACACTTTAAAAGATAAACGGTTTGGTGGTTTCAGTTGATTCTCAACTACAGTTTATTGAGTCTAACATCTTAAGATTATATGATATTTTTGTACCACTAAAAACTAAACGTATCTCAAAGAAGTCTAGACCTTGGTTTACATCCTCCATAAAACTTTTAATTGAAAATAGGGATATAGCGTACTCACGATGAAAAAGATTCAAAACTACAGAGCTTCATAATGAGTATCGTCAATTGAGAACAGATGTTAATAATATGATCAGAAAAGCAAAATCTGAATATTTTTCCAATCGCTTTACTAATGCTATTAATACTAAACAAACATGGAAAACTATAAAGGAAATAGGCGTAGGAAAGCTTGTAAACGTTGTTCATTCCCTGGTAGATGTTAATCAAGTAAATAATAGCTTTATAAATATCCCTATGACTATTTCAGATCCTAGTTTCTACAATTTTACTGAAAACACGAATTCAACCACAATTTCCGGCAACAGTGAAATGATGAACATGTTTGAATTTGAGTGCGTTGATCAAATTGATGTCCTGAAGTGCTGTTCTAGTATTAAATCAAATGCTGTTGGTTTTGACAATATACACCCAAAATTTATTAAAATACTTTTTCCACTTCTTCTACCATATATCACACATCTTTTTAACACAATAATTACAACAAGTTCATATCCTATTAACTGGAAACACGCTAAAATTATACCTGTGCCAAAATCTAGATCCGAATTTAGGCCCATCGCAATCCTACCATATCTCTCCAAGGCTCTAGAGAAATTATTACACAACCAAATGAGCTCCTACATCAGAAAACACAACCTCCTTACTGAAAGACAGTCAGGGTTTCGTCCAAAACATAGTTGTGTTACTGCACTTTTAGAAGTTACTGAGAGTATAAGACAGAAAGTTGATAATGATGAACTGGTTTTCTTAGTACTGCTTGATCACTCAAAAGCATTTGATACGATAGACCATACCATCTTGAGTAAAAAGCTAAAACACTTTTTTAATTTCTCTACTACGTCGACAAAACTGATCATGTCATATCTATCGGGGCGATCGGAATCTGTTTTCCATAACGACAATATATCAGATATCGCATATATTTTAAGAGGAGTTCCTCAGGGATCTATTTTAGGGCCTCTTCTCTTTTCCTTATATGCTAATGATCTGCCAGCACAGCTTGAATACTCCAATGTGCACATGTATGCTGATGATGTACAGGTTTATCTTAGAAGTTCGATAAAGTCGCTTGATGATTCGGTCAGTAAAATGAGTCATGATTTAGATAAAATACACCGTTGGGCATCGGCAAATGGACTTTGTCTCAATCCCAAAAAATCTAAATGTATTGTGATTCACAAACGAATGTCAAATATTAATCGTGATCTTTATATCAGACTAAATGATAATAAAATTGAGATAGTCGTATCTGTGAGAAATCTTGGCATAATTCTCAACAACACACTTACCTGGTCTAATCACGTTAACAGTATTGTTGGTAAAACATATAGCATGCTCTCTTTGGGCAACACAGTACTATACACCACTGAATATAAGAAAGCTTCTTGCTAAATCTTATTTAATGCCGTCTTTGCTTTACGGCTGTGAAATTTTTTCTAATTGTGACTGCGAGAGCAAGCGTAAATTAAATGTCGTCTATAATAACATTATCAGATATGTTTTTGGTTTGGGAAGATATAGTCGTATATCTCAGTTCTCTAGCCAGCTATACGGAATATCTCTCGAAAGTCTGCTTAAGCTTAGGACTCTTCTATTTCTACACAAGATTATTTATGACAAATCACCTAAATACCTTTATGATAGGCTAACTTTCAACATCTCTAATAGAGGCAGGAGAGTTACTCCTATATTATTTCAGACTCTGGTTTCAGAGTGGCAGTTTTTTATTAATGCCATACGTTTTTGGAACGCATTACCATCCAACATCCAGCAGAATAGTAACGCATTAAAATTTAAAAATGAAATAATAAATTTACTTACATAGTTCATTAAAAATAAATTTTCACTTTCTAAAATAAATAATTATTCAATTCAAATCTTTTTTTTGTGAATTTTAATTACTAATGTTATTATATTTTCTATTTTTTTCTATTTTTCTTTTATTTAAATTCTTTGTTTAATTTTTACTTTTATTTGTTATTTTAATTTATATTGGTTTTTATTATTATTATTATTATAATTTTTTTATTTTTTTATTTTTCAACTAACTATTATTGTGTTATTTTTAAAATTTTTCATTTTTCATTGCTTTTTTTTATATAATCAATTTTTTTGCAATAAAACAATCAACCTATGTAAATTAATTTAAGTTCTATGCTGTAATTATAAGATTATATCTTGTAGCATAGAAATTCAAGTAAATAAATTCAAATTCAAATTATCCTTTTAATATAGTTCATTAACATCATATGCCTTAATAATGATTGTAGTAAATAAGGTCGTGAATCATTAGGGCTTATGATGTCAATAAAATATCTTAAAAGGATAATATGAATCAGTTTTTTAGCTCAAACCTGTTAAAACCAAAAACAACACCTTGTGCAGGCAAGCCGACGATATGTTAGTTAATATCAGACCCAAGTTCGAGATTAACTAATATATTCAAGATTAATAATTAATTTTTCATTAATTTAAGCTTTTTTTACTTCTAAAAGTTTTTTTTTAATTTAAAAAAATTAATATTTAAAATCATGGCCCGCATCGTAATGGGTTAATAAATCTAGGCATGTTGCATATCATTGAAAAGGTATTTCAAGTACGTTTCCAACGATATATATATTTTGTTCTGGTCCGATAAGTTTTGAGTGGAGAAATAACCACTGGATATTGTTGTAGATCATCTTCAGCTCCATAAATCGGGAACTATGAGCCTCCAAAAAAAAAAGAAGTTCATTGCCGGGCTAACCATTAAAATTTAATTTAAAATACAAAAAAAAGCTTAACACATTTAAAAAAAAATTCTAAGTCCAAAGAAAATTCCCATATTTCATAAAAAATTATCTAGTCTTTAAAGAATAACGGATTTATACATTAACGTCTTTAATAGTTACTCATTATCAACAGTAGCCCTGGCTGATAGTCAGACATGTGATAAATATAGAAAACGATCTGATTTTCAATGGTAAATATTTTACGATCTGTACAATACCAATTATTTTTTATTTCCTAATTTAGATGTCCGGCGTCAAATAAAACGATAAATAATAATTTGAAGCCAATTTGATTTTCGCGAAACTAATTATTCTAGATTGAAAAACTGTTCGTTTTTGATTTTCATCACACCCCTGAGTGTGTAGGACATATCGTATTGTAGTAACTTATATCCAATTTGATCGGGACAAAATTCGGATATAAGTTTATCATTTGATATAACTTTGTATCCTTGTAAATACAATTATATCCGATTTGATACAATTTAATATAACCATTTTTCGGAAATTATATCCAGTTACATATTGCAAATATATCCATTCACATATGTATAATTTTATATACACTTTTTTACTCGGGTCTAAAAGAAAAAGAAGTTAACAAATGTGCAATGAAATATTTATTAAATATACATATGATTTTTAAGGAAAAATTTTAATAAAACAAATTGATTAAAATAATTTTGTCTCTGTCTGAATTCGAGTCTATGAAACAAGAAGAAAAATCTATTTTCCTACTACACAGATTTCTAATAAACTTCTTTTTAAGAATTTTTTTTCTCATAAAGTCACGTTTACATCTCTATCGAAATTTTGTGATGGGTGGAAAATTTGAATAATTGCAGTTATTATTTTGTTACCCAAACTTAGTACAAGAAAAAGAAAATGAGACGAAAATATTTTGCTAATTTTAATACTAACTTTTTTTGTGACTGTAATTATTTATTTGTTAAACGTTGTTTCAGAATAGGGTGATTTATGGTGTTAAGATACACGGTATGGACATAAATAGTATCACTAATTGGGTCACTGCAAACGTATTAATTAAACGATCGAACCAGGGTTAAACCTCTAATTTTTTTTTTGTTGCTAACGTATGAAGTCAATCACTAATCCACTCAATGAAGTTCAAATGAACATCTTTTCATACTTATGGCTTTTATGATGCAATTAAGTAGAAGAGAATAGTATGGAATTGAGAAAAAGTAACGGTCGCTCCAAGCTACACATTTTTTATATATTTCCATATCTCTGTAGTTTTACCTTTGCATTCCTATTTATTACAATCGCCAATAAGTAAAGTCACATTTTTATATTAAATTCCTTACGGTTAACTTTGAAGTGACCAAAATTAATACCTCCTTATAAAAACGTGTCTAAAAGTTTAAGTGAAATATAATAATTAATACAACCTCAAATTTTGCCTTACAACTATACTTTTGGTATTTTGGTACCACTAATGTTATAAGCTGCAACCAGAGTGACAACGTAAAATACCTTGTGAAAATTGTGATCCCAGGTTTAGCGTTGTGGAGTCACCCACCCGTATAACCAGATTTCTTCTATAACTTAAGGAAGGAAAACGCCCAAGATATATTAAAAATTGAACTGCAATAGTTGCCCGTCTTATGCACCTGGTTACATCACATAAGACAAACAAGAACGGTAAGCCCTATGCAAAGCAAGCATACTCTTAAAAGTACTGAAACCTAATTTCAATTCAATAGATCATCTCTGGCACGGGAGTGATCCCACCGAATCAGTGGGGTCAACTGCTTTGGAATCAGCCTAAATTTTAATTCGGAAAGGGACCAAATCTGAGCCTAAAACTAAATTCCGTCAAAGTACAACGCGATCATATTTTGGTGCTAAGTCGCATAAGTTATACCGGCCTACTTGCATACCTACTGAATAACCAGCTTACATCAACTATATAAAAGTTTACCTACTCAGTTTTCTTGCTAAATTTACTAAATAACTTCATATATATCCAAAAATCATTAATAGGAAGATTGGATTTTACCTTTGTAGTGAACCAATTGGTTTTGAAACCACAGGTCTACATATTAACATTTCTTACGTGATATACAATAGATAATATAATGTAGTAATTCTGACTATGGCATACGATCGAAATGAATAATATGTAAACTTTTGACTTCACCTATAATTCTTATTTTTGTATTTTGGTAAACGTAAAGCTCTGACTAGTATATACCATTACGAGAGTTAAAATAATATGTTTAGGGCCATATGCAAAAGTGCTGTTAATATTTTTTTAATGGTTTATAAAACCAACTTTTCATATCACAGTTGTTATAAAAATATGTTATAAGATTTTCACATCATTCTGCATAGGCACCCTAAACAATAGCACTTTAATTAACACAAATTGTCATACCCCACGAAATACCAAATGCTAACTTAGTTTAAATAATTCCCACTTCTGTCATTATTTCCCAAAATGCAAAGAAAAAAAAAACGAGCTATTACACTGAAAACCCTAACATAAAAATATAACTTAATAATCTCTTTGAAGTGATCATCATTATCATCCTCAGATTCATCAGGCCTGTTTGACATCGATGGATAATAAACATGTAAGTGAAGAGTAAAAGAGAATTATTTTATTGTAACAATTTAAAATCTAATTTAAGAGAATGCATGCGTCATTAAATGATGAATAAACAAATATGTATGTAGTTTCAGATTTTGTTTTTTATAATTGCTATGTCGTATGCTCTCTCTTTCATAATTAACTCTAAAAATTTACTTATTTACAATGGTACATACGAATATATATCTTTTCTGTGGTTATTTTATTTTTTTTTTGTATTTTGCTTCTACATAAATTCTTGTAAATTTTTTAACAAATCGTTTTGTTAGAGAAGGAACCCCATATATCATAAGTGTTTAAAAATTTAGTAGAAACTTTTGAAATACATTAGCGTTAGCTTTACAGTTCGGGTTATTTTTTTTATGAATTATAAATGGATATTATTTGAATTAATAAATTGTAAAGAAAATATGGAAAGATAAATGATTTTATTTTTGGCTGACGAAATGTAGAGGGATCGTAGGGTAACTAAAGTAAAAGTGGGGCTGGTGCTAATAGTGCTGGTCAGCCGGTAGGGTGGGAGAAATTGACCTGGGGATGATATAACAGCTTTCATTCCCATATCTGTAGCCAAATTCCATATCTACCCCTATTTAACTCTTCTTCTAACTTCTACACTTATAATATTATTTCGTTGAACACTAACTAGACTACCGATTATATAAATGAAGAATAGCCTTCAAAGGATGACCAATGGGTCTTATTCTATTCTAACAGTTTTGCTATGTTACCCATGGTTTAATCTATAAAAGAAATAAAAACAATTGAAAGTCTGGCAAAACAAGGCACACTATTTAATGAACAAAACACTTTAAAAGATAAACGGTTTGGTGGTTTATATCCTTTTAGTGGTTTCATCTAAACCTTTGTCGGTTATTCGAAATACTTATTGTGAATGTACTAATTTTTCTATAATTTCAATGCATCTGCACACAGTTTCTATCTTAAATTTCTTGTAACTCGACCCCCGTTTTCAGTGATACCGCAGCCTACGCCAATTTCCCTGAGCTAAGACCGAAGCATAGCTAGGTGTGCAAACCCGTGGTATTATAGGGAGGTTCGTCTGTTCGTTACAATTTCGAGATTCACCACTACTATGAACAACAATGACGTTCAATTTATAGACGTTATAGTATATAAAGATATAGATGTTATAGACGTTAAATTTTTTTAAAATAAATTAAAAGAATATCGTCACCTAAAATGAAAAAGGGCGTAACAACATGTAAATTCAAAATCGAGTTTTTGATTGATTATGATGCACTAGACTAAATTACATGTCCCTACAAAACTGTTTTAAGCAAGAGAAGAAAATATGTCCTTTTAATCTAAAATGTCCTTAATTCTACAACGTGTCTTGCTTCTCCTGTAAAAAATAAAAATTGTTGTTACGCCCTTTTGCATTCATTGTTTTTCCATACTAGTGAATATCAAAATCTCGGAATGTTTATTCCTCACTGACGATAAATTAGAAAATTTTCTAAATAAATAATAGCTGATTTCAAACAAAATTTAATAAAAATTTCAAGAACAGAGTTTGATAGGACTGCCACCGTTCAATATCTGGTTTAAAACTACATAAAAAAGCTGCTAACAGCAACTCAGTGCTGCCAACACTTAAAACAAATGTGTATACAGCTGCTAGATTTCCAAATTATCTTCATTCTGACAATTTTGTTTTATGACAAATATTACAATACAGTTAGGTAAATATTTAATTTTATCCTATTTCAAAATATTCTCAATACTTATTGTAAATTTTTGAGATCTGGGCTACCGTGTGCGACCTACATTTCACTTACAATGATAAAGGCACATCTACGCGAGGTAGAAATTACGTAGATAAGGGAAAAAATTGCCATCTTTAAATTTTTAAAAAAATTAGTTTTAACAAAAAACTACTGAAGTTTAATTTTAAACGATAATTTACTATCTACCAAAAATTACATTTAATAAACTGGAGTGTTCAATAATTTAATAAAAAAATTTTATAATCTCTATTTATAGTTGAAGATTTACCAGTGATTTACAGGTTTATAGTATTATACAGAACTTTTTTAAATTCTTAAAAGTCTTCTCTTGCTTCAAAAACAGTCTTGAAAATATACTCAGGTAGAAAAATACAAACGGCACAATGTTGGCCCGGTATTGGAGGCGGTAGTGCATGTACTGGCAATGCGTCGGATTTTTAACTTTCACTGTACTGCCATGTTGTCGAAATGATAACACCAATAAACGCTTGGCCGTAGTTATTTCCCAACGTTGGCGCAAGCTTGGGATTTTATTTTTTTGGTATTATTCCAGTACATTTAATAACAAATTTAGTAGTTTGCTAGAGCTTTACTGTCCTCTTAGTGTACATCACAGATTTTTTTTTATTTTTATTTTTTTTTTGTCAAAAACTTCACAAGAAAATAATGGCGATGTCTCTCTTACATAAATAATTTTGCAATAGATGTAAAAATACGTAAAATTTATAAAATTGTTAATTTTAATAAATTAAAAAAAGCTTGTTAATTTTCAGAAAACAGTACTGGCAAAGCACGTTTTAAGTAGTACCGGCATTTCGTAAAAAACAGTGCTCTCCCAGTACAACTTTTGTTGTAACGTCGGCAATTTCTACCTGGGTAGTCACTACTCATCAGAGTATCGCCCAGGTAGAAAAATACAAACGGCACAATGTCAGCCCGGTATTTCAGACGGTAGTACATGTACTGGCAATGCGTCGGATTTTCAACTTTCACTGTACAGGCATGTTGTCGAAATGATAACACCAATAAACGCTTGGCCGTAATTATTTCCCAACGTTGGCGCAGGCTTGGGATTTTATTTTTTTGATATTATCCCAGTACATTTAATAACAAATTTAGTAGTTTGCTAGTATTTTACTGTCCTTTTAGTGTACATCATAGATTTTTAATGTATTCTTTCGAAACTTCACAAGAAAAGAATGGCTATGTCTCTCTTATATAATAATTGTGTAATAGATGCAAAAATACATAAAATTTATAAAATTTTTAATTTTAATAAATTAAAAAAAGCTAGTTAATTTTCAGAAAACAGTACTGGCGAAGCACGTTTTAAGTAGTACCGGCATTTCGTAAAAAACAGTGCTCTCCCAGTACAATTTTTGTTGCAACGTCGGCTATTTCTACCTGGGTGATTTTGAATAGTTTGCAGGCGGTCAAGTGATAAAAACTATAATTTGCTATTATTATTTTTAAATGAGTGAAAAATATTTTTCACCGCTTTACAGCTTCACAGATCAGTCGGAATCGGTACTTAGAACTCTTGTTACAGCTTATAATTATCTGTTCAGTAACGAAATACCGATTAAGGCAAATTATCGGGTATGTTGAAATAGTTTATTTCACAATAAAAATAATTTTCTTCTACAATTTTATTATTTTATTTTTTAATAACTCTGCACTGAGACAATTATCTGAATGATATTAATGAATTTTTTTTAGTTCGATTTTAGATCATAAATTAGTAATACTTTCTGTTTAAATTATTTTTCAAATTAAAGAAAGATGATACAATTTTCACAAGTAAATTACAAAGAATAAAAAATTTTAAAAGAATTCTATTAGGCCAGCAAGAAAAAATACGTATTTTCGGCTTTCGCTACAAAGCCATCATCAGTGTCATTTGCCTTGATGGGTTAAACATTGATAATCGCCTACTTATGCTAAAGTTGAAAACAAATACAATATGCTAACAATTCCACTAGACTAACATCAACGAAATCTAACAATGCTATTTTTATCCTTTTGTTACTACTGTTTTTGGCTTTGAACTTTAATTCTTAAAGTAATATGATTTAAAATCTAACTAAAAAACATTAATTAACCAAATAAAAAGATCAACTATACATACCCTTCATTTATTAATGTATTTTTGCATAAAACCAATGAAAATTTACTGAAACTCGTCCATTGAAACTTTTCATTGAATTAATGGAATTTTTAATAAAATGTGAAAAATTCCATTTTATTTACTAAAAATTTCATACACTCAATGAAAAAGTTTCATTAAAAGTAGATTCATAAAATACATTGAGCTTTTTCATCAAATTTAATAAATTTTTATTTACTTTGTGAAGAAAACTTCATTAGTTTATTGAAAAATTTCATTAAAGCTCGTCCAGCACAATTCTCTCTGTGTGGCATCGTGAATTTTATAAGTGTAAAAATCAAAATTTTTTAAAAATCATCATTTTAGATTAGATACGAAGCCACTGCGCACCGCGACTAATATAGATCTTTTGTGCTGAAAATTAAAATTTTATAACATCATCATAGAGTACTTTTAAATATTCCTTAAATTTATTTGCCATCAGCATATTTTATTTATTTTTTTATTTACAAACAGAATTTTTACTTTGAAAAATTATTATCTTTAAATTATACGTATTGGTTCGATTTTTCTTTGTTAATAAAAACACCAGCGAATCTCTAACATTCTTAACGATTTTATCGATTTCGTTAACTAACGATAATTGTCGGTTGAGTTACCGAAAAAGTGAAAGCGACTGGAAATTTAATTAAAAGTGTCTTTAAAGGAATTACGCGACCAACCACGGTTCTTGTTTTTCTTTTGTAATTTTGTAACTAAGATTATTCAAGTGAGTTGAACATATTCGAGTTTGAAATTATCGCCGTTAATGAGTTACAAAGCCAGTGGCACATTTTTGCGATTACCGTGATTTTCCCTGCTTTTCCATTTTGAATTTGTTCATTCAGCGACTGAATTACATAAAAGGTGTGTTTGATTACTTTTCCAGTAAAGTCCATTGAAAATTACTCAGCAAAAAGCAAACGAGAGAAAAACAAAACCAATTTATCAACTTAATGTACGAAAAATACTCAACAACCACGTGCAATTACCAAAAGCAGAGGGGGTCAGGAAAATTATTTCCAAATGCCAACCTCACCCACAGTTCACCTTGGACATGGTGTCCCCTGTTAATGCTGACGAGGCTCTGACGACCGAGTATCGGCGGTATAACCCGGTTCCCACGGCAATCGGACTATGTGCCGGAACGATTCGGATGTATTCGAATCTTCGAATGTATCCGAGCAAGGATTGCCACTCCGGCTTTAAATGAGAATTGTTAACTATAAATTCTCATTTTAGAGCCGTTACAACAACAACAACCAAAATCAGAAAATTAAAAATAACGGTAATGGTATTTTAGGGATAATGTATTTCATTTATTACGGTAACGGTATTTTAAGGGTATCGACATTTCATTTATTTCGGTATCGGTATTCAGGGATAACAGTATTTCAGTTATATCGGTAACGGTATTTTAAGGATAATGGTTTTTTGGTTATTTCGTTAACGGTATTTTAGGGGTAACTGTAGTCAGTTGAAATGGTTTTGAATCGATAACGGTATTTTAGTGGTATTGCCTGCCAACCCTGACGCAAACAGAAAAATTGTAAGAATTAGTAAAATACTGTTGCCAACTTCTTTCCTAAAAATATCGCTAAATCAAACTAACAAATCACTAGAAAATATCTAAATTATAAAAACCTTAAAAAAGTTAGCGATAAATCGCTAAATTTCACGAACTTTTCAGGTTTTGTTGAAAATTTTCACAAAAATAGCTATATTTTTCAAACTTCTTAAAACTTTCTTAAAAAATTATCGATACATCGCCAAATTTTTCGAACTTTTTAGTTTTTCATAAAAATTTAGCGATAAGTCGCTGAATAATAATGATTCAAAAATTCTGTCAAGGAAACAAATGTAAAAATATGTCAAGACTGACTTAAAAAATCTCTATTTTCCCGCTAATAGGTAAATTATATTTTATCTCGCTAAACGAGCTGAAATATCGCTAGATTTGCCGAGAAAATAGCTAAATTGGCAACAGTTATTAAAATAGCTGATTGCGAAATAAACCTATTCAAATTATTGGATTAATAAAAATAAAACCTAATAAAATGATCACTTACTTACTTGTTTCATTGTAAATAAACTTATATTTAAATATTTTTTATTTCTACAAAACATTATTTAAAAATTATTAAGAAAAATGTGTTGTTTTTTCAATCATATGTTTTTTTTTCTTAAGCGGCCTATATACGAGCAAGCATGCTGTCCAGCTTATTTGACAAACAAAAAATGGTTTTTGGAATACACGGTCGAACACGCTGTAAAATTTGACCTCAAAACCACAAAATCAACACAGCGGATGATAATGACAAAAATTTATTTATTAACGTTATCCCTTTCTTGTCACATAATATCTTATTAAAAATGTAAAATTCTCCAATGTTTGATGAGTTTTTTCATTAGACGGTAAAGCGTGTTTGTCAAACTTGCAGAAAAATCAGAAAAATTTAGTTTTTCGTCCAACATGCTTGACCAATCGTCAAATTATACATTACATGGTCAAATTCATACAGTCGTCCAGCATGCTTGGTCGTATTAGGCCGCTTTACTAGCAAAAATTCATCCAGTAAAAACTTGTAAGTTCTCTGGTATTGACCTTTCACTTTACTCTCTATTTTTCCTCTCTCCTTACTGAGTAATTGTGTAAACAAACACCTTCCAGTAAAAACTTGTACGCAACCACACTTAGAGTTGAGTGATGCGAAACTTTCGCGGTTTGCATAACTGGCATTTTTCAGAAATCTTGTATTGATTAGGCGTTGAACCAAAAAATTAAATAAGTTAGTCTTAAATTAAAAAAGCACAAAGAAATCGCGTTAATCTAAAAAATGTGTCATTAACTTTCTAGCTGACTCATAGTGATTTTTTCAATCACGTATACGCACGACTTACTTTAATAACTTTAATTTCACTAACAATAGCACAGTTTATCCATAAAGAAAGTAAACAACAGCGGTAGAGCGCGTAAAGCTTAACTTTTTAAAGAAATTAGAAAAAAAAATGTTCAGTCGCATTTATAACACACAACTAATGGATTTCTTTGTAATACTTCTATGGTTTAAAAAATATACCTTAAATTTGGCCCCTTTAGCGTTCCGCGATTCGAAAAAGATATGTGATCCGGTATTCTATATTTTTCTTTTTTGGTATTTTTTTCAATGTTTCATTTAACAAAATTTTATTTTGCCCCAGCGCCAACAATGGCTTTTAGAGGCTTATAAAGTTGACAACAATTAATATTTTACAAGTTTAACTAAAATTTTAAAGTTGAAAATAAAATGATAAATAAAAATAGGAATTTTTAATTTCACAATTTTCTTGAGCGTAAGGTTTGTTTTTTATATATAAAAATTCTTTATTTTCGATATTTCGCTACTCCATTGTGTAGCATCTTCAGGAAATAACAATTAAATTAATAAATTAACAAATTATAAACAATTTGAAAGTTTGAAAAACATTTGTCAAATATAAATTGTATGTATACATTTATACCAGTAAACAAAGTCTTTGGTATAAAAGTATAACAAACAAAAATATTAATAATTAACAATAAAAAATGTATTAATATAATGTGTTATAAATTAATGTAATGTGTGCTATTTCTTTTGTATTAAATATCTATAATTCTGTGCTACATTTTCAGTATCTGCCTTAAAGTTAATTCTATTTGTTGTGGGTGTATTAATTATCTGTAACATTTCTAATATATAACGACGTTTATAATTATGTTCTGTGTTTAAAACTGATAGTGGGATAGGATAGGATAGTGATTTAAATTTAAACAATGAGAAGATAATGCTGTCTTTTGTGAATTAATATGTCTATATTTCTGATCTGATCTATGTCCAGCTATTCTAGTTCTCAATTTATTCTTTGTTGTACCTATATATACCTTATCACAATTCTCTCAGTCATTTCCACTACATGGTATTTTATATACTATATTTGACATGTCCAATTTCTGTATCCTATCCTTTGTCTTACTGTATAATTTATTTACTGTATTGTATGATTTAAAAGGTATTTTATATCTATTAGTATCTATTATTTTTGATTTTTCCAAACGTTCTGATATTAATTTTTATTCAAAACATAATAGGAAAATCATTATTAACACTGCGAAGAATTTGATAGAAAAAGTATTGAATATTAGTGACAGAGAATTTCATAGAAAGAATGAGGAAATAATTAAGGATTTATTAAGGGATAATGATTTTCCGATACGATTAATTTGTTCATTAATAAATCAATATAAATTTAGAAAGAATAATAACACAGGAAATTTAATTGAACAGAAAATTTACAAGTCTATGGTCTATGTACCGGAAATATCAGAACGTTTGGAAAAATCAAAGATAATAGATACTAATAGATATAAAATGGCTTTTAAATCATACAATACAGTAAATAAATTATACAGTAAGACAAAGGATAGGATACAGAAATTGGACATGTCAAATATCTTCTATATATAAAAGAATAACGTGACTGACTGACAGACTGACTGACTCAACATCGCCCAGCCCAAACCGCTGAAGCTAGGAAGTTGAAATTTGGTATGTAGGTTCCTCTTTCGGGGTAGACGTCCGCTAAGACGGGATTTTTGGAAATTCCTGCCGGAACGGGCAAAAAGGGGGAAAGTGTCCCCCTTGACGGCCTGCCAAAACCCCTTTGGCTAGAAAGCTGAAATTTAAGATATGTGTTCCTTGGAGTAGGGGCTAACTTTTCTGGAAAGTTCTTTGTAGAATTTTGGACAGGGACGTTGTAAAAATGGGGGTTAAAAAGGGGAAAAATGCCCCCCTTGACGGCCTGCCCAAACCACTGGAGGTAGGAAGTTGAAATTTCGTATAAAGGTTCCTCCACTATCGTAGACATCCACCAAGACGGGAGTTTTGGAAATTTTTACAGGGACGGGCAAAAAGGGGAAAAAGTCTCCCCCTTGACGGCCTGCTCAAACTGCTGGAGCTATGAAGTTGAAATTTGGTATGTAGGTTCCTCGACCGGTGTAGACGTCCGTTGAGACGGCATTTTTGGAAATTCTTATCGGGAGGGGCAAAAAGGGGACAAAAAAAGTACCTTTTTCCAAAAAAGTACCTTTTCCCAAAAAAAAATACCTTTTCCCAAAAAAAGTACCTTTTTCCCAAAAAAAGTACCTTTTTCAAAAAAAAGTACCTTTTTCCAAAAAAAGTACCTTTTTCCAAAAAAAGTACCTTATTCCAAAAAAAGTACCTTTTTCCGAAAAAAGTACCTTTTTCCAAAAAAAAGTACCTTTTTCCAAAAAAAAGTACCTTTTTCCAAAAAAAGTACCTTTTTCCAAAAAAAGTACCTTTTTCCAAAAAAAGTACCCTTTTCCAAAAAAAAGTACCTTTTTCCAAAAAAAGTACCTTTTTCCAAAAAAAGTACCTTTTTCCAAAAAAAGTACCTTTTTCCAAAAAAAGTACCTTTTTCCCAAAAAAGTACCTTTTTCCAAAAAAAGTACCTTTTTCCCAAAAAAGTACCTTTTTCCAAAAAAAGTACCTTTTTCAAAAAAAAGTACCTTTTTCCAATAAAAGTACCTTTTTCCAAAAAAAAGTACCTTTTTCCAAAAAAAGTACCTTTTTCCGAAAAAAGTACCTTTTTCCAAAAAAAAGTACCTTTTTCCAAAAAAAGTACCTTATTCCAAAAAAAGTACCTTTTTCCAAAAAAAGTACCTTTTTCCAAAAAAAGTACCTTTTTCCAAAAAAAGTACCTTTTTCCAAAAAAAGTACCTTTTTCCAAAAAAAGTACCTTTTTCCAAAAAAAGTACCTTTTTCCAAAAAAAAGTACCCTTTTCCAAAAAAAAGTACCTTTTTCCAAAAAAAGTACCTTTTTCCAAAAAAAGTACCTTTTTCCAAAAAAAGTACATTTTTCCAAAAAAAAGTACCTTTTTCCAAAAAAAGTACCTTTTTCCAAAAAAAGTACATTTTTCCAAAAAAAGTACCTTTTTCCAAAAAAAAGTACCTTTTTTCAAAAAAAGTACCTTTTTCCAAAAAAAAGTACCTTTTTCCAAAAAAAGTACCTTTTTCCAAAAAAAATTCCTTTTTCCAAAAAAAGTACCTTTTTCCAAAAAAAGTACCTTTTTTAAAAAAAGTACCTTTTCCCAAAAAACATACATTTTTCCAAAAAAATAACTTTTTCAAAAAAAGTACCTTTTCCAAAAAAAAGTACCTTTTCCCAAAAAAAGTACCTTTTTCTAAAAAAATGTTCCTTTTCCCAAAAAACATACATTTTTTCAAAAAAATACCTATTTTCAAAAAAAGTACCTTTTCCAAAAAAAAGTACCTTTTCCCAAAAAAAAGTACCTTTTTCTAAAAAAATTTTCCTTTTCCAAAAGAAGTACCTTTTCCAAAAAAAAATACCTTTTTCCAAAAAACATACATTTTTCCAAAAAAAAAACACCTTTTTAAAAAAAAATACCTTTTCCAAAAAAAGTACAAATAAAGTACTTTGTAAAAACAAAGTATCTTTTTCCAAAAAATTTCGTTTTTCCAAAAAGTACCATTTAAAATAATATATAAATTCAAAAAAACTACTTTTTTTCCTCCCCCCACGGATATCTCCACTAAACAAGGTTTCTTGATATTCGGCATAGACGTGCGCTAAGACGGGATTTTTGGAAATTCATACCGGAACGGGTAAAAAGGGGAAAAGTCTCCCCATAAACAGTCTCACAAATTTCAACTTCTTACCTCCAAAACCACTGGAGGTAAGAAGTTGAAATTTGGTTAAAGGTTCCTCCACTGTAGTAGACATCGACTAAGTTTGTATTTTTGGAATTCCCTACAGGATATCCCAAAAGGAAAGTCGATATGTGAGTTCCTCCTTCTGTGTAGGCGTCCGCTTAGACGGAATTTTTGAAATTCCTATCGGGAGGGGAAATAAGGTAAAAGTCTCCTCCTGACGGCTTGCCCAATCCCTTTTGGCCAACCTAAAATTTTAAATATGTATTCCTTGGAGTAGGACTAACTCACCGGCAACGTAATTTTTCTATTTTGGAACAGGAACATAGTAAAAATGGTGGTTGAAAGGGAAAAATGTCCCCACTAACGGCCTGCCCAAACCGCTAAGGCAATGCAGTTGAAATTTGATATGAATGTTCCTCATCCATCGCAGATAGCCGCGAAGATGGAATTTTTGTAAATTCCTAAAGGGAGGGGCAAAAAGAAGAAAAGCCTCACCTTGGGGGCCGGTAAAAACCCCTTCGGCTAGAAACCTGAAGCTTAAAATGTGGGTCCCTGGAGTGAGGGCTAACTTATTAGAAAGATACTTTTTTGAATTTTGGAGAGGGTCGTTATAAAATGGGGGCTCAAAAAGGGAAAGTTGCCCCTTAACGACCTGTCCAAACTGCTGGAACTAGGAAGCTGAAATTCGGTACTTAAGTTCCTCTCAGCCTGCTCAAACTGCTGGAACTAGGAAGCTGGAATTCCCTGTCGATGGATTTTCGGAAATTCCTACCGAGAGGGGCACAAATAGTAAAAGTTGGCTAGAAACCTGAAATGTAATACATATGTTACTTGGAGTATGTGCTCACTTACCGAGAAGGTGCTTTTTGGACAGGGACATTGCAAAAATGGGGATTAATGAAGAGAAAAGTGCCGCTTAAAGGCCTGCCCAAACCGCTGGAGGTAGGAAGTTGAAATTTGGTATTAAAGTTCCTCCTCTATTGTAGACATCCGCTAAGATGAGATTTTTGGAAATTTCTACAGGTAGGGTCAAAAACAGGAAAAGTCTCCCCCTTAACGGCCTGGCCAAACTGCTGGAACAAGGGATCTTAAATAGGGTTCCTTCTCCAACGTTGACGTCCCCTAAGATGGTATTTTTGGAAATTCATACCGGGAGGGGTAAAAAGGGAAAAAACTTCCCCCTTGACGGCCTGGCCAAACTGTTGGATATAGAGACCTAAAATTATGTATGTAGTAGGTTCCTCCTCCAACGCAGACGTCCTCTAAGACGGAATTTTTGGAAATTCCTACCGGGAGGGGTAAAAACGGAATAATTCTCCCCCTTGATGGCCTAACCGAACCCTTCGGCTAGAAATCTGTAATATATAATATGTTTTCCTTGGAGTATGGGCTAACTTATCGACAAGGCATTTCTAGGACTTTGGACAGGAACGTGGTAAAAATGGTGGTTCAAAAGCGGAAAATTGCCCCCCCCCCCTTAACGTCTGCGTCTTTAGCTAGAAACCTAAAACTTAAAGAACAAGTGTATATGAAACACTAAAATTAAGAAACTAAATAGGAAACGAGTGGGATTGAAACACTACACAAGTGGAATGAAATGGATATAAACGTTGAACGAGTGGAATTGAAATTATAGACAATGCAAATGGATTGGAAGAGGGAATTACCTGTTCAAACACTATCAACGGAATATGAAACTTATGTAGCATTGAAACATACTCTCGAAAAAGTTAAACAAATTTTCTAAAAGAGAAAAAACCTTAGAAAAGAAATGGAACTTATATATTCCGATATTTAAACTTCATGTAACGAAGCACAGGTGGAAGAAACCGACGCAGTAAATTTTCCAACTGAATTTGTGAATTTACTTGAATTGCCAGGTCTACCTTTACATAAACTGGAATTAAAAAAAAACTTTAAGACATGCTAACAACGTAGCTTTGCCCGCTATTTTTAATATTATAAAATGCTTTCCAACCCTGCTTTACGTTATTTATTTTCATTCAAAACACAAATGAACAAAACTACTTACGGGTCTATCTACCTAAGTACGCACTTTACCAAATTATCTTAACATACACACGTATATTGCAATTTATTATGGATTCATTACTAACAATCCACTTTCATGAGAAAAAGTGATCAAATATTTATTTATTTTAAACCCATTGTTGTGCAGAATTATTTATTTGTGGTGGCTGGGTGAAGGCTTTTATTATAAAAACTGTACTTTAAATAAAAAGCGAATTTAAAAAAAATTGTCGGGGGGAGGGGCGCCCCCCCCTAAACCTTAAGGCACGCCAACAACGTAGCGGGCTGCGACCGCTATCTTTAATATTATAAATCGCTTGCCAACCCTGCTTTACGTTTTTTATTTTCATTTAAAACACAAATGAATAAAACTACTTACGGGTCTATCTACCTAAGTTCGCACTTTACCAAATTATCTTGACATACACACGTATATTGCAAATTATTATGGATTCATTACTAACAAACCACTTTCATGAGAAAAAGTGATCAAATATTTATTTATTTTAAACCCATTGTTGTGCAGAATTATTTATTTGTGGTGGCTGGGTGAAGGCTTTAAATAAAAAACTTTAAATATAAAACGAATTTAATAAAAAATTGTGGGGCGAAGCCCCCCCCCCTTATCCTTTAAGGCACGCTAACAACGTAGTGGGCTGCGCCCGCTAGTAGTATATAAAATACCATGTAGTGGAAATGACGGAGAGAATTGTGATAAGGTATATAGGTACAACAAAGAATAAATTGAGAACTAGAATAGCTGGACATAGATCAGATCAGAAATATAGACATATTAATTCACAAAAGACAGCATTATCTTCTCATTGTTCAAATTTAAATCACTATCCTGACTTTGAAAATGTATCAGTTTTAAACACAGAACATAATTATAAACGTCGTTATATATTAGAAATGTTACAGATAATTAATACACCCACAACAAATAGAATTAACTTTAAGGCAGATACTGAAAATATAGCACAGAATTATAGATATTTAATACAAAAGAAATAGCACACATTACATTAATTTATAACACATTATATTAATACATTTTTTATTGTTAATTATTAATATTTTTTTTTGTTATACTTTTATACCAAAGACTTTGTTTACTGGTATAAATGTATACATACAATTTATATTTGACAAATGTTTTTCAAATTTTTTCAAACTTACAAATTGTTTATAATTTGTTAATTTATTAATTTAATTGTTATTTCCTGAAGATGCTACATAATGGAGTAGCGAAATATCGAAAATAAAGAATTTTTATATATAGAAAACAAACCTTACGCTCAAGAAAATTGTGAAATTAAAAATTGAAAAACGACAAAAATTTAAAAATAGGAATTATGCACACAATTATATATTTATCATTACGATGTAAGAAGCAGTTCAACGTTATTTAGCAAATATTGCTTTAAATAAGTCTTAAATGTGGATAAGACAGAAATACTTTTTAAATTATTTGGCAACTGGTTATAGTCCCCAGTATGCCAAATGAGTCGAGCTTGTGTCGGAACTGAATCATTTTCTCGTAAAATTTCTTCGATATCGAGTTCGATATAATACCAAGAATGATGGTATTTTTCTATGTGGCGTGCAAGGTGATATAGATCCGAAAAATTGTTGATTTATAGATTCGATATTTCATCGAAAAAACGAATATTTTTCGAGGAAAAATATGATTAATAAAACGAAAAAAAGAAACATTTTTCTTTTCTTTTTCTACCTTTGCCTTTGTTTATTTTTTTATTTCTCTTTAATTTAATTTGCTTTAATTTAAATTCAAAGCTATTTTGTTTTGTTCCAACACCAGCCAAGTTTCGAACCAACGTCCTTTGGTTTAGAAGTTCATCGCCATACCCCTTGAGCCAAACCGTAATGATACATATAGTTTCATAAACATTTTTTTATAATTCAAATTGTTTTTATTTTATTTCAATATACCTTTGTAAAGTTCATATTACCCAACAAACATGAATGTAAAAGTTAAAAGAAATGCCCTAGGTGTAAGAACGAATATGCTGTTCTTTTCCAATTTTTCGTAAATAAATTTAATGCTTAATACAGAAAGGCCCTAACTCGACTTAATATTTCATTAGAGGAAAATAAAATCTGAAAAACTTTGATTATAATTTTTATTTTATTGTTTTTGTATTAATAAAAAAATTCATTCAGAAAACTCTATATCGAAGGTTTTTTAGATTTGCATTGTATTCAGTAGAAATTAAGAATCAAATTAGGGTATGTCTTCACACAGCCATCGATATTAAACTTTTGAGCAAAATTGCATAAATATAGGTGTATCCTAAAATAATCTAAAAGAATTTAAAACCGTCCTGTTTGAAGGTAATTATTTTAAAAGTGACAATACACTCTGAATGAAGATGAGAATAAGAGTAGTTAGTCAGCAATACAAATTTGTATAAATCAAAGTACCTAGAATTTAGTGTTTAACTGCAGTTTATAAAATTCAATTTTAATTGAGAAAAACTTGCGTTATATTTACTTTTTTTGATTTTTACACTTAAACTTTAATTGATATTTTATTCTCATAAAATATAAAATCTATCCTTTTTACTTTCACGTAAAATTTAAAATAAAAAAAAATATAAAAAGGCCCGCAAAGGGCATTATAAAAAGTGTTTGTTTTTAAATTTTAGTTTTGTATTTTATATTTTTAGTTTTTATAACTATTTGTGTGGTGAACATTTAAGTCGTATATGTCGACCCTATTGATAGCAACTGACATCGAGATTTCTTCACATTTTTACAAACCGGCTGCTTAGTGTTTACGAACTTATAAATATGTACTATAAACATGTAAATTTTTAATAATTTAAATTTATGAACAAGGATTTCATGATGTTTTTATTTATGAATTATTATATAAATTAAAATTCTAATAAAATCAAATATATGAAACCTATTTTTAGTATAAATTGTTTTATTTTTTCCTTAAATCAAAACACATAACGGACAAGTAAGAGACAGAACTAAACAAAACACTTGCCTGACCTATATCTGCATTTTTAATATTACATTTTCTTATTTTTTCCTTAAATCAAAACACACAACGGACAATTGTTTCTTAAGTGGCTCACATCATTTCACACTACGACATTTTACACCCCCGAAAAATCCAAAACAAAATAATATATAATATTTACAAGAGGCAGAAACAAACAAAATAAACCGTAGATTTCAAAACGATCCTCCACCACACAATTGATTTTTCACCAATCATTTCACACTACTGGAACACATAATCGATTTTTTAATTACCATCTATTTACACTATGGGAAGACATAACCGATTTTTAGGCACCACTCATTTTACACTATGGGCACACAATATGCAATAAGCAATTAACACAATTTAAGTCTCATAGTGTAAAATGATTAAAAAAATTTAAGTCTCATGAAAAAACAATTAACAAAATTTAAGTCCCATAGTGTAAAACAATTAACCAAATTGACTTTCCATCGAAAAAATGTGGTTTTACATTTAGTTCTCATCGAAAAACAATTAACCAAATTGAGTGCCCAATCTCCCACTGCTGTTAATCGTTGTTTTTTTTTTTTTTTTGTTTATTTATTTATGTACCACTAATTTAAAGTTCAGAATGATTTTTTTGTGATTTTTTTTTAGTGGGAATTAAAATTGTTTTATTTATAAAATAAATTTTTATTTGTACATTTTATAGCGTTGTTGATTTTTGTAAAATTAATTTATTAAATTGTCCTCTTTTTTAAGACAAATGTCATCCTTTTTTAAGGTTGACGTCCTCTGTTTTTTTAAAATGGAAATGGCAACCCTACTTTTAGGGCAAATATTGCACTGCGCTGTATTGTCCTTTTTCGTAAAGTATTTCCATACTCCTCAAATTTTATTTTTTAATATAAAAGCAAGCAGGTGTATTAAAATAAAGTAATCTTACTTGAAAATATCACAATTATCAATGAAAACGTTACTTATAAAATTATTGGCCCTTCCCGAGTAAAAAAAAATTATATATAATCATATGTGGCATATATTACAATATATAATTAGACATGTCGTTATGTATAATTATATATGACGCCTTTTTCCAAAATTTTCCTTATATTATGCCATATATAATTTCATCTAATTAGAGGTATTTATAATATTAGATATGGTATATATGATTATATATTACATAGCATGGCTGATCTTATTGCATATATAGTTGTATATAGAGCTATATCTTAATATATAATATATATATATGGTATCATTTAAACAACCCTAGTAAAAAAGAGTATATATAACATATATTTTTTAATATTAAAATATGTGATTATATAAAATATTGTATGCGAACTTTTATGTTTTTATATGATGCTATATTATAAATGTTTTTATAAATTTTCTCATATGTAATCATATTAAATCATATATCAGTATTTGCTTTATTGAAAATTGTATATATAGGAATATATTATTGATAAAACCGTTCAAAATTTTATATATAAATAGATACGAAAAATATTTTTAATTTTGTTTTATATAACAATATCGTCGGCTTGCCTGCAAGTAGTGTTGTGTTCTTTAACAGGTTTTCAGAAGGGCGAAAAAACTGGTTTATATTATCCTTTTAATATATTTCATTGACATCGTATGCCTTAATAATGATTGTAATAAACAGGCTTCGTAATGCACGCACATGTGCGCACATGCACATGTGCAAAAATTGATGTGCAGACAAAAGATGCACATGCACATGCACATGTGCATGTGCAAATTATTGTTTATACTTCGCACATGCACATGTGCATGTGCGAATTTGACTTCATATTTCGCACATGCACATGTGCATGTGCGAAAATATTTTGCACTTCGCACATCAAGATGTGCAAGTGCAGATACTATTCGCACATGCACATCAAAATGTGCATGTGCGAATACTATTCGCACATGCACATCTCCATGTGCGATGTGCGAATACAAATTCGCACATGCACATGTGCGAGTGCAAGTGCAAGTGCATATGCACGTGCATTAAAAAAACAGCTAACATTAGAAAAAAATCGCTAATATTGTCGAAAATCGCAAATATATAAAAAAAATCGATAATAATTTAAAAAAAAATGCAAAAATGGATACAAAATCTCCAAAATTGAAAAAAAAATCGCCGAAATTAAAAAAGAACTGTCCAAATTTTCAAAAAATCGCCAAAAATTAAAAAAAAAATTGACAAATATGAAAAATTCGCCGAATTTAAAAAAAACTTTAAAATTTAAAAATATTGCATAATTAAAAAAAAAAAATTTTTAATTTTAAAAAAATCGCCGAAATTTAAAAAAATCGCCGATATTGGAAAAAATCAGAAAAAATCGTCAAAATTTGAAAAATCGTCAAAAATTTGAAAAAATCTGCAAAATTTTAAAAAATTGCCAAAATTGAAAAAATCGTTAAAAATTGGAAAAAAAATCGCCAAAATTTTAAAAAATCGTCAAAATTTGAAAAAAATTCCAAAATTTGAAAAAACACTAAATTCGAAAAAAAAAGTAAAAATTTGAAAAATTGTGAAAAATTTGACAAATCTTCAAAAATTAAAAAAAATCGCCAAAATTTTAAAAAATTTCCAAAATTGGAAAAATCCCAAAAAGTGGAAAAAAATCGTCAAAATTTGAAAAATCGTCAAAAATTTGAAAAAATCGTCAAAAAAAATTTAATTTAAAAAAATTGCCGAAATTGAAAAAATCGTTA
The DNA here is from genome assembly GCA_949987735.1 of Leucophora obtusa. Classification (NCBI taxonomy): domain Eukaryota; kingdom Metazoa; phylum Arthropoda; class Insecta; order Diptera; family Anthomyiidae; genus Leucophora; species Leucophora obtusa. The sequence goes on along the minus strand of OX465297.1, from coordinate 53,609,114 downwards.
AAAATTCGAAAAAATCGCCAAAATGGAAAAAAAATTGAAAAAAACACTAAAATTTAAAAAAAGTCAAAATTTGGCAAAATCTTCAAAAATTAAAAAAAAATCGCCAAAATTGAAAAAAATCGTCAAAATTTGAAAAATTTTCCAAAATTGGAAAAAAGCCCAAAAATTGGAAAAAATCGTCAAAAATAAATTGCCAAAAATTCAGAAAAATCGCCAAAATTGAAAAATCTCCAAAATTTGAAAATAGTCATGTGTTGAAAAAATCGTCATAATTTGAAAAATTCGCGAATATTTGAAAAAACTGCAAAAATTAAAAAAGTAATATTTAAAAAAAATCGTCAAAATTAAAAAAAAAAATTCGAAAATGGCAGAACTGTCAGAAATTCGAAATCATGAAAATCGTCAGAATTAGAAACGATGAAAAATTATATGGTGAAAATTTGAAAAAAATCTTCAAAAATTAAAAAAAATCGCAAAATTCATTTTCGCATTTATTTTTCATATATTTTAGCCCTTTTCTCTCTACGACGCTTAGTTTTCGAGAAAAACGCGATTTTAAAATCTAGCAATGCAAGTCAAAATCTAGTTTCGCTATCGGGGTATTGGTGGTGAGTTTTGAACTTTGGTGCAGTCAGTTTTCAGTTTTCCCTTTTTTCTAGTTTGCGAGATATGGACGATTTAAATTTTATTTAAGCGATTTTCGCACTTATTTTTCCACAGATGATGCGAAAATCGCTTAAATAAAATTTAAATCGTCCATATCTCGAAAACTAGAAGAGCTAGAGGAAAACTGACTGCACCAAAGTTCAAAACTCACCACCAATACCCCGATAGCGAAACTAGATTTTGACTTGCATTGCTAGATTTTAAAATCGCGTTTTTCTCGAAAACTAAGCGTAGTAGAGAGAAAAGGGCTTTTATTTGGAATATCTCCCGTATCTCGAAAACTAAATGAGTTAGATGAAAACGGACAACGGTTTTGGAACACGGAAGTCATAGTGAGTCATATGTGGAAAAATAAGTGCGAAAATCGCTTAAATAAATTTTAAATCTTCCATATCTCGAAAACTAGAAGATCTAGAGGAAAACTGACTGCACCAAAGTTCAAAACTCACAACAATACCCCGATAGCGAAACTAGATTTTGACTTGCATTGCTAGATTTTAAAATCGCGTTTTTCTCGAAAACTAAGCGTCGTAGAGAGAAAAGGGCTTTTATTTGGAATATCTCCCGTATCTCGAAAACTAAATGAGTCAGAAGAAAACGGACAACGGTTTTGGAACAGGGAAGTCATCTGTGGAAAAATAAGTGCGAAAATCGCTTAAATAAAATTTTAATCTTCCATATCTCAAAAACTAGAAGAGCTAGAGGTAAACTGACTGCACCAAAGTTCAAAACTCACCACCAATACCCCGATAGCGAAACTAGATTTTGACTTGCATTGCTAGATTTTAAAATCGCGTTTTTCTCGAAAACTAAGCGTCGTAGAGAGAAAAGGGCTTTTATTTGGAATATCTCCCGTATCTCGAAAACTAAATGAGTTAGATGAAAACGGACAACGGTTTTGGAACACGGAAGTCATAGTGAGTCATATGTGGAAAAATAAGTGCGAAAATCGCTTAAATAAATTTTAAATCTTCCATATCTCGAAAACTAGAAGATCTAGAGGAAAACTGACTGCACCAAAGTTCAAAACTCACCAACAATACCCCGATAGCGAAACTAGATTTTGACTTGCATTGCTAGATTTTAAAATCGCGTTTTTCTCGAAAACTAAGCGTCGTAGAGAGAAAAGGGCTTTTATTTGGAATATCTCCCGTATCTCGAAAACTAAATGAGTTAGATGAAAACGGACAACGGTTTTGGAACACGGAAGTCATAGTGAGTCATATGTGGAAAAATAAGTGCGAAAATCGCTTAAATAAATTTTAAATCTTCCATATCTCGAAAACTAGAAGATCTAGAGGAAAACTGACTGCACCAAAGTTCAAAACTCCCCAACAATACCCCGATAGCGAAACTAGATTTTGACTTGCATTGCTAGATTTTAAAATCGCGTTTTTCTCGAAAACTAAGCGTCGTAGAGAGAAAAGGGCTTTTATTTGGAATATCTCCCGTATCTCGAAAACTAAATGAGTTAGATGAAAACGGACAACGGTTTTGGAACACGGAAGTCATAGTGAGTCATATGTGGAAAAATAAGTGCGAAAATCGCTTAAATAAATTTTAAATCTTCCATATCTCGAAAACTAGAAGATCTAGAGGAAAACTGACTGCACCAAAGTTCAAAACTCACCAACAATACCCCGATAGCGAAACTAGATTTTGACTTGCATTGCTAGATTTTAAAATCGCGTTTTTCTCGAAAACTAAGCGTCGTAGAGAGAAAAGGGCTTTTATTTGGAATATCTCCCGTATCTCGAAAACTAAATGAGTCAGAAGAAAACGGACAACGGTTTTGGAACAGGGAAGTCATCTGTGGAAAAATAAGTGCGAAAATCGCTTAAATAAAATTTTAATCTTCCATATCTCGAAAACTGGAAGAGCTAGAGGTAAACTGACTGCACCAAAGTTCAAAACTCACCACCAATACCCCGATAGCGAAACTAGATTTTGACTTGTAGTGCTAGATTTTAAAATCGCGTTTTTCTCGAAAACTAAGCGTCGTAGAGAGAAAAGGGCTTTTATTTGGAATATCTCCCGTATCTCGAAAACTAAATGAGTTAGATGAAAACGGACAACGGTTTTGGAACACGGAAGTCATAGTGAGTCATATGTGGGAAAATAAGTGCGAAAATCGCTTAAATAAAATTTAAATCTTCCATATCTCGAAAACTAGAAGAGCTAGAGGAAAACTGACTGCACCAAAGTTCAAAACTCACCACCAATACCCCGATAGCGAAACTAGATTTTGACTTGCATTGCTAGATTTTAAAATCGCGTTTTTCTCGAAAACTAAGCGTCGTAGAGAGAAAAGGGCTTTTATTTGGAATATCTCCCGTATCTCGAAAACTAAATGAGTTAGATGAAAACCGACAACGGTTTTGGAACACGGAAGTCATAGTGAGTCATCTGTGAAAAAATAAGTGCGAAAATCGCTTATATAAAATTTAAATCGTCCATATCTCGAAAACTAGAAGAGGTAGAGGAAAAGTGACTGCACCAAAGTTCAAAACTCACCACCAATACCCCGATAGCGAAACTAGATTTTGACTTGCATTCCCAGATTTTAAAATCGGGTTTTTCTCGAAAACTAAGCGAAAAGGGCTTTTATTTGGAATATCTCCCGTATCTCGAAAACTAAATGAGTTAGATGATCTAGCGAAACTAGATTTTGACTTGCATTGCTAGATTTTAAAATCGCGTTTTTCTCGAAAACTAAGCGTCGTAGAGAGAAAAGGGCTTTTATTTGGAATATCTCCCGTATCTCGAAAACTAAATGAGTCAGAAGAAAACGGACAACGGTTTTGGAACAGGGAAGTCATCTGTGGAAAAATAAGTGCGAAAATCGCTTAAATAAAATTTTAATCTTCCATATCTCAAAAACTAGAAGAGCTAGAGGTAAACTGACTGCACCAAAGTTCAAAACTCACCACCAATACCCCGATAGCGAAACTAGATTTTGACTTGCATTGCTAGATTTTAAAATCGCGTTTTTCTCGAAAACTAAGCGTCGTAGAGAGAAAAGGGCTTTTATTTGGAATATCTCCCGTATCTCGAAAACTAAATGAGTTAGATGAAAACGGACAACGGTTTTGGAACACGGAAGTCATAGTGAGTCATATGTGGAAAAATAAGTGCGAAAATCGCTTATATAAAATTTAAATCGTCCATATCTCGAAAACTAGAAGAGGTAGAGGAAAAGTGACTGCACCAAAGTGCGAAAATCGCTTAAATAAATTTTAAATCTTCCATATCTCGAAAACTAGAAGATCTAGAGGAAAACTGACTGCACCAAAGTTCAAAACTCACCAACAATACCCCGATAGCGAAACTAGATTTTGACTTGCATTGCTAGATTTTAAAATCGCGTTTTTCTCGAAAACTAAGCGTCGTAGAGAGAAAAGGGCTTTTATTTGGAATATCTCCCGTATCTCGAAAACTAAATGAGTTAGATGAAAACGGACAACGGTTTTGGAACACGGAAGTCATAGTGAGTCATATGTGGAAAAATAAGTGCGAAAATCGCTTAAATAAATTTTAAATCTTCCATATCTCGAAAACTAGAAGATCTAGAGGAAAACTGACTGCACCAAAGTTCAAAACTCCCCAACAATACCCCGATAGCGAAACTAGATTTTGACTTGCATTGCTAGATTTTAAAATCGCGTTTTTCTCGAAAACTAAGCGTCGTAGAGAGAAAAGGGCTTTTATTTGGAATATCTCCCGTATCTCGAAAACTAAATGAGTTAGATGAAAACGGACAACGGTTTTGGAACACGGAAGTCATAGTGAGTCATATGTGGAAAAATAAGTGCGAAAATCGCTTAAATAAATTTTAAATCTTCCATATCTCGAAAACTAGAAGATCTAGAGGAAAACTGACTGCACCAAAGTTCAAAACTCACCAACAATACCCCGATAGCGAAACTAGATTTTGACTTGCATTGCTAGATTTTAAAATCGCGTTTTTCTCGAAAACTAAGCGTCGTAGAGAGAAAAGGGCTTTTATTTGGAATATCTCCCGTATCTCGAAAACTAAATGAGTCAGAAGAAAACGGACAACGGTTTTGGAACAGGGAAGTCATCTGTGGAAAAATAAGTGCGAAAATCGCTTAAATAAAATTTTAATCTTCCATATCTCGAAAACTGGAAGAGCTAGAGGTAAACTGACTGCACCAAAGTTCAAAACTCACCACCAATACCCCGATAGCGAAACTAGATTTTGACTTGTAGTGCTAGATTTTAAAATCGCGTTTTTCTCGAAAACTAAGCGTCGTAGAGAGAAAAGGGCTTTTATTTGGAATATCTCCCGTATCTCGAAAACTAAATGAGTTAGATGAAAACGGACAACGGTTTTGGAACACGGAAGTCATAGTGAGTCATATGTGGGAAAATAAGTGCGAAAATCGCTTAAATAAAATTTAAATCTTCCATATCTCGAAAACTAGAAGAGCTAGAGGAAAACTGACTGCACCAAAGTTCAAAACTCACCACCAATACCCCGATAGCGAAACTAGATTTTGACTTGCATTGCTAGATTTTAAAATCGCGTTTTTCTCGAAAACTAAGCGTCGTAGAGAGAAAAGGGCTTTTATTTGGAATATCTCCCGTATCTCGAAAACTAAATGAGTTAGATGAAAACCGACAACGGTTTTGGAACACGGAAGTCATAGTGAGTCATCTGTGAAAAAATAAGTGCGAAAATCGCTTATATAAAATTTAAATCGTCCATATCTCGAAAACTAGAAGAGGTAGAGGAAAAGTGACTGCACCAAAGTTCAAAACTCACCACCAATACCCCGATAGCGAAACTAGATTTTGACTTGCATTCCCAGATTTTAAAATCGGGTTTTTCTCGAAAACTAAGCGAAAAGGGCTTTTATTTGGAATATCTCCCGTATCTCGAAAACTAAATGAGTTAGATGAAAACGGACAACGGTTTTGGAACAAGGAAAAATATTCGAGAAACAATTTTTGTCGATTTTCACAAATTTTTACGACTTTTTCAATTATTGCATTTTGCAATTTTTTTCCAATTTTTGGCGACTTTTTGAAATTTTGATATTTTTTAAAAATTTTTCAATTTTGGCAATTTTTTTAAATTTTCCGACTTTTTCCAATTTTTGACGACTTTTTGAAATTTTGACGATTTTGGTAATTTTTTCAAATATTGACAATTTTTTCAAAATTTTTACGATATTTCGCAATTTTGGCGATTTTGTCTAATTTTTGAAGATTTTTTTTATTAAATTTTGACTATTTGGGCAATATTTTCAAATATTGACGATTTTTTCAAAATTTTTTCAAAATTTTTCAATTTTGGCAATTTTTCAAAATTTTCCGATTTTTTCCAATTTTTGAAGACTTTTTGAAATTTTGTCGATTTTGGTAATTTTTTTAAATATTGACAATTTTTTCAAAATTTTTACCATATTTCGCATTTTTGTCTAATTTTTGACGATTTTTTTTAAATTTTGACTATTTGGCCAATTTTTTCAAATATTGACGATTTTTTCAAATTTTGTCGATTTTTTCAAAATTTTTACAATATTTTTCAATTTTTTATAATTTCTGACAATTTTTTTTAATTTTGGACAATTCTTTCAAATATTGACGATTTTTTCAAGTTATGACGATTTTTTCAAAATTTTTACAAAATTTTTCATTTTTTACAAAATTTTTAAATTTTTAAAAAATTTTTAAATTTTTCAAATTTTTCGATTTCTTCCAAATTTTGACGACTTTTTGAAATTTTGACGATTTTGGTACTTTTTTCAAATTTTGTCGATTTTTTCAAAATTTTTACGATATTTTGCAATTTTGTATAATTTCTGACGATTTTTTTTAATTTTGGGCAATTCTTTCAAATATTGATTTTCAAATTTTTACAAAATTTTTCAATTTTTACAAAATTTTTCAATTTTTTAAATTTTTCAAATTTTTAGATTTTTTCCAATTTTTGAAATTTTTTACGATTTTTTTTAATTTGGGGCAATTTTTTCAAATATTGACGATTTTTTCAAAATTTTTCATTTTTGGCAATTTTTAAAATTTTTGGCGATTTTTGGTGTTTTTTTTTTTTCAATTTTGACGATTTTTAAAAATTTTTGCATTTTTTTTGCTTGTTTCGGCGTTTTTTTCTGATATTAAAACTTTTATCAATTTCAGCGATTTTTTGCATCCATGTGCGCGCACATGTGTGCACATTTTGCACATACACATGTTGATGTGTAATGTGCAAGTACCAGTCTGCACTTGCACATGTGCATGTGCGAATTTGTATTCGCACATCGCACATGGAGATGTGCATGTGCGGATAGCATTCGCACATGCACATTTTGATGTGCATGTGCGAATAGTATTTGCACTTGCACATCTTGATGTGCGAAGTGCAAAATATTTTCGCACATGCACATGTGCAAGTGCAAAGTATAAAGTCAAATGCGCACATGCACATGTGCATGTGCGAAGTATAAACAAAAATTTGCACATGCACATGTGCATGTGCGAAGTATAAACACAAATTTGCACATGCACATGTGCAAGTGCAAGATGTGTGAAAATGTGCGCACATGTGCGTGCAAATACGAACCCTGGTAATAAATAAGGTCGTGAATCATTAGGGCATATGATGTCAATAAAATATCTTAAAAGGATAATATAAATCAGTTTTTTCGCTCTCCTGAAAACATGTTAAAGAACACTTAACACTACTTGCAGGCAAGCCGACGATATTGTTATATAAAACAAAATTAAAAATACTTTTCGTATCTATTTATATATAAAATTTTTCTTCTTGATCAAAAACAATTTTTTATATGCTTTACTCAATTTTTTCATTAAATTAATATTTTCTGAGCTTTCTTACTTCTAAAAGTTTTTTTTTAATTTAAAAAATCCAATTTAAAAAAATTAACATTTAAAAACATGGCCCGGCTCGTAATGGGTTAATAAGTCTGGCATGTTGCATATCACTGGAAAGGTATTTCAAGTACCTTTTCAACGATATATATATTTTGTTCTGGTCTGATAAGTTTTAAGTGGAGAAATAAGCCATTGAATATTGTTGTATATCATCTTCAGCTCCACAAATCGGGAACAATGAGCCTCCAACAAAAAAGAAGTGCATTGCCGGGCTAACCATTAAAATTTTATTTAAAAAAAAAAGCTAAACATATTTAAAAAAATTTCTATGTCCAAAGAAAATTCCCATATTTGATAAAAAAATTATCTATTCTTTAAAGAATAACAGATTTATACATTAACGTCTTTAGTTATTACTCATTATCAATAGTAGCCCTCGGCTGACAGTCAGGCATGTGATGAATATCGAAAACGAAAACTATATGATTTTCAATGGTAAATATTTTACGATCTTTACAATACCAATTATTTTTTATTTCCTAATTTAGATGTCCGGCGTCAAATAAAACGATAAATAATAATTTGTATCCTTGTAAATACAATTATATCCGATATAATACAATTTAATATAAACATTTTTCGGATGGAATTATATCCATTTACATATTGCAAATATATCCATTCACATATAATTTTATATACATTTTTTTACTCGGGAATATATAACTATATATAGTGCCAGTTAAACTATATATTATTATATATGGTGGCATTTAAACAATATATGGTCATATATGGCACCTCATGACCAAAATCTTTAATACAGTTGCAGGTATGATAATATATGCTACTAAATATAGTGTAATATATATTTATATATGGTGTTATTTAAGCAATATATGAGCATATATGGTGCCATTTAAAGCATATATTATTATATATGGTGCCAGTTAAACAATATATGACCATATATGATACCTCATGATAAAAATTTTTAATACAGCTCCAGATATAATAATATATGATAATATATATAGTGCCATATATATTTATATATGGTATTATTTAAGTAATATATTACTATATATGATGCCATTTAAACCATATATTATTATATATGGTGCCATTTCAACAATATATGCTCATATATGGGACCTCATGAACAACATTTTTAATGCATTTCCAGATATGATAATATATGCTATCATATATAGTACCATATACTTTGATATATCGTATCATTTAAACAACCCGAGTAAAAATAGTTACATATAGTCATATATGTGATTAAGTTATATCTGTATAAATATACAGTTTCATCCGAGAATGGCCCGCTATATTTTTTATCAATTGTTTATCAATTTTTATCTAATTATATCGGTTTAGATCTGACCTGATTACATTATGTGTTAATCAGATGAATTTGTATCCGATTTTTGACCTGATACAATTTTATCGGTTTATACACTCAAAATAGTTTGTAGTTTAAATTAACTGAAAATGTAATTTAAAATAAATTAAAAATCACTTGAAAAGCGGTCTACTAACTTTTCATTTAAATGAAAAGAACTTTTCATTTATTTTTAAATGTTAATAAACAAACTACAAAATCCTTAAAAAAATAATGATTTTTCATTTATTTCGTTTTTTTAAATTTCAAAAAATTAACTACAAAATCCGTAAGAATAAATGATATTTAGTTTATTTCGTTTTTTTAACTGACCTAGAAATCGAAAAGGAATTCTTTTTTTAACAAAACATTTTAAATGAAAATATTAACTAAATGAATGTTCTTTTAGTTTGACTCTAGATCATAAATTAATATCAATTTCTGTTTTTAAATTAAATTATGATATTAATTTATGATCTAGAGTCAAACTTAAAGAACATTCATTTACTTAAAAATAAGATATCAACTAAAATATTCCCCCATTTATCTGAAAATATTAACTGTAACAGAAAATCCGTATTTATATGTAATTTATTTTTTAAATAAACGATAAAAACAGTTAAAAAATATATTTCTTTTTATTTCAACTGTATAATCATTTAAAAATAAATGTACGGATAACTTTTTAAATAAACTACAGTCAGTTACTGTAATAACCCTACGGGGAAAGGGACCGGTCCCAGATGACACGCAGGATACGTCCCAAGGAGGCAGAGACAGGTCGTTGATCGGTCTTTTTCTTTGAAAGGCGTTGTCATTGGAAATGACGTATTGCCACAGATTAGACACCTTTCGACATGTCGCAGGTCTAGCCCCAAAGGACATGTCGCCTAACTGACTTAAAGAGACATGTCACCGAAGTAACCCAAAAGGATCCGCCAAAGAATGAGTCACACTTTGTATATTTTGTGACACGTCACCCAACTAACCTAAAAGGAACTGATACAGAACCAGTCCCATTACAAAACTGACAAAAACAGCGACAAAACTGAGGTGAATGGAAATTGTTATGGTTTTGGTATTATAAGTAAAATTTTGACAGCAAAACCTTGACAAAATTGTTATGTAATAAAAAGCACAAATATTTTCATTTGTCAATAAATTAAAATATAAAAATTTGTTTTTTGGTATGTTTTTTCACAGAAATAAAATATGAAATACATATTCCTTTTTTAAGATGTTCTTTTAAGATATAAGATATATATATGCGTCGAACCTTTTACCGATTCTAAAATTCCTGTAAAATCCTCCAAAAGATTGGAGCTGAAGTTGTTAGCAATAAGCTCAGGGTTCTTGATGCTAAAATTTAAAGAAAACTCCAAGTGCTTAGATCTAGAACTAAAATGATCAAAAAATCGTAATTTTTCACAAATTACGATTTCTTGATAATTTTATTTAACGAAATTCTTCATTGAACTTACGAAAAAAATTCTATGAAATTGTTCATCATGAAGGATAATTCTATCAGTGTACTTAGAAACCGACCAATTGTGGGCGCTGTGGTGTAATGGTTAGTGCGTTGGAGTGTTACACGTGAGGTTGCGGGTCCGATCCCCAACCAAGGCAACATCAATTTATGAAAAATATAAATATGTATGCGTTTTTCTATCCCTCATACATATGGCAGCGTCCTCCTTCGGTGTTCCCATGGCTATGAACTAAAAAGCTTCAACAAAGTTCGCGAAATCACCATCAGATGGAGCGCAACAACTGTTCTAAAATTCAACATCTCGCGCAATTACAGTGTTGCCATATTTGAAGCCCTTTCTTTCACCACCTTTCACTTCTTCTCTATCCCCATTCCAAAGGAAGCAACATGTTAATTAATAGGAAGAATTTCCTGAGTGTTGCTTCTCTTTAAAAAAGTCTTACTTGTGTTTTTTTTATAACACATTTATCCAGTTAAGTGATATGTCCTCTTTGCACCAGTCTTGGGGCCAGTCCTTTAAGTATAATTGACAGCGCTTAACCCAGAGAAATAATAAATTATACCAGTCCTGCGACAAGACCATCTTTAACCACTCACGGAATAGGTACTTTGAGGACAATTCAGTGGTATGTCATCATTTCACCGGTCGCGAGACCAGTCCTTTAAGTATAATTGACACTGCTTATCCCACACCAATAGTAAATTATACCAGTCCTGCTGCAAGTCCTTCTTTAACCAGTCACGGGATACGTACTTTGAGGGCAATTTAGTGGTATGTCCTCTTTTTACCAGTCACGGGATAGGTACTTTGAGGACGATTAAGTGGTATGCCACCGTTTCACCAGTCATGGGACTAGTCCTTTAAGTATAATTGTCACTGCTTAACCCACAGCAATGGTAAATTATACCAATCCTGTGACAAGTCTTGATTTAACCACTCACAGGATAGGTACTTTCAGGGCAATTGACCCATCATTCCCCGTAGGGAATATTTTCAGTGTATGTAATGGTGTCAGGTTTGATCGTAATTGGTTCAATTTTATATAAATAAAATATAATTGTATCCGACATTTACCTTATACAATTGTATCAAAGTTTTAAACTGATATCAGGTCAAAATTGGGATATAACTATATAATTTTGTATACAAATATACCTATTTGGACCTAACTGATACCATGTCAGATCTAAACTGATGCAATGAGATAAAAACTGATAAACAACTGATAAAATTTTATCGGGCCATTTTTCGGATCAAATGGTACATGGATGACTCTACGTTATATATTACCATATAAAGCTCCATATTATTTTTTTTTAATAGGGACATACCATATATGCTGTCAGTTAAACAATATATTGTCATATATGGTGCCATTTTAACAATATATTGTCATATATGGTAACTCAACTACAATATTAACTGCATTTCAAAAGCTATTAATTGTATTTCAGAAATTTTAAATATATTTCAGAAATTATGGAATGTATTTCAGAAATTATGGAATGTATATCAGAAATTATTAATTTTATTTCAGAAATAATCAAATCTATTTCGGAACTTGTTGATTGTTTATCATAGTTAGTAGAGAAAAATTTCTAAATTACATTTCATAATTTCTGAAATACAATTGATAATTTCTGAAATACAGTTGTGAATTTCGGAAATACAATTAATAATTTCTGAAATACAATTGATAAAACTGAAATTCAATTGACTAGTTCTGAAATACAATTCATAAATCTGAAAAATAATTGATAAGTTCTGAAATACAATTGATAAAACTGAAATTCAATTGATTATTTCTGAAACGCAATTGATAAATCTTAAAAACAATTGATATAATTGGAAATAGTGTAGAGCGTTGAAAAGATGCAAATAAAATTATTTTTTTTAAAAAATTCAATTTAATAAAAAAAATATAATTTTTTAAAAACATTTATAGAAAATAAAATTATAATTTTATAAAAAGAAATTCAATTCATAAAAAAAAAATGCATAACCGTGAACGGTATCGAACTCGAAACCTTCTGAGTTTAAACCTTATTTTAACAAAATATTGTAATTTTTACAAAATCAGTGCTCTGCCAGTGTATTATTTTTTGAACTGTTGTCAATATCTGTCTGGGATCTTATTTAATCCCAAATAAATGGAAATCTTACGTAGGACCCAAATATAAAGGCTCCATTAGTCTTTGCGTTCCGTGACGGTTCTGTAATGTGCCGTGCCGGATGGCACGGTTGCGGTGGCTAAATAAAAAAATTGCAGCGACGGCTTAAAGCTGGCTGTGAGCCAAAAGCTGATCGGCTAGCCACCTTTAAGTTGACACATACAAAACATTGGCTTAACGGTAAAAAAAAAAGAAAACTAAAACAAAATATATACTATTTTTAGACTTTTATCGTGTAAAAAAAATTTTCAACGGCGGCGGTAAGAAAAATTAGACGGCTGCTCGGCTTAGCCGGTTTAATCCATTCGTCGCAGATCTCAAAACAGCAGCTGTCAACTCACTGTCACTTAACGGATAACAAAAATTCTGTTTTCAACAGGTTCATCCGGCACGGCACGTTACATTACAGACAAACTAACGACTCAAATGCTTTTTCATAGAACAAAAACAAATCAGCTGATTCGTCACGGCACGTTACGTACAAACTAATTATACCTTAATGCGGGATCTAATTTTATCTGTCATTTTTCTGGATAGTTTTAGATGTCAATCCCGAATTAGAAACAGCAATGTCAATTGCTGTTTCTAATTCGATATGCCATTTTAATATCGAAATAAATTGCTGGATCTAATTTGATCTGCAATTTATGGGATAAATTAAGATCTTACCAAATCCCCAATATATCACTGGATTTAATTCGATCTGCAATTTATCGGAAAAGTTAAGATCTTACGCAATGCCGAAATATATTACTGGATCTAATTTGATCTGTCATTTTTTGGATAAATTTAGATCTTACTTAATCCCCAAATATATTGCTGGATCTAATTCGATCTGCCATTTTTCGGATAAATTTAGATCTAAGTTTATCCCCAAATATATTGCTGGATCTAATTCGATCTGCAACTTTTTCGGATCAAATTAGATCGAAGTTTATCCACAAATATATTGCTGGATTTAATTTGATGTGCCATTTTTCGGATCAAATTAGATCTAAGTTTATCCCCTAATATATTGCTGGATCTAATTCGATCTGCCACTTTTTCGGATCAAATTAGATCTAAGTTTATCCAAAAATATATTGCTGGATCTAATTCGATCTGCCAAAATTGAGATCAAATTAGATTTAAGTTTATCCACAAATATATAGCTGGATCTAATTCGATCCGCCATTTTTCGGATCAAATTAGATCTAAGTTTATCCGCAAATATAAAGCTGGATCCGCCATTTTTCGGATCAAATTAGATCTAGGTTTATCCCCAAAGATATCATTGGACCTCCCAATTTTGAGATATAACTTGATCTTAGTTTATCCCCATATATACTAATACGATATGATTGGATATACCCAATTTTGAGATCTAATTGGATCAGCTAGATATTACAGCAGATCTTAACCAATATCAAATTGGATATGATTAGATATTGCGCGATATCAATTTTTTTTACTCGGGTTAATATAAAGGATTATTTTAAATTTAAAGTCGGCTTTATTTTTAATCATACGGTTTTGTTCATTTTGTGAATGAAAACCCTACAAAAATATTTATATTTTTAAACATTTTGTTTGGTTGAAAATAAATTAACCAATCAGAATGCTCCACCCAATATTTTAACTAAAGTCGACTTTAACTAAAATATACATTTGAAAAATTTAGATAGTAAGGGCGATTATTTGTAAGAAACAAAACTTTTTGTTCATATTTCTTTTAAAAATTTTACCAAGTTTTTAGGTTTTACTACTTAAATTTTGAATAAGTTGTGCCAAAAATCTTTATTAGTTGAAATGTGTGTCAAAGAAATTGATTCCCTTTTAAAAGATTTTAACAATAACATTTTTGTTTTGGTATTTAAAATTTTTTTTATGACTAAAGTTAAAAAATCCTATTCTAAACAAAAACAATTTAAATAATTTAATATTTTTAAATTTTCCCGTTTAATATATTATTTTTATTAAATTATTTTCCCGGGAATTCCCGAAACCCAAACCCTAGTCACGTATCAAAATTTTGTTAAAATTTCCCGAGTTAAAAATAATTTCGTCCGTTATAAGACAAAACAACTGTTTTTATGAATAACTTTAGATTTTAAAATAAAGATAAATCTTTTAATGAATAAATTTTTGTTTTTTAATTTAGTTCTAAAAAATATAGTTTTAACTTACATGTTTTGGTTATTCTGGCTTATTTCACTGCTAGGAATATCATTGGGGTTATGAAATGAAGTCGACTCATTAATTGGCATAATGGTGTTTGCAGAATAGCTATTAACAGGGTTGTTTGTTATTCTTATCCTGGAATCTAATTTAAATAAATGTTGTGTTAATACTATTATATTAGTTTCTACACAGACCTGCAAATAATAAGGATATGTCAAATACAAGAAAGGGGTAGATCTTTTAGATTTTTTGTCGCTAAATTCGAATCAGTTTCCTGAAATTACCTAGCACGTCAGCTTTCAGAGTAATTTCATGTAAACATTTAATCTTAGGATATAATCGCGAAAGTTCAGATAATTGCTCTCAATTTCTCAAAACACTATCGTAAAGCATTGGTCTTCGGCATAAGATTTTTGTAAGATTTGTTAAAGCTGATATATAGAAATGCCTTAAAGTTTAGAATTAAATTTCATTTAGATAATATAAAACAATATTTGTTGTCAAGGTAAAATATTTGTTAAGGTAAATTTATTGTAATGTTTAAGTACAAACACTAATTTTTGCCTCTTCATTTTTATATAAATAAATCATTTAGTATACCAACACGTGAGCATGTAACAACTAAGTGTCTGTTGTTCAACCATCGGCGTAGATAATTCGTATTTGTGGGGCACAGCCCCCCCCACAATTTTTTTAAATTCACTTTTTTATTTAAAGTACAGTTTTTATAATAAAAGCCTTCAACCAGCCACCACAAATAAATAATTCTGCATAACAATGGGTTTAAAATAAATAAATATTTGATCACTTTTTCTCATAAAAGTAGATTGTTAGTAATGAATCCATTATAAATTGCAATATACGTGTGTATGTCAAGATAATTTGGTAAAGTGCGAACTTAGGTAGATAGACCCGTAAGTAGTTTTGTTCATTTGTGTTTTGAATGAAAATAAATAACGTAAAGCAGGGTTGGAAAGCATTTTATAATATTAAAGATAGCGGTCAAAGCCCGCTACGTTGTTAGCATGCCTTAAAGTTTTTTTTTTAATTCCAGTTTATGTAAAGGCAGACCTGGCAATTCAAATAAATTCACAAATTCAGTTGGAACATTTACTGTGTCGGTTTCTTCCACCGGTGCTTCGTTACCTGTAGTTTAAATATCAGAATATATAAGTTCCATTCCTTTTCTAAGGTTTTTTCTCTTTTAGAAAATTTGTTTAACTTTTTGGAGAGTATGTTTCAATGCTACATAAGTTTCATATTCCGAGGATAGTGTTCGAACAGGTAATTAAAAGGAGTTCTTCACCCCTTCTTGTTCCTCCCAGTAAAAATCCCAAATATATATAATCTTGCCTCAATCACATGCGAAATTTCAAGTACCAAACTCCGGCAGTTTGAGTCATTCAAATTCCATTCCATTCTGTTTAACAATTTTAGTGTTCCAATGCAACTCCTTCCAAGATTCCATTTCGTTCACCATTCCAATGCATTTCGTTCCCATTATCTGTTATTCCAATTCCACTCGTTCGCCGTTTCATTCCATTTCGTTCCTACTGTCTTGTGTATCGATATTGATATCAGTCGCTTCTATTTCCATTTCATTGCACTTGCTCCGTTCCATTCCTCTTTTAACTGCAGTGTTTCAATTCCACTCGTTCCCCATTCTATGCCATCTCGCTCCTCATTCCATTTCATTCTATAGTCAATTCCATTTCGTTCCCTCTTCCAATCCATTTCCATTGTCTATAATTTCAATTCCACTCCTTCAACGTTTATATCCATTTCGTTCCACTTGTGTAGTGTTTCAATTCCACTCGTTTCCTATTTAGTTTCTTAATTTTAGTGTTCCATATACACTTGTTCTTTGAGTTTTAGATTTCTAGCTAAAGACGCAGACGTTAAGGGGGGGGGGGGGTGGCAATTTTCCCCTTTTGAACCACCATTTATACCACGTTCCTGTCCAAAGTCCTAAAAATGTCTTGTTGATAAATTAGCCTATACTCCAAGGAAAACATATTATAGATTACAGGTTTCTAGCCGAAGGGTTCGGTTAGGCCATCAAGGGGGAGAATTATTCCGTTTTTACCCCTCCCGGTAGGAATTTCCCAAAATTCCGTCTTAGAGGACGTCTGCGTTGGAGGAGGAACCTACTACATACATAATTTTAAGTCTCTATATCCAGCAGTTTGGCCAGGCCGTCAAGGGGGAAGTTTTTTCCCTTTTTACCCCTCCCGGTATGAATTTCCAAAAATACCGTCTTAGGGGACGTCAACGTTGGAGAAGGAACCCAAATACCGAATTTAAGCTCCCTAGTTCCAGCAGTTTAGCTAGGCCGTTAAGGGGGAGACTTTTCCTGTTTTTGACCCTACCTGTGCAAATTTCCAAAAATCTCATCTTAGCGGATGTCTACAATAGAGGAGGAACTTTAATACCAAATTTCAACTTCCTACCTCCAGCGGTTTGGGCAGGCCTTTAAGAGGAACTTTTCGCCTTATTAATCCCCATTTTTGCAATGTCGCTGTCCAAAATTCCAAAAAGCACCTTCCCGATACGTGAGCCCATACTCCATGGAACATATGTTTTACATTTCAGGTTTCTAGCCAACTTAGTATTGTGCCCCTCTCGGTAGGAATTTCCGAAAATCCATCGACAGGAAATATCAGCTTCCTAATTCCAGCAGTTTGAGCAGGCTGTAAAGGAGGACACTTTTTCTTTTCTTTTGTCCCTCCCAGTTGGAATTAGGCTGGAAGAGGAACCTAAGTGCCGAATTTCAGCTTCCTTGTTCCAGCAGTTTGGACAGGTCGTTAAGGGGCCACTTTCCCTTTTTGAGCCCCCATTTTATAACGACCCTGTCCAAAATTTAAAAAAGTATCTTTATAATAAGTTAGCCCTTACTCCAGGGACCCACATTTTAAATTTCAGGTTTCTAGCCGAAGGGGTTTTTACAGACCACCAAGGGGAGGCTTTTCTTCTCTTTGCCCCTCCCTTTAGGAATTTACAAAAATTCCATCTACGCGGCTATCTGCGATGGATGAGGAACATCCACACCAAATTTCAACTTCATTGCCTCAGCGGTTTGGGCAGGCCGTTATTGGGGACATTTATCCCTTTCAACCACCATTTTTACTATGTTCCTGTTCCAAAATAGAAAAATTACGTTGCCGGTGAGTTAGTCCTACTCCAAGGAATACATATTTAAAATTTTAGGTTGGCCAAAAGGGATTGAGCAGGCCGTCAAGCAGGAGACTTTTCCCCTTATTTCCACTCCCGATAGGAATTTCAAAAATTCCGTCTAAGCAAATTCCTACACAGAAGGAGGAACTCACATACCGAATTTTCTTTTGGGATATCCTGTAGGGAATTCCAAAAATATAAACTTAGTCGATGTCTACTACAGTGGAGGAACCTTTATACTAAATTTCAACTTCTTACCTCCAGGGGTTTGGGCAGGCACTTTTCCAATTTGTGAGACTGTTTATGGGGAGACTTGCCCGTTCTGGTAGGAATTTCCAAAAATCCCGTCTTAGCGCATGTCTATGCTGAATATCAAGAAATCATGTTTTAGTGGAGATATCCGTGGGGGGAGGAAAAAAAGTACTTTTTTTGAAATTATATTTTTTTAAATGGTACTTTTTGAAAAAAGCGAAATTTTTTGGAAAAAGATACTTTGTTTTTACAAAGTACTTTATTTGTACTTTTTTTGAAAAAGGTATTTTTTTGGAAAAAGGTACTTTTTTTGGAAAAAGGTACTTTTTTTGGAAAAAAGGTACTTTTTTGGAAAAAGGTACTTTTTTGGAAAAAAGTACTTTTTTTGGAAAAAGGTACTTTTTTTGGAAAAAGGTACTTTTTTCGGGAAAAGGTACTTTTTTTGGAAAAAGGTACTTTTTTTGGAAAAAGGTACTTTTTTTGGAAAAAGGTACTTTTTTTGAAAAAAGGTACTTTTTTGGAAAAAGGTACTTTTTTTGGAAAAAGGTACTTTTTTTGGAAAAAGGTACTTTTTTTTGGAAAAGGGTACTTTTTTTGGAAAAAGTGATTTTTTTTGGAAAAATGTACTTTTTTTGGAAAAAGGTACTTTTTTTTGGAAAAAGGCACTTTTTTTGGAAAAAGGGAACCGCAAGACCGATTTTGATTATTTTTAACACAATGCTTCTTGGTAGCCCAAGTAAAAAAAATGATATGGAGCCATGTGAAGTTATATTTAATTATATATTATCTGTTATGTAATTAGATATAATTATATCCGAAAAATGAGAACGTCTTATTGTATCATATCCTCATCCAATTACATCAAATTATATCTTTTTGTATAAAATTATATAAAATTTTATAAAAGTGGACATAGTTTGATACAATTATATCTAAATATTAACCTTATACTTTTTATCATATTATATAGGACCATATCTAACAATATGCATACAAAAATTATTTTTTTAAATAAAAAAAATTTTCAATTACTTGTAATTGTAATTGTTCTTTTTTGAATTGCAATTACAAATAATATTTAATTATAGATGAGTTTTTTTTTCAATTACAATTACATGTAATTGTGTAATTGCATGTGTAATTAATTACAAAATGTAATGATTAACCCCAGGCCTGCTGGAGATCTTATAATTTCGATAAATCTTCCATTACTTTTATCCAGATTTATCATGACAGTGCAATAAACATGAAAAAAAAATTTCTTTTAATTTAGTAATTTTAAAATAAAGTTAACAACACTGAAATTTTAAAGTTAATAGGATTATGATATACAACCAAGATATAAGAAATCAGTCAAGTGTAGTATAGAGAATTTCGTATTAAAGCTTCAGTGTTGTTAATGTTATGGGTGCGGTGCGTAAGCCATTTTTGACTCATGCTCAAAAAAAAAAAAGAAATTACTCACGCACCAGCATTTCGTTTCTTACTCAGCACACATGAGTATATTAAAAACTTACAATCAGAAAATTCTCACGCAAAACAGTAAAAATTTCTAAAAACATATGATGCAAAAAATAAACTCACACACGAATCATGCACGGGTTATTCTTACTCACGCTCACGCACGAATAACTTAGGTATGGTAATTATTACTCACGATCAGTGTGAATCCAATGCCAATCCCTAGTAATTACTAAATCTAAAACTAGTTCAAAATCATTGATAACATGGAACCAAATATAATACAATACGGTTTTATATGGACCTTATATATTTGTATATAAAATCACTTTGAAAAAATTGCCTATGTGGGATGATATCGTTAACTGAAATGCAAAACCACGTAACTAACAAAAAATACAAAATCGGTTTTTGATTGATTATGATGCATATCAACGAGGTCAATATCTTCTCCAATCTTTACTGTCATATAATAAAAATTAGACACATTATTAGCGAAAATCGAAAGCACGTAACTACAAGTGCAAGTACTACATAAACCAAAAGCACGTAACTACATACTTGTTGCTTGAAAATAGTAACTAACACATATTTATTTCTATTGAATTTTATTAATTCATAGTAGGTTTTGAATTTTTATATTGCACTAGCCGATAGTGCTACTACGCTCACCTCCCCTCCCCTCGTAGTCCTATTTTCTCTTAACTATAGTGATTATACTTTGAAATTTTTACTTTGTTAATTATAATAAATTTTTATCATGTTTTCATTGATTTTTCTCTGTACAAATACATACCATATATTTTAAAAATTGTTTTTCTTTATGAGTGTGCAACTATTAACATTAAAAGCGACAAAATGAGTTCGGAAAGTGAAAATGATTTTGAAAATAGTTTGGAAAGTTCTGTAATTAATTCCAACAAAATTAAAAATTTGAGACAGGAAAACAAAAATAAACGTATGTATGGCAAAAGGTATAAGGGAATATCGAATGGAAACATGAGCAATATATCAGCAAGGCAAATGGAGGAACCATGTACTTCAAAATTTTGCGAGAAAAGTTCTGCTCGGCACTGTTCTTTTTTTACAGAAGTGAAGCGAAAGGAAATATTTGACCTTTTCTGGAAAATGTGCTGGAATGAAAAAAAAGTATTTGTCAAAAGTCTTATTGAATGCTCGGAAAGAAAACGTGTTTGCGTGAAAAATTCTCGACGTTCCAATACAAAATCGTATTATTTGGTATATCGCCAAATCCGCAAGCAAGTATGCAGTAAAATGTTTCTTTCCACTTTAGGAATTTCTGAAAATACTGCAAGAATATGGACAGCAGATCAAGGCATTTCTAAAAGTAGTGAACATAGTTATGACAAAAGAGGTAAAAAGGTTCAGTACGAGAAACGAATTAAATTTTTGAAAACTTGGCTAGAGGACATGCCCAAAATCGAATCCCATTATCGACGAAAGTATACAAAAAAAAATTATTTTGAGACGAATTTTACTAGCTATAGAAAAATTTTTAATTTATATTTGCAAGAATGTAAGGCAAATGAAGAAAATGGAATTATTCCAGTTTCCTTCCCAAATTTTATGGCAACATTGAAGGAGGGCAATTATTCATTATTTAAGCCGAGAAATGATCAGTGCGATATCTGCTTAAAATTCAAAGCTTTAAACTTATCACAAAATCAGTTTGACGAACACAGAAATGAAATAGAAATTATGAAAAATGAAAAGGAAAATGATATAGAGAGCGCAAAAGCAGGACTATGTTTTCTCTTCTGTATAGATGTGCAGGCCGTAAAACTTGTTCCACAACTAAAGGCGTCTTCCTCTTACTATAAAATGAAATTGCAAGTCCACAATTTTACGATTTATAATGTTACTTCGCACGAATCTGATAATTACGTTTGGGACGAAACAGAGGGAAACCTTGTAGCATCAACATTTACAACTTGTATTATAAATCATTTAAGAAATGCAATTTCTCAGTGACCGTCTATTAATCATATAATTATTTACTCTGACAGCTGTGGTTATCAAAACAAAAATGTATTATCAAATGCTCTACTTTCGTTTTGCAAAGAAACAAATTCGACTATTGAACACAAATACTTAGTTGTAGGACACACACAAATGTAGTGTGACTCAACACATTCGCTTATAGAAAGAAAAATAAAAAACAAACAAATTAACTTACCATCGCAACTTGTAGACTTAATAAGAAACGCTCGAAGAAACCCCATTCCACTCAAAGTTCATCATTTGACTCATGAATACTTTCTCGATTACGAATCAGTTCCTAAACTGTATTCATCGATACGACCAGGTAAGGTATTATTTTTGTTGTTCCTAATAAAGGCTCATTAAAACATTATTTTCTACAGGTAAAAAGGTTGGAGATCCCACAGTCAATATGATTCGTGTATTAGCGTATGATCCCTCTGGAGTAATTTATTTTAAAGTAAATGCAACAGATGACTTTAAGGAACTTCCACAAAGAATTGGAACAAAATTAAAAGCGTTTGAACCTTTGAAGTTGCATTTGCAAAGAATAAAAATTTCAAGCAAAAAATGGCAACATCTTCAGGACCTTAAACCATTTCTTCCACCCGATTGTCATTCTTATTACAATGAAATTCCATTTGAGAAGTAGTTAATGTTTTATTTTTTCTTTTATTTGTATTCTAGTAATTGTTGTGAATTATCTTTTGTTTTTGTAAATCAATTGTTATTTTCATATTTTTCAAAAAAAATAATAAATATATAAAGCGATATATTAAATAACAACAGAACAACTTCTTTTATTCTACATTATACGAATGCAAAACAAAATTTTCTTTGAAACTTAAAAAATTTCATTGTAGTTACGTGTTTTTGTTTAAGAAAATACGAGTTCAAAAGCACGTAACTAACGTAACTCTTAGAAACATTAATAAATTATTCCTTTTATTCCAGAAATGAATTAATCGATCTATATTTAGTAAATCTGCGATATTTGATTACCAAAATTACATTTATTTTTCAATATATAACATTTTTTGTTTCTCCTGTAAAATGGTAAAAATGTTAGTTACGTGGTTTTGCATTTCAGCTAACGATATATAATTATAGATGATTTTATAAATAACGTTATAAGTTATATATGGGTTCATATTCGTCAATATATAATCATAACTAACACAAATTATAAAATATTTTTATATGGATCCATATAGTTTTATATTATTATGTATAGTGTCATACTAAATTATATATAAACGTATATGTAATTATATCTTCTATATGTTACTTTATGTACTTATATATAGCACATACATATATATGTAGGCCAATATGTAATAATATAAAATCACATATGTCTCCATATTAAAACCTTTTTAGAAAAAATATCTAACATATGACTATATAAAAGTATATCTGCTTGAATTTAAAAGCATATGTGGCCATATGTAACTATAAGTTACTATATTCAATTACATAAAATAATATATGATTATATCAAAACTTTTTTACTCGGGAGAGTAACAAACAACTTAACTAAAAATTAACGGTATACAAAATAAAAAATCGAATGTTTTGGGGTGCTTGGAACCACAATTTTCAAAATTAAATATCTTTTTTAGGAGCTAAACTAGAAAAACGGTTAGCACCACTAGATTCAGCGTACCCGAATTATTTTTACCCAATGGAAAAAAAGTCTCTGATTCGTGCACAGTGTAATTATCCGACGAAAAAAGTTTTTATATAGTCATATATACAGAACTTGGTATAACCACCGAGGAACAACGTTTGTATACAATAATATATAATTTTATATACCCATATTTGTTTTTGTACGCCACTGTATATAACCGGGCATAATTCCATGACTCCATATATAAATTTTCTTTTTCAAAAAATTTTAATATGATGTCATATTAGTTAGATCTTATAACATATCGATCAATATGTAATTGTATATTGTATTTACAATTATACGCTGTTTATCAAATTATTACATAATCCAAAATAATATTTTTTTTGTGATGGACCAACACTCAGGGGATGCCCCCTATTAACGCAGTGCATTGTGTTGGTATTAGGAAAATAGGTTATGAGGAGGAGGAAAGGAGGAGTAGTGTTTGTGAATATGTGATTTATATTTCTCAACATTGTAAGTAACAGGGAAGACTACTGCGGGGAGTTTATTCCACATACGGCTAGTGCGACTGATAAACGAATTCTCTCTGTAATGCGTTTTGCGATCCACTGAACAATCGACTACAAATGGTTGTGCTCTACTTGATAAGTGAGTATTACGAATAATAACTTGGGCTTTGGCGACAAGTTCATTTATCTCAGCAGAGCACTTCCCATGGTAATATCGATAGAACAGAGTCACACAACCCATATTCCGACGATGCTCCAATGAGTCAATAGAGCTGGATACCCTACTGTCATTGATAAGCGCCGACGCCCTCCTTTGCACACGGTCCAGAAGCTCCAAATAAGACTTCGAAGCTCCTGCCCATATATGGGAGTTGTATTCCTACTTCGGTCGGACATAGGTGGTATAAATAGTGAGTAAATCGGATGGAGCGAAGTACTTCTCGCACCGACGTAAAAAACCTAGACACTTGAATGCTTCTTTCGACACCTGAGAAACATGTTTATTCCAACGGACATCACACTGAATTTTCATGCCCAGAACATCAAGAGTATCCGATTCAATATACAAAATTGGGTCTTGCCTGCATTAAAGTCGACCTTATTCGCACGACCCCAATTTGAGATTGTAGAAAGGTCACGATTCAGTGTGTCATTCATAATCTGCCTTTTGCCCCCAATCTCCTCAGGTCTTGGCCTACGATCGAAAGAAAATGAATGACAAATGTTGCTGTCATCTGCGAAAGAGTAGATAGGGTGGAAAGTTTGACCAAGAAGATCGTTGAGAAAGATAAGTAATAGGGAAAGAGAAAGAACAGAACCCTGCGGTACGCCTGAATTCAGCTGAAACTCGTCGGATGAGACCCCATCTATAACAACACGAATAGTGCGATCTCTGAGAAAGCTCGAAATAAAACGAGCGAAGTCATTACCCACACCAAAAGCAATAAGCTTTGATATAAGCGCCCCGTGCCATACACGATCAGAGGCCTTTGAAATATCCAGAGCAACCACTTTGCTCTCACCAAATCGGAGGATGGACCGACTCCAACGCTCCGATAGGAACGCTAACAGGTCTGCCGTAGAACGATTTCTACGGAAGCCATACTGTCGGTCATTAGAAAGTGAGTTGGACTCTAAATAATTCACAAGATGGTAATTAACCATACTTCATCGCCTTTGAGAGCTCAGAGCATATTGCGATCGGGTGGTAATTTTCAGGGTTGTTAGCCGCACCCTTTTTAAGGATTGGCTGGACATTGGCAACCTTCCAGCACGAAGGGAAAACTCGCGCATGGTACGAAGCAATAAAAAGGCTTGCCAATGGACGAGCTAGCGTCGAACAGCACTGTTTCAGCACCAGTGCAAAACAAAACAACATAAAATTATCACAGTTTGCTTTGTCATCTTCCAAATTACTACTCTGTTGTTGTGACTTATCTAGAAAAGTAGTATGTTCTTACGTATAATAAATTTTTAATTATTTTTTACGACTTTTTAAACGTTGATATTAAACGAAAGCATTAATAATTATTTAAATTAATGATTATTAGAATTATTAATTATAATTAATGCTCAAAGTAATAAAGCTCGCTTATTTAGCACTCTGAATTAATAAAATAAAATATAGCGATGGAGGTACGGAAACGTAGAGAGGAAATCAATTATCAACGTAATTCCTCTCTACATTTACGTTTTTATGCATTCAATGTATACGAAAGAGGTACAAATTAATGTACGGGGTCTTATATTATTCTTTAACTCGTTGCGGTGTGGTTCTCCCCGATTTGGATAAAATTTTAATATGTGAAAGAGGGGACAGAAAAAATAAAACTAATGACAAAATCTGATCTCAATTATTAAATTTTTTTTTTTTATGAATTTCAGAATATTTCCTGAATTTATTTTTGGTCCTTTTTTAAATAAAATTATTAAAAACACAACAAGTGTATGTATATTATTTTACAGACATTTTTTCCGATTAATCGATTAATTTTTAAATTTTGTTCGATTAACCGGTTAAGAAAACCCGAATAATTATTTGCACGATTAATCGATTAAAATAAAAAGCCGATTAATTGAATACCCTAATTAAAACTGAAACGATAACCAACCTTGAATTTTATACCACTATAACGTACCCTGAAATTTTGGTTGAAATCGGTTGACGTGTTTCCGCAGTTAGTGGTGACATCAAAATGTACACTTCTTTTTATATATATAGATATAAAATCTGATCAGTATATAACTGAACTGATGCAAACTTATGTAATTATATGGGCCCATTTCTCGGATAAAATTGTATAAGGACTAGGGTATCCAATTAGTCGACATTTTATTTTACTCGATTAATGGTTCAAATAATTATTCGGGTTTTTTCTCAACCGATTAATCGAATAATATTTTAAAATTAATCGATTAATAGAAAAAATTAAACGTAAAATAATATACAAAAATTTTTTGTATTTTCTCTTCTTAAATACATAAAAATAAAAAAAATGTAATAAGTGAGATCATATTTTGTCAAAATTTTTGTTCCCTCTGTCCTCTCTGCCACATAAGGAGTGAGATCATAAAAATGTTAACACACATAAAGTTAAATAAAAAACAAACCACTGAATTTTAAGACTTCAACCCAAATTTTTATTAAATGAAATTGAATACAAAATCAAACAAAAAAAAACACATGGAATTCTAACCACTACGAACAAAGTTATCCACTTTTTCCGGAAACCTTCCCATTAAGGCTTTTATGGTAGTTTATGTCACCTTTTTAGAGCAGGTGGTCCATCTACATTTGAAATATTGCATGTCCTGGGAGACCTTTTTTGTGCCCTTTAATTCTCTTTTAACAAGAGCCCAATATCTCTTCACTGGCCTGAGTTCCGGACAGTTTGGTGGATTTGCCTCTCTTGGTACAAAACCACATTATTATCATTATACCACTCCAGCGCTTTCTTGCTGTAGTGACAAGATGCTAATACGGGCCAAAAGTAAGTGGATACATTGTGCTGACTCAAAAATGGAAAAAGTGTCTTCTGCAAACACTCCTTGATATAAATTTCGCTGTTTATAGAGCTAGATGTCACAAATGACTGGCTTCTTTGGCCGCAGCTACATATGGCTTGCCATACTAAGAATTTTTTAGGGAATTTCGTTTGCTTTTTCGACCTAAATTTTTGTTCGAACATCGGAAAAATAAAATTATTGACCAGGATTCCTTTAATTGTTAGGGGTTCCAGATAACTTTTCACCACTTTTGAAACTGTTTGGCGGCATACATTAGTTTCTTTGGCAATTTCTTTGTATGTCCATGTTTGGTTTTGTTGAAAATATTTAATTATTTTTGAACGCACTTTTCTTTCATCGTCCATTCTGTAAAAAATTGCTAATTAAAACTCATGATGTAAATCAATTTATCAACTGACATATTTTTAAAATGTAAACTTCCGAAAAAAAAATATGAGAAGCTTTAAACCAAAGTTATAGGCAAAAATGTGTGTTAACATTTTTATGAGCTCACTCCTTATATGTTATTCAAATCGGTGAGAACCACACCGCAGACCTTTCTGGGAATTTAGCATTATATAAAGTTAAGCCTGAATTAGCCAGACGTATGCGTAGCGCTCTATAATATAAGAAGAAGAACAACTCGTAGATTAATTTGTATATATTTTGTACGCCTTCAACACACAAAACACGTAAATGTAGAACGAAATTCTGTTGAGAATTGATTTTACCTCTAAGTTTACGCCCATCCATTCTTTTATTTGGTTTTAGTAACTATTTCGCAAGGAATTTAAAAAAACATTGCCATTAATTTTGTCAAATTGGTTCTAATGGAGTTAGCTCAATTGGATTCTGAAAATTTCATACATGTGAAAAGTTATTTAGTTCTCATTAAACATTATTTAGAATCCATAGATAATAATTTTGCCTATAATCTTGTTAACAACTTATTTGTAAATTTCTTTGTTTTACTTTTCAAATATTATTACACCTGGGTATGATTAAATACTTTCCTTTTAATTTGCCGTTTATGAATTCGTATCATATGGCTTTAAATAATATTCTTTGCTAAAGGATATTATGAATGCATAGTCTAACTAAACAAGTTTTATTACACTGAGCATTAATTATAATAAGTAATTATTATAATAATTACAATTTCGCTTAATATCAACATTTAAAAAATCGTAAAAAAATAGTTAAAAATTTAGTTTTTCCGAAAACTGTGTAAAATTTAATGAAAACATTAAAATTTTGTTAAATTTTTGATAAAATGATCAATTTTTGTAAAATGTCCTGGAAAGCAGTCGCTCCAAACACAAACTCGAATTATCATTTTTCCAACTTATTTTTTTTTTCTTTAATATCAACTATTGCATGGTACAAATATCAATCGACATCTCCAAATTGGGCATTTTAAAAAATCTTTAAAATTAATTTAAAAAAAAACACTTTTTTGCATTTTTATCAAATTCGTTGATCATTTTCGATTCCAGGCTAAAGTGGGTTAATGATATCCGATGAAGTCAAAATTCAATATCTGAATCATTTCGGCTATATTAAATGACAAACGAAATAAAAAATAATATTTTTCGAGATTTAGAATTTTGGGAATTTTTAATAGTAATACATTTTTTTCCAAAATGGGCCATTTTCGTCCAACTTTCGGCACGGGTTAACGTTTAAAAAAAAAAATATATTTCTTCCATTTTGGACCATTTCCAATAAAACTGGGGGTGTAATGACAAATCTATTTTTAAGGGACACTCTAATGTAGATGCACTATTTAATTCTTTTTTCATAAAATTTTATCAAATTAGTGTACAAATAAGATCAAAAAAAAATAGTGATGTTGATTTAATCAAAACATATCATTCGAATGCTTTCAGTATTCGTAGTATTAAACTGTCTTTAAAATATTATTTCCCACTATTACATAACTAAGATATGAATAAAAATTTTTTTTATTATGTTTTGATTTATTGTTAACCAGTGTAAAAACGGTAATGTCATGTCATTATTTTTTGGACTACAAATAATGACACCGACTAACTTTCTGCATTATTTTAAAACATTATTGAGTTACTAATAACTAAAACAATAAAACAATATTGAGTTACTAATAACTAGTTACTTGTTCCATTATTTCAAAATGAAAAGTAAAGCGTTACCAATAACGACTTATTTTCATCATTATTTCAAATATAAGGTATTGCGAATTTATTAAATAATTGAGCTCGAGGTCATTTAGTTTTTAATATAAAATATCTTTTATTATTTCATATAAATATATGTTACCGATATTTCGTCATTCATTGAATGACATCCTCAGGGTTTCTAAAATTTAACAATAAATTACATGAACTAATAAATTAAGCATATATTCTAACTTAACACTTTTTATCCATTAACATTTAATATAAACATTACATCGAACAAATATAACCAACTTAACCTTTGTAGGGTACAAACAAATGAAACATTCTTATATGGAAACAACAACAAATAATTAAAAACAATTAAAAATATTGCCGCTGCACACCACGCATGTCCACATCAGTGATGCCAACTTGGTGCTTTAAGCACTATTTATGGTGATTTTTGATGACCCAAAACGCCAAAATTTTGCTCATGGTCCAAAACATAAAAAAGCACTAAAACAGTGCTTTTTATTTTTTTGTTAGTGCTTTTAGTGCTTTTTTAACAATTTTTCATATTCGTATTTTTGCAATTAAATTGTTCTAAAAAGGTCACTAATTTTTTTAAGTGGAACATTTTACATGGTAACTTTTTTTAGGTTTTAAGGTCACTGTAGGCAGTGGTATCAGACCAAATGTAAAAATAAATCGTCAGCCATTTTATGAGAAATCGTCAGGAAATTGTCATCAGTTAAATATCAAAAAACACTAGTTTTATCTATTTTTTTATTCGAAATTTAATTCATTTTAACTGCTTGACTATATCGTTGCTTTTAAGATAATTCACAGCCGTCATAAATTTGAATTAACTGGACGTTATTTTTTACTTCACCCGTAAAAAGGTGGTATTTCTTCTACGATTAGTTATAGAGTTGTCAAAACCGGTTTCCGAATTATTCGATAAACCGGTTTTTTTTTCTATATTTCCGGGTTTTTTAAACCGGTTTTTGAAAAAGGGCGGTTTTCGAATTATTCGAGAAACCGGTTTTTTCGTGTCGAATAATTCGACATTTTCAAAATATAAGGTGAAAATTTCTAACAAATTTTCTTCATTTGTTCAATATTTGTGCAAAATATATAAGTGCCTATTTTGAAAACCCTTATAACACATTTATAAAAATGTATTTTGTATGGAAAATTTGTTTTATAAGTCACTTAAAAATTTTCAAAGTGATTATGCGTATGACCCTTAATGTTTGATTACCTCCTTTAGGTACGGCTTATTTAAAATAATTTACGCTGCGAATTGCTTTTAAGAAAGGAAGAAAATAGTAAGTTTCAAGATTTTTAGCAATTCTTTGCAAGTTTTATAAGAAAATTTGTATATATAGCAATACAAAATGATTATTTACAAAAACCGGTTATTCGAACCGGTTTTGAATTAAAAAAACCGAAAACCGGTTTTTCAAAAAGGTCGAATACTTGACAACTCTAATTAGTTACAGATAAAATACCTCATCATGCGTTAAGCGGTTTAAGTTCTCTTAAATAACTTATATAGACTTTAAGTTCTTGATCCCGAACTCTGTTTTTAAAACTTTTAGTCACGTCATAATTGTTCTATAATTTACAAATAAGCCAAACACAGAGTATTTCGGCATTTTTAACCGCGATTTTCTAAAAAATGTGACGTGATTGTCTAAATCTATAAAAATATTGTACCAAAGTTTAAATCCTTGCAAAGAATTTATTTTGTAAAGATGTGTAAATTAAAAATTAACCTACACGCAAAAAATAAAAATGGGGAAATTACATAAAATAAGGGTATAAGTTACCTAGTTTTAGTATGTATTATAGCTCTACCAAAGTTTTGGGTATAAATTATATAACATACATGGGCAAATGCGGCCTGTTAACCAATTTCGTGCGGCCTTTCACTAATTTTAAAGCAATCAAATTTCTTTTTTTAAATTTTAAACAAAATTAAAAAAAAAAATGAAATTAAATAAAAAAAAAGTAAAATTAGAATTTAAAAAAAAAAAATACAGAATATAGAAAACAGCGATAACAAAATAAACATTAAATGGAGCTTTAAAAAAATTTCACCGGTCAACAAATATCGACTTTTTTGCACAGACTTCCTCTAAAACTTTTTAAAGTATTTTCGCCTCCTACGTACGAATTTTTAGTGAAAAATTCCTTCTTCTTTATTTAAACCTTAAGCCTGGGAAAAATATTTTATGGCTCAATATAAAAGAACTTAGGAATCTCTTAGTTTTTTGTAGGTTTGAATTAAAAAATATACCTTTCATTTTAGGAAATTTTTAAGGCCGTTCTACGGACTCCGTAAGGATCGCTAAAATTTACTTTTGGGAATTGCTCTGAAGCACTTAAAATTGGTAAAACAGTTAGACACAATAAAATTTTATTCATAAATTTATAGAAAAAAAGCTGTGAAAATAACAAAACAATTAGTAGTTTTTCTGCTATTTTTAAAGGTTTATTATTTAAAAGTGACTGTGCAGAAATTTTTTAGCAGATTTTCGCTAAATATTAGTAAAATTAGAAGAGCAAAAAAAAAACTGTTAAATATAATATAGTAATCCTGCTAAAATCAACAGAAATGTATGACGAAAAATAGTAGACTGCTGATTTCATAAAAATAGATTTTTATTCTCTCAAAACAATTAAAAATTAGAAATTTATTAATTTAATTCGAGGCCAATTTCCTTATTATAAATTAACATAATAAGTACTTATTTCAAAAACTGCTATTTTTCTTCATCAGGATACTCTCCTGACAAATACTTCACAGAGTTTTTGCTTTCAAAAACCTCTACACTTTCAGGAATGAAAAGACGATCGTTTCGGGGATTTTCCAGGCCCCCTTCATCAGGTTTCTTTAGAAAGTGGTGGCGGTAGTGCAATGCAATTTGAAGCATCAAAATCTCATATTAAATGTAGTCTGCTACGTCAATTTTTTAAAAAATTAAAACCCAACATTTTAACAATTAAAAGTTTTCTTTGAGTTTGATAATTATACAAATATACAGCAAAATTTGTTGATGATTCTAGCAGAGTAATTTTTTTATTTTAATTAACTAAAATTTAGCTGAAATATAACTAAAATTCTGTATATTAAACAGCTTTATTTTTGCTATTTATATCTCATTAATATTTAGCAAGGTTGGTTACCGTTATCGTTATAATACCGTTATTTTTATGGGTAGTTACCGGTATTTTACCGGTATTTATTATTTTATATAAAAATTACAATTTTTTTATTTTTTATTTTATAATCTTGAGTGTTTTTTTTTTACAAAAAATTTATAGATAATAATTTTACTTATTAAAACTACCAGTATTGAATTTATAGCTTAAAATCTGTATTTTCAGTACTTAAAATTAAAAATGTGCCATGTTTTTACTTGTTTTTATATGTTTTTAACATAATTTTTAAAACCGGTACGTACCGGTATTGCTGTTTCGATAACGGTATACCGTTACCGAAACAGTCTTAAATACCGTTACCTTTACCGTTACCTAAACAAACGAAATCTGATACCGTCACCGTTACCCTTACCGTTATTCGTTTCGGTAACCAACCTTGATATTTAGCAAAGAAAATCTGCTTCTTTCTGCAGTTTTTTATGCTAGGTAATTTTTAGCAGCTTTAGCAAAACTTTTTACAGGCTTTTTTCTATTAGTGCACTTACTTGATCAACCAATCCACTTTTGACGGGATTATACCGCTTTCTAAAGTCTTGCAGGCGGCAGCCTTGAATTTTTATCCCGTTTTTAAAGCAAACAAATCCGCCTTATCCCAATTTTTTAATATGTTATTCAACTTTTGAATATAGTTTTCATAATTTATTTTTTCTAGAGTTCCCAGCCACCAAACGAGTCCAAAAAGGAATTAGAAAAGTGCTCAAAATATATTATTAAACTTTCACTTGTATGAAAGTGCTGCATTAGGAAGGGCTTTTTTTATTAAAAAATTACTCAAAGAAATATTTAAAAAAATTCTTTAGGCTAAAAAATTAATTATTTTGAGTCGTTTTTGAATTGCTCACAAAATGTTCAAATTAATTTATATTTTTGAGTCGTTTCTGAATCACCTTTGGATTTAAAAATTTCCCTCAAATGTTTGTGCCTTTTATGATTTATTTTACTAAGACTGACTAACGAGCAATTTTTCACAAACAAGTTTAAAATTTAAAAAATATGTGCGTTTTTGAATAATTTTTGATTTACAGAATAAGAACCATAAAAGTATCCAAATTTTTAGGCTAGGTTATGAGTCTTGTGATTGAAATTTTAAAATTTAAGAATTAGCCCTGGTTTATGTATCATGAAAATGGTCTAAACGAAAGAAAAATAACGAAAAGTTGTTTTTGTTTCCCATGTAATTTTGTCGAAAGTAACTGTCAATTTCTATCGTTTAGACTTAGACAATGCCTTAATTTAATGCAATCAGAGCCTGAGAGATTTGATATTTGTTATACATTTTCGATACGAAAATGTTGTTGACCTATGAGTTTTAAATATCATTTACGTTCACATTTTCGATAAAAATTATATTTTTCCACGTTTTGTATCAAAATTATGTTCGCCACTTAATTCTTGTTACACATTCCAATAAATAAAACAAGGGATCAAAATCCATTAAGTAAATTTAAAAATATTTAAAAATTGAAAACTATACATAAACTTGGAACCCCGGAACAGTGTCACAGAATTGTAAAAGTTATTACAGACTCTCTGGAAAGAAAAATGTATTGCTCTGGAGTTTTTTTAGATGTGAAACAGGCTTTTGAGAGGGTGTAGCATAAAGGTCTATTGTACAAACTTAAGTCGCTTTTACCAACTCCATACTATTATCTATTTTTAAAATCGTACTTGGCTGAACGAACATTTTATGTAAAAGTTGTTGATGAAACGTCTCATATATGTGATATCAAAGCAGGTGTACCACAAGGTAGTGTGTTAGGCCCAGTGTTGTATACTATATACACCTCAGACATGCCTATAAGTGATAATGTTACGATAGCCACCTATGCTGATGATACTGCAATAATTGCTTCAAATGAATCAGCAGTCGAAGCATCTTCTTTGGTTCAAAGAGAATTAAATCATCTACAACTGTGGCTAACAAAATGGAAGATCAGTATTAATACGGAAAAATCGAACCACGTCACATTTGCATTAAGAAGAGCTGATTGTCCCTCATTACAAATTAACGGTTCTGAAATACCAAAAACAAATTCTGTAAAATATCTAGGAATGCATCTTGATAAACGACTTACATGGAAGCAGCACGTTAAAGCAAAGAGAGAACATCTAAATATTAAAACTAAAAAGATGTACTGGCTGTTAGGCCATAAGTCTCAGCTTAGTCTGGAAAATAAAGTAAAGTTATAGAAGTCTATTTTAAAACCAGTGTGGACATATGGTATCCAATTATGGGGAACAACAAGTAATTCCAACGTCGAGATTTTGCAAAGGTTTCAGTCTAAAACTTTAAGACGTATAGCCAATGCTCCATGGTTTGTAACCAACAAACAAATTCATCAAGATCTTAGAATTCCTTTTATAAAAGATGAAATAAAACGATTCAGTTCTAGATATATAGATCGAATTAGCAATCATAGTAATATTTTAGCCATTACGTTGTTAGATGAAACGGACGAAATAAGACGACTGAAAAGGTTTCATGTGTTAGATCTTCCGTACAGAAAATAAACCTAGGTTTTAAAAATGTAAATAATGTACATATGTATATCTTTTAAAACAAAATGTAAATATAAATGTAAATAAAAATATGTAAGATAAGTTTATTAAGCTTGCTGAAGTTTAATAAAATATGTTAAGTAGCCTGTGATTTATCAAATTTACTAAATATTGTATAAAATAGATATTGTATAAAATAGATTGTAAATAAAATGAATTCAAAAAAAAAGAAAAGTTTAAGCAAAAATCTTACTTTTTGAATTTTTATGTGTAGTGTAAAAGTTTTAGGATAAAAATAAATTAAAAAGTAGAATTTTTATACAAAATTATATTTTTAACAATATTTGCAAGATTTACGAATTCGAAAATTTTTTCGAATCGAGTTATGCGGTTACCCCCAGATCCAGATTCGTATTAAGAAGGGCAATATATTTGGATCCAAAATCATAAAAATATAAAAGATTTTGATGTACTTCTCCGCAATATTGACTCATAAAGTATTTCCCTGGGTGAGGGAATAAAAAAAGAAAGACCCACAATTCGAAGGCTATTCAGTGGACCTTTTTTAATTTTAGATCCGGGCTTAGGAAACCAAAATACTCAAAAAAAGGTTTTAGCAGAAGGTTGTACAAAAAAATAATTTTTTTCGAGTAATGTATTAATTGGTGCGGCCCTCAGTAAGTTTGTGAAATTCCAAATTTGGCCCTTCAAGCCATTTATGTGCCCATACCTGTTATATAATATGCTTGGTATAAAATAAGAAAACAAAAACTAACAATAACTATACAAAAAAAACTTGGTAATTATTTCTTATTCTGTTTTTGGAATTGTTAGCACTAAATTATGAAACTTAAGCCATATTTTATTTATTAATCTAAGTTAAATTATTTAGCTCTTTCCTTCTCCCTTATTAAAACAATTTGATTAATTAATTAATTTATTTATTTTATAATTATTACTGGTATTAATAGTTGGATACAAATTTAAACTTCATTTTTGTTTAAAATATTAAATTTGGAAAACTATTTAATTACAATATAAAAACTAACCCCTAAATTTATAAACGCTTTGTAAAATTATACGAGGTTTATTGAACAAATTTTGTATGAAAATGACGTTTTGTAAACCTGCTATAACTTTACAAAGCATTTATGAATTGAGGGTTAATTTTTTAATTTGTTACCATTCCAAACAAAGCATTATCAGCATGTCCTATTGTAATACTAATTCCTTTTCCAGTCTCAATCGTTGGGCCATATAAATAACATCCTTCAAGTCTAAAACATGTTGATCATCCCTAGCAACCATGAAAAATGACAATCAGCATATTCTGGATAATCAGCCAACCATTTCCAGATGGCATCAACTTGTTGAAAACTTAAACTGCAATGCAAAGAAAAATGAAAGTTATTAAATATTTTATTATTATACTATAATATAATAGTTTTACTAACCAAAAAGTTTTAGGTGAACCCATTGATGAAAATGTGGACGATAAATTTGTAAACGCACCAATAGTTGTGTCTTATGTGAATATAAATACATATCCCTTTGAGATTGTCCTTTAGCCTACCCACCGACAATTCTATATGACATTTAGCATAAAATTTTATATTATTTATATTATTTTATATTTTTTTCTAACTTTTTCACTTTTGGCATCTATATTTCGCCATATTGTTTTATCTTCTTTATTTTTTTTTAACAATTTTCAACTTTGACAATTTTAATGCTATTTTTAGGAATTATACACATTTTAGAAACATCTGGCAACAAATATATGAATTGTAAAACTACCTAAGATTATTTTGTGTCGCGTATATGAAATTTTTTATCATTTTCCCATAATGTAACTAAATATTGACAGTTTTTTAAGTAGATAAGAAAAGAAAGTGATTTAACATAATGTGCAAAAGAATTTATAATGTACCAATAAAAAGTTACATTTTTAGGTGATTTATATAAAAATTTAAGGGTTTGATTTAAACTAAGCTAATGAAAACTATTTTTTTTTTCTATAGGAAATCGTTTTTACCAAGCATGTTTGTATAATATAACATACTCTAGTTTTTTGCGTGTAGTTCGAACTCTTGTTTGTTAATTGTTTTCAACCATGAACATATTCTTCCACTCAGACCTGAGAAGTATTGCGAATCACAAAAACGCGATTCAGAAAAAAGATTTGCGGTTTTTTAAACGCTTTTTATAGTTTTTTTTTTATTTGGATGGTATTATAATTAAAGAAAATATAGAAACCTTTGTATGTGAACTGTTTATTTCTGTTTTTAGTTTTTAAATTAAAATATTATTTGATTTTTTTATTAAAAAGGCATTGTGCTTTTTTATGCTTTTTTAAGCGAACAAACAACGCTTTTTACGCTTTTTTGCAAAACATTTGCGCTTTTTACACTCCAAAAGTTGGCAACACTCCACATTACAATGCAAACTGGTTTTCCTGTTTATTATTTTCTTTTGTTTACAAAATATCTATAAATAAAAAACTTGTCAACAAACTTTTAAAGGACTTTGGAAAGAAAAAGAGAGGAAATTCAATAGAGGGGAAAAGGCAATAATCTACAAAACGGAAATAATCTCTGAAAGATTTGAAAAATCAAAATTATTTAATTCTGACAAATACAAAGTAGCTCTAAGACTGCTAATACTTTAAGAAAATTTTATAGCAAAACCAAGGACGAAGTGGATGATAAAAAAATCAAATGTTATATATAGAGCAGAAGTCGGCAACAATTCTACCCATGGGCGCTCTCTCACACCTACATAAGCTCAATGAAGTAGGTTGTCACATCGCTTGTTTGCCAGATTTTTTTACACTCTGCATAATATTTAGTGATACATTTTTTTGGTAATTTATTTTTAAGCTTTTTTGTTTTTTATTTTTTTTTGTGTTGTTGTTTTTCATATTTATTTTTGAAGTTGTTGTTTGCTTTTAAATTTTTACACCTAAATTCATAAACGCTTTGTAAAATTATAGGAAGTTTATTGAACAAATTTTGTATGAAAATGACGTTTTGTAAACCTGCTATAACTTTATGAATTGAGGGGTTATTTTATATTCCATTATAAACATTTAAAATTTTCAAATTATTATACAAACGTTCTTTGTCAGTGCATTGAGAGAGAGAGGCTGCAGCTCACTCATGCAAGCACAAAATAAGGTTGTATATGTTTGCCGATGCCTGATATAGAGTTTCTTGCAATGGTAACAGTAGTGTTACTGAAAGTTGTGATATGGTCTATGTAGGGACCACGAAAAATAAACTGAAAATTAGGTTAGCAGGTCATAAATCTGATATTAAGTTAAGAAATATAAATAGTGACTCTAACAAACCTGCTCTTACGGCACATTGCAAAACTTAAAATCATAACCCTGATTTGAATAATATGCGTATATTGCAAGTTGAGAGCAGGTTCCGGCACCGCTACATGTTGGAAGCTCTGAACATTATGAAATTACCAACAACGCAACGTATGAATTTGACACAGAGGACATTGGAAGGAGATTTATATATTTGGTAAGCAAACGAAAATAATGAATAGGAAAACCAGTTTGCATTGTAATGTGGACATGCGTGGTGTGCAGCGGCAATATTTTTAATTGTTTGTTGTTGTTTCCATGTAAGAATTTTTCATTTGTTTGTACCCTACAAAGCTTTAGTTGGTTATATTTGTTTGATGTAATGTTTATATTAAATGTTAATGGATAAAAAGCGTTAAGTTAGAATATATGCATAATTTATTAATTCATGTAATTTATTGTTAAATTTTAGAAACCCTAAGGATGGCATTTAATGAATGACGAAATATCGGTGACATATATATGAAATAATAAAAGATATTTTATATTAAAAACTAAATGACCTCGAGCTCAATTATTTAATAAATTCATCAATTTCAAAGGTCGAATATTAATTCAAAATCTATATATATAAAAAGAAGTGTACATTTTGATGTCACCACTAACTGCGGAAACGGGTCAACCTATTTCAACCAAAATTTCAGGGTACGTTGAGGATGGTCTGTAAATTTAACACTTATTCGCTATTTAACATGATGTAAACACGTAAACACAGCAGGTGTTACCGTCATGTAAATAAAGTTAAACCTGGAAATCTTTCATTTTATTTCAACAATGTCGCAGAAGCTTTTGAGCAATTTGAAATTTGGACTTCATATTCGAATGTTTTATTTTTTTTTAGAGAAGCAACACTCATTAAATTCTTCCTATTAACTAACGTGTTGCTTTATTTGGAAAGGGGATAAAGAAGAGATAGGAGGTTGTGAAAGATGAGAGGCTTCAAATATGGCAACACTATAATTGCGCGAGATGTTGAATTTTAGAACAGTTGTTGCGCGCCATTTGATGGTGAGTTGGCGAACTTTTGTTGAGGCTGTTTATTTCATAGCCCTGTTATATTATTTTAATTCGGTGGGGTTAAGTGCTATGGGAATAGTCAAGGAGGACAATGTATTAGGGATAAAAAAATCATACACATTATTTTTCCAAATTGATGTTGCGGTCGCTGGGGATCGAACCCGCAAACACATGTGTAACAGTTCAACGCGCTAACCATTACACCACAGCTCTCACTTCGTCATCGTTATTTATTGTTAATTATTAAGTGTCTCTTTGATTTTATTTTTACTTAAAAAGTAGAAAATTTGTTTTAACCTAAGCTTCAGTAATTTTTGCAATTATTTATTTTTTATATAAGCTCCTAATAAGCATTCTCATCGAAGGGGGCTTTTATTTTGAAGATTTTTACATTAATAAAAAACATTATTTTATTTTCATAAAAATATTTAATTCCTATAAAAAACAAATTATATTTTAAACTTTAAGGTACGCTAACAACGTAGTGGTTTGCCCGATACGACAAATTTCGTTTTCGGTTTAACTGACATCCCAAAAACTAGGCCTAAGGCACGCCGCTAAATCTAGCGGGCTTGCCTGCTAATTTATTATAAAGTATTGTTCTAGATTTTTTTGTAAATTTTTTTGAAATCTATTTCAAGGCTCAATATTTTTTCAACCACATATTTTTTAATTTTTTGTATGTTGGCGTGTAATGTGACTTGTGTGCAGCAGGTCAATTATGTTTTTATCTCTCAAATATTACATGGCGAAACCAAACTTCTTCTAATAGTAGATCGATGCCAAAGAAATATTTTTTTATTACTTTTATGGCTTTACAACACCCCCTAGCGGAATTAATTTTCAAAAACTACCGGTCCCGAATGGGTTAATATTTTTCAAAAACTTTAATTTAAAATTTTTTCTATTACTAAACTCTACACAAAAATTTATGATTGTTTGAATTTTATTCATCACATCATTTTTGAGACTAATTTAAACAAAAATTTAATTTTTCTTTAAATTTTGCTGTAAGAAAAAATGTGTGTTGACACTATGAAAAATAGCTCGCAAATGAACACTATCAAAGACTGCTATCTGAAATTATACACAGGTATTCTAGAACTGCAATGCTACTGAGTAAAAGAATTTGTTATAAAAATAAATATAACGGGAGTTACAGGCACATAACAACGAAGTTGCTTGTAGGAAACTTTGGGGTCGAAAGGGTTAATTCTGTAAAAAGTTTCATTATAAAATATTTTTAGAATTATCTCTTGTAGAATCTGTCAGGCTTCCTCAACAAGAGAAATTTTTGAATCCAAGAATCTACACAAAATCTCAAAATTAAAAATGTTTGTTTAATGTGAAATTCTAAAATGTCTTTTTACAAAATTATTCATTTTTTCCATTATAACATTATTTGGAAAAAAACATTTTTTTTTGATCCTCAAGTGGGGGGGGGGGATCTAGCCCCTTGTATCCGCGCCTGGGTTAGTGATAGTGGATAACGTTATCTCAAAATTAATTCGTTAGGGTATTTTGAGGTTATCGGTATTTTAAGTTATTTCGTTATTTTATGGTTAACGGCATTTTGAATAATTTTGTTGGGAATTTAAGGTTAAAGGTATTTTAAGTTAATTCGCAAGTGGTACTTTAAGGTTAACGGTAGTGATTTGCAAAGGTTTTAAATCGTTATTGTTATTTTAGGTTTAGTGTCTGCCAACCATGCTCCGAAATACATTTTATGACCGATATGTTGCTAAATCCTCTTTTTGCAATGGTAAAAATTTTCAACATGGTTGTTTTTAGTTGTCCGAAATTTTGTTGTTATATGTACGTGAAAAACTACTGTCATACTGAATTTCTTAATTTTGCTTGGTTGATTTGACATTGAATTACCACATTGTTTTTTGAAGACTTACCACGAGGATTAATAAAATTTTGACCCTGAGAAGAGAATGTTAACATCGAGGACCTATCTAAGGTAGATCGTCCCAACCACACCCAATCATGGGCGTTTGTTGTGGGTTCTTTCAGGAATTTAGACTCTCGAAATAAATCAGTTCCGATTATTGATCCTTTTGATATATCGGAAGGGTCTAAGCCAGATTCAATGTGAGTTGATTTAAATTTTGATGCATATACAACACAGGAAATTACAAAAACAACAATTGCAAAGCAAAATGCTGTTAACAAGACATACATTCCCACTTCTATTGACGACATGTTTCTGTTGTGGTCTTTTTTTCCATAATGCAACTTATCGGTGGAGTGACTGTTTCCTCGATGTTGCCTTGCCTGGACAGTCGGTTCGTGGTGGTGGCTAGAGTCCCGCAATGGTATTCCTATAAGAATTATAATTAACAAATGGCAATCAAGATTAATCAATATAATATATGACAAACCTATTATATCGGTCAAATCACCAACGCCACCATTTGTATATTTAGTCTTCTCTCTACGATATATTCCATCATTTTGAACAGGTTCGTGTTTGTTAATTATATCATTACCGTTGTTGAAATCGACTTCAACAATAGCTAATGCACTTGCCAATGGTGACGTATTGTATTTAGTCTGTTTGGTCGATATAACATTTCGGCGTATACGACAATCTTCTGATAAAAGTAATGTTACTCTTAACAGATTGCCATTTCCTTCTCCAACTGCTATAACACGTGGATGATGTGAAGCCAACATTGGAGCAAATGCAACCACTTCCGTGTCCAAGCTTTCGACCAAAAGAAAATAATCTTCAACTGATATATCCCTGAAAGATTGTTAAGGTCTACTCGTACATATTTTATACATATATATTATAATCGTTTTACCTCAGAGGAGTTCTTGAACCGTCCGAAAATTCCAGATCTATATCCAAAAGACCCTCCTGATACTGAGCAGTGAGTTTATGGGTTACAGCAGTTTCAGCAATATATCCATTTTCAATTGTATTATCAGGTGCAATTGTCAACTGTAGTCCTGAGACAACACGAACAAGAAGTTTAACCAAACTTACTTTATCGCTACCAACTCGTATTTCTTTAGCACCAATTACTCGTCCAGTGATAGGTGATAAAACCTAAAGAAAAAACATAGCAAAAAGAGAAAAAAATATATAAACATGGTTTAAAAATCTATTCCTAAGTAAAAATAGTTATATACATCAATATATAGAGGGTGTTTTTTTAAGCCCGATAGAATTTAAGAAATGGTTAACTATCAAACGAATTGTCATACTGCGCTCACTTTTTGACATTTATGATCAGTATACTCTGGATATTCTTATGGATATTCTTATGAAAATTATGGAGTTAAAAATTACTTAAAATAAGGGAATCATCTCTTAGTCAAATGCGGACACTTAAAATCGCACTTTTTGTAGCTATGAACGATTTTAGACCTCTCAATAGCGCGGAATTTTTATGATTTATACCACCGAATATTATGCTTTCAATTTGGCCGTTTTGACTTATCTCGCTTATTTTTTGAGATATTGGCCGTTTTATTAAATGGAAAATTTTTATTAAAAATTTCCGAGGGTCCAAGGCCCCATCAAGGACCATTTTTGGTTTGAGATAACGTTTTTATGGTTAGGATTTGTCGAAATTTTTGTCAATTTTGCTCGATCTCTGTTAGTTTTGGAGATATGGGCCATTTAAAAAAAAATCGTATTCATTGGTGGCGCCATCTACAGGGTAATAACAGAAACATGAAATTATATATTAACAATAAATTGCAATGGATTCTTAAGAATTATTTATAAATAATTTTGTAAATCAACTCTCAAAATAAGTTAAATTACTGAGGATTTTCAGTATTGTGTTAAATGAGGATAACTAGAATCTCTGTTTAAATCAGATATTTTTAACGCAATTAACTGGGTGTTTTTATAAAAAGAATCAGACGAATTCGTTAACAAATTTGTGCGAAATACACTAATTTAAAAACGTTTTTCTTTCAAAAATTTTGCACAAATTTGTTAGGACTTCTGTGTAGAACAAATGGGGCTAAAAAATTTAAAGATAAATCTTTTCAAGTTTGTGTTTTTCACACAAATAACTTAACGAATTCGTCTGATTCTTTTTATAAAAACAGGCAGTAAATACAAATTTTGGATTTTTTTTTTAAATTAAAAACACAGTTTTTCTTCAAACAAACTTTTACAAAGTGTTCTGCCATTTTTTAAAACAAAGTAGGTGCTTGAAATTTGTATCAATACTTATTAAGGGTTTTCATATAAACTCGTATTCTACTCGTAAACGGTATAAATCTGGTATGTTTACGAGTTGAATGTCAAGCTCCATACATAAAAAATATGGTTTGTATTTATACAAGGTTTATACGTGATTCATACTGAACCCAAAACTAGTAGTTTTTAAATTTATTTCGTTTTCGATTGTCAAATCCCATACAAATTTGAAATCGAAAACTTTAAAAAAACGAAAACTTCTAGTTTTGGGTTCAGTATGAATAAGGCTTTACAAGGACTTTATGAGTTTATATGAACATGCCTTCAACAGATTATTTTTCACAATTTGTTAAATAAGATTTTGAATTTTAGGATATTCAATGCAATTAATTTGGCAGATTGAGCAAAATTCCTTAATTTAGCTACAAATACACGCTCGAAAATAATATTTTGTCCAAAAACGAAAAATGGCTAAAAATTTTCTAAAAATAGCTAAAATAATGGTTAATAGCTAAATCCAATTTTTTCTGGCTAAACGTGTCCAAAAATGGCTAAATCTAGCCACAAAATGGCTAAATTGGCAATGCTGGTTTTATGAAAATCTGATAAGAAACCAAAAAATGGAGAGCGCTAAAATTTTTTTATGGAAAAGGTACCCTATCTTGGGGGGTCATATTACCGTCCCCGGAGGGCCTGTGAGATCCAACGTCTAAACTTAAGTTCGATATTCCCTCAGCTATGTGTGTTCTAAATTTCATTGAAATCAGACACTAAGTAATAAATGACCGAATTATTTCCAACAATTTTGTGAAACATCGACTTATTGAAATCAAAATTTGGCGATAAGTTGATTTCAAGAAATGGACCTGTTAATTGGCCTCCAAGGTCGTGCGAAGTGACACCTCTTGATTATTTCCTGTGAGGTCACG
Organism: Leucophora obtusa; assembly: GCA_949987735.1. Taxonomy (NCBI): domain Eukaryota; kingdom Metazoa; phylum Arthropoda; class Insecta; order Diptera; family Anthomyiidae; genus Leucophora; species Leucophora obtusa. Next base: position 53,564,973 of record OX465297.1, on the reverse strand, counting down.
TGAACTCACTGGTTTATGCTGTTAAAACATATACCCGAAATCATTTTCAAACGTTAATGTCATGTATTGATCTTTGGACTAAACAAATTTTTTGGATTAAAATTTAATTTTTGTGTTTTTTTACAATTTAAAGTTCTATTTAAAAACACCCTTTATAAGGTAATTAACTTATATCTGTATAAAGACTAGGGATTCCAAACGGGAATGGTTTTTAAATTTCGTGATTTTTTGCCATTTTCGGAATTTTTTATTTTAAAATATGTGTAAAAACTTTAGATTTATGTAAAAAAAATAAAATATAACAGTTTTACAGGGTTGGTTACATATTCTTGTTTTTGTACCCTTCCACGCACGAATTTTAATGGCTGGGGATTTTCCGAACTTTGTGGAAATGTAGATCCATGCCAAAGAAATATTTTTTTTATTATTTGTATGGCTTTTCAGCACCACCTAGCGTAGAGTGGGTTAAACTTTTTTTTAATTTTATATTTTTTCTATTTCTAAACTCTTCATAAAATCTTAAGATTTTTGAATTTTATTTATCACACAATTTTTGAGACTAATTAAAACTTTAGCCCTTATATAAACATTCAAAACGTTGGTTTATTTCCTTTAAATAAACCGGGTTCTTTTTTATTGCAATCAAAATAACCAATACCACCGGTGACACTAATTATTACGTTTACATTCTAAAACGTCCGTTTAGATAAACCGGGTTGGTACTCTTTATTATTAAAATTATACACACTCTCTTTAGTTTGATCGAGCTTATACACTTATTTATTTAACCAGTGTTGTCAGATAAGGGGATTTCGCCCCAAATTGGGGATTTCAACTTCGGTTTGCGGTCAGATTTTCGTGAGGGGGATTTGGGGATTTCAGAAAAGTTTGGGGATTTTACTCATGTTCTTAAGTATTTTTGGGGATTTCTGTTTTTATGTTTTTTTGTATATTGTGCAATTTATCTTGGCAATAATAGAAAATTTAAAGAATTGACCACCATATTATTAAATTATGATCAGTATTAAAATGAGTGATCGGTTATTAAACAGACTTGTCTGCACATTCCCCAAATCGTGTTTTAACATTGCTTTTATGACTCGTGGAAATGTCAAGTAAACCAAAATATGGTTTGTAAACCACTCTAAGCATGGTGCCTCGTGTAAAGCATGCAAAATTTACCTTTAATTTTTTTCGTGTCCCGTAGCAGGCGGTATTCGTCGCTCTCTTTCGAAGATTAACAATTTATATCGAAAATGTTAGCCTTTGCAGACGTGTGTAATTCTGATGGCTGAATGTTCGATATAAATTAAGAAGAGAGTGATTTAACAGAGGTAGGGAAAGTTGGTATCTCTTTTAATTATATGCTCGTTGGCCAAACAATATTTCATCCCTCACAGACAGACATCTAGAACGATATAGTGAAGAGCTCTTTAATACATTCAAAGAGAGATGAGAATAGAATACCCTGTAATTTGTCTCTTTTTTTTACATTGAACACATAAAAACCGAAATTGTAGGGAGAAATTCTTTTGAGAATCGATTTTTCTACTACATTCTTCCCGCCCTTTATTTGATTTTGGTAAAAATTGAACAGAGAATTTTGATGTTTTAACAGGGTTGGCAGGCAATACGCCTAAAATACCGTTATCGATTCAAAACCCTTTCAACTGACTACCGTTACCCCTAAAATACCGTTACTGAAATACCCGGAATACCGTTATCTTTAAAATACCGTTACCGAAATAACTGAAATATCGTTATCCTTAAAATATCGATACCGAGATAAATGAAATATCAATACCCTTAAAATACAGTTACCGAAACAAATGAAATACCGTTATCCCTAAAATACCGTTACCGTTATTTTTAATTTTCTGCTTTTGGTAATTTCACGTACTTATTGAGTAGTTTTTGAACATTAAGATGATAAATTGGTTCTGTTTTTAATCTCGTTTTTTTTTTTTTGTAAAACAAAATTGCGGTATGCATCGGAATAACTGACTACCGTTACTCTTATAAAACCGTTACCGATATAACTGAAATACAGTTAACCTTAAAATACCATTACCTAAATAACACAAATATCGTTATCTTTAAAATACCGTTACCGAAATAACTTATATACCGTTATCCTTAAAATACCAATACCGAAATAAATGAAATAGCGTTACCCTTAAAATACAGTTACCGAAATAATCTAAAATATCGTTACCCTAACGATAACCGCATTCGTTTCGGTTCCATCCATGTGTTTTAATATGAAAAAAGTAAAAAACACAGTTTGAATGAAAAAAACTGGAAACTTTATAAAGTTTCAAAAAACTGTTTTATTCATGAAAAAACTGGAAAACTGTTAATCATTCCAAAAAACTGGTAAAAACAGTTAAAACTATATGGGAACACTGGGCTGCAAATATGAAACTGAAATTTTTTCGCAACTTTTAATTGATAAGTGGCTATTTTTTGTTGTTATTACTAATACACTGAAAATATTATTACAGTAACTGACCGTAGTTTATTTAAAAAGTTATCCGTACATTTATTTCTAAATGATTATAGAGTTAAAATGAAAAGAAATATATTTTTCAACTTTGTTTGTCGTTTATTTAAAAAATAAATTACATATAAATACGGATTTTCTGTTACAGTTAATATTTTCATTTAAAATTTTTTGTCAAAATAGAAAACCTTCTAGATTTCTAGGTCAGTTAAAAAAATGAAATAAACTGAATATCATTTATTTTTACGGATTTTGCAGTTAATTTTTTGAAAGTTAAAAAAACGAAAAAAATTAAAAATCATTACATTTTTAATAATTTAACATTTAATTTATTAAGATTTAAAAATAAATGAAAAGTTCTTTTAAATGAAAAGTTAGTTTTTTTAAATGAAAAGTTAGTAGACCGGTTTTCAGGTGATTTTTCATTTATTTTAAATTACATTTTCAGTTAACTTAAACTACAAACTATTTTGAGTGTACTTTTCGTCATATTTATTATAATTTAGACGTAAAATTGATAAATTAAATTTTGCTTTTCCTTAAAAATGAGCAGTTCCCTGCTTTCAGGCACAAGCTATTACTATGTATAGGTTTAAATTTGGCATAATTCGACATTTTACAATTTTTTTCACCCTAAGTTAAGGATGTTAAGTTTGCTTATCATATTTTTTTTTAGTTAATATTATTAACTGCCCGAGTAAAAAAAAATATATATAATCATATATGGCATATATTACAATATATAATTAGACATGTCGTTATGTATATCCATATAACATTATATATGACGTCTTTTTCCAAAAATTTTCCTTATATTATGCCATATATAATTTCATCTAATTAGATATCGGCCTTTATACTATTAGATATGGTATATATGATTATATATTACATAGCATGGCTGATCTTATTGCATATATAGTTATATATAGAGCTATATCTTAATATATATGGTGGCATTTAAGCAATATATAGTTATATATGGTATCATTTAAACAATATATAACTATATATGGTGCCATTTAAACCATATATTATTATATATGGTGCCACTTAAACAATATATGGGCATATATGGTACATCATGATCAAAATTTTTAATACAGTTCCAGATATGATAATATATGCTAATACATATAGTGCCATATATATTTATATACCATATGTGGTGATATTTAAACAATATATTATGATATATGGTGCCATTTTAACAACCCAAGTAAAAAAAAATGATATGGAGCCATATGAAGTTATATTTAATTATATATAATCTTTTACGTAATTAGATATAATTATATCCGAAAAATGAGAACGTCTTAGTGTATCATATTGTATCGAATTGTATACAATTTGATACAATTTGATACAATTTTATGCAATTCGATACAATTGTATCCGAATTTTGTCCTCATCCAATTACATCAAATTATATCTTTTTGTATAAAATTATATAAAATGTTATAAAAGTGGACATAGTTTGATACAATTATATCTAAATATTAACCTTATACTTTTTATCATATTATATAGGACCATATCTAATAATATACAAAAATTATTTTTTTAAATAAAAAACTTTTTATAATTACTTGTAATTGTTCTTTTTTGAATTGCAATTACAAATAATATGTAATTGTAGATGAGTTCTTTTTCAATTACAATTACATGTAATTGTGTAATTGCATGTGTAATTAATTACAAAATGTAATGATTAACCCCAGGTCTGCTGGAGATCTTATAATTTCGATAAATCTTCATTACTTTCATACAGATTTATCATGACAGTGCAATAAACATGAAAAAAATTTTCTTTTAATTTAGTAATTTCAAAATAAAGTTAACAACACTGAAATTTTAAAGTTAATAGGATTATGATATACAACCAAGATATAAGAAATCAGTCAAGTGTACGTTATAGTATAGAGAATTTCGTATTAAAGCTTCAGTGTTGTCACTGTTATGGGTGCGTAAGCCATTTTTGACTCATGCTCCTAAACAAAAACAAATTACTCAAGCACAAGCATTTCGTTTCTTACTCAGCACACATGAGTATATTAAAAACTTACATTCAGAAAATTCTCACGCAAAACAGTAAAACTTACTAAAAACATATGAAGCAAAAAATAAACTCACACACGAATCATGCACGGGTTATTCTTACTCACGCTCACAGATGTAGTTGTATATAATGATATGTGTCTTAATGTTACTCCATTCATTGTCAGATATAGCCCAATCACATTATATATGACAATATATAACTATTTTTACTCGGGTATAGATAATTTTATAAAGAATGTTATAAGTTATATATGGGTTCATATTCGTCAATATATAATCATAACTAACACATTTTTATAAAATATTTTTTATATGGATCCACATAGTTTTATATTATTATGTATAGTGTCATACTAAATTATATATAAACGTATATGTATGTAATTATATCTTTTATATGTTACTTTTTCTACTTATATATAGCACATACATATATATGTAGGCCAGTATGTAATAATATAAAATCACATATGTCTCCATATTAAAACCTTTGAGGAAAAAATATTTAATATATGACTATATAAAAGTATATATGCTTGAATTTAAAAGCATATGTGGCCATATGTAACTATAAGTTACTATTTGCAATTACATAAAATAATATATGATTATATCAAAACTTTTTTACTCGGGAATATATGGTCAAATATGGTACCTAATTATATATGGTGCCATTTAAGCAATATATGGCCATATATGGTACCTCATGATCAAAATTTTTAATACAGTTCCAGATATGATATTATATGGTACTACATATAGTGCCATATATATTTATATATGGTGTTATTTAAGTAATATATTACCATATATGGTGCCATTTAAACCATATATTATCATATATGGTGCAATTCAGTTTTCATCTGATCGTTAGAGCTATAACACGTATAAAATGAATTCTCCGCCTAAAACTCTGTGCGCTAAATGTTTTAATTCGGTGAAAACTAATTCGGTTAAGTGCCACATATGTAGAGCAAAATTTCATTTGTTATGTGCGGGAATAGATGATAAACTTTGTAATTCATTAAAAGGTAATAAAAACATTGTTTTTAATTGCAATGTTTGCCTAAATGCATCATCAGAAATGGTATCTCTTCTTTCATCGTTGTCAGCAGAATTAAGAGAACTCAAACAATCAATCGTCTCATCAATAAGTGAGGATGTAAAGGAATTGAAGTTGTAGTTCAATAACCTAAAGAAAAATATGTTAAAATCTAAAAATGTTCAAAAAAATAATTCTCATTTGCCTTCTAATACAAATAATAATAACAATAACAATATAGCAGAGAAATCACTTGCCGATGTTGTTGTTGGTGGTAATGATGATATTACATCTGTTTCTTCTTATCCCACTGCTTTGTCTGATGTTCAATCAAACATGCATGATGGTAATAATCAGCTTGATGGGTTTACGGAGGTACGTAGACGCAAGAAAAAGCGAAACAAGAAAAAACAACATGTACTTGCTGTTGGAGAAAACCAAACAACTGATCTCGGTGTTGTTGTTTTTAAAAAGTATGTACATATTTCTTCATTTAAACCTTCAGTAACTGCTGAGGACATTATGGGTTACATTGTTAACAATACTAATATTGAAACTCATCACCTTGAATGTACGAAGTTAACCAAAAAAGATGTGGATGTTAAGATTCTTAAATATCTTAATTTTAAACTTGGAATATCGCCGTGTTTTTATGATCAGATTATTAAACCTACTTTGTGGCCTGTTGATATTAAAGTACGGCCTTTTTTTGCGAAGAAAACAGCAGATTTGAACAATGCACCATAAATGGTACAAAAATTCAACTCTTCATAATTTTCCTCGTATATCACTATCGCTTAATGATTTACCAATGGATGTTCAGCCATTAAATAATTCAACAAAATATTTTCATCCATTTTTCAACACAAGACTTCAATCTTCTCAACAATGCAATGAAATAACGTACAACTATTCACTTTATTACCAAAATTGCAGTGGAATTCGTACTAAATCAACTCAATTTTCTCTCGCCACATCATTACGTGAATATGATATCATTGTTATTACGGGATCATGGTTATCTGAAGCTTTTAATAGTTCTGAGTATTTTGATGATTATTATACGTCTTTCGCTGTGACCGACGCTATGTACCAAATGGGTGCCAGAGAGGTGGTGGAGTGTTGATAGCAGTAAGGGGCGATATATCAAGTAGTGTAATTGCTTTGAATTCGATTGATATCATTGATCAGCTGTGTGTGGAAGTAAAATTTTCTACCACTAGGTCATTGTTTTTTATTGTATCTTATATTCCTCCTGAAGAAAGTAATGATATTTATCAAAAGCATTTAGATAATATTCAATATGTTATAGATTTATCTTCGAACAAGCAAGAAGTTATTGTTTTAGGCGACGTTAACCTGCCTAATTTATCTTGGTTGTTGGAAGATAATACTATATTACCCTTTAATGTAGTATCTGATAATGATGAAACTGTTACAAGTTTTTTCCTCTCTTATGATTTTAATCAAATTAACCGGTTTAAGAATGATATTGGCAGAGTTCTCGATTTGTTTTTTGTGTCTAACGGGATCAGATCTACTTGTGATCTTTGCCTTAGTCCTATATCAAGAAATACTGTACATCATAAGGCTATAGTTATATCTTTTGAATTTTACTCTTTTGAAAAAGAGTCTAGTAATTTTCCTAAATCATATAATTTTTTAAATGGTAATTATTCTGCTTTAAATAATTTTTTCAATTCCGTGGACTGGTCATCAATTTTAAATGATAATGATCCTGATGAAATTTTAAATTTTTTATTGGATAAAATAAATTTTGGTGTTTCTTTAATGATACCTTCTAAAAAACAGATAACGGGAAACAAGCCCCCTTGGTTTAATAAAAGGCTTGTTAATTTGAAAAATGTTAAGAATAAGGCTTTTAAGAAGTATAAAAAGTCAAAAGATGATGCCGATTTGAGATATTTTCAGCAAATTCGAAGAGAATTTGATTTTTTATATAATTTTTTGTACAAGCAATACATTTTTAGTATAGAGAATAAGTTGAGCTCTGACTCGACTGTTTTTTTGGCAATTTATTAATAATAAACGGAAATCTACAGGTTATCCTACTAATATGGTTTATAACAATATGGTTTCGGCGAATAGTGTTGAATCCTGTAATTTATTTGAATCATTTTTTCAATCAACTTTTTCTAATCACAATAACCTGGCAAATCAGAATTTGGAACCTTTATTGGATGAGTTAACTATATTAATATCTGAGCAGGACGTAATATCTGCTATATTAAACTTAAAAGATAGTACTTCTTGTATTTTCTCAGATTCGATTCCACCGATATTTTTTAAAAATTGTGTTTATACTTTAGCAGGGCCTCTTTGTATTCTTTTTAATAATTGCCTGGCAAAAGGCAAATTTTTAAATTGTTGGAAGGATTGCTGTGTAGTGCCTATATTTAAATCTGGGGACAGAACTAAAGTAATCAATTATAGACCCATTGTTAAGCAGTGTGCAATGGCTAAGATTTTTGACAGTATTCTTAAAGTTAAACTTTATGATCATATTTCTCAAAAAATTTCTATTTTTCAACATGGATTTTTACCAGGACGTTCTACCTGTACAAATCTTGCCGTATTGACCAATAATATTGTTGTTGCAATGGAAAATAAGATTCAATTAGATGTAATCTATACAGATTTTTCTAAGGCATCTGATTCCATTTGTCATGAAATATTGTTGTCTAAGCTTCATATGTTCGGTATAACTGGACAATTATTGTTATTTTTCAAAAACTTTTTAACTAATAGAAAACTATTAGTAAAAATTGGTTCGTCTTATTCAACTACTGAGATTATCGCTACCTCGGGAATTCCACAAGGTACTCATCTTGGTCCGTTATTATTTTTATACCCTACACCACTATGTGGTCAGGGTATTATAAGTTTGTGCTGATGTTTGTAACACCAAAAAATATTGGTCGTAGACCCACCTTATAGTATACCGATCGGTTCAGAATTTTTTTTATATTTCGATTTAACGATGTCCGTCCGTCCGTCTGTCCGTCTGTCTGTCTGTCCATGCAATCTTGTGCGCACTCTACAGGTCGCAAATATTAAGATATTATGATGAAATTTGGTACGCAGACCTATGTTGGCCCGAGGACGAACAAGTTTGATTTTGGTGAACATCGGTCCATGTTTAGACCTAGTGCCCATATAAGGGTCCTACCAAAATTATATTGTTTATACGCTGCAGGTCGTAAATATTAAGATATTTTGACGAAATTTGGTACACAGACCTATGTTAGCCCAATAACGCAGCCTATTGATTTTGCTGAACATCGGTCCATGTTTAGACCTAGTGCCCATATAAGGGTCCCCCCAAAATTATACTGTTTATACGCTGCAGGTCGTAAATATTAAGATATTTTGATGAAATTTGGTACACAGACCTATGTTGGCCCAAGGACGAAGCCTATTGATTTTGGTGAACATCGGTCCATGTTTAGACCTAGTGCCCTAGTGACCTAAGGGTCCCCCCAAAATTGGCTTGGTTACAAACTGCAGGTCGCAAATATTAAGATATTTTAATGAAATTTGGTGCGCTGACTCATATTAACCCATTTTAACCCATTCGAATTTCGGATCCAAACATTAGTTGGCTTTTACCCAGACTGGTGTAGGGTATTCTATAGTCGGCATACCCGACTTTAACCTTTTTACTCGTTAATTTTTATAAATGATTTGCCAGATTGTTTAAAGTTTTGTAAGCCATTAAATTTGCTGATGATCTGAAGCTTTTTGCGGAAGTTTCAAATTTATCTGATTCTAATATGATACAAAGGGATTTGGAAGCTCTGGGAGAATGGTGTAGTTTTAATAAGCTTGTGCTGAATACGAGTAAATGTTGTACTATTTCTTATACACGGTGCCATAATCCAATTATTAGTGATTATTCTGTTGATGGAATTATTCTTAAAAGAGTGGTTGAAGTTAGAGATTTAGGTGTAATATTGGATGCTAAATTACACTTTATCAGTCATGTTGATTATGTAACTTCAAAGGCATATTCTATGTTGGGATTCATTAGAAGAAATTCCAATGATTTTAAGGATCCTTCAACTTTTAAAACTTTATATATTTCTTTTGTCAGAAGCCAATTGGAGTATTGTTCTCTAATTTGGAACCCTTATTCGGAAGTCCATTCCAACCGGATTGAAAGAATTCAGAAATTGTTTACCAAATTTGTTTTTAAGAGGATCAATTGGCCTGAAGTAGTATCTTCATATGATATTAGGCGTAAATTACTTGGCCTACAATCCTTAAGGGATCGTAGGTCATCATTTTCTTTAATGTTTATTTATAAGATTTTGTGCAATGAAATAGATTGCGAAGCTTTGTCAAATCTAGTAAATTTATATAATCCTCCACGTGAATTACGCCAAGCGCCTTTATTTTATGAGGAATTTCATAGAACCAGTTATGGTTGTAATGAACCAATTACTAGATGTTTAAAGCTTTGTAACAGTTTCTCTCCATTAATAAATTTTAATGTCAATAAATCTAAATTTAAATTAAATTTATTTGTTCTTTTTAATTGAATTAATTTATTAAATAAACAATTTTGTTAATTATAATAGTCTGTAAGATAATTATCAGTAGACTCAATAAATAAATAAATAAATAAATAAATGAATTTCAACAATACATGCTCATCCCGAGTAAAAATAGTTACATATAGTCATATACATATGTGATTAAGTTATATCTGTATAAATATACAGTTTCATCCGAAGAATGGCCCGATATATTTTTATCAATTGTTTATCAATTTTTATTTAATTATATCAGTTTAGATCTGACCTGATTAAATTATGTGTTAATCAGATGAAATTGTATCCGATTTTTGTAATGGTGTTAAGGTTGATCGTAACTGGTTCAATTTTATATAAATAAAATATAATTGTATCCGCCATTTACCTTATACATTTCTATCGAAGTTGTCAACTGATATCAGGTCAAAATTGGGATATAACTATATAATTTTGTATACAAATATCTCTATTTGGACCTAAACTGATACCATGTGATATAAACCAATAAAATTGTATCAGGTCAAAAATCAGATACAATTTTATCTGATTAACACATATGTAATTTAATCAGGTCAGATCTAAACTGATACGATTAGATAAAAACTGATAAACAACTGATACAATTTTATCGGGCCATTTTTCGGATCAAATGGTACATGGATCACTCAAAGTTATATATTACCATATAAAGCTCCATATTATTTGTTTTTAATAGCCCAGGTAAAAATCTTCATATATGGATCCATACAGGTTTAATGTTTATTCGTTCATGCTCATAAACATGCTTGTATGTCCATTCATGGTTACATAAATCATCATACGTTCATCAATATATGTTCGTACATGTGCATTAACGAAATTTGAGGTAATATCTGCATGTATGATCATACATTTTCATGCATGTTCATGAATGTTCATACATGAACATACATGTAGATATTACCTCAAATTTCGTTAATGCACATGTGTGAAGATATATGGATGCATGTATGGAGATTTATGTATCCATGTATGGAAAAGCATGCAGGTTTATGAGCAAGCACGAGCATACATTAAACCTGTATAAATCCATATATGCCGATTTTTAGCCGGGAGGGAACATATATCATATATGGTGCCATTTAAACAATATATTGTCATATATGGTGCCATTTAAACAATATATATATATATATGGTCATATATGGTAACTCATCAGCAACTGCAATATTAACTGTATTGCAGAAGTTATTAATTGTATTTCAGAAATTTTAAATGTATTTCAGAAATTATTAATTGTATTTCAGAAATAATCAAATCTATTTCAGAACTTGCTGATTGTATTTCATAGTTAAAAGAGAAAAATTTCAGAAATACATTTCATAATTTCTGAAATATAATTGATAATTTCTGAAATACACTTTCATAATTTCTGAAATACAGTTGTGAATTTCGGAAATACAATTTGCATCGAATTTTGATCTTAAGAATTCAAACAGTTTCATTTGAAATAAATAAACGGACACATAATTATGAGCTAAATTCTCCGCGACAACAACAAGGCTTACGGTCTGTAGTTCGTTATCTTCGTTTTTGAAATAAATGCAAAAAGGATGCACCGTGCACTGGTCGTTTACCCAGTGATAAGCCTGAATTTCATCCTGAACGAGAAAAGTGTAATTCTCTGTCGCTTATCACAATGAATTCATTTTGGGCTAATTTCTCCTTACTTTCCTTTAGAAATTTCGATTGCATCTCGGATATGAAATGGTGCGCCTTCAGTTCATTCAACTTGAATCCGAATTCCTCGATGAATTCCGGAATCTGCTTTACCACGGTCTCAAGGGAACATCTGCCGCTGCTAATTATCCACTGTTTGAAATGCACCTCCTGAATTAACAGCTGTTCAAACTTTTCCGCCAAATATTGCTCTAGCTCGTCAATCTTCGGACAATTGTCGCATTTGGACAGATGACAATTTTCCGTGGGGTATGCGCACAACGACTTCGACAGGAGGTCCCTATATGTTTCAATTTCACCGTGAAATACTTTCAATTTCTTGCATGGAAAGAACATTAATTTGATGTTTTGATGAAACATGCAAACGCAGACTGAATGCGTTCCGTGCCTGTCTAATGCCAGCACGCATTCTTTTGGTCGTAGGATGGCAAACTTAGAAAATCCCACTTTTTCTGCTGGGTATTTCTCTTTGAACTGATGGTATGCTTCGGATAGATTACATAATAATAATCTGCGCTGCTTGTGTACTTTTTCTCCATCTTCACGTGTGATAACATAGTCACGTGTACCTGGGCAGGCGCGGCTGTTGTCATCATTGCAGTAAAAATCTTGAATCAATTTCACCGTTGCTTCGCTGAGGGTCCTTGAGCCAAATTTCTTGGTGGGAGTCGCCAATATGCCCTTCTGTCGAACTTATTCTTTGCTTCTTCTCGCGATGTAAAAAGATGTTTGAAACTGTTCAGAAATCTTGCGTATAGACCATTATTGAGGCAGCACAGATAAAATGAGATATTTCTCCGGAAAAGTGGTCGCTAAATTGAATTTTCTTTTCAACTGCTCAATCATTTGTTTGCCGTCATCAACGTCATCTGCTTGACTGCATTCGTTATCAGAGCCTTCATCAAATATTGTCGCGATTGCACTCATAACCTTGTCTTTTTTCTCTTTCCTGTATTTTTCACTTCGCAACTTTCTTTTTGTAATAGGCGATTCACCTAAAGTGGTAATAGCCTCATTCAAAGGACTCAAAGACATATTGACCATCGGAATGTCTGCCTCACTATCAGATGAAACATTTTGTTTAATTGTCATTTCACTCTCGGATTGTGGTTGCATTTGTTTCAATGCATTTGTTTGTTGAGACAAATCGATTTTACACTTGGGGCAAATGAATTCTGCTTCTTCACCGTATTGTATATTTAATTCATTCATGTATCGCTTCGAAACACCAGTTAATTTTAATACTTTTATCTTTTTCGAACGATGTCCACTCTTGTTAAACGGATTGCAGCAAAATTTATTCATTTTACTTTAAATTGTCTTTACAGCTTCACTCTTTACTTTACAAAAAAAAACACTTTAACACTTTCACGTTTAGTATTCAACTAAAATTTGACTCAGACTGTGTGAAGTATTTATATTTATTTTTTGGTAAAAAATAGGTAAAAAAAAAATAAGCGATATTTGCTTTTCTTTAATAGGAAAATTTGCGTGAACTACTGGTCATAAAATGTTTTTTAAAGAGGGACTTAATTGGTTACTGCCAATAAGCCGACCACAGGTCATAAAATGTTTTGTAAATTTTTTAAATTACCAGGTAATAAATATTTCGCCATATTTATGGAAAATCCGTGTTTTATGACTTGTTTCTGCACGTGTCATTTTAGGCGAAATATTTATTACCTGGTAATTTAAAAAATTTACAAAACATTTTATGACCTGTAGCCTCAGTCGGGTTTGGTGTGCCATTACATGCCACTGCTGCTATTATCCATGGATTTATGGCCGATCTTGTGAAGGCAGGCAGACCATATTCACTACACACTCAACTTGGGGCTCTTAAAAAAAATTGATTTTTTCTTCATAAATGTATTTTTAACTGTAAAATAATTTTTAAAATGTATTTTTAATAATAAAATAAAATAATGTTAAATAAATACAAATAATTCAATTATAAAAAATATAAAAACAATGAGAACAAGGTGGTCTCTTAAATGCTCCTCTCCTGTCCAAACAAGGAGTCGGGGCCCATTTTTTTATTGCTGATTCTTAAAGCAAAAATTATGAGGAATCCAAAAAAAAAAAAAATTAGCCGGAAAATTTAGGAGCTTCTGTGGAAAATCGGAAAATTTAATTTTCATGGGAAAATTTAATTTTCATGGGAAAAAAGATAAATTTCTGAGCAAAATTAGGAAAATTTTATTTTTCAATTAAAGCCTGATTCAATACCTTTCCAACGAGCTATCACTCGTTGCGATCGCTTTAGTAGTTTTTTAAAACAACTTTCAATGAGGTCCCTTATGAAGAATTCTTCAATTTTGTCACATGACAGTGGTGTACACCACCACTAAACCAGTCACTATAAAAAAAAAAAAAAATATATGTAGGTACATTATTTTTTGCTGGGCAATCGATTGAGACTATTTATTTTAAAATCGGAGAGGGGTCGTACAAAAATTTGCCAATTTTGATCGTTTTCATATGGAATTGCTCTATAATTTTATAAAAACATTTATAGAAAAAAATTATAATTTTATAAAAAGAAATTCATTTTATAAAAAAAATGCATAGCCGTGAACGGTATCGAACTCGAGAACTTCTGAGTTTAAACCTTATTTTAACAAAATATTGTAATTTTTATAAAATCAGTGTTCTGCCAGTGTATTATTTTTTGAACAGTTGTCAATATCTGTCTGGGATCTTATTTAATCCAAAATAAATGAAGATCTTACGTAGTACCCAAATATAATGCGGGATCTAATTTTATCTGTCATTTTCCTGGATAGTTTTAGATGTCAATCCTGTTTCTAATCCGATCTGCCATTTTAATACCGAAATAAATTGCTGGATCTAATTCGATCTGCAATTTATGGGATAAATTAAGATCTTATCAAATCCCCAAATTTATCACTGGATTTAATTTGATCTGCAATATATCGGAAAAGTTAAGATCTTACGCAATCCCGAAATATATTACTGGATATAATTTGATCTGTAATTTTTTGGATAAATTTAGATCTTACTTAATCCCCAAATATATTGCTGGATATAATTCGGTTTGCCATTTTTCGGATCAAATTAGATCTATGTTTATCCACAAATATATTGCTAGATCTAATTCGATCTGCCACTTTTTCGGATCAAATTAGATCTAAGTTTATCCCCAAATATATTGCTGTATCGAATTCGATCTGCCAAAATTGAGATCAAATTAGATTTAAGTTTATCCACAAATATATAGCTGGATCTAATTCGATCCGCCATTTTTCGGATCAAATAAGATCTAAGTTTATCCGCAAATATATAGCTGGATCCGCCATTTTTCGGACCAAATTAGATCTAGGTTTATCCCCAAAGATATCATTGGACCTCCCAATTTTGAGATATAACTTGATCTTCGTTTATCCCCATATATACAATGGGATCTAATACGATATGATTGGATACACCCAATTTTGAGATCTAATTGGATCAGCTAGATATTACAGTAGATCTTAAACAATATATTGCGCGAGATCAATTTTTTTTACTCGGGTGGCCATGAAAAAGCGTACTTTAGGAGAAACAAAAAATTTATTCTGCAAGTGATTTTAAATTAAATACACATATAAATTCGGAATTCTCCCAATAAGCTTCTTGCAGTATATTTAACAAAAATAGATTGTGCGGTTTTAGATCTTGCAAAATCATCGCGGTCAGCCTCAGTATTTCTAACGTGAAATGAAAGTACACTGTTGCTAAAACAAAACCCTCAAAGGGTTTTGCAAATCTAGCTCTGATTTGAATTTGATGGCCTCTCGAAACATCTGCCTATTTTAAGCACGTTCTCGTCACAAAGACGTACTATCAGTTGCTTTTTATTCAAATTGTTTGTTATTAGCAGTTTGGTGTTAAAAATTGTCGAAATCTATTCTATTTTCCTAATTCTAACACAATGCACTCTCAATAGTAGGAGCATCCCCTGAGTGTTAGTTTATCGTATAAAAAAATTTCGAAGTCGGTTTAGAAATTATGAGTAAAAATGTGAGGACACCCGGAAATTTCCACACAAAATAAGACATTTTGTACAAATCGGAATAAAAATGACTAGAATTTGGCATTATAGTTCACAGTTCATTGACCCATGAAATGTATGGGATTTTCAAAAATGTTTTTTTTTTTTGTTTGCTCGTTAAAATTTGGACAGAGCCAGTGAGGATCGGTTTTAATTTTTTTGTAGAGCAAGATATGTTGTTTTTATAAACCAATTACATTTGGAACATATATCTGTTATTCCACGAAAGAGACCAAAATTTAGAAGTTATAGCACAAAAAATCTTTGAAGTGTTTTTAGTTCATTTTTAGAGTCAAAAGTTCAAACTGACTGGCCTGTATGAGCCGGAGAGATCCAATTTTTGTACACGTATTATTTTTTATGTCCAATCTATCGGAAACTGCCGGTGGAGCAAACAAAAAAATACTTTTTGAAATTTGGGTGGTCTAGCCTACACCACTACGTGGTCAGGGTATAATAATTTTGTGCTGATGTTTGTCACTCCAAAAAATATTGGACGCACCTTATAGTATACCGATCGACTCAGAATCACTTTTTGTTTCGATTTATCGATGTTCGTCTGTCTGTCTATCCGTCCGTCTGTCTGTCGATGCATTCTTGTGCGCACTCTACAGGTAGCAAATATTAAGATATTTTGAAAAATTTGGTTAAAATCGGTCCATGTTTAGATCTAGGGCCCATATAAGGTCCCCCCAAAATTGGTTTGTTTAAACGCTACAGGTCGCAAATACGAAGATATTTCAATGAAATTTGGTTCGCTGACTCACATTAATTCTAGATTCGACCGGTCTATATTTGGACCTATCGCCCATATGGGCTATATTTCCGATTTTCTCTTCTTTTATCATTTTATAGAAAATTTTGATACAAGTCCATTTTAACCCATTCGAATTTCGGATCCAAACATAAGTTGGCTTTTAACCAGACTGGTGTAGGTTATTATATAGTCGGCATGCCCGACTTTAACTTTTTTACCCGTTTTGAACTAGAGTTTGATTTGAGAAATTTTTTCAGTTGTTCATAAACTAATATAAAAGTCTTTAAAAATTTTTACTGAAAAAACAGCTGAATATAGCAGAATCTGTTTGCTAAACATTAGAAAGATACAGCAAGAAAAAATTTCTTAAACTTACAAAATTTCCTGGATATTAGTCGCCTAAACCATCACAAATAATTTAAAACTTTTATTTTTTTTGATTTTCTTAATGCGAATAAAAATCAACACTGCAGAAAGCAGTCTACTATTTTCTAGCAAATATTTGTGTTTATCAACTCAATTTAATTTAAAGATAATATAACTTCTTTACTGCTTTTTGTCTACTAATATTCAGCAACATTTTTTTGCTGCTATTAGCAAGGTAAATTTGCAATTCAATTAAACAAAATTTAACTCAAATATTACTAAAATTTCGCATATTCAACAGTTGCATTTTTGCTGTACTTATCTCACTAATATTTAGCAACAAGGATTTACTAATTTCCAAAGCTTTCTGTGCAGGACCCCTTTTAGCTAATTTTGAGCAACTTTTTTTGTTTGCTATTTTTTTTCCTGATTTTTTTTATCAGTATAAAATTATGTTATATCAATGGTTTTGATAATTCCGCATAAAATAAAAGAACCGAAAGGAACAGTTGCAATTTAACTTATTCGTGAACGCGAGAGAGCTCCTAACTCTAAAAATGTGCAACATTTTTGGACTTTCAAGAGGCCATAAAATAAAAAGCGGGTGTAACTTTGCAAAATCCTCTGGAATTTTACTTTCATTTCGCGTTGGAACCATCGAGCTTGAAATTATTGTTGCACTTTGAAACTAGTCTAAGATCATATTGGATTGGCGCACTACATTGGAAATCAAAATAATAATGATGTAATTTACGTTTATTATTTAGCCTTTCCGATAATCTATAAAATTGTAATAAAACATTTTAAAACTAATAACCAGGGCAAGGACTTTCATGCACTAAAAAATCGAAAATATGCGCTTAAAATATGCACTATAAAATGGATAATATGCACTTAAATATGCATTTATAACGAAATATGCACTAAAAACCAAAAAATATGCAATTAAAAATGAATGGTTTTTTAATTATATTTATTAAAAACTAACATAAATGTAAAAATGCAAGTATCGGTTAAAATAAGCTTGTTCGTTTACTTACTACATGTTACTATATTTACTACAGCTGGAAAAATTCAATACAAAAAGTAAACAAAACTTTGCAATTGTAGTAAAAGTAGTAAGAAATTCGAGTAAACGATCACACTGAATATGACATCAAATACACATACACTGATAGAATTTTGTGCATAGTATTAATGAATTTGTTCATTAATCCAATGATTTTTTTCATTGAAAAGTCCCCAAAGAATGCGTTCATTAAATCAATGAAACGTATTCATTAAATGAAAACTAATTGAAAAAAAGATATTTTTTTGCGTTACTTTTTTATTTATTATTTATTTTTATTTTATTAATTTTTATTTGTACATATATTTCTTTTTTGTTTTTATACCGTTTTTGACATCTCCCTGAACTCGACTTGAAACCGCAATCTCCAGAATGTAAACATTACCGCATTACCGATTGATCTAAATAGCCAAAACAAAATGATGCCATTATTTGAACTTTTATATTTAAATATTTTCAGTTTGCAACCCTTTTCGTTCATTACTGGAACATATATCTATTTTAGTAATTAGCAAATTCAAAACCCTTATAAAAATTATAGCATATCTTACGGGTTAGTTGAAAATATATAATAAAAAAATTCATTAAATTAATGAATTTTTCATTAATTCAATGAAAAAATTTTATTAAACCAATGAATTCAGATTAATGAAATCGATTCATTAATAGTATGAACGAAAATTCTATCAGTGTAGTTAAATATATTTTTGTGTGTGGCCTGACTACCTGACTTTATTATAAAATAGAACTTAAATATGTGTACTATAAAATCGTATTCACTTTCGAAACTCAGAGAAAAAGGTGGCAGAAATTAATGCTCGCGGACGAGTTTCCTTAAAATAATTTTTATAAATTTTTTAAACTTTCTGTTTGTGAGCAATAACACCCGAAAACGTTAATTTAAAATTACATCTATAAAAAAGTGTTAGTGGATGACAACATATTGTATACTATTTGTTTCTCTTTCTAGTGTAGTGTTATATTACCAACAGAGCTTCCAAATAATTAATTCTTTAGATTTTTTTTAGTTTTAAAGTATGAATTATTAAATCGAATTTCATATTTAAAAATATTAAAAAATATGCAGTAATGTGCAAAATATGCAAAAATGTGCAATAAAAATCATAAACTAGCAACAAAATATGCACTTAAAATTCTTTGATTCGGAAAAGTATTTGGTCAAAATCATTTTTGGGCCACTGACTACAAACATGCATTTGCATGAAAGTCCTTGCCATGCTAATAATGAACAAGGAAACCAGAAAAATAAATTCAAAATTTGTCCAAAAAGTTTTAAAATGTAATTTCACTGTTAAAACCAAGTAACAAAACTTTGAGATACACTATTTAAATTGTTTAACCTATTTTTTACCAACATCTATAAAGACACGTCTACCTATCCTTCTACCAAGTATTGTCAGAAAATTCACACGGAATGGATAAAACAATATATATCACAAACAGATTGCAGAAAATTTTAAATATTGACAAAAAAATTTTAAGTTTTGAAAATTGGAATCACCTAGAAATCAATACATAGAAAATGCGTTAAAAATTAAATTTTCTTTTATGGTTATTAGTCATTTTTAGTTGTAATATTAAACAAGTTAAAAACCTTTAGGCCCTTACAGATATTTTTCCGTTCTACACATATTTTTATAAAATTTTCTGCTCTGTCTACTGTTAACTTCTCTTTCTCTTTTTACTACACGCAAAAAATAAAAAGGGGGAAATCACATAAAATAAGAGTATAAGTTACTTAGTTTTAGTACCCAGCAAAAAATTTTTAGTATTTAGGAAGCAGTAAAAATACGAAGAGCTTAAAAACGCGCTACAAATTCTGCTTTACAGAGTTGCGCCATTTTATGCGTATACAATACACAAAAAATTTTACAATTTGATTGTATACCCTGCAAAACTGCCTTAAACGAAGCAAATCGTAAGCAAGTTATTTAAAAAATTATAGTGCTACGCTATTCCCTTACGACGAAGCAGGTTGTAAGGGAGTTAAATAAAATGTAAGTTATCCAAAGATTAATGCGCACGAAATCTGAGTCATGTCAATCGTGTTTTACCCTTCTTTAGTAGAGTTTAATGTATATACGCCACATAAACATGAGTCAGTCTGCATTTTGAAGTCGGCAAATGAATGCATTTATTTTCATAAGAAGTCGCGTTTAAATGCGCTCAATGAAAATCATGAATTTACTGCATCTTTCCAGCAGCAAAAAAAGCACTTTTTCCAAAAAAAGTGCATGAATTTATTTGCGGTTGAATGCACTTACGAAAAACATGAATTTACTGCAATTTTTCAGTAGCGAATAACGCGCTTTTTCTCAGGAAACAACGTGCTTCCAAGCGGGCCCTTTGTATGGAAAAATCATGCCTTCCGTAAGCAGCTTTGTAAGGGATTAATTTTATTTATTCCCTTACAAAGCTGCATCCAGCGAAGCAGGTTTTTTGCTGGGTATGTATTATAGCTCTACCCAAGCTTGGTATAAAAAAGAAAACAAAAACTAACAATAACTATACAAAAAAAAAACTTGGTAAATATTTGTTATTCTGTTTTTGAAATTGTTAGCACTAATTTATTAAACTTCATTTTATTTATTAATTTATGTTAAATTATTTAGCTCTTTCCTTCTCCCTTATTAAAAAAATTTGATTAATTTATTTAATTATTTATTTTATAATTATTATTGGTATTAATAGTTGGATGCAAATAAAGCAGTATAATCTTTATTTTTGCTTTAATATCTTAAATTGGGAATAATTACAACATAAAAACTAATTTTTTAATTTGTTACAATTCCACACAAAGCATTGTCAGCCTGTCCTGTTTTTAATACTAATTCCTTTTCCAGTCTCAATCGTTGGGCCATATAAATAATAGCCTTCAAGCCTAAAACATGTTGATCACCTCTAGCTTGTGGCAGCAACCATGAAAAATAACAATCAGAACATTCTGGATAATCGGCCAACCATTTATAGATGACATCAACTTGTTAAAAACTTAAACTGCAATGCAAATAATAATAAAAGTTATTAACTATTTTATTATTATACTATTATATAATAGTTTTACTAACCGAAAAGTTTTAGGTGAACCCATTGATGAAAATGTGGACGATAAATTTGTAAACGCACCGATAGTTGTGTCTTATGTGAACATAAAGCCATATCCGTTTGAGATTGTTCATTAGCCTTACCCACCGACAATTCCATATGAAATTTATAATAAAAATTTAATATAATTATACTTGCTCCTAACTTTTTCCACTTTTGGCATCTACTTTTCGCCATATTGTTTTATCTTCTTTATTTTTTTAACAATTTTCAACTTTGGCAAATTTAATGCCATTTTTAGGAATTATACACATTTTACAAACATCTGGCAACAAATAAATGAATTCTAAAACTTACTAAGTTTATTTTGGGTCTTATACATAAAATTTTTTATAATTTTCCCATAATATAACTAAATATTAACAATTTTTTAAATAGATAAGAAAAAAAAGAATTTATATGTACCAATACAAAATTTTATTTTTAGGTAATTTATATAAAAATTTAACGGTTTGATTTAAACTAAGCTAATCAAACTATTTTTTTCTGTAGGAAATCGTTTTTACCAAGATTGTTTGTATGATATAGCATACGCTAATTTTTTGTGTGTATTAACTTCGGAAAATTGTAAAAGGGACGGCTGATGCAATGATAAATAAATACAACCATTGTGAAAAAATCTTAAATTTTAATTAAGCAAAGAAATACAAATGCAAAAAAATGTATATCTGTGCGATTTTTCAGACTGAAACTTTTTTGCTTTTAAATAAAGTTTCTGGTTAGAAAAATGATTTTGTTCGTTCCCGTATTTTTTCAGAATTTTGTTATTTATTGTAGATAGAGGATTTTGTACTTACTCTCATTTTAGTGAACTTTACACAAATAGTAAAGGAGCACACTTAACTTAAAATAACGAGTTTTTTAACGATTATAAATTTTTTCCTGTATGTATATATATATACAGCTATGGACTATATATGGCACATTTTACCATAAATTCTTTCTTATGCTACTATATTGCAAATACTATTAACAACCCAAGTAAAAAAAATGATATGGAGCCATATGAAGTTATATTTAATTATATATAATCTTTTATGTAACTAGATATAATTATATCCGAAAAATGAGAACGTCTTATTGTATCATATTGTATCGAATTGTATACAATTGTATATAATTGGGTACAATTTGATACAATTTTATGCAATTCGATACAATTGTATCCGAATTTTGTCCTCATCCAATTACATCAAATTATATCTTTTTGTATAAAATTATATAAAATGTTATAAAAGTGGACATAGATTGATACAATTACATCTAAATATTGACCTTATATGTTTTATCATATTATATATGACCATATCTAACAATATAAAACATTATTTTTTTAAATAAAAAAATATATGCAATATCTGGAGATTAGACCTGGGGGATTTCAATTACAATTATTGTAATTTGTAATTGAAAATTTTCAACTACAATTACAAATAAATGTAATTGAAATTAAAAAAAAAACTCAATTACATTTTTTGTAAGTGTAATTGAAAATTACAAGTAATTGTAATTGAAGTTGATTTCAAATTTCAATTACATTTAGAATTAAAAAGTGTTTTTTGTTAAAATTTTGTAGAAAAAACTGACTGGATAGGTTGGATAGGCATTGATAAGTATAAAAAGAATACGTCATGTTCCCTAACTTGTGCTTTTTGTCATTAGTTGTTTTCGGAAAAATGTCATTGTAATTGACATTTTTTCAATTACAATTATACATACATATGTAATGTGTAATTGAAAATTTTCAATTGCAAATTACTTGTAATTGTTCTTTTTTGAATTACAATTAAAAATAATATGTAATTGCAATTGAGTTTTTTTCAATTACAATTACATGTAATTGTGTAATTGCATGTGTAATTATTTACAAAATGTAATGATTAACCCCCAGGTCTGCTGTATATCCTATAATTTCGATAAAACTTCCCTTACTTTAATCCAGATTTACCATGACAGTGCATTAAACGTGAACAAATTTTTCTTTGTTTTTACGGTGGGTCTCATAATGCAGGTTTAAACTTTAGTTAATAGTTAACCCAAAAATTTGTTGTTGTTTTGTGTAAATTTTTTTTGACATTTTCTTTTGTTTTTAGTTAAGTTAAAGTTAAACCTACAGTATGAGACCCACCGTTAGTAATTATAAAATAAAGTTAACAACACTGCAATTTTAAAGTTAATAGGATTATGATATACAACCAAGATATAAGAAATCAGTCAAGTGTACGTTATAATATAGAGAATTTCGTATTAAAGCTTCAGTGTTGTTAATTTTATGGGAGCGTAAACAAACAAAACAAATTACTCACGCACGAGCATTTCGTTTCTTACTCACGCACACATGAGTATATTAAAAACTTACTCATTATCAGAAAATTCTCACGCAAAATAGTAAAAATTACTAAAAACATATGATGCAAAAAATAAACTCACACACGGATCATGCACAGGTTATATATTCTTACTCACGCTCACGCACGAATTACGTACGAATTATATACTCTCACTCTCACGCACGAACCAGTATAGTAATTATTACTCACGATCACGTGTGAATAATGTGACTCGCAAACATTTCTAGTCACGCGCCAATCCCTAGTAATTATTAAATCTAAAACTAGTAGTATCCGACCGAACAGTTCGGCCAAAAAGTGACATTTGGTCGATTTTCTGTTATTTGAAAGCATTGTGGAGAATAAGGCTTGAAAATACCAAATACCGACAAAATATATTTTCCGGCCGAACTGTTCGGTCGGACACTAAAAACTAGTTCAAAGTCATTGTTAACATGGAACCACATATAATATAATAAGGTTTTATATGGACCTTGTATATTTTTATATAAAATCACTTTGAAAAAATTGCTTATGTGGGATGATATATAATTACAGATGATTTTATAAAGAACGTTATATTGTTATATATTAAAGAAATCATGAAATATTGTAGATATGGAACCATATTAAGTTATATATGGGTTCATTTTCGTCAATATATAATCATAACTAACACAAATTATAAAATATTTCTTATATGGCTCCACATATAGTTTTATATTATTATGTATAGCGCCATACTAAATTATATATAAACGCATATGTAATTATATCTTTTATATGTTAATTTATGTACTTATATATAGCACATACAATTATATGTAGGCCAGTATGTAATAATATAAAATAACATATGTCTCCATATTAAAACCTTTGAGGAAAAAATATCTAATATATGACTATATAAAAGTATATATGCTTGAATTTAAAAGCATATGTGGCCATATGTAACTATAAGTTAATATATGCAATTAGATAAAATAATATATGATTATATCAGAACTTTTTTACTCGGGAACAAACAAGTTTTTATTTTTTCCCAAAGGTTTATTATGCACACCCTACTAAAAAAAAATTATACGACTTTTGATATTATATATAATTATATCCGAAAAATGAGAACATCTAATTGTATCAAATTAGATCGCATTATGATCATATTAGATATAATTTGACACAATTAGATCTAATTTGATGGAATAAGATATGGTTTGATACAATTTTGTCCGGAATTTGTCCTCATCCAAATGTATGAAATATAATATAATCATATCCAACT
The DNA here is from genome assembly GCA_949987735.1 of Leucophora obtusa. Lineage (NCBI taxonomy): Eukaryota > Metazoa > Arthropoda > Insecta > Diptera > Anthomyiidae > Leucophora > Leucophora obtusa. The sequence continues at coordinate 53,540,108 of OX465297.1, read as the reverse complement.
AGATATAATGGTATATAATTCGATACAGTTATACATAATTATATGAGGCATATGTAACTATATTATTAAATTATACGACTTTTGATATTATATATAATTATATCCGAAAAATGAGAACATCTAATTGTATCAAATTAGATCGCATTATGATCATATTAGATATAATTTGACACAATTAGATCTAATTTGATGGAATAAGATATGGTTTGATACAATTTTATCCGGAATTTGTCCTCATCCAAATGTATGAAATATAATATAATCATATCCAACTAGATATAATGGTATATAATTCGATACAGTTATACATAATTATATGAGGCATATGTAACTATATATAGGTGTATATATAATTGGATATTTTAATATGTTGCACTATATATTGTGCAATACATAACAAGATATAGTTATATATTTAAGATATAATTTCGTAAAATTTTATATAATAATATCTTGGTATATATGTTCCAATATATAATTATACAACATTTTATATGATAATATATGACTATATCAAAACTTTTTTACTTCGGCATTTAATATTGCTGTAAACTTTAGTTGAAATTCATTAATATAAATAAAAACTTATCATTATTAAAAAAAAAACCCATTGAAATGAGCTGGACACATAAATGGCACAATCTTAAAAAAAGAGAAGAAATGGTTTTAATATTGCATTTGTTAAATTTTTTGGTATGTACAAATATTTTACCGTTAATATTTAGTGCTGTGGCCTTTTTTCTGATGACAGCTTTGCACCTGCGACCCATACTTTCCACTAGTGTTTGGCATTTTGGCATACCAAGCTTCCTGTGCGGCCGACCACAGTTCGTCCATATTTTTGTAATTTTTCTAGGCGATTTAAACCTTGACTTCGTTACACAGGTTCTCTATTGGATTTAGGTCATGGCTCTGGGCTGGCCAATCCAAAACATCAATCTTCTCCGCACAAAACCATTTTTTTACTAGTTTGGAGGAGTGTTTGGGGTCATTATCTTGCATGAATTTCCATTTTATTGGCATGGAGTTGAAGGCATATGGCTCCATATGGTTTTTTAAAATATCTAAATACTGAAACTTGTCCATTTTTCCATTGATTTCTATAAGCGGACCTACTCCATGGCAAGAAAATGCACCCCAAACCATAATACTGCCACCTCCATGTTTTACCGTCTTCTGAGTGAACCGAGGAAACTCTTTGCCTTTAGGACGACAAACAAAGATTCTGCCATCTGTTCCTATCCTGTTAATTTTTGTTTCGTCACTCCATAACACGTTTTTCCAAAAATTAATGGGATTTTCCTTATGGGTTCTGGCGAAGGTTAGTCGTTTTGAAATATTTTTTTTTTTTGGGAGAAGGGGCTTTTTCAGGAAATGCGCCCAAACAAATTTGCCTCGTTTAGTCTTCTTCTGACAAGTCTGCTTGATATTTCCATGTTAAAATTTTCAATAATATCCAATGCTATCTGCCTTGATGACTTGAATGGATCAATTTTCACCATTCGTACTATAGCTGCATCAGTACGCTCATGTGTTTTTCGTGGCCTTGGCTTCCGAATTTTACCCTTAGTCAATATATCGGGATCATCAACACAAGAATTAATTGCATTGTAGACTTTTTTGCGAGAAATTTGCATTATATCAGCAATTTCCGCTACTTTTTTCCATTTTCATACATTTTCCATATGATCCGCCTTTCCTCACCTGTGGTATGTTTTCCTGATCCCATTTTAAAAACTTTTTAACTTTTTATATTTATTTTTGAACTACGAAAAATATTTATTGCTTTGAATTAAATCTACACGACTACTGCCTATTTTAAGTAAATTGTGCCATTTATATGTCCACTTTAAATCAGCATTGTTAACGCAAAAATTATTTATTTATTTATTTAATATTAATTACAATAATATAATTATAGTAACTAATCTAGGAGAGGAATACTAGCTGCAATGGCTTTCGACTCCGCTGTTTTAGTAAATACGTTAAATTATCTTTTGAAGGTTATTTTCCAATATGAATTTACAAATTAGTTTTATATTATTATCACAGGTATTTCTTAAGAGATCTGAAGGTGTCATAAATCCGAAGATTTTAGTTCGGGAAGAGCTGTAAATAATGCACTCATCTAGAACATGTGTAACAGTAAGTTGTGCATTGCAGGTTGAACAACGAGGTGCTGCAGTTTTGTCCAATAGGTATTTGTGTGAAAAATTGCAGTGACCAATTCTTAGGCGGACTATGGTTCTGGTTTCATTTCTTGGACAGGTTTTGGGGTATATTGCCTTTTTCCCATCAGGATTAACTTTTTTGTAGTCATGCTGGTAGTCAGTCCATTTTTGGGCGTATGAGGACTCAAAATGCGAAAGAATTATGTTGATTATATCGCGGTATTCCCATGTGGGGTGCTTTATTAATGGTCTTCGCTTAGCTTCAGTAGCTGCTGCATCAGCATACTCGTTGCCAAGGATACCGACGTGCGATGGGACCCACATAAGTTTTATTTTATTTGAATGTTTGTTGAGGATGTTTCTAATTTTATTTATTAAGGGAGAGTTATATAAGGAGTTTTGTATCGCGCCAATAGATGAAAGACTATCAGTACAAATTATGCAGCGAATTGAGCAGCGAAAAAAATAGCAATTGCTTCAGCTGTGAAGTTTGAACAGTAGTTATTAATACATCCAGATGTTAAAAGTTTTCCATCTTGTTGAACAACTGCAAATGTTGTGGAATCACTCGATTTAGAGCCGTCGGTAAATAAAAGATTCCAGTTACATCCAGCAAACTGATTGGCTATGTTGTGAAATGTTTGTTTGTAAACTATTGATGGCGTAGTACTTTTGGGGAGGTCTACCATTGATAGGATAAAAGATGTCTTTTCTAAACTCCATGGGGGTTCTGGAGATTGTTTAAGCTGTATTGGGCGAAGTTGCAAATCAAGGTTACGTGAAAAGTTTATGCATCTGACTATAGTTGATTTGATCCTTGGCGTCCTTTTGTGCTTAATCGCTTTTGATACTTCTTCATATAATATCTTATTGTGACAAATGAAAAGTTTTGGAATTAACTTGTATGTTAGGAGTGAAATCCGGTCTTCGATGGAGGGCATGCCGGCTTCGGCCAATATATTTGTTATTGGACTTGTCCGGAGAGCTCCTATACTACAACGAATTGCAGCATGGTAGGGTGCTTTAATAAAATTGATATGGGAAGGTGCGCACAACCCATATATTGGAAGAGCATAATCGATTTTAGAGAGTACAAGGGATCTAGTTATGTTAATCATTGTTGAGATGTTTATCATGAAATGTTTGGATGTTAAGTATTTTATAATGTTTAATCTAGAATTTAGATTTTTTCTGAGCTGTAAACAGTGTTCTCTGAATGTGAAGCTTTTGTCAAAAACAACACCCAAGATACGAAGGTTGTCAACTTGTTTTATTTTTATGTTTTTGTATTCGACGTCGAAAGTGTTACAGCTTTGTTTTTTGCAAATGTGTAGTATATTGCATTTTTCAATGGAGAGTTTAGCACCTGATAATAGGGTCCAATTATATATATCTTCAAGCAATTTTGAAAAAATGTCTTTAACTTTTTTGTTATCCTGTACTTTTGTAAATATTACGGCATCGTCAGCATAAATAGTATGTTCAATATGCTTTTGGGTGGATATAATTTTGCTAAACTGATTAAAAGCGATTACAAATAATACGACTGATAATGGCGATCCCTGAGGTATGCCATTATGTAGTGGATAAGTACTTGATTGATGACCGTTTATTCGTACGTTGAATTTTCGGTTGCTTAAAAAACTTTTAATGATTGAATACATTTTTTTTCCAATTTTCCACTCTGTTAGTTGTTGCAATATAACATGAATTCCGATGCGGTCGAAGGCTCTTTCGAAATCGGTAGAAAGAATGTTTATATGATTTTTGCTCGATAGTGCTCTGGAGATAAAATGTTGGAGATATAAGAGAACATCGTCTGTACCTTGTTTTTTCATGAAAGCTACCTGATTAGGTGTGATGAAATTGTTGGCTTTTAAAAACCACATTATTCTTCTGGAAATTATTTTTTCCAAAGTTTTACTAATACACGGTAATAGAGAAATTGGCCTGTATCCATTAACCGAAGAATGGTCTTTATTTGGCTTGGGGATCGGCACGACGGCTGCGGTTTTCCAAGCTTGAGGGTAAACGTTGGATGAAAAAATATTATTGTAAATTGAGAGGAGGTGCTTTTTTGTGGACATAGTTAGATTTTTTAACATCGGATACGAGATTCGATCGTCACCTGGGGTTTTTCCTTTAGCCGAGTGTAAAGCGTCTTCAATTTCTACCATGTTTATTGGGGTTTCTATTTTTTTTGCAAATTTATTGCAATTCTGTAGATTATATATGTGGTTCAAGGCGTTGGATTTATTAAGTTGGAAGTTTGGAGAGAAATTTGAATCATCTGATAAAGTTGGCCAGTGATTTGTGAAGCAATTGGCAATATCAATCGGAGATGAAAGCATACTAGATTCAGATTTTAAGTATTTTATTGTGTTTGGTCGTTTGCCACCACTAATAAGCTTAATATCGTTCCAGATACGTTGTGACGAAGACGTGGGGTTGATGTTGGATGTAAATTTCCGAATGCAAGCTCCTTTGCTTTCTTTTACAGCTCTTCTAAACATGGCGTTGTGTTTTTTGTATAAGATTAAGTTTGCCTCGGTTCTTATTCTTTTAAAACTATGCCAAAGGTTTTGTTTTTGGTTTCTCAATATTTCCAAATTAGCGTTCCACCATACCACCCGGGGTCTGTATGCCTTTTTCATCGTTTGGGGTATGCTTAAATTTGCTGCGGATCTAATACATTTAACTACGGATGCTGCTTGTTGGTTTATGTTCGTAGATCTTTTAATTTTAGACAAGTTATTGTCGCAATGGTTTTGGTATAAGATCCAGTTGGCAGATTCGGTTATGTATTTTGGTTTATATTTTTTTATTGTGTTGTCTACACATTTTTCAATTTTAATTAAAATCGGGTAGTGGTCACTTCCGTGTAGGTCACTAAGTGCTGCCCATGTACAGATAGGAGCGAGTTGAGAAGAGCATAGGGATAAATCGATATGTGTAAAAGTGTTGTGTGTTGTAAAATGTGTTGGACTACCGTTATTAAGTATTATAAGGTCTTCATTTAATATAAAATTTTCAAGAACTTTGCCCCGCCGATTAGATGTAAGTGAACCCCAGAGTGTGCTCCAAGAATTGAAATCTCCGGTCAAAAACAGAGGTGGGTTAGCGTTGTTCAAGATGCGTTTTAAATTACTTTCTAAGACGTGTTGGTGAGGAGGTATATATGTATTAATAAATGTAAATTTCATGCCAATATCTATTTTTATAGCAATAGAAACGGGATTAGAATCCATATAAATTAGTTTATGTGGTATGGTGTATTTAACTAATATTGCTATACCTTGTTTAGCTGTACCATTGGCGGGTAGATTATGAAAAAACCCGTTGTATTGTTTTGGATATTTTATATTTATGCTATTGTAGGGGATGTGTGTTTCTTGGATTGAAATTATATCTGGATTATGGTCTTTTATTAGTAGTTGTAGTTCATGGTAATTGTTAATAAGACCTTTAATATTCCACTGAATAATTTTAAAATCCATATTGGAAAGGTAGGGAACAAATTATTCGTCGTCTACAAACATTATTTCTTCTTCTTCATTATAAGAATTATTGTGAAATGTTGTTGTATTCTTAGGCAAAGCATGATTTGTATTTTGTGTTAAGTTAAGAATTTCTTTTGGTTTATTTGTGTTTATTGTTGTTGCGTTGTTAGCTAAATCTTTACTTATTGGTTTTATCACTACTCTAGGTGATTGTTTTGTATTAGTTGTTGTTGTTAGTTTTTTTAATTTTGATTCTTGTGTGTTTGATTTTAGTGTGTTGGATTTTGGTGTGACTATAGAATTGTCAACTGAGCTTTTTGTTAATTTTGTGGGGGTTGTTGTTGATGTAGAATTTTTTGTACTTTCGTTTTCTTTGGCAGTAGTTTTGTTGTTATTTGTAGTTTTGTTAATATTTTGTTTGTTTGTGACGTCAGAGTAGGACTTAGTTAACGGCTCAGATTGTGTCTGCGCTTGATATTTTTCCTTTGCAGCTTTTAACGAACATTTCTCTTTTGTTTTGATTTTTAATATATCTTTTTGTTGTTTATAGATTTTACATTCTTTAGAGGTGTATGATATTCGCATTTAATACTGCAAACTCCAGGGAGATTTTTAGTGCTTATTAACTTATCGGCATTAGCTTTATTACCAATAAGGAGTAAGAGGTTACCATCTCTTAGTTCGGATACAGCTAAAATGTCGGAACAAATTAATTTTAACGATCGGTAAACCGAAAAACAGGAGTATTGTTGCAAGTTTTTATCACCAGATGAAGCCGAGATCACTACGTATTTAGGATCAGGTTTTTGAATGATTGGGAGTTCTGGGAAAGCTTCAAGAATGTTCAGATTATTGCGTTTCTTTTTGGCACGGGGGGCATCCGCTAATAACGAAAAGCGGTTGTCCCCCAAATTGGGCGGACCGGACATAACCACTTAACGATACTAAATTTTTTTTAAAAATTACTATGTGGGCGGATATTTTCTTTGTTCACTGTATTAATAAAACTGTAATACTTAAGGAAAAAAAAACGGACACTCAGAGAGATAGAAAAAGTCAACCGCACAACGAAAGGGCTAGTCGATGACTGTAACGCAAAAATGATAACGGTAAATAATAAGCAAAACATAATGGAACATTTGAGCACTATTAAGACAAACATTTTTTTCAACAACAATCAGAAGATATAAAACTTGCGTTTTTAAATATATTTAGTTGGAAAATACTTAAATTTATGCGCAATTTAACTTTGTGCCATTTATGTGTCCATAGCTGTATAAGTATTTGGTGCGCATAGTTCGGAGACATAGCCAAAAATGTGCCCAAACTATGCTGTATGAGTCAAAAATGTCTTGATACTATTTGCTAGACCTAGAAAGAGTTTGAGGACAGTCCCCAAACTAACCAAATGTCTCCATACTAAACACTTGATCGAAAAAATGTCCAAGTACCATGCGCTATGCATACATATCTATTATGTCCTGTGGTTCCTATAAGGAACAAAAGGCCACTACAAAATAATTCCATTCAATTCTATTGGATGAAATGTGCTTAATTTCCCTCCAGCTTAGGCCGCTTTGTACAATTTCGCATTCAAGTTGGCGCCTCCATGTATGCAATGGACGACCTCTTCTTCGTGTTCTACCCTGGCGGATCGATGGCGGATTTAGCTATGTCACCTGGTGGTCTCCGCAATGTATGACCAATCCATCGCCATTTGCGGTTAAGAACTTCAATTTGAACTGGACTTTGATTTGTTCTGTTCCAGAGATGTGTGTTAGATATAGTTGAAGGAATACTCGTAGAATCCTGCATAAGCAGCGGTTGACTAATACCTGCACCGCGTGTAAGTCTAGTAGAAATGCGTTCCGTCTCACTAGCGTACAACAGAACAGATTTTACGCATGTATTGAACAGATTTACCTTGGTGTTAATGGATATGACTGTTGACTTCCATACTGGGCTTAACATTCCCCATGCTTGATTGGCTTTTGAAATTCGGTATGCCACATCAATACTAGAGCCACCAGTATTCGTGATGATGCTACCAAGGTAGCAAAATGACTCTACATCATCCAGGTCAACATTACGAACTTTAAACGTATTCCTGTTGACAGTTAGTGTCCGACCGAACAGTTCGGCCAAAAAGTGACACATGTTCGGGTTTTTGGTATTTATGGGCATTCTTGAGAAATTCTGATACTGGGAAAATGTTTGTTGAGCCGATTTAATTCGATTTTGAATCTCAAATTTAAGGAAAATACCGTAGTTTAGCTGTAAAGTTAACTGTTCGGCCGCCGAACTTTTTCCAATTTTGCCGAACTTTCGGCGGCCGAACAGTGAATTCATTGCTTTTTTTTTTTTTTTTTTTAATTTATTCTTTATTTCACTGTTTTCATTTAACAAAATTTGATTTTGCCCCAGCGCCAGCAATGGCTTTATAGAGGCTAATAAAGTTGACAACAATTAATATTTTACAAATTAAACTAAAGTTTTAAAGTTAAAAATAAATGAGAAAGAAAAAAAAAAAATAATAATAAATAAAAATCGGAATTATACACATAATTATATATTTATCATTATAATGTAAGAAGCAGTTCAACGTTATTTAGCAAATATTGCTTTAAATTGGTCTTAAATGTGGATAAGACAGAAATACTTTTTAAATTATTTGGCAACTGGTTATACTCATTAGCACCAGCAAATGTGACTTTTTGTTTAGTTAATTCAAGACGACATCTTACTACATTCAGATCCATCGCCTGCCTTGTGACTCTATGAGTATGAGTTAAATTTTGGTTGAATTGTATTGTGTGAGATCCATAACCTTTTATACATTTGAATACATATATTAATAATTGTTGTTTATACAAACCCCTTACGGGAAGTATGGTTTTTGCAAAATTTTTATACAAATCCAATGTATTAAACCTCATTGGCAGATTAAAAACAATTTTTAAAGCTTTATTTTGTGCTGATTGAAGTGATTTCATAAAAGAACTGGGTCTTGAACCATAAATCATTGGATGATACGTTAGGTGTGAATGGATTAAGGATTTATATAATAACATTTTCGTTTCAGTACTCAATTTGTTTCTAAATTTGAACAAGATGCCAATTCCAGATGATACTTTGGATTTTAACTGGTTGATATGATTTTCCCAAGTGAGGCTATGATTTAGGTTTATTCCCAGATATTTAACACTCTCAGATTCATTAATCAAATTTCCATCGATATAACACCATAATTTCTTGAAATATATGGTTTAAACCTTAAAAACTTCGTTTTGCTGGCATTCAAAATTAGTTTATTAATTCTAAGAAATTCTGAAAGTATTGCAGCGTCATATTCAATGTGAGTCTGCAATACTTTTTCATGTTCATAGTTATACAAAAGGCAAACGTCATCAGCGAACATAAATAGTTTACCAAAAAACTTTATATTTTGTATATCATTAATATATATTTTAAATAACAGAGGACCAAGAACGCTGCCTTGAGGGACTCCACACAAAACATCTAACATGTTACTTTTAGATTCACCAACTTGTACGAATTGTTTCCTATTCCTCAAATAATCTATAAAAACACCAGCAGCGTTACGAGAAAAACCAATCAAACGAAGTTTTTTGATCAGAATATCATGATCTACCAAGTCAAATGCTTTCGATAGATCAAAGTAAACCCCTGCAACTCCTTTATATCCAGCATCAAGTCCATTACATATATAATCCACAACATTAACTACAGCTTCCCCTGTTCCAGCACCCTTTTTAAGCCCATATTGTCTATCAAACAAAATATTATTTCCCTCAAGATAATTTAATAACTGTTCGTACATTATTTTCTCAAATATTTTATCAATGAGTGGGAGAATTGATATCGGACGATAATTCTCGACTTTATTGGACTCATTGCATTTAGGTATTGGAATAATTTTGTGAATCTTAAGTATTTTTGGATATGTTGCTTCATCTATCATTTTATTAAATATTGTACTAATTACATCAGACACAAAAGTCTTACGAACTAATAGCATTTCAGGCGTAATGTTGTCACAACCTGGACTTTTTCCAGCTTCCAATTTATCCAATATACATTCAATTTGAATTTTCCCCGTTGCTTCTAAATTGAAGCTTCTATTTATAGGACAAATAGTGTGAAACATATTGATATCATCAGTAGGATGTTGTGGAATTATTTCGCGCATGCTTCGGACTGAATCATAGAAATATGTGTTAAAAATGAAAACTTTCTCACTATCTTGTATAACAACACTACCATCATTAGTCAGCAATTTATTTGAAGAGTTAAAATTTTTCCCGATTTGTTTGTTCAAAAAATTCCAGGTTTTCTTAGGATCACCTTTAAATTTTTCTATATTGTAAAAATAATAGTCATTCATTAATTTCTTATTACAAACTTTTATCACCTTACTTATTCGTTTGAGATTTTCTGATATAAATCTGTCTTCTTATTTCTCCTCCTTGCTTTCAGCAATTTGTTTTTGTAAACTATTAAAGAAATTAAATTCTTAGACATCCACGGGCTGATTTTATATCTCATATTAATTTGTTTTGTATTTAAAGTGGTGCTTTGTAACGCAGCTGATGAAAGAACTTTGATTAAATTCTCGCATTGTTCTTCAGAATTAAATTAAAATTAAATATGTTCCAAATTTTTCAAAGTCAGTGTAATATTTTTTAATAACCGATATGTCGTGGTGTGGAAAAGTCATTTCAATACGACAAAATATGAAATTGTGATCAGAAAGCGAATTCTGGATTGAGTTTACTGACAAAGTATTCAAAAGATTACTGAAGACACAGTCAATACACGATTCACTTCGAGGCCTTGTTATTAGATTATGACAAGATTTAAAATTGAATTCATTATAAGTATCTAAAAGACAACGACTAGAGTTATTTGAATGCATCAAGTTAATATTGAAGTCGCCAATATAAACACATGGTGAGTTTTGAGCACTCAGAAGTGAAGTTTCTAACATATTACTAAACGAGTGTAGAGAACATTTTTGCGATCTATAGAGTGATATAATTACCAAAGGTTTGTTATCAATTTGAATATCAGGCATCGATATACATATCAGATCCAAGAAATCCTTACTCCAAGAAGCTACTACATCGTATTTGATTTGTTTGTTAATATAAATTGAGGTTCCACCGTGGTTATCATCCCTGCAACAATGCACCACATTATAACCATCAATAGAGTATAGGCCAATACAATTTATATCGAACCACGTTTCTTGAACTGATATAATCTCAGGAATAACCGACATTTTAGAAATTTCAGATTTGAATTTATTAAATTTATTTAGCGATGAAATACTTCTTGCATTTATAGATAATATATTTAAAAAATTTGAATTAGATACATTTTCACAAAATGCATTAAAAGAATTTAGATTTTTAAAATAATTAGTATTCATAAAAACAAAATATTAAATAAAAGATAGAACTTTAATTTTAATACTTATGTTGAGTTAATTGGGGGACTCAAACTGAGTGTCATCATCGTCTTCGTCTTCTTCTTCGTTATAATTACTCATAGCAGCCATTAAATTGCGTTTAGGACCACCACCAGCAGATTTATGTAGCAAATTATTAACATCTTCCATAGATTTCAAACGTAGTTGTCTCGATTTTTCATCCTTCTTAGCATAAATATTACCAGCTCTGGCATACACGAATTTAAACCCAACAGTTTTTAGAGACTTTGCATAATTTAAAAGCTCTAGCGTTTCTTTGCAGAGAAAATCATTTATAAAAACACCTTTAAATTGCTCTTTATCCTTCAGTTTAGACTTTTCGTTCATAAATAACTGTTTACTTTTTTTATTTGCAAATTTAACAACTACAGATTTCTTGTCTTCTTCCTTGTTTTGGTTATTTTGCTTTCTACCATTTAAAAAGTAAGCTTCTTCAACTGCATCTTCACATATATTAGCTCCAGTTGTTTTGGCTACATCCAACACAACTTGTACAGCATTTTTATTTTCATCAACTTTTATTCCGTTTATAATGATATCTTTTTGAACCCTTGCATCGTTTAAAAACTTAACAGTCGATTTCAGATTTTTCACCTCTTCACGTAGGGTAGCGTTCTCTTTCTTTAATGTTTTTATTTGTTTTGTGTTTTTTGCTACACCTTTCAATATCTCATCATACTGCGATGACATAAACTGCATCGCCTCTTTTATTTCAGTCAGCTGATTTAGTTGAGTTTTAATTTCTGTTAAGTCTTTAACACATACAGTAACATTATTATTGTTTGGTACACAAAAATGGCATTTATACTCCACAGATTCGTTCTCAACAAGATGATCGTATTGTTTTTTGTCTAATTTAGTACAAAGGGAATGGAGTGTTTTGTTACAAACATCGCATTGTATTGCTTCTTCACTTTCCAGTATATAAGTATTACATTGAGCACAAATGATTTTGTTTTTATTAATACTTTTACGAACTTTACTGGGCATAATTTATATTTCACAATAAGAACGATAATCAATTTGCAGAATAAAACCAATTCACTTTATAAATAACTATGTTTAGTATAAAAAATTTAATTATTTTTGTAAGCTCTTGCACTATATAAGAATTTGACGTTTAATCACGACAGGGTTGCTTAACTTCGGACTTTTCCCTAAATTTTACTCGCAAAATGGATTCCAATTGGCCCAACAAACATTTCTCCATAAGCAAAATTTGTCCATAATGCTTGAACATACCGAAAATCGTGCAAATACATTTTGTGGCCGAACTGTTCGGTCGGGGTTAAAAAAATATTTTTTAACCCCGTTTGGTTGGCCATACACCCCTTCTTGGAGGTTTTTTTTTTAAAAGATAAGCAACACTCAAGAAATTCTTCCTATTAATTAACGTGTTACTTCCTTTGGAAAGGGGATAGGGAAGAAGTAAAGTCTGGCGAAAGATGAACGTCTTCAAATATGGCAACACTGTAATTACGCGAGATGTTGAATCTTAGAACAGTTGTTGCGCGCCATCTCATGAAGAGTTGGCGAACTTTGTTGAAGCTTTTTAGTTCATAGCCATGTTATATTTTTTTACTTCGGTGGGGTTAAGTGCTATGGGAACACCGAAGTAGGACGCTGCGCTATATAAATTTTAATACGTATTTGACCTCCAACAAAGATGGGTTAACATTGCCTAAAAAAGTTTATATTAAATAACTTAGAAGCTATCAGCTGAAAACATATAAAATCAACAATTGAAATTTCCGTACTCTATTTGAATTGCAAGTCTGAGCTATAACTTGGAATATTTTGTATAGCTAAAATTGGTATTCAATTTGGGGAAAATTGTTAAATTTGTTATAAACTTTCCTTACATATTTGGGTCTAATTGTAAGTTTAGTATTATTTCAGCTACATACAGTGCACAAAGAAAAAAGGTGGACATATTATATATTAAAATGAAACGAGCTGTAATCAATATAAAAGACAAAAAACGAAAAATGGTATTGAAAAGCATAAAATTACTGTTAATTTTACCCAGGGGTATGGCATCACAAAAAAAAAAGTTATAAAAACATCGTTTTTACTAGATGGCACTTTATTAAGAAAAACTGACAATTTTCTATTTTATTTAAATTTAAATAAAAACAAACAACAAAGCAAAGAAACAAAACGGATATCTCAAATTTTATTATTTGAATGTATTCCGCGTTGTTTTTTCTTTATTTTGAACAGTTTTCAGCAGTTTTTGAGATTTTAAATATAGGCTCAACTGATACTAATTTTAGCGCCCTCTACCGGTGAGTAGTGTAAGTTTTGATTTTCTATCTCTATAATTAAAAGCCTCTGATTTTACGTACAATGTGCTTATGTTGTTTTAAAACGAAATTCAAATAACATGGTTGTTATTGGAATTTCACTTTAAAAATTCAAAGTGTCCAACTTTTTTCTTTGTACACTGTATGCGACTGGTTGATATATCACTTTAAAGTTTCTGAAATCGTGCTTAAAGCAAGTCCCCAACTCATTTTTTATTTTGATAATTCCTGATTTATCAAAAAAAAATTTTAATTTTTGAGAATTTTTTAATTGTTTCTAACCTTTTATAATTGAAGCTGTGATTAAGGCACGTGAATCGTTACTATTTTGAAATGAACTTTAACCATTTATCGTTATCAAATGTCTAAAGCCATTTTATCTTAATCCGCAGTTCGGGATGCTTTATCGTAGCTTTTTAATATTTTTGTATTAGTTCTTAGTTTTTTATCAATGACACTGTCAAATATCAGTTTGGTACTCCTTTTGGTTCCTAAGTTATTTACAAAAGTGTGGGAAATTATAGATCATAATACATAGTATTTAATTTAAAAAAAAAAAACAGTTTGATTTTTCAGCATTTGTATGAAAAAGGAGCCAATAAGATTACCATTATAAAATTTCCCATAGACAAAAATAAAGTATTGTTATAGACAAAAATAACATATATTTTTTCAGAAATTTTAAAGAATCCATTTTTCGATATATGGCGATTTAACTCGCGGATTTCATTAAATTAAACTTTGAAAACTATGAACATTTTATTACTTATCCCAGCGAAATTGTCGGATGCAAAGAATCGGTTGTAGAACAACTTGTACTTGCAAACAACCTGTTCTACTTTATGTTCTATCATCGGTGATTTTTGTTTGAGTTTGTCCCAAAAGCAATTGGTTCTTTTCCTCCAAACTAGAACAGGTTGTTTTGAACCTGTTATAGAACTGGTTCTGCGACAATGAAAGCTTGCATTTCGACTCCCATGAATCAGTTATAGAACCTGTTCCATGGAACCGGTGGTAAAAAGACCTGTTCTAGAACAGACTCAAAGGTAACCAGTTCAAAAAAATTTTGCTGGGAGTATTTAATTAGCGATTTCACATCCTTTAAAATTTTACCACAATAACTCTCGTGACTTAAGCATTTCAAAAGATATAGGCAATTTTGGTAAGTCAAAATTTGGATTAGTTTGATTGGTTTTAAATATATACAATAGAACCCCGAGTAAAAATAGTTATATATTGTCATATATCATGTGATTGGGCTACATCTGACAATGAATGGAGTCACATTAAGACACATTTCATTATATACAACTATATAATTTGTATTTTTGTAAGGTAATTGATATTATTACATATCCCCAAATCTGACTCCATATATAACTACATAAGCCTTATAAAACTAATCAAATTATATGTAATGATCGATATGATTATATATAATTTGATACTAAGTTTTATAACACTGTATGTGTCGTCGTACTAAAAATATAATTTAATTTAATATAACATCAAAATTAGTTATCTGCAAATTCAGAGTTAATTAATCCCTAGCCAAATAATTTTCACGTGATGTTTTTGCATGTAAAATCATATTAAAAAATGATGCGTACGATTAGAAGACAAAAGTATTCAAATAAATTTTTATTTTATGTTTTAAAATTTGGGTCTTCTTTGGGTGTTAAAACCATAGACATTTCAATGTTAATTTAATAGCTGGTATGCATAAAAAGTATGCCTATATCAGAAAAAATTTTATAAAATCAGATATTTTTATATCAAATTAGATATAATTTGATGTCCTGGATATGGACAAATCTCGGATCAAACTGTATCAAATTATATTTAATTTGATATAATTAGACACATGTAGATGACCCATTTTTCGGATCAAGTTGTATGTCGTTGTATATGGGGATTTATCAAAAAAGATATACTTATGTATGACACCATATTAAGATTTTTACCCGGGACATCACTCCCTTTGACCTTTTTCCTGTAGGAGCAATCAAAAGTAAAAGTACTCAAAATTTAATTGAGATGATTACCAGGATTTAAATCAGAGATTATTTTTTAGCTACATAAAATTTTTATTTCCTGAAAAGTTTCAAACTTATTTTCCTTACCCGGTTAAAAATCGACATATATGTATCCATTCATGAACTCACACATGCTGGTATATGAAGTCATACAAATTCATACATGTCCATATACTTCCATATAGGATTCATATGTGTTCATATGTATTCATATGTGATCATACATGAACATATTACCTCAATTTTCGTTAATGTACACACATGATCATGTATGGAAACATATGAAAATGTATGATCATGTATGTAAATATTACCTCAAATTTCGTTAATGCACACATATGAACATATATGGAAATTCATATGAGCATATATGAATCATTCATGCACACATATGGATCATATATTGATGCATAGGGGCATGCATGAATCATATGTGCTCATTAGGCCGGGTCGATTTGTGGGGAGGCAATGGCTCAGGGTATTCTAGGGATCAAAATAAGAAACTTTGCCGAAGGAACCATACCTCTAAAACGAATTCTACTACCCCCCAACTGTTGACTTTTGTCCCGTAGGGTCAAGTTTTGAAAAATCACACTTTGACCCATTTAGAGTGCCCCAATCGAGTCCAAATGTATGACCGACCCCCAATAACTTTGGAGGGCCGATCCACCCATGCCAGTGGCACACCCCCTGGAACTCCCCTGGGGGGTTCCCCATACAAACATTTTAAAAAATCACCATTTTTGGCACTTTATTTTATTATTTTTTATTTATTTTATTTATTTTTATTATTTTATTTATTTTTTCTCCTTAGAAATTTATTTAGTCAGAACATATGTAAATGAAAAAATTAATTTAACTTAGTAATAGAAAAGAAAAAATAAAAAATTACTGTTTGAAGTCTTTTTTGCTTTCAAGTCTGGGCAATTTCGCACGGCTCTCTAATGTCGTCGCCATAACAGCCTCTACATTTTCCGGTATAACTCGTTTGGAAACGCTAGCTAGCAATTGAACGTGTCGTTCTGTTTCTTGTATGTGTGATGGAATTTTTGGATCATTAAACGGTGGATCATCTTGATTTAAATATTCTTTCAAAGTATCGTATGGAATGCTTCGCGTGAATGGTGGTTCAAATACGTCATTTATGTCATTCATATTGATCATTTCCGTGTAACTTGTGCAATAAAAGTTTATATCTGGTTTTTTATAAGCTCTAAGTCCCGTTGGGTCGTCAACATCGGTTCGATAGCGTAGAATTATCTTGATAGCACAGTCGCGCTTTTCTTTGCTATCATCAAACAACATTGATAACAAGATATTTTCCGAATGCGCATAATATGAATTATCTGTAATTACTTTATTGACAATTTTGCGTAAACGAGGTTCTAGAAATCTTGACCAACTAATGAATTTGAAAAATAATCTACTACCGTACACGACAGAGCTGTAATACTTGATATTGAAGTACATTGGCACATAACATGTAATTATAAATTCAACCAGTATTCTTAAATTTGCATCTGGATTTTCCGTTGTCACATATAATCGTAATAGTCTAGCGGCCTTGGTGAGCCACCGAGAATGTACAATTTTCCCTGGTTTGATGTTTGCCAGATCCACTGAAACCACGCCGCTAGAAATTGCATGGGCCATGTCGTATAAGTACTTGGAATCGGTGGAAAATTCAATTTTTTCTGGAGCAGGGGGCATATTTTTCAACTCAATTTTCTGAAAGCCGTCCACCACCTGAAAATATATAAAAATAAAACAATTAAAAACGGTTGACAATTATAATAAATGAGTGATAGCAATAACTTACCGGAAGAGTTTCACAAGTTTCGATTTGACGGCTCAATTTTCCGGTTGCCGATCTTGGTCCAGTGCTGGTTGATTTATCCAAAGCTTCAAACAAATGCCGAAACGGAAGTTCGTTGAAGTGTAGAAGGCAAACGAACCAATGCAATGGTCTTTTTAACAGCAATTCGAATCGTCGCATAATTCCACCGTTTGGGCCAGTGTTTGTTGGCTCACCGTCAGTGCATATGCCAATTAATGCATCCAGTGATATATTTTTATCGTTGAAAAAATCATTTAATTTGGTTGTTTTGTATTCAGCGGTTTCATGTTCCAGTCTTACGTAACCAATCAATTCAGAATTCGGTTCTCTCAAAATAACAAGATGAGGTTCTTTTACCATTCTAGTATGATACTTCTCATCAATTGTATCTCTCGTTAAAGTATCATCTTTTCTGCCATCGAATGAAAATGCTAACAAATTGGTATCATCTAACCGTTTGCGAAGCACTTCTTGTCTGCATTTCTCTTTTTCTCGGCGAACTTTCGATTTATCCATGATGAGAGGTTTGCCATGGATATCTTTCATTTTAAAATCTTGGAAAAGAGCTGTTCCCATTGCTGATGCTACTCTATCAGGCACGCCAAATCTGTCACATACCAAGGCAAAGTTAAAACAATCGTATCTCTGTGTGTATTGTGAACTTGTGCTTATATCCAAATCTTCTTGAACCGGTGGCGGTGCGTATGTTGAATCATCGGGATCTTGGTATGTTGGCATTGATGACATAGACGTTGCTCCTTGCTCTTCAATTTCCATCGCAAATCCATCCATTGTTAGACTTCTCTGATTATGTTGATCGTGCATAAACTCTTTGAGGCGTTCGGGAACCAAACCGCATGCACATGGAGCTGCCTTCAAATCGCATTTACATGTTCCAATGAAAAAAATTGTTTCCAGAGATTTTACATACTCTGTAAATTGTTGGGGTTTGTTTCTTCTCTTGATTTGCTCTTGATATTTGTCAAGCAATCTATTCAATTTATTACATACACTTTTTTTCAGCATTATTTCCATACCAAGTTTTTCCCAAATTCCAATCAACTTATCTTGTACTTGAATAGTGAATGCTTTATAGGACAACTTTTTTTGTTCGCTCAAGTAAAAATAATATCTCAAGATATCCAGATGGGTTGGTAAATTAAGATCAGTCAAATCAGTAGACACACCAAAAACAGTAACATCATGCCTGGGTATATGACTCATTGGGTTTTCGATAGTTGTTGATGTTGTTATTGCTTCATCTTGCGGTGTAGAGGATGGTGGATTCATTGTAAACTTCTTGATTTGGAATGATTTTTTTTTAAATATTTTTTTATCTCAAATTAGCACTTCACACTTCGAGTTCTTCACAATGACTTAATGCATTCACAAAAACTGTTGCGTTATATATGGTCTAGGAGACGAGGTAATAAGAATGAAATGGTAATTTCAATTCTACCTGTAACCGATTTTGTTGTCAAAACTGCCCATAAAGTACTTACATGTAAATTAAACGTTAATCTGACTACAAATTCTGTTAAGCAAGTGCGCCTTTTATTAATTCTGGAAAATCCTTTATGATAATTTTATGCTCAATTTTACCTGTAACCGATTTTGTTGTCAAAACTGCCCATAAAGTACTTACATGTAAATTAAACGTTAATCTGACCACAAATTCTGTTAAGCAAGTGCGCCTTTTATTACTTCTGGAAAATCCTTTATGATAATTTTATGCTCAATTCTACCTGTAACCGATTTAGCTTAAGTAAGTTTACGACATGCAGCTGTGTCTTGTGGTGGCTTAAAAAACCCACACAACCTATTTTACGACCTGCAACAGAACGACACGTTCAATTGCTAGCTAGCGTTTCCAAACGAGTTATACCGGAAAATGTAGAGGCTGTTATGGTGACGACATTAGAGAGCCGTGCGAAATTGCCCAGACTTGAAAGCAAAAAAGACTTCAAACAGTAATTTTTTTTATTTTCTTTTCTATTACTAAGTTAAATTAATTTTTTCATTTACATATGTTCTGACTAAATAAATTTCTAAAGAGAAAAAATAAATAAAATAATAAAAATAAATAAAATAAATAAAAAATAATAAAATAAAGTGCCAAAAATGGTGATTTTTTAAAATGTTTGTATGGGGAACCCCTAGGGGAGTTCTAGGGGGTGTGCCACTGGCATGGGTGGATCGGCCCTCCAAAGTTAGTGGGGGTCGGTCATACATTTGGACTCGATTGGGGCACTCTAAATGGGTCAAAGTGGGATTTTTCAAAACTTGACCCTACGGGACAAAAGTCAACAGTTGGGGGGTAGTAGATATCGTTTTAGAGGTATGGTTCCTTCGGCAAAGTTTCTTATTTTGATCCCTAGAATACTATTTTCACTGAGCCATGGGATTATTAATCGATTTTTAACAGGGTAGTTATGTTTATTTTCACTTTATTTATTAGAAGCTAATTTTTTATATTCCAAAAGACTGACTGAAATAAGTTCAATAAGATCCTTTGGAAAAACCTAAAAAGAAGAATTGGAGAATTTCAAGTGAAATTAATTGTGAATTCTATTTGGAATTTGTCATATTTGATCTTAAAACTTAACAAAAATAACGGTAATTAATATTTTTACAATATTGAGAAAATTTTAAGAGAAATTTCGATTTTTGTTTTTGAAACGAGAAAATTCTAAAAGATATTAGAATTTCCGATTTCAAATTTAGAAAATTGCATTAGAAATTCAGTTCTGCAATTTAAATGAAAAAAATTTAAAATAAAATTTAGTCTTCTTTTCCCTAAAGCACCGTAAGTTGTTTTTCATCTGGAAAAATTTTACTCTAACTTTAAAGGCCTCAAATTCTAATTTAAATTAGAAAAATTAACAATTTTTCAATTTTTTATCAAAGACACAATCACAATATATAGAAAATGTAATTTTTCACCAAGCAGAATAATAGGCTTGTACATTAAATTTGCCCGGAAACAATCTCTACTCACTTTTCACTTGAAATTCATAGTCGTGGAAAATAATTTTTTTTATATGGAGTATAACAATTTTTTCACGTGAAATCCGAACAACTTACTAAGTATTTTACTTTTAAAGCGAACTTTATAAATAAACATACGGTTTTCTTCATTTTGTGCATGCAAATCCTAAAGAAATATTTACATTTTCAAACATTTTGATTAGCTCAAAATAAATTAACCAATCAGAATGCTCCAAAAATAAACTAGGTCAAAGCATACTGCCACCCAAAATTTTAACTTAAGTCGACTTCAACAAACAAACATTCGGAAAATTTAAATAGTAAGGGCGTTTATTTTTATTTAAAAAATTTTCAATTAAAATCGAAATTTCTTTGTGTCATTTGAAATTAGAAAAATTTCAAACAAAATTGTTCTATATAAAATTTTGAAAATCTAATTTGAAATTTAGATCTTTTAACTACATTTCTCCACAAACTTTAATTGTTTTATAATTAAAATTATCAGTTTTATAAACGAATTTTTTAAAATATCTATTGAAAATTTTTAAAGGACGAATGGTTAAATGAAAATAAAGAAAAATTTTTATATTTCATCTAATTGTGGATAACAAATTTTTATTTCTTTCACTTTATCCTTTTTTCTCTCCTTTTTTCCTCTTTTTCCTTTTTCTTTCCTTTATCTTTCGCTTTTCTTTCCTTTTTCCTTTTTTTTTCTTTTTCGATTTTGCTGAGCCGCCCTGGAGCCGCGCATGCTTATATATATATCTTCAAACTTTGGTCGATAAAGGATTAAAATACAAAATAATAAAAACAAAATTGGAAACTCTCATTCTTCTGCGAAGTACGAGAGAGAGGGGGATCAAAATCAACACGAACCCTCCAAAAATTCGCCACTGGATTCTTTTTCTCAAACTAAACCTAAAAATATCAAAATCCCCGAAGTTTTAGTTCAAAAAACACTTCTAATAATTTTGGCCAGCTTTTCGGGTCAAATAACCCTCTGTGTGCTGGTTGATATGTCGAAATACACTGCATTACACTCAAAAAATTAATGGAGATCTGACCATCAGTTCTATATATTTCGGACATGCTGATTACAATGGCGTACTTTATTTTTTGATCAATGGTACAGAATAAAAAACGAAATTCGCGGCATGTTTTAAAAAAATTTTTTTTTATTTATTTTACACTTTTCTTTATTTTGAACTTTATTTTTTTACGATTTGCTTATTTTAGCTCTTTTTTTAAATTTCTATAATTTTTTCCTAAGAAATTTTAAGTTTTGTATTTTGTTAAAGCTGTTTTAATTTTAACAATTGGTATTTCATTTAATTTTCTTTGTAACTTAATCAGAGTTTTTGAGGTAATTTTCTAATATTTAATAGATTTTTTAATTTAATTATGGGCAACGCAAAAAACGAGTCCACTGCCATTAAAGGACCTATCCCATGACCGGTCAATCGGGGTTATATTCAAGGCACTTCCATTATATTTGTGTGTGTGTTAATGTTGTTTTCTTTTCTATTTTTTTGTTTTACATTTTTTTTATTTGCTTGTAGTGTTTGTTTTTTCTTTTTTATTTGAACAGAAACGAAAAATATATAACTTTACCAACAGGCAGTCATCATGCACAAGCATCATTGGATCATACGGTAGAGCGTTTGCATTACAAGCAGAAGGTTGTGTTATCGAGCCCTACTTTGACGCGAAGTAGATTTTTTTTAATTCTTAACTTTTTATTAGTTTATTTGAAAAGCAATTTTGTGGCAATTGGTCATTTCCAATGACAACGCCACGTTAAAGTGACGTGTCTCTTTCAAACAAAAAGGCCGATTGAGGACCGTAGGGTTTCAATAAAAAAAATGTATTCATCTATAGTGGCCTATACGTTAAAATCGAGACTTTTCAAAAATTTTATATGACAGCATAGCTTTCCAAGATGTCCCCAAAATCAAACTTTTAGTATCGTACTAAACACACTTTAGTATCCTAATATGTCTTTAGTACGATACTAACCTTAGTAAAACATGTATTTATTGCCATAACTTTTGCAAATTGAAACTGTTTTGCTTGAAATTTTGCAACAAGAATTTTTAGAGGTGACATATTATACTAAAATTTGGAATTTAGGGACATCTTAGAAAGCTATGCTGTCATATAACATTTTTTGAAAAGTCGAGATTTTAACGTATAGGCCGCTATAGATGAATACATTTTTTTATTGAAATATTTTCCTTTTAATTGCTTCCTTACTAATGCCGTTTTCTTTTCTGAAAAAAGTGTTGCCTTTTTTCTGCCCTTTTTTTACAAAATGTATTTTTGAGCATAGAAATAATAAGTAAATATAGGCCTATAGGTAAATAAAGACCTATTTAACTATGCTTCAAAAATGTCCAACAATATTCAACTTATTTAACAAAACACCAAAATATAGAAAAATGTGACATTTTCTTAAATTGCACGAAAATTAGGGAATAATTAGACATATTTTATACTCGGTTAGATTGATATCTGAAATACCTTTAATTTGATACCAAATTTGTCTATGTTTACCTTTTATTACTATACACAAAAAGGCATTTTGTAAAAAAAGGGCAGAAAAAAGGCAAAATTTTTTTCAGAAAAGAAAGCGCCATAAGGCATTACATTTTTTGAAGTCGATTGTACATTCGGCGACTAAAGTCGCTGAAATAGCAAAAAACCATAAAAACGTATACAAAACGCTAAGCACATTCATTGCGAAAGGACGTGTTTGGGTTTGCTCGTAGAAAACGTTAAATAATTGTGATTAAAGTTCCTAGTAATTCCTAAAAAAAAAAATATTATAACAAACAAGAAAAAAACAGAAACAAAAAATAGAACGTAATATGGCCCCTGGTGCGAGATTAAACCCTCTTTGCGATGTCTGCAAATGTACCACGAAAACAAAGGCATTCGTAACATGTAATAATTGTAACTCTATTTACCATCTTTCCCCCTGCTCGTCTGTGACTGAACTTGAGTTTGCAAAAATGAGTAAAGAAGAAAAAGGCAATTGGAATTGTCATATTTGCCTACAACGATGCAAATCTCCGAACAACTTGTACCAACACGTAATTTATAACGATAAAAATCAACAAAAACAATCACGTGATGAGGAAGCTGAGGATAATGAAAAAGCGAAAAGATTTAAAGAAAATTTAACACTGTCCTCGGTAAATGCAAAAATTGGCTCTTTTCAGGCTGACGTTACAACAAAAATAAATACAATGCAAACAACGATGGAGCAAATTGAAGAAAATATGAACTCGATGAGCAACCATATTAGAGGAGAATTGCAAACAACACTCTCCGCAATTACTACCTCATTAGAAACGCTAGTAACGCAGGTCAACGAACTAAACATCAAAGACCAAAAAAGGGAACAACAAATAAACACAATGGACACACGCATCAATAAATTGGAACAACAACTTATAAATAGAAACATCGAAATAAAAAATATACCCGATACTTCGTTGGACGCTCATGATGTGATGAAAAAGATTGCAGCTTCATTAGAAGTGGAGGTTAATGATTATGATATTAGCAATGTATACCGATTAAAAAATAAAGAAAAAGTCATTGTTGAATTCTCCTCATTGAACAAAAAACGTGAAATAATGAGTAAAATTAAAAGACATAGAGTAAATGCAGATATAATAAAAGAAGGAAACAGCGATTTTATTTACATAAATGATGAGCTAACACCCTACAACCGACGCTTACTTTGGTTAACTAAAACAAAAGCCACTGAGTCTAAATGGAGTTTTGTATGGGTTCGTGGTGGTAATATTTTTGCGCGCAAAAACGAACATTCAAGTGCTATTCTTATCAAAAATTCTGCTGATATTGAATTAATAACAAATTAAAATATAAATATAAATTTTTTATTTTAACCAAATCATTTTTTAAAAAAACAAAAAACTATTTTTCTTTTTTTATTTATTTTTTTTTTCTTTTTAAAATAAAAATGAATATTGTTAAAACACAAACACTAGACAATTTTAGTCAGATCAATTTATAATGCTCAAGTTATCCTCTATCTTTAGCATACATGAATATTCGGTCACTACATACTGGATTCACCCCCTTTTTAGCAACAATTCACAACATAATAAATAAAATTAACTTCATAATACTTGTTGAAACAAACATAACAGACGACGAAAATAATCTTTATAATATAAATGGGTTTAACTCTGTTTTTAAAAATAGAGTAGGTAAAGGAGGAGGTATAGCTGTGTATGTTAGAGAGACTATTACGTTCACAAATATCTCACTAACAACCAACAATTTTGAATCTATACTTATCAACTTACAAATCAATAACAAAATTACATCTCCCCTCTCAATTTATCGTCCCCCAAGTTCAAACATAAATCAGTTTATCATAGAGCTTGACAATACACTTAACGACATAAACAAAAAACAAGACGTTTTTGTTGTTGGCGATAGCAAAATCATATAACAACAAAGTACCTAGACATGGTTTTGTCGAATGGGTTACAATGCACATTAAATGAGACAACAAGAGATGACGTATACAGAAACTCACAAACATGCATTGATCATCTGTTAAGCTGGTTTTACACGACATGTATTTGTCATATGACTTGTCACTTTTTACATTGTAAAATTTATACATGCCGTGTGAACCCTTTCAAACATTGCATGTGTAAAACCCATATGCAAAAGTCATATGACAATATTTTAAATAGAGCGTGTTCTATTTTGACGTGACAAACCAAATGTAATCAGCTGTTTTTGGCAAAACAAAAAAGAAACTGTCGGCAAAAAAAAACCAAAGTAAAAACTGGAACAATTTTATAAAAGCTGTTAAAATCAACAAATGTCAGGCGTAAATACACATATACGTCTGAACGCAAAAATTATAAACCTTATGTATTTGCTCATTTTGACAGACATACAGAATTACATATGGGTCCTTGACAAATACATGTCGTGTGAAACCAGCTTTAGTAAGGCTTAACAAAACAACAACAACAATACATGCAATCGTGATAAAAACAAGCATCTCTGACCACTATTCTATTTTCTGTTGTGTAGAAGACGAACAACAAAGCCAGGGTGCCCCAAACAGTTTTTTCAATGATACGCAACGTAATAATCACAAAGTGAACAAAAACATAAGAGAAACAAACTGGAACAATATATTACAACAATATACTGATACAATTGATATATTTAATAAAATACATAAAAAATTTTGTGAAATTTATGAAAACTCAAAAGTAACAAAAAAGACAAATAAGAAAAGATCAACGAATCCATGGATTAGTGAAGAATTGATAAAATGTTGTGAAAGTAGGGATAAAATTTATAGAAAATGGATTAATAACAGAAATAATATGAACATTTATGGTTCAACCATATATGTATGGATCCGAAAAATGAGGTAACACCTAAGTATATGTTCATATATGGACATATATGAACATATACATTTATTAAATATATGCGAATACATGCGGACGTTGCTGTCCTTTATTATAAGGTTGTACTATAGATATAAATTAATGTATGACATTCGAATTAGGCACTACATATGTTCCTTTTTTTATTGATGGCATTAAATATAATTCCATATTTATCCATATATGAGTTCCTTTTACACATATGGAAAAATGTATTCTTGCAAATATGTTCATATACAAGTCACTTTTGCATAAATTGAATATCATATACTTCCATATTTGTCCATATATGAGTGCCTTTTCCATATATGAAATAGCAGATGCCACCATATATGTCTGTATATGAAATCTTTTTCCATATATGGAATAACATATACTTCCATATATATTCATATAAAATCCATATATGTTTATAAAAAATCCATATTTGTTCATATGTGTCCATACATAAACTATATATGAACACGTTTGAGCGTATATGAACATTTTTCACCGTGTACTATAGAAATAAATTTATTGAAAATCGAAATGATATATATAAGAGCCACTTGGCAAATAATTAATGAAATAATTGGAAAAAAGACCAATGGTATCGATGGAACTATATTAAAGAACTTTAAAAATGCAAATTTAGATATTTTAAAAAATTTTGCTATTAAATTCAATGAAAATGTTCAAAATATATCTCATGATTGTGACATTAAAACGTCAGATAACTTACAAACAACAATCCAAAACTCTATCTACCTGAATTACACATGCGAGGAGGAAATTTTCAATATTTTATCGAATCCTAATATCAGAAAAAGTGCAGGAGTGGATGGTATAAGACCAAAAGATGTGAGAAACAATGCAAAATATATAACACCAATAATAACTGCCCTAATCAACTCTAGTTTGGATAACGCAACAATACCAAATATTTTAAAGACATCTTTAATAAGACATATATATAAATCAGGTAACAAATCGGACTACAACAACTATAGACCAATTTCCATACTTTCAGTCATTGAAAAGGTTATTGAGGAAATTATCGTGCGTAGACTCACACCGTTTTTAGAAAAATTCAACATAATTAATCAAAATCAATACGGATTCCAAAAGGGTAAAAACATTAACAAATTGATGGGTAATTTCTCTAACTTTATCAACAGTTGTTTAACCAAAAAACACCATTGTCTAGCATTATTCATTGATTTTAGTAAGGCATTTGATACCTTGTCACACAAGAATTTAATCGAAACTTTAGAAAGAAATGGTATAAGAGGTAACTGTTTAAATTGGTTTAAGGACTATCTAGAATGCAGATCATACCGTATCAAAATCAAAAACAATGTAAGTGATGAAACGTGCTCAAGCAAGGAGTACCACAAGGATCAAAACTTGGCACAATATTATATATTATATATGCAAATGAAATGATAAACAAATTGAAAAAAAGCACCACCTTCGCATATGCAGACGATACTGCTATCATTGTCGAGAACAAATCTATCGAGGAAGCAACAAAAATTATGCAAAATCAACTAAACACGGTAACGAGATGGTGTCATGACAATGGTCTCATTATAAATGCAACAAAAACTAAACTAATGCACATAAAACCAACTCATCTTGCATCAGAACACATTAAACTTAAATTCCACAACACAAACTGCCTACATACAAATATAAACCAAAATAGCAACACTAACGATTCGTGCACAACTGTCATAGAACAAGTTAATACATACAAATATCTTGGCGTCTATGTAGATCAAAACTTCAAATGGAAAGCACACATAGATAATCTTAAAAAAATGTTACGCAAGTCTTCTTATATGCTTTATCACCTAAGTAACTGTTCTACACCTAGTGTTCTGAGACAGGCATATTTCTCGCTGGCAGAGCCGTATATCAGACACGGGATAACAGCATGGGGAAATGCAATATATTGTAAATCTCTACAACAAACTCAGAACAGAATACTGAAAATTTTAGAAAAAAAAAACCAACGATATTTGGCAACGAACAACACGAATTACCAAAGAAACAACACAACCTCTAGATACGCAACAAACAGCAACAGTACAACATTTTACAACAATAATACCAACCAAATTAACATCAACAACAACATCGATACAAATAATTACAACAACCCTAATAACAACGTAGAAACACCGAGTATCATCAACAATAACAACCCAACAAGTAGCAATACCATCAACAACAATAACACCAACAGATGTAGAAACAACAGCAGCCGTGCAGGAGACAGCGTCTCAAGAAAACTAAATATACTCAACGTAGAAAACATTTATTAGACAACAGTGCTTAATGAATTCTACAATGACTCGAGATTTTTAAATATCATCGACTATGTACACAATACCAGACTTAGATCTGAAGGTAGATTCAAAATTGGGAAATATCGCAACAAATACGGGAAAAACACATTGGTAATTACTTTACCCACAATCATGAATATACTTCCAGCTAATTTAATGAACATTCACAACAAGTATAGAAGAAAAAAACTTATAAAACAATTCTCGCAATGAATTATTATAAATTAAAATGAATTTTGAATAATTTTTTTTTCCTGCAGATAAGCCATATATATGGCTTCGCAGGCCCAGAATTAATTTAAAAATGTACATTTTATTATTTAAATAAAAATTTCTTCTTTCTTAAAAAAAAAAAAAGTAGTGCTTTAAATATCAAGATTAGCACATCGCATTTATATCGTAAATATGGCCACAGGTCCTGTGCTTACATTTTAACACAAAAAATTTATATTAATTGAATTTGAGAAATGTTTTATATAAAAAACTGAATGGACAACCGCCAAACTTTAACGACATTTAACGAAAAATCTGTACCATTGGTAGAAAAATAAAGTACGCCATTGTAATCAGCATGTCAAAATATATAGAATTGATGGTCAGAGCTCTATTAATTTTTAAAAGTCAAGATTTTGTCATGCAGTGAAATCGACCGATTTCCTCCAAATTTTGGACATTTTAATAAAATTACCTCCAAATAATATATGCCCAGTTTTAACCAATTCGGCGGAAATTTTCGGATATCCAAAAAAAACATTTTTGGTAATTTTTCTGAATATGCTAAGATTTTATTTAGCAATAGAATATTTGTTAATGATCGTATTGCAATGAAATTTTCCACTAACCTGGGCCTTGCTATTCATTGTATTAAAATAAAACAAAATTTTGAGACAAGATGAAACAAATTCCACAATTCCCAAAAACTCTAAAAAAAATTGACAAGTGGAGAATATTTTTTCAATTAGGCACAATTAAAAGAAATATACTTTCAGAAAAATATAAATACCCCAGCAAAATATTGGTAATGACACCTCATTACTATCTGCATTACCAAAAATGATATATCATTACCTTTTGCATTATTTTATAATATAAAATAATGACTTCCTAATAACGGCCTATTGTATTCATTGTTTCTAAATATAAAATAATGACTTACTCGTATTAGTTTAAATAAGTACTTTTTACACAGTTAAATTTTATACATTTTTATTTATTATATGTTAATATGTTTTATGTTTAAATTTTTATGGCGAGTCCTAAAATTACACACTAGAGAAAACTTAAATTTTTCTGAATGTATTTCCTTATGCTAATAGTATTTGCCTAACTCCTTATATTTAAGAATCAAGTAAGCAATCGGATAACCACTTATAATTAAACTTTTTGTAAGTATGTGTGTAACCACTTATTATTCAAAATCTTATAACTACTTATTTCTCATTTTTTCGTAAGCGAGCGGGTAAGCGTGACTACTTATAAAAACGACCACGCCAAACAAAAATAATGAGTTTAGACGCCAAAAAATAAGTTGTGCGGAGCTATGAATTTCTATTATATAACCACTTATTTGGTAATGAAAGATTTTGCTGGGACCTTATATCAGGTATGGGCACATAAATGGCTTGAAAAGCCAAATTTGGGATTTCACAAACTTACGGAGGGCCGCACATTACTCGAGAAAAATTATTTTTTTATATAGCCATCTGCTAAAACCTTTTTTTGAGAATTTCGGTTTCCCAAGCCCTGATCTAAAGTCAAAAAAGGTCCACTGAATAGCCTTCGAGTTGTGGGTCTTTCTTTTTTTATTCCCTCACCCAGGGAAATACTTTATGAGTGAATATTGCGGAGAAGTACACCAAAGTCTTAAATATTTTTATGATTTTTTATGTTTTTGATCCAAATATATTGCTCTTTTTTAAACGAACCTGAAGTCGAAAAACTTTGTCGAATTAATCTTCGAAAATATAGTTTTCGTTATTTCAAAAAATTTGGTTTAAATACATAAACCAGGCCTAATTCTTAAATTTTAAAATATCAATCACAACACTCATAACCCATCCTAAAAATTTGGATAGTGAAATCAAAAATTATTCAAACAAAGCATATATTTTTTTAAAATTTTAAACTTGTTTGTCAAAAATTGGGCATAAGTCTTAGTAAAAATCATAAAAGGCACAAACATTTGAGGCAAATTTTTAAATCCAAAGATGATTCAGATATGACTCAGAAATGAAAATAAATTTTAATATTTTGTATGAATAAAAAATAGATATTACTAATAGGGGAAATACAGGGTTTTTTAAGCAATTACGTCACAAATCTAGTCTGCTTGGGAGTAGACTAGAAATTTTATTTTTTAGTTTTCGTTTATATTTCATGCTATTCTACCATCCAATTGGTAAATTTGGAGTTAAAAGCCATTCCTAAGCCCAAAGTAATTACTTCGAAGTAATTGCTAAGTTTTATTCACATGACCCAATATTTCTTTGAGTCATTTTTTAATCAAAAAAGAAGGCTATTTTGGATGTACCACTGTCATACAAGTGAAAGTTTAATAATATATTTTGAGCACTTTTCTGATTTATATTTGGGCTTGCTAGCTGGCTGGCAACTCTAGAAAATATAAATTATAACACTGTATTCAAAAGTTTAATAACATATTAAAAAATTGGGATAAGGCGGAATTGTTTGCTTTAAAAGCGGGATAAAAATTCAAGGCGGCACGAGCCTTTAAAAAGCGGTATAATCCCGTCAAAAGCGGGTTGGTTGGTCAAGCTAAGTACACTAATAGAAAAAAGCCTATAAAAAGTTTTGCTAAAGCTGTTTTAAATTAGTTAAAAATTACCTCAATATTAATGAAATAAAGATAGCAAAAATAAAGCTGTTAAACATACATAATATTAGTTGTATTTGAACTAAATGTTAGTTAATTGAAAAAAAATTTACTCTGCTGGAATCAGCAACAAATTTTGCTGTATATTTTTATAATTAACAAACTCAAAAAAATTTTAAATTGTTTTGAGAGAATAAAAATCTATTTTTGTGAAATCGGCAATCTACTATTTTGCATCATACATTTCTGCTGATTTTAGCAGGATGACTATTATTATATTTAACTCTCTAATCTTACTAATATTTAGCAAAAATCGGCAAAAATTTTTCTGCAAAGTCACTTTTAAATAATAAATCTGTAAAAATAG
Source organism: Leucophora obtusa (assembly GCA_949987735.1). Classification (NCBI taxonomy): domain Eukaryota; kingdom Metazoa; phylum Arthropoda; class Insecta; order Diptera; family Anthomyiidae; genus Leucophora; species Leucophora obtusa. The sequence continues at coordinate 53,508,769 of OX465297.1, read as the reverse complement.
CAGAAAAAGCTACTAATATTTTGCTATTTTCACAGGATTAATTCTATGAGTGCATGAATAAATTTTTTTTCTGTCTGTTTTACCAAATTTAAGTGCTTCAAGGACAATTCCCAAAAGTAGATTTTAGAGATCCTAACGGAGTTCGTAGAACAGCCTTAAATATTTCCTAAAATGAAAGGTCATTTTTTTAATTCAAACACAAAAAAAGGGACTCCTAAGTGCTTCTAAGTCATATTGAGCCATAAAGCATTTTTCCCAGGCTTAAAGTTTTAATAAAGAAGAAGGAATTTTTCACAAAATATGTAAAGTAGGAGGCGAAAATACTTTAAAAAGTTTTAGAGGAAGTCTGTGCATAAAGTCGATATTTGTTGATCGGTGCAATTTTTTGAGGCTCCATTGGATGTTTATTTTGTTATCGCTGTTTTCTATATTCTGTATTTTTTTTTTGAAATTCTGATTTAATTTTTTTTTTATTTAATTTAAATTTTTTTTAATTTTGTTTAAAATTTTAAAACTTTTTTGATTATTTTAAAGTTAATGAAGAGCCGCACAAAATTGGTTGACGGGCCGCATTTGCCCATGTATGCTATATATGTTCTTAAACAAACTTTTAACCTGGAGGCAAATGAGTCTTGGTACCTTTGTGACCAAAAAATTACTTAATTTACTCTTTTTTTTTTTTTTTTTTAATTTTCATGTTTAAAGACTGTAACGACTTATTTTCGCCAGGGGTATACTCAGCGTCTCTCCAGTGTTCGTGTACACAGCTTTGTTAAATTTTAAGCCATAATCGTTTTTCCTTTCTTTGCATTAAATTTCCATAAAGTAGTTTACAAAGTTTATTGTTCGTGTCCGCTTCGCACAGTGCTTTTTCCCATAGGCAAAAATCAAAAATAAAACGTTGGCTCAAATTATGATTAAAGACAAATTTTTTGAAAGGCAAGAAGGTAACTTAAATAAATATGAAATAAAAATTTGGTATGATTGCTTTCGCCGCCAGTAGAGGGCGCCAAAGTTTGATAATATTAAGCAAAAACTACTGAACAACAAAACTGGTTTTAGTGGTTTCACTTAAATAATTCTCAAAAATACAGTTTTATAAATATCGGTTCGGGGTTTTTTTTTCGATCAACCTGGTAAATTTGTAGTTCAATTTAAATAAAAACTTCATTGTGAGGTTGGAAATTAAATATTTTTTAAAGATGCGAAAAGCACGTTTTTTTCGGTGAAAATCCTAAAAAGTTATAAAATTGATGGAGTATAAAAAAAAATTATATAAAATTAAACAATTTTTTTTTCCTGTTTTTGAAAGTTTATAATATAGTCAAGCTTAGCATAAAAAAAATTTACCGCGTTTTCACAGGAAAGTAGAAATGTAGGCATTTGTAAAAACGTCCAATTTCGAGATATTTACTAGATTCGTTTTGGCTGTTCTAGACAAATATTTTTCAAAAATACTTTTCTTCTTAAACTGGATTTAAATTTAGTTTTTTTGTTACTTTAATATTTTTGTAGTTAAATATAAATACAATTTTTAAAATTTATTTGCAAAAAATATTTTTTATGGCTCCGCGAAAATTGCGTTTTTTTTTTGTGAAAATCAAAAAATTCTCAAAATTTGATACAGCATAAAAAAAAATTATATAAAATTAAGCAATATATTTTATGTGATTTTGTAAGCCTATTATATTACCCAACTTTGTATAAAAAAAAAACTACCGCGTTTTTACCGGAAGGTAAAAAAATAGGCGATTGAAAAGAGGTCTATTTTGCATATTTAAAAATTCCTATATACATACTTATATGTAGATATATTTTAATAATTAGTAGAGTTGTTTGGTTTTACCGAATGTATAAATTGCCAAATTAGTTAATGGGATTAAAAAAGTTAAAATACAAATTAAATTTAAAATTAAATATAAATTCAATTGACCGTTACTGTTGTAAAATGTGTGTTGATATCGATATCAATTACTAAGATACAATCGAAGTCGATTTCTAAATTCTTTTTGTATAATATTTATTTATTGTTTTGTTGTTTGCCGTTATTTATGTTTTGTTTTTAAGTCAGTGATGATAACGTGACACAATAATTATTAACTTACAATTCGTGCGTTTGATAGTATCTACGATCTTGTCGATGTAATAATACTACTACGTAATTATATGTTCAGAAATACAAGCCCAATCTTACTCTTTTATAAAAATTTAGTTGATAATTAATTGTAAATAGTTTAATAAGAAAGCATTTAATTTATTTTTACAAGTGACTGTAAGTAACTCGTGCGTGCTCTCATATTAAAATACTAACGTGTTCATCTCTATTAGTAATGTTTATATTATTAAACAGGGAATTAAAATATTAATGTGTGAAAATGTGTTGTATTTTAAAAAATTCAGATATAATTGATTGTTGGATAGCAGCATCCTCAGAAAACAAAATATCGGATGTATATAAATATGTTAAATGCAAAATAGGCGATTCATATGTTAACGAACAAAATTTATTACAAAAAGTTCAGTTTTTTAATAGCAAACTAAAAAAATTTTGGAAGGAGTGTAGTTTTAAAAAAAATAATTTAAAAACAAAACATCACAAATGGTTGAGTTACGCCTTTTTTGATCCCAACAATGTAAGTGTTTCAATTTATTCCTTTGAAAAAACAAATTAATCATTAAAAATTTTTAGGAACCTAGCACTAGCAAAAGATCGTTAAATAATGTGGCCACCAAAGACTTAACAGCAATTGCAGATCAATCAACAGGAGAAGCAAGAGAAACAGTTGATTCAGCAGCGATGGATTCGGTAATAACAACAACATATTCAACAGAAGCTGTGGATATAAGAACATCACCAAAAAAAATAATAAAAAGAGGTAGACCGGAACAGAAAAATTTTCAAGAATGTTCAACCAGAACCAAAAATCGAAGAGTAACAGATTTAATTGAAAGATATTCCCTTGAGGAGCTGCAATATGCAGTAAAAAAATTAAAGAGAAGATCGAATTCTTTTTCCGAAAGTAAGCAGACGAATTCGACATGTTTACCACTTTCAAAAACTTTGGCATTATATATGGATTTGGATCTATCAGAAAGAAAATATAATGTTCTGCGACAAGCAATCAACGAAATACATCCTAATTGTTTAGCATCTTTGTATGCGCTGCAAACCGAAAAGAAAAAAATCATACCCCCTATAATAACAACAGAAATTTCAGCAGAAGTGGATTTAAAAAGTTTAATACGTGGAACAGCAGAGGGTATATTTGAACTTTGTGATGTTCAAGATAATATGAGTAAAATGTTGTTAGTTTGTAAGTGGGGTATGGATGGAAGCTCAGGCCATAGCCGGTACAAACAAAAATTTGAAAATGATACACATACTGATGAATATATGTTTTTCATAGCATTCGTGCCACTAAGGCAAGTACACCCATAGAAATAAACCTCTAATAATAGAAGCGAAATGTACTAAAAATTAGTTAAAAACTCTCTCTAAATATTGTTAATAGAAGTAAATTCTATTTTCAAATAGTTTGAAATATTAAGAAAGTTAACAGATAAATTTGGTAATATTCTTATACAGTGAACCAAAAAAAAATTGGACACTAACCAAATTAGGATACAGAGAAACGGGGTGATAAATGTATGAAAAAGAAGTGGATTTATAAATAACAAATTAAAAACTAATCAAATTTGTTAGTAATAATTTTTTTTCATTTCATACATCTATCTTAATCCGAAGTGTAAGTAAGTCTACAAGTTTTTTCACTATTCACTGAATTACAAATATTTAGTAAAAACATCTGCTTATATTAGAAGTTTTTTCTACAAGTACAATTTTTTGTTTTTCTATTAGTACAGATTTATTTCGATCAGTGTATAATTATGTGCTCACTTTGAAATTTTTTTAATAATGACCTTTATTTTAAAGAATGGTAAACTTGACATCAGGAAAAATTGAATGGGTTAATGAAACACCATCTTCTACGTTGTATTGTAGGCCTATCAAATTCGTTTTGGCAAAAGAGAAGCCTGATCTAGTTAAGTCAACTTTCAATGAAATTGAAAAGAAAATTAAAAATTTAGAATGTGATATTATTGAAAAAGAAGGAACAATTGCAGAAGTTTCTTACGATATGCATTGTACAATGATAGATGGTGCTGTCGCAAATGTTTTAACGGAAACTAATTCATCAAGCAGGTGTTTTATTTGCAATGCAAGTCCGACGGAGATGAACAACTTAAATATTGTGAAACCCCCGAATGTGGACACGTATAAACATGGTCTTTCAACGCTTCACTGTTGGATACGTTTTTTGGAATGCTTGCTACATATAGCTTACCGACTTCCATTCAAAGTTTGGCGAGTAGGTAAGGAAAACAACAAACAATTCTTGGAAAATAAAAAAAGAATTCAGAGTGAATTCAAGATAAGGACAGGTTTAATAATAGACCAAGTTAAGTCTGGATTTGGTAATACTAACGATGGCAATACTGCTCGAAGATTTTTTTCAAATAGTAAAGTAGCAGCCGAAATAACTGGAATTGACCAAAGACTTATTGATAATTTCTCCACAATACTAAGAGTACTTTCTTGTGGATCATCAATTAATGTAAATTTATTCAAGGAGCTACTAACAACTACCAGAAATATGTATTTAATTCATTATGGGTGGTATTATATGCCTAGCTCAGTACATAAAATTCTAGTTCATGGATGCGATGTTATCAAATTTTTTAGTTTACCAATAGGTATTTAGATATTTTATTATAGTTATTAATTAAACAAATAAATTGTTTTCTCTCCAGGGTGTCTATCTGAAGAAGCACTGGAAGCCAACCATAAAAACGTGAGAAGAGTACGATTGTCTCATACGAGAAAAACTTCTCGAAAAGACACAAATAAAGATTTAATGTCATATTTGTTGTTGTCTTCAGATCCGGTACTATCCTCAAAGAGAAACATAAAGAAAAAAAATGAAATAGTTGATGCAGAAATTGAGAAATATATTCTAGAAAGAAATGTTGAAATAGAAGATGAAAGAGATGACATAATAGAATATTCTATAATAGAAGAAGGTGTAATAGATGATAATATAAATACGTCGTTAAACGAAAATTGGGTTTGGGATGAATCAAGTAGCGATGATGATGCTTCATTATAATTTTTTTCTAACAATTGTTTATTTTATATTTTTGAAAAGATGTGATAATATATACCCAATTAAACTGCTAATATCATATAGTTCGAAACAATGTCAAATAACTCCAAACAATATTTTTTGAATAGAACCTAATTTTTTAAAGAAATCAGCATATTTATTGGTTTTGTACAAGAGTTTTAAAACAAATTATGTACTAAGAATATTAAAATCAATCATTATAACTCAAAAACTTTTGGAAAAAATATGTAATTTTTAAGCAATGCTGCCTGTGGAGTTTTATAAAATTGCACTCAAAAAATTATTATGCTAAATAAATTAAAATTTTTTTTTAAACTTTTAATAAAAAATATCAAAAATGAAGTGTATTACTTTTAAAAATGTTTTTATTTATATGGGAGATAGTCATGTCCTTGTACCGAATAAAGCGAAATTTGCTAGAGAGCTGAAAAATATAGTTTTATAAGTTTTTATTAGTTTTTGGAGCATTTTGATCATAAATGTAGCTAAAATTTAGTTTTTGGGAAAAAGGATATATGGGAGGTAGTCATGTCCTTGTACCGAATAAAGCGAAATTTGCCAGAGAGCTAAAAAATATAGTTTTATAAGTTTTTATTAGTTTTTGGAGCATTTTGATCATAAGTGTAGCTAAAATTTAGTTTTTGGGAAAAAGGATATATGGGAGGTAGTCATGTCCTTGCACCGATTTTTCCGAAACTTCGAATTTTTCTTAATTTACATATTTTGAACCAGCACACCAAATTTCATTTCTCTGCGATAACTCCTCTAATTTTGCCGATTCACTATATGGGGACAAAGCACTGTGCTTCGTGTCCTCTCGTGTACTCGTTTTATCTTTGTTCCGCTGCAGTCCGCTCGCCTCTTCAGCCCATATAATTTCCTTGGCTCACTGTGCACCAACTGGTTGACGTGAATTTGCGTTTTAGCCCTTCTGTACACTTCGGCTTCACCCGGCTCGTCTTCGGTTTTCTATATCGTTCACTTTGACCGTAAATCTTGCCTGCATGTTTTAAAACTTCAATATCATAAATTATTTAAATCAGTGTTGCCAAAACCCACAAAGTGATCGGAAAGCACCAAGCGTGCTTTTGGCTTCGTATCCCTATAACTTCGTCAGGTGATCGGTAAACACCATCCGAAGTTCACTGGTGCTCGGTAACCATCAATGGAGATATATACGGTATTACTACCCACCACCAAATGTTTCTCAAAGTGATCGCTAACCACCAGGAGAAATATTTCACTACTTTAAACTTACTCTAACTTCGGGTGGTGATCGCTAAACACCACCCGAAGTGTATCACTCGCACTCACTCTATTACTATTATTAAACACCATCCGAAATTATCAACCACATTCGCTAACCTGACCTAGTGATCGCTAAACACCAGTCAAAGTGTTCCCACTCTCGAATGACTCACACTTGTCTGTAACTTCGTCAGGTGATCGCTAAACACCATCAGAAGTCATCAAACCACGCTCACTAACATTGCCTGGTGATCGGTAAACACCAATCAAAGTGTTTCTACCCTTGGACAATTCACACTCGTCTCTCCACTTCGTCACACTTGTTTCTAAACTTCGTCAGATGATCGCTAAACAGCATCTGAAGTATATATATCACATTACTAGCTTTTCCTTGTGATAGCTAAAAACCAGTTAAAGCGCCTACTTAGCCTACTACGTTATATCGGGTACTTACTCTGAGCTGGATCGCTGCTAAAAGAATGAGACCTTTCTATTTTCTATGTTGCCCTTTTATACTAATCGACAAACAAGTAAATGCTACCAACAAAATAATTGCCCATGTTATGTTGCTATTGTAATATAGCGGCACTTAAATTCCTTAATTCTTTAATTTTGTAAACAACCTTAATAGTTGTTGCTAGGTGTTTACTGCTTGTTAAATAGTACCTTTGCATATACGTATTGCTGTTGTTGTTTATTTATTATTGTTACTGTTTGACCAGTGCATGCTTATGCATGGTTGTGCTTATGTGTATTGTTGTTGTCTGTTTACTTGTTTTCATCTATTTAACCTGCATGTAGTGTGTGTTGTTAGTATAATATTTATTCAATAACGTTAGTTACAGTGTGTGACACTAGTTTGTGGACAAACTTGTCGTCACAAGACGTGCCATTTTAAGCGTGAAAAAGATGTTGCTTTAAAATTTTCTTTGTGAAATAAAACATATAGTTGTAAATATAACTGCAATTTTTTTCAGATTATTGGAGTTGATTTGGCTTTGCCATTGGCAAAAAAAACCGGACTAGGTTATTGCAAAAATGCAAAATTTCAATTTTCAAATGCGAATAACTTTCATATTCTAAAAGATATGCCACATATGTGGGCATGTTTATTGTAGGCACTTAGTACCAGATTACAAAAGTAAAAACCTTGGTTCATAAATAAAAGATGGCAAGCGTTGACATTTTTCACATTCTCGAGGTCCCCTACTTTGGAGTCCAGTATCGAAGCTCCTGGTGGGTGTGGGGGATCGGCTATCAGAACTTTAGCTCAGAATTACGTTTTTATGGGCATGTGAAATTTCATCTAAATCTGCCCAGCCTATAAAAAATGGCTGAATTATTTCCAAGATATTTCGAAAACGCCCCATTGTATTGATCTTTGGAATAAAAATATTTTTGGATTAAAATTTAATTTATTGTGATATTTTTTGCAGTTTAAAGTTCTATTGGGCTTAAAAACACCCTTTAGAATCATATAAATGGGGGTTCAATATAAAATAATTAATATATTAACCCTAAAAGATAAATATAGGTCTTTCAGACCTTTTTTGGCATATGTCACTTGTGACGTGTCTGTTTGTATGTGCATGTACATTGGCATAAAAATAAGTTTGCAAAATTAAAATTATAAATGTTTCGACGAAAAGGATTTGGTGCTAAATGATCATGTTTCTGATTTTTTAAATTAAACTTGTATACACAGAAAGAATTTACAAGTTTAATTTGTACAAAAAGTAGGGTTCAGTCAGGGACGTGCGGTGAAGTTTTTTATTGGGTGTTCTCCACAAATATTTGAAAACAGTGCAAATCTATGGTCATAGGAAAATTACACAAGTGCAAAAAGTACAACCATACTTGCATATCAGAGAAATCAATGATAAACAGTAAAAAAAATTAAAAAATTTTCAATTTTTCATTTTTAGATTTCTATTTGACAACCGCATTTTTTTTTTGGAAATAAAGTGCCATAAAAAATAACCATAACTTGAAAATATTACTAAAAACCACTTTATTCATTGGCGGAGTACAATTTACATTATTTCATGTAAAGATCTAACGCCAATTATGTTAGCAAATTCGTGTTCTTGTAAGGACGACAAGCTACACTGATAGAATTTTGTGCATAGTATTAATGAATTTGTTCATTAATCCAATGATTTTTTTCATTGAAAAGTCCCCAAAGAACGCGTTCATTAAATCAATGAAACGTATTCATTAAATGAAAACTAATTGAAAAGAATATATTTTTTTTGCGTTACTTTTTTATTTATTGTTTATTTTTATTTATTAATTTTTATTTGTACATATATTTCTTTTTTGTTTTTATAGCGTTTTTGACATCTCCCTGAACTCGACTTGAACCCGCAATCACCAGAATGTAAACATTACCGCGTTACCGATTCATCTAAATAGCCAATTACATAATTTTATAATTATTTGGACTTTTATATTTAAATAATTTCAGTTTGCAACCCTAGCGTTCATTACTGGAACATATACAGTGGAAAGCATTATTGAGTACATGTCAGCACTTGAGGAAACTTACAAATGCAGGCATAAAAATATCGGACAAGGGGACTAAAGTATACTTTTCAGAAAGCAAAAGGTTCGCTTAATCTAAATCTGGCTTCAGAAATGACCTTCCATATCAGACTTTCGAGCTATATAAATGGGAAAAACTTAACTTTTCTTCAAAATATTTCGAATCGTATGTTTCCTCGAAAAATATTTTTAACAAGATTTGTAACGGCATCTGAATATACTACTCTTCCTCTTTAAAATAGTTTTTGAATTCTTTTGATAACATATTTTTTTACGGATATATCGTTTTTTGAAATTTGGGTCTTTTATTTTTTTTTACAATTTTACTTTGAAATTGCGGTGAAGGCCCAAATTTCAATAAACGATATATCCGTAAAAAAATATGTTATCAAAAGAATTCAAAAACCATTTTAAAGAGGAAGAGTAGTATATTCAGATGCCGTTACGAATCTTGTTAAAAATATTTTTCAAGAAAATATACGATTCAAAATATTTTGAAGAAAAGTTAAGTTTTTCCCATTTATATAGCTCGAAAGTCTTATAAGGAAGGTCATTTCTGAGGCCAGATTTAGATTAAGCGAACCTTTTGCTTTCAGAAAAGTATACTTTAGTCCCCTTGACTGATATTTTTATGTCTGCACTTGTAAGTTTCCTCAAGTACTGACATGTACTCAATAATGCTCCCCACTGTATCTATTTTAGTAATGAGCAAATTCAAAACCCTTATAAAAATTATAGCATATCTTACGGGTTAGTTGAAAATATATAATGAAGAAACTCATGTAATTAATGAATTTTTCATTAATTTAATGAAAATTTTTCATTAACTCAATGAATTCAGATTAATGAAATCGATTCATTAATAGTATGAACGAAAATTCTATCAGTGTAGAAGCCAGATTTTTCAATATTTTGATGGAAGAAAGAATAAATATTTGTGAGATTTTCATGAGATTTCTTACATATTTTGCGAATTTACGGGATTTCATTTGTATAAGGAATCTCAGTATTTCACATGAGATTTTGATTGAAGACTAAATTTTAGTCGAAATCTCGGGATTTGGGTGCAGATGTAAATGCAACTTAAAATTACATTTACCCTCTTGTTTTTATAAAGCGAGCGGAATAATTCCGCCAGAGGAATGTGTGTAGTTTGTTATTGTAACAAAAATAAAATACATTCCTCTGGAAGAATATTTCCTTTCGCTTTAGAAAAACAGGGGATCAGTAATTGATTGTTGAGAATATTGTAAATTTTCTAAGTTTTTTTAATAATTTTTAGCGATTTTCCGTTCGAAAAAAACTTTGTTTATAAATTATATTTTTTACTCTCTCTAATATTTGTTGTTTCATTTAATCAATCCTATATCCATTCAATACAAAATTAAGCAAGTGTTTGTTCTTCTTTTAATTTATTTTTATTGTTTTTTTTTATTTTTTACATTACAAAAAGTACGATTTTTTAATAAAATTTTAAAAATTCAAAACCTGAAATTCATAAAATTCAAAAGCTACCGTTTGAAATTCAAGAAATATCTAATAAAATTTAAAGGTAAAAACTACCAAATAAAGCCAAAAAATTCCAATTAACATTAAAAAAAAATCGAAAGAAAAAAGCTCAAAAAATACCAAATTAAATTCAGTTTACATTTATTTAATTTTAATTAATATTTTTTATTTCATTTTGTATGTTTTGAATTTAAATTTATATTTTTTAATTTATTTGGTATTTTTGAATTGCAATTGATATTTTTCAATTTCATTTGGTTTTTTGCTTTTTAATTGATATATTTTTTTTAAATTATGCAATTGGTATTTTTTTAATAGCAAATGGTGTTTTTTGATTTTGAATTGATATTTTTTTTAATATTAAACGGTATTGGTATTTTATTATTTCATTTAAAATTTTGTGAATAACAATTTGTATTTTTTAAATTTCATTTGTGTTTTTTTATTTCGTATTTTGTTTTTTTTTTAATTTCAAATGGTGTTTTTTGAATTTGAAATAATATTTTTTAATTTCAATTTGGTATTTTTTGAACTTCAAAAGACATTTTTTCATTTAAAATTGCTAGTTACAAAATACAAAAGCTGTTATTTGGTTATTATGTATATTTTATTAATTTCAAATAAAGCTTTAAAAAGAAATTGCAATTTTTTAATTTGCAGAAAGAATCATTTGAGTTTGATTTCCGTTTTGAAATTAATTGTTATTTTTTGAATAACAAGTAGTGTATTACTTTTAGGTTTTTTCAGTTACAATTAGGGTATTCAGTCGATTAATCGTTATTCGATTAATAGAACAATTCTGCTCAAAAATTGTTCGAATAATTTAAAATGGCTATATTTCGAATAACGAATAATTCGAATAATTTAATACGATTAATCGAAATTGGTAAAAAATTAATAAAATGTTTCAAAAATATATATTTTTTATTAAAGTAATAATGGGGTTTTATTAAAACTTATTTAACAAACTGTAAAAAACATCCTAAATATCAAAGAAAAAACAAAAAATTCAACAGTTTGCTTTGTCATCTTCCAAAGTAGTGAGCACTCTGCATTCATAATATCTTTTAGCAAAGGATATTATCCCAAGCCATAGAATTCGAATTAATAAATGGAAAATTAAAAGACAAATAAACATATCCAGGTGTTTTTATTTTCAAAAGTAAAACAATGAAATTTACAAATAAGTTGTTAACAAGATTATAGTCAAAATTAGTATTTATAAGTTCTAAATAATGTTTAATGAGAACTAAATAACCTCTTATACGTATGAGCTTTTCAGGGCCCAATTCAGCTAACTCTGCTAGAAACAAAATTGTCAAAATATATCACAAAGTTTTTTTTTTAAATTCCCTGCGAAATAGTTGCTAAAATCAAATAAAGGGATGGAGGGACGTAAACGTGGAGGGAAAATGAATTCTCAATAGAATGTCTCTCTACATTTAGGTGTTTTATGAATGCATACGAAATATATACAAATAATTAGATTAGAATCTACGAGTTGTTCTATTATTCTTCTCATTGAAGATATTATAGAGCGCTATGTATAATATATGAACGTCTGGCTAATTTTTATAAAATGATAAATTTAAAGAAAGGTCTGCGGTGTGGTTCTCCCCGATTTGGATAAAATTTGAATATATTACAGAGAGGACATATGTAAGTAATAAAAATTTTGATAAAATATGATCTCAATTATAGCATTTTTTATTTTTATGAATTTTAGAAGAGTTTCCGAAACTCTTTTTGTTCTTTTTATAAATAAAATTATTAAAAATACAACAAATGTATGCATATTATTTTACATAACATTTTTTCGATTACTCGATTAATTTTAAAATTTTATTCGATTAATCGGTTAAGAAAAAACCCGAATAATTATTTGAACGATTAATCGATTAAATTAAAATGTCGATTAATTGAATACCCTAGTTACAATAGAACAGAGATGAAAAATTAGGAAGTTAATTTTTGTTTGAAAAATTTCCTTTTATTTAATTCTTAAGTATTTAGCATTTACTTTTCCGCAAAATGAAGAAAAATTTTTAAAAAATTAAATTAATTAATAACAAATTAAGAGCAAAAATTTCATCTCTGCTATTTAATTTGTTTGCTATTTTGATTTTGATTAATCGATTGAATTAAAATGTCGATTAATTGAATACCCTAGTTACAATAGAACAGAGATGAAAAATTAGGAAGTTAATTTTTGTTTGAAAAATTTCCTTTTATTTAATTCTTAAGTATTTAGCATTTACTTTTCCGCAAAATGAAGAAAAATTTTTAAAAAATTAAATTAATTAATAACAAATTAAGAGCAAAAATTTCATCTCTGCTATTTAATTTGTTTGCTATTTTGATTTTGATTAATCGATTGAATTAAAATGTCGATTAATTGAATACCCTAGTTACAATAGAACAGAGATGAAAAATTAGGAAGTTAATTTTTGTTTGAAAAATTTCCTTTTATTTAATTCTTAAGTATTTAGCATTTACTTTTCCGCAAAATGAAGAAAAATTTTTAAAAAATTAAATTAATTAATAACAAATTAAGAGCAAAAATTTCATCTCTGCTATTTAATTTGTTTGCTATTTTGATTTTGATTAATCGATTGAATTAAAATGTCGATTAATTGAATACCCTAGTTACAATAGAACAGAGATGAAAAATTAGGAAGTTAATTTTTGTTTGAAAAATTTCCTTTTATTTAATTCTTAAGTATTTAGCATTTACTTTTCCGCAAAATGAAGAAAAATTTTTAAAAAATTAAATTAATTAATAACAAATTAATAGCAAAAATTTCATCTCTACTATTTAATTTGTTTGCTATTTTGATTTCCTATATTTTGTAGTCAGATTTTTTCTTAGATTTTACTTACTTACTAAGTATGACTGTAAATTATTCATTGATTCATAAAATTAATACATTTTTATAAGAATTGATTCAAAAAATAAATATTTCTTGCAAGCTCTAGCCTTATTTATTAGCAGACGGTTTTCATCGCCTCTTTCGAACATTGACAATTTGTATCGAAAATGTTAGCCTTTGCAGACGTGTGTAATTCTTATGGCTGAATTTTCGATACAAATTAAGAATATAATGACTTAACAGCGGTAGGGAGAGTTGGTACCTCTTTTAAATTATATGCTCGTTGTTATTAGTAATGTGCAGTTGTTTTCTTCGGAAAATATGTTTTTGTATGTATGCGTGTTTTCTCTGCAACATTGTGTTTTTTTATTAATCTGTTCACAACAAATTTCAGCACATTTCTAACATATATTTCTGTTTAAACTATGTTGCTCAACAAATATTTTTTTTAGCAGGACTGTGCTGTTAATTCTGTTGAACAAATGTTTCTTTTGCTTGTTGTTGTTACTACTACTATCACAGTAGTAATAACATTTATGTTCGTAGGAACTTCGTGTATGTATACAAAATACATCACAACAGTACATAATCTACTTAATATAAATACAGTAAGTGACTGATGTGCGGAAATATTATAGAACCCTGGGAAAATTTATAAAAATTTTAAATTTACAAACATACGAAATATTTTTAAGGTGTGCTGAGAACAGTTCCGCACATTAGAGCTAACGTCACTGGGTTCACTGTAAATTTAATTATTTCTTAACCTATACTCGTATGTCATAACTTAACACTCTTTTTTTAATCTAGTCTTAATTGATGTATAGAAAATTAAAATGAAATCAAAATTTTTTTAAATATTATACAAAAAAATACATATTTAATTTCTAAATTTTCCGAAAAAATTTAAGTAATAATTCAACTTGCTCATGCTTTATATGAGCGAATTTCTCAAATCTGATCTTTATTTTAATGAATATTATGAATCTGCAATAGAAACTTAAAAAAAATTGTGGTTTATAAATTATTCGAGTTTTTTGAGATATTTTCCTAACTACCTGTAAACGGTGTCATCGAAAAATCCAATTAGTCATACTTTGGAATTTAGGTACTTACCAAGAACTTTTATTATAAATGACACTGATTTTAATTTTAAAAAGGATAACATATATCCTTGCAAATTAAGTTAAAATTTTTATTTTTTTAATATTTCGCTATTATTGAGCGTGCTATAATTTTATTGTTAACAAAAATCCTATCTAACATAAGAGGACATTCCATAGATATATATTAATGCAAAAAATAAATTTTCATAGCAGTAAATATAAGAAAACTTGTGATTAAACTTGAAAATTTATTGGAGGAAATTTTGAAATTACGCGAAATCCGCGACTCCGCTTTCAATTTGGATGTCATATTCGTAATGTACATCTAAAATATATTAGATTTGATATGTCGCGATCATAATAATTATATTTAATTTTTCTCCTTTTTTTCATAATTTTTAATTAAATAAAAATAACAGAACAAGTACAACTTTGAAACTTCAATTGCGATCTGCTATCTCTAAACAAAACTTTTTCGGCAGACCATATTTATTTTTATAATGGCATATTTGTAGGGTTGTTGAGCGGAGAATTCCAATTTTTTTGGACCACTCTACCTTACATTGATAAAATATTTTACCTGAACATCTGTCCTGCCCATCGATTTTCCTTGTAATATTCGTCCTTTTAAATTTGCAATTTTAGGATCTGCGACACGCAGCAGCGGCTGTACCAAATCTGTTACACGTAAGCCTGTTTTGCGAGATATGAAGTAACTGATTCGACCGGAATTCTGGAAAAAATTAATGTGAACTTAATTAAAAAAAAACACAGCTTGAGAGAGAGCACAGAAAAAATGTTTACTAATAAAATTTCAACCGAAATATTCTTTGACTTTAAGTTCATTTTCAATACAAAGTTTAATAATAGCAATATATTTTTTTAATTTAAAATATAGATGCTCTAAAAACCCAGTTTAGCATACACATTATTACACGGAGAAATCAGATTCGTTTTGATAATCGAATTTCTTGCCAACCGAATTGTTTGGTTGCAGCAACCGATTATTTGGTTGTCATGAGCAAATATATTTCCTGGTAAATTGAAAAATAATGTTCCAACCGAAATTCTGTGGTATTCACCAAATTTATGTTGCTACAAAGAAGAAAATCGGTTGCTACAACCGAACCATACATAAAATGCATTGCATGAAGTAATTACTGTTGTCAAAGCCCGTTTCTTAATTATTCCATTTACCCTTACATTTTCTTTTTTTGTTTTTTGTTTTAATTATTCGGTAAATTGGTTTTTTCTTTCTTTCTCTCTTTCTTTCTTTCTCGAATAGTTTGACGTTTCGGTGTTGTTGCGCTCTAAATTTTTTTTCAGATTGTATTTCTGGACTATCTCAGGACCATCTTAAAAAAAAAAGAGGAGCTACTTTTAAGTAGTTTTTTGTTATTTTGTAGTAATTGATGAATAAAACGGTGTTATAAAAAACCAATTTTGTAACAATGATTTAGGAATAAAATTTTTTTATTCAAAATGGGTGGAATTTATAAAAAATTTTTTCTTGTTGTGAAAATTTTTTCCTTGTTGTGAAAAAAGTGGTTTCGAAATATAATTTTGGTATTTAAAAAAAAGAAATTGTTTAAACGCTAGCTTTACGTTTGGCTTACTATTACTCTCAAACAACTCTCCCTAAAATTTAGAAAAAGACTTTTCCCTAATATAACTGCTTTCGAAAAAAAAAATAAAATTTTATATTTAGAAAAAAAAAAATAATTTCGGAAAATCCTAATTCCGAAACTATTCGTTCAAAACTAATTTTATATCGTTATATTGAGCTTATTAAGTATTATGTACCATATAACCAAAATTCAGAAAAAACTGGAGATAAAGAATTAAATTTCATAAAACCACTTTGACGAAAACTTTAAAAAAGCGGCACAGCAGCATCTTTTAGTTTTTCTTATAAAATGGTTCTGAGATAGTTCAGAAACATTATCTGAAACAAATTTCGAATACAACAACATGAAAATTAACTTCGGAACACCGTGCATGACGCACATTTTTGTTCTTATGACAAAAGAACTAATTTTAAGATTTTTCAAGAGACTGTTTTTTAAAAATCGATTGTTCATTTTTATGACGGTTAAGGAAGTATAATACAAACTTTTTTGATCTCTTAAGAAATTCATATATTTTTTTAAAGAAAGATTTTTTTTTTTGTAATTTCAGTTCATGGTGTAATGTTTTTTACTAAAGTTTATGGAAACTAGAGTTTATAATTTAGTAGGTTTGAGGTTAAGAAGAAGAAGAATAAACCCTCCCCAAAAGTTATAAACACATTAAATCTGCAAATCAGAATAGACCTAGTTTCTGCCTTTTTATGGACAGCCCGAGTAAAAAAAATTATATATAATCATATGTGGCATATATTACAATATATAATTAGACATGCCGTTATGTATATCCATATATAATTATATATGACGTCTTTTTCCAAATTTTTTCTTAATATTATACCATATATAATTTCATCTAATTAGATATCGACCTTTATAATATTAGATATGGTATATATGATTATATATTGCATAGCATGGCTGATCTTATTGCATATATAGTTATATATAGAGCTATATCTTAATATATATTGCGGCATTTTAGGAATATATAATTATATATGGTATCATTTAAACAATATATAACTATATATGGTGCCAGTTAAACTATATATTATCATATATGGTGCCATTTAAACAATATATGGTCATATATGGTACCTCATAAACCAAATCTTTAATTCAGTTCCAGATATGATAATATATGGTACTATATATAGTGCGATATATATTTATATATGGTGTTATTTAAGCTATATATTATCATATATGGTGCCATTCAAACCATATATTATCATATATGGTGCCATTCAAACCATATATTATCATATATGGTACCATTTAAACCATATATTATCATATATGGTGCAATTTCAACAATATATGCCCATATATGGTACCTCATGAACAATATTTTTAATACAGTTCCACATATGATAATATATGCTACCATATATAGTCCCATATATATTGATATATGGTGTCATTTAAACAATACTAATATATAGACATATATGGTATCATTTATACAATATATTGTCATATATGGCACAATTTAAACAATATATGGTCAAATTTGGTACCACATCAACATTTTGAATACAATTCCATATATGGTTTAATTTGAATAATGTAAAACTGTATGGCGCTATAAAAAATATTATCAGATATGTTACTTCATTAACAGTATTTATAATACAGTGTCATATATTGTAATATATGTATATCATTCAATATATATTGATGTATGGTAATGGTACAATAATTCCAATATCAGTTGAGATACAATTTGTGGGTCCATATCAACAATTTGTTCACGTACATTTAACATATATATTTGTACATTTAAGTTATAATTTATAAACACTTTGTAAAGTTAAATAGTTCCATAAACCTCGTCTAACTGTATAGAATGTTTATGAATATACGATTTAATATATAATAATTACAACTACAAATTGGTGCCATTATCTAAAATTTAATTTAATGTTAACTTATAATAAAATAAAAATGTATTTCCTAAAAATAAAAATATAGTGTTAATTAATGTTAATATACAACAGTTTAACATCCCAGACAGAAAAATATAATCGGCACAATGCTGGCAAACCGTTGGCGATGGTCGGTTATGCGTTGGCAGAACGTTGCATTAACTATCTTGGCAAAAAAATAGATTTCAAAAAACATTTTTGAAAAAATTGTGAAAACTTTTTTAATATTTGCTTTTAAAAACATGAAATTTAACCCAGTCCACCAGATTGTCAGCCAAGACCTTTACACTCTAATCTAACGAGACTTGTTATAGATGTGTGAGAGCTACAAATTAAATGAATGATAAAAGCATTTCGAGCTAACTTATAAGCATCGAAAAAAGGTATTCCAGAAATTATTAAATGTATTTTAGAAAATTTTAATTGTATATCACAAAATATTATTTGCACTTCAGAAACTACAATATTACGCAAATTTAATTATTTATTTATTTAGTTGTGTCCAGAAATAATGAAATCTATTTCAGAATTTCATAGCTAATAGAGAAAAATTTCTCAAATACATTTCATAATTTCGGAAATACGATTGATAATTTCTGAAATACAGTTTGATAATTTCTGAAATACAGTTGTGAATTTCGGAAATACAATTAATAATTTCTGAAACACAATTGATAAAACTGAACTTCAATTGACTAGTTCTGAAATACAATTCATAAATGTGAAAAATAATTGATGAGTTCTGAAACACAATTGATAAAACTGAAATTCAATTGATTATTTCTGAAATACAATTGATAAATCTTAAAACAATTAATACAATTGGAAATGGTGTAGAGCGTCAAAAAGATGTAAATAAAATTATTTTATTCAAAGATTTCAATTTAATAAAAAAATAAATATATAATTTTATAAAAAAATTTATAGAAAAAAAAAATTTAATTTTATAAAAAGAAAATAATTTTGTAAAAGAAATGCATATTGAACTCGTTACCTTCTGAGTTTAAACCTTATTTTAACAAAATATTGTAATTTTTATACAATCAGTGCTCTGCCAGTCTATTATTTTTTGAACAGTTGGCAATATATGTCTGGGATCTTATTTAATCCCAAATAAATGGAGATCTTACGTAGTACCCAAATATAATGCGGCATCTAATTTTATCTGTCATTTTTATGGATACTTTTAGATGTCAATCCCCAAATATATTGCTGTTTCTAATTCGATCTGCCATTTTAATACCGAAATAAATTGCTGGATCTAATTCGATCTGCCATTTTTCTGATAAATTTAGATCCAAGTTTATCCACAAATATATAGCTGGATCTAATTCGATCTGCCATTTTTTGGATCAAATTAGGTCTTACTAAATCCCAAAATATATTGCTGGATCTAATTTGATCTGCCAATTTTCTATTCAATTTATATCCAAGTTTATCCACAAATATATTGCTGAATCTAATTCGATGTGCCATTTTTCGGATCAAATTAGATCTAAGTTAATCCACAAATATATTGCTGGATCTAATTTGATCTGCCATTTTTCAGATCAATTTATATCTAAGTTTATCCACAAATATATTGCTGGATCTAATTCGGTGTGCCATTTTTCGGATCAAATTAGATCTAAGTTTATCCCCAAATATATAGCTAGATCTAATTCGATCTGCCACTTTTTCGGATCAAATTAGATATACGTTTATCCACAAATATATTGCCGGATCTAATTTGATCTGCCAAAATTGAGATCAAATCAGATCTAAGTTTATCCCCAAATATATAGCTGGATCTAATTGGATCCGCCATTTTTCGGATCAAATTAGATCTAAAAATATCCGCAAATATATAGCTGGTTCCGCCAATTTTCGGATCAAAATAGATCTAGGTTTATCCCCAAAGATATCACTGGACCTCCCAATTTTGAGATATAACTTGATCTTAGTTTATCCCCATATATACAATGGGATCTAATACGATATGATTGGATACACCCAATTTTGAGATCTAATTGGATCAGCTAGATATTACAGCAGATCTTAAACAATATCAAATTGGATATAATTAGATATTGCGCGAGATCAATTTTTTTTACTCGGGAGGCTTCATCAGTGATCTTCCATTAAATTGTATTATTGTTTATATTTTTATTGTCAGATTGTCTCTATATGAACAATTTCAGAAGTGATCAAACAGACATATACAAACATTCTACTTCAGATTTTCTCTGTTTACCTTCTTATTTCCTCCGTGTCACATTTTCACAAATATTGCCACATTGACGTATGGTTTATAAAATAAATAGTATACAATTCTCTCAGTTAGTGAAAAAAAAAATTAGTGTTTCCAATTCGGTTAATCGATTAAACGATTCCTCGATTAATTACCTCGAAATGTCGAAACAAATAATTTAAAACTCAAATAATTATTCGACCTGAATAATCGGTTAAAATAAGTCGATTAACCGGTTAAAATTTTAATATAGAATGTTTCCTTTATTTTTCTTAAAACTTCATCATTTTCTTAGCCTTGGCTAAATAATTGCAAGAAAAGCTAAGAAAAACAAATAAATTCTCTTAGTGTACATTTTGTTAAATTTAACTAATTATTCTGTTGGGCCAACAGACATAAGATTTTGAATGTAGAGAAGTTTTGTACATATGAGATTTTTTAGAAAAAATATTAAATGTTTTATTAAAAAGGGCTGAACAACCAGAGAACTTATAGAAGACGTATTGAATGGGTTAAAATTTGGAACATGAACCCTTATTTAGCACATTTTAGTCATCGACTCGGCAAAAAACAAAAATGTTTAAATCCCATCATAGATCTACGCATTGTATGAATTTAGGTAGTCAGTCGACAGCACGCGCTGAGGTACGACCTACACGAGAAGCTTTTGCCTAGATTTGAGCGCCTTAACTAGTAGTCTCACCAACTAAAATTGTGAATTCTATTTGGAATTTGTCATATTTGATCTTAAAACCGAACAAAAATAACAATCATTGCTACAATCTTCAGATCAACTAAAAATCTACGGTAAAATACTTCCCAGACAAGGTACAGTCCAAATTGTTAAGCAATTTTCCTTAATTGCAACATGTTAGTTATTAATACGGCATGATGGGTTAGGGTGTAATATAAAAATAACAAGTAGGTAATCGTTTCAAAAAGTTATTTGTTTTCGTTCTAGTGACTATAAATATAATTAAAAGCTTGAATGTTAAACACAACATACAAACATTTGCTTTACTACTAAAGGAACTTTGGTTAAAGCACAACTACAACATATTTATTTTTTTATAAAGAGAAGCAACACTCAGGAAATTCTTCATAGTAATTAACGTGTTGCTTCCTTTGGAAAGGGGATAGAGAAGAAGTGAAAGGTGGTGAAAGATGAAGGGTTTCAAATATGCCAACACTGTAATTGCGCTTGATGTTGAATTTTAGAACAGTTGTTTCGCGCCATCTGATGGTGAGTTAGCGATTTTTGTTGAAGCTTTTTAGTTCATAGCCCTGTTATATTATTTTACTTCAGTGGGGTTAAGTGCTATGGGAACACCGAAGGAGGACGCTGCGATATGTATGAGGGATAGAAAAAACTCATACATATTACTATTTTTCATAAATTGATGTTGCCTTGGTTGGGGCTCGAACCCGCAACCTCACGTGTAACAGTCCAACGCGCTAACTATTACACCACAGCGCCCGACAGAAAAACAATAACTTCCCATGTGAAAATCGAAATATATATGAACATACATGATCAAACATTGGCCTCTATGTGATCATGCATGGGCATACATAGTCATATACGTCCATGCATAGTTCAATGTATGACCATACATGATCTCATATATTTCCATATATCTTTGGATCCGAAATTTAAGGGTATATGGAGGTATATTCCCATATATGAGCATATGTTAGTCATATATGAGCATATATGGTCATATATGCAAATGTACGGTCATATACCCTTAAATTTCGGATCCGAAGATATATGGAAATATGTATATGAGATCATGTATGGTCATACATCGAACTAGACATTGACGTATATGACTATGTATGCCCATGCGTGATCATATACAAGTCAATGTATGATCATGTGTGTTCATATATATTTCGATTTTCACATGGGTTTGTAAAAAACATGTGATTTTCGTTGTAATACTTATTTAACTAGAAAAATGTTTAAATTTATTTCTCATCCCGTTATTTACTATGTAAATATAAAAACTAAATTCTACATTATAACCTAGAGAGAACCCCCAAAAAGTTAATCTGATGATAGTGCTTGGTACTACTTGAAAATGCATTAATTGTGATGGTTTGGTTCTATTAAAGTTTTTTTCATAAGTTTTTTCTCTATTTGTTGTAAAATAAAATTGTGAATTCTATTGGAATTTGTCATATTTGATCTTAAAACCGAACAAAAATAACACTCATTGGGTTTGACAAAGCTTTAAAAATTGATAACTTGGGTCCAATTAAAACACTTTATTTTTTATATTTAAAATTTAATGTTTCACTTTTATTAATTAAAATATACCCAGGAAAAAAAGTGAGGAAAAAGAAGTAGTAAAAACATAACAACAGATGAATAGGGAGTAGTGATAATTTGTGGTTTTCACTGATGAATTTAACATTGGCTTGTCATAGGAGGGAAGTTGTTCTTTTTTGAAACAAATTATGTATATTTGAACCGATGAAAAGGAAGTTCATTTTCACTTGTTTGTATTTTAATTTAATTTAAAAAAAAAAAACATCATGCATCGTGTGGGGTTTGAACCCACACTCGTTAGCATTTCAAGCAGACGCTCTACCCCCTTATGCTATGGCTTGTTATAACTTATAGCTGACTTTTAGCAGTCTTGTTCAGTAAATTGTTATATTTATCTATTTTTATTAACAAAAATATATAACATATTGGAAAATATATAAAGTTGTTTTTATACCCTACACCACTATGTGGTCAGGGTATTATAAGTTTGTGCTGATTTTTTAAGTGTTTTTTTTTTTTATAAAAATAATACACTCATAGAAAGAAATAAAGCTGTAAAAATAGGAGAAAAAGCAACTAAAAATTATGTAATCATTTTTAACCTTGCAAAAAACCTGCTGATATTAGCAGATTGTTTTTTGCTAAATACTAGTAAGATAAGAAAGAAAAATAAAACTGTTAAATTTACAAAATTTTGGTTACATTTAAGTTAACTTTTAATACGAATTACGTTGATAAAATCCGGAAAAAAAAATTTTGCAGCATATTAGTATATAAAAAATTGTTTTTTCTGCAAGGTTATTTTTAACTTATTTTTACTAGTTCTAACTAAAATGTTTACAGGATTTTTCTTTTTCAGTTATATTTAGTTTCTAAATACATTTAGTAAAAATTTGATCAAAATGGATTTTTTAAATTACAATTTTTTAAATACAAACAAAATTGTAATATTTACCTTTTTCGTATTTTAACAAAAAATATTTAAAGAATTACATATTTATTTAGAACTTTTATATTTCCATAAAATTTCATTAAAAATGAATAGAAAATTAAAAAAAACATTTTAAAATCGTTTCAAAAATTAATTTTTGAGTGTACCAAAATAGAAAAAAATAAAAAGTTTACAGTGAAAACTACAAAAAATTATTAATTGTGTAAAAAAAGTTCCAAAAAAATTTTTTCGACCTGGTGGGATTCGAACCCGCAACCCTCTGATTTCTGTGCCAGCACGTTCCTATGCAACCCCCATACAAAATGTTAACTTCTTATCACCCATGAAAAAGAACTTCTGACTAGCATATATTTATTGTAGCATTAGATGTTGTTTAAAACCCATTCCTAAGGGAGTAATTCTTTGTGATGTAATGAAGGAAGTGATTCATTTAGAATTCATTCTATTTATTTTTGCTGGGTGTTTATGTATGTTGTGTTATTTGTTTTATTTTACAAATTATTTACTGTTTTGTAATTTGTTAGTAGTTAGTTTTGTTTAATGTTTACTACACTGTATATATGTTTGCTTGTTTTACAATTACTTTTATTTGTTTGTATGTTTGGCTGTTCTTATGTTCTTGTTCAATTTTTGATTGTCGAAACTGAAGTTTTTTGTTTGTTGTCTATTGTTCACCGATCGAAACTAGAGTGTCTGTTAAAATATTTGTTGTTAAGTATTGATGCTTAAGCGGACATCAATACGCATTCTTTCTGACAACAATATGTAACAACAAATTTAGCAACACCGTTGGTTACAGTGCAGCTCATTAGTTTAGGGGTACTCTAATGTGCATTTGTTTAGGGGCATCTCTAACAATCACATTGTATCAATCTTCAGACCAACTAAAAATCTATGGTAAAATATTTGAGAGTTGATTATTTTGTTTTCAATGAAAACAAAACTTGTATCCCCAATAACGAAAACAAAAATTCTTTAAAGTAATATTTAATGGAGAAAATGTGCATTACAATTAAATACAAAATTTTGTAAAATAGGAGCTGACCCCTTTTGAAATTCAAGATTCAAAAATATGCATTATTTAGTAAAAATCGACTTATTTTTGTCGGTTTGCGGTTTCGATTAAAACCGAACAGATTAAAATCAAAATTAAAAACACATTCTAGTGAAAACATAATAATAATTATTGAAATAATTAGTAACTGCCATTTTAAATAACAAAACAGGGCAATCGATTTTACCTTCAGATGATATCTGCCAAATTTAATAGCAATTCGTTTTTTAGTGAACAAGTTAAAGCTGTTTTAGTGACGCTACTCTTTGCGATTTTGAAAACAATGGATTCACATCAATTTCGGCTGAAAAGTCCGTAGGATAACCAATAAAACAAACATTTTTTTTTTTCGCAAAATTCGAATTTATTCATCAACATAGTCCTTTTCAAGAGCGACACAATAACTCCACCGCTTTTCTAACATTTAGATAATTTTTGTATAGAATGATTTATCTATGGCCTCAAAAACACTGTGAGCCAAAAACCAAAAACACTGTGAGCCAACGCTCGCAAAAGTAGTGTCACTAAAACAGCTGTAACTTGTTCACTAATGAACGCATTTTTATTAAATTTGTCAGGTATCATCAGGTATCACAACAGATAGCGCATGTTTTACACATGGGTTGTGTCTTCAATAACTTATACGGCATTTTGGAGGGAAAACAGCATAGCGATATTCCTTTTTTTATATTTTGAGTGTAGTCGTCGACGGCCAGCATTTTTTTTATAACCAAAAAAAATATTAATTGTAAGTATAAATGATTTTTTTGTTTGCTTAAAACTTAGAACTGTTATGTTTTAGCGGTGTTTTGCTCAAATGAAGGCATCGTAACATATTTTAAGTAAACAAAGCGCTCTTGAAAACTTCTGTAACAACTTCTTATTAAATAAACAAAAAATTATGATATATAACTTAACACAAAACACTTTTTGCGGCAAATATTTTGTATATGAGTTACACACAATTTTATCCGGATTTTGTCCTCATCCAAATGTATCAAATATAATAATTCGATACAATTATACATAATTATATGAGGCATATGTAAATATATACAGGTCTATATATAATCGGATATTGTAATATGTTGCGCTATATATTGTGCAATGTATAATAAGATATAGTTATATATATATATGACTATATCAAAACTTTTTTACCTGGGTACCCTACTAAAAAAATTATATAAGTTTTGATATTATATAAATCTCTATATATAAAAGAATAACGTGACTGACTGACTGACTGAATGACTCAACATCGCCCAGCCCAAACCGCTGAAGCTAGGAAGTTGAAATTTGGTATGTAGGTTCCTCTTTCGGGGTAGACGTCCGCTAAGACGGGATTTTTGGAAATTCCTACCGGAACGGGCAAAAAGGGGGAAAGTGTCCCCCTTGACGGCCTGCCAAAACCCCTTTGGCTAGAAAGCTGAAATTTAAGATATGTGTTCCTTGGAGTAGGGGCTAACTTTTCTTGAAAGTACTTTCTAGAATTTTGGACAGGGACGTTGTAAAAATGGGGGTTAAAAAGGGGAAAAAGGCCCCTCTTGATGGCCTGCCCAAACCGCTGGAGGTAGGAAGTTGAAATTTGGTATAAAGGTTCCTCCACTATCGTAGACATCCACCAAGACGGGAGTTTTTGAAATTTTTACAGGCACGGGCAAAAAGGCGAAAAAGTCTCCCCCTTGACGGCCTGCTCAAACTGCTGGAGCTATGAAGTTAAAATTTGGTATGTGGTTCCTCGACCGGTGTAGACGTCCGTTGAGACGGCATTTTTGGAAATTCTTATCGGGAGGGGCAAAAAGGGGACAAAAAAAGTACCTTTTTCCGAAAAAAGTACCTTTTTCCAAAAAAAGTACCTTTTTCCAAAAAAAGTACCTTTTTCCAAAAAAAATTCCTTTTTCCAAAAAAAGTACCTTTTTCCAAAAAAAAGTACCTTTTTTCCAAAAAAAAGTACGTTTTTCCAAAAAAAGTACGTTTTTCCAAAAAAAGTACCTTTTTCCAAAAAAAGTACCTTTTTCCAAAAAAAGTACCTTTTTCCAAAAAAAGTACCTTTTTTCAAAAAAAAATACCTTTTTCCAAAAAAAGTACCTTTTTTCAAAAAAAGTACCTTTTTCCAAAAAAAAGTACCTTTTTCCAAAAAAAGTACCTTTTTCCAAAAAAAGTACCTTTTTCCAAAAAAAGTACCTTTTTCCAAAAAAAGTACATTTTTCCAAAAAAAATTCCTTTTTCAGAAAATGTACCTTTTTCCAAAAAAAGTACATTTTTTCCAAAAAAAGTACCTTTTTCCAAAAAAAAGTACCTTTTTTAAAAAAAGTACCTTTTTTAAAAAAAGTACCTTTTTCCAAAAAATGTACCTTTTTCTAAAAAAAATGTACCTTTTCCAAAAAAAAGTACCTTTTCCAAAAAAAGTACCTTTTCCCAAAAAACATACATTTTTCCAAAAAAATACCTTTTCCAAAAAAAATGTTCCTTTTCCCAAAAAACATACATTTTTTCAAAAAAATACCTTTTTCCAAAAAAAAGACCTTTTTCTAAAAAAAATTTTCCTTTTCCAAAAGAAGTACCTTTTCCAAAAAAAGTGCCTTTTTCCAAAAAACATACATTTTTCCAAAAAAAAAACACCTTTTTAAAAAAAAATACCTTTTCCAAAAAAAGTACAAATAAAGTACTTTGTAAAAACAAAGTATCTTTTTCCAAAAAATTTCGTTTTTCCAAAAAGTACCATTTAAAATAATATATAATTTCAAAAAAACTACTTTTTTTCCTCCCCCTACGGATATCTCCACTAAAACAAGGTTTCTTGATATTCGGCATAGACGTGCGCTAAGACGGGATTTTTGGACGGGATTTTTGGACGGGATTTAGTAGACATCGACTAAGTTTGTATTTTTGGAATTCCCTACAGGATATCCCAAAAGGAAACTCGGTATGTGAGTTCCTCCTTCTGTGTAGGCGTCCGCTTAGACGGAATTTTTAAAATTCCTATCGGGAGGGGAAATAAGTTAAAAGTCTCCTCCTGACGGCTTGCCCAATCCCTTTTGGCCAACCTAAAATTTTAAATATGTAGGACTACTAACAAGTTAGTCCTACTAACTTGGAGTAGGACTAACTCACCGGCAACGTAATTTTTCTATTTTGGAACAGGAACATAGTAAAAATGGTGGTTGAAAGGAAAAAATGTCCCCACTAACGGCCTGCCCAAACCGCTTAGGCAATGCAGTTGAAATTTGGTATGAATGTTCCTCATCCATCGCAGATAGCCGCGAAGATGGAATTTTTGTAAATTCCTAAAGGGAGGGGCAAAAAGAAGAAAAGCCTCACCTTGGGGGCCGGTAAAAACCCCTTCGGCTAGAAACCTGAAGCTTAAAATGTGGGTCCCTGGAGTGAGGGCTAACTTATTAGAAAGATACTTTTTTGAATTTTGGACAGGGTCGTTATAAAATGGGGGCTCAAAAAGGGAAAGTTGCCCCTTAACGACCTGTCCAAACTGCTGAAACTAGGAAGCTGAAATTCGGTACTTAGGTTCCTCTCAGCCTGCTCAAACTGCTGGAACTAGGAAGCTGGAATTCCCTGTCGATGGATTTTCG
The DNA here is from genome assembly GCA_949987735.1 of Leucophora obtusa. Classification (NCBI taxonomy): domain Eukaryota; kingdom Metazoa; phylum Arthropoda; class Insecta; order Diptera; family Anthomyiidae; genus Leucophora; species Leucophora obtusa. Next base: position 53,480,649 of record OX465297.1, on the reverse strand, counting down.
GAAATTCCTACCGAGAGGGGCACAAATAGTAAAAGTTGGCTAGAAACCTGAAATGTAAAACATATGTTACTTGGAGTATGTGCTCACTTACCGGGAAGGTGCTTTTTGGACAGGGACATTGCAAAAATGGGGATTAATGAAGCGAAAAGTGCCGCTTAAAGGCCTGCCCAAACCGCTGGAGGTAGAAAGCTGAAATTTGGTATTAAAGTTCCTCCTCTATTGTAGACATCCGCTAAGATGAGATTTTTGGAAATTTCCACAGGTAGGGTCAAAAACAGGAAAAGTATCCCCCTTAACGGCCTGGCCAAACTGCTGGAACAAGGGATCTTAAATTGGGTTCCTTCTCCAACGTTGACGTCCCCTAAGATGGTATTTTTGGAAATTCATACCTGGAGGGGTAAAAAGGGAAAAAACTTCCCCCTTGACGGCCTGGCCAAACTGCTGGATATAGAGACCTAAAATTATGTATGTAGTAGGTTCCTCCTCCAACGCAGACGTCCTCTAAGACGGAATTTTTGGAAATTCCTACCGGGAGGGGTAAAAACGGAATAAGTCTCCCCCTTGATGGCCTAACCGAATCAAATGTATCAAATTAGATCGTATTATGGTCATTAGACCGTACCTCAAAAAAAAAAAGTTCGCCGTACACCCTCCAATATGAAGTATGTTTGCAAGGCAATTTCAAAAAAAAATTTTAATGGGTTAATAAGTCTAGGCATGTTGCATACCATTGGTTAGGTATTTCAAGTACCTTTCCAACGACATACACTCGCGCTCATAAAAAAAGCCGATTTGATTTGTTAGTGTTATCATCACATTTTTTGCAAAAAATTAATAATCTAATTCATTCGGGTGTTACTATTTGTTACAATTCAGTTTAAGTGAAGTGCCTAAAGAGTTTTTTTTAGTGGTGTAAATAAGATTGTAATTTTGACAAATTTTATATTTATGAATATTCAACAAAAAATATAGTTATGTGCTAAAAATTGAATGTGCAAAATAAGAAGAAAAAACACTTTTTAAGTGGCAATAAGGTTTTTTTGAACGTTGTTTATTATTATTTTTCTAATTTTTTCAGTATTTATTTATTACATAAATTATTATTTTATTTAATAACGGGTGTGGCTGCCCTTGGCCTTCACAACGTTCTGTAGTCGAAAAGGCATGCTTTCATATAATTTTCTTTTTAGTTCTGGTGAAAGTTCATCATATCATAAAAAAATGGGTTTATGATGGCGTATTTTTCACTTTATAATGGCCCAAACATTAAGGTCTGGGTTGTTTCTAAGCCATGATAGAGACTCAATAACTAAAATATATTTTTATTCTTTAATCTATGCAAATAAAAAAAGTTAATTAGTTGTAGTTTGTTTAAAAAAATTAAAATAAAAGCTTAACGAAACAAAATGTCCATACTTTCCTTACCGCTTTCGATCGATGGCACGGTGCAGAATCATCTTGAAATACCACTTTTCCTACGAGCTCAGTTAAAACCTCGATTGTAGGCAAAACAGCTTTTTTATAATTTTCTTATAGGCTGCCGAGTTAACAGTACCTTCCAGCAATAAAATTTCACCAACACCAAGACTTGCGAGTGCTCCCTAAACATAATGTATGGGGAATGCTGGACAGTTTTCTGTACACATTGGTCAGTGTATCGCTCATTATTTCTACGACGCACCATGACTTCCGAATTTGGGTAAATTCAGTTTATTTTGCTTTCGTCAGAGAGAATTATCTCAGCCAATCATTTACTGACCAATTTATCCCCTCTTTGCACCAATTTGGATGGGTGGAACGCATTTTCGCCCTAAAAAGTGGTTATTTTTGCTGGTCGTCAGGCATTCAAATTATTTTACATTAACCGCCGCTTTACAGTTTAGCTGCTTAATTCTACATGATGAGCATTTTTTAGCTCACCAGCAATTTCTGGAGCAGTTTTAAAACATTTGATAATTATTCTTATCGAAAAAAACAAGACTTATAAGCAGAAAAATTTTATCTCGGCTTTTTTTTTTTTGAGCGCGAGTGTATATATTTTGTTCTGGTCCGATAAGTTTTGAGTGGAGAAATAAGCCATTGAATATTGTTAAAAAGAAGTGCATTACCGAGCTAGTCATTAAAATTTTATTTAAAATAAAAAACAATTAATATATTAAAAAAAAAAAATCTAAGTCCAAAGAAAATTCCCATATTTGAGAAAAAATGATCTTTATCTTTAAAGAATTCAACAATAACGGATTTATACAATAACGTCTTTAATAGTTACTTATTATCAACAGTAGCCTCCGGCTGGTAGTGTAAGGAGTGTAACTTTTCAAATCTGGAATTTTTAAACTAGGCTATGCTCCAAATCATTAAAACTGAAATGAAAAAATTTATAGGAAAATATTCAGTACCTTCATAAAATTGTGTCAACATAACATTTTGATTCTTTTGAGTGATACTTTTTGAGCAATTACGAATCAATTGGAACAACGAAAATTAATTATCGACAAATGGAATGAAAATCCATACCGAGCAGTACATTTTATTTCAAAACATTTAAAAATGGCAAGAAGTACGGTAGATTCAGTCCTGAAACCTTATTTTGAAACATCTATCGGCATTGAAAAGTTTGGTTTGAAGTATCTCGTTTTGCATGAAATTTGCCAATGCGGCGAAAAGACATCTTCATATATAACAACAGGTACAATTAATGGAGATATTGTACAGGGAAGAGTGCCTAAAAAAGATTAATACCTTTTATAAAAAAACACGGTAGATCTACTCTATTCTGGACTGATTTGGCTCCAGCTCACTATGCTTCAATGACCTTAAATCTGCTCAGATCTAATAATATTGAATTTGTTGGAAAAGACATGAACCCACCAAATGTCCCACAATATCGAAAAGAAAAAGATATTGTGTTCTAATAAAAGCGAATTTAAAGAAGACCAAACAGACTGCTAATGACATAAAAGATTTTGAAAAAAAGTGGAAAGTTGCATCCAAAGCAATAACAAACAGCACTGTCAAAAACTTAATGGAAGGCATTCGGAAAAAAGCTAAGATTGGAGTGGACCACAAAATGAAATGGATATTTTTTTGTTCTTATATACTTTTTATACTCTTATTTATCAGACAAAATAATAAAAGTAAAAATAACTATTTACTTAATTGTTGTTTTTTTTCTTACAAAAATTCCAGATTTGAAAAATTACACTCTAGTACACTAGTACACACTACGTAATTTTCAAGTTAGTTTTACAAAGTTATAGTAAAATATGCATATTTTTTTGTAAAATATATACAATTCTTGCAAAATATACACATGTGTAGCGGAAAATATCCGAAAAATTACGTATATTTTGCTAGAAAATTGTTAAACTTACTTCGAACTTATGTAGTTGTATAATTACATAGCACTTAGATTAAGTTTCACCTGTTTTTTTTTCTGCGTGTACGTGAAATCCTGCTGCCCTCCAATACAAATTTTTTTTATCATTTAAATTTAATCATATCGTATTGTATTAACTTATATCCAATTTGATCGGGACAAAACTCGGATATAAGTTGATAATTTGATACAACTTTGTATCCTTATAAATATAATTATATCCGATTTGATACAATTTAATATAACCATTTTTCGGATGAAATTATATCCAGTTACAGATTCAAAATATATCCATTCATATATAATTTTATATAAACTTTTTTACTACGGTTTCTATAATTTCTTGATACGAATTTTAAAGGGTTTCATGAATGTTTTTCAATGCTTCCAATTTAAATTAGTATAGTAGTAATGCCGCATTTCTTCAAATATTCATAAAACTCTTGAAAATTCATATCAATATTTTATTTGACTCTAATAATATCAGAAATAGAACTAGAAATAGTTTCTGGATTAAATTTTTTTCTGGCCCTGATTAAAAACAAAAGAACTTACCAAAAAAGATAAAAAATCATTCTGAACTTAAAATTATTACTACCTGAGTAAACAAAAAAAAAGCGCATTGGACGCCAAAAAGAAATAAATTGAATCCAGAAACTATTTCTGATATTATAAGACTCAAATATAATTTTAATATGAATTATCAAGGGTTTCATGAATATTTTTCAACGCTTCCAATTTAAATCAATTTATTACTGTCGCATTTCTCCAAATATTTATAAAATTCTTGACAATTCATTTCAAAATTATATTTGACTCTAATAATTTCAGAAATAGTTTCTGGATTCAATTTATTTCTTTTTAGCGTCCACTGCGCTTTGATTAAAGAAGATATACGTTCTACGTTGGCATTATGTGCTGGTAAGAAAAAATATGTTTGTTTGATCACTTCTGGGAGTAAAAACAATAACAGAAAGCTGAATAGGAAAGAAAACTATAAATTAGTCACACTATAAGCAAGGCCTTACCATGGGTTAGATGGCTAAGCTGTCGAACTCTAGTATAGTTACGTTTGTAATGTAGGAGTGCATGGGTTCTATTCCTACAGCCGACAGGTTGTTGAAAAAAAAATTGTCATATATTTAGAGACAATCTGACAATAAAATATAAACAATAATACAATTTATTGGAAAATCACTGATGAAGCATGTCCCTAGAAAAAGGCAGACACTAGATCTAGTCTGATTTGCGAATTAATAATGTGTTTATAACTTCTGAAAAAATGTTTATTCTTCTTCTTAACCTCAAACCTACTAAATAAAACCCATCAAGTTTTTCATTTCATAGCAAACATCATTTTTAATAAAAAAAAAAAAAAAAAAATCGCACCAAAACTTGTTATCAGTCATGTTAATTGAATTTAAGTCTTTTACATAATTTTTTAGGATAAGGCATTCATTAAATAAATTTTCATCATTAAATGCAATGTTTATTTGTTTTTAATTCAACAGTTGGTTCACTGCCGATAAGCTTCAAATTTGGCAATTAAAGTAAGTGAAATAACAGTGACAAAACAGCGATACCAACAATTCAATAAAAAGTGGAGAAAAGTGCAAAAAGTAGGACAACCCCGGAAACTTACTGAAAAAGAAGGAGGACTGCCCCGGACGCCCTAAAAAAGAGGACGGTGTCCGGGGAAAAGAGGACGGATGGCATTTATGGATTTTATATGAACATATATGGAAGTATATGTGATTCCATATATGGAAAAAGACATATATGGAAGCATCTGTTATTTCATATATGGAAATGGCACTCATATATGGACAAATATGGAAGTATATGTTATTCAATTTATGCAAAAGGGGCTTGTATATGAACATATTTGGAAGAATACATTTTTCCATATGTGTAAAAGGAACTATACACTCTAAAAATTGCTTGTAAATTCACTATTATGAAGTATGTAAATTTTTCTGTAAAAAAACGCATAATGCCTAAATATAGACATCAAATGTGTAAAAATCTGTTATACACACCTCTGCCTGCTAATTTACGCAAAATTATTTATTAGTAAGCACATTTAATTTACAATTACACATTTTGTGTCTAAAGTTAGTAATTTCTGATCAAAAAGAAATATCAGACATTAAGTGTGTAAATATACTATCATTTAAAGGTAATAGTGGATTTGTCATTCTGATATTTGAAAATAAATAGAATTCAAATAAAGAAATTATTTCATATTAAAACTAAGAAAAATTGCATCATAGGGCGATAAAATTCATTTTAAATTGCTAAACACAATTTATCGCGAAGTATCCGATTTTCTGAAGGTATGTATATAAAATTTATTAAATTTAAAACAAAACAGTGAATAATAGTTTGTTGTTTGTTTGTATTAGTGAATTTATTATTGCTTCAAATTTAAAGTCGGTGCGGAAGGAATCAGTGTCCGAGCTGCTAATGGTTCCAGCAGACTACCAAGATACTTAAGGGCCAATCGAAAATATTCATTAATAGTTATCCGATCTCTTTTGGTTCGTGTAAAACTTGGTATGTATATTTTCCTTATTTTTGTAAAATTTCAATTTAAAATTTATTCAAAACTTTTATTGGTTAGTGTTTTTTCGCTGTTCAAATTAAAAAATAAGATATACGTTCAAATGGTGATATTTTTTAAAGCGTAATCAAATAAAAATTTCCGAATAGTTTGCGAATATCTCAATATGCACTTTTTTCTTTTAATTATTGTCCACACATCGGTAAATACATCTTCCATAATGTATAACAATTCAAATTTGAACAAATATAGTTTGTTGCGTTGAAAAGATGTGAATTTCTTAAAAAATCGATATTCTTCGAATTCTGACCAAATTTTCTTTTCGTAAGTGGAAGATCTGTTAACAGATATTTGTATAAATGTAAAAAATAAAATTAAATGCTTTTAAAACTTTCACAAGTCAAGGATATTTTTTAGTTATTCAAAATTTTGCAAAAGGACATATAGATAACAAAATTTTTTTTATATTGTAAAAAAGAGGAACTAAGCATAGAAATGAAGAAAAATTTGTATTATCAGCCTACGCAATTTTTGATTATTTGAATAGCACACTGGTAGAAATAAATCTGTAAAAAATAGCAGGAAAAGCATGGTTGGCAACCCAAACGGATAACGGACGATTTCTTAGATTACATTAACCTTTTAGTGTGGGAAGATCAAAATAATCGGCGGCGGCGGCGGCGATTAAGGTTGAGCCGGATAAAAATCGGCGGCGGCGGCGGCTTGATCGGCTTGATAGAAAATTATACACGTAATTTAAAGATGTTTAAGGTTTTTTCCAAAATATAGCAGTAGAAAATTGTACAAAAAATTTGGAATTATCAAATAAAAAATAATTTTAAGTTAAATTCATCGATAAAAATTACAAATTTAGGATTTTTAGTTTTTGAACGGAGCTACAAGGGGAGATAGTTGGGCTTTCCAAATATATACATATGTTTATATATTCAACAAAATTGTGTGGAAATATTTTCAAATAAAACTGATTTTCTTAATTTTTTCTTATTTGGTTTAATTTTAACGGCTTTTAATTGCAATATTTTGTTTAAAAAAAAACTAATTTTTATATAATTTATTCTTAATTCAGGGTAAAATGAAGTTATACTTTAATCGCTTTAAAATTGTCAAAGTTATACATTTTTTTATAAACATGGAATCTTTGTATTTATAAGAAAATTGAAAATATTAACCTTAATGAGTGTGCAAACAAGAACATCGAGTTGTCTTATAATAGCTGAAATTAAATGTTTAGAAAAATTACGATAACTTTTTCTATTTTCAATTAATTTAAACAAAAGAATCTGATTTTATTAAGAACTAAACCCACTTTCAGAATAAATTACAATAGTAAAGAATTGTTTAATACTGTAAAAAAGCCGTCAAAGTATACAAATTAAAAAAAGAATTAATTTTAATATTTAAAAAAAAACTGTCAACATATTTCAGTTACAAATAAATAATTCTATATATATTTGGAAAGCTAAATTATTTGTCTTTCCAAAAATGTTACAAGATTCAAAATCGGTTGAAAAATTGCTGAATTTCACCCACAATGACACTATCACCCCTGTTCTGAATTCCGAAACTTTTTAATTAGAGTGATTTTGTCAAATCACACAAAATTAAAAATGTGGGAAATTGACTGTTTCGAAGAAATTTTAGCATACTGACAAATTTTAAAATAAATTTTAACATTAATTTTTGCAACAAAATACGAAGAAAATATTTCGGATGTGGATCACAGAATGTTTCACTTTAGAATTTTTTATGTGGATTCGGAACTTTGAAATAAACAAACTCTATTTTCACTCAAAATTAAATGTGTTTTTAGAATACACTAGAAAAAAATATGGTTCGAAAAAAGTTATACTCGAAAAGATGTCAAAGTTGAAAAACTTAGAACAAAAGTTAAAAATTCAGATATTCACCCCTGTTCTTAGTTCCGAAACTTTTTAATTAGAGTTGATTTGTAAAATGACACGGAATTAAAAATTTCGAAAATTTGTTGTTTCTACCAAATTTTAATATTCATAGACTAATTTTAAAATAAATTATTATATAATAATTGTCTTTAAAAAATATATTTTCGTTTCACTATCATCAAGCTTTTTCTACACGAAATAAAACGAAAAAAATAACTCGGATGTGGATCACGGAACAGCAAAAAAAATCGGAATGTTTCACTTTAGAATTTTTTTGTGGATTCGGAACTCAGAACAGCGTCGATTATTGTAAATATCTCCCCAATTTTATGAGTCGACCGAGAAATAACTTACTTAACATTTTTTTCGTCCGCAATGTCTTAAAAACAGGGTTTGCAGGCAATACCGCTAAAATACCGTTACCGAAATACCCGGAATACCGTTATCCTTAAAATACCGTTACCGAAATAACTGAAATACCGTTATCCTTCAAATACCGATACCGAAATAAATGAAATATCAATACCCTTAAAATACCGTTACCGAAACAAATGAAATATTGTTATCCCTAAAATACCGTTACCGTTATTTTTAATTTTCTGATTTTGATAATTTCACGTGGTTATTGAGTATTTTTTGTACATTAAGTTGATAAATTGGTTCTGTTTTTAATCTCGTTTGTTTTTTGTAAAAAAAAAAATTACGAGTTGCATCGAAATAACTGACTACCGTTACCCCTAAAAACCCGTTACCGATATAACTGAAATACCGTTAACCTTAAAATACCGTTACCGAAATAACCTAAATATCGTTATCCTTAAAATACCGTTACCAAAATAACTCAAATACCGTTATCCTTAAAATACCGATTCCGAAATAAATGAAATAGCGTTACCCTTAAAATACCGTTACCGAAATAACCTAAAATATCGTTACGCTAACGATAACCGCATTCGTTTCGGTTACCATCCATGCTTAAAAATGTGTCTTTTGATAATAATTTCAGGTGTACTGAAATTTGTGAAAAATGTGATGTGATCTACTTAACCAAACCTACGACCATAAATTCGAATGAATTAATTCTTTAATTCACTTTTGGACTTTTAACTAAAATTTACGAATATATCATTTGTTTATACTATTCCTTATGAATTCATTCACTGGCTTCATTCTTTTAATTTTCATGCATAGTGAATGAATTCTTCCATGAATTCATTCTTTTCATAATGATTAATTAAATTAAAACAAATGTTGCATTTTTAATTATTTTTATGGGTTTTGTATATGATATCAATATTAAATCCCTAAAATAAGACACATTTTTATTTAATTTGTAATTATAAATATAAGTGTTGTCAGAATCATTAGTACATTCATACATTACATCTTTTACTGACAATAAACCCCCACAATACACAATAAACCCCCAAACATTCAATAAATTAAATTTTTTATAAAAAAACACCATCTTTTACCAAACTTTACCAACTTATGTAGGCTATGTACCAAAAAATTTAAATTTTCCGCCTGCGACGCTGTGTCCCATAATATACAAAAGACCCCCTAAAATTCATAAAATTTCCACTTTTTCCTAAAAAAATCCCACACTATTATCACCAAAAAGCAAGGTTGGTTACCGAAACGAATAACGGTAACGGTATCGGATTTCGTTTGTTTAGGTAATGGTAAAGGTAACGGTATTTAAGACTGTTTCGGTATACCGTTACCGAAACAGCAATACCGGTACGTACCGGTATTAAAAATGATGTTAAAAACATAAAGAAACAAGTAAAAACATGGCATATTTTTAATTTTAAGTACTGAAAATACAGATTTAATTTTGTAAAAAAACACTCAAGATTATAAAATAAAAAATAAAAAAATTGTAATTTTTATATAAAATAATAAATACCGGTAAAATACCGGTAACTACCCATAAAAATAATGGTATCGGTAACGATAACGGTATTTGGAATTTTTTTTAGAGGTATCGATAACGGTAACGGTATTCAATTTGAAACGGTATTTTAGCGATAACGGTATTATAACGATAACGGTAACCAACCTTGCCAAAAAGTTTACGTACATAGCATTTTTTAACACCTAAATTGACAAAAATGTACCTAGCCGGAATTCTATTTTCCGGATCTTAAAACAATTTGGGCGTGTTTCCGTTTTTCGGGCCCCTTAACACCATATAGAAAAAAATTTTTCTTTTTTAATTCCAGAGGGGGTCATATTTTTTTTTTTTTTTTGAGGGGTTCCCCATAAAGTGTACTTTTGCCGAAAATACACTTGAGGACTGTGCAGAGATACCAAATTGGACGCATTTTTTTTGACGAAAAAATTTAAAACTCTGCAGTCCAGCGTAAACATAAAAGCAACAAAATTACCAAGTGTTCAACCTCAATCCGAAAACAAACCCTCAAATAGGGAGAAAAAAGTCCATTCATTGCAAACAAACACCTCACAAATCAATAATAGGTCAAAGCAGAAAAATCATTCACAACTAAACAGGGGCATTCAAAATAATTCTAATCACAATTTCCCTCATTGCAATTTTCCCCATTAAGAAATTGCCCCAAATTTTTAGAAGAAAATGTAAATGATAAAATTCAAATAGTTAGAGTCACAAATACATGCTACAACTGCCTCGGTGTCAATCATAGCGTCAAGGATTGCAAAAGTAAATATAGTTGTAGGGTCTGTCACCAAAAACATAACACGATGTTACACAAGGGGACAGAATCCCATTTTACAGCTTCAGCTCATGAAATCAATATGGTGCGGCCGAGCACAAGCGCCGCAGGTCTTGCATCAAACATACAGTCCACTTCAAATTCACATTTTGCAATTCCCACAACGACAACCTTGACCTTACAAACGAAACCCACAAACAACGAAGAAACTTTACTATTCACTGCCATCGTAGAAATAGAAACCAAAGGCGAACGATTCCAGGCAAGAGCTATCATCGACCCTGGATCACAAACAACGTTTATATCTGAAAAATTAAGAAACAAGTTGAAGCTACCATCAACACGAAACCCAATTCAGTTCAGTGGTATGACTGACGGTTCGGGTACTTCTAATAAAGCCTGTTTGTTTAATCTTTGCTCTAGAATGGACCCTAATTTCAAGTTAGAGGTCTGGGAACAAGTGGTAAAAGACATGTCGCTACTTTTACCAAGCAAACGTTGTATCTACCAAATCTAAGTGAGGCTGCAGAATTAGAACTTGCAGATAATATGATAAGGTAACTTTAGAATACCTGGAGCTGGGACATATGAAAAAAGTTTCTCCCCTGGATATAAATAGTACCCCAAATTATTACCTGCCGCATCACGCAGTAATAAAACCTGATAGGCTTACCACAAAACTTAGAGTAGTTTTCAAATAAGAGAAGTTTGAACGACATTTTATATCCAGGACCCATACTTCAACAGGACTTAGTGCTCCAAATACTGAAGTGGAGATTTTCAGATTTGTCTTCAATACCCACATCACAAAAATGTATCGGCAAATACTAATCGACCCAACTCAAACTAAATATCAAAGGATATTATTTCGAAAATCTCCAAATGACCCTATTGAACTCCTAACAGTGACGTTTGGAGTTAATTGTGCCCTGTTCCTGGCCATTTTTTTTTAGAACGCAGATTTCAAACATACAAACCCCTTAGCATCACATATTTTGAAACAAAATATGTACGTAGATGACGTTTTAGCCGGTGAGCACGCTTTCAACGCTGCCATCGAATCCAGAAAATAACTATCTAGTGTTCTAAAATCTGTCGGTTTTGACCTGATGAAATGGACTTCAAACGACCCACGAGTCATCCAGTATTTGCCAAACGAGACTCTATTACCTCTTGATTGGTTAAACTTATCCGAAAATGCTTGAACGAAAACCCTTGGGATAAAATGGAACATTTCGTCAGATTCCTTTACTTTCACGGCTCCAGAAGTCGAATTAAAACAAACATACACAAAGCGCGAAGTTTTATCTACAATTGCCAAGTTCTTTGACCCCTGCGGATGGCTGGCCCCAATCTTTGTAGATGCAAAAATAATTATGCAACAAATCTGGTTAGATAAAATCGACTGGGATGATATCTCTTACCTGTATGAAATGGCAAAAATTCGTCCAAAATTGCCATACAATTAATACGCTGAAGATACCACGTTGGAATCACTATAGCCGCTCTTGTAACGTGGAGATCCACGGATTTTGCGACGCCTCAGAAAAAGCCTATTCTGCAACATTATACATCAGAATTCAACTTTAACACCATTCCTTTCGCACTTTTCTTTTGGCTGCCAAAACCCGTGTTGCCCCTATCAAAAAAGTATCTTTACCCCGTTCAGAGCTATGTGGAGCCCTATTGTTAGCAAATTTAACCTCTGGAATTCTACCAAATCCTCAGGTACAAAATTTTAAGACCTTTTTTTTGGACCGACTCGACAATTGTTTTAATAAACACCGTTTATGAACTGGTTCGCTTTTCATCACTACCACGTGCTTATAGGGTAATCGCATACGTTTTACGATTACGGCGAAATACTGGCGCAAATCGGACTCATCTTCGAATTTCCTCGCTAGAAATCAAACCAGATAAAATTAAAGAGGTCAAAAATCGCCTTATAATTTTGACTCAGAAGCATTGTTTTCAAGATGATTACCAAAAGTTATCACAAAAAGTCAAAATTTCACCCAGCAGCAGCCCTTTGACCTTAAATCCTTTCATAGATGGTAAAATTCGAGTAAATGGGCGTCTTGTTCTATCGCCAGCCCTAACATACAACGAACGTCATCCAATTTTGCTGCCTCATGACTGTAAATTCACTCGATTGATTACCGAATTCACCCATAAAATTACGTTACATGGTGGAAATCAACTTATGATTCGAGTTCTACGAACTGAATTTTGGATATTTAGATTCAGGCCCCTTAGTCAAAAGTGTGATACACAATTGCAAAACTTGTGTCTTATACAAAAAACAGACACAAAGAACGAATCTCTCCCGACCTTTCGAAACTAAGGGAGTAGATTACGCAGGCCCCTTTGACATACGAAATTTCACTGGCCGATCATGTCTCATCACAAAAGGGTATGTCTGCATTTTCGTGTGTTTTACTACAAAAGCCGTACATCTCGAAGCAGTAAGTGATCTGTCTTCTCAAGCTTTTTTTAGCCGCATTTGCACGTTTTATTGGAAGACGTGGATGCCCCGCTCTAGTCTATTCCGATAATGGAACAAATTTCGTTGGTGCAGCAGAACTTATTAAAAAAGACCGCCTAGAGTTTATAAAAAAATCTGAAAACCCAGGGGATTCATCATTATAGCCATCAAAATCTTGATTGGAAATTTATTCCTCCCGGTGCCCCTCAAATGGGCGGACTTTGGGAGGCAGGTGTAAAATCTTTCAAAACCCATTTAAGAAAAATGATTCCCAATATGAAATTCACTTTTGAAGAGCTGTCTACATTTTTGACTCGAATAGAGTCCTGTTTAAACTCAGACCTTTAAGTCCTGCTAGCGATGACCCTAATGACCTATCTCCATTGACCCCTGGACACTTTCTCATTGGCGCTCCATTAATGACCCCAGCTGAACCTGAATTATGCAATGAAAATCTGATGTTAATCAACCGCTAGAAACGCCTCAAAGTCATCTATCAATCATTTTGCCTAAGATGGAAATCTGAGTATTTGACTGAACTCCATCGCAGATATAAATGGAAAAATCAACGAGAAAAGGTTAAAATCAATGATCTGGTCGTCATCAAAGACAAGACCACCCAACGAATGGAAATTAGGCCGTATTGTTAAAACCTAACTAGGACCCGATCAAAGCAGTCGAGTAGTTGACATACGAACCGCCAATGGAATATGCACTAGACCTATTACAAAAATAGTTGTGTTATACAGAAACTAACATGACCTTCTTCGAAACTTTCATCACAGATCTAGAAGGAATGATGTCTACAAAAGAAGCCCCAAGAAACTCAAAACAATCAAATGCTTCAACTTGTAAACCCAAAAGATGACATCACAATGGCACCAATCATGGGGGCGAGAATGTTTAGAGATGCCCCTAAACTAATCAACTGCACTGTAATCAACGGTTTAGCTGAATTTGTTTTTACATATTGTTATTGTTGCTAAAAATAATGCGTATTGATGCATTCTTAAGCATCAATACTAAAAACAAATTAATAAACAATCACTCTAACTTGAACAATTGAACACTAAACAAGAAAAAACAGTGAAAGAACAGCAAAACAATTAGATAATAAACTAAAAATCATACACAAATTAAAATTATACTAAAAATTAAAGCTAAATAAAACTTAAATCTAAAAAACAAAAATAAACAAAGGACCGTGCCCTAAACACCAACAGTCCTTAAGCTACGGGGAAATATTTTTAAGGAAAGTCAACTCCAACATTCCTTAAACTACGGGACAGACTACAGGGAAATAATTTTAAGGAAAGCCAGCTCCAACAGTCCTTAAACTACGGGACAGACTACAGGGAAATATTTTTAATGAAAGTCAACTCCATCAGTCCTTAAACTACGGGACAGACTACGAGGAAATATTTTTAAGTCAACTCCAACAGTTCTTATAGTTCCCTTATTTGCTTTCAAACAGTTAGTCAACTCAAACTACCTACTTGAAAGCCGCAGGCCGACTGATCCTCGCTGCAGTGTTGCCAACAAATTTTTAAAATAAATAGTTAGATCAGACCCAAAAATCGTTAGAAAATCACTAGATTTATAAACAGTGCAAGAATTTAGCGATTTTATCGCTAGATCCCAGCAAAATATTGGTAATGACACCTCATTACTATCTGCATTACAAAAAATGATATATCATTACCTTTTCCATTATTTTATAATATAAAATAATGACTTACTAATAACGGCCTATTGTTTTCATTGTTTCTAAATATAAAATAATGACTTATTTATTTATTTATTTATTGATTTCCTGCACAACAAGACTAAGTCTTATAATTATAGTACAGGATTTAAAAATTGTACAAATATATACTTTGCCAAATTAAATAAAATATTGAATAATATATATATATATATATAAATATTACAAATAAATATTGAATTAATAAAATGTTTAAACATGAAATTATATAAAAAAAATTACTAGTAGTATAAAAAAATAAGCAAAAAATAAATAAAAACAGTAAGTTTTTTAATAAAAATAATAAAAATAAAAGAACAAACATTTAAAGAAAGAGAAAAAAAATTATAATTAATTAAAATGATCTAAAAGAAAATTTTTAAAACTTATTGCAAACAAACATACACAAAGCGCGAAGTTTTATCTACAATTGCCAAGTTCTTTGACCCCTGCGGATGGCTGGCCCCAATCTTTGTAGATGCAAAAATAATTATGCAACAAATCTGGTTAGATAAAATCGACTGGGATGATATCTCTTACCTGTATGAAATGGCAAAAATTCGTCCAAAATTGCCATACAATTAATACGCTGAAGATACCACGTTGGAATCACTATAGCCGCTCTTGTAACGTGGAGATCCACGGATTTTGCGACGCCTCAGAAAAAGCCTATTCTGCAACATTATACATCAGAATTCAACTTTAACACCATTCCTTTCGCACTTTTCTTTTGGCTGCCAAAACCCGTGTTGCCCCTATCAAAAAAGTATCTTTACCCCGTTCAGAGCTATGTGGAGCCCTATTGTTAGCAAATTTAACCTCTGGAATTCTACCAAATCCTCAGGTACAAAATTTTAAGACCTTTTTTTTGGACCGACTCGACAATTGTTTTAATAAACACCGTTTATGAACTGGTTCGCTTTTCATCACTACCACGTGCTTATAGGGTAATCGCATACGTTTTACGATTACGGCGAAATACTGGCGCAAATCGGACTCATCTTCGAATTTCCTCGCTAGAAATCAAACCAGATAAAATTAAAGAGGTCAAAAATCGCCTTATAATTTTGACTCAGAAGCATTGTTTTCAAGATGATTACCAAAAGTTATCACAAAAAGTCAAAATTTCACCCAGCAGCAGCCCTTTGACCTTAAATCCTTTCATAGATGGTAAAATTCGAGTAAATGGGCGTCTTGTTCTATCGCCAGCCCTAACATACAACGAACGTCATCCAATTTTGCTGCCTCATGACTGTAAATTCACTCGATTGATTACCGAATTCACCCATAAAATTACGTTACATGGTGGAAATCAACTTATGATTCGAGTTCTACGAACTGAATTTTGGATATTTAGATTCAGGCCCCTTAGTCAAAAGTGTGATACACAATTGCAAAACTTGTGTCTTATACAAAAAACAGACACAAAGAACGAATCTCTCCCGACCTTTCGAAACTAAGGGAGTAGATTACGCAGGCCCCTTTGACATACGAAATTTCACTGGCCGATCATGTCTCATCACAAAAGGGTATGTCTGCATTTTCGTGTGTTTTACTACAAAAGCCGTACATCTCGAAGCAGTAAGTGATCTGTCTTCTCAAGCTTTTTTTAGCCGCATTTGCACGTTTTATTGGAAGACGTGGATGCCCCGCTCTAGTCTATTCCGATAATGGAACAAATTTCGTTGGTGCAGCAGAACTTATTAAAAAAGACCGCCTAGAGTTTATAAAAAAATCTGAAAACCCAGGGGATTCATCATTATAGCCATCAAAATCTTGATTGGAAATTTATTCCTCCCGGTGCCCCTCAAATGGGCGGACTTTGGGAGGCAGGTGTAAAATCTTTCAAAACCCATTTAAGAAAAATGATTCCCAATATGAAATTCACTTTTGAAGAGCTGTCTACATTTTTGACTCGAATAGAGTCCTGTTTAAACTCAGACCTTTAAGTCCTGCTAGCGATGACCCTAATGACCTATCTCCATTGACCCCTGGACACTTTCTCATTGGCGCTCCATTAATGACCCCAGCTGAACCTGAATTATGCAATGAAAATCTGATGTTAATCAACCGCTAGAAACGCCTCAAAGTCATCTATCAATCATTTTGCCTAAGATGGAAATCTGAGTATTTGACTGAACTCCATCGCAGATATAAATGGAAAAATCAACGAGAAAAGGTTAAAATCAATGATCTGGTCGTCATCAAAGACAAGACCACCCAACGAATGGAAATTAGGCCGTATTGTTAAAACCTAACTAGGACCCGATCAAAGCAGTCGAGTAGTTGACATACGAACCGCCAATGGAATATGCACTAGACCTATTACAAAAATAGTTGTGTTATACAGAAACTAACATGACCTTCTTCGAAACTTTCATCACAGATCTAGAAGGAATGATGTCTACAAAAGAAGCCCCAAGAAACTCAAAACAATCAAATGCTTCAACTTGTAAACCCAAAAGATGACATCACAATGGCACCAATCATGGGGGCGAGAATGTTTAGAGATGCCCCTAAACTAATCAACTGCACTGTAATCAACGGTTTAGCTGAATTTGTTTTTACATATTGTTATTGTTGCTAAAAATAATGCGTATTGATGCATTCTTAAGCATCAATACTAAAAACAAATTAATAAACAATCACTCTAACTTGAACAATTGAACACTAAACAAGAAAAAACAGTGAAAGAACAGCAAAACAATTAGATAATAAACTAAAAATCATACACAAATTAAAATTATACTAAAAATTAAAGCTAAATAAAACTTAAATCTAAAAAACAAAAATAAACAAAGGACCGTGCCCTAAACACCAACAGTCCTTAAGCTACGGGGAAATATTTTTAAGGAAAGTCAACTCCAACATTCCTTAAACTACGGGACAGACTACAGGGAAATAATTTTAAGGAAAGCCAGCTCCAACAGTCCTTAAACTACGGGACAGACTACAGGGAAATATTTTTAATGAAAGTCAACTCCATCAGTCCTTAAACTACGGGACAGACTACGAGGAAATATTTTTAAGTCAACTCCAACAGTTCTTATAGTTCCCTTATTTGCTTTCAAACAGTTAGTCAACTCAAACTACCTACTTGAAAGCCGCAGGCCGACTGATCCTCGCTGCAGTGTTGCCAACAAATTTTTAAAATAAATAGTTAGATCAGACCCAAAAATCGTTAGAAAATCACTAGATTTATAAACAGTGCAAGAATTTAGCGATTTTATCGCTAGATCCCAGCAAAATATTGGTAATGACACCTCATTACTATCTGCATTACAAAAAATGATATATCATTACCTTTTCCATTATTTTATAATATAAAATAATGACTTACTAATAACGGCCTATTGTTTTCATTGTTTCTAAATATAAAATAATGACTTATTTATTTATTTATTTATTGATTTCCTGCACAACAAGACTAAGTCTTATAATTATAGTACAGGATTTAAAAATTGTACAAATATATACTTTGCCAAATTAAATAAAATATTGAATAATATATATATATATATATATATAAATATTACAAATAAATATTGAATTAATAAAATGTTTAAACATGAAATTATATAAAAAAAATTACTAGTAGTATAAAAAAATAAGCAAAAAATAAATAAAAACAGTAAGTTTTTTAATAAAAATAATAAAAATAAAAGAACAAACATTTAAAGAAAGAGAAAAAAAATTATAATTAATTAAAATGATCAAAAAGAAAATTTTTAAAACTTATTGCGTTGCTATTTATTTGTTGGTTATGCGGAAGAGCATTTATAAAGAACTGCCATTCAGAAACAAGACATCGAAATTTGGGAAATATGATCCTTTTGCCTCTTGACGATCTTGCAAAACGTATATTTTGAAATATGTAATTCGGTTTTTTATGTATATAACTTTTTGTAAAAATATTAGTATTCTTATCTTTAAGAGATTTTCAAATGATACATTATATAGAGTTTTCGAATAGGACGATACTTGATCCCGTCTTTTAAGTCCGTAAATATACCGTATAATATTGTTATATAAAACTTGGAGTTTTTTCCTACTAATAGAATCGCAATTAGAAAACAATTGGCAACCGTAAGTAAGACTTGGCACCAAATAATAGTAATATATTAAATAAGTTTAATAGTTTAAATAAGTACTTTTTACACAGTTAAATTTTATACATTTTTATTTATTATATGTAAATATGTTTTATGTTTAAATTTTTATGACGAGACCTAGAATTACACACTAGAGAAAACTTAAATTTTTCTGAATGTATTTCCTTAAGCTAATAGTATTTGCTTAACTCCTTATTTTTAAGAATCAAGTAAGCAATCGGATAACCACTTATAATTCAACTTTTTGAAAGCATGTGTGTAACCACTTATTATTCAAAATCTCATAACTACTTATTTCTCATTTTTTCGTAAGCGAGCGGGTAAGCGTGACTACTTATAAAAACGACCATGCCAAACAAAAATAATGAGTTTAGACGCCAAAAAATAAGTTGTGCGGCGCTATGAATTTCTATTATATAACCACTTATTTGGTAATGAAAGATTTTGCTGGGATTGTTTAAAAATGGTACTTAAAGGAGCTTTTTACTCAAAAATTTGTTTAATATGTTCATTAGAAGTGTTATTTACTTATAAATAATAAAAAAATTTACGATTAAGCTGCAAATAATGCATCCCGATTTTTATTGAATTAATATTAGTGTTGAAAATATTCAAAAGAGTGCATTCTACGGTGAAAAACTACATACCGAAATGTGTATTTTTTAGAAAGTTTTTTTACTTAAATCGCTTAAGTTGTTTTTTTATAATAGAGCAATTATTTGTATTTTTAACTGTAAAATAATTTTTAAAATGTATTTTTAATAATAAAATAAAACAATGTTAAATAATTACAAATAATTCAATTATAAAAAATATAAAAACAATGAGAACAATGTGGTCTCTTAAATGCTCCTCTCCTGTCCAAACAAGGAGTCGGGGCCCATTTTTTTATTGCTGATTCTTAAAGCAAAAATTATGAGGAATCCAAAAAAAAAAAAAAAAAATAGCCGGAAAATTTAGGAGCTTCTGTGGAAAATCGGAAAATTTAATTTTCATGGGAAAAAAGGTAAATTTCTGAGAAAAATTAGGAAAATTTTATTTTTCAATTAAAGCCTGATTCAATAGCTTTCCAACGAGCTATCACTCGTTGCGATCGCTTTAGTAGTTTTTTTTAAACAACTTTCAATGAGGTCCCTTATGAAGAATTCTTCAATTTTGTCACATGACAGTGGTGTACACCACCACTAAACCAGTCACTATAAAAAAAAAAAAATATGTAGGTACATTATTTTTTGCTGGGCAATCGATTGAGACTATTTATTTTAAAATCGGAGAGGGGTCGTCCAAAAGGACGACTTTGTTCCTCACAAGCCTTATATGGTTATATGTGAAGCCATGTTAATTTAAATCTTAATTTACAGATAACTAAATTTTATGTTAAATTATTATATATTAATTTGTATAGGATTATATATAAAGTTATATACAATTACAAGAAAATATTTTTAGTATGGCGTCACATACATTTTTATGTAACTTTGCATGGAACCATATATAAATATAGTTCACTACATATATTTTTATTAATTTCGTATGGCTTATGTAGTTATATATGGAGTAAAATTTGGGGACATATAATAATATCAATTACCGTATAAAAAATTCTTAATGTGATTCCATTCAAAGCCAGATATAGGACAATCACATTATATATGACCATATATTAAAATTTTTACCCGGGAAGCAAAAAGTGTTAATATTACTTTTTTTTCTTAATGGAGTCAGTAAGTTTAGTCATTATAAACCTAATGGCAAAAAATCTCTTCCACAAGTTGCCGCAATGACTTTTTTTGAACAATTTTAATTTTTTTTTGTGGTAACGGAGTTACATTTCTACAAGCAAAAGATATAACAAAAACAATTGCTTACGAATTTTCTTCAAATTTATTAGTTTTTCGTATTTGGGTTTTCAATAATATACAATTTGTGTTTATCAAATTGGCAGTTTCACGAATAAAAATACAATTCATTCATTTTTGGTCCTTTTAAATGCTTTTCAAAAATATAAAATTTTTTAAAATCCAATCAGCGGTTGCGAAGTTACAAAGTAATATATTAAAAACATAACATTTCGCGATAAAAAAATTCTTAAATTGTTTGAAACAAATTAAATTTGTCAAACTAATGTCAGTAATGGCTCGAAATAACGATTCCAAACTAATGAAATGCAAGATCAATCGTTTTTCGCTCCAGCAGTTTAGGGTAAAAAACTGATAACTTTTTTTGATTTGACGCAAAATTATTAGTTGGATCATCTTTTGACGCAAAAATATTAGTTGAGTCACCTCTGTTAATGGTTATTTTAAAAAATTTTAAACATTTACCTACATTTTCTTGAATGCAATCTGATGCAAACAATTTTGGTTACGGAGTTGTATCATTCCATATTAAACGTATACAAAAATAGACGTTTTTGGACATGACCCCTTTCGATTTTTACAAAACTTGGTACATACATTCTACTAATTGTTACGATGTTAAATGTTTTCCAAATTCATTTTGGTACGCGTTCTATCGCTGTTTTTAGTTGATTTTTTTCAGAAAATTTGTGAAAAATACATGATGTTCAAATAGGGTTGCCAGATATGAAATCGACGAAAAAAGTACGTTGATGAAAAAAACGCAGTACAATTAGTAAAAAAGTAGAACACTTTTTTCATTAAAAATATCATAAAATTCAGTACATAAAAGTAACAATTTGTGTATTTAGAATTCATAACAAAATATGTCAATCCCGTTTTATTATGGATGTATGGATTTATCCGTATGATGAGGTCTTTTAATGGCCAAGAGTCTACTTAACATAAAATCTCAACTTTCAAGATTTTTCAATATTTGTATTCTCATTAAAAAACCTATTTTGGAAGCAATTCTCATTTTGCATAATTTTTACTAGAGTTAGTGGATTTTGTTGTTTTAGGATAATTCGTAAACTAGAAATATTCGTGATCAATATTTTGTATCATAGTTGCAAACGCTTTGTATATGTCTAACAATATTTCAAAAACAAATCGAAATTTCAGCCAAAATTAAGATTTTTCTATATCAAAAAATTGAGTTTATGTTAATGTTTGTCAAATAAAATCAATTTTCATATAAATTAAAAAAAAAGAATAATTAATTTAAAATTGATATTTTGATTCACTTTTGAAATATTTTAGGACATATCTAATGTTTTTGCAACTATGATACAAAATCTACTAGGCTAGATTAAAGAGTGTATTTTAATATTAATACAAAATAACGAAATCAATTAACTGTTTTAATATAACGATTAAACCAAAAAACTAGAATTTTCTGATTTAGTAGGTTTGAGGTTAAGAAGAAGAAACCTTTTATTCAAAAGTTATAAACACATTAAATTTGCAAATCAGACTAGATCCTTTTTCTATGGACCTTCTTCATCAGTGATTTTCCATTAAATTGTATTATTGTTTATATTTTTATTGTCAGATTGTCTCTACATGAATACTTTCAGAAGTGATCAAACATTCTACTTTAGATTTTTTGTTTATCTTCTTATTTTCTCCGTGTCACCTTTTCGCAAATGTTGCCACATTGACGTATGGTTTTTACGTACAAGTGCAGGCACTTTGCCTATATTGGACGGACTGCCAACAGGGCATTTTTATTTTTTAAAATAAAGTGTTGTTTTTCCAAACGCGTCTTACAGACCAAATACAAAATTCAGAAAACATCCTTCATCAAGCTCAACTTCTGTAGACTTTAAAAACTGCTGAAAAAACAGAGATTTCAATGAAATCTAAAATTCAAAAAATTTCGAAAACTGCTCGCCCCATTATAATTTTTACCAATTTCCGTTTGACGCGTCAATATTGTAAACATAAGATATAATATTGCAAGAGCAGGAATTTCAAAAAATATAAATTTCCCTAATAGTGTTATCAAATAAGGAACATATCTCTATTATTTAAAGTTTTTAACAAAAAAAAAAGTACAAAAAGAAGTACAGAGGTTAAAAAAAGTACTTTTCCGTACTTCTTTGGGAGTTATGCAGAAAGCAGTACAATCAGTAAAAAAAAGTACGCGTACTGCTGAAAACAGTACGTCTGGCAAGCCTATGTTCAAATGATTACAACTTTTGAACGCGTTATCTGATTGTTAATTTTTACCTAGTAATGCTTACATAATCTAATTTCAAAATAAATTGCAAAAATAAATTATGTAATGCAAAAAGGATAATACAATTTGAAAAATATCCTTCATTTGCAAATATCTCAAAAACCCTTTAATTTTCTTTAAATTATTGAAGCAGATAACTTAATATTTCAGCTACAGACTGTGAAAATTTCAAATTGGAACGCCAATGGGTTCAAAAGAAAAACGCTATTTTTTTATAAAGTTTTTTTTAATTTTCACAAATAAACATAACACTGCATGACAAAATCTTGACTTTTAAAAATTAATAGAGCTCTGACCATCAATTCTATATATTTTGGACATGCTGAATACAATGGCGTACTTTATTTTTCGATCTAAGGTACATATTTTCCGCGAAATGCCTTTAAAGTTTAGCGGTTTTCCATTTAGTTTTTTATATACAAAAATTTTCAAATGCAATCAATACGTACAGTGGTGGCCACGAATTTAAGGACATTCAAGTTTTTTTTAATTTTATTGTTATTGCCTTTGTTTTTAAAAATCAAAATAGTGGCTAAATTCGCCACGAAAGGCAAGGACATGGTTCAGAAAATTGTACAGAATTTTAACGTAATGTTGGTTTTCTCATTTTGTCACTTGTTTTAAGTGGGCGTGGCTTTTAACGAAAAATTAGCGATATCAACCTTTTATCAAATTTCATAGTGAAATTTAGGCAGTACTGATCGGTTCTTTACATTTTTGGAAATCCCATAAAATTTCCTTAAGTCTTGCATTATTTTTATCTACAAATAGTCGCCAGAGTTAAAATTGCAGCACTTTAAACATGACCAAATTTTTCTTTGTTTTTAGCGACTTTAAAAGAAAATTAACAACACTGAAATTTTAACATGAAATGCTTTTACTATAACGTAAAAAAAATCTTGACTGATTTGTTATATTGTGGTAAGAAAAGCATAAAACTATTCACTTTAAAATTTCAGTGCTGTTAACTTTATTAATTTCGTAATTTACTTGTAAAAATTGTATCATCTTTCTTTGATTTGAAAATAATTTAAACAGAAAGTGATATTAATTTATGATCTTGAGTCAAACTAAAATAACATTCATTTACTTAAAATAACAGATCAACTAAAAACATTTCCTCCATTCATCTTAAACACATTGACACGGTGCAAAAATATAATTTAACGAGTAAAAAGGTTAAAGTCGGGCATGCCGACTATACAATACCCTACACCAGTCTGGTTAAAAGCCAACTAATGTTTGGATCCGAAATTCGAATGGGTTAAAATGGGTTTTGTGTCAAAATTTTCTATAATGTGAGTCAGCGCACCAAATTTCATTAAAATATCTTAATATTTGCGACCTGCAGTTTGTAACCAAGCCAATTTTGGGGAGACCCTTATATGGGCATTAGGTCTAAACATGGACCGATGTTCACCAAAATCAATAGGCTTCGTCCTTGGGCCAACATAGGTCTGTGTACCAAATTTCAAAAATTACCAAAATTATACTGTTTATACGCTTCAGGTCGCAAATATTAAGATATTTTGATGAAATTTGGTACACAGACCTATGTTGGCCCAGTAACACAGCCTATTGATTTTGGTGAACATCGGTCCATGTTTAGACCTAGTGCTCATATAAGGGTCCTACCAAAATTATATTGTTTTACGCTGCAGGTCGCAAATATTAAGATATTTTGATGAAATTTGGTACACCGACATACATATGTCAACCCAAGGACGAAGCCTATTGATTTTGGTTAATACCGGTCCATGTTTAGACCTAGTGCCCATATAAGGGTCCTACTAAAATTATATGGTTTATATGCTGCAGGTCGCAAATATTAAGATATTTTGATGAAATTTGGTACACCGACCAATGGTAGCCCAAGGACGAAGCCTATTGATTTTGGTTAACACCGGTCCATGTTTAGATCTAGTGCCCATATAAGGGTCCCCCAAAATTGGCTTGGTTACAAACTGCAGGTCGCAAATATTATGATATTTTAATGAAATTTAGTTCGCTGACTCGCATTATAGAAAATTTTGTCACAAGTCCTATTTTAACCCATTCGAATTTCGGATCCAAACATTTGTTGGCTTTTACCCAGACTGGTGTAGGGTATTGTATAGTCGGCATCATTGGCGTACCTATACCATTTTTCTGGGGTGGGCAAGCTACCCATTAATTTTCTGCTGTTTATTTGCCCAAAAGTGCATCTATTTTTCTGAAGAAAACCTCGTACAATGAATGTGTTCCAAGCTATATTTTCAGATTATTATCATAGAGAAAAGAAATCTAAGATCAACCTGTCTAATTCGTCTACTTCGGACGAATCCTTTCTAACCCCATATTCTGATCACTTAAATTACCGAGGTAGTCAAAAAGAGTGAGATGTTCATCTTACAATTTTTTTCTCTCCAAAATATTGAAATTTTACTAAAATAACATAGTAATGTTTAGTTTGAAGAACCTTCCTAGTTAGATATTAACTAATTATTCATTTAGAAAACTATGAAATCTAAGATATTTAACTCACCAAAAAAGATTATGCGTTATATTTCTATTATTGAACAACGATTCTAATAATTTTTCTTAAAGAAAAACTCGTATGGTCAATTTTATAATCAGAACTAAGATCGATTTGTTTCTTAAATATTTCTTAGGTAAGAATTTTTCAAACAACTTTTTTATTTAAGAAATATTTAAAACAAAAATCGATCTTAGTTCTGACTATAGAACTGACCCTTAGATTTCAACAACTTAGCTGTCTAGGAATCTAGTAGAGATTTCCCCAAACCAAAACACAGGATTAATTGATATAAAAAAAAGTAATATTGTGATACTTTTTGCCATCAAAATTATAGATAAAAGAATTGTAGGTAGATTTTTTAAAATTCTGGGGTGAGCAAAAATCAATCTAGGGTGACCCAGACCGGCCTAAGTCCGCCAATGGTCGGCATGCCCGACTTTAACCTTTTTACTCGTTAAAACTAGATTCATAGATTATATGAAGCTTTTTCATCTAGTTTAAGCAAATTTTTCATTTACCTTGTGAAGAAAACTTTATTACTTATTATTTTACGAAATAATCTACAGGGAATCATTAGGGAAAAGTAAATATAAAGAGAAAGAATTCTATACTACACATTTGTATCTACCTTTTTTTTTATTTTTTAATGCATAAATGTTTGTTTATTTTTGTAAATTAATTAATTTTACTTTGTTGTTAATTATATATACTTTATTTAGTAGTATTTTTTAGTGAGTTGTATGTGAGCCATATTTGGCCCTATGGGCGTGGTTTGAAATTGTAAAAATAAGTAAATAAATAAATAAAAATATGTAACTGTATTTAAATCAACATACATTTTGTTCGATTCGAAATAGTAAATAATTTTATCTAAAATATTTTTGGTCTTGGGTCACATTTAGTTTTATAAAATGTTCTTCGAAGCAATATAAAAATTTACAAATTGATATTTTCTGAATTTCAAATGACGGTTTCTGAATTTCAATTGATATTTTCTGAATTTCAAATGACGATTTCTGAATTTCAATTGATATTTTCTGAATTTCAATTGATATTTTCTGAATTTCAAATGATATTTTCTGAATTTCAAATGATATCTTCTGAATTTCAATTGACATTTTCCGAATTTCAAATGATATTTTCTGAATTTCAATTGATATTTTCTGAATTTCAAATGGAAAATCTGAATTTCAATTGATGTTTTCTGAATTTCAAATGGAAATTCTGAATTTCAATTGTTATTTTCTGAATTTCAATTGATATTTTCTGAATTACAATTGCAAAAGGTGTAGATCTAGTCTGATTTGCAAATTTAATGTTTTATAACTTTTGAGGAAGGTTTATTGTTCTTTTTAACCTCAAACCTACTAAATTAGAATTAATAAAAATACATATTAATGACAATATTAATTGTATTTGGTCTATACGACGCGTTTGAAAAAACAACACTTTACTATATAAAAAAAAAATGCCCTGTTGCCTGTCCGTCTCGAATATACACAAATTGCCTGCACTTGTACGTACAAACCATACGTCAATGTGGCAATATTTGTGAAAAGCTGACACGGAAGAAATAAGAAGATAAACAGATAAAATCTGAAGTAGAATGTTTGTATATGTCTGTTTGATCACTTCTGAAATTATTGATATAGAGGCAATCTGACAATAAAAATATAAACAATAATACAATTTAATGGAAGATCACTGATGAAGCCTGTCTATAAAAAGGCAGAAACTAGATCTAGTCTGATTTGCAAATTTAATGTGTTTATAATTTTTGAGGAAGGTTTATCCTTCTTAACCTCAAACCTACTAAATAAGAAATTATTTAATTTTCATATTTAGTTGCATTTTAAATTAGCATATAAAAAATTCAAAATAATTTGAAAAAGCATCTGATGTATTTATTATTTTAAAAATTAATAATATTTAAAAATATATTTAAAATAAAGGAATAGCAATTGAACTTTAAATGAAATTATTTGAAGTAAAAGAAACTCAAAATACTTATGTTAATTGAAAATACGAAAAAATTACTATTTTTAACTTTAATCCCTAGTTTATTGGAGGTATTTGTAACTGAAATAATGATGTTGAAATGTTTTATAAGGCTGGTTTACACTATAAGTTTTTCGGTACGATTTTACTTCAGTACACGTGCAAAACATATAGCAGGTATGGGCACATAAATGGCTTAAAGGGCCAAATTTGGGATTTCACAAAATTACTGAGGGCCGCACCAATTAATACATTACTCGACAAAAATTATTTTTTTGTACAGCCTTCTGCTAAAACCTTTTTTTGAGTATTTTGGTTTCCTAAGCCCGGATCTAAAGTCAAAAAAGGTCCACTAAATAGCCTTCGAGTTGTGGGTCTTTCTGTTTTTATTCCCTCACCCAGGGAAATACTTTATGAGTCAATATTGCGGAGAAGGACATCAAAATCTTTTATTTTTTTATGATTTTGGATCCAAATATATTGCCCTTCTTAATACGAATCTGGGGGGTAACCGCATAACTCGATTTGAAAAAATTTTCGAATTCGTAAATCTTGCAAATATTGTTAAAAATATAATTTTGTATAAATATTCTACCTTTTAATTTATTTTTATCCTAAAACTTTTACACTACACATAAAAATTCAAAAAGTAAGATTTTTGTTTAAACTTTTCTTTTTACGAAAGGTAGAAAATTTACGAATTCGACAATTTTTATTCGAATCGAGTTACGCGGTAACCCCTCTGAAGTCAAAAAACTTTGTCGAATTAATCTTCGAAAATATAGTTTTAAATTTTTAAATATTTTTAAATTTACTTAATGGATTTTGATCCCTAGTTTTATTTATTGGAATGTGTAACAAGAATTAAGTGGCGCACATAATTTTGATACAAAACGTGGAAAAATATAATTTTTATCGAAAATGTGAACGTAAATGATATTTAAAACTCATAGGTCAACAACATTTTCGTATCGAAAATGTATAACAAATATCAAACCTCTCAGGCTCTGATTGCATTAAATTAAGGCATTGTCTAAGTCTAAACGATAGAAATTGACAGTTACTTTCGACAAAATTACATGGGAAACAAAAACAAATTTTCGTTATTTTGCTTTCGTTTAGACCATTTTCATGATACATAAACCAGGGCTAATTCTTAAATTTTAAAATTTCAATCACAAGACTCATAACCTAGCCTAAAAATTTGGATACTTTTATGGTTCTTATTCTGTAAATCAAAAATTATTCAAAAACGCACATATTTTTTAAATTTTAAACTTGTTTGTGAAAAATTTCTCGTTAGTCAGTCTTAGTAAAATGAATCATAAAAGGCACAAACATTTGAGGGAAATTTTTAAATCCAAAGGTGATTCAGAAACGACTCAAAAATATAAATTAATTTGAACATTTTGTGAGCAATTCAAAAACGACTCAAAAAAATTTATTTTTTAGCCAAAAGAATTTTTTTAA
This sequence comes from Leucophora obtusa, assembly GCA_949987735.1. Lineage (NCBI taxonomy): Eukaryota > Metazoa > Arthropoda > Insecta > Diptera > Anthomyiidae > Leucophora > Leucophora obtusa. The sequence continues at coordinate 53,451,616 of OX465297.1, read as the reverse complement.
ATATTTCTTTGAGTAATTTTTTAATAAACAAAAGCGCTTCTTAATGCAGCACTTTCATACAAGTGAAAGTTTAATAATATAGTTTGAGCACTTTTCTAATTCCTTTTTGGACTCGTTTGGTGGCTGGGAACTCTAGAAAAAATAAATTATGAAAACTATATTCAAAAGTTGAATAACATATTAAAAAATTGGGATAAGGCGGATTTGTTTGCTTTAAAAACGGGATAAAAATTCAAGGCTGCCGCCTGTAAGACTTTAGAAAGCGGTATAATCCCGTCAAAAGTGGATTGGTTGATCAAGTAAGTGCACTAATAGAAAAAAGCCTATAAAAAGTTTTGCTAAAGCTGCTAAAAATTACCTAGCATAAAAAACTGCAGAAAGAAGCAGATGTTCTTTGCTAAATATTAATGAGATAAAAATAGCAAAAATAAAGCTGTTTAATATAGAGAATTTTAGTTATATTTCAGCTACATTTTAGTTAATTAAAATAAAAAAATTAGAATCATCAACAAATTTTGCTGTATATTTGTATAATTATCAAACTCAAAGAAAACTTTTAATTGTTAAAATGTTGGGTTTTAATTTTTTAAAAAATTGACGTAGCAGACTACATTTAATATGAGATTTTGATGCTTCAAATTGCATTGCACTACCGCCACCACTTTCTAAAGAAACCTGATGAAGGGGGCCTGGAAAATCCCCGAAACGATCGTCTTTTCATTCCTGAAAGTGTAGAGGTTTTTGAAAGCAAAAACTCTGTGAAGTATTTGTCAGGAGAGTATCCTGATGAAGAAAAATAGCAGTTTTTGAAATAAGTACTTATTATGTTAATTTATAATAAGGAAATTGGCCTCGAACTAAATTAATAAATTTCTAATTTTTAATTGTTTTGAGAGAATAAAAATCTATTTTTATGAAATCAGCAGTCTACTATTTTTCGTCATACATTTCTGTTGATTTTAGCAGGATTACTATATTATATTTAACAGTTTTTTTTGCTCTTCTAATTTTACTAATATTTAGCGAAAATCGGCTAAAAAATTTCTGCACAGTCACTTTTAAATAATAAACCTTTAAAAATAGCAGAAAAACTACTAATGGTTTTGTTATTTTCACAGCTTTTTTTCTATAAATTTATGAATAAAATTTTATTGTGTCTAACTGTTTTACCAATTTTAAGTGCTTCAGAGCAATTCCCAAAAGTAAATTTTAGCGATCCTTACGGAGTTCGTAGAACGGCCTTAAAAATTTCCTTAAATGAAAGGTATATTTTTGAATTCAAACCTATAAAAAACTAAGAGATTCCTAAGTTCTTTTATATTGAGCCATAAAATGTTTTTCCCAGGCTTAAGGTTTAAATAAAGAAGAAGGAATTTTTCACTAAAAATTCGTACGTAGGAGGCGAAAATACTTTAAAAAGTTTTAGAGGAAGTATGTGCAAAAAAGTCGATATTTGTTGACCGGTGAAATTTTTTTAAAGCTCCATTTAATGTTTATTTTGTTATCGCTGTTTTCTATATTCTGTATTTTTTTTTTAATTCTGATTTTACTTTTTTTTATTTAATTAATTTTTTTTTTTTAATTTTGTTTAAAATTAAAAAAAAGAAATTTGATTGCTTTAAAATTAGTCAAGGGCCGCACGAAATTAGTTGACGGGCCGCATTTGCCCATGTATGACATATAGGCAAGGTTGCAAAATCTTTCCGATAATCTTATAGTTTAAAACAGCCTATATAAATATTGCTTTATTTGAACAAATATCATCATCTTAAAGAAGAAAAAAATTCCCGAAGGACAAGTATTTTAGTTTGTAAATTTGGTAATTGCTAATATAATATTTTTCGGTTTAACTAAACCAAATTCAATTGGCATCCCAAAACAATTTGGCTTAATTCAGTTTATTAAATTTTAAACCGTATTTTTTAATTTTAAATATTCTTTATTTAAATTAATTTAAAAAAATCAGTGCTTTAAATTTAAATAAAGCTTCTAAAATTGCAATAAAACTAGCTAAAACTATACTGTAAAAGACTAAAAAAAAAATACCGGGAAATCCCGCATAAAATTCCCGGGATTGCGGGATTCAAAAAAGGGCGGGAAAAACCCTACCGGGAATATATAATTCGTACTTGATTCGTGCGTGAGCGTGAATAAGAATATATAACCCGTGCATGATTCGTGTGTGAGTTTATTTTTTGCATCATATATTACTATTTTGTAATATTTTACTTTTTTTTACTATTTTTCTTATATCTTGGTTGTATAACATAATCCTATTAACTTTAAAATTTCAGTCTTGTTAACTTTATTTTAAAATTACTAAAAATAAAGAAAATTTTGTTCATGTTTAATGCACTGTCATGGTAAATCTGGATAAAAGTAATGGAAGATTTATCGAAATTATAGGATCTCCAGCAGACCTTTGGGTTAATCATTATATTTGGAAATTAATTACACATGCAATTACACAATTACATGTAATTGCAATTGAAAAAAATCAATTACAATTACATATTATTTGTAATTGTAATTAAAAAAAAGACAATTACAAGTTATTTGTAATTGAAATCACTTTCAATTACAATTACTTGTAATTAAAAATTTTCAATTACAGTTACATGAAATGTAATTGAGTTTATTTTTAATTTCAATTACATTTATTTGCAATTGTAATTGAAATCCCCCAGGTCTGATCTCCAGATATTGCATATCTTTTTTATTTAAAAAAATAATTTTTGTATATTGTTAGATGTGGTCATATATAATATGATCAAAAGTATAAGATCAATATTTAGATATAATTGTATCAAACTATGTTTTATAACATTTTATATAATTTTATACAAAAAGATATAATTTGATGTAATTGGATGAGGACAAAATTCGGATAAAATTGTATCGATTTGTATACAATTGTATACAATTTGGTACAATTTGATACAAATTTATACAATTCGATAAGATGTTCTCATTTTTCGGATATAATTATATCTAATTACATAAAAGATATATAATTAAATATAACTTCATATGGCTCCATATCATTTGTTTTTACTTGGGAAACCAAAGTGTATATGGTTATATAAAGCCACGCATATAAACAATTATGATTATATCAAATCATATTAGATTATATGAAAACTTTTTTAGTCGGGTATTTACAATTAACATCATGCGTTTTCGTTCGAACACCCGTTATATGCACTATCCCAGTTAATACTTATAAAAATTGGTTCAAACATAAAGGGTGTCTTTTTAAGTCCGATGCAACTTTAAATTGTAAAAAATAAAACAAAAAATTAAAGTTTAGCCCAAAAAATGTTTTGTTCCAAAGATTAATACATGTCATTAACATTTGAAAATGATTTCGGGCATAAGGCCACCGCGGCTGTTCTTGACGAAGCGCATTCTAGACGTCCAATTTTGGGCCACTTTTTCGGGCATTGCTGGCCGTATGACACGAATTACACGAACAATATTGGCTTCCAAGGCGTCAATTGTTGCTGGTTTATTAATATAAACCAGTTACTTCACGTGACCCAACAGGAAATAATCGAGAGGAGTCAAATCGCACGACCTTGCAGGCCAATTGACAGGTCCATTTCTCGAAATCAACTTATCGCCAAATTTTTATTTCAATAAGGCGAAGTTTGCGGTCGCCGTATGGCATGTTGAAACCACATCTCGCCCGGATCAATGTCATACATATTTTAAAACAAAAAAAATCATTGATCATGGTGTGGAAAAAATCCCCATTGACCGTAACGCGAGCTCCGGCTTCATTTTTGAAGAAATAAGGTCCAATAATGCCACCAGCGTGTAAACCACACCAACCGGTGCATTTTTCTGGATGTAGTGGAGTCTGTAGGGCTTGTTGTGGATTGTATTCACTCCATATGAGGCAATTTTGTTTATTAACCAAATCCGTTAAGCCAAAAATGAGCTTATCGCTGAACACAATTTTGCGTCTATAAGTTGCGGGAATTGATAACTGATTTTCAAAATAAATCTGGATAATTTGGTAGCGTTGCTCAAGCGCCAATCTATTTATGATGATTTGTCATAGTATACCGATCATAAATGCCAAAAAGTGAGCGCACTATGACAGTTAAACAATTCGTAAGTTCTATCGAGCTCAACAAAACACCTTTTATAATAAAACTGCTATAGTTAGGATGAACTTAAAGTTTTTTCTACCTTTCCCATGGACTTTTGTTAATATAAAAAAACAAAGTACACCAAATTTTTAAAATTAAAAGAAAAAAATCTTTAAATTAAATTACTAATTTCGAATATTTTGCAATTTATTCGAAGTTAATATCATAACTGGTTTACGCATATTAATTTTAATATCGGCTACTATTATTTTGAAAGTGATGTTATTTTTGATAACTAAATTGATTACAGTCCTTACAATATAATTAATCCTTAAAATTTTTGTAGGTGCCACCGGTTTTTGAACAAAGCATCATTATTGCTTTTATATGGTACACTAAAAAAAAAAGTCAGTAAAGTCAGCAAAAAATGTTGCTGTGTCAACAAATTCTTTGTCAGGAGCGTGCTAGCAAAAAAGTTGGTAATTTCAGCAAAAGTAATTTGCTGAAAATCAGCGAGCTGATTTTTACCAAAAAAAATAGTAATATCAGCAAAAGTTCTGCTAGCATTTAGTCGATTGGAAATGAAAAAATCCTTATTGATTTTAATAAGACTTTTTGCCCAATATTAGTATACTGAAAAAAATCTCAAAAAATTTGTAGAGAAATTGTACTTTAGTTAAGTTATTTGCTGAAAATTTAAGTCTAAAAATTTTGTTTTTGTTATTCTTTCGATTTATTTAGGAAAATTCTTAAAATATAAAAATGTCCAGACCTCCACATTATTAGATAATTCTAAAGACCAACAAAGGAAATAAACTGTGGCTTTTTATACTATAAAATCTTTTGATGGTATGTACAGTTGATCCTTTATTTGGTAAATGAATGTTCTTTGTTATATTTTGAGATCATACAAGTAAACTACAGAGAATAAAAATTTAAAAAATTCGATAAGGCCGGCAGGATAGAATAAGTATTTTCGGGCCCCGCTACAGACCCATCCTCAGTCTCCTATGGCTTTATGGGTTAATAATTTATTATATTTACAAGTATGCTGAATTTAATGTAAACAACTCAATTAGACTAACATAAACGAAATTTTAATAATGCTATATCTATCCTCTGTTATTACTATTTTTGCTTTGAACTTTAATACTTAAGGTATCGCAGCTGGTTCTATTCAACTCTGAATCACAGATTTATTAAACGACAAGGAACCGTTAATTTTAAATGCATATTCTAATTATTTTTAACCTACAACATATATCCATGTTGATAGTAAACAATTATGCATATTAAATTATATTTGTACCTAGTGTGTTGAGACGTATGAAGGTATGTATAGTTGATCTTTTAATTGATAAATGAATGTCCTTTTTTAGAGATCATACAAGTAAACTACAGAGAATAAAAATTTAAAAAACTCGATAAGGCCGGCAGGATAGAATATGTATTTTCGGGTCCCGCTACAGACCCATCCTCAGTATCCCATGCCTTTATGAATTAGTACCTGATGATGATCTATTTATACTCAATTTAAATAAACATTTTTCTTAAAAAAGCGAAAGGGATACAAAAAAACTACTCAAACTATTGAAAAAAAATGTTTGTCCTTGTATTTCACATAATCAATATTAATAAATAAATATTTTGTTTATGCATTCACTTTTTAGTTTTATCTTCACTAAATTTAAATATTTTATTTTGTCTATAATTTAAATTATATTTTATCTTATTGTGTTATATTTTTAGGTATATGTTATCTTTCGACGTCCTTTTGTTTTATGTATGAAACACAGATACAAAAATCTTTCACGGTTGTATTGTGGTGGCCAATAAATTAGAAACGATTCAAGTTTTTTCTAATTTTATTCTCGCTGCTTTTATTTTTAAAGATAAAAATATTGGCTAAATTCGCCCCGAAAGGCAAGGAGATTATTCAGAAAATTGTAAAGAATTTTAACGTAATGTTTGTTTTTTTATTTTGTCAAAGAGCAAAGTTTGAGAGAGACGTAGCCCACTACAGAGACTCTGGCAGATTAATATAAATTACAGTCTTATATGAGTACATGTTAAAAAAATCGGAAGAATAAGTATTAAGACAAATAATTACCTGATCAACAGCCACAAATCGAGCATACACCTCTACTGGACTTTGTTGGTATCTGGCACGGCACATCATTTTATCCATGAGAACGTTATTGAAATATCCTGTATTCTGTTGTCCATTACCAAAAGATCTCTTTTTTCGTCGCGATTTTTTGTGGCTACAATTAACAGAAAATATTAGTTTACTACAGGGTGGTCCGAAAGTTTTTGTACACCATTTAAGTGCCTGTAGAATTTAAACACACTTAAACTTTTCAAAATTTGATTTTATACTATCCCAGCCAGAAATTACATTTCAATTACAATTACTTGTAATCAAAAAACTTCAATTACAATTACAAATAATTGTATTTTACATTTAAGAAACTCAATTACATTTGTAATTGAAAATTTTCAATTGCAAATTATATGTAATTGTAATTGAAAGTGATTTAATTTCAATTACATTTAGAATTAGAAAATGTTTTTCTTTAAAATGTTGCCAAAAAATTGGCTAGTATAGGCGGGATAGACATGGCCAAACATAAAAAATTACGTCATCTTGGGTTGATGCCTAACTCGCTCTTTTGGTCATTATTTCTTTTCCAAAGAAAATGTAATTGTAACTGACATGTTTTTAATTACAATTACATGTAATGTGTAATTGAAAATGTTCAATTACAAGTTACATATCGTCATAGGAAATCAAAAAGCCGTAAGTTATATGATTAACCGCCAAGTCTGATCCCAGCGAAAAAAGACCTGACATAAGTTATTTTAAAAAACGTTTTATTACATGTAACCTTCAAAATATAAAAGGCGTACTTATTATAACTCGTAAATTCCTTGTAAACCTTGTATAAATACAAGCCATATTTTTATGTATGGAATTTGACATTAACACGCTAATGCCCAAGGCCGCTAAAAAGCATTTTCAGATATTAAATAGTTTTTCGCTATATATAATTTTCTATTAAACAAATTATATTATATCAATAGAAAACATAATTACCTACTTTTTTGTATAAGGAACGATTTTGAAGCGAGAAGGATGTAAAGTGAAAATTTTGTAAATTTAAAAAAAAATAACTTTTCAAAGCCGTAAAAAATACTTGAAAAATCGTCAAAAATACATTTACGATCTGGCATATATCATCGACAATACCGAAGCTAGCTTAGAGTCTCTACTTATAAAATCAGTTACAAATTTTGCTCCAGGACTCACAGGATAACGTCAGAATACATCTTACACTGAGAGAATTATCATCACTTCAGTAATGAATTTCATCATAGTTTTAATGAAAATTGTCACTGGAACTCGTCCATTGAAACTTTTCATAGAATATATGAAACAGGTTTCATTAAAGTCAATGTTTATGAAAAGTTCATAAAATTAATGAAACTCTTCATAAAATTGATAGGCCACTCGTCCAATGAATAAATCATTCAGCCAATGAAGAGCTTCATAAAATCTATTATGCAATTTCATTTACTATTATTTATTATAGTTGGTTGTTGGCGGTGCTAAGCTGGAGTGGATAAATAAAAAGTACTTAGCAAATGCAAAAGGCGTAATAAAATCGAAGCATATTTTACGGATGTACAAAATATATCTAAAGAAAGAATTCATTAAAAGTTTCATAAAAAAAAGTTTCGAAAAAATTAATATGATTTATAAAAAAATTTCATAGTCCAAAATTAATAATAAAAAATTATTTTAAAAAAAATAAAAATTATAAAAGATTATTCTCTCAGGAAATGACGATATTTTATAAAAAAAAGTAAATACTATTGAACAATTTCATATATATAAAGAACATTTTCATTAAATTTATGGAGATCTAATTTATGAAATTCAATGAAATTTTTAATGAAATTATGAAATTTTATGAAATACAAGTTATGAAACATTTCATAATATTAATTAAATATTATATACATATTGAAATTTTTCATTGGTTCTACGAAAAAAATTCTATGAAATTATATCATTAATATGTGTTGTAATCATTTAGATATAAGTGTTTCTCAATCTGATTTTAAAACCTTATTAAATAATATATTTTAAATTAGTGTTTAAGATGCTAGCCTGTGAGGATAAATTGTATCCATAGACTGAAATTAAATAAATAAATAAATATCATGAACGATAATTCTCTCAGTGTACAATACAATACATCTATCGAATATTGATGTTTTGTGCCAAATTTCGTAATTTTCAAAAAGCGAAAATCGCCATAACTTCTGAAAGAACAAGACTAGTGAGGAATTTTCAGTACGTGATTTTATTTTATTGATAGTTATTATAGCGAAAACCGAAATTTTTTGACTACTGGATTTCTTGATTCGTCTTCAACCTTTATTATGCGATATCGCCTAAGTAAAGCGATAAATTAAAATTTTAATATTTCTTCCATAGTAGATTTTCAATGCCAAATACGTAGTTTAAATATTATCGCAATCAGAAGAAAGAGCATTAGAGGGTTAAACTCATAAACATACACAGTTTACGGGTAGAATACAATTTTATATGAGAATACTTAAAATGCTTGGTTACAATTATGTACAACTTCTTCTAAATACTTAAATTTTTATTTAAATTTTGGATTCCTAAGGGTGTTATTTTTTAGTACTTTTTATTAGTCTCTCTACATCAAATTAGATATGATTATATCGGGTCAAAATTCGGATAAGATTTAATATATGTATTTAGATCTTATCCGATATAATTTTATCCACCATTTTTCGGATCATAGCATATCTTCAATTATATTAAATAAGATATCATTACATATGACATCATATTATTAATTTTATTCGGGAGTCTATATTTGCGAAATTAATAATGGGATAATAATTCTTCTTACCCGAGTAAAAATAGTTATATAGGAAATTATATAATTTAATATGGACTAATATGTTTATATATAGTCAAGTGTGACACTATATCTTTGTGGATATAATTATGTATAGCTTTGAGTTTTTCAAAAATTTCTTATATGATGACATATATAGATCAGTATAAATATATATGTCCCCATATATTAATATGTACCATATTTAGTTACATATGCTATGACAATTTTAATACATCGTCATATATAATTAAAAATGGCTTTATTGGTAAACATATAAAGTTTTACATAGCGCAATGTTAAATTTTTTTCTAAGTTGTTTTATTTGAAAAAAAAACTTATTTGTTTTTGTTTTATACTCATTGGCGAAATCTATGCGCTTCTTTCTGTTTATTTCGTTAATGTATGGATTCTTGCGTGCTTACGAGCATTGCACCTGGTCCTTTTGATCGATCTATGTACCGGGTCAGCAGAAACACTATTGGCAAAAGAGTCCTTCAACTCTGCAGCTATCTTAATTCCACTTATAAATAGATCTTCCTCAATTATAGCTTCTATTTTTCTTTCTTCTCTATTACCTAACTTTGCAGGATGCCCAGTTCGTGGTTTCTTTTCAATTATTTTTCTCTTCTTTAAAGTGATTACAAATTTTTTGTATTGTCGATTTGCTTCTTTTTATTATATTAGCAATTTCTGAAAAGATTTTCCCATTTCGTGGCTACTAATTATTATTTTTCGTTCCTCAATTGTTAATTCCCTTCGAGACATTTTTACAAATCATGTTACTTCACTTTTTTTTAATAAAACACTGATTTTTTGATACTTGTTACAAATTAGAAATGTATATATTATATTTGAAATGTACCGTTATAAATATCAATAAAAAATTTATTAAGAACAACAGAGTTGCAATGGCTTTTTCAAAATACTTTTAAAGGGTACCAAGACTTGATGTTGAATATAAATTTAAAAAAGTATAAAAATTTAAAAACTAATAGGAGCTGACACGAGTTGTCAGGCAAACACTCTAACCATTACACTACGACATCGCTATGATTTTTAATGCTTAACGTATGTACACATTTATTGTGGCAGCTGTTATACATGTTTATTTTTCACAAAACTTGTTGTTATTGAATACTGCTTAATGAACATAAACATTTCTATAAATAGATGTTTAATATAAATTACAAAAAAAAAAAAACAAAACAATGGAAGCAGACACGAATTGATCAGCGAATCTTATGTCTGTCAGGCAAGAACGCTAACCACTAGGCTACGCCATAGTTATGGTTTTTAATGATTTGTAACATATATTATTTGTTTCAGCTATTGTGAATTAGTAATGTGTGGGGTATAATTATGGGTAACTCATTACATTCAGTTTAAAAGTAATTCAAAGGGTAAGGAGATATGAGATCTGAGTAATGCATGTAGTAATGACCAGTCATTACCAAGTTTTTGCTGGGTTAATACATGAGATAAAAATAAATATTACATATTTTAAGTAAATGAATGTTATTTTTAGTTTGACTCAAGATCATTAATTAATATCACTTTCTGTTTAAATTATTTTCAAATCAAAGAAAGATGATACAATTTTTACAAGTAAATTACAAAGAATAAAAATTATTGAAAAAATTCGATAAGACCAGCAAGGCAGAATGTAAAATATTTTATGAGAAATTTTTAAAACACTTTTATTTCAAGTGGGGTACCATGACTTATGCTGCTCACTGTATATACAAAATAAAATATATTTAAAATTATTTGTTCAAAAATAGAATTAAATTACGCTTGAAAATAGTTCTGGTTTCGGACAAATCAATGATATTATAAAAATTATTAAATTAGACACATAAACGACGCTTAAAGGGTTAGAAATCAGAGAACGGTTTGAGTGCCTTATTTTATGCTTTTGAATGCAATCACAAAAAATGTGCATATTGTTGTCAATACACATCATTTCAGTAAAGCAATACAGACACAATTGAAAAAAAGTGAGTATGACGAAAGCCATGCATTGCACTGCATGTCTTCTGTTAATCTTACATAACACTCACAAAAGCAACGAATATAAAATGATTGGTATGAATACAAACCGATTGTTACGAATGGTCTCAATGTTGGTTGTATAAAAATTTAAAATTTTTTTCTGTCAAATATTTTAGTATATTTTTGGAGTTTATTTTTTTCACTTAAACATTAACAAAATGAGAAAATATATGCATATTTCATATTTAAATAAAAAAAATGGGAATTTCTTCACACTGCATTTTTCAAAATACGGCATCAGGTCAACGAATACTAAATGAATGTTGTGATTGATTTTATTTTTTTTAATGCGGCATCTCTTCATTTCGTTGCTTGACATGTAGTGGCATTATAAAAATAATGCGTGAGCATTAGTTATTGTTGTTGCATGAATGGTATGACTGCACATGGCAAGAGCAATGAATGGTATGACTGCACAACAAAAACGAATGTACTCAAACCGTTCTCTGTTAGAAATGCCTGTTTTCTTGGATTAATTAAAAAAATTTTTTGAAGTTTCGTCAAAACTGTTTATACCCGGTTAAAGTGTATAAAATTCTACATCATTTGTCGTTAAAATTAATATCAAAAGTGTTCTGGTGTTTTTGTAATGAAACTTAAAAGTCAAACTTTTATTTATTTGAAAAAGTATTTCAAAAGTAAAAAAAACTTTGCTACGGAACCATCAAGTTCAGGTTATTTTGCAAATATTTCATTAACATTTGTGTAACAAATTGTGTGTGAAAGGGTTGTATTTTTTGTTATTTATATTGGAAGTGCAAGAAAAAATTCGAATTTTTATATTTTAAGTGGATATATAGATATCATTCGTGTTCATTCGCGTGGTAATTTTTATTTTATTTTAAAGATGACATAAATCACTATTATATTGCAAAATTTTACGCTGCCATTTTGTGCCTTTTAGAAGCTATGCATTTTTTTATAGAAGTCCTGCAGCAGTCAAATTACAAAAAAATCACATTGATCTCGCGGCTGCTGTTGTTGTTTATGTTTTGTTGTTTTTAATGTAAGTGTTTTTTCATTTTATTTGTTCTCTTCTTTTCAGTATATTAATAGTATTGTTTTTTTTTTAATAATATTCTTTGTTTTAACAAATACTGATAGTGTTGTGCAGTTGCAAGTAATCGGGTAAAGGGTATTTTTAAATAAAAGGTTTTTAAGTCGAAATTTAGTGAAATTTTTCTTAGTATCCCAGTGTAGAAAATCATTACCAGATATGTGGTTATGTAACTACATACTTGGTAATGGTAACTAGTTACTTTTGTTATTATATTTCTTATTACCTTTATATGGCGATGTCGCGAAAAATAATGAGTTGTCGTTACACACCAGCATACGAAAAATCAAAAAATATATCGTTACTAGGGTTTTTAATTTCCCGACATTTTTGAGCTCCCGGGAATCGGGAATTTTTTTCGAACTTTCCCGGGATTTCCCGGGAATACTGAAGTAATTTTTTACTCATATTTAAAAAGTAAAAACTACTTTTTGTTCAAAAAACATAATAGTGGTATTCATATAAACTCGCATTCTACTGTAAACCTGGTAAGTTTATGAGTTTAATGGCAAACTCCATACATAAAAAATATGATTTGTATTTATACAAGGTTTACAAGGAATTTACGAGTTTATATGAAAACCCCTAATATGTTTTACTTTGACGGATAATTCAGAAATGTTTTTTTATATTTAATTTCAATGAAAAAATTGTAAATTATATGATTTCGAAAAAATTTTGAAACACTCTCATTGGGATAAAACGACCTACAAATAATTGATTTCTTCCAGTAAAAATAGACTTAAGGGGGGGGGGGGGGTAAATATTGTAACAGCAGCATTTTAAAAAGCATATTTGAACGGTTGTCAAAAATTTAAATAACAATATTTCTTTTAATTTTATTCTTTTATTTTAAGTACATGTTATGGCAGTATTTTCAAAAATGATTAGTTTTGAATTTGTCCAACCAAAACCGACAGGGTTATTGGGCTTGGTGCACATTCGCCAAAAGAGCTAGATATAATTTCGATAAAAAAAAATTGTTAGTACATCAAGGTCAACATTTTATTGATTGAAATAAATAATTTAGGATAAGTTCTTTAAGATATGTGTCCCTTTTAATCAATAATTCTCCACTAATTTAAAAAAATAAAAAAATTTATACCTATAATGAAATGAGCCTTCAAAGTTACAAAAATATTAATATAAATTTAAAAATGAATTGTCCTAATTTACTATTAAACATATGTTATGCATATCGAAGAGTCTTATAGATCATTTTTGGAAGTGATGCACCAACACTTTGTAGCCCCAGCGGGTATCTGGTGATTGTGTCCCAGCACCAACCACTAACATAACATTAATATTTTTCACACTTTTTAAGCATTTATAAAAATGAAATTATTATTATTCGAAAGCTTAGGTTCGTAGGTCTAACGTAATAAAAAATTATGTTTTCATCAGACGATTTGATTATTTATTGCAAAATGTAGTTGTTTTCAATTATTTTTTGGCACCCCAAAAACCACCAAAACACGCCTATCTGCTTTCACATGTGATATAAATTCATCAAAGTGGATGCCAAGGAAAGGTAATTGAAAAATGCAAAAAATATACTTTTTCCAATTTTTTATCCCTCTTTATCGGAGAAAAATGGGATTGGTGTATGTTCCCCACTGACGAAGGATCCCCCCTCTACCCTATTTTACAAAAAAAAACTTGTGAATTTACTAAACATTCCCCTCATTCAATTTTATTTTTTTGAATTTTTTTATGGAAATCGGATCATATAGTGAAGAGTATGCTCTATCCAATTAAAATATAAAAAAATCTAAAAAAATCTTTTTTCCATAGTCGATACCCTCCTTAATGACACGTTGGAGATCTCCTTTAAAAAGTTGAAATACATAAAGATTTTTCAATATATGCTTATTTTTGGCTTTTTTCAAGCTAATTTATATGGTGGTTTTAGTGTTTTTTGAATTCCCGGGAATTATAAGGAAAATTCCCGGGAATCGGGAAGTGAAAAATAGGCAAAATTCCCGGGAATTTCGTCCCGGGAATTCCCGGGTTAAAAACCCTAATCGTTACCTATGTGCTTACCAGTACTGACAAAACAAATGAGTCTAAAAATAGATTTTCAAAAAAATAAATTATATAAAAAAAAATATTTTTTATTGTATTTTTCTTTTAAATAAAATTTGCTGGTGCGGGAATCGAACCTGGGTTTACAGATCGCCAGTCAACTGCTCTACCATCTGAGCTATATCGACATGTAATATTTAAAAGGTAAAAACATAATTGACCTGCTGCACACAAGTTAGCTTACTCGCCAACATACAAAAAATCAAAAAATATGTGGTTACATTAGGGTTTGGGGTTCGGGAATTCCCGTGAAAAGTTTGACGGGAATTCCCGGGAAAATAATATATTTTTCCCGGGAAAACGGGAAATTTTTAAAATATTGAATTTTTTAAATTGTTTTTGTTTCGAATAGGATTTTTTAAGTTTAGTCATAAAATACATTTTAAATACCAAAACAAAAATGTCATTGTTAAAATCTTTTAAAAGGGAATACATTTATTTGACACACAAATAAAATCTTTGCCAAGTAATAAGGAGCATTTCAACTAATAAAGATTTTTCGCATAACTTATTCAAAATTTAAGTAGTAAAACCTAAAAACTTGGTAAAATGTTTAAAAGAAATATGAAAAAAAAACTTTGTTTCTTACAAATAATCGCCCTTACTATCTAAATTTTTCAAATGTATAATTTAGGTAAAGTCGACTTTAGTTAAAATATTGGGTGGCAGTATACCTTGACTTGGTTTATTTTTGGAGCATTCTGATTGGTTAATTTATTTTCAACCAATCAAAATATTTGAAAATATAAATATTTTTGTAAGGTTTTCATACACAAAATGAACAAAACCGTTTGATTAAAAATAAAGTCGACTTTAAATTTAAAATACGCTTTTATATTAAGGGTCAATAATTTTATAAGTAACGTTTTCATTAATAAATGTTAAAAGAAAAGACTAATGGTTAACGGTGGTATCTAAATTTGGTTATCCTACATCTAAATTTGGTTCACAAAAAAAAAAAAAAAATTGATGTTCATGCAACTTCTCTTGAAGAAAACAACAAGAATAACGTTTCAGCTAAAATTAGCAAAGTACCTGAAGAAAAAAGTGTAAGCTGAATAGGCATTAAAGGTTTTATGGTAGGGCAAATATTTCCTGAAATGGTATCCAAATTAGCTGCAGTCAATCCGCACCATAACTAGATCTTCGTTTATTCGAGAAAATTTTTATAATAAAAACCTGGCATTGCAAAAAAATGAAACCGATGTAAAGAACTTTATATTAAATTACTACAATCATGTAAAAGATATCATGATAAAAGAAATATCGAGCAATATTTCTAACAATAGGAGATTTACTATAATCTTAGATGAATGGACAAGAATATCACAAAAGAGATATTTGAACATAAGTATAAACGTAAATAATTCATTTTATAACATGGGGTTGGTTTATATTTTAGATTAGATACGAAGGCACTACGCACCGCGACCAATATAGATCTTTTGTGCTGCCTAGAGTTCCCTATAGATTCAGGCTACCAATAAAGCCAATAATCCTGTTAGGAGAATTTCCCCAAACGTCCGAAGATGACACAAAGCGGTCACCCAGAAATCTGAGTCTCCTGTCGCACAGTCTCGGACATTCGCAGAGAACATGCTCCGATGTCTCTTTTTCCAGCTCACAAAACCTGCAAACATCAGTGTCTGACCGGTCCTGTTTGTGAAGCTGGTACCTGAGCCTACAGTGCCCAGTTAAGTATCCCGTCAGGGTCCTAAGGTTACCCCTGTCAAGTGACAATAGTCGCTTTGATACCCCGCTGGACAGGGAAATAAATCTTTTGGCCTGTCTTTGGCCAGTAGAAGTTTCCCAATGTTTTGCAAACTCAGTCTCTCTCCATTGCCTGAGTTTTTCCCTAGCATACCCCCTAGGTATCCCAAAGAATGGTTCTGGACCGATGAAGGGTCGTCGGGCTCCACAATTGGCTAGACAATCAGCCCTTTCGTTACCCTCGTGCCCTTCATGGCCAGGAATCCATCCCAGTGTAAGGGAGTTTCTCATACCGAGTTCGTTGAGAATTTCCACACACTCCATGACCAGACCAGATGATACTTCGTAAGCTCCAAGAGCCTTTAGCGCAGCCTGGCTGTCAGAAAGAATGTAGATGCGGGATCTAGCCGTGCCTCTCCGCAGGCACTCTCTCACACATACGCAGATGGCGAAAATCTCCGCCTGAAAGACGGAGGGGTACTTGCCCATTGGTAGAGCACGTTGGAATCTGGGTCCAAAGACACCTGCCCCCGTGTCACCATTAGCTTGTTTCGAGCCATCAGTGAACCATATCTGAGCCCCCCCTTCGGGCCTCCAAGTCCGACTGGTCCACATATGCCTGTCAAATGACATGATGTCAAAATACCTGACAAAGATCTGCTCTGGGATCATTTTGTCCGCGACCCTTAAAATTGGGTCGTCGATAAAGATCCCGGCGATCTTCATGTGTCCCCTTAGGTCCCCGCTCCTCATGTCCCCGACCCCCCGGAGACGAAGTGAGCCCAAGCTTGCAGCCTCCTTCACAGAGATATGCAATGGTGGAATACCCAACATGGCTCCAATGGCATCCGTTGGGCACGATCCCCCAGCCCCCGTAATGCCAGTACACACCAGCCGATACAACTTCCTCAGAGTATCCTTTGCCGTTGACTGCTCAACCTTTGGCCACCATGCTAAGGCAGCATAAGTGATCATAGGTTTTACAATGGTGTCGAATGACCAGTAGACCATGTGTGGTCTTAGACCCCATGTTCTCCCAAAGAGCCTCTGACAGGCATAATATGCCCTGGTGGCCTTCTTGGTTACGGTTTATATATCAGGAAGATGTAATGCTGATGAAATAAGAAGAATTGTAGAAATAAGAAGAGTTTTAATTGTCTTTGGAAAATAACATTGTGGCCACCATATCTAATGGGCCAAGTGTGATGAAACGGTTTGTTTCCGACAGTCCAGTAGTAGGTGCTTTCTGCTGGAATCATGCAATTCATTTGGCAGTGCTGCGAGTAATTTATGTGAAATCAAATGTTCAACATTCTGATATTTTTACTTTGAATTCTCACTACACAGACTGCATTTGTACTGAAATAGTGTTTTTTTTTAACAAAAATTACTTATATAGGTGGTTTTCATTAACAATTTTGTTCAAAAATATTTCCCGTGATTCCCGGGAATCATATTTTTTCATTCCCGTTTCCCGGGAAATAAAAAAGCCCGGGAAATCCCAAACCCTAGTGGATATAAAGATATCATTCGTGTTCATTCGCGTGGTAATTTTTATTTTATTTTAAAGATTTTATATAATAAATTATATAAAAAAAAAGATTTTTTATTGTATTTTTTTTAAATAAAATTTGCTGGGGCGGGAATCGAACCTGGGTCTACAGATTGCCAGTCAACAGCTCTACCATCTGAGCTATATCGACATGTAATATTTAATAGATAAAACCATAATTGACCTGCTGCACACAAGTAAACTTACTTGCCAAAATACAAAAAAGCAAAAAATATCCTTACCAGTGTTTAAAAAATATTGAGTCTAAAAATAGATTTAAAAAAATTTTCAAAAAAATCTAGAAAATTTTCTTCTATTTGAAATAATGATAAAAATAAGTCATTATCAGTAACTCATTATTAGGCGTGTTTTCGACTTAACTATATCCGCTAACTCATAAAAAATTTTAAAGTGCGTAAAAACGCGTTTAAGACGAATACTAACATATGACTTTTCGTATGCACGTTAACTTTCAACACGGATAATTATCAACGTTTATACATTTTCACATCTGACGTAACTTATTCGCGTTACTTCCTAAAAACTTTTGCTGACGTACGTTCGATTATAACGAAATAATTATAAACATAACGTTTTTAAATTTTTTTTTGTACTTCAATCGGTTTAACGTAGATTTGCTTTAAGTACTTAACGTTGATAGGCATGAGACAAAATACAGCTATTATATGTTTAAAAATAATGCAGAAGGTAAGTGTCATTACTGGTAGTCCAAAAAATAATGATATGTCATTACCGTTTCTACACTGGGCAATTACATATTTCCCAAAAAAACAAAAACGCACCTAACGGGTTAAAAAAATTTTTTTTTCAACTTTTTTTTCTAAAATGCTGTATTTTTATATATTTATGAATATTCATAAATAAAAAATAATAATTTTTTAAAACTACGATCCCCCTGAATTAATCCTCACTTTCTCTATGATTCCCACTGTGCATTTACATTTATGAGTTTAAAATTTCTGGTTGATCTAAAAGGAACGTTAAATGGGATATTACTTAGTAAAAAGTTGGAATCGATATCACCACGGATAATACTCAGTAAAAAAGAAATATTAAGCATAGTACGACGGCTTTTTAATGACGGTAGCTTTATATGTTCAAGTCTATATTTGTAGGAAGGCAAATTGTAAGAATTCCAACCAAGTCCACGTAGACAAAAAAGAAGAAATTGTTTTTACAAATTCAAATTAAGCTCCATTGGATTAATTTATTACACCACCTCGAAAAACTATCAAGATTAAATTGAAGCAAATAATAATCATCAACATTTATTAAAGTACGAAATATGTTCACATCATCAGCATACATAAGAACACTGGAATGTTGAATAACAGAAGGAAGGTCATTAATAAATAACGTGAAAAGCACTGGACCTAAATGACTTCCTTGCGGAACACCAGAAGCAACTTCAATATTTCTGGAAACAGCATCTTTAAATCTTAGCCGTTGAGTAAAAATTTGCAAAAAGGAAAATTCTTACATCAGTATATTTTTTTGCAAAATGAAAATCGCTTATAAGGGTTTTTAATACAATCTTTTAACCACCCGAGTAAAAAAAATTATATATAATCATATTTGGCATATATTACAATATATAATTAGACATGTCGTTATGTATATCCATATATAACTATATATGACGTCTTTTTCCAAAATTTTTCCTTATATTATGCCATATATAATTTCATCTAATTAGATATCGGCCTTTATAATATTAGATATGGTATATATGATTATATATTACATAGCATGGCTGATCTTATTGCATATATAGTTGTATATAGAGCTATATTTTAATATATATGGTGGCATTTTAGCAATATATAATTACATATGGTACCCGACTAAAAAAGATGTTATATAATCATATATCACCATATATAAACCCATATATACGTCCATATCTAATTTGATCCGAATATAGGAATATATAATTATATCAAGCGAGATAAGCATGTTATCTCACCTGATATAATTTGATCCGAAAAATGGGTATATCTAACTGCATCAAATTATATATAAATACATATAATTTTATGAAGATTTTCGAAGAAAATTTTAGTAAATATTATTTAGATCACTTATTTCATTCATATTAAATACTAATGCTAGATGTTTAGAACAATTTTTGCTAATAAACTTGGAAATAGCTGACAAAATAAAACATTACAAAAATTTGTCGCAACAACTTTTTCTAGGTTAGAGTTTTGGTCTTTCTTATAAAATGTGTCTTTCTTATAAAATAAAAAATTAACTACCCGAGTAAAAAAAATTATATATAATCATATGTGGCATATATTACAATGTATAATTAGACATGTGGTTATGTATATCCATATATAATTATATATGACGTTTTTTCCGAAAAATTTTCCTTATATTATGCCATATATAATTCCATCTAATTAGATATCGGCCTTCATAATATTAGATATGGCATATATAATTATATATTACATAACATGGTTGATCTTATTGCATATATAGTTATATATAGAACTATATCTTAATATATATGGTGGCATTTTAGCAATATATAATTATATATGGTATCATTTAAACAATATATAATTATATATGGTGACAGTTAAACTAGATATTATCATATATGGTGCCATTTAAACAATATATGGTCATATATGGTACCTCATAAACCAAATCTTTAACTCAGTTCCAGATATGATAATATATGGTACTATATATAGTGCGATATATATTTATATATGGTGTTATTTAAGCTATATATTATCATATATGGTGCCATTCAAACCATATATTATCATATATGGTGCCATTCAAACCATATATTATCATATATGGTGCAATTTCAACAATATATGCCCATATATGGTAACTCATGAACAATATTTTTAATACAGTTCCACATATGATAATATATGCTACCATATATAGTGCCATATATATTTATATATGGTGTTATTTAAGCAATATATTACCATATATGGTGCCATTTAAACCATATATTGTCATATATGGTGCCATTTCAACAATATATGGTACCTGATGAACGACATTTTTAATACAGATGCAGATATGATAATATATGCTACCATATATAGTCCCATATATATTGATATATGGTGTCATTTAAACAATATTAATATATAGACATATATGGTATCATTTAAACAATATATTGTCATATATGGCACAATTTAAACAATATATGGTCAAATTTGGTACCACCCCATGTGAAAATCGAAATATATATGAGCATACATGATCATACATTGGCTCGTATGTGATCATGCATGGGCATACATAGTCATATACGTACATGCATAGTTAAATGTATGACCATACATGATCTCATATATTTCCATATACCTTTGGATCCGAAATTTGAGGGTATATGGAGGTATATGGCCATATATGATCATATATGAGCATACATGAATCATATGTAGGCATATATGGTCATATATGAACATGTACGGTCATATACCCTCAAATTTCGGATCCAAACATATATGGAAATATATGAGATCATGTATGGTCATACATTGAACTATGCATGTACGTATATGACAATGTATGCCCATGCATGATCATATACAAGTCAATGTATGATCATGTGTGCTCATATATATTTCGATTTTCACATGGGACATCAACATTTTGAATACAATTCCATATATGGTTTAATTTGAATAATGTTAAACTATGTATGGCGGTATAAAAAATATTATCAGATATGTTACTTCATTAACAATATTTATAATACAGTGTCATATATTGTAATATATGTATATCATTCAATATATATTGATGTATGGTAATGGTACAATAATTCCAATATCAGTTGAGATACAATTTGTGGGTCCATATGAACAATTTGTTCACGTACATTTAACATATATGTACATTTAAGTTATAATTTATAAACACTTTATAAAGTTAAATAGTTCCATAAACCTCGTCTAACTGTATAGAATGTTTATGAATATACGATTTAATATATAATAATTACAACTACAAATTGGTGCCATTATCTAAAATTCAATTTAATGTTAACTTATAATAAAATAAAAATGTATTTCCTAAAAATAAAAATATAGTGTTAATTAATGTTAATATACAATGCTGGCAAACCGTTGGCGATGGTCGGTTATGCGTTGGCAGAACGTTGCATTAACTATCTTGGCAAAAAAATAGATTTCAAAAAACATTTTTCAAAAAATTCAGAAAACTTTTTTAATATTTGCTTTTAAAAACATGAAATTTAACCCAGTCCACCAGATTGTCAGCCAAAACCTCTACACTCTAATCTAACGAGACTTGTTATAGATGTGTGATAGCTACAAATTAAATGAATGATAAAAGCATTTCGAGCTAACTTATAAGCATCGAAAAAAGGTATTCCAGAAATTATTAAATGTATTTTAGAAAATTTTAGTTGTATATCACAAAATATTATTTGCACTTCAGAAACTACAATATTACGCAAATTTAATTATTTATTTATTTAGTTGTGTCCAGAAATAATGAAATCTATTTCAGAATTTCATAGCTAATAGAGAAAAATTTCTCAAATACATTTCATAATTTCGGAAATACGATTGATAATTTCTGAAATACAGTTTAATAATTTCTGAAATACAGTTGTGAATTTCGGAAATACAATTAATAATTTCTGAAACACAATTGATAAAACTGAACTTCAATTGACTAGTTCTGAAATACAATGTGAAAAATAATTGATGAGTTCTGAAACACAATTGATAAAACTGAAATTCAATTGATTATTTCTGAAATACAATTGATAAATCTTAAAACAATTAATACAATTGGAAATGGTGTAGAGCGTCAAAAAGATGTAAATAAAATTATTTTATTCAAAGATTTCAATTTAATAAAAAAATAAATATATAGAGCAATTCCATATGAAAACGATCAAAATTGGCAAATTTTTGGACGACCCCTCTCCGATTTTAAAATAAATAGTCTCAATCGATTGCCCAGCAAAAAATAATGTACCTACATATATTTTTTTTTTTTTATAGTGACTGGTTTAGTGGTGGTGTACACCACTGTCATGTGACAAAATTGAAGAATTCTTCATAAGGGACCTCATTGAAAGTTGTTTTAAAAAAAACTACTAAAGCGATCGCAACGAGTGATAGCTCGTTGGAAAGGTATTGAATCAGGCTTTAATTGAAAAATAAAATTTTCCTAATTTTTCTCAGAAATTTACCTTTTTTCCCATGAAAATTAAATTTTCCCATGAAAATTAAATTTTCCGATTTTCCTCAGAAGCTCCTAAATTTTCCGGCTAATTTTTTTTTTTTTTTGGATTCCTCATAATTTTTGCTTTAAGAATCAGCAATAAAAAAATGGGCCCCGACTCCTTGTTTGGACAGGAGAGGAGCATTTAAGAGACCACCTTGTTCTCATTGTTTTTATATTTTTTATAATTGAATTATTTGTAATTATTTAACATTATTTTATTTTATTATTAAAAATACATTTTAAAAATTATTTTACAGTTAAAAATACATTTATGAAGAAAAAATCAATTTTTTTTAAGAGCCCCAAGTTGAGTGTGTAGTGAATATGGTCTGCCTGCCTTCACAAGATCGGCCATAAATCCATGGATAATAGCAGCAGTGGCATGTAATGGCACACCAAACCCGACTGAGGCTACAGGTCATAAAATGTTTTGTAAATTTTTTAAATTACCAGGTAATAAATATTTCGCCTAAAATGACACGTGCAGAAACAAGTCATAAAACACGGATTTTCCATAAATATGGCGAAATATTTATTACCTGGTAATTTAAAAAATTTACAAAACATTTTATGACCTGTGGTCGGCTTATTGGCAGTAACCAATTAAGTCCCTCTTTAAAAAACATTTTATGACCAGTAGTTCACGCAAATTTTCCTATTAAAGAAAAGCAAATATCGCTTATTTTTTTTTACCTATTTTTTACCAAAAAATAAATATAAATACTTCACACACTCTGAGTCAAATTTTAGTTGAATACTAAACGTGAAAGTGTTAAAGTGTTTTTTTTTTGTAAAGTAAAGAGTGAAGCTGTAAAGACAATTTAAAGTAAAATGAATAAATTTTGCTGCAATCCGTTTAACAAGAGTGGACATCGTTCGAAAAAGATAAAAGTATTAAAATTAACTGGTGTTTCGAAGCGATACATGAATGAATTAAATATACAATACGGTGCAGAATTCATTTGCCCCAAGTGTAAAATCGATTTGTCTCAACAAGCAAATGCATTGAAACAAATGCAACCACAATCCGAGAGTGAAATGACAATTGAACAAAATGTTTCATCTGATAGTGAGGCAGACATTCCGATGGTCAATATGTCTTTGAGTCCTTTGAATGAGGCTATTACCACTTTAGGTGAATCGCCTATTACAAAAAGAAAGTTGCGAAGTGAAAAATACAGGAAAGAGAAAAAAGGCAAGGTTATGAGTGCAATCGCGACAATATTTGATGAAGGCTCTGATAACGAATGCAGTCAAGCAGATGACGTTGATGACGGCAAACAAATGATTGAGCAGTTGAAAAGAAAATTCAATTTAGCGACCACTTTTCCGGAGAAATATCTCATTTTATCTGTGCTGCCTCAATCATGGTCTATACGCAAGATTTCTGAACAGTTTCAAACATCTTTTTACATCGCGAGAAGAAGCAAAGAATTAGTTCGACAGAAGGGCATATTGGCAACTCCCACCAAGAAATTTGGCTCAAGGACCCTCAGCGAAGCAACGGTGAAATTGATTCAAGATTTTTACTGCAATGATGACAACAGCCGCGCCTGCCCAGGTACACGTGACTATGTTATCACACGTGAAGATGGAGAAAAAGTACACAAGCAGCGCAGATTATTATTATGTAATCTATCCGAAGCATACCATCAGTTCAAAGAGAAATACCCAGCAGAAAAAGTGGGATTTTCTAAGTTTGCCATCCTACGACCAAAAGAATGCGTGCTGGCATTAGACAGGCACGGAACGCATTCAGTCTGCGTTTGCATGTTTCATCAAAACATCAAATTAATGTTCTTTCCATGCAAGAAATTGAAAGTATTTCACGGTGAAATTGAAACATATAGGGACCTCCTGTCGAAGTCGTTGTGCGCATACCCCACGGAAAATTGTCATCTGTCCAAATGCGACAATTGTCCGAAGATTGACGAGCTAGAGCAATATTTGGCGGAAAAGTTTGAACAGCTGTTAATTCAGGAGGTGCATTTCAAACAGTGGATAATTAGCAGCGGCAGATGTTCCCTTGAGACCGTGGTAAAGCAGATTCCGGAATTCATCGAGGAATTCGGATTCAAGTTGAATGAACTGAAGGCGCACCATTTCATATCCGAGATGCAATCGAAATTTCTAAAGGAAAGTAAGGAGAAATTAGCCCAAAATGAATTCATTGTGATAAGCGACTTTGCCGAGAATTACACTTTTCTCGTTCAGGATGAAATTCAGGCTTATCACTGGGCAAACGACCAGTGCACGGTGCATCCTTTTTGCATTTATTTCAAAAACGAAGATAACGAACTACAGACCGTAAGCCTTGTTGTTGTCGCGGAGAGTTTAGCTCATAATTATGTGTCCGTTTATTTATTTCAAATGAAACTGTTTGAATTCTTAAGATCAAAATTCGATGCAATCGACAAAGTAACGTTTTTCTCAGACGGCGCGGCTTCTCAGTACAAGAATAAAAAAAATTTTTACAATCTTTGCATAATTGAAGAAGAACAAAACTGCAAGGTCGAGTGGCACTTTTTTGCGACGTCCCACGGTAAGGGCCCATGCGATGCGTTAGGGGGAACCCTAAAACGCATGGCGACTAAGGCAAGTTTGCAAAGGCCATATACTGACCAGATCTTAAATGTACAACATTTGTTTTCGTGGATTCAAAGCAAGGAAATTGCCATTAACACAGTTTTATGCACTCAAAAAGAACACGATGCCATGGAGCGACGAATTCAAAACAGATATAATAATGTCAAAACTATAACTGGAACGCAAAAGTTTCATTGCTTCATACCAAATATTTCTGATATGTCAATTAATGTAAAGCGGTACTCTTCGTCTGCTGACGTGCTAAATTTAAAGTTACTTTAATTTTATAATGATGCCAAGACAATTGAAATTTTTAATAAATATTGTAATTAAGTATAAGCAGCAGAATAAGAAAGATTTTTTCTTCATAAATGTATTTTTAACTGTAAAATAATTTTTAAAATGTATTTTTAATAATAAAATAAAACAATGTTAAATAATTACAAATAATTCAATTATAAAAAATATAAAAACAATGAGAACAAGGTGGTCTCTTAAATGCTGCTCTCCTGTCCAAACAAGGAGTCGGGGCCCATTTTTTATTGCTGATTCTTAAAGCAAAAATTATGAGGAATCCACAAAAAAAAAAATTAGCCGGAAAATTTAGGAGCTTCTGTGGAAAATCGGAAAATTTAATTTTCATGGGAAAATTTAATTTTCATGGGAAAAAAGGTAAATTTCTGAGAAAAATTAGGAAAATTTTATTTTTCAATTAAAGCCTGATTCAATACCTTTCCAACGAGCACTCGTTGCGATCGCTTTAGTAGTTTTTTTTAAAACAACTTTCAATAGGTCCCTTATGAAGAATTCTTCAATTTTGTCACATGACAGTGACAAAACCAGTCACTATAAAAAAAAAAAAATATGTAGGTACATTATTTTTTGCTGGGCAATCGATTGAGACTATTTATTTTAGAATCGGAGAGGGATCGTCCAAAAGGTGATCGCTTTCATATGGAATTGCTCTATAATTTTATAAAAAAATTTATAGAAAAAAAAATTTTAATTTTCTAAAAAGAAATTCATTTTGTAAAAGAAATGCGTATTGAACTCGTTACCTTCTGAGTTTAAACCTTTAAAAATATTGTAATTTTTATACAATCAGTGCTCTGCCAGTCTATTATTTTTTGAACAGTTGGCAATATATGTCTGGGATCTTATTTAATCCCAAATAAATGGAGATCTTACGTAGTACCCAAGTATAATGCGGCATCTAATTTTATCTGTCATTTTTATGGATACTTTTAGATGTCAATCCCCAAATATATTGCTGTTTCTAATTCGATCTGCCATTTTAATATTTTTCTGATAAATTTAGATCCAAGTTTATCCCCAAATATATTGCTGGATCTAATTTGATCTGCCATTTTTCAGATCAATTTATATCTAAGTTTATCCACAAATATATTGCTGGATCTAAATCGATGTGCCATTTTTCGGATCAAATTAGATCTAAGTTTATCCCCAAATATATAGCTAGATCTAATTCGATCTGCCACTTTTTCGGATCAAATTAGATATACGTTTATCCACAAATATATTGCCGGATCTAATTTGATCTGCCAAAATTGAGATCAAATTAGATCTAAGTTTATCCCCAAATATATAGCTGGATCTAATTGGATCCGCCATTTTTCGGATCAAATTAGATATAAAAATATCCGCAAATATATAGCTGGATCCAATTATGAGATATAACTTGATCTTAGTTTATCCCCATATATACAATGGGATCTAATACGATATGATTGGATACACCCAATTTTGAGATCTAATTGGATCAGCTAGATATTACTGCAGATCTTAAACAATATCAAATTGGATATAATTAGATATTGCGCGAGATCAATTTTTTTTACTCGGGTAATTAGAAATTTATTAATTCAGTTCGAGGCCAATTTCCTTATTATGAATTAATATAATAAGTACTTTTTTTTCAAAAACTGCTATTTTTCTTCATCAGGATACTCTCCTGACAAATACTTCACAGAGTTTTTGCTTTCAAAAAACCTCTACACTTTCAGGAATGAAAAGACGATCGTTTCGGGGATTACGCAACCACTTTCTAAAGAAAACTGATGAAGGGGACCTGGAAAATCCCCGAGACGATCGTCTTTTCATTCCTGAAAGTGTAGAGGTTTTTTGAAAGTAAAAGTATTTGTCAGGAGAGTATCCTGATGAAGAAAAAAAAAACAGTTTTTGAAAAAAGTACTTATTATGTTAATTCATAATAAGGAAATAGGCCTCGAACTGAATTAATAAATTTTTAATTAATGAATTAGAAAGGTCGAAAAAAACAATTTTTATTTTTTAAAATAAAAATTAAAAACCAACATGAGAAAAAATTAACTTTCACAATTAATTTTACGGAAAAATAAATGAACTTAAACCATATTTATTTCAACATATGTTTGTCTAATTTTTAAATTTAAAAGTAAAAATAATTATTTCAACCTTTAATTCCACAATGAAAAAAAATGTTTCCCTTATTTATTTCTTTAAAATTATTTTTAGTTTAATAAAGAGTATTTCGCCAACTATTTGAAAAATATATGTTAAATTCAATTATTAACATTTATTTATATATCAAAGTGCAAACTTCAAAACCAGATCTACAATTTCGGAGTTTTTTTTTTTAATTTTAATAGTGCAATTAAACTTTATAAAATTTTGTATAATTAGATATCATGTCAGATAAATTAATACATAAAATTAATACAATTTTATATTAACTTTGTTATATTTTTTGATATAAGATTGTTTAGAGAAGCTTATACGCCATTATATATAATTATGTATAAACTATATTTGCAGATCTCTTAATATATAGCTGGAGACCAGATCGCATTTGATTATATATAACGTCATATCAAACATATTTATAAAACCAAAGTGTTAATATAAATGTATATGGTCATATAAAGCCACACATATAAACATTTATAATTATATCAAATCATATAAGATTATATAAAAACTTTTTTAGTCGGGTATCATTTAAACAATATAAACCTATATATGGTGCCAGTTAAACTAGATATTATCATATATGGTGGCATTTAAACAATATATGTTAATATAAGAAAATATGTATAGTGCCATATATATTTATGTATGGTGTTATTTAAGCAATATATTACCACATATGGTGCCATTTAAACAATATATTGTCATATATAGTGCCATTTCAACAATATATGCTCATAAAGGGGACCTCATGAACAACATTTTCAATACAGTTCGATATGATAATATATGCTACTATATATAGTACCATATCCTTTGATATATCGTATCATTTAAACAACCCGAGTAAAAATAGTTACATATAGTCATATATGTGATTAAGTTATATCTGTACACTCAGATAAAAAAGTTTGTAAAAAAATTTGTAAACACCCGGTGAAAAATGTTCATATACGCTCAAACATGTTCATATATGGTTTATGTATGGACACATATGAACAAATATGGATTTTTTATGAACATATATGGATTTTATATGAACATATATGGAAGTATATGTGATTCCATATATGGAAAAAATTTCATATACAGACATATATGGAAGCATCTGTTATTTCATATATGGAAATGGCACTCATATATGGACAAATATGAAAGTATATGTTATTCAATTTATGCAAAAGGGACTTGTATGTGAACATATTTCGAAGAATACATTTTTCCATATATGTAAAAGGAACTCATATTTGGATAAATATGGAATTATATTTAATGCCATGAATAAAAAAAGGAACATATGTAGCGCCTAATTTGAATGTCATACATAAATTTATATCTATGGTACAACCTTATAATAAAGGGCAGCAACGTTCGCATGTATGCGCATATATTTAATAAATGTATATGTTCATATATGTCCATATATGAACATATACTTAGGTGTTACCTCATTTTTCGGATCCATACTAGGATTTGGGGTTCGGGAATTCCCGAGCGGGAATTCCCGGGAAATCCCGGGAAATGTTTGCCGGGAATTCCCGGGAAAATAATATATTTTTCCCGGGAAAACGGGAAATTTTAAAAATATTAAATTTTTTAAATTGTTTATGTTTGGAATAGGATTTTTTAATTTTAGTCATAAAATACATTTTGAATATCAAAACAAAAATGTCATTGTTAAAATCTTTTAAAAACGAATCAATTTATTTGACACACACAAAAAAATCTTTGCCAAGTAATTAGGAGCATTTCAACTAATAAATATTTTTCGCATAACTTATTCAAAATTTAAGTAGTAAAACCCTTAAAACTTGGTAAAATGTTTAAAAGAAATATGAAAAAAAGTTTTGTTTCTTACAAATAATCGCCCTTATTATCTAAATTTTTCAAGTTTATATTTTAGTTAAAGTCGACTTTAGTTAAAATATTGGGTGGCAGTAAACCCTGACTTGGTTTATATTTGGAGCATTCTGATTGGTTAATTTATTTTCAAGCAATCAAAAATGTTTGAAAATAAAATTTTTGTAGGGTTTTGATACACAAAATGAACAAAACAGTATGATTAAAAATAAAGTCGACTTTAAATTTAAAATAAGCCAATAATTTTATAAGTAAAGTTTTCATTAATAATTGTGATATTTTCAAGTAAGTTTACTTTATTTTAATACACCTGCTTTAAAAACTAATATATTATTTTATAATAAAGAATAAAATGTCAGGAGTATGGAAATACTTTACTAGATCTTCGTTTATTCGAGAAAGTTTTTATAATAAAACCTGGCATTGCCAAAAAATGAAACCGATGTAAAGAAAATTATATTAAATTACTACAATAATGTAAAAGATATCATGATAAAAGAAATATCGAGCAATATTTGTAACTATAGGAGATTTTCTATAATCTTAGATGAATGGACAATATTATCACAAGAGATATAATAACATATGTATAAACGGAAATAATTAATTTTATAACCTGGGGTTGGTTTATATATCAGGAAGATGTAATGCTGATGAAATAAGAAGAATTGTAGAAATAAGACCAGAAGAGTTTTATTTGTCTTTGGAAAATAACATTGTGGCCACCATATCTAATGGGCCAAATGTGATGAAACGGTTTGTTTCCGACAGTCCAGTAGTGGGTGCTTTCTACTAGAATCATGCAATTCATTTGGCAGTGCTTAGAGTAATTTATGTGAAATCAAATGTTCAACATTCTGATATTTTTACTTTGAAAACACAGACTGAATTTGTACTGCAATAGTGTTTTTTTTTTAACAAAAATTACTTATATAGGTGGTTTTCATTAACAATTTTGTTCAAAAATATTTCCCGGGATTCCCGGGAATTCCCGGGAATCAAATTTTTTTATTCCCGTTTCCCGGGAAATAAAAAAGTCCGGGAAATCCCAAACCCTAATCCATACATATATGGTTGAACCATAAATGTTCATATATGAACATTTTTCACCGGGCAGTTTCCAATCGCACTATACTATTTTTATACTGATTATAAGTACAATTTTTATTTTTAGTAATCATTTTTGCTATTCTCTTATTACAAATTACGGATTTTTTTACTAAGTTTCGCTGCTGATTTCAGAAAAACATTTTACTAATTTTTCAAAACCGAGTGCTAAATTTAGGAGAAAAATATACTAATTTAAAAATATTATTTTTTTTATTTTTTACAATTCTTGTTTAGTTTATATTTGTTACTATTGATATATTCTTAGCTTAGAAATAACACCCAGAAAATTTTATTGCATCTCCAATGCATAAAACGGCAATAACTGGAGAACCGTTTGCAATTTTGACTCCAAATTTCAAGTACGATGAAGTAATTATACGCTTGTTACAATCGAAAGAAAATATTTTTTTTTGTAGATTTAACAGTTTTTTTTATTTTTTGGTAGAATTTTTTGCTAATTTCAGCAGATTGATTTTAAATTACAGTTTACAGTAATTTACTGAAATTTAGTAGCTGCAACTAATTATTTATAATAATTTTATTTTACTAAAATTATGATATTTAGTAAGTTTTTTAACTGATTTTAGCAAATCGATTTTGAATTGAATTTTACATAAATTTTACTAAAATTTAGTAGCGGCTACTAATTTTTTCTACTATTTTTATTGTATTACAGATCAACAGACATGTGTTGCTAAAATTAGAAAAAAAAATACCGCTGGCAGTTAAATTTCCCGTAATAACAGCAAAATTTTCAGTAGCCATTACAGGCTTTTTTGGTTGAGTGTAAAAAATACAGTTGCATCCGAAGATGGGCCCGATATATTTTTATCAATTTTTATCTAATTGTATCAGTTTAGATCTGACCTGATTAAATTATGTATTGATCAGATGAAATTGTATCCGATTTTTGCCCTGATACAATTTTATCGGTTTATATGTAATGGTGTCAGGTTTGATCGTAATTGGTTCAATTTTATATAAATAAAATATAATTGTATCCGACATTTACCTTATACAATTGTATCAAAGTTTTAAACTGATACAATATATCAGGTCAAAATTGGGATATAACTATATAATTTTGTATACAAATATATCTATTTGCACCTAAAGTGATAACATGTGATATAAACCAATAAAATTGTATCAGGTCAAAAATCAGACCGAATTTCATCTGATTAACACATAATTTAATCAGGTCAGATATAAACTGATGCAATTAGATAAAAACTGATAAACAACTGATACAATTTTATCGGGCCATTTTCCGGATCAAATGGTACATGGATCACTGTAAGTTATATATTACCATATAAAGCTCCATATTATTTTTTTAATAGGGAAAATATACCATATACGGTGCCATTTAAACAATATATGGTCATATATGGTAACTCATCAGCAACTACAATATTAACGGTATTTCAGAAGCT
This sequence comes from Leucophora obtusa, assembly GCA_949987735.1. NCBI lineage: Eukaryota > Metazoa > Arthropoda > Insecta > Diptera > Anthomyiidae > Leucophora > Leucophora obtusa. Next base: position 53,419,391 of record OX465297.1, on the reverse strand, counting down.
ATTAAGTGTATTTCAGAAATTCTAAATGTATTTCAGAAATTTATCAAATGTATTACAGAAATTATTAATTGTATTTCAGCAATAATCAAATCTATTTCAAAACTTGTTGATTGTATTTCATAATTAATAGAGAAAAATTTCTGAAATATATTTCATAATTTCTGAAATACAATTGATAATTTCTGAAATACAGTTTGATAATTTCTGAAACACAGTTGTGAATTTCGGAAATACAATTAATAATTTCTGAAATACAATTGATAAAACTGAAATACAATTGACTAGTTCTGAAATACAATTCATAAATCTGAAAAATAATTGATAAGTTCTGAAATACAATTTATAAAACTGAAATTCAATTGATTATTTCTGAAATACAATTGATAAATCTTAAAAACAATTGATACAATTGGAAATGGTGTAGAGCGTTAAAAGATGTAAATAAAATTATTTTTTTAAAAAAATTCAATTTAATAAAAAAAAATATAATTTTATAAAAACACTTATAGAAAATAAAATTATAATTTTATAAAAAGAAATTCATTTTATAAAAAAAATGCATAGCCGTGAACGGTATCGAACTCGAGACCTTCTGAGTTTAAACCTTATTTTAACAAAATATTAAGGGTTTTCACAAGGGGTGTGCTATTTGTTGTATCGTTCTAACAAAAAACAGAGTCGTTAAAAATTAAATTGAAAAATTCAACATTTGAGAATAGCACGATACAAAATTTTAACGTATGTTTAGTGTCCTATGTTTGAGTGTGCTAACAGATAAGATAGAAAACTGAATAGAAAATCGTTGTTAAACACAAATAAAAATTTTAACAACTCTGTTTTTTGTTAGGATACAACAGATAGCACACCTAATTGTAATTTTTATAAAATCAGTGCTCTGTCAGTGTATTCTTTTTTGAACTGTTGTCAATATCTGTCTGGGATATTATTTAATCCCAAATAAATGGAGATCTTACGTAGTACCCAAATATAATGCGGGATCTAATTTTATCTGTCATTTTTCTGGATAGTTTTAGATGTCAATCCCCAAATATATTGCTCTTTCTAATTCGATCTGCCATTTTAATAACGAAATAAATTGCTGGATCTAATTCGATCTGCAATTTATGGGATAAATTAAGATCCTACCAAATCCCCAAATATATCACTGGATTTAATTCCATCTGCAATTTATTGGAAAAGTTAAGATCTTACGCAATCCCGAAATATATTACTGGATCTAATTTGATCTGTCATTTTTTGGATAAATTTAGATCTTACTTAATCCTACAATATATTGCTGAATCTAATTCGATCTGCCATTTTTCGGATCAAATTAGATCTAAGTTTATCCACAAATATATTGCTGGATCTAATTCCATCTGCCATTTTTCGGATCAATTTAGATCTAAGTTTATCCCCAAATATATTGCTGGATCTAATTCGATCTGCCACTTTTTCGGATCAAATTAGATCTAATTTTATCCACAAATATATTGCTGGATCTAATTCGATCTGCCAAAATTCAGATCAAATTAGATCTAAGTTTATCCACAAATATATCGCTGAATCTAATTCGATCCGCCATTTTTCGGATCAAATTAGATCTAAGTTTATCCACAAATATATAACTGGATCTAATTCGATCCACCATTTTTCGGATCAAATTATATCTAGGTTTACCCCCAAGGATATCATTGGACCTCCCAATTTTGAGATATAACTTGATCTTAGTTGGATACACCCAATTTTGAGATCTAATTGGAACAGCCAGATATTACTGCAGATCTTAGACAATATAAAATTGGATATGATTAGATATTGCGCGAGATCAATTTTTTTTACTCGGGATTTTAACCCTCTAATGCTCTTTCTTCTGATTACAATAATATTTAAACCATTTATTTGGCTTTGAAAATCTACTATGGAACAAATATTAAAATTTTAATTTATCGCTTTATTTAGGCGATATAGCACAACAAAGTTTGAAGACGTATCTTGAAACCCAGTAGTCAAATAATTTCGGTTTTTGTTGTAAATAACACCATCAATAAAATAAAATTACGTACCGAAAATTGTTGATCAATTGTTGTTATTTCAAAAGTTATGGCGATTTTCGCTTTTCGAAAATTACGAAATTTTGCGAATTTGACACTAAACATCAATAAATTTTGACGATGTTAGTGTGCTTACTACTACCTCTAAGTATATAATCTGTGTTTAATTTCAAGAAAATCTGTTGGCTAGATTTCGAGTTAGAGAGATATTTTTAAAACGTATCCTGGCATTATCCTGTGAGTCCTGGAGAAAAATTTTTAACTGATTTTACAATAAGAGACTCTAAACTAGCTTTATTATTATCGGTAATGTACGCCAGATCGTTAATTTATTTTTGGCAATTTTGCAAATATTTTTTCTGTTTTAAAAAGTTAATTTTTTCAAATTTTCTAAATTTTCACTTTACATGCCTCTCGCTTAAAAACCGTTCCTTATACAAAAAAGTTTGAAGGCAAAAAAGTAGGCAGTTAAGTTTTCTATGGATATAATACAACTTGTTTAATAAAATATTGTTATTTAGCCAAAAACTATTTAAAATCTGAAGACCGCCAATAGGCGAGGCGGCCTTGGGCATTAGAGTTAATATTTTATGTCTCTTTTAGAGAAATTTTAACAAATTTGACAATAATTCTGTTTTTGTATATTCTAAAGATGCAAACATAATATACATGTATAATAAAAAATACGAATATATTGCATTTTTACTCAACAAGAACTTTGTACAACGCAAAAACTAAAACTAACCCAGCCAAAAACTGTCTGGTTAGATTACTTATAAATAGTATGACTTTTGCAAGGGTTGTGTCCACAAATTTTGTTGAGAGAAAGTCAAAAGATTAAAAAATTAGTCTAATAAATATTTGTTCAGTTTTGTGTCTACGATTTCACAGTATTGGTGATGGGAATTGTCAAGTTTTCGTTCTAAATTTCCTAAAAAAGAATAAAAAAATTGTTATCTTGATTTTTTTGATTCTCGCGAATTATAATTTTTTGTTTTTATTTAGGATTTAAAAATGTTTTTTTGATTTGCGAATTAATTTTAGTCAATAATATGTCATCGCGAATCAAAAAAATATAAAAATAATTCGAGCGAATTATCTTTATATTTTTTGATTCGGGAATTTATAACTCAATTTTTTTTAGCATCTTTGAAAAGAATTATTTTGAATCAATTCTTCACGCTCTGATCTGATTTCTATTTCGCGAATTATCTCTTAGAACTAATTATTCAATCGAATCAAAATTGAATCAATATAAATTACACCAAATCATTATTTCACTTTGTTCAATATCAAATCATTGATTTAAAATTATTGAATTTTTTTTATTTGTATTGATTCAAAAAAGAATTATCTTTTTCAAGCTCTGAATTAAACACAAGAGAGAAGATTAAGCCTGCTTGGAATCAATAATTTTCGCACACAATTTTGAAATTTGGGATGTGCTATATCTAAGTTTACGCGCTAAATAAAAATATTTATTTGAATACCGAAAATTCGTTACTGGAAAATTTTCAACACCGAAATACCGATTTCTCAATACCGATTCGGTATTGGAAACCCTAAGTACAACATTCTGCAGAGCGGGTTTTGTTCCTTTCTTGAAAGCAATACGCAGCACAAATTATTCCATTAGTGCAAATCTACCTTTAAAACCAAACGTTATTCTTTCTGAAAGCACGTTTTGCCTATTCTAAATAAAGACAGTTTCAGAAAGATCTAAAAGCCAAGTATTTTGCTTGTAATTTTTGCGAAAAAAGCTAAAGGGTGAACACACCAAAACTGCGACACTTAGAAACTAATACCAGAAAAAAAACTAGATCGCTTTGAAATAAATTTTTTTTTGTTCGAATACTTTGAAGTTTAGAGATAATAAAAATATTAAAATATTAGTTATTATTTGTTCCATATGTAACTGATCGGACTTTTCGTCGCACACGCGCCATCATCTGTTGCACGAGTGCATCATCGACTTTTCGCGACGCCGACAACCACTTGGTTTTGAATTCTACAATATCTTTTACCAGTTCACCTGTCTTCTTCAATATTCCCTTCACTATTGACCAATATTCCTCAATAGGGCATAGCTCTGGGCTATTGGGTGGATTACAGTCGCGAGGTACAAAATCGATTTTATTTGCATTGTACCACTGCAATGTGTCTTTGGCATAGTGGCAGCTTGCCAGGTCCGGCCAGAACAATGGTTTGGTGACGTGACTCTTAATAAATGGCAGAAGACGCTTTTTGAGGCACTCATCCCATCAAATGGCTTGCCAAACCATGTATTTTTTGGAAACTTGCACTTCATTTTCAATTTACAGCTTTCAGGAGCATCTTTATGACTTGCAGCAGTATAAAAATCTTGGCCAGCAATATATTTGAAATTTTGAAAGCAGTATGTTTCGTCGTCCATGACAATGCATTCATATTTCGTGATTTTGGATTCGTACTGCGGGATTTCGCCGTAACATTCTGTTTTGCGTCTCGATCTGGTGCTGTTTGAGCTTTAAAACTTCTCAGTGAAGCTTGCCGCTTTACCTTTTCTACGAAAGACTGCCATTTACGTACAGATTTTGCAACAGATTGTGACGAAATCTTCGAATCTTGCGAAAATGCACTGAGGACCTTCCGAGCACTGTTTGTATCACTTTGGTCATGCTCACCTTCGCTACCAGGATTTCTAGCAATTGTCAGACCTTCTCTGTAGCGATTTAAAACCCTGGAAACTATCGAGTGGTGCACTTTTAAATTTTTCGCAATTTTACGCGCACTGAGAACCGGATTTTTGATATATTCGTGCAAAATAATTTGCCTCGTTTCTAACTCGTTGGTCATTTTTGACGAAACTAAAAGTCAAATTCGAATGAAATTTCTCATACATGAAATTTAGGTCATGGCCTACTCAGGGTATTTGAATTTCAAAATATATAAATTTTTTTGAGTAAGTTATAAGTTTTCCAAAGTGGTCTGTTCACCCTTTATTAACCTCCATAAAAAAAACTAAAATGATTTTTCACTTGCTCTGAAGTTGTTGCGAAATTGCAGTGTAAGTTTTTTCGCATCAATTTAATATACTATTTGAAAATGTCACATAAATGACTTTGACCTTGTGAAAATTGTAGCTTTCCAATGAATGCAAAAATAGTGTGACTTTTAAAATTTTAGGGTTAAAAATCCTAAAATAATGTACCACAGGGAACTTATATGCATTTTAGAACAATGCTTTTAGATCTTTCCCACTAAACTTTTTGTTCAAAAAAATATGACTTTTTCCAAATAGAGAGAAAATGTTCAATTCTGAAAAGCAATCTTTTAAAAAAAATTTAACATTTCTTGTTTCCAAAAAAATAAGGTATTTTGCCGACAGTCCACTAATGTACGTCATAGGAACGATAAAATGAATATAGTCATATGGGCCACTAAATAAAGCGAGCCACAATCTTAGAAAAAAATATCATTATATTAAAAGGCTTTTCCTTCTATTTATATTTACATACAGACAGATGTATTAAATGTTTTCATTACTTTAATTCTCTGTTTTATACTTTTGTCTCTATGGATCTTACTACAATTAGCTTAGGTAGGGTAGAGGGGGGATCCTTCGCCAGTGGGGCACATACACTAATCCCATTTTTCTCCGATGTTAAGGGAGATAAAAAATTGGAAAAAATATATTTTGTGCATTTTTCAATTACCTTTCCTTGACATCCACTTTGACGAATTTATATCACATGTGGTCGCAGACAGACGTGTTTTTGTGTTTTTTGGGGTGCCAAAAAAATAATTGAAAGCAACTACATTTTGCAATAACTTCCTCAAATCGTGTGATAAAATAATAATTTTTCATTATGTTAGACCTATGATCCTAAGCTTTCAGAAAATAATAATTTGATTTTAGTAAATGCTTAAAAAGTGTGAAAAAATATTAATTTTATGTTAGTGCCTGTCTCTGGGGCACAATCACCAGATGGCCCCTGGAGCTACGAAGAGTTGGTGCATCTCTGCCTAAAATAATCTATAAGACTTTGCTATATGTTTAAAATATGTTTAATAGTAAATTAGTACAATAGTGTTCATTCTTAAATTTATATTAATTATTCAGTTTTTTGTAATTTTGAACAATCATTATATTATAGTTTTAAATTATTTTTTTTTTAATGTAATGGAGATTTATTGATTAAAAAGAATCATATATCTTAAAGAACTTATTCTAAATTATTTATTTCAGTCATTAAAACATTGACTTTGCCGTATTAACAATATTTTTTGTTGAAATTGTATCTAGCTCTTTTGGCGAATATCCCCCAGGTTTGGGGCAGTTACGCCGATTTGGGTTACTTTGGAAATCATTAAAAAAGTAATAGAAAATATGCAAATAATTAGAATAAAAATCATAGAAATTAAAGCCAAGATATGTAGGTCTTCAATTTGAAAGTAATTTTTTAAAAATAATTAGGAAATGACAGTGCTTTGAAAAAAAAGTGGCGAAGGATCCCCCCTCTACCCTACTTTTATTTTTGTTTATATATGTAGATTAGAGGTGTCCAATAAAATGAAAATGCGATTTTAAAGAGTGTCGGGGTCCAATTTGTTTCATTTCTATATAAAACTAATAAATATGAAGTTTGGGGGCGATCGAATAAAGAAAAGTCGAGGCGGAAATCGATTGAAAATTTCAAGAGTGTTTATATGGGAAAAATATGACTTTTTTCAGTTTTTAGGAAAATTTCGTTCTATAGTTTAATTTTTTCAACCACTTGTGTTATGAATCGGTTTCAGTATAAAATTATATTTTTAAAAAGATACATAACTTTAAAATCGGTTAAGAACTTGCCAAGAAATAGCAAATGCCCCAGACCAATTGTGTGCCAAAAAACACTAGGTCATGAAATTTGATGGCACTTTTTTAAACTTTCAGAAATTAATTAAAGCCATAATTGGTTGTTGCTCTCTATACTTATAAATACTCGGATATGAAATATTGTTTTATAACCTATCTGTTAACCTGTCGCGCAATGAGGCAAAAAACCCATAAATTTTTTGGCATAATTTGCAAAACTCCATTTACGATTTTTAAAAAAATTTTGGCTAAACTGCAGTTTATGGGGTTAGTCAATCGAAAATGACAATTTACCCTGGTAAAATCAGGAAAAAATTTTATAGATATTAGTCGACAAAACCATAACAATTTTGAATTTTTATTTATTTTTTTTGGCTAAACTGCAGTTTATGGGGTTGCGTCAAAAAAATATAAAAAAATATGACCCCCTCTGGAATTAAAAAAGAAAAAAACCGAAATTAATTTTGGGAGGGCCTCGGCCCGTGGGGGCAAAAAACGGGGGGACATAGTAACATGTAAGTGTGGGTACTCAAATTAAAGGAAATTGTCTCACGATTTCAAAAATGTTATATTTTTTTTTAATCCATAAAACGTAGCGCTAACTAGAGCCATTTTAGTCCCTTAAGAGGGGGGACTGAAAATGATGAAATTTTTTTGTATGGTAAAATGGGACTCAAATGATAGAAAATGTCCCCCCGTGTAAAAAAAGATCAGATCTGGGCAGATCTCAGTAGATCTTACCAGATCTAATTAGATCTCAAAATTGGTGACAAATTTGAGATCTAATTAGATCAGATCTAGGCATATTTGGCGCAATTGTCCAGATCACTTTAGATTTGAACAGATTTGGCACCAGATCTGATCAGATCTTGCCAAAAGGTATTATCACAAATGCCATATCTGATCATATTTGATGAGATCTGTTACAGGATCTAATTAGATTCATTTATATCTATTTAGATCCAAAAAGATCTGATCAGATCTAAACTTTTTTACACGGGCCCCCACGACTTCAAAAACTATTTTTTTTTAATTATCGATAAACGCATTAAAAATTTAGACATTTAAAAAAAAATAAAATTTTTTTTTGAAAAATCGCGCGATTTTTATAAAAAAAATTTTGCATGCGGCGCAATAACAGTATATCACTTCTGAAATTGCATTTTCCATCAAAAATTTCATTTTTATATCATCTAAAAAGTTTGGATATACCTAACATTAAAAAAAGAAAATAAAATCGTGAGACAATTTCCTTTAATTTGAGTACCCACACTTACATGTTACTATGTCCCCCGTTATTTGCCCCCCACCCAAAATCAATTTCGGTTTTTTCTTTTTAACAAATCCCAGGACAGGTCCCTAAACTTTGTTTTTTATGAGAGTTCAGTTACCTGTCCTAGGATTTGTCTTGTGACATGTCACAAGGGGTCAATTTCCCCCTCTTATGACAACGCCATGTAAAAGTGACCAGTCTATTTCATATAAAGGGGCCAGTTCGGTGACAGTTTGTTAAAATTTCCCGTAGGGTAATAAAACATGCAATTACACAATTACATGTAATTGTAATTGAAAAAAAACTCATCTATAATTACATATTCGGCCTTATTACGAGTGTCGTAGTCGAAACTAAGTCGAATTTGCTGAAAATTCCCTTAAAACGCAACTTTTGAACAATTTTTCAATTGGATTTACCATATATAGCACTCAGATTTAAAAAAATCCAGCATCAGAGTTTCATTTCTTTATAATTTCCATTATATACAAAATCATTTTATATGGAGTCGAAAATTTCGACTACAAATTCGACACTCGTAATCAGGCCGATTATTTGTAATTGCAATTCAAAAAAGAACAATTACAAGCAATTGAAAATTTTTTTTTATTTAAAAAAATTATTTTTGTATGTATGTATATTGTTAGATATGGTCCTATGTAAAGTATAAGGTTAATATTTAGATATAATTGTATCAAACTATGTCCACTTTTATAACATTTTATATAATTTTATACAAAAAGATATAATTTGATGTAATTGGATGAGGACAAAATTCGGATACAATTGTATCGAATTGCATAAAATTGTATCAAATTGTACCAAATTGTATACAATTGCATACAATTCGATACAATATGATACAATAAGACGTTCTCATTTTTCGGATATAATTATATCCAATTACATAAAAGATTATATATAATTAAATATAACTTCATATGGCTCCATATCATTTTTTTTTACTTGGGAGGTCAAAAATCAGATACAATTTCATCTGATTAACACATAATTTAATCAGGTCAGATCTAAACTGATGCAATTAGATAAAAACTGATAAACAACTGATATAATTTTATCGGGCCATTTTCCGGATCAAATGGTACATGGATCACTCTAAGTTATATATGTATTACCATATAAAGCTCCATATTATTTTTTTATAGGGAACATATACCATATATGGTGCCATTTAAACAATATATTGTCATATATGGTGCTATTTTAACGATATATGGTCATATATGGGAACTCATCAGCAACTACAATATTAACTGTATTTCAGAAGCTATTAAGTGTATTTCAGAAATTTTAAATGTACCTATTTCAGAAATTATCAAATGTATTACAGAAATTATTAATTGTATTTCAGAAAAATTCAAATCTATTTCAGAACTTGTTGATTGTATTTCATAATTAATAGAGAAAAATTTCTGAAATACAGTTCATAATTTCTGAAATACAATTGATAATTTCTGAAATACAGTTTGATAATTTCTGAAACACAGTTGTGAATTTCGGAAATACAATTAATAATTTCTGAAATACAATTGATAAAACTGAAATTCAATTGACTAGTTCTGAAATACAATTCATAAATTTGAAAAATAATTGATAAGTTCTGAAATACAATTGATAAAACTGAAATTCAATTGATTATTTCTGAAATACAATTGATAAATTGTAAAAACAATTGATACAATTGGAAATGGTGTAGAGCGTTAAAAAGATGTAAATAAAATTATTAAAAAAAAAATCAATTTAATAAAAAAAATATATAATTATAATTTATAAAAAGAAATTCATTTTATAAAAAAAATGCATAGCCATGAACGGTATCTAACTCGAGACCTTCTGAGTTTAAACCTTATTTTAGCAAAATATTGTAATTTTTATAAAATCAGTGCTCTGCCAGTGTATTATTTTTTGAACTGTTGTCAATATTTGTCTGGGATCTTATTTAATCCCAAATATATGGAGATCTTACGTAGTACCCAAATATAATGCGGGATCTAATTTTATCTGTCATTTTTCTGGATAGTTTTAGAAATATATTGCTGTTTCTAATCCGATCTGCCATTTTAATACCGAAATGAATTGCTGGATCTAATTCAATCTGCAATTTATGGGATAAATTAAGATCCTGCCAAATCCCCAAATATATCACTGGATTTAATTCCATCTGCAATTTATCGGAAAAGTTAAGATCTTACGCAATCCCGAAATATATTACTGGATCTAATTTGATCTGTCATTTTTTGGATAAATTTAGATCTTACTTAATCCCCAAATATATTTCTGGATCTAATTCGATCTGCCACTTTTTCGGATCAAATTAGATCTACTTTTATCCACAAATATATTGCTGGATCTAATTCGATCTGCCAAAATTGAGATCATATTAGATCTAAGTTTATCCACAAATATATAGCTGGATCTAATTCGATCCGCCATTTTTCGGATCAAATTAGATCTAAGTTTATCCACAAATATATAGCTGGATCTAATTCAATCCGCCAATTTTCGGATCAAATTAGATCTAGGTTTATCCCTAAATATATCATTGGACCTCCCAATTTTGAGATATAACTTGATCTTAGTTTATCCCCATATATACAATGGGATCTAATACGATATCATTGGATACACCCAATTTTGAGATCTAATTGGATCAGCTAGATATTACAGCAGATCTTAGACAATATAAAATTGGATATGATTAGATATTGCGCGAGATCAATTTTTTTTACTCGGGAATTTACTCTTTATAAGTACTTTGTATCAAAAATGAATCAATTGTGTACTTTTAAATGTTATATATCATCTTAATAGGTTAGCGGTTTGGAAAAAAATAATATGATCTCATTAACCCTTTTGGACATGGGGTCACATACGACCCCACGCTAATAAAGGACAATTTATTAAAAAAACGGAAATATTTTATAACTACTGTTGAATTTTTAGAAGTGATGCTTAAAATATAATAGACAAATGTGCAGAGCTTCCATGCTACAAAATTGGAATAAATCGAACAATGTTAACCCATTCCTTGCCAAGCTTTGAATTTTTGCATATTAAAAAAAAAATATCTAAGAATAATATGTTGTTCTAGCAAACAAGATGAAACCATTATAAAATCCTGCAATATTTTTCGAAAACTAACCCTTATGTGCTCCTGGGGTCAAAATTATCCATTTTCAAAAAGAATTTTAGTAATATAACATGGTAAAAATAAACCAAAAATCTTAATATTTTTTGTAAAAGAACTTTTAATAGCAGTTAAATAATTAAGGAGTTTCCATCCATACGATAATTCACTATAGATCAATTTGACCCCAGCTGCACAAAAGGGTTAATTTTCGGAAAATATAGCAGACTTTTCTTAATGGTATCTAGAATAAGTCATTTTATTTATTTATTAATTTTTTTAAAATATGCAAAAATTCAAAGCTTGGCCCTGGTAAGGAATAGGTTAACGTTGTTCGATTTATTCCAAATTTTTAGTATGAAAGATCTGCACATTTGGCTACTATATTTTAAGCATAACTTTTAAAAATTCAACAGAAGTTACAAAATATTTGGGTTTTTTTGAATAATTTGTCCTTTATTAATTTGGGGTCGTATGTGACCCCATGTCCAAAAGGGCTAATGAGGTCATATTACTTTTTTCCAAACCGCTAAGCTATTAAGATAAAATATAACATTTAAAAGTACAAAATTGATTCATTTTTGATACAAAGTACTTAAAAAGAGTAAATTTACTTAATTTTTTATAAAAATCACACTTTTCTCGAAATCCACAAAAAATAAGAGTTTGTCACCAACAGGTGCATGGAGGGATTTACCTCGAAATTGGCATACTTCATCTCTAGGATGTATTTAACAAACCCTTGAAGTGCAAAATCCATTTTAAAAATCGAAAATGGAATTTTGAAAATTATGCCAAAAAATGTATGCGTTTTTTGAATTATTGCGCGACAGGTTAACAGACAGGTAATAAAACAATATTTCATATCTGAGTATTTATAAGTATAGAGAGCAAAAAACAATTATGGCTTTAATCAATTTCTGAAAGTCGAAAAAAGTGCCATCAAATTTCATGACCTAGTGTTTTTTGGCACAAAATTGGTCTGGAGCATTTGCTATTTCTTGGCGAGTTCTTAACCGATTTTAAAGTTATGTATCTTTTTAAAAAGATAATTTTATACTGAAATCGATTCATAACACAAGTGGTTGAAAAAATTAAACTATAGAACGAAATTTTCCTAAAAACTGAAAAAAGTAATATTTTTCTAATATAAACACTCTCGAAATTTTCAATCGATTTCCGTCTCGACTTTTCTTTATTCGATTGCCCCCAAACTTCATATTTATTAGTTTTATATAGAAAAGAAACAAATTGGACCCCGACACTCTTCAAATTCGCCTTTTAAAAAATTTCCATATAATCTTGGATGCCTCTAATGTAGATACTTACTTTTTTTTAGCGTGTGAATTTGCTTTGCAAGCAAATTCTATTTTAAGAATTATTATTATATAGATACATCTTTATGAGAAACTAATTTTTCCAGACCCTATTTGCAGAGGCAAAAACAGATAATATTTAAATATAAAAGCCTTATATGTCTGCAATTCTATGTCAATGCCATCCATCTCTGGAATTCAATTCGTTATTGTTATCAGACCTTAATGTCAATGTGCATTCAAAATACATATACATATAATATTTACTAACAAAAAAAAATAATGGACAAAAATAATTATAATAATAAATAAAGGAAAAAAAAGTAGAAAATAAAAAAATTATATTTTTAAACTTCCAAAAATTTGGTCGAAATTTAATTGAAATGTTATTTATAATATTCATATATTAGTTTTTTAAATTGCATTGCGTTGCTAATTATCTGTAAATGAGGGGGCAAACTATTCCAAATTCTTATGGCATTAATATAGAAGTGTAGATCCGAAAAAGTAGTCGTTTGTATCTGAATAATACGGAGGCCTCTTTCAGACCTGAAGAAGTTAAGTCTCCCGTAAAGGTATTCTGGCTGACGAGAGTAGATTATTTTATGAAGGTATATTAATGTCTTACACTTTAAAAGGTTTTGAAATGTGACACCAAAAATTTGCTTAGAGTAGTGTGATATTCTGCCACGTCGTTGTATGCCAAATACATATCGTGCAATATTATTAAAAGCGACGTTCAATTTGCTCATACTGATTGAATCACAATTTGAAAACAACTCACAACCATACAGTAAAGTCGGTATTAAATAGGTCTTAGCTAGAAGCATTCTGATTTTGAGTAGTACGAACCATTGTGTGCACCATAAATTTCTTAGCATACCGTATACTTTTCCAGTTGTGACGATAACGTGATCTTTCCAGTGCAGGTATTTATTAAATGTGACTCTAAGGTTCTTCACCTTATCCACAAAATCGATTTTCGACTCACCCAAAGTTACGACGGGAATATATGGCATAATTAGTGTTTGGATTGAGGCATAATCCGTTAGTTGTAGCCCAAGATCTGATATTTTCCAAATCAGCATTAATTTTGCGCGTACAGTCATCAATTTCAGAAATTTTGCAACTTATATATAGTTGAACATCATCTGCATACATTTGGATATTACAGTATTGTAGTTGATTCGGAAGATCATTGGCATAAGCTGAGTATAATAGTGGACCCAAAATAGATCCTTGTGGTACACCTCTTGCTAGTTCTATTGTACTAGATATATTTTCACCATTGAACACTGATTGTGATCTGCCAGTTAAATATGAAGCCATCAACTTTGTAGCCGTAGAAGCAATATTAAATATTTTACTTAACTTCAATGTAAGTATTTCAGTATTGAGTTGGTGATGCATTAAGCGTTCAATTATTTTTGACAAGAAGGGTAGTATAGCTATTGGGCGGAATTCTTTTTCGGTTTTTGGTATAGGAACAATTTTGGCGTGCTTCCATTTAGTAGGATATGTTGATTTAGTAATAATCGAGTTGAAAAGGTGCGTAATATATGGTATTATAGTAGGGAATATGATTTTTATAAATCTTGGATGAACACCATCGTAGCTAGTCGCATTAGACTTGATACTCAGAAAGCTTTTGTATATTTCAGTTTGAGTAAAGCAACTAAAAGAAAATTGGTTTGGATCACCTACATTTTTTTGGTTCTTATAATATGAAACATTAGCGGTAGGTACTGGCAAATCCGTAAATTTTTTATTTAAATCATCAACATTTATATCCGTAGTATAACCTCTCGCTTTGTTAACTATTCCAATATTTCGAATTTCGCTCCATTTCGCCTTAACGTTTAAGCAGTTTGAAAATTTTGTGTTATAGTAGGAAGATTTGGCAGTTCTAATACTGGTATTAACTTTATTTCTAAGAAAGCGAAATGTTGCTTGTAGTTCAGGGATCTTAAATCTTTTCCATCTCGTATAAGCTATATTACGTTGTTCGATTATTTATTTAAAATTATTTGTTTTAAAATAATGCAGAAGGTAAGTGGGTGTCATTACTGGTAGTCCAAAAAATAATGATATGTCATTACCGTTTCTACACTGGGAATAAACAAAATCATAAAAACTTAAATATTTCATACTTCATTAATATTCGGTTTTTCAGCACATATAAAATTATTGTTTAAACAAAAACTTTAATAAAACAAATTAATATCTTGTTGGATAGGGGTAACTTTTTATATTATGAATAATTTTATGTAAGTAAACAACACAGATTTATCCCATTCTTCCTGAAGCCTTTTTTGAGTTCACCTTTCGAAGAAACTGAATTTTTACGGACACGGCGATCCAACTGATCCCATAAATTTTCCATGGGATTCATGCGAGGCGATTGAGCAGGCGTATTAATCACTTTTTGGCAGTTATAAAGCAACCATTCACGGAAAATGTGGGCTTTATGTTTGGGGTCATTGTCTTGATACAATTTGAAGGTTGCTGAAATTCCCATTTTTTCCGCAGATTGTTTTAAATTTTTCCTCAAAATGTTCAAATAATACTCCTTGTTCATAATACCATCAATAAGCACTAGTTTTCCAACCCCTTTCGCACCCACACCATCACACTTCCTCCTCCGTGCTTAACTGTGGGAGTAATAATATTTCCTTTCAGCTCCTCATTCGGCTTCCGCCACACCATAGTTTTTCTGTCACTTCTAAATAAATTAAATTTACTTTCATCGAGGAAAATAACGTCTTCCCACCAGTTTACATCTTCCTGAATATGCTCCTTAGAAAATTTTAGCCGATGATTCCTGTTTTTTAAATTAACGAAAGGCTTTTTTCGCGCAACTCGGCCATTGTACCCTTGTTTTTTAATGGTGCGAAGAATTGTTGCTTCTGAAGCCGTTTTTCCCAATTCTGCCTTAACTTCAGTAACAATTTTAGGGGCACTTAGCGTGGATTAAGCTTGATTTTTCTTACAATACAGCGCTCCTACATCTCTGTAAGCTTTTTTGGCTGACCAGTCTGTTATTTAAAATCGATTCGATCCTCGTTTTTATACCTTCGGACAATGTCACCGACTGTATTAGGTTTCATATTTAGCAATTCGGCAATATACTTATATTTTGCGCCTTACTAATTACTAATTTTCTTTGTGCCATCGAATTATTTTTTCCTTTACGCACCATTGCGACTTATGTTAAACGAACTTGACAATGGCAATGCTTCTTCAGCTTAATTTATTTGCCTCACCTTGATTAACTTGGAATTCCCCATTTTGCAAATAATTTATGTGAACTTGCAGATTTGTAGGGTTGTATTTTGTGGTAAAACAAAAAAACCGAATATCAATTAAGCGTTTATTTTTGTAGTATGTCGTTATTTGCTTTGTTTAAAAATAAATTCGTTCGTTAATTTAAACCGCCATTTTTATTTTTACTAGTGTTTCATAACTATAGCCGCACTTTCAGAAAAATGGATTTGGAAGTTAAAAGCATTTGAGTAAAAAATTAAATAAAATAATTTAATGTTAGGTAAAGTCGACCTGATTTTATGTAATACCAAAAATCCTATTTGGCATCCACCATTGGCCACTGTCCACCAATTTTGTTCATGCATTGGTCTTCAAACACGAGTTTCTGCTCTTTTAAGATCAAAAACTGTTTGATACTATCGATTTTCTGGAAAACAATTACACAACAAAATTCCGTAGGTATTCTAAATTCGGCTCTTATCCCGAAAATATATGGGTCATTCCATAGCTTTAGTATTTTCAGTTTGAAAGCATACCTGAGTAAGTGGATTTTTAAGAACTGATGCGTTGCCAGGTTGAAAAATCAGTTTTTGTGAACATTTTTTCTTAAAAAAATGTATAAATTTCTCTTCCAAGATTAAAGCATACTCCAATGATCTTATCCGTGACACACCAAAACAACAGCACAAGCTTTCCTGTTACAATAAAATATTCCCGGAACCACTAATAAATAACCCCGAAATGAATGTTTAGAAATGCCAAAATTTATTCTTCAGATGGATCCAATAGTTATTAATATTTATTTACTTGTTTTTTTTTTAGCATACCAGTGCAACAAGAACTAGTTCTTATTAACAGCACATGGAAAAATGTTGTTACAAATAATTTTGGAAAATGAAATAATTAATTAAATACAATATTTTAAATACTTATTATTATACAAAATTGAGCACATAAAATATATATATAAATATTAAAAGTTACTATAGACAAAAGTATTGTTACAAATATTAATATAAAAACATTTAAAAAATTGGAACAAAAAGTACACAAAAAAAGAGAAAAAAACTTTATGTAACTTAGTTAAGCATAATGTTCAAAAATATAATGCTTAAATTGCTTTGCATTGCTTACGGTTTGAATTCTGTGAGGCAAGTGGTTCCAAAGAGCAATACTGCTTATAAAGAAATGCTTTTTCGAGAGTTCGCTCTGATGACGAATTGCAACAATCTTTTTTCCTCTGTTCGATGTAAAAAAGTTAAGTCGTTTTAATCGGTTTGTTTTGTATAGATTATTTTATGTAGGAAAATAAGAGAACGGCAATTTAATAAATTATTAAACGATAAGTTATAAATCTGTTTCGAGTAGCGTGAAATTCGGGCGAAGCGTTGAATTCCAAAAATATATCTGGCAATATTATTAAATGTTACATTTAGTTTCCTTTTACTTATAGAATCACAGTTCGAAAAAAGTTCACATCCATACATTAATGTTGGCAACAAGTACGTTTTAGCTAATAGCATTCTGATTTTAAATGGTGTATGGTATTGTGTCATCCACAAATTTCGTAACATAGAAAAAGTTTTTCCACATATCATGTTAATATGATCTGACCAATCAAGACGTTTAATAAAATTAACTCCTAGGTTTCTTGCTGTTTCAAAATTTAGGATTTCCGATCAACATAGCTTTTGATTTTTTAGCATTCAGACATAAGCCATTATTAGATGCCCAGTTGGCAATTCTTGACAAATCTAGGTTTAAAATATAATAATAATGTACAGCTGTACGTCATCCGCATACATTTGCACTTCACAGTGTTTGATTTGCGAAGGTAAGTCATTTGAGTATATTGCATACAATAGGGGACCAAGAATTGAGCCTTGTGGTACACCTCTCGAGACTGAATAGGAATCATCTATATCATCTATACTTTTCAGATTTTAATTATTTCAATCGATTTTAATAGCGTTTAAGCGACGAATTGAAGAAACTGCACAATTTGTAATTTTATTTACTTCGTTGTGAAAGAACTACTTATTTGTTATGAGGGTATGGTTGATTTGGTGTTACCTGGTACACGGATGAGATCACTGAAGTAGACTTAAATCCTGGAAGGGAAATTTATGCAGTTTTTAAGAAAAAAATGTTAGCAAAAACTGATTTTTCAACCTGGCAACGCATCAGGCCTTAAAAGTCCACTTACTCAGGGATGCTTTCAAACTGAAAATACTAAAGCTATGGAATGACCCATATATTTTCGGGATAAGGGCCGAATTTAGAATACCTACGGAATTCTGTTATGTAATTGTTTTCCAGAAAATCGATAGTATTAAACAGTTTTTGATCTTAAAAGAGAAGAAACTCGTGTTTGAAGACCAATGAATGACCAAAATTGGTGGACAGTGGACAATGGTGAATGTCAAATGGGAAGTTTGGTATTAAATAAAATCAGGTCGACTTTACCTAACATTAAATTATTTTATTTAATTTTCTACTCAAATGCTTTTAACTTCTAAATTAATTTTTCTGAAAGTGCGGCTATAGTTATGAAATACTAGTAAAAATAAAAATGGCGATTTAAATTAACCTACGTTAAAAAAAAAAAAATTTTTTTTTTGTGGAAATATATGTCTTTTAGATGTAACTTTTAGTTATAATATCTTTTATATGTCTAAATTATTTAGATCCTTACATATCAGCTGTTTTATAGTGCGGCTATAGTTATGAAACGGAGTGTAGAACAGAACCCGGTTTATTTAAAAGAAGTAAATCAACGTTTTTAAAAGGTAAAAAGATAACAACATAATAAAATGTATTTCAAACACAAAAAAGCATTTTTTTAATAGTAGGTACACTGATTATTTTCATAATCGTTAAAAAATTGCTGTTTTTATTGATTTCTAAAGTGAGTAAACCCCTTAAATAATTTAGCACTTACATGTATTGATGCTCATCAGCAACTTTCCATCCTTTGATTTGTGATAATCTGAAATCACTGATGAATACTTCAAGTGGGAATTCAGGCATCCAAACTATAAACTTAGCAAGACCTATGTATGTTCCGTATTTAACTATAATGGAAGCATTAGATGATCCCCGAATTTCAGAACCATCAACATAAACGGAGCTACACGACGACGAAACCTTTAACGAAAAAACAAAAAACATCGAATTAATATAGTAATTTTAATTAAACTGTATTCCCAATTCTGGTGTACTCCATTCTGCAAAGTGAAGTGTACCAAGTAGATATGACATGATACAAAAAATATGTAAGACAAAATCCACTCTGTAGATTGGAGTACTCCAGCACTGTGAAACGGGCTTTAAGTACCTAGTATATATGTTTGAATATAACACAAATTAGCATACATTTGTTCAATTAACTCTTAAATGATTGAAAAATTGCAATATCTAAATACGTAATTGTAATTAAATAATTTGTTTTTTGCGTACTCATATAGATTTATAACAGCGACTCACGAAAACAAAATAAAAAAGTTGCCCTTTAAAATATACATTTGATTGTTTTATGATGATTCCCAAAATATTATACAATTTTTAGCTAATATTTAACACTTTTGAGGTTTTAATTATTTATTTCATTTCATCTACAGAATTGGATTCTTACAGATTACTATACAAAAGAAAATCTTAAAAACTAGTTAAAGTGTTCCAATAAAAATAACTTAAACTTATCCTTATTTACATTAAAATTTAAAATTGGAGAGAAACTATTGCATAAACGCATACATCTTGCAATCGGCTCATTTTCAGCGTAATTAGATCTACACTCAAAAAAAAGTCAGTAAAGTCAGCAAAAAATGTTGCTGTGTCAGCAAATTTTTAGTCAGGAGCGTGCTTGCAAAAAAGTAGGTATTTTCAGCAAAAGTGTTTGCTGAAAATCCATATAAACTTGTTCTTTAAGTTTTAGGTTTCTAGCTAAAGACGCAGACGTTAAGGGGGTGGGGGGGGGGGCAATTTACCCCTTTTGAACCACCACTTTCACCACGTTCCTGTCCAAAGGCCTAAAAATCCCCTTGTCGATAAGTTGGCCCATAGTCCAAGGAAAACATATTATATATTACAGGTTTCTAGCCGAAGGGTTCCGTTAGGCCATCAAGGGGGAGAATTATTCCGTTTTTACCCCTCCCGGTAGGAATTTCCAAAAATTCCGTCTTAGAGGACATCTGCGTTGGAGGAGGAACCTACTACATACATAATTTTAGGTCTCTATATCCAGCAATTTGGCCAGGCCGTCAAGAGGGAAGTTTTTTCCCTTTTTACCCCTCCCGGTATGAATATCCAAAAATTCCGTCTTAGGGGACGTCTACGTTGGAGAAGGAACCCAAATACCGAATTTAAGCTCCCTAGTTCCATCAGTTTGGCCAGGCCGTTAAGGGGGAGACTTTTCCTGTTTTTGACCCTACCTGTGCAAATTTCCAAAAATCTCATCTTAGCAGATGTTTCCTCCCCACAATAGAGGAGGAACTTTAATACCAAATTTCAACTTCCTACCTCCAGCGGTTTGGGCAGGCCTTTAAGCGGCACTTTTCGCTTCATTAATCCCCATTTTTCCAATGTCCCTGCCCAAAGTTACAAAAAACAACTTCCCGATAATTGAGCCCATACTCCAAGGAACATATGTTTTACATTTCAGGTTTCTAGTCAACTTTTACTATTTGTGCCACTCTCGGTTGGAATTTCCGAAAATCCATCAACAGGGAATTTCAGCTTCCTAGTTTCAGCAGTTTGAGTAGGCTGTCAAGGGAGACACTTTTTCTTTTTTGCCCCTCCCGGTTGGAATTCGGCTGGAAGAGGAACCTAAGTACCGAATTTCAGCTTCCTAGTTCCAGCAGTTTGGACAGGTCGTTAAGGGGCCTTTCCCTTTTTGAGCCCTCATTTTATAACGACCCTGTCCAAAATTCAAAAAAAGTATCTTTCTAATACGTTAGCCCTTACTCCAGGGACCCACATTTTAAATTTCAGGTTTCTAGCCGAAAGGGTTTTTACAGGCCACCAATGGGAGGCTTTTTTCGTTTTGCCCCTCCCTTTAGGAAATTCAAAAAATTCCATCTTCGTGGCTACCTGCGATAGATGAGGAACATTCATACCAAATTTCAACTTCATTGCCTCAGCGGTTTGGGCAGGCCGTTATTGGGGACATTTTTCCCTTTCAACCACCATTTTTACTATGTTCCTGTTCCAAAATAGAAAAATTATGTAGCTAATTACTCCAAGGAATACATATTTAAAATTTTAGGGTGGCCAAAAGGGATTGGGCAGGCCATCAAGGAGGAGACTTTTCCCCTTATTTCCCATCCCGATAGGAATTTCAAAAATTCCGTCTAAGCGGACGCCTACACAGAAGCAGGAACTCACATACCGAATTTCCTTTGGGATATCCTGTAGGGAATTCCAAAAATACAAACTTAGTCGATGTCTACTACAGTGGAGGAACCTTTATACCAAATTTCAACTTCTTACCTCCAGTGGTTTGGGCAGGCACTTTTCCAATTTGTGAGACTGTTTACGGTGAGACTTTTCCCGTTTTTGCCCGTTCGGGTAGGAATTTCCAAAAATCCCGTCTTAGCGCACGTCCATGCCGAATATCAAGAAACCTTGTTTTAGTAGAGATATCCATGGGAGAGGAAAAAAGGTACTTTTTTCAAATTATATTTTTTTAAATGGTATTTTTTTAAATGGTACTTTTTGGAAAAAGCGAAATTTTTTGGAAAAAGATACTTTGTTTTTACAAAATACCTACTTTATTTGTACTTTTTGTGAAAAAGGTATTTTTTTTTTTTTTTTTTTTTTTTTAAGAGAATCAACACTCAAGAAATTCTTCCTATTAATTAACGTGTTGCTTCCTTTGGAAAGGGGATAGAGAAGAAGTGAAAGGTGGTGAAAGATGAAGGGCTTCAAATATGGCAACACTGTAATTGCGCGAGATGTTGAATTTTAGAACAGTTGTTGCGTGCCATCTGATGGTGAGTTGGCGAACTTTGTTGAAGCTTTTTAGTACATTACATAGCCCTGTTATATTATTTTACTTCGGTGGGGTTAAGTGCTATGGGAACACCGAAGGAGGACGCTGCGATATGTATGAGGGATAGAAAAACTCATACATATTATTATTTTTCATAAATTGATGTTGCCTTGGTTGGGGCTCGAACCCGCAACCTCACGTGTAACAGTCCAACGCGCTAACCATTACACCACAGCGTTTTTTGATAAAGGTATGTATGTGTATATGTACTTTTTTGGAAAAGGTACTTTTTTTGGAAAAGGTACTTTTTTTGGAAAAGGTACATTTTTTTATAAAAAGGTACTTTTTTTGGAAAAAGGTACTTTTTTTGGAAAATGGTACTTTTTTTTTGTAAAAAGGTACTTTTTTTGGAAAAACTTACTTTTTTTGGAAAACGGTACTTTTTTTGGAAAAAGGTACTTTTTTGGAAAGAGGTACATTTTTTGGAAAAAGGTACTTTTTTGGAAAAAGGTACTTTTTTTGGAAAAAGGTACTTTTTTTGGAAAAAGGTACTTTTTTTGGAAAAAGGTACTTTTTTTATCCCCTTTTTGCCCCTCCCGATAAGAATTTCCCAAAATGCCGTCTCAACGGACGTCTACACCGGTCGCGGAACCTACATACCAAATTTAAACTTCAAAGCTCCAGCAGTTTTGACGGCCGTCAAGGGAGAGACTTTTTCCCCATTTTGCCCCTCCCTGTAAAAATTTCCAAAATTCCGTCTTGGTGGATGTCTACGATAGTGGAGGAACCTTTATACCAAATTTCAACTTCCTACCTCCAGCGGTTTGGGCAGGCCGTCAAGGGGGGCTTTTTTCCCCTTTTTAAGCCCCATTTTTACAACGTCCGTGTCCAAAATTCTAGAAAGTACTTTCCAGAAAAGTTAGCCCCTACTCCAAGGAACACATATCTTAAATTTCAGCTTTCTAGCCAAAGGGGTTTTGGCAGGCCGTCAAGGGGGAGACTTTCCCCCTTTTTGCCCGTTCCGGTAGGAATTTCCAAAAATCCCGTCTTAGCGGACTGTGAAACATATATTTTTATATGATTATATCAAAAGATATTTAATTATATAAAATTATATTAACCAGATCCACCATTTTTCGGATCAAATAATATATTTTTTATATAATTATATTAACCCATACATGATTTGATCCGGAAAATGGTGGATCTGGTTAATATAATTTTACATAATTAAATATCTTTTGATATAATCATATAAAATATATGTTTCACAATACTCGACAAGTTATAATTGTATAAAATCATAAATGCCCGAGTAAAAAAGTGTATATAAAATTATATGTGAATGGATATATTTGCAATATGTAACTGGATATAATTTCATCCGAAAAATGGTTATATTAAATTGTATCATATCGGATATAATTGTATTTACAAGGATACAAAGTTATATCAAATGATATACTTATATCCGAATTTTGTCCCGATCAAATTGGATATAAGTTAATACAATACGATATGATTAAATTTAAATGACAAAAAAAAAACTTTGCATTGGAGGGCAGCAGGATTTCGGGTCCTACACACTCAGGGGTGTGATGAAAATCGAAAACGAACAGTTTTTCAATCTAGAATAATTTGTTTCGCGAAAATCAAATTGGCTTCAAATTATTATTTATCGTTTTATTTGACTGCGGATATCTAAATTAGGAAATAAAAAATAATTGGTATTGTACAGATCCTAAAATATTTACCATTGAAAATCAGATCGTTTTCGTTTTCGATATTCATCACATGCCTGACTGTCAGCCGAGGGCTACTGTTGATAATGAGTAACTATTAAAGACGTTAATGTATAAATCTGTTATTCTTTAAAGACTAAATAATTTTTATCAAATATGGCAATTTTCTTTGGACTTAGAAATTTTTTTTTAATATGTTAAGCTTTTTTTATTTTAAATAAAATTTGAATGGTTAGTCCGGCAATGCACTTCTTTTTTGTTGGAGGCTCATAGTTCCCGATTTATGGAGTTGAAGATGATCTACAACAATGTTCAATGGCTTATTTCTCCACTCAAAACTTATCGGACCAGAACAAAATATATATATCGTTGGAAAGGTACTTGAAATACCTTTCCAACGATATGCAACATGCCTAAACTTATTAACCCATTACGAGCCGGGTCATGATTTTAATTTTAATTTTTTTAAATTGGATTTTTTAATTTAAAAAAAAAACTTTTAGAAGTAAAAAAGCTCAGAAAATATAAGTTAATGAAAAAATTGAGTAAAACATACAAAAAATTGTTTTTGATCAAATATTATATTAATCTCGAATATATTGGCTAATCTCGAACTTGGGTCTGATATTACCTAATATATCGTCGGCTTGCCTGCAAGAAGTGCAGTTTTTGGTTTTAACAGGTTTTCAGGAGAGCGAAAAAACTGATTTATATTATCCTTTTAAGATATTTTATTGACATCATATGCACTAATGATTGACGACCTTATTTATTACAATCATTATTAAGGCATATGATGTCAATGAAATATATTAAAAGGATAATATAAACCAGTTTTTTCGCCCTCCTGAAAACCTGTTAAAGAACACATAACACTACTTGCAGGAAAGCCGACGATATTGTTATATAAAAAATAAAATTAAAAATATTTTTCGTATCTATTTATATATAAAATTTTGAACGATTTTATCAATAATATATTCCTATATATACAATTTGCAATAAAGCAAATACTGATATATGATTTAATATGATTACATATGAAAAAATTTATAAAAAAATTTCTAATATAACATCATATAAAAACATATAAGGTCGTGCACAATATTTTATATTATCATATATTTTAATATTAAAAAATATATGTTATATATACTCTTTTTTACTCGGGTGATTATATAAAAATCATATCTGATTATATAAAAATCATTTTTACTAGGGTAATCAAAATATACATATGTAGTGACTAGGGATGCCAAACGGAAAATCCCGAATCCCGGGATTTTCGGGATTGGCAAAATCACGAATTTTCTTATTTTTTAATATTAATATAAACGCAAATAAACAAAGTTAGCAATTTTAGATTACCTACGTTTTTTCTTGAATTTTCTCATATTGACAAGAAATTGATGCCAAGATATTGGTAAAATTATAAATTAAGTAGATTATTCGAGTAAACTATGCAAAGACTTTGCAGAATTATTTGAAATTTTGGTAAACAATATTAAGTTTTTGAGTAATACATGCGAAAAATCAAGTTTGTGATTTTACCGATTTATTCTTCCAAGCGAAATTCGATTTCTGATACTGAGACTGTAAGTTTTGGCTGGGACTGTAAGTTTGAATTCTTCCATGAAAACATTTGATAACGATTACCAATAACTTTGTTGCTGTAATTACACGATTTAGTGGGCAAAGTTATCGCAACAAATCTGTTTTAAAATCTGCTTACAAAATACTGGGCGCAAGTGTATTAAGTACACTACAGGCCTTTATGTATTATCCCAGCCAGAAAAATACAAACGGGAAAGCGATGGCAAGGTATTTTAACATGTTGTACAAGTACTGATAAAAATTGCTTTCCCATTTCCAATATGATAACGTCAATAGACAAAAGGACCGGCAGTTCAAAAAGCGCCGGAAAAGTACTGCAGAAACAAAATTTTTAACTTTGGCAAAACGCTGCCAAAACCAATAAATAGGTGGTTTGGAATTATATTTTTCAAAATAAAATTTAAAAAAAGTTCATATGTATCTTTTTTTTGCCCTGCCGTGATGTTTTGTAAAACAAATACTGGCAAAACGATGTTTGCAAACGCTGGCAAAGCGTCCCAAATGAGTGTTCTGCCAGTCATTTATTTTTAACATCGCGGTTACCCAGTTGTATGCAAGTACTTGATTTTTCGTACCACTGTCAATTTCTGACTGAGATGTTTCAATATTCATAAAATGTACCACATTATTAATTAACAACTATTAAATAATTAAAAAATCCCGTAAAATCCCGGGATCCCAAAAAATTCCGTAGTCCCGAAAATTTTTCATACAAAATCCCGAATCCCGGGATTTTCAAATATCAATCCCGATTGGCATCCCTAGTAGTGACCCATATGATTATATATGGTTCGATTATAAGTTAGGTATATAACACTTTATGTATCGACATACTAAAACGAGTAAAAAGGTTAAAGTCGGGCATGCCGACTATACAATACCCTACACCACTCTGGTGTATTGTTTGGATCCGAAATTCGAATGGGTTAAAATGGGGCTCGTGTCAAAATTTTCTATGTGAGTCAGCGCACCAAATTTCATTAAAATATCTTAATATTTACGACCTGCAGTTTGTAACCAAGCCAATTTTGGGGGGACCCTTATATGGGCACTAGTTCTAAACATGGATCGATGTTCACCAAAATCAATAGGCTGCGTTATTGGGCCAACATAGGTCTGTGTACCAAATTTCATCAAAATATCTTAATATTTACTACCTGCAGCGTATAAACAGTATAATTTTGGTAGGACCCTTATATGGGCACTAGGTCAAAACATGGACCGATGTTCACCAAAATCAATAGGCTGCGTTATTGGGTCAATATAGGTCTGTGTACCAAATTTCATCAAAATATCTTAATATTTACGACCTGCAGCGTATAAACAGTATAATTTTGGTAGGACCCTTATATGGGCACTAGGTCTAAACATGGACCGATGTTCACCAAAATCAATAGGCTGCGTTATTGGCCCAATGTAGGTCTGTGTACCAAATTTCATCAAAATATCTTAATATTTACGACCTGCAGCATATAAACATTATAATTTTGGTAGGACCCTTATATGGGCACTAGGTCTAAACATGGACCGATGTTCACCAAAATCAATAGGCTGCGTTATTGGCCCAATATAGGTCTGTGTACCAAATTTCATCAAAATATCTTAATATTTACGACCTGCAGCATATAAACAGTATAATTTTGGTAGGACCCTTATATGGGCACTAGGTCTAAACATGGACCGATGTTCACCAAAATCAATAGGCTGCGTTATTGGGCCAATATAGGTCTATGTACCAAATTTCATCAAAATATCTTAATATTTGCGACCTGCAGCGTATAAACAGTATAATTTTGGTAGGACCCTTATATGGGCACTAGGTCTAAACATGGACCGATGTTCACCAAAATCTATAGGCTGCATTATTGCGCCAATATAGGTCTGTGTACCAAATTTCATCAAAATATCTTAATATTTACGACCTGCAGCATATAAACAGTATAATTTTGGTAGGACCCTTATATGGGCACTAGGTCTAAACATGGACCGATGTTCAAAAAAATCAAACTTGTTCGTCCTTGGGCCAACATAGGTCTGCGTACCAAATTTCATCAAAATATCTTAATAGTTGCGACCTGTAGAGTGCGCACAAGATTGCATGGACAGACAGACAGACGGACGGACGGACAGACGAACATCGTTAAATCGAAATAAAAAAAAATTCTGAACCGATCGGTATACTATAAGGTGGATCTACGACCAATATTTTTTGGTGTTACAAACATCAGCACAAACTTATAATACCCTGACCACATAGTGGTGTAGGGTATAAATATATTCTTGTAATTTCATAAAACTTTCTATATAATTTCATACAAGCTAATATATAAGGAGTGAGATCATAAAAATGTTAACACACATAAAGTTAAATAAAAGACAAACCACTGAATTTTAAGACTTCAAACTAAATTTTTATTAAATGAAATTTAATACAAAATCTAACAAAAAAAAAAAACCGAATGGAATTCTAACCACTACGAACAAAGTTATCCACTTTTTTCGGAAACCCTCCCATTAAAGCTTTTATGGTAGTTTTTGTCACCTTTTTAGAGCAGGTGGTCCAGCTACGTTTGAAATATTGCATGTTCTGGGAGACCTTTTTTGTGCCCTTTAATTCTCTTTTAACAAGAGCCTAATAACTCTCCACTGGCCTGAGCTGTGGGCAGTTTGGTGGATTTGCCTCTCTCGGTACAAGAACCACATTATTATCATTATACCACTCCAGCGCTTTCTTGCTGTAGTGACAAGATGCTAAATCGGGCCAAAAGTAAGTGGATATATTGTGCTGACTGAAAAATGGAAGAAGTCTCTTCTGTAAACACTCCTTGATATAAATTGCGCTGTTTATAGAGCCAGATGACACAAATAACTAGCTTCTTTGGCCGCAGCTACATATGGCTTGCCATACTAGGATTTGTTTAGGGAATTACGTTTGCTTTTTCGACATAAATTTTTCCGCGACATTTCCTCGAACATCGGAAACATAAAATTCTTGACCAGGGAGCTGCAAAAAATTAGCCAGGACATAAGTTTCGTCGTCCACTACACAACAGTTGTATTTTTGTATAAAATTTGATTTCAATTTCGAGCTCTGGTTTTGGCCTCCAAATTTTTAAAAGCGTTTCTATCGGGAACTTTTTGAACTTTGTAGGACTTTAGTCCTGCCTTACGTTTCACTTTCGTACAAAAAAGTCCGAGCATTAGGCTAACCGAGCTGTTTTTCTGCCAGATGTGTTAGGAGCTTTCTTAAGGATGCTTTTAACTTTATATGCCTTACCAATGTTACGATAACCAGTCGTTGTTCGTGTTCCCGGCTTCCTTTCAATTGTTAGGTGTTCCAGATACCTTTTTACCACTTTTGAAACTGTTTGGCGGCATACATTAGTTTCTTTGGCAATTTTTTTGTATATCCGTGTTTGGTTTTGTTGAAAATATTTAATTATTTTTGAACGCAATTTTCTTTCATCGTCCATTCTGTAAAAAATTGCTAATTAAAACTCATGATGTAAATTTATTTATTAACTGACATATTTTCAAAATGTAAACTGCCGAAAAAAAATATGAGAAGCTTTAAACCAAAGTTATAGGCAAAAATGTGTGTTAACATTTTTATGATCTCACTCCCTATGCTCCTTGCAGGAGTAAAAGGAACAAATATATATATACTCCTTAGTTCAACATAAAATTTAGTTATCTGCAAATTAAAAGTTAATTACTCCATAGCCAAATAATTTTCAAGTGATTTTTTTGCATATAAAATCATATTAAAATAAAAAAAAATGACGCGTACGATTTACGGTGGGTCTCACGCTGTAGGTTTAACTTTAACTTAACTAAAAACAAAATAAAATGTCAAAAACATTAGACCTGACGTAGCTAATATGGGGTTTTTTATATTTTGGGTAGCGATGAAAATATTTTTTCATCATTAATTTTTTTTTCATTTTTTCATTAGATTTGATGCCAAAATTGATGTAGCAAATTTTCAGGTTGATCGGATGGTGCCAACCCGTGCCACAATGAGGTCAAAGGTCAAAATTTAAAAAAACCACCAAAATTCTATATTTTTTTTGCATTTTATAATTTTTTTTATTAAAAAATACCAAAAATAAAACTTCTTTAAATTAGAATATCATTTATAACTTGTAAATTAGTTAATAGTAGTATTAATGCTTAAGTATATAATGGCACCAGAAGCAAAAACAAATATATGTATGCATTATAGTTTTTATTTAAGCTCTCAGTTGTAAAAATGTATGGTGTTTCTGCTATTATAGTAAGAAAAAAATATTTATAGAATTCAAAATATGCTTACAATATATATCGTTACCTGAAATGGAAGAAGGTGTAAGTTTTTGACTGATTATGGTGCACGACATTAAACTACGTGTCCTCACAATTTTTTTGCTTTCTGATATCAAAAATAAAGATATTAGCGAAATTCTAAACAACCAACTTTTCGCTCTTCTTCTTAATTTGGTTTTACTGTAGAAAATTTTAATTTTTTTTTCATTGATTATGAAGCACATAATTAAGCTTCCTTTCTCCGCAAAATTATAATCTTCTACAATAAAAAGTTTTGATTTCATTACTTAATTTCGTAAAATGTCGGAAAGTTTTTTTTGCTTTTCTTGTAAAATAATGAATATGTTTGAAAAAACGGTAAATTTTTTTTTCGTCGCTGTTTTTTAAACATCCTCAATATTCCTAGCTTTGAGCTGTCGTCAACTGCATTTTTGTCTAAAAGTACCGTTTTTTCCGCTCTGCTATTGAGCACATAGCAAGCAATGCTGTTGATATGAATATGTAAAATTTTGTCATTGCGAATTTAAATATTGTTGAGAAAAGTGAAGTTTATTGTAAAATAAAATATTGTGTAACTTTACGTAATTCCATGGCTCAGAAGAAAAATTTATCGTTGGAACGGCTTCGATCTGCTGACAGAAATGTGTACTTGATTGGTAAATGTGTACCTAAAATAGTTGGTGTGAAATTACCATCAAAGCAGCAAGTGCTTCAGTGTTTTTTTTTATAATGTGCGTTGTGAAAAGAAAACAGTTAAAGAAAGTGCAAGATTAGTATCAAATGAAATATTGCCTTTTTGGGAGAAAGCTAGAATCCCAACGCCAGATCAAAGAACATGTGCTGCAAAAGTCATTAAACTTTATGAAGAGTGGAGAACAGTCCAAAAAGTATGTAAATGTCCGTTCCCTAGTCATCGCAAAAAAGAAAATTACTTTAAGGAAAATTTAAACAATTTATTTGACATTGCCCACGTTGACCCTCTGAAGCTTATAAGTATACAGGAAGATAGAGACTTCTTAATAAAGCAGCGAGAAAATGGGCGTGTTGGTAGCATGACTTGTGTCGATCAAAATGTCACAAATAAAGAAAAAAGAAAGGCACAAAGATTGGAAGATGAAAAACGTCCAAAAGAAAATTATGAAAAAGAAAAAAAGAAAAGGCACTTCAGGTAATTATTATGTACCCAGCAAAATATTGGTAATGACACCTCATTACTATCTGCATTACCAAAAATGATATATCATTACCTTTTGCATTATTTTATAATATAAAATAATGACTTCCTAATAACGGCCTATTGTATTCATTGTTTCTAAATGTAAAATAATGACTTACTCGTAATATTTTAAATAAGTACTTTTTACACAGTTAAATTTTATAGATTTTTATTTATTATACGTAAATATGTTTAAATTTTGATGACGAGTCCTAAAATTACACACTAGAAAAAACTTAAATTTTTCTGAATGTATTCTCTTAAGCTAATAGTATTTGCTTAACTCCTTATTTTTAAAAATCAAGTAAGCAATCGGATAACCACTTATAATTCAACTTTTTGTAAGCATGTGTGTAACCACTTATTATTCAAAATCTCATAACTACTTATTTCTCATTTTTTCGTAAGCGAGCGGGTAAGCGTCAAACAAAAATAATGAGTTTAGACGCCAAAAAATAAGTTGTGCGGAGCTATGAATTTCTATTATATAACCACTTATTTGGTAATGAAAGATTTTGCTGGGTAGTATTTGGAAGCAAAGTGTCAATTTTTTTTGCTGTTCAGTTAATTTCATTTGTAGACTTGACTATGGAACATGTTGAATTTGAGAGTGATGAATCGGGAGATGATGTGCAGGCGATGGATGTAGAACAGACTGACAACATTCCAAGTTGCTCCAGTAAGCCAATTTGAAAACGTGGAAAAAAGAATTTTATTGACGACAGAATGCTGGCTTGTATGGATGCTGGCAATATGTCATCTCCATTTGCTATACACTTTATCAGTGCAACTGCCAAAGCGTTGGGCCACAATATTGAGGATCTTGTCCTGAATTGCACAAGTTTCCGTGAACAACGTAAAAAATATCGTCGGCGTCATGGCAAAGAAATTGTTGAAAATTTCAATATAAGTTTTTTTATTTTGACCAAGTTATAAATTTTGCTTTGAGCTTAAGATTTTCTTAGATACCTGAAACATTTGTTTTGCATTGGGACGGAAAGCTACTTCCCGCAATTGCTGGAAAAAATAAAGTTGATCGCTTGGCTATTGTGCTCACGTCGGAGAACGTTGAAAATTTAATAGATATACCCATCATTGAAGATGGAACTGGTGCTGTAGTCGCTCAATCAGTCTACGACTATTTGTTAAAAATGAATATGCTGAATTCATTAGGAATGATATGTTTCGATACAACTGCTGCAAATACTGGCTCTCATAGTGGTGCTGGAACTTTATTGGAACGCAAACTGGAACGCAGCTTATTGTGGTTACCATGTCGCCACCATATTGCAGAAATTCTCTTAAGAGCTGTATTTGAAATCAATTTCGGAAAATCAAGTGGTCCAGAGGTTGCGATTTTTGAACGTTTTGCACGGGAATGGAGCACACTAAATTCAAAGGGATACAGCACTTGTATGCAGGATGAACAAGTTTTGAGTGTCATATCTGTCGAGGAACGCGAAACAAGGAAACACTTTTGTCTTGAATATTTAGCGAAAGTCCACATTCGGCATGATTATAGAGAACTCTTACAACTTGGATTTATTTTTCTTGGTGGTAGCATTCCCAATTTCACATTTCGTGCACCTTGAGCGACATCTCATGCAAGATTCATGTCCAAGGCCATCTATTGTCTCTTACTTACGAGCACTTTAAAATGTCTGCGAGTCAGTTGAATGGAATTCGTAATACGTGCATTTTCTTAGTAAGTCTCTACATCCCATACTAGTTTAGAACCGCAAATGCAGTTGAAGCGCCAAATAGAGATATGCAACTAATAAAGGGGATTATTGGGTATTTTGATAAAAACATATCTACAGTGCTTTTGGAAAAAAATTCGGAACCACCTGTGGTATTTATCAGAGGAAGCAGTTGCACTTGCCTTTTTGTTCCACATGTAGACTCAAAAATAAAGGAAAAGATGGTTTTGGCGTTGCAAATAGATTCCGATGAAGACAATCATATCGGTGATGATGTTGATATTTTCCCTTCTAAAAAAGTGTGTGCAAGCGTTGATGAATTACAATTATTCACATCAAAGGATTTAAAGCTCTTTTGTAACTCCTAAAACAAAAAAATTTTTTTCTCGTCTGGAAATATCTACGGATTTCTTACGCTTTGATCCGTCAAACTGGCCTAAGCGCGAAACATTTTGTAAAGGGGGACAAATCGTAAAAATGCATTACTGTTGTGAATGATGCCGCCGAAAGAAAAGTCAAACTTATAACTGACTATAACAGATGCTTAACACACAACGAAGACGATAAACAGTACTTGTTACACATTGTAGAGAGCTACCGTAAGAACTTCCCAGCCTATACAAAATCTTCAATGATTTAAAATAAAAATAATAAGCCTATTAAATAAAAATTAAAGAAAAAACATTATATTTACAGTATTTCTTATTACAAAAATTTATAAAATGGAAAAAAAAAGTATTTGGGTGGTTTTTCAAAATTTTGACCTTTGACCTCATTGTGGCACGGGTTGACACCCTCCGATCAGCCTGAAAATTTGCTACATCAATTTTGGCATCAAATCGCATATTTTTATCGCTACCCACATTCAAGTTTCAAAAAAAAGTTTTTAACGCCAGGTCTAAAAAATATGTACACAAAACAACAAAAATTTTTGGGTTAACTATTAACCTAATGGCGTTTTCTTTTCTGGCAAAAAATGTTGCATTTTTTTTGTAACACTAAGAAAGGGTATTGAGTTCTTTTCTAAAAATGTTGCCCTCATAATATGCAAAAATGTTGCCCTTTTTGCCCTCAAAAAATCAGAGGGTGGTAATATTGCCCTGTAAAACAGCTGACTTTTTTGTTTCTATTTACTATTTGACATTTGCTTTATTTATTGGCGCTAACTTTTGCAAGATTTTTTATACTTTAATTGTTTAACATCTTTAATTTTCAATAACATTTTATTCAAATGGATACATCTGCCGCTCTTTTATGTGTTAATAAAATTGTTGATGAGTTATTGGAGTCGTCTTCATCATCTGACGATGATGAAGTTTTTGCAGTATTGCTGGGAAGAAATTTTCAACCGCGTGTGAAAATTTGTGAAGAATTTGCGTAATAGTCGGGAAAGTGCCACATTTCTTATGGAGAAATATTCTTTGTCGTATTTTAAAAGATCATATGGAGGGGGAAGACAACAATCAACGGTCGAAAAGCAAATTCTTTCATTTTTATGGTGAACTATTAGTCTTCAACAGCATATGAAAATAACATACTATAAATATTCTTTATTAGGTTTTCTGGCAACAAAACCACCTTCCGAGAAGTTGGAAATTTGTTTGACATGTCACTGTCAAGCATTCACACATCCTTCAACAGAGTTTTGAAGTTTCTAGTGGATGAAGTAGCTCCAGAAGTTATAAAATTTCCACAATCAAATGATGAAAAGGAAGCTGTTGCTAAAGGATTTCAAGAAGTAAAACAAAGTTTTAAAATTTTTATTTGAATTTTCTAATTTTCTAACTTTATAGATAGCTGGATTTCCAAATGTCTTGGGGTGTGTAGATGGAAGCTACATTTCAGCCAGAACACCAAAACATAAAATTCGATCCACATATTCCAATAGACAAGATGGTATATCAATAACCATGCAAGGTATTTGTGATTCAAAGTTAAGATTTCTTGATGTATTTACTGGCGTACCTAGCAAAATACATGATTCCAGAATATTAAAATTATCTTTTATTGGGAAAGATTGGCAACATATTTGCTCTCCTAATTACCATATACTGGGCGATTCTGCTTACCCATTGCGGGAATATCTTTTGACACCATTTCGAGACTATGGCAATTTAAGTGAATCGGAAAAAAAATATAATTTGCAGTTTTGTCAAACTCGCGTCAAAATCGAAAACGCATTCGGTGTATTGAAATGTCGTTTTCGTCAGTTGATGCGCCTAGACTTTCATAAAGTTGAAACAATGGCACGAAATGAATGAAATGAAAATAGCATGTTGTGTTCTTCATAATATTTGTATAGACAAAGCAGATTTTCATGATGAAGAAATTAGCGACACCGAATACCGAGCCTTTGGTAGACGACAGAAGAGATAATTTGCTTACACAACTAGGACAAATTAAAATGAACTTAAGGATATTTTATTTAACTCAACAACTTAAATTTTATTTGTACTTCATTTAAAAAAATTAAATTAAATTATTATTAAAAAAATATATTTACATTTGTACATAACATTGTTTTCATTACAATCTTAGAAGAATTGGCAGTAAGTTTTAATTCTGAATCACTTATTTTTGTCTTCCAAAATTCTTTGCAATATAGTTTGCATCTTTTCAACTGCATCTAACTTCTCCTTATGACGTCTTTCTTTAGCTTCCTCTTTTTTTGCAGTAATCTCCAACAAAGTTTCTTGAACTGTTTTATTTTTCTTTGCGGTAGTATTTACTGTCTTTTTAGCAACTCCTTTTTCTACATTTTCTTTTGTTATTTTAAATTGGCTACTCAATTGCACTTCCGGTTCTATAGAATCATCAAGTAAACATATTTTGTTCAATTCATCTTCAAAATCTATCTTCTGTCTTTTCGATCCAGTAGCATTGTTGTTATCAACTGCTGACTTTTTTCTTTTTAGCACAGTTTTATATCGTTCCTCACACTGCTTTGCACTTTTTCCCGGAATTTCGGAAGACATATGGGGCCACGTCTCTTTTTTACTTCTAAATTTTTTTAATAGACCAATTTCGGACAAGTATTTGGCATAAAGATCCAACATCAGCCTGGTGTCTCCCTCCGACCATACTGAAAAGAAAATATATGAAAAGTACGTTTTTTTGTATGTTTTTTTAATAAACTTACACTGAACTTTCTTGAACGCATTAGGACTTTCATCACTACTTCCATTTTCCATTTTTTCAGTTTTATTTCCCTTTTTATTTTTTAAACAAAAATTATTTTTAATTTTTCTTATTTTTTTCGGCTTATTTTTTTGCAAAAAGAAAACAACAGCTGTTAAAAAGAGGGCACCTGTTTTTGTTCTTTTCTGATGAGAAAAAAGGCAACATTTTGCCAGGGTGAGGGCAACACTTAAAAAATGTTACCATTTTAAAAGGCAACATTTTTTTTTTAGAAAAGAAAACACCATAAGTTTAAACCTGCAGTATGAGACCCACCGTTAGAAGACAAAAGCATTCAAATAAATTTGTATTTTATGTTATAAAATTTGCGCCTTCAAAATTGTTCAAACTATTGAAATTACATTGGTAGCATTCGGCAGAGAAACCTTAAACTGATACCGGTGACTTGTAGCGCTTTGTGATTACTTACTCTGCTGAACGATGTTTTCTTTGTTTTGGTTTTAAATACATTTTTTCTAAATATTCCTTTGATTTTTTAAATTTTTTGTTTTTGAATTATTTTTGTATGTTTTTATTTGTCAATCATACAAAACAAAATTTTTTTAAAATCAACAACAACAAATGTATCACTATTTGATCAAAAGTAGCAAACATTTTTTCGCTACCAAAATATGACAGCGCTCAGACCGAGCGGTTAGTGATCAGGTCGTTCAGCAGATAGTTGCACAACTGTTGTAGAACTGTTGACTGTCAAATTGTATCTGCCGAATGCACCCATTGTCAATTTAATAGCGAGTATCAAAGCTGTATAGTTACTTAAAAATATTTACTTAAATTAACAATTTGAAATATTTTTCGTAGTTATATTTGAAAGTTCAAGTATAAGTATTTTATTACTTACTTAAAAATGTTTTTAAGTAAACAAATATTTATATTTGAGTTTTGAAATATTAATATTTTTTTATTTATTTCAAATAATTTGGAGTAAGTAAATAAATATTAATATTTCAAAGCTGAAATATAAATATTTTGTTAATATTAATATTTCAAAGCTGAAATATAAATATTTTGAAATAAATGAAATATGTAGTTAAGTAAAATACTTAGCTACATTTTTGAAATATTTTGAAATATTTGGAATATTTGAAATATCTGAAATATTTGAAATACACTGAACATTCTATAAATGCCACCTAGAGGAATCATTTTTTTTTTTTTTTATGAAAACACATAAAATATATGGGCACTTCTAAAACTTTGGTAGAGATTCACAAAAAAATAATTAAAATTTTGGGTT
Organism: Leucophora obtusa; assembly: GCA_949987735.1. NCBI lineage: Eukaryota > Metazoa > Arthropoda > Insecta > Diptera > Anthomyiidae > Leucophora > Leucophora obtusa. The sequence goes on along the minus strand of OX465297.1, from coordinate 53,382,492 downwards.
TAATATTCTAATTCTAATTTCAAACATTTCAGATATTTCAAATATATCAAATATTTCAAATATTCCAAATATTTCAAATATTTGAAATATATCAAAATATTTCAAAAATGTAGCTAAGTATTTTACTTAACTACATATTTCATTTATTTCAAAATATTTATATTTCAGCTTTGAAATATTAATATTAACAAAATATTTATATTTGAGCTTTGAAATATTAATATTTATTTACCTACTTCAAATTATTTAAAATAAATACAAATTATTATTACTTACTAGAGTTTGGGGTTCGGGAATTCCCGGGAAATCCCGGGAAAAGTTTGCCGGGAATTCCCGGGAAAATAATATATTTTTCCCGGGAAAACGGGAAATTTTAAAAATATTAAATTTTTTAAATTGTTTTTGTTTCGAATAGGATTTTTTAATTTTAGTCATAAAAAACATTTTAAATACCAAAACAAAAATTTCATTGTTAAAATCTTTTAAAAGGGAATACATTTATTTGACACACAAATAAAATCTTTGCCAAGTAATTAGGAGCATTTCAACTAATAAAGATTTTTCGCATAACTTATTCAAAATTTAAGTAGTAAAGCCTAAAAACTTGACAAAATGTTTAAAAGAAATATGAAAAAAAAGCTTTGTTTTTTACAAATAATCGCCCTTACTATCTAAATTTTTTAAATGTATAATTTAGGTAAAGTCGACTTTAGTTAAAATATTGGGTGGCAGTATACCTTGACTTGGTTTATTTTTGGAGCATTCTGATTGATTAATTTATTTTCAACCAATCAAAATATTTGAAATATATATATTTTTCATACACAAAATGAACAAAACCGTTTGATTAAAAATAAAGTCGACTTTAAATTTAAAATACTCCTTTATATTAAGGGTCAATAATTTTATAAGTAACGTTTTCATTAATAAATGTGAAAAGAAAAGACTAATGGTTAACGGTGGTATCTAAATTTGATTATCCGACATCTAAATTTGGTTCACAAAAAAAAAAAAATTGATGGTCATGCAACTTCTCTTGAAGAAAACAACAACAAGCTAAAATTAGCAAAGTACCCGAAGATAAAAGTGTAAGCTGAATAGGCTTTAAAGGTTTTATGGTAGGGTAAACATTTCTTAAAATGGTATCCAAATTAGCCGCAGTCAATCCCCACCATAACTAGATCTTCGTTTATTCGAGAAAGTTTTTATAATAAAAACCTGGCATTGCAAAAAAAGAAACCGATGTAAATTATATTAAATTACTACAATCATGTAAAAGATATCATGATAAAAGAAATATCGAGCAATATTTCTAACAATAAGAGATTTACTATAATCTTAGATGAATGGACAAGAATATCACAAAAGAGATATTTGAACATATGTATAAACGGAAATAATTAATTTTATAACCTGGGGTTGGTTTATATATCAGGAAGATGTAATGCTGATGAAATAAGAAGAATTGTAGAAATAAGACTAGAAGAGTTTTAATTGTCTTTGGAAAATAACATTTTGGCCACCATATCTAATGGGCCAAGTGTGATGAAACGGTTTGTTTCCGACAGTCTAGTAGTAGGTGCTTTCTGCTGGAATCATGCAATTCATTTGGCAGTGCTGCGATTAATTTATGTGAAATCAAGTGTTCAACATTCTGATATTTTTTACTTTGAATTCTCACTACACAGACTGCATTTGTACTGAAATAGTGTTTTTTTTTAACAAAAATTATTTATATAGGTGGTTTTTATTAACAATTGTGTTCAAAAACATTTCCCGGGATTTTCAAATTTTTTCATTCCCGTTTCCCGGGAAATAAAAAAGTCCGGGAAATCCCTAACCCTATTATTTACTTAAAATTATTTGAAGTTAATAAAAGATTATTAATATTTCAAAGCTGAAATATTACACCGTTTACGAGTAGAATACGAGTTTATATTAAAACCCCTACTATCAAACAAAATTCTATAAAATCGGATATTTTTATATCGATATAGACAAATCTCGGATCCAACCGTATCAAATTATACCTAATATATGTAATTAGACACCCCGACTAAAAATACCTATATATTGTTATATATAATGTGATTGGGTTATATCTGACTTTGAATGGAGTCACATTAAGACACATATCATTATATACAACTACGTCTGATATTATTTTTTTAATGAATTTTTGTACGGTAATTGATGTTATTACATATCCCCACATATGACTCCATATATAGTTACATAAGCCATATAAAACTAATCAAAATATATGTAGTGACCGATATGATTATATATGGTTCGATACTAAGTTATATAACACTGTATGTATCGTCATACTAAAAATATATTCTTGTAATTTTATATAACTTTCTATATGATCTCATACAAATTAATATAAATTAAGAGTTAATTTCTCCACAGCTAAATAATTTTCATGTGATTTTTTGGTATATAAAATTATATTAAAAAATGATGCGTACGATTTAGAAGACAAAAGCATTAAAATTTTTATTTTATGTTATAAAATTTGGGCCTTTAAAATTGTTCAAGCTATAGAAATTTCAATATCAATTTAATAGCCGGACGCATAAAAAGTATACTTACAATTAGACAATGTTATATAAAATCAGATATTTTTATATCGAATAAGATGTAATTTGATGTCCTGGATATGGACAAATCTCGGATCAAACTGTATCAAATTATATCTAATTTGATATAATTAGACACAAGTAGATGACCCATTTTTCGGATCAAGTTGTATGTCGTTGTATATGGGGACTTATCAAATAAGATATAATTATATATGACACCATATTAAAATTTTTACCCGGGACAAGTAGATGACCCATTTTTCGGATCAAGTTGTATGTCGTTGTATATAGGGATTTATTAAAAAAGACATAATTATATATGACACCATATTAAGATTTTTACCCGAGTGGTTTAAAAATTGCTTGAAAGCCATTTTTTGTTCCTTAAAATCAAGTTCACAAATTGAGATAACTTTATGGAAATTCTGTTTTCATTTTCTTTTCCCTCCCTACTAAAAAAAATTATGTGACTTCTGATATTATATATAATTATATCCGAAAATGAGAACATCTAATTGTATCAAATTAGATCGTATTATGATCATATTAGATCTAATTTGACACAATTAGATCTAATTTGGTGGAATAAGATATAGTTTGATACAATTTTATCCGGATTTTGTCCTGATCCAAATGTATCAAATATAATATAATCATATCCAACTAGATGTAATGGTATGTATTTAGATACAATTATACATAATGATATGAGGCATATATAACTATATATAGGTCTATATATAATTGGATATTATAATATGTTGCACTATATATTGTGCAATATATAACAAGATATAGTTATATATTTAGGATATAATTTCGTAAAAATTTATATAATTATATCTTGGTATATATGTTCCAATATATTATTATACAACAGTTTATATGATAATATATGACTATATCAAAACTTTTTTCTTGGGGTACTAAAAAAAATTATATGACTTTTGATATTATATATAATTATATCCGAAAAATGAGAACATTTAATTGTATCAAATTAGATCGTATTATGATCATGTTAGATCTAATTTGACACAATTGGATCTAATTTGATGGAATAATATATGGTTTGATACAATTTTATCCGGATTTTGTCCTCATCCAAATGTATTAAATATAATATAATCATATCCAAATATATATAATGGTAAATAATTCGATACAATTATACATAAGTATATGAGGTATATGTAACTATATATAGGTCTACATATAATTGGATATTGTAACATATTGCACTATATATTGTGCAATATATAAGAAGATATAGTTATATATTTAATTTCGTAAAATTTTTTATAATTATATCTTGGTATATATGTTCCAATATATTATTATACAAACTATTATATGATAATAAATGACTATATCAAAACTTTTTTACTTGGGTTAGTAATAAAAAACCAAATGAAAATAATTTTAAAATTTGATAAAAATCAGTCATCTGAATGAACTGATACAAATAAGATTTAAAGAATTTACTTTGTGGTAAAAATTTATTGCAAATAACAAAAATTTATATCTAAATTGGTACTTAATGGGGCCAGAAATTCCATGCAATTGCAAGTTTTTCTCGATAGTCCGAAACTAATATGGAATAAAAAATTTTCCCTACCATCAAATTTAGAACAAAAAGAAAAATATAAGGTCACTTACATTTTCTTCTGTTTCTGCAAAAATACAAAAAGTGTTGAATAGTACCGTTACCTAAAAAACTTGTTGCTCAAAACTTGTTTATATATAATCGATTCATTTGCGCCAGTCCTGTGATAGGTTCTTTTGTATCAGTCCTACGACAGGTTCTTTTTCGTCAGTCCTGTGACAGGTTCTTTTGTGTCAGTCCTATGGCAGGTTCTTTTGCGTCAGTTGTGACATGTTCATCTGCACCAGTCCCGTGACAGGTTAATTTGCGCCAGTCCTGTGATGGGTTCTTTTGTATCAGTCCTGTGACAGGTTCTTTTGCTTCAGCCCTGTGCAGAGATCAGCAACGAGTAGTAAAAAAGTGAGTAGAGTTGAATCATGATTTATTGTACTTATACGCATTTATACGTATTGAAATGTGGTCCTATTAAGTTTAATCTACTGATTGCTGATTTCGACTCTGCTTCACTTAATTTGTATGAACAATGCAAAATGAGTATGACTCGAATACGAACATTAAAATACTATGCATGTGTTTACTATATACATGTGTTTACTATATACAGTGATGGCCAAAACAAATGCAACTGTGATTCTGTAAGGTTAAAGTGATCTGTAATTTACTAATTTATTGCCAAAAACATGTCAGTAATAACTACATGTTAGAGAAAAACATTCCGAGAAATTAAATCGATAAAAAAAGTCGGTTTTTTTTTGCTAATGTTGCCATATTTTTGTAATTTTTTATCGATAAACAAAAACGATCTAGACAAAACAAATGCAACTCAACTAGTTTTTCTCAGATAACGGTATATTAACCATTTCTCTTTATGTGTAGTCATTGTTTTTTTTTATTATATGGTGCTTTTATGTTTCAATCTGCACAAAACGGCATAAAAGTTGAATATTTTGGTTAAAAATTAAAATAAATTCGTTTTTACAATGGCACGCGATAAGTTTGGTTTTGAGTTGAGAAAGCGAATTTTAAGTGATTATTCTGATGGAATATCACAAAGGGACATATCCATAAAGTATAATATCCATAAAAGCTCAGTTTCACGCATTATTGCAAAATTTAAGAAAAGTACTGAAATTTCAGTAACACACCGCGGAGGGCGACCACGATCAACAAGTCATAGAACGGACAATATTATTATCCAGCAGGCGAAGAAAGATCCGTTTACAACTTCGTCAAAGATTGCAGCAAGTATCCAATTACCAATTTCTACTCGAACTATCCGTAGGCGACTCATCGAAGCATCCTTACGTGCACGTCGTCCAGCAAAAAAACCGCTTATATCTAAACTTAATCAAAAAAAAACGTTTAAAATTTGCTAAGCAGCATTTTAATTGGTCAGAAAACAAATGGAGGACTGTGTTATTTAGCGACGAGTCCAAATTTAATATCATCGGCAGTGATGGCATGTGTTATGTAAGACGACCAGTTAACAAGCGGCTTCAAGCGCGATACTGCAAAAAGACTGTGAAACATGGATGAGGCAACGTAATGGTGTGGGGCTGTTTTTCTGCTGCTGGAGTTGGCCCATTGCACAGAATCAATGGAATAATGGATAGATTTATGTATAGAGACATTTTAGAAAAGGTAATGCTTCCATATGCAGAGGATAATATGCCACTGCGATGGATTTTTCAGCACGATAACGACCCCAAGCACTCTTCAAAAGTTGTTAAATCGTGGTTAGCACAAGAAAGAGTTTCGGTAATGGAATGGCCACCACAATCACCGGATCTAAACCCCATTGAGAACCTTTGGGAAATCGTGAATCAAAGAATCGATCGCGAAAATTGCACTAACTCCGATATTATGTTTCAAAGATTGGTAGATGCTTGGAATGCTATTCCTGCAAATTTTATTGCCAATTTGATAGCTTCAATGCCTCGACGATGTCAAGCCGTCATTGAAAATAAAGGATTTGCCACGAAATATTAAGTTTAATAGAAATAAATGTTTTCGAAGCAATTTGTTGCATATGTTTTGGCCAATGAAATATCAGCCTATAAGTAGTCTTTTGTATTTTTTTTTATTTTCAATGTAAATAATTGTGGATTAAATTTTATTTTCTTATTTTTAAGGCAATAATAAAAAAATAATATAAGCAAATGAATAATTTTTTTACTTTTAAACCTAGTTTAGATGAGTTTTGTAAAATTATGTTGCTAGTTGCATTTGTTGTGGCCACCACTGTATGTGTTTACTATACTATAGATGTGTTTATAGATGGATGAGTTGAATGAGCTGAATGAGTTAAGTCAATAGTGAGTATTATAAGTATTTTTCTAAAATTATGAATCTATATAAGTAGATTGATGAATCAAACATATTTGCGATGGTATGAGTATGATGTGGTTGAATTTCAATGATTTCTACTCACTTATATTTTAAATTTCATGAGTGACTATGAATAGCAAAAAATTGATTCATTGCTGATCTCTGGTCCTGTGACTGGTTCTTTTGCGTCGGTCCTGTGACACGTCACAAGGGGCAAATGACCCCCTCCTAGGACAAGCCCATGTTAAAGTTACCGGTCCTTTTCATATAAAAGAACCGGTCCCAGGACCGGTCCTCGTCCCTAAGGACCGGTCACGTGACGTGTCCTGTGACCGGTTCCTTTTCCCACAGGGTTAGAAGATCCATAATTATTATCAATTTTTGTTGGGTTTGGAACCACTGTGTTCCGGTGGCGATTTCATAAAGACCACGATAGTCTACCCAAAAATTTAACAAAATATGTAGTTCAAAAAGCATATTCTTAATGGCTGGAATTAGGGTATTCAATCGATTAATCGTTATTCGATTAATCGATTAATCGAACAATTTTTCTCAAAAACTTTTCGAATAATTTAAAATGTCCAAATTTCGAATAACGAATACTTCCAATAATTTCATACGATTAATCGAAAATAATTAAAAAATATAATTTTTTTATTAAAGTAAATGTGCTAAAATCTCAAAACTTTTTTTAAAAATTGTGATAAATAATTTGCTGTAGGCTTGTACCTATCCTTCATAAACATCTTAAATCGCAAAGAAAAACAAAAACAACATAAAATTATCACAGTTTGCTTTGTCATCTTCCAAATTACTACTCTGTTGTTGTGACTTATCTAGTAAAGTAGTGGTGTATATTTACATTAGATAAATTTGATGCATCGCGATTGCGACACATCATTTCTAATAGACTTTGGGACGCAGATGACGAATATGGCCCTAGAATTTTAAAGTTAGCTATAGTTTAAAAAATATTTGCAAAAACGTTTTCGTACGAAAATTTAAATTTTTTATAAATTTTTTGCATAAAAATATAAAATTGAAAGTAATAGCGCAATGTTTTGCAAAATTATGAAATATGCCCTTTAATTTGATATATTGCACGTTTTTACAGCTGCGATAATATTCCATATATATGCATTTAAAATTGAAACTTCTCTTTTTTCACGATTTCGTTAATACAGAATTTGCGATGAAAGGAATATCTAATATTTGAATTTGTGCCATCTCATGTTACTTAATTTATCGAAAAAAATTCGCATTTTCTGTTTTAATTTTAAGTTAATATTGACTAAACCTGAAAAAGACTGACTTTTTTAATACCTAAAAATTAAGGAGTCTGTGACAAATCCTAAAACATAAAACCCAGATAAAACCATTCAGAAATATCAAACATTTACTTTCTAATCAATTTCAAAAAAAGTTTTAGATAATTGAAGTTCAAATTTCGAAAAAATAACGATTTTAAAATATGCATGTTCAAAAATGTACTTTATTTCCTTTTGCCATAATAAATTCATATAAAGATGTAAAATGTGAATTTCAGATTGAATTTTCTGCAAATGTTGAGGCAGTGGTTGGGATTCTTTTGATAAACAGAATTTAGTGGAATATGTATTTACGTCATATGTAAAGATTTTGCAAACCGGATTAAGGGATTTTACTAGATTTGTAAAATAGGAAAATAAGTGAAGTTTTCACTTTAATTGAAATTATATCCTAGATCCTGTACCTAATCAAAATAAGTTGATATGTTTTTAAAAGCCCAAAGTCTATATTTTTAAACCATATAAAAAATTATCCGTGGTTTAGTGAGGTATATGAATAAATAAGAAATTTAAACAAATAAACTGTCTTTTTGCTAAAAGTTAAATTTGCAAATATTTTAAAAACTAGAGCTAATTTTGAAATTTGGTTTCCACATTCGTGATTATCATACTAAAATCTATCAGAATTGATATGTCGCATGCCCGATGCATTTTTAGTGTTGTACTGTGTAATTATTGTAATTAATGATTATTAGAATTATTATTTATAATTAATGCTCAATGTAATAAACCTTGTTTAGTGAGCACTATGAATTAATAAAATGAAATAAAGGGATGGAGGTACGGAAACGTAGAGAAAAAATCAATTTTAAACAGAATTACTCTCTACATTTACGTTTTTTATGTATCCAATGCGTACAAAAGAGATACAAATTAATGTACCGTACCGGGTCTTATATTCTTCTTTAAATCTTTAACTCATTGCGGTTTGGTTCTCCCCGATTTGGATAAAATTTTAATATGTGAAAGAGGGGACAGAAAAAATAAAAATATTGACAAAATCTTATCTCAATTATTACATTTTTTTATTTTCATGAATTTCAGAAGAGTTACTGAATTTATTTTTGTTCCTTTTTTTAAATAAAATTATTAAAAGCGGATTAATTTTAAAATTTTGTTCGATTAACCGGTTAAGAAAAAAAACCCGAATAATTATTTGCACGATTAATCGATTAAAATAAAAAGCCGATTAATTGAATACCCTAGCTGGAACACAATATTTATTAATTTGTGCTAAGATACAACGGTATTATTGATGTGGAATATCTTTTTGAATGGGTATGAACAGTTTAAAGATGAAATTTTCAAGTTTTTGGTGAAGGAAAAATTGCAGCTTTTGTAGCAATAGCAATGATACATTTATACAATTGTATTGAAATACACATTTTAAATGATCTACCTTTAAGTTTTCTTAATTTTTGTTATAAATTAATATTAATTACTCTTTAGATTCTTTTTTTGTTTTCATTTATGTTCACTGCAAGCAAAAATGGAAAAATCAACTCTGAACACAGGAAAAATAATTTCAAACCCTGACTTTGAAGGAATAATTGAGGGGCTTTATCTCGAGATAATACATGAGATAATGCGAAAATCTCCAAGATAATTGAAACTCATTCTGTAAATGGGGAATTAGACTTTTGTAGTTAATAAACGTTAGTATTTGCTATTAATAGGCAAGGAATTTCATCCAAATGCAGTTTTTTTTCTCGATAGTCCAAAACTAATATGGATTAAATATTTATACCATTTATCAAAATGGCATCGATTTGTAATTGCATATTTTGTCAAAAATTCATGTTTTTGCATATGTAGAGCATGTTTGCGCATGTTTTTCATTTTTAAAAAATTTATAGATTTTCTCATATTGATTTAAACCTTTGACATGGGAATTTTAATGGCTGGGAATTTTCCGACTAAACTTCGTGGTAATGTAGATCCATGCCCAAGAAATATTGTTCATTACTTTTATGGCTTTGCAGCACCCCCTAGCGGAGATATTTGGAATTCAAGATCAAATATTTACATTCTGCCGATCGCGAGCGGGTTAAACTTTAATTTTATATTTTTTCTATTACTTAACTCTACATAAAATCTTTAGAGTTTTTGAATTTCATTCATCATACAATTTTTAAGACTAAACTTTAGCCTTTTTTAACTTTTAACACATTCTCAGCAGCGTTGATGATCACACGGCAAACCGCACTCTACTGATCTCATGTTGTTTTGAAATTTCACGGCCTGCATAAAATTGTAATAAGAACAAAATAACGAACCGATAACCGTAAATGAATAGCGCTTTGGTTAAAATTCAAATCAGTGACGAGTTGATGAAGTCGACGTGCATTATAATGTACGCCACTCGCCAAAGGGTTAAACAAAAAAATTTATTTCGAAAAAAATGCTTTCTTAACCCTAGAAGTACATCGCTCATTTTTTCGCTGTTTCTATAGCATGGTTGAGTTAGTCGAATCGACTAAGAATGCATTTCTAGGGTTAAAAATCATGTTAACCTACATTCAAAATAATTTGTAGTTTAAATTAACTGAAAATGTAGTTTAAAATAAATGAAAAATCACTTGAAACCCGGTCTACTGACTTTTCATTTAAATCAAAAGAACTTTTAATTTATTTTTAAATGTCAATAAATAAACTACAAGATCCTTAAAAAATAATGATTTTTAATTTTTTTCGTTTTTTTAAATTTCAAAAAATTAACTACAAAATCCGTAAGAATAAATGATATTTAGTTTACTAGACCTAGACCTAGAAATCGAAAAGGAATTCCTTTTTTAACAAAACATTTTAAATGAAAATATTAACTGTAACAGAAAATCCGTATTTATATGTAATTTATTTTTTAAATAAACGACAAAAACATTTGAAAAATATATTTCTTTGTATTCTAACTGTATAATCATTTAAAAATAAATGTACGGATAACTTTTTAAATAAACTACAGTCAGTTACTGTAATAATATTTTCAGTGTAGGAAAAGAATTAAACTCGGCGTTTATTTGACAAATAACTGAATTATATACACATATTTTATAATTTAAAGTGCTTTATTTTTGTAAAAATAAGGGCCTGTTTATGTATTACGAAAATGGTCTAACCGATAGAAACTGACAATTACTTTCGCTAAAAATACATGGGAAACAAAAACAAATTTTCGTTACTTTGCTTTCGTTTAGACGATTTTCGTAATACGTAAACTAGGGCTAAGTGTTTTAGTGTATATTTTGTATGTTTTTAGTGCATATTTTTATTTTTTAGCTTTATTTTGTAAGCGGATATTTTGAATTTTTAAGTGCATGAAATTCCGTGCTCTACTGATTATACACTTTTTTCTTTACATTTTGGAATTGTTGGTAAACTAGTTGTTAATTTTTTCGCCATAGATTGAGGGTACAGCTAGTGGAGAATTATTTGGTTCCATTAATGTAGGTGTATAATAATCATCTTTCCGGTAAAGTAGTGTTGATTGTGCATGTTCTCTGAGAGCATTAGATTTGGGATTATTCATTTTACGGATGCGGATATGTTTTTAGCGGCACAGTTATTGTACTAATGCGTTTAATGATTAGGTCCTCTCAAGAGGGAACCCAAGTGGTATTTTTTTTTGTTCACTTATAATTTCATGTTAATTGCTTAACTTTTTATTGGTGATGGCTTATGGTAAGTTCTTTTTTTTTAAATATTAGGTTATTTTTACCTTTTTTATAAAAAGATACACACTAGATAACGATATTTATATATATTGTTTTTGTCTTTCGCAAAATTACATTATTTAACTTGGTTTTCTTAGATTTACAAACGTATGAAATGAAAACGCCTCCCATCACATTGAATACATAGTTTACACTTGTTAATAACAAAAATGCTTGAATATGTTTGGCCACTTTTTCCGGTTAATGTGTCTTCCAAAATACCTTTCGTTTGGTACCCAATTTGTCTGTATTTTTTTTTTTTATTTCATAATACGTGTCTATTAATTTTTTGTCATCTAAAACATATCCGAGTTTCGCTGAGTAGTTTCCATGTAAAGGAAACTTTAATGTCCCTATGAATTTATTTGTATGTCAGATACCACGGAGCATTTGCTAAATCTCAAAGCTTTAGACTGATGTTGTTGCAGTATTTTTACATTAGAGTTATTTGCAGTAGCTCATAACAGAAGTCCATGTGTCTACGCTGGTATGCTCTAAGTTCATTCAGACTAAGTTCCTGATAAACAACACATTTTCCTGGTTTTAATATTAAGACAATGTAATTTTTTCTCATCAGTCGTTGATCAAGTTGCATTCCCAAATATTTAACAGTATTAGTTTTTTGAATTTCAGAACTGTTAATGTATATTAAAGTAAATGTGATTTGATTGAATAAACCGCGTTAATACAAATTTCCATTTTGATTGACATTGTTGTAGTGTGTTGCGAAACCTTTGTGCTAAGGATGCTGCTTCAACTGGCGAGTGATTTAATGCTAATATAGCAGTATCGTCAGCATATGTAGCTATGTAGCATTTTCAATTGTAGGCATATCAAGAGGAGTATAAGCCTAGGAGTCTCAATACTTATCGGAACGGACATCGGAGAGAACAATGTTACCGGTATAACACAGTAGAACGATAAAGTGGTAGTGAATTGTCAGAAACTAAAAATGACAATAAAAAAAAAATAAATTAATTAGGAAAAAAGATAATAAAAAAAATATGGAAATATCGAAAATAAAAAATAAGTTAAAATTAATAATTAGATAATAATGAGAAATGAAAACTAAAACAAATTTTAAATTTCATGTATTTCACAAACGATTGCACTGTTTCTCCCCTTTATCGACACTTGGTTTTTTTTTTGTTTTTTAGTGAAAAGTCCGTTTTATTTACTTGTCCTCATGACACTGTGTTGTCATTTTCGTACTGATTTTATCCGATGTCCGGTACGATAAGGATCACATTTCCTAGTTTTATACTCTTTTGGGCAGTAGGCTTGAGGTGTAAGGCTTGCGCACAATGAAATTAGTGTACGAATAAGCATTTTTATATAAAAAAGCCCCATTATCTCTATGAGAAACTTCATTTTGGCTTCGGACCAAACAGAGGAAATAAGCTAGTGCCACCAAATCATCGCTACCTCTAATCTGTATGGCAATTCTACATAAATAAATCAACAACTAAACAACAACGCCGCGAGTTTTAAAAAAAAATCCTTTTTGAACACTATGCTCGCTTTTAATTAAATTTAAATTCATTTTTAAAATTTTTATTTCTTTATTTTTGTTTATTTTTATTTATCTGATTTTTTATATTAATTATTTTATTATTATATAAGCGACTCGGACTTTTCAAAATCAAAATGTTAGCACTTTAAATTCCTGTACTAAAATTATAAGATTAACTCTTGTTGTACTGGAATGGAAATGAATAAACTAAACTATTAAAAGTATAATTCATGTTTTATAGTCGTTGCCCCACACAGTGTGTCCAAAAGCACTTTTTCTAAGCAAATACCATTTGAGGCCACAATTCTCAACCGATTTTTAAAATTCTATTTTTCTATTTGAATTTACAAAATTCCGCACAAATCTGTCACGGCCGATTTTTAAATTTCATTTCTAAATATTTAATTTTTTTTTTGTGAATGTCGAAAAAAACTAATTTTTTTAATTTTTTCTCAGAAAAACCAATAAGAATTAGGGGGATCTAAATGATATGTATCTTTACTTAAAGGTATTTAAATTTTTTTTATTTATTTGTGTCTTCTATGCCAGAGTAAAAACCTTTCTATATAATAATGTATAATTTTATATACCCATATATGTTTTTGTACACCAGTGTATATAACCGGACATAATTATATGTATCCATATATAATTAGTTCTTTCTCAAAAAATTGTTATATTATGTCATATTTAGTTGCATCTTATTACATATCGATCAGTATATAATTGTATATTGCACTTACAATCAGATAGGGATAATCCAATTTTATATGCCGTTATATATACCCGAGTAAAAAAGAGTATATATAACATATATTTTTTAATATTAAAATATATGATAACACGGTGAAAAATGTCCATATGTGAACATTTATGGTTCAACCATATATGTATGGATCCGAAAAATGAGGTAACACCTAAGTATATGTTAATATATGGACATATATGAACATATACATTTATTAAATATATGCGAATACATGCGAACGTTGCTGCCCTTTATTATAAGGTTGTACTATTGATATAAATTTATGTATGACATTCAAATTAGGCGCTACATATGTTCCTTTTTTTATTCATGGCATTAAATAAAATTCCATATTTATCCAAATATGGTTCCTTTTACACATATTGAAAAATGTATTCTTCCAAATATGTTCATATACAAGTCCCGTTTGCATAAATTGAATAACATATACTTCCATATTTGTCCATATATGAGTGTCATTTCCATATATGAAATAACAGATGCCTCCATATATGTCTGTATATGAAATCTTTCTCCATATTTGGAATCACATATACTTCCATATATGTTTATATAAAATCCATATATGTTCATAAAAAATCCTTATTTGTTCATATGTGTCCAAACATAAACCATATATGGACATGTTTGAGCGAATATGAGTATTTTTCACCGGGAATATAAAATATTGTGCGCGACCTTATATGTTTTTATATGTTGATATATTAGAAATTTTTTTAGAAATTTTCTCATATGTAATCATTAGGGCAAGGAATTTCATGCACTTAAAAATGGAAAATATGCGCCTAAAATATGCGGTTAAAAAAGAAAAATATGCATTAAAAATATAAGAAATATGCACTAAAAACTATTATTTTTGCAAAAATAATGCACTCTAAAACTTAAAAATATATTTAAGTTAGTTATTTTGCAAACAGACACAGAACTCAAAGATTTCCCATAGGTCAATAAGGTTTTAAGAATGTTTATTTTGATTGAATCAAAATATGAAAACGTATAAATTTTTTATATTTTTTTACGAAATAAAAAAAGGTCCTAAAAATGAAAAATATGCACTAATAAATATGCATTAAAAAGCACAAAATATGCATTAAAAACGCACTAAATATACATTTAAAGTCGAAATATGTAAAAACATGTATTTTTGACAAAATATGCAACTACAAATCGATGCCATTTTGTTCTAAATTTGATGATTCTAATAAATATTTAGTCCATATTAGTTTTGGACTATCGAGAAAAAACATGCATTTGCAGGGAATTCCTTGCCCTACTTATTAATTATAATAATTATTAAGGCTTTCGTTTAATACTAATATTTAAAAATTTTTTAAAAATAATTTAAAATAGTACCACTACATTGCTAGATCTGTCAAAACAACAAAGTGGTATTTTGGAAAATGAGAAAGCAAACAATTTTTTGTTGTTTTGTTTTTCTTTCATATTTAAGATGTTTCTTACCTTTTCTAGAGGAAAACAAAAAAAATCTCATTGAGTTTAAGCTAATAAATTTGTCATTTTTGGCCAGCAAAATTGTCGGATGCAAAGAACTTGTTGTAGAACAACCTGTACTTGCATGCAACCTGTTCCAGTTTATGTTCTATCATCGGTGATTTTTGTTGAAGTTTGTCGCAAAAGCAACATGTTTTGTTCCTCCAAACTGGAACAGGTTGCTTTGGAACCGGTTCTAGAACCAGTTATAGAACTGGTTCTGTGACAGTGAAGGCTTCCATTTCGTCTTCCAGGAATCAGTTCTAGAACCTGTTTCACGGAACCGGTGGTAAAAATACCTATTCTAGATTCAAAGGCAACCAGTTCTAAAAAATTTTGCTGGGTGATCCTAAAACCGAACAAAAATAACACTCATTAGCTAATAAATATTTCTAGAAATTCTAAAAAGTTGTCCACTTATGATTTTCTTAGGCCAGAATGAAGTCCGGATTGGTACAAGTCTACACCAAATTATTTTTCACAATTTCTTAAACAAGTTTTGGGATTTTGCATATTTACTTTAATACGTTTATATATTAAACATTTTTGCAAGTTCCGATTAATCGATTAATCGTATTAAATTATTCGAATTATTCGTTATTCGAAATTTGGCCATTTTAAATTATTCGAACAATTTTTGAGCAAAATTGTTCGATTAATCGAATAACGATTAATCGATTGAATACCCTAATAAAGACTCATGTTAAATTACATATGACTGTATAACGCCTCATATCAATTTATTTTTAATCGGGCGGTCAATTTAATTTTCATAAATTGGCATTTTAATTTCCTTTTATCTTCCTTATTTCGTACCGTATTCCACTCTATCTTTTTTATATGACAACTACTACTCCCTTATCAGTGTTGCCAATTTAGCATATTTAATGCTAGATTTAGCATTTATTTAAATCATTTAGCATGAAAAAAACGCAGCTAGCATATAGCACTTTTCTTTAGCATTTTTCCATAACAATTTAGCATATTTTTAGCATTTTTTTTGTTTTTGAATATTTTGAATTAATTTGGATTTTTGCTATAAAAATATTATTACTTTTGACTATTGAATATTTTTATTAATAAATAATCAAGCTCGAAGTCAGTTTTAAATAAGATTATTCCCTTATGTTTATCTTCGATATTTCGCTATCCTCTGGACAGCATCGTATTTCCAGAAGATGCTCTTCAGAGGATATCGAAATATTTAGGATAAAAATCTTATTGAAAACTGACCTCGAGCTTGACTATTTATTAATAAAGTACAACAAAATGATTGACAAAAAACAAATTAATTATTACTTGCAGTGTATTTTAAATTTTTTTAGTGTAACACCTGTACACTTTTAAATTAAAGCATACCAAAAATCTTACAATGACGGAATTCACAGTTCGTTCAATAATAAGTACTAAATTAGCATTAGCATAAACTGTGAATACCCTCAATGTAAACCAACACCACAAAAAGTATTCAGCCTGACCGGAAAATAATTTTTTTAAATAATTTCATACAGATAAGCCCAAAGATGCAGAAATTTGAAAACGGGAAACAGAAAATGCCTTAAAAATCATAAAATTAATTTGATGTACACTCAACCAAAAAAGTCTGTAATGCCTATTGAAAATTTTCCTGTTATTACGGGAAATTTAACTGATAAGAGCCCAGCGATATTTTTTGCTAACTTTAGCACACATGCCTACTGATTTGTAATACCATAAAATTAGTAGGAGAAATAAGTTTCTGCTACTAAATTTTAGCAAAATTGTTGTAAACTGCAATTCAAAATCTATTTGCTAAAATCGATTAAAGAATTTACTATATGTCAATAATATAAATACAATGAAATCAGTAGAAATAATTAGTACTAACTTTTATTAAATTGTTGTAAACTGCAATTTAAAATTAATCTGCTGAAATTAAAAAAAAAGTATACTAAAAAATAAACAAACTGTAAAATCTACAAAAAAATTAAAATCAAATTTAATAAAATCGATCGTAAAAAATGTATAATTACCTCATCATACTTGAAATTTGAAGTAAAAATTGCAAACGGTTCTCCAGTTATTACCTTTTTATGCATTGGAAATACAATAAAATTGCAAACTAAGAATATATCAATGATAACAAATATAAACTAAACAAGAATTCTAAAAAATCCACGAATTCTTGTAAATAAAATTTTCTTAAATATGCACTTGTTGTTACATTAGATTTTTTTGCTAAATTTAGCACTCGGGTTTGAAAAATTAAAAAAAAGAAAATTAGTAAAAAAAAAATCCTTAATTTGTAATAAGAGAATAGCAAAAATTATTACCAATAAACTAAAATTGTACTAAAAATCAGTACATAAGTAATAAAGTTCGATTAAAAACTGTTTACAATTTTTGTTACTAACTCCTCCCATTTTCAAAATAAAAAATTTGAGGTTTATCCGCTTGAAACTTTTTGAGATAAAATATTTTCTGTGACGCATTTGGGAAACGGATAATAAGGAGATTAATGTTGACTACACAAATTTACCATTTTTACTTTGGCAGAAAATTGAAAAAGCAAAATGGGTGTTTCACATTACCAGCACTAACTCGTAAAAAAACTAATGTTTTTAACTCATATTAATGGCTTTTTGAATTTTATTACAAGAACTTTTGAGTTGTTTTCATCTTCTTTTATATAATTTTAGTTAACAAAATGAACTGAAGCCATAACTGTAGTCACTTATTTTCAATTTAATTTTTTCATAAAAAAGATTTGGCAACACTGTTCCTTATAAACGTCATATTGTCAAATACTTTAAATATTTATACCCTACACCACTATGTGGTCAGGGTATTATTATACCCTACACCACTATGTGGTCATTATACCCTACACCACTATGTGGTCAGGGTATTATAAGTTTGTGCTGATGTTTGTAACACCAAAAAATATTGGTCGTAGACCCACCTTATAGTATACCGATCGGTTCAGAATTTTTTTTTATTTCGATTTAACGATGTCCGTATGTCCGTCCGTCCGTCCGTCTGTCTGTCTGTCCGTCTGTCTGTCTGTCCATGCAATCTTGTGCGCACTCTACAGGTCGCAGCTATTAAGATATTTTGATGAAATTTGGTACGCAGACCTATGTTGGCCCAAGGACGAACAAGTTTGATTTTTTTGAACATCGGTCCATGTTTAGACCTAGTGCCCATATAAGGGTCCTACCAAAATTATATTGTTTATACACTGCAGGTCGTAAATATTAAGATATTTTGACGAAATTTGGTACACAGACCTATGTTAGCCCAATAACGCAGCCTATTGATTTTGGTGAACATCGGTCCATGTTTAGACCTAGTGCCTATATAAGGGTCCTACCAAAATTATACTGTTTATACGCTGCAGGTCGTAAATATTAAGATATTTTGATGAAATTTGGTACACAGCCCTACATTGGCCCAATAACGCAGCCTATTGATTTTGGTGAACATCGGTCCATGTTTAGACCTAGTGCCCATATAAGGGTCCTACCAAAATTATACTGTTTATACGCTGCAGGTCGTAAATATTAAGATATTTTGATGAAATTTGGTACACAGACCTACATTGGCCCAATAACGCAGCCTATTGATTTTGGTGAACATCTGTCTATGTTTAGACCTAGTGCCCATATAAGGGTCCTACCAAAATTATACTGTTTATACGCTGCAGGTATTAATATTAAGATATTTTGATGAAATTTGGTACATAGACCTATGTTGGCCCAAGGACGAAGCCTATTGATTTTGGCGAACATCGGTCCATGTTTAGAACTAGTGCCCATATAAGGGTCCCCCCAAAATTATATTGTTTATACGCTGCAGGTCGCAAATATTAAGATATTTTGATGAAATTTGGTACATAGACCTATGTTGGCCCAAGGACGAAGCCTATTGATTTTGGTGAACATCGGTCCATGTTTAGAACTAGTGCCCATATAAGGGTCCCCCCAAAATTGGCTTGGTTACAAACTGCAGGTCGCAAATATTAAGATATTTTAATGAAATTTGGTGCGCTGACTCACATTATAGAAAATTTTGACATAAGCCCCATTTTAACCCATTCGAATTTCGGATCCAAACAATACACCAGACTGGTTTTAATATATTTTTTTGAAATATATTTTCAAAGACAGGTGGACTATTTTTATCATAAAATTCTGATACTGTACTCTGGTACGTATTTGGTGAATTTTTTTATTTCATCTTCACGAACAAGATTATTTGTGTTTGGCTTTCTTGTATCAACGTACATGAAAGAAAAAATATAGTATGTTTCTTTTTCTTTTCATATTTCATTTCTTTTAAAACACACATCTCATTTTCATGATAGTGTTAGTGAGTACCTGATGCCTTCCCTTCTCGTTCATGATATGAAATAAGAAACTTAAACAACTTGAAAAGAAAGAAAAAAATTAAAATAAAACGAGTAAAAAGGTTAAAGTCGGGCATGCCGACTATACAATACCCTACACCAGTCTGGTGTATTGTTTGGATCCGAAATTCGAATGGGTTAAAATGGGGCTTATGTCAAAATTTTCTATAATGTGAGTCAGCGCACCAAATTTCATTAAAATATCTTAATATTTGCGACCTGCAGTTTGTAACCAAGCCAATTTTGGGGGGACCCTTATATGGGCACTAGTTCTAAACATGGACCGATGTTCACCAAAATCAATAGGCTTCGTCCTTGGGCCAACATAGGTCTATGTACCAAATTTCATCAAAATATCTTAATATTTGCGACCTGCAGCGTATAAACAATATAATTTTGGGGGGACCCTTATATGGGCACTAGGTCTAAACATAGACCGATGTTCACCAAAATCAATAGGCTGCGTTATTGGGCCAATATAGGTCTGTGTACCAAATTTGATCAAAATATCTTAATATTTGCGACCTGCAGCGTATAAACATTATAATTTTGGTAGGACCCTTATATGGGCACTAGGTCTAAACATGGACCGATGTTCACCAAAATCAATAGGCTGCGTAATTGGGCCAATGTAGGTCTGTGTACCAAATTTCATCAAAATATCTTAATAATTACGACCTGCAGCGTATAAACATTATAATTTTGGTAGGACCCTTATATGGGCACTAGGTCTAAACATGGACCGATGTTCACCAAAATCAATAGGCTGCGTTATTGGGCCAATGTAGGTCTGTGTAGCAAATTTCATCAAAATATCTTAATATTTACGACCTGCAGCGTATAAAAAGTATAATTTTGGTAGGACCCTTATATGGGCACTAGGTCTAAACATGGACCGATGTTCACCAAAATCAATAGGCTGCGTTATTGGGCCAATGTAGGGCTGTGTACCAAATTTCATCAAAATATCTTAATATTTACGACCTGCAGCGTATAAACAGTATAATTTTGGTAGGACCCTTATATGGGCACTAGGTCTAAACATGGACCGATGTTCACCAAAATCAATAGGCTGCGTTATTGGCCTAACTTAGGTCTGTGTACCAAATTTCGTCAAAATATCTTAATATTTACGACCTGCAGCGTATAAACAATATAATTTTGGTAGGTCCCTTATATGGGCACTAGGTCTAAACATGGACCGATGTTCAAAAAAATTAAACTTGTTCGTCCTTGGGCCAACATAGGTCTGCGTACCAAATTTCATCAAAATATCTTAATAGTTGCGACCTGTAGAGTGCGCACAAGATTGCATGGACAGACAGACAGACGGACGGACGGACGGACGGACAGACGGACATCGTTAAATCGAAATAAAAAAAAATTCTGAACCGATCGGTATACTATAAGGTGGGTCTACGACCAATATTTTTTGGTGTTACAAACATCAGCACAAACTTATAATACCCTGACCACATAGTGGTGTAGGGTATAATGAATGAAGGCTCATATAATACTACTTATGAAAAGAAAAAACTGTGAATAAAAAAAGTGAAAGAACCCGTGTAAAAAAGTTTAGATCTGATCAGATCTTTTTGGATCTAAATAGATATGATTGAATCTAATTAGATCCTGTACCAGATCTCATCAAATATGATCAGATATGGCATATGTGATAATACCTTATGGCAAGATCTGATCGGATCTAGTGCCAAATCTGTTCAAATCTAAAGTGATCTGGACAAATGCGCCAGATATGCCTAGATCTGGTAAGATCTACTAAGATCTGGCCAGATATGCCTAGATCTGATCAAATTTGTCCCCAATTTTGAGATCTAATTAGATCTGGTAAGATCTACTGAGATCTTGCCAGATCTGATCGTTTTTACACGGGAATGTTCAAATGAGACTTTCTCATGAGACTTTTCATGATACAGTTTATGATACATATATTTTTTCACAATTTTTTCAAGAAATCTTCGTGAAGGAAATATTTGATATATTTGTTATAATGGGAATTCTAACGTAATAAAAATTGTAAAGTGATAAAAAAATGTATAGAATTATAATTTTTTGTAAAGAAATAATTAATACAAGTTAAAGAAACCCTTTATGAATTACAGTAGTTTTTTTTATTTATTTTTTAGGCTTTTATTTACGGTGGGTCTCATATTCAGGTTTAAACTTTAGTTAATAGTTAACCCAAAAATGTGTTGTTGGTTTGTGTAAATTTTTTTGACATTTTCTTTTCTTTATAGTAAAGTTAAAGTGAAACCTGCAGTATGAGACTCACCATTAGTGTTTTGCAATAATAAAAAAACTACAGGGTAAACATACATATCGTCACCTTAAATGCAAACGGACGTAACTACACTTTTATTTTTTTACAGGAGAAGCAAAGAACGTTATAAAATCAATAATAATAAAGTATTCTTTGCAGTTTTTTCAAATTTTACTTATGGTATAGAGGTTTATTTATTTTTTAACAACTTTTGTTTTATTTTCATATATTTAAGTTTTTAAGTTAGTTACGTCCTTTTGACTTGCTTTTTTCTGAAACAAGAAGACGTAACTAAAGTCATTGTTAGATGTACAACCAATAACGCCACAAAAATTAAAACATCCATGTTATGTTAGCAAATTTTTCAAGTTTTTTTAATAAAAATACTTGTTTATATTTTAATTAATTTTTTTTTAATCTAAATGTTTATAGTTATTGTTGTTTGGCCAAGTTTTTGAAAATTTTAGGTTTAATTTTTAGCTAATAAGGCCTAAAGGTTAATCGTGTAATTAAAAATTCATTTTATACAGTTTGTCCCGACGTTTCGTCGATTTTTTGTCGATTTCTTCTGGGGATTTTTTATATTTAATGATAAAAAATATATAGCATAAGTACAAAAATATTTCACCAAAACCTACATTATGAAAATTAATTCATTAAAAAAATGTACATTATTCATATAACATAAAACATATTTTTAAATTAAGCAAACATTTTGATTAATATCACAGGTTAATTATTTTATTGCAATTATATAACTAACGTTAATTTTATTCGTATCCTCCTTTAAGTTGACAGTTTTGTTTATATTTTTTTGTATGTGTAAACTTTCCTTCGTGTATCTTTTCTTTTCCATATTTTCTTTGTCTATAATTTTAACATTTAGAAAGTTAGCTGTGTGTCCAGTTTCGATAATGTGCTGTGACAAAGCTGTTGTTTCTTTTTTTCCTTCTATATCCGTCTTATGTTCTCCCATTCGTACACCTAATGCTCTCTTTGTTGTGTCAATATATATTAAATCACAATGTTCTGTGTCGTTACCTTTGCATTGTATTTCGTATACAACATTATTTGGTTGTTGTTTTTCAATTGGAGCTTTAACATTTGTAAATATTGTACTCAGCGTTGAGTTGGGTTTGTATGCAAAACATATGTTTTGTTGGTCGATTGTTGATTTTAAGTTTCTTTTGTGTGAAAGCCCAGGGATGCACTGTACACTGTAAAAAAGTTTATCCTCTATATTAACAGCGTTGTCACGTTGTCACGTTGATAGTTACTTTTAAAACGCCTGGTTGTATCTTCTATTAATGATTCTATCAGTTTTTTGGGAAAACTATTCTCTTTAAGTATTTTTTTTTTTTTTTTTGAAGAGAAGCAACACAGGAAATTTTTCCTATTAATTAACGTGTTGCTTCCTTTGGAAAGGGGATAGCGAAGAAGTGAAAGGTGGTGAAAGATGAAGGGCTTCAAATATGGCAACACTGTAATTGCGCGAGATGTTGAATTTTTTTAGAACATAGCCCTGTTATATTATTTTACTTCGAGGGATAGAAAAAACTCATACATATTACTATTTTTCATAAATTGATATTGTCTTGGTTGGGGCTCGAACCCGCAACCTCACGTGGAACAGTCCAACACGCTAACCACAGCGCTCTCTAACAAAACAAAAATGAAACAATTCCAAACTTAAAAAATAATTCTCTCTATAATTCTAACAAATTTCTCAAATGCGCTTGATAAAAAACTATATGAGCCACAATTATAAAAAACGCAGAGGTTATTATTGTTCACATTCCCTTGAAATTGTGAAATTTGAACAAATTCCATATAAGTCTCAACGACATTGCCAAAAACAAATAAATTTGTTGTACTTTACGTAAGTTTTGTGTGTGAAATTGTTTGTCGCTTATTTTTAAAACTCTCTCGATGAAATTTTTGGCGGTGTTGACAATTTGATTTTTTGGTTGCGTCGCATTAAAATTCACGAGTCTGCCCGAAGCTGTATTTTTAGCATACCAGTTGAAGGTTATTTTATTCATACTCCTTTGTAATTTCGAATCGAGGTACGCAATTTGTCCATTATTTTCTACTTCTATCGTAAATTTAATCTTGGGATGATGTTGTTTGAAGATTTTAAGTATTTCATCCTTGTCGTCAAAGCAATGGCCCTGCAACTCTCTCAATATTTTTTATTTGAAAAATTACTATGCGGCTTGGAACAGGAACGAACTCCGACATGTTAATCAGGGATGGAAAAGGCTCACTTAATCGGGCTCTTATACCAAAAAATGTTAGATCGCTCTTACATATTTAAAAATGTAAGTAACTAAAAAATAGCTTCCTCTTTGGCTCGTTAATAAAAATTAAAATTAAATATTTAGATATTAGCAAATATTATCACAAATTGCGAAAAAAAAACATTTGCAAAAAGCGAAATTTTTGCAACAATATATTCGTTTGCAGAATATCGATCGCTGATTACCTCTTTTAATTCATTTTCTGTACCATAAAGCCTTTTTCGAATTCCGCCGTTATTTTACAACTTTTTAAGTGCGGTTTTTTTAAATATATAACCTAGGGATTAAATTTTTGTACTATAACGTCTTTTTTCAAATTCCGCTATTATTTTGCGATTCTTTACGTGTCTTTTTTTTTAATTTATAATCTAGGGGCTATAATACACATTTCATACAACAAAGTTTGGTGGCTAGTTGCAAAAAAAAAATCGCGAAAAATAAAATTTGCAAAAAGGAAAATTTTTGCACCAATATATTTGTTTGCAGAAGCTAAATCGCTGATTACGTTTCCTAATTAATTTTTTGTACCACAAAGTCTTTTTTCGCGTCCCGCTTTTATTTTGCAATTTTTTAAGTACGTTTCTTTTTAATTTATAATCTAGGGACTATAATATACATTTCATACACCAAAGTTTGGTGGCTAGTTGCAAAAAAAAAAATCGCGAAAAATAAAATTTGCAAAAAAGAAAAAATTTTTCATCAATATATTTGTTTGCAGAATGTAAATCGCTGATTAAGTTTTTTAATTAATTTTTTGTACCATAACTTTTTTTCATTTTCCGCGATTATTTTGCAATTTTTTAAATGCAGTTTTTTTAAATTTATAATCTAGGGTCTATATTACCAATTTTATACACAAAAGTTTGGTGCTTAGTTTGCAAAAAAAAAATAAATCGATCCCAAAAAAAATATTTGCAAAAAGGAAAATTTTGGCGTCATTGTATTCATTTGCAGATTGTTAATCGCTGATTGAGTTTTTTTTATTATTTTTTTCTACCACAAAGTCTTTTTTCGTGTTCCTCTATTATTTTGCAATTTTTTAAATTTATAATCTACGGAGTATAATGCCCATTTCATAAAACAAAGTTTGGTGGTTAGTTGCAAAAAAAGAAAATTTTGGAATTTTTTTGAACCCCAAAGCCTTTTTTCGCATTCCGATATTATTTTGCAATTTTTTACGTATGGTTTTTTAAAATTCATAATCTAGGGCTATAATACTATAATATAATGTTGGAATAGTATAATTCCATAGTATAGTTCCATTCTTGATTTTTATAACTAAATTATTATTTTCCATCCCTGGTTTCAATCGATGTTTTGAGTCATACAAAGAGCGCACATAATGACCCTGCAAACATATAAAAGATACCTTCCAAGAAGATATTAAAGCGATATCTTCTATCAGATAATGTTTTTGAGGCTTAAATTTAATAATGAAAAAATTAAATCGTTTTTTTATTGTACCGGGAGTTTATTTAGCGATATCCCTTTTATCTTCCATATGAGTTATTGCTTTCATATTGCCTGGAAGTATTGTTTTAGTGTAACAGTTGTTTCCGACGGAGGAAACTTCCGGAATACGAAATTTATATTGCCGGCAACAAATGTTTTCTTCCTGGCGATATGTTCGGAGAATCTTCTTCATATTTCCATGTTTGCTGGGTGATATTGGTTTGAGTATGTTCCTGTTCCAAGGCACATAATAGAACAAATGCTTTCTCAGTGATAGAGAGTCCCCCAATCTCTTTATTATGTATACTCTTTGGTCAAAGTTAATAATTGCCAAAATATCGTCTACATATTTTGCTATGTATTTTATAAAGATGCCCTTTTTCCGCAATTCCGTTAGCGCATCGTCAAATAAACTTTCTAGTAATATATCTGCTATCGTCGGTGAGAGGCAGTGTTGCCACTTTTTGAATAATTATTCAAAACCGGGACTGTTTACGGATAATTTTTGAATAATGACATTTTTGTGTAGTTTTTGTGTAATTTCACTTTTTATAGAAATTTCCGTAAATTTTTAAAAGTCCCGGACCTTTTTCATAAATTAATAAAAATTAGACGAAACGAGTTTGTCAGTGAAACATTTACGACAAATCTCCATTTTCTGGTGAATTAATTTCGTAGATTTTATCAACACTAAACCCAATTTAGAAGAAATCAAAAATGGTGTTATGTATTTTTTTGTTGTTTTTAAAGCACCGCCTTTTGTTTAGTTTTTGCGAAATTAATTGCCAAGCTTCTTTTAAAAATTATCTTGGTGCAAGAACATTTAAAAATTCAGCGAAAGAGTGGGAAAGTTTGAGTTTGTTATGATTGTGACTTTCTAATGTCTGAACATTTTTTTGCTGTAGTTATCATGATACTGGGCTTTAACCAGACAAACATTTTGCTAGCGCAGCAAGGTGGAGGAGAATCAGAATATTTTAGAATTCTGTAAATCCAACATGTTTCCGATTTCAACAGAATCGTATGAAATTTTTAAAAAAAATTTTATATTTTTATTTTTTAAAAGAAATTTCGTGTTAACCCGGTGTCTTTAAATGCAATAAATTATATTTGAAATTTCAAAACCATTGCAGAGAAACGTCAAAATGATATCAATTGCAAAATGGTGGAGAACACTTGACCATTTCATGGCTAAGAAATGTCATAGATTTTTCTTCAAAAAACACAAATTTTTATCAAACATTAATTTTTATCTGCGAATAATAAAATAATAATCACTTTCCCATTTTTTTTTATCCAATTTCCTGTTTTTTTTTATTACAAAATTAAAATTAAAACGAAAAGTGACATTTCCTGCCAGGCATCATTGCAAGAACCGCTTGCATGTCAGCGATATAATGATATTGGAATAGAATTAAAATTGAGTGTCTTCACTTGAGATGAAATCATTTTGACAATTGCTTGCTACCATTTTATTGCATGTCAAGACACTAGGTAAGGTCTGCCTTGCTACCATTAACATAAAAATTAAACATTTAATGCTAGGGTTGCCATCACATTACAGGCGCCTTGGAGGATCTACTCCAACTTTTTTTTTTAATTCCAGCTTTGTACTCAGAGAAAAATTAGTTTAATTTAAATATAAACGGTTAAATTTTGAGGAGTATGGGAGAGAAT
Organism: Leucophora obtusa; assembly: GCA_949987735.1. Lineage (NCBI taxonomy): Eukaryota > Metazoa > Arthropoda > Insecta > Diptera > Anthomyiidae > Leucophora > Leucophora obtusa. The sequence goes on along the minus strand of OX465297.1, from coordinate 53,355,062 downwards.
AATTAGCAAGTTAGTAATATTTTTGCATGCAATGCATCTGAATGAAGTAGCCTTTCTGAAAAACATAAATACCTTGTTCTGAAAGAAACTTTTAATATGGATAAAATACCATTTTTAAAAGATTCAAATTTAAAAGCACGATATTTTAATCCTGAAAAAGATATTGCATTGAAATTCCCTTTAGTTAATAGAATAATTTGTTATATTTTCTAAGAAATTGGCCTAGATTTGCTTTTGCAGAAGGCAAAAACACGGAACAGGTTATAGCAAAAATGCTAAATTTTAGTTTTAAAATAACTTTTGCATTTTGTAGATGATAGAAATGTTACGTCTTTAAAAATCGGTTTGTAAATAGAAAAATGGCAAAACTTTGGAGTGAAATGGCATAGCTCCCGCAGTTTCTGCCATCCAAAACTAACAGTGTGAAATTCATATCAGTCGGTAACAAATGGCGAAATTCTTCCCAAAATATTTGTATTCTTCTCCATTGTGCCCAGGAGAGTTTATTTTGAAATAATATGAAAAATATATTTTTTGTGTAATTTCATACGGTTTTCGATAATTTTTTATCTACAGCTGTGTAATTTTTTGTTTTACTGGTAGCAACACTGGTGAGAGGGGATTGCCCATTGGCATGCCAAAGACCTGCTTGTATGTTTTGTTTCCGATAGATAAAATAATTATTATCCGTTAGGCAGAATTTTAAGATTTCCAGAAATTTCGACCTAGGAATATTTGAACAGGTATGTTCGTGAACAACGAAACGACATCAAATGATACTAGCCTATCATCGTTATCAAGTTCGATATCCTGTAATTTATTTTTTAATTCAGTTGCATTTTTTTTTTTAAGAGAAGCAACACTCAGGAAATTCTTCCTATTAATTAACGTGTTGCTTCCTTTGGAAAGGGGATAGAGAAGAAGTGAAAGGTGGTGAAAGATGAAGGGCTTCAAATATGGCAACACTGTAATTGCGCGAGATGTTGAATTTTTAGAACAGTTATTGCGCGCCATGAGTTGGCGAACTTTGTTGAAGCTTTTTAGTTCATAGCCCTGTTATATTATTTTACTTCGGTGGGGTTAAATGCTATGGTAACACCGAAGGAGGACGCTGCGATATGTATGAGGGATAGAAAAAACTCATACATATTACTATTTTTCATAAATTGATGTTGCATTGGTTGGGGCTCGAACCCGCAACCTCACGTGTATCAGTCCAACGCGCTAACCATTACACCACAACGCCCGTTGCATTTTTGACGTTATATTCCGCAGATATTACGGTTTTAAAATTTTTCATATGTATTTCGATAGTTGGTAGCATGGTACTTGTACGGAAGAAACTATGGGTCTGAGGGGAATATCGGGTTTGTGGATTTTGGGTAATCCCTATATCCTCAGGGCAGTAGCAGCGGAGCATGTTATTCGGCGTTTATGCCACGCATCGATGTAGCCGGTTTTATGAAGGTCTGATATAATATTGTTGTTGGTCCTTAAAAGTTTCGTAGTGGGATCTGTTCTTGACGTTTTGTACGTATTCTTGTCTGAAAGCAATTTCTCCATTTTCTCCTTGTATTCATGTTTATATACTGCAATTCTAAATTTTCCTTTGAAAGTTGATACTTTATTGGCAAATTTGGTCCGCGCTACATCCTTTTCTCTATCCGCGTCTTCTTTAAAGGCTTGAATACATTGTTCAATGTCAGCAATTACATTAATGGCACAGAAGTAACGTTTGTCAACGGGTAAAGCAAATTCAAAATTTTCTTGTGGAAATTGCTTTCTATTTTTCCGAGTTCTCTTTCAATTTCGCATTGAAAGAGATGTATTACCTTGTGTGGTTCGGAATAATGCCATAGCTTCTACATGATAATAAAAATGTTAGCCTCTCTTGTTGTTGTGCTAATCTCTTTACCTCATTTTTATTTTATTAAAAAAAATAAAAAGAATTTATGTTATTCATTTTTAAACTAAAAAAAACATGTATTTTTGATACAGATATTTAAGGAATTTTAAATGAAAGAAAAAATTACCACAATACGGGTAATTACCCAAATCGCGAGTAATTTTTGCTTTCGTGGATAGAGCGCGGGTAATTTCTTTCGTGCGTAGTTTTTGGGTAATTAAAGAATTAAAAAAGAATTCAATGCATGAATTGGATAAATTATATTTTCAGATTTTTTAGTTAATTGAATAAAGTAAAACTAACTCCGACAGTTCCAATTCAAATGAAGTGAATTTGATTTTTCAGATAATTCATTAAAAAAATTAGAAGTTTGCTGTAATTTATTATACACAGAGAAAACCAATTCATTGTGACAACCGAATTTCCTGCCCACTGAATGGTTTCGTGGCAGTAACCGGATTATTGGCTGTTGCAATCAAATGTATTCCTGACATAGTTTCAATATATTGTTTCAACCGAAATTCTATTGTATTTACCGAATTTCTGTTGCCACAAACAAATATATCGGTAGATCCAACCAAACCAATCGGTTGACAAAAAACTCAGTTGCCACAATGAATCTCTTTTCTCTGTAGTCCTTTAATATTTTCTTAAATTTGTGAAAACGTCTGCCAATCTCCATTAAGATTTATAGATTTGTAAATGTGCTATTTTGTAGGAAGGATATAACGGAATTTTATGATATAGTGAACAAGATAATAGGCTTTAATCAGTAAAATATTTCTAAGCGCACATAAATTATGATATTACAATTTTTATATCTTTCACATTTTGAAATTATAATTTATTCTTATTAGAGAACTTTTTAAGTTCCAAAACGACTATTCTTTTTCAAAAATATATATCTTTAGCACATTTTCTCTGAGAAAATAACGCCTCTAAAAATGGGAGAATTGTTATAACCAAAAAAGTTCTCTTCAATAAGTTTTTATATGATGTGGCTCTTGGCCTTCAAAGAGAAATCATTACCCAGCAAAATATTGGTAATGCCACCTCATTACTATCTGCATTACCAAAAATGATATATCATTACCTTTTGCATTATTTTATAATATAAAATAATGACTTCCTAATAACGGCCTATTGTATTCATTGTTTCTAAATATAAAATAATGACTTACTCGTATTAGTTTAAATAAGTACTTTTTACACAGTTAAATTTTTTTATTATATCGTTAGCTGAAATGCAAAACCACGTAACTAACAAAAAATTCAAAATCGGTTTTTTGATCGATTATGATGCATATCAACGAGGTCCACGTCTTCTCCAATTTTTACTGTCATATAATAAAAATTAGACATATTATTAGCGAAAATCGAAAGCACGTAATTACATACTTGTTGCTTGAAAATTGTAACTAACACATATTTATTTCTATTGAATTTTATTTATTCATAGTAGGATTTGAATTTTTATATTTCACTAGCGGATAGTGCTACTACGCTCCCCTCCCCTAGTAGTCCTATTTTCTCATAATTATAGTGACTATAGTTTGAAATTTTTACTTTGTTAATTATAATAAACTTTTTTTTTGGAGATCCCACAGTCAATATGATTTGTGTATTAGCGTGTGATCCCTCTGAAGTAATTTATTTTAAATTAAGTGCAACAGATGAGTTTAAGGAATTTCCACAAAGAATTGGAAACAAATTAAAAGCGTTTGAAACTGTGAAGTTGCATTTACAAAGAATAAAAATTTCAAGCAAAAAATGGCAACATCTTCAGGACCTTAAACCATTTCTTCCACCCGATTGTCATTATTATTACAATGAAATTCCATTTGAGAAGTAAAGGTTTAATTTTTTCCTTTATTTGTATTGTAGTTATTGTTGTCAATTATCTTTTGCTTTTGTAAATCATTTTTTATTTTCATATTTAAAAAAAAATAATAAATATATAAAGCGATATATTAAATAACAAGAGAACAACTTCTTTTATTCTACATTTTATGAATGCAAAACAAAATTTTCCTTGAAACTTAAAAAAAAATTCATTGTAGTTACGTGTTTTTGTTTAAGAAAATACGAGTTCAAAAGCGCATAACTAACTTAACTCTTTGAAACATTAATAAATTATTACTTTTATTCCAGAAATGAATTAATCAGTCTATATTTAGAAAATCTGCGATATTTGATTACCAAAACTCCATTTATTTTTCAATATATAACATTTTTTGTTTCTCCTGTAAAATAGTAAAAATGTTAGTTACGTGGTTTTGCATTTCAGCTAACGATATGTAAATATGTTTTATGTTTAAATTTTTATAACGAGTCCTAAAATTACACACTAGAGAAAACTTAAATTTTTCTGAATGTATTTCCTTAGGCTAATAGTATTTGCCTAACTCTTTATTTTTAAGAATCAAGTAAGCAATCGGATAACCACTTATAATTAAACTTTTTGTAAGCATATGTGTAACCACTTATTATTCAAAATCTCATAACTACTTATTTCTCATTTTTTCGTAAGCGAGCGGGTAAGCGTGACTACTTATAAAAACGACCACGCCAAACAAAAATAATGAGTTTAGACGCCAAAAAATAAGTTGTGTGGAGCTGTGAATTTCTATTACACAGTACAACAGCCAATCTGGGGGGTGAGAAATTCCAAGTCAGGGTGATGGTACTAGGTCAGTATAGTAAAACCCTCAAAGGGTTTGGCGTTCGTATGTGTCATTTTTATGACCTTTTAAATTTTTTCCTTATCTTGATGTTTTTTCGCTTAGTTGTAACATTTTGGCAAAAACGTAGTTTAACATAACTCGAGAACCACTTGTCCGATTTTGATGAAACAAATTTAGAAAAATTTAGAATTACAATTTCTTTAATCCGTTCATATAACGTTTTTCTTTATAATCAACAGTTTTGCCAGTAAAAATAAATTTGTGGAGAAAAAAAAATATTTTTTTGCCTAAAAATTAAAAAATTTTTTTTTTAAATTCATAAAAAATCCAAAACGGAAAAAAGGATCAAGTGTTATTAATTTCATGTAAAGTCACATAACCTATAAACAAAATTTATCGCGTTCTGCTTTTATTTACAATTAAGTGAAGGTATCCCATTTTGACAAGAATATTGATATTTGTTTTTATTCAAAAAAGTGTCATTTATCGCCTTTTTCATAAATTTTCCCCAATAACTCCAGACTTCTGGCCATAAACTACTAAAAAAATTAAGTAAACATTTTTATAATTTTTTATTTTATTTATTTTTATTTATTTTAATAAATATTGCCTAGACTTTTTCGATGGTGGTTGTTCGGGACTAGTGGCATCGCATTCATCGCTATCATCAGTTTCTGAACCACACATAATGTCAATGTGTGACTCCACTGTTGGCCCTTCTGCATCTCCTGAAAATTCTTTATCATCAAGATCATCCTTGTCTTGCCACACTAACTTACTCCACCAGCAAATTTCCGCAATTATTGCACTCGGCGACTTTTTGCCTCTATATCTGTAAGTTTTTGTTTTATTAAAATGAGTTTGAAAAAATAAAAAATCAGTATTACCTCATTTCAAATGGCATAGCAACTTGATGATAGCGTTCACCTTGTTCATCAGATTCGGTAGCCAATTGTTTGCTGAAGTAGTCCAGATGATGATGTAAATAATGGATTTTCAAGGACATGTGGACACCAATTTCCGAGAATGCTCTTAACATCCTTGCGACAGAAACATTGTAGTTGTTCGAACGATGCTTTCCCAACAAGCCTTCTATTACTTCTTTGATTGGCTGCCATGCATTCAATTCAATCAAAATATTGTTGAATGCGTCACTTTTAATCAGTATATCTGGACCATTTAGTACGCCTGATTGGAAAAAATTAATTTGTTGTTGTCAAATCATGGGAAATGAATGTGATATTATAACTTACCTTCTTTAATTTTACTTTCGCTGAGACTCGGGTAAATTAGTTTCAAACACAAGAAAACTTCATCTCTTTTGGCGACAGTTTTGATAAAATTCTTAACAATTCCAAGTTTAATATGCAGTGGAGGCAGCAATATCTTCTCCTTCGGCACTAGAGGCTCACGAATAATATTGGCCGTTTGTAACCTGCTGTGCTCTCTGAGTTTCCATCCGTGGCATGCATATTGGTCACCGGAAAATCGTGTGTCCCAATCGCACAAAAAGCACATATATTTTATATAGCCGCTTTGAAGACCGCAAAGCATTGCTACAACTTTTAAATCGCAGCATATGCGCCACATATGTTTGGCGTAGTTAACCATTTTTAAAATATTTTCCAGTGCATCATATGTTTCTTTCGTTTCTGTACTGTAGGCGATTGGAACTGAAGGTTTTTTATTGGTCTTATGCAGTAAAACCGCCTTCAAGCTGAGTTTTGAACTGTCAATAAATAATCTCCAGTCATCTGCTTCATATTTTATTTCCATTGCGTCCATCAATTTTCCTACATCCGGGCAATATGCAGAAGTTTTTTCATCATTCACAAGGAATAAACTTTGGAGTGTTGCCTGACGACTTCGATAAGCTGTGACCTTCACACCGGGTGCCAACAAATTGTTTGATTTCAAAATGGAAGCCAGCTCTTCCGATTTATGCTGTGTTAATTCCAACTTGGCAACAATTGAATCAAGCTTATTTTGATTTATTAAAATTGGCTCATTGGATACTGATGGCTCATATGGGGAATCATCACGTGCATGATATGTCGGAGCAGTCGTAGAAGAGAAAATATCTGGGCTAGAAGCTTTTGGCACAGGAATGTGGTCCGAATGAGGCAATGGTGTTGCGGCACTTGCAACACCAACGTAATTATACGATTTTCTTATCCTTTTTGCGGCTCCTTTATTCGCACATGCATAGCAATTCAATGGATTGTGACCTTCGCCAGGATTAGTCCAAGTCATTGGGATACCGAATGGCATACTTTCACGTCTTCTATTTTTCCAATCCATTAGACGGTTGTAGCAGCTTTTACACACTATATTTGGTACCCAATTTTCGTTAACTATAACATTTTGGTTGAAGTACATCTCGTATGTTTGAACAAAATCAGTACTGAAATTTCCCCTTTTTTTATTTGTTGAGACATATTGACCACAGCAGTAGCAAAAGCTATTTATATCTGGCTTGCACAGTTCCATATTCTGTTCTCTTTTGTTCACTTTTAAAAAACTGGAGAAAAATCACTTTTACTGTTCGCGTTCGTCGGCACTTGTTGAATGACAAAAATCACAGAACCAGTGTGAGAAAGAGAAGAAGTATAATGACAATGCATGTTTTATGTGAACATTACAGAACCAGTGTTGCCACATCAATATTTCTCTTTTAGTACAGTAGAAAAATATGAGAGAGTTCGGCTTGTGAGTGTCAATGTTTTCTCCAAATAATGTTGTGCATATCTGGAGCAAATTTTTGAAATTCATACATTTACCTAATTGTGAATAAATGAGAAACGCGTGCATCGATTTTCATGATCTATGCCTTTTTTTGCTCATGAGTTATGTGACTTTACGCGAAAGTAATTAGTTTTGGCACTTTTTTCCATTTTGGATTTTTTATGAATTTTAAAAAAAAATATTTAAATTTTTAGGCAAAAAATACTTTTTTCCCTTCATACATTCATTTTTAACTTCGAAAGTGTTGCACATATAGGAAAACGGTATAGAAACAGATTAGAGAAATTGTAGTTCTAAATTTTTCTAAATTTGTTTCATCAAAATCGGACAAGTGGTTCTCGAGTTATGTTAAACTACGTTTTTGCCAAAATGTTACAACTAAGCGAAAAAACATCAAGATAAGGAAAAAATTTAAAAGGTCATAAAAAATGACACATACGAATGCCAAACCCTTTGAGGGTTTTACTATACTGACCTAGTACCATCACCCTGACTTGGAATTTCTCACCCCCCAGACAATAATCCCAAAAATGTTCCATAGTGTTATATAGCCACTTATTTGGTAATGAAAGATTTTGCTGGGTATATGTATTAAGCAGTTCAACATAGCGATATAGTCGCGATATTTGTTAATGAAGTCTAATTTTTTTAATACATCATAATCTCCTAGAAAAGGGGGTTTTGGTGTTTCTCATAAACTAATGAAGATAGATAATTGAAATATGCTTCGTTTTATGACGAAAAGAAAATCAACCAAAGGATTTTTGGCTATTCGAATGTTTAAGGGGTAAAACGGGGATGAGAAGTTCCAAAAAATCGATTTTCGGACGTCATTTTTGGTGGATAGGAGGGGGAGGGGGCAAACATGTTACATATTTTTTCTAATTTGAGGGCCCTTAACAAGAATCTGAAGTCAAAATAACGGTAATATCCGCAAACAAAAAGTCAGTAGTGAAAAGGTTAAAATTTAAAAAAAAAATAAGAAAAACTCTATAAAAGAGGCCCTGCAGAAGAAACTGCCAAAACTAGCAGAATTGGTTTGCTAAATATTAGTTAGATAAAAACAGCAAGAACAAAATTCTAGCTATGCTTTACTTAACTGAAAATAACAATTCACCCTGCTAAAATCAGCAACAACTTTTGCTTAGTTTTAGTCGACTGAAAACATCATACATTTTTTATTTTCCATAGCATATGTAGATTTTTTTTAATATGAATAACGATTTAACTCACTGAAATTAGGACTCTACTACGCTCAGATAAAAAAATTTGTAAACAGTTTCCAATCGCACTATATATTTTTATACTGATTATTAGTACAATTTTTATTTTTAGTAATCATTTTTGCTATTCTCTTATTACAAATTACGGATTTTTTTTACCAATTTTCGCTGCTGATTTCAGAAAAATTTTTACTAATTTTTCAAAACCGAGTGCTAAATTTAGCAGAAAAATATACTAATTTAAAAATATTTTTGTTTTATTTTTTACAATTCTTGTTGTTTAGTTTAAATTTGTTACTATTGATATATTCTTAGTTTGGAAATAACACTCAGAAAATTTTATTGTATCTCCAATCCATAAAAAGGTCATAACTGGAGAACCGGTTGCAATTTTGACTCCAAATTTCAAGTACGATGAAGTAATTATACGCTTGTTACAATCGAAAGAAAAAAAAAATTTTTTTTTTAGATTTTACAGTTTTTTTATTTTTTTAGTACAATTTTTTGCTAATTTCAGCAGATTGATTTTAAATTACAGTTTACAGCAATTTACTGAAATGTAGTAGCTGCAACTAATTATTTATACTAATTTCATTGTACTAAAATTATGATATTTATTAAGTTTTTTAACTGATTTTAGCAAATTGATTTTGAATAGCATTTTACATACATTTGACTAAAATTTAGTAGCGGCTACTAATTTTATTGTACTACAGATCAGCAGACATGCGTTGCTAAAATTAGCAAAAAATACCGCTGGCCTCAAAACAGTTAAATTTCCAGTAATAAAAGCAAAATTTTCAGTAGCCATTACAGACTTTTTTGGTTGAGTGTATTGTTAAGCAATTATTATTTTTTTTTTGTTATTTTACTTGGAAAATTGTTACTTTCATTCAACTAAAGTTAACTTAAATATAACTAAAATTTGGAGATACAACAGCATTTTGTTGCTGTTTTTTGTCTACTAATATTCAGTAAAAGGTTTTTCTGAATTAAGCAGGGTAAATTGCATTTTGTAGATTTTGAATTCCCATTGTGGCAACGCTGACACAGGCTTAGACACTACATGTGTTTGTATGTTTTTCATACAAGAGTGTAGTTACGTCTTTTTGCATTAAGAAATACATGCACTTGTAGTCGCCATTTTTGATCGTAGAAGTCTAAAATTTTGTGTGATAAAACGATCAATAAAAAACTCGATTTCGAATTTTTGTGTAGTTACGTCCGTTTGCATTTAAGGTGACGATATGCAAATATGCGATCATTTGCGTTACCGACAATCGCTTTAGAACTTTAGGATTTCTTAACCCTTTCACATTCCACACCATTCATAAAAAAACCCAAATGCAACAAAATTCGCGGAAAATAATTGCATTTTTGGTTTTTCCAATCATTACCCAGTGTAGAAACGGTAATGACATATCATTATTTTTTGGACTACCAGTAATGACACGCACTTACCTTCTGCATTATTTGAAAACATGTAATAATAAGTTACTGATAATCACTTATTTTTATCATTATTTCAAATAGAAAATAATTTTCTGGATTTTTTTGAAAATTTTTTGAAATCTATTTTTAGACTCAATATTTTTTAAATACTGGTAAGGATATATGTAACCACATATTTGTTGATTTTTTGTATGTTGGCGAGTAAGCTTACTTGTGTGCAGCAGGTCAATTATGTTTTTATCTATTAGACATTACATGTCGATATAGCTCAGATGGTAGAGCTATTGACTGGCAATCTGTAGACCCAGGTTCGATTCCCGCACCAGCAAATTTTATTTAAAAAAAATATTTTTTTTTATATAATTTATAATCTTATTTTAGACTCATTATTTTTGTGAGTACTGGTAAGCACATAGGTAACGATATATTTTTTGATTTTTCGTATGCTGGTGTGTAACCATAACTCATTATTTTTCGCGACATCGCCATATAAAGGTAATAAGAAATGTAATAATAAAAGTAACTAGTTACCATTACCAGGTATGTAGTTACATAACCACATATCTGGTAATGATTTTCTACACTGGGTATGCAAAGATTTTTTTGACACAGTAAACTCCTTTTTTATTGCTATTGATGTAATGTGTGTGTCTATTTGAAAACTGTTGGCGTCTTCTAAACGTAAACAAGTACAGTAACGGAATGTGTGCAAAAAAAACAAAAATGTGAAGAATTTTTTATTGGAATACTTAAATGAAGATAACAAATGAATTTTTACGATTTTAAAAATTTTAGTTCAAAATTTTCAATTTTTGAAACATTTATTTGGGTTTACAGACACATGTAATTTTTACATTCGATTTAAAATCATATTTTTTGTAAAATTTGAATGAACATATTTTAGAAATTCGGAAAACATTAAAATTTAAAGGCCACTTTTATGAAAGTCGTGTTAAAACTCTTTATTATCACTGATTTATTTTAAAATTATTAAGTTTTATCATTATTTTCCAATTTTAGCCATTTCTAGCTATTTTCTCTCCGTAATCTAGCCATTTTTTCAGTTCAAGTGTTGGCAACCTTGAGTGATACTAATATTAATAAAATTTGTTGCTAATTTCAGCAAATAAATTTTACATTAGAATTTACATCAATTGTAGCAAAATTTAGTAGCGGTTACTAAATTTTTGTAATAATTTCATTGTACTACAAAACAGTACATATGCGTTGGTAAAATTAGCAAAAAATACCGCAAGGCTCAAATTAATTAAATTTCCCATAATAACAGCAACGTTTTCAGTACCCATTATTACTGACGTTTTTTATTGAATGCTACAAACTTTTGAAAATTATACACAAAGCAGCAATAAAATCATTTTCATTGTTGCTTTGCGTGTTATTTTAAAATTTCATTTTTACACACTAACCTATTGTTATAAAAATATCAAATATTTTCGTCGCGAAGGTTTCTTCAAAGAATTGTGAAAATATAATAAAAGTATCACGATAAATCTCATGAGAAGTATCTTTCGAATGTTTCATTTTTTACTCATTCGCATTTATTTCATGAGACGATGAAAGTATCGTTTGAACCTTCATTATCAATTTTAATTCTTATTTCTTTCTTTACATGAAAAGAAAAAAGCTTCTTCGCTTCATATTCAAAATGAGAGCAAATAGTTTACATTTCGTTTTTCAAATCATGAAATTAAACAAAGCCACCACACACTCACTAACACCATCATGAAAATGAGATATGTAACGTAAAAGAAATGAACATAAATAAGAAAGAAACATATTCGTAGTTTTTCTTTCGGGTACGTTGATACAAGAAAGAATAAAAATGAATACTTCGTGGTGTGCAAATACGAACTCTGCATAAAATACATGCATTTATTATACCCTACACCACTACATGGAGAGGGTGTAATAACACAAAAAGCATTTGGAAGATATATACCCAGCAAAAACATGGTAATGACAGGTCATTACCATACGTATTACCAAGTAATGATAGGTCATTACCTTTTGCATTACTTTAAAATACAAAATAATGACTTACCGATAATAAGTTATAGAAGTACTTATATGTACGTGCAAAGTAATCACTTACTGGTAATTGATTAAATAAGTACTGATTAAGTATTTTTTTATATTAAAATTTTATTTATAAATTTGTTTTGAACTAAATAGGAAATTTTCCAAGGTAAAAAGTTTTTTTGCCAATATGACCAACTATTTTACAATGTGGGTAACCACTTATTTCCTAACTTCTGAGTAACCAATTATTCTATCTTTGTGAGTAACTACTTATTCTTTCACTATGGGTAACTCATTATTCGCACTTTTTTTGTAAGCGAGAGGGTAATGACCACCCATGAATTTTTGGACATCGCGAACAAAAGTAATGTTGCGAGTAAATAGCCTGGTAAGTAGTGAAACCCTTTGCGTGCTACTTACTCTGTTAATTACTCGGTAATGTCTGTTTTTGCTGGGTATATGCCAGAAGATAGAGTTGGGCTTAATTGTTCTTTTTGGTGACTCGGTCTTCAATAATATTCATTGAACTAATTCGTTGAAATCGTTCTTTTTTGTTATCGTTCTTTTTTGTCATGAGCTGTGTATGAACTAGGGATGCCAATCAGGATTGATATTTAAAAATCCCGGGATTATGGATTTTGGCAATCCCGATCGCGGCATTTTCGGGACTACGGGATTTTTCGGGATTCCGGGATTTAAATTTTGTTTTATTTATAAAAATGTTTATGTTATGTAACTAATTTTTTTATAGAATAAAGCGTTTGATAATTATTTAATAGTTGTTAATTAATAATTTGGTACATTTTATGAAAATTGAAGCATCCCAATCAGAAATTGCCAGTGGTACAAAAAATCAAGTACCTGCATACCACTGGGTAACCGTGGTGTTAAAAATAAATGACTGCCAGAAAACTTATTTGGGACGCTTTGCCAGCATTTGCAAAAAGCGTTTAGCCAGTATTTGTTTTACAAAAATTTCGGTGATTTATAAAAAAACGGCCTGGGTACATATCACGGCAGGACGAAAAAATATACATATGAACTTTGTTTATATTTTATTTTGGAAAATATAATTCCAGACCACCTATTTATTGGTTTTGCCAGCGTTTTGCCAAAGTTAAAAATTTTGTTTCTCCAGTACTTTTCCGGCGCTTTTTGAACAGCTGGTCCTTTTGTATAATGACGTTATCATTTTGGGAATGGAAAAGCAATTTTTGCCAGTACTTGTACCACCTGTTAAAGTACCTTACCATCGCTTTCCCCTTTGTATTCTTCTGACTGGGATAATATATGAAGGCCTGCACTTAAGTACACTTACGCCCAGTATTTTGTAAGCAGATTTTAGAACAGATTCGTTGCGACAACCTTGCCCACTGAATCGTGTAATTACAGCAAGAAAGTTATTTGGTTATCGTTGTCAAATATTTTCATGGACGAACTCAAACTTACAGTCCCAGCCAAAATTAGGTTTCAGAAATCGAATTTCGCTTGGAAGAATAAACTGGTAAAATAACAAACAAACTTGATTTTTCGCATGAACTACTCAAAAACTTAATAAATGTTTACCAAATTATAAAATTTTTTTGCAAAGTCTTTGCATATTTTACTCGAATAATCTACTTAATTTCTAAGTTTACCAATATCTTGGCATCATTTCTTGTAAATATGAGAAAATTCAAAGAAAAATGTCGGTAAACTAAAATTGCTCACTTTGTTTATTGCCTTCATATTAATATTAATAAGAAAATCCCGGGATTCGGGATTTCCCGTTTGGCATCCCTAGTCTGAACAGTGATTCGTGAACGGTGTCGTTCGTTCGACAATTTATTGGCGCACTACATGTCCATGTTTATATTAATTTTACTGTGCATAGACTAATGGTCAGAAAATTACAATTTTATTAAAAATTTGAAATTATTAAGAAAAACATTTAATTCTGTAATAAAATTAATAAGGGATACAAATTTTCTACGACTAGAAAAATGTATTTATCATTTTGAAGACAATCAAAGTAGTATTTTGTACGTATCATCTTTTTATCAGTTGGAAGATATATAGGCAATATCGAAAATAAAAATGTCAAAAAAAATATATTTGTTTTATTTAAAAAAAACACATCATAAATAACAGAAATTTAAAAAATCAAGAATCTGCTAAATTTAGGACGACGTTTGCCAACAAAATTACAAAAATTAAGGTAAGCTAAATTGCGTTTCATTTATACAATCATATTTTGCAAATAAAAATTTATTTTCTTCTTTTTCAGAAAATATCGGGTGGCAAAACAAATTAGAATCAACGAATGGCTGATAAATGCGGTAATTTATTTTGTTGCAATAATAACATAAAATAATGTAAATGTTACATGTTTTTTTTTTTACAAAAAGTAAATAAAATCATAGTTTTATCATCTGGGTGTTTTTCTAGAGATATCTTCTTTTGATCTTCCAGAAGATATATCGGCGATATTTGCATTACTTTTTTTTATTTCTTCCAGATGATAATAAAGCAATATCGCATATTTATCTTCTAGAAGAATTGCTTTCGTATTGCTGAGTAGTATTGCATTCGGGACACGTTCTCTACCAAATGGGGTATCTTCCGCAATACGAAGATGATTGTTGCCGCAATAACATTTCTCTTCCAGGCAATACTATCGGGGAATCGTATTCGTATTGCTATGTTTGCTGGGAAGTTTGTGCTGATGTTTGTAACACCAAAAAATATTGGACCTAGACCCACCTTACGAGGGCAGTACGAAATGTTCTTAGCCTGACAGCAAAAAGCTTTGTGTAATGGAAACTTCCATCCGTCATAAGAACACATGTTAAATTACATTTCCATCTGTCAACTCATTCGTATAGTAACAGGTGTTCAAAAAAGGCGCTTCAGTGATTTTTTTGTAATAGAAAAATTTGAAATTCGTGGTGTGATTAAATATTTACATAAGAAAGGTTTATCGGGACTACAAATTCATAATGATATGGTGAATGTGTTAGGTGAAAGTGCTCCTTCATATGCGACAGTAAAAAATTGGGTTGCTGAATTTAAACGTGGTCATACAAGCGTTGAAGATGAACCACGAAGTGGACGTCCAAAAACTGCAACAACGTCATAGCTAAAGTCTATGATAGGATATTAGACGATCGACGAGTGGAAGTGCGTGAAATGCGGAATGCCACAGAAATCTCAAATTATGGAGTACATTTTATTTTGCATCAAGAATTACAGATGAAAAAGCTTTCTGCAAGATGGGTGCCGCATTTGTTAACAGTTGACCAAAAACGCATTCGAACGAAAATTTCCCATTTCTCATCATTTCTCTGATTTAGCTCCCTCTGACTTCTACCTGTTCCCAAATATAAAAAACTTCCTTGCTGGCAAACGTTTTTCCTCAAACGAAGATGGAATGGCAGCTCTAAACGATTATTTTGAGGAGCTTTAGGAAAATTATTTTAATCAAGGGATAGAATTGTTAGAAAAACGTTGGACTAAGTGTATTTAAGTTTCAGGAGATTATATTGAAAAATAAAATTTTAAAAATCTAGCTCTTGCTTTTCATTGTTAGGCTACACAGAAAGAATTTACAAAATTCTAATTTTTAAACACCTTTCTCATACCAAATTTGTAAACACAAAAAAAAACTTCTTTAAAAGGCACCAACAAAGAAATTTGTAAATCCAAAAAAAAAATTCTCTTTTTTTTGTAACTTTTAAATTTTTTTTTTAAACAATTTTTATCTGAAAGATAACAATTTACAAACGAGTTACAATTATTTCGAACAAAAAAATTGTTGGGAATAAAATTTCAATTTAAAAGAAAATGTCATTGCTTTTACAAATCCAATTGTTGGTGCCTACTGTTTTTTCTGTGTAAGAACATTTCGAACTGCCCTCGTATAGTTTATCGAGTTTGCCCTCGTATCGATTTAACGATGTCCGTCCGTCCGTCTGTCCTCTAGGGCGGGTCAATTTGTATCGAGGCAAAAATAATAAAAAATCGTAGGTGGGGAAATGAAGAAGAATTCTAAGTATCCCCAGTGTAGAAAATCATTACCAGGTATGTGGTTATGTAACTACATACTTGGTAATGGTAACTAGTTACTTTTGTTATTACGTTTCTTATTACCTTTATATGGCGATGTCGCGAAAAATAATGAGTTATGGTTACACACCAGCATACGAAAAATCAAAAAATATATCGTTACCTATGTGCTTACCAGTATGTACTGACAAAAATAATGAGTTTAAAAACAGATTTTCAAAAAAATGAATTATATAAAAAAAAATATTTTTTATTATATTTTTTTTTAAATAAAATTTGCTGGTGCAGGAATCGAACCTGGGTCTACAGATTGCCAGTCGACATGTAATATTTAATAGATAAAATCATAATTGACCTGCTGCATACAAATAAGCTTACTCGCCAACATACAAAAAATCAAAAAATATATCCTTACCAGTGTTTAAAAAATATTGAGTCTATAAATAGATTTCAAAAAATTAAAAAAAAAATCTAGAAAATTATTTTCTATTTGAAATAATGATAAAAATAAGTCATTATCAGTAACTCATTATTATATATTTTAAAATAATGCAGAAGGTAAGTGGGTGTCATTACTGGTAGTCCAAAAAATAATGATACGTCATTACCGTTTCTACACTGGGTCTTTACCCTAGAAACCATAGGTCTAAAATGGATTTCGAGCTTGAGGAAATTCCAAAATATGTTGTGAGTAGTGCATCACTGCAATGTTTGTGTAAAATTTGCGTTAATATGTAAGTATTGTGAAGCAGGATAATAGTTTTGAATTTTTTAGATAGGAGTCTTCATCGGCTTTCCTTATTATAAGAAAAAAAATCTGAAATATTTTTATTTTTGACTAAACTGCTAAAGCCCATATGACACTTGCTAGTTTCTACATTCTAGTTTTTTTCACCATCAATGCAAATCATATAAAGGGTACTGCATTACCAACATCAATTTGACAGTTTGATAGTTTTTAGATATAGTTGTTCTCTTCACACACATTATTTCTCACATAAGGAAATTCGTGCTCTCTTCTATTTTGGATTATTAATACCGAAACTAGCAAGTGTCATATAGGCTTAAGCAGATGACATAAATCAGCATAAAAGGGCACGCCGACTATACGATAATCTACATTAGTAGGGTTGAAAGCCAATAGGCTTCGTCTCGGGCCGATATAAGTCTGTTTAACAAATTTTATCAAAATATCTTAATATTTGCAACCTTTAGCGTGCGAATATGCCAATTTTTGGGGGACATTTATACGGGCACTAGGTCTAAACACGGACTGCTTCCATATAAAATCAATAGACAATAAAATTTATTCATGAGCTCATTTGAATCCGCGTACCAAATTTCATTAAAAGATCTTCGTATTTGCGACGTGAAATTTGCAAACAATATAATTTGGGGGAATCTTTATATAGGCACTAGGTCTAACCACGAACTGATTTTAACCAAAATTAATAAGCTTTGTCCGTGGGCCGAAATAAGTCAGTGACCAAATTTTGTAAAAAATATCCTAATATTTGCGACCTGTACCGTGTGCACAAGAATATAAGGATATCGTTACATTGAAACAAAATGTTATTCTGAGTCGATCGGTATACTTAAAGGTGGGTCTAGTTCCAATATTTTTTGGAATTACAAACATCGGCACAAACTTATTATACCCTGTCCAAGTACTGGTGTAGGGTATAATTAATAAAACTCATTATTTAAACTCATAAAGCACTACTTACAACATATTTTGGAATTTCCGCAAGCTCGAAATTCATTTTAGACCTGTGGTTTCTAGGGTAAAGTTGCATAGAATTCTTCGTAGAATAATTTCCCCCTACCATTTCTTGTCACAGAAATCGACCCGCCTTACTGTCCATGCATTCTTGTCCGCACTCTACAGGTCGCAAATATTAAGATCTTTTGATTAAATTTGGTAAACCGACTTGTCGGCCCAAGGACGAAGCCTATTGATTTAGGTTAAAATCGGACCATGTTTAGACCTAGTGCCTAGGGTCCCGTCCAAAATTGGCTTGGTTACACGCTGCAGGTCGCAAATACGAATATATTTCAATGAAATTTGGTTCGCTGACTCATATGGTCCCAAGGACAAAGCCTATTGATTCTAGATGGGATCGGTCCATATTAGGACCGCCCATATGGCGATATTTGCGTTTTTCTCTTTTATCATTTTATAGAAAATTTCGACACAAGTCCCTTATAACCCATTCGAATTTCGGATCCAAACATTAGATGGCTTCTAACAAGACTGGAGCAGGGTATTATATAGTCGGCATGCCCGACTTTAACTTTTTTACTCGTTTTATATATACTGATTAGGGTGTCCCTTAAAAATAGATTCGTCATTACACCCCCCAGTTTTATTGGAAATGGTCCCAAATAAAAGAAATCAATTTTTTTTTTTGAAAACGTTAACCCGTGCCGAAAGTTGGACGAAATGGCCCATCTTGGAAAAAAGTGTATTATTGTTAAAAATTCCGAAAATTCGAAATTTTGAAAAAAAAAAATTTATTTCATTTATTTATTTAATATAGTCAAAATGATTCAGATATGGAATTTTACTTCATCGAATATCATTGACCCACTTTAGCCTGTACCGGTGTTCTGTAACTATGTGAGAAGTTACTCACATAAAAATTGCAACTCTACGATGTGTCTACGATATTTAAAGCAGGGGAATCACAATATTTCAAACTGAATATAAGTAGTTTTTTTTTACATACCTCTGGCTAAATTTGACATTATGATACTCACTCTGTTTTAAATATGGCAGAGTTGCAATTTTTATGTGAGAAACTTCTCACATAGTTACAGAACACCGGTACTGGAATCCAAATGACCCACGAATTTGATAAAAATGCAAAAACGTGTTTTTTTTTAAATTAATTTTAAAGATTTTTTAAAATACCTAATTTGGATCGATTGCTATTTGTACCACATAATAGTTGATATTAAAGAAAAAAAATAAAAAATAAATTGGAAAAATGATAATTCGAGTTTGTGCTTGGAGCGACTGCTTTCCAGGACATTTTACAAAAATTGCTCATTTTGTCAAAAATTTAACAAAATTTTAATGTTTTCATCAAATTTTACACAGTTTTCGGAAAAAGATCACTTATATTTGGTTAGACTATAATTATCTTTATATTTGTTTAAAAAATATTTAACCCTTAGTGGCCTGGGGTCAGAAAAGACCCATGAAACTTAATATTAATTATGACTACGAGATTGTAAAGCCTTTAAATTTGACAAAAAAAAAATCCCAACTGGATAAAAATAATTATTTTATGTAACATGATCCATGTAGGGTTAATTTTTATACTTTCTGCCAAAAACGACCCACTAGCAAATTTACAGAATAACATCGACAAAATATCTCTACAAATGGATCACAAAAATCTTTTTTCCACTTGAAAAAAATTATTATTTTGTGTAACTTGATCCATATAGGGTTAATGATTTCGCTTTTCGGAAAAAAATACCCACTACTCATATTTTTACCAGCACTATTATTGACCTATGAGAAATCTTCGAGTTCTGTGTCTGTTTGCAAAATAACTAACTGAAATACATTTTTAAGTTTTAGAGTGCATTATTTTTACAAAAATAATAGTTTTTAGTGTATATTTCTTATATTTTATTTTTAAGTCATATTTTTCTTTTTTAATCGCATATTTTAGGTGAATATTTTCCATTTTAAGTGCATGAAATTCCTTGCCCTAGTAATGACATATCATTATTTTTTAAACGACCAGTAATGATACCGAGTTAATTTCTGCATTATTTTAAAACATATAATAATGAGTTAGTAATAATGACATATTTTTATCATTATTTCATATAGAAACTAATTTTCTATTTTTTTGAAATTTAGACTCATTATTTTATCAACGGTAAAGATATAAGTAACTTCATATTTTTTGATTTTTTGTATGTTGGCGAGTAAGCTGACTTGTGCGCAGCAAGTCAATTATGTTTTTATCTATCAAATATAAAATGTCGAGATAGCTCAGATGGTAGAGCTATAGACTGACAATCTGGAGTCCCGGGTTCGATTCCCGCAAGAGCAAATTTTATTAAAATTAAAGGAAAGTTTTTTATAAGTTTTTCTCTATTGGTTGTAAAATAAAAATTGTAAATTCTATTTAGAATTTGTAATATTTGATCTTAAACCGAACAAAAATAACACTCATTGTAAAACATCTTCAGATCAACTAAAAATCTACAATAAAATACCCACAGACCAGGTACAGTCCAAATTGTTAAGTAATATTCCTTAATTGCAACATGTTAGTATTTATACGGCATGTTGTGTTAGGATGTTATACACAAAAATAAACCAACCGTGTAAAAAGTTTCTTTGCTTTAGTTCTAATTTCTATAAATAGAATTAAAAGCTTGAATGTTAAAAAGCACGAATCATTGCTTTATATATTGAAGGAACTTCAATGAAAAAGTACAACTACAACATAGGGAAAAATAATAGCTTTGTTAAAGACATGTGGTTTTCGTTAGTTATAATAATGAAAAATGGATAAGTAAAAATGTTTTAATTTACTTCTCACAATACATTTCTTTGAAATTGAACATACATATATATACAAAAAACTAAAATCTACATTATAGCCTAGAGAGGACCCCATAAAGACAATCTGATGATAGTGAGCGGTGTCACTTGAAAATGCATTAATTGTCAACCATTGGTTCTAGGAAAGTTTTTTTCATAAGTTTTTCTCTATTGGTTGTAAAATAAAAATTTTAAATTCTATTTAGAGTTTGTAATATTTGATCTTAAACCGAACAAAAATAACACTCATAAAATTTTACTTAGAAATTTATTAATTCAGTTCGAGGCCAATTTCCTTATTATGAATTAACATAATAAGTACTTTTTTCAAAAACTGCTATTTTTCTTCATCAGGATACTCTCCTGACAAATACTTCACAGAGTTTTTGCTTTCAAAAACCTCTACACTTTCAGGAATGAAAAG